>HG992241.1:10000000-11389571 GCA_905220585.2 Nymphalis polychloros | reverse complement strand
GAAGAATCTCTCGAAAGGTACCGCTTCTTACCAAGCAACACCGAGAGAAGCGATTATTATTCGCTAATAAAATATGTTAATTGGACAGTACGAGAATGGAAAAAGTGTTATTTTCAGATGAAACAAAAATAAATATGGTAAATTCCAATGGAAAGCGCTATGTTAGACGCCCTGTAAACAATACTTCTAATTATAAATACACAAGGAGTATAGTGAAGCACGGTGGCGTAACAATGGATCAATGGCAATACAAAAATATCTTAGAGCACACAATGATTCCCTACTCGGACGATCATTTGCCTATAACCTGGATCTTTCAGCATGACAATGACCCTAAACACACGGCCAATAGCGTCAAATGTTTCCTTAGCGAACAGCGTATATCCGTTTTAGACTGGCCAGCAAATAGTTCGGATTTAAACCCGATAGAAAATCTCTGGTATATTGTTAAATAGAAAGTCTCAAACAAACGTAAAACCAGTCAAAACGATCTATATGAAGCATTTGTTGAAGCATGGAATTCAATCCCCCTAGAAAAATGGATGAAATTGATTGAATCAATGCCACGTCGTTGCAGTGCTCTGTTATTGAAAATAAAGGATACGCCACTAAATATTAATTATAACTATTGGTATTTTTTTGTTGTCGTTTCTAATTAGTTGACCATTATTGTTCATACCTTAAAACTGATTTAAATGTTTGTCCGTAATGTAATATAGAAACTGCACTTGTGTAATGGGATTTATATTGTTTTTCTAATAAATGATAAATCGTTGAACATATTGTTGTCCTATTTATTGTTTATTTTCAAAATAAAAACGATTGCGGTGAAGTATCTTACATAATGTCACGGACCGTTGGTAGTTTTTCTAATTATACGACCACCACTATATATCACAGATCATTTAAATTAAATATAAATTATTTGAAATCATTTTCCACATCGACGTTGTTTAATAAATCGACATCTTGTCTCAATATTTAGTATATTATGTTTTCGTAATTTCGAGGTTCGTCTTACCTTCCTAATAAGTGCTTTTGTGTTTACGATGACAAAGTAAAAAATAGATTACAGTAAGTGCAAGCGCATGCACTTACAGAGTCACTGTGCCAGTAGGTCGCATTATGTAAGAGAGCCCCCCCACTTACCTCACTTTGCGTAAGAACCGTCGTAAGCAATACACAGCCAGACGATGACTTAACTTGTACGTCGCCTGCCTGTGAGTTGTGTTACTTTGGACCACATCGAAGTTAAGCTCGGCCGACCAATATTTAGTGCAAAGGTATATATGTACCAATATACCACTATTAATATACTATCGTCATTAAACTAAAAAGAAATGTCATTGACCTTGATTTTTTCAAATATTTTTCTACATGCTGTGAGTTTTTGATTGCTGCTCAGTTGGTAAATAATGCAACGCGATTGATTGTTAATTTAGCTACTTACGTTTAATTAGTGTTCTTCTGGAACTTTTGCTGTTGTTTGTTGGTTTGTTTGTTATTGTGATTTTTACTTACGCATTTTTATATTTTTGGACGCAGGTTTCAATTCAACAGGAACCTAACCATTCGCCTACTTCACAGGATTCACCAAATGATGATGTAAGTTTTTTTTTAAATTATATTTAAAACAAAATTCTAAAACTTGTATCACGCACTACTAATGTACTTTTTGTTCTTATTTATCAAAAAAAAATACTTTTTTTGTTTAGTTAATTTTTATTTTAATTAGGTTAATTAAAGATTAATATCAATTTGATCTTTAATAAGCCTTAATGAGTAACATTTTAAGATTCTTCAAAATTGTATGTTATGTCTATTCTGCTAAATTTAAAGTGTTTGTGGAAAAACAGTTATGTTTCTTAATTTGAACCAGATTACACATTTTAATCATGCAAATTGATATCTATCACTGCCGTAACTTAATAGATTTGTAAATGATATCTGACTATTCAAATAGATGACTTCAATGATTTAAAAATAACTTTCTGGTAATTGTAATCATAAACAAAACATTTCTATGACTAAGCACGCGCTGAACTCGTAACACTAAACAAAGTTTTACTGCGCGATTGACTCTTTTACCTACTTCGTTGCTGTTATAATTATGTGACATTATATCCCTCACACTATAATTCTATCTATTAATGATAGTTAGTTGATAAATACATTTAAAGCATAAAACTAAAAATTTGCGTTATATTACGTACGTGTTGCAGTCTTTCAACCGGTCTACTTTTACTAGGCCAAGTTCACTATTACGTATATATCTTCGGCAAGCTGAGTATGTATGTATAATGACAATCGTCTCTCAGTATCGCTTGACGCTAACTTTTATATAATATAATTGTTTAAAATATTATGTTTTTGTTTAAAGTTGTGCATTAATGTTATCGTTGTTTCAAAAGAACAATTTGAAATGCAAATCTTATATAAAGGGTTTACTACCCTTGTATATTATACCCAGTGTATATTATAATAATACTAAAATTCTAGATAAACCCTTAAATTAGATTATTAATAGTTATTACTTATTTGATTAACGAGGTAATTGTCTTTGCCCATAAACGATACTAATAGTATGTGTAGACTTTTTTCAAAATTCGAGCTTATAAAAATATTTAGTATTTTATTAAATTTATTATTTAACTTTGAATTTAAGTTATCTCATCTATTACATTAGTACAGATGTCGACACTAAAAATAGCGTATCTGTTAGTTCACTGCTTTGAAATAAAGTTGCGACAGATTGTTTCTTAATTGTTTTTTATAGCAGCACTTCATAAAGAAGCTGTTAACCGTGTAAATTGACTTTTCGATATGCATTGACGCTGGAGCAGCGTTATAAAATTTTATTTTATTTGAGACTAGTTGAACCCGCGGTTTTACCCGCTTATAATTAATAAAAATATAACGAATAAAAATCAGCCTAGAACTTTCCTCTATAAATATATACAACACAAAAATATTTTTTAAATTCGAACCAGTAGTTCCTGAGATTAGCCGGATCAAACAAACAAACTCTTCAGATTTTTATATTAGTATAGAAGTATAGATTAAACACGTCTGTCGTTAAATTATGATCATTCTTATTCCTCTGATCTAATGCCCTCAAGCCATTGACGAAGCCAATCAAATCTTCGCATATAGGCCTACGTGTTAATTACATTGCATTTTTCATTCGATTGGTCTAATGTATTAGCTTAGTGGATTGGCTGGGCTATTGGCCTCGTGTAAATGCACCATTATCAAATCTTAATATAAACTAGTTTCGCCTGTTATCGAAATTAGTAGATATTTTTTTTACAAAATTGTACTTTCTTTTTATTGTTATCTATGGCAGTACCTTTCCAATGATTTAAGTTATATTTCAAGTGTTGTGGATATCTTTACTTCCTTACTTATATTATAAATGCGAAAGTAAGCTTGTTTGTTTATGTATGTCTTAAGTAAATAAACGATCATCATGAATTTCGCATACACGTTCTCAGGGATGCAGAAATGGACATATGGTACGTAACAACCCTTCACCATACGCGGGCGAACCCGCGGGAAGAAACGAGTCTATAATATATTGAATATCTCCTTTGTCTAACATGGCATTATATAATTCTGGGTTTTCTTTTCGTTAAATTAAAATTTACAAAATAAATTATATAAGTTATATTTTAGGTTGGAAATATTTACAGTTCATTATTGTACAAAACAAGTAAAAACCAGATGTTCACAATTTTATAGCATACTTGCTAATGCGAGGCAATCCTTTCAATCTTTATTTTCCTAGCGCCTAGCGATGTATAAGTTGCAGGTTCGATCCAGACCCTTTTGGATAATTGCGAGGCGCTAATGCAATTTGACGGTACTGTGTCAAAAACGCAAATAAAATATTAACTTTATGCAAGTTTTAACTCAATCGGAAGAATGATACTCTAACGTATAGAAACCGTACAAAAATAAAATTGATGTGTAAGATTTTGTCATATGTCTTATTACGTCATTAATGCCTGGTCCATCAAGTTGTGGGAGGATGATATAATAGTTGAATATGAACACAGTTAAATAGAATAAAGATTCATAGTATACTTTTAAGATACCTTATGCAGTATACTCGTAGCTTTAGTAAAAAAACCATGTGGAAATATGAATATCTAGGAATCATATAATATAACGAAAAAATTACAGACGAATCTTTGAATAAACTCCAGATATGTTTAACGAACTTAAGTTTAATTCTATTAATCTATAATAAATCCAAGATAACTACTTTCTGTTTGTTTCTGCAGTCAGGTGTTACGTTTGTACTAAAATAAAAATAATGAACAAACCATTTATAATCTCAAAAAATATGTATAAAGCTAATGCTAAAGTGTATTGTGTTTATAATAAATTAGTTTTTACAAGCAGTCGAGAGAGGCGCATCCATTTCTAATATTGGATAAGATAATTGGAAAAGACTTCTAGACTTGACTCTAATCTTAGCTTAATACAGTTTGACTATTATTTTATGATCAGTTGATATAGTACGCAATTCAGTATAATATAAATTATTTGTTGTTTTATACCTTAGTGAAAAAATGCTTCTTATTTATATGTTGTTATAGTTATTGTCAGTTTTTGATTTAAAACGAATATTGGTACGTATAAGAGTATTCGCTTATAAAATTAAGTCAATTATTTCCTTTACAGGTATTGCCTAATTCTCGTCAGACACTAATATGTTATGGAATACCTGACGTCACTTCCTCTTTTGTGACACAACTTTTGCCTCACGACACTTTGTTAGAAATGAATTCAAATATTCAACCGTCACGGTTTAGAAATCAACGTAGAAGAACTTATGGCGCTCAAAGATTCCGCCCTTACAGAATACCTAACATTAATTTATTATTCGGAGTACAGACTGGGAATTGTAATTTTATTAATACTGAAGAAGACATCTTAAGAAGTGCTGACAGTCAAGTTGAAACCTTTGGAGCTCTAGTGAAGCGAAGACGGCGTGGCCGGTGCATTGAGAATCAGTCCAGTATCGGCCAAGAAAGAGAAAACCGATCCGTACCGTTAGAAAACGATACTTTATCAGAAAATCGTTTACAAATATCTTCGAACAATAGCGTTACGTCCGAGCCATCAGCTTCTAATCAGGATTCTGATTCAATGGAAAATTTTGTTTTGCGTTTCCAATCACATCCTGTACAGTCGACATCGCCCACCGCCCTAGTTGAAAATAGTCACCAAAATTCAAATCCTTCGAATGAAATATACTTAGAGCCAGTTTCGGCTTCATTTCTTAGTTCCTTTTTTAGATCAAACCATGTCCGTAGTAAAGAATCGCTTAAACCAAATAGCAAAAGAACATTAAAAGTAATAACAAGTACGAAGTATTATCATCATGTTGATGAGGATCCATTGTCACCATTTTTAGATCTCATTCCTGAACTACCACTACCTACAATAAGTGCCCAAAAATTGGCTAATAACTTAATAAAACTCTCGCGTTATCTGAAGTCACCAAATCTACATGAACTGTGCTGCCTGAACTGTTGTCACATCCCTGTATTACCAGTAACAGGACAATGTGGCCACACGAGATGTATGAGGTAAAATATAAAAAATATTATGTTATTGTTCATTATCATATCGAATCATTAGTTATAGATTTTTTTCTCGTTAATTTCAGATGTATCCTATTGAACGGGGCCTGCCCTTGTGGTGTTAACGCTCCAAAAACATTGTTTGTAAACACAATAGTACGGGAAATAGTTGAAAAAATGATGAAATATATTAAAAAGCCAAGGTACAACGATTTTAACAATTAATATGATCGTCATTGAACTCTTACATTGTATGCAATAATAGAATCACTAATATTACTTAATTGAAATATTAATTTTGTGACAGAACAATAGATCCTGGATCACTCACAAGAATGGCTGAGCAAAGGACTATTCCATTAATAGGAGGTAAGCTTGTACAATTTCTTTAAACGCATAGCTTAAACTGTAAAGTTAATGTAGTGTATGTAAATACTGCTATTTATTTAAACGGTTGAAAAGAGTAACTACTGAGATTCTTGCCTGTTCTTCTAAATTAAATTTTCAACCAATTCGAAATTACGATATAATTCTTTATTTAACAGTAAAGCTACCATCGGTATCTGTAATCTGAACAAACCCATTTGGTTCGAGTTGATTTGAGTTAGCCAATATTAAATTTGGAAATAATTTATGTATTACTTATTGCAAAAAAGATTATAAGTTTTATAACACGTCTGAACGTGAACAATAATAATTGCACACCGACAAGTATTATGTAAATCGACGTTTGGTTTGTTACATTGCGGTTATATAAGTACATTGTCGACAACGCAATGGAGAGCGTCGGGTCGCAGGTTACGTTAGCCTCGTAGATACGTAAGTCCACGTGGGCCACTATTTTTTTTTTCATCACATCTCGTCATATTCATATTGAGCCTAGAGTAATAACAAAGCTCTCATGAATCAACGAATTGCAAAAACTAAGTAGATGCACAGTTTCTGCCACGAGCTTTAACGCTTAGAACGATAGACGAAGGCTTAGATATAGATAAATTATTTACAAAATGATTTTAATTTTTGGAGCTACATGATAGTGAAAGGTCACCTAATTTCGTAAGTTTTATTTTGCGCTGAAGTTAGGTCGGTGGCTAGTAAGTGGTTACGACGATGGGCGAACTTGAATAGTATTATATAGTCCATAATATGCCGACGATAGAAGCGACCGGCGATTATTCTACTAAGTCAAGGCCATATTAGTACGTTGTTATATAAAAACTATTTAAAGAAAAGTTACATTTTATTTATTTGTGATGTCTGTTTTGTTTTAATAACAATTTCGTCCTTTTAAATATTTGTCTTCGTTTGGTCTGATATTAGGTATTTAATAAAAGAGCTATGAAAATTTTTAATTATTTTATTTTTCTATTTTACTCAATAATAAGTGATTGCTTCGTTATTTTAACAAGTAAATATTATTCATCAGCGTTTCTGATGTTAGATTCCATGTTTTCGGGATGCGTTTGGACGCCTTGTTAGGATGTTTATCTTAATGTCGCATTACAATTAAACTATTTATTATTAATTTAATCGATAATTCGACAACCGCTGCCGTTCATCGCTTGGTTAATTTAGTTATGTAACGTAGTAACTCTGACTTCATTCAAAATTACGTAACCTCGCCACATAAGACCATGTAGCTTTGCGGACTTAATGTCGCAGATACATTCAGCTTCTCTTATCCATATTTTATTAGATCATTTGTAAAAATACGAGTAGAAACATATAACGCGACCTGCTTCGATTTACGTAGTATAATTTTTTTTTTATCCATAGAACCGTTTGCTAATATATTGTATAACCATATCAACATTTCTTGCTGTTTTCATTTATGTCATATTAATTAAATATTGGTGATAACAGAATTAAGCGTAATGTATCATCAATGTATTTAAATTTATTTTTCCTATTGTCAACAGCCAAGCCACGTTATTCGATAAGACGCAATTTGCAGACTCGTACAAGCAGGGAACATGTGAACTGTCCACACAACGGTTCACGGCCGCGAGTCCCAATGACCGTGCAGGTGATTATAAACTATCCTAATACATGTATTTCTTTGTAATTTTTAACGCTAAAGCTAATTTACTGTTACATAAGTGCGATCTTTTTTGCTGCGTTGCGATTTTTTTTTTTTATTATCTTAGAATATGTACTTAACTCACTTAATATTTGCGATGAGTCTTTTAAATACTCCAAAAAGATGCACAGTCATATATATCATCGGCTTAAACGGTATGTAGTGCATGCCGTCGGTTACTCAAACCATGGCCATCGGCATATACATACGTCATTACACTCGTCCACTCACCTTTCATGGAATATAAATATATAGTTGGATTTCAATGTAAATTTTATTCACTCAGACGGATCAGAATTTCTGCGTACTCCCACTGCTCCCATTGTCTGAAGACAAATGTCGATCCTGCAACATTAAATTGATGATAATAATTATATCAATATACATTTTTATCATTTTACGAACAATATAACTAAAGTGAGTGCAGATGACATTTAAAGTTTATCATACATTGCTATTTATTTTTATATAACAAACCGACATAGTAGTGCTCGTTGATAATTCTGAGATTTGGTCTCGCTTGTTTATTATACCTCTTTAATTTCAACGTTTGTAGTTATATAAGTCCTTGCGAAGTAATATGTCTTTGTGTTATATATTTTTGCTACGCGAATTTTACTAATCAAATATAAGAAAATGATAATGAACGGTGGATTTCGATTATAGCGACGATATTAAATTCCGTAACTGTATCGGGTCACTATACTTATTGCGACACAATACAGGCGAGCAGTGCGTATATCCAATTTATGCTCCTTGCGCGCCTGTATTGTCTAATTAAAATGGGCATTTCTATTTAGAAACTTTATACTAAAACCATACGACGTTATCATATCGTTGGTATCTAGGATTATCAGAAAATGGGTCATTTATTCAATAGAGTTTATTATTTTTTGCAGAATAACCTTTCGATAATGGCTTTTAGGTATTTTAATTATTGTTCCTTGTGCAGTGGGTTGATAAAGGATGAAACATTCGACATTGTCAGTACATAAATCATTTATCTTCTTTCTTTTTCGACTATCTCTGACGTCATTCAGCATATTTTGTTCGCTTCGAAATCAATTGTTAAAGTTTTGTCATTTATGAAACAACTAGGTTTTTCGGCTTGCCTATAACTACTAGATTTCGTTTTTTCTAGTAAAAATTGAACCAAAAAGCAATTATTACATAAAATACAATAATATCGAAAACTTAAAACAATTGGTATTGAAAGTATTGAAATATATTTAAAATGTTGCCACTAGAATGTCCTTCACCTTACGGAGTGCAACGCGCAGCCTCGCCCTGTTAGATACCACTGAGTAGTGCCATATTAAATACACAAGCTAACGCACCGAAAATTACTGTGTAAATGAATGTTAGATTTAACTTTACCTGTCTTAATATTTATAAAATAAAAGCGTATTATAACAACAGCTGTTGTAAACAAAAGTTATGCAAGCCTTATGATTTTATAAAGGATCCTTTGTGTTCTGTCTGTCGCTCGCAATATTCATGTTATTTTCCATCAAAAGTATGCCTTGAATTCAAGACTTAGGTGTTACGTCGCTATAAACAAAAGGACGTCACAACCGTGTTCGTTACATTATAAAAGAAATGTGCGTTAAACTGTATATGAATGTAAATGTAGATTCACTAGAAACTCTTATGCCTTAACCTCCGTAGAAAAAAACGTCGCATAGCGATTGAATTATTAATCAGCGCTTTGTCTTGCCCTTTCGAATTATAAATTACTGATGAAAGAAAAGGAACTATTCACCCGCTGTACATATATGTTACAATGTGTTTATAGTTTTTATTTATTTCAATTTATATTATATTGTATAGAGTTTATGTATTAATGTATAAAAAGCATTGGTCGAACACCTTATCCCAGGGAAGTTATTAATTGCAAATGATGTTATATTTTAATCTTTTGTTTACGTCATAAAACATCGTCACAATTTCTCTAAACGGAATCAATATTATTGTGCACATGTGATACGTTAATTGATAAATGACAATGTTAACTACATCGTTAATTTTAACATTATAAATAAACGCATTATTTTGATAACAATATCTTTTATGCATAAACATAGTTTATGTTATATATAAAGTACTGAATATAAATAACTATTAAAAAAACTTGATTTACTAAAAAGCTTTGCAATTGGTATATGGTATGTAAGTCTGTCTATATATTTTTTATAATATAACAAGTGATGTTGTTTCGTGGTAGGCTCGGCACCGCAGAGCGCGCGAGTTGATGTGTGCGGGAAAGTTTCTGGAAGCCGCGCCTCATCTTGCACGCGTCGCTGCCTCTACGGAACCGTACGCGCGGGTCGCCCGTATTCTCTTGACGCAGGTATATTATTGTGATAAATATTTTCAAAAGTCATATATTACTTTATTTTGATAAATATAATATTCTTTGTAACTAGTTATAATCTAATTGGCAAAATGCTCGCATTGCAGACTATCAGTGCCATGTGTAACGTGCGAAAACGTCGCACCATAACTCGCGAGCTCTCCCAGTCGGTCCGTGAACAGTCTGCGCACAGCTGGGTCAGTCCCTCGGACCTGGAGTGTGTGCTGTGCACGAATACGTTCACGAATCCCGTGTCGACGCCGTGCGGACACACATACTGTCGAAGCTGTATCGAACGCTCGATGTACTACAAAAAGAAATGCGCACTGTGCTTGGGACCCTTGGAGAATTTTAGACTCGCCGAGGTGAGTATTGTTTCGTTGTTTTGTTTATTTATATTTTCTTTATTAATGTTTGATATATTATGATAATATATTTTATTCTACACTGTATACAATACTAAGCGAAAGTGATATAATCAATTTAAGTTAATTATAAATTACAATACGCGTGAAACTAACCTTTTATATAACGTAAGCCAAGGTAAGTTATTTCAAACGTCACCATTCTCCAACACCTTTACTAAGAAGGCTATTATATTACCTGAACTTCATTTTAATAGAATTTATGTGTTATATAACTTGATAACATGATCAAAAGTCAAAGCCATGTATTACACAACGCATGACGAATTTCTGTCTCATATGCAATATTTTGATGAGTATTTAAAAAAAAACACATCCTTTGAAATTGAAATCACTATAATTTTACACTAAGCAATAATTTGGTCTTTTTAAAGTTTTCATCACGATATCACGATTTCAATAATGGGTAATCTTTTTTAGTTTCTGAATATGTTCGAACTAGTTCTATATGTTATGTACGCGTGTTTGTTTCATCCGCCTAGCCTATCTTGAGTACATTTTAACGACATTGACTGCTCCAGTTTTATCCGGCAATTAGTTGCATAATTATCGTTAAACACGTGACTCGCTTTTCATTGAATTTAAATGGGGATAAAATTGCATATCAAAAGTATCTCACATGCAATGTCGCCATCATTTAAACTGTACCGCCAATTACATAACGTACGTGGAGCGTAGTAATCAATCAATTTACTATGAAAACGTTTAGAACAAATAAAAACTACACATCAAAACAGGTCATTTGTAATAAACAATTTTTTGCCCGCGGTTTTGCTCGCAAGGGGAGGAATTGAAGTTGTTAGACTTAAAAAAGTTCCTTAGGATTCAAACACGCTTTATACCAAATTTTATCAAATTCAGTTCAGTGGTTTATCTGCGAAAGCGTAACAGACTGACGCGAGTTATGTTCGTATACATAATATTAATATAGATTTGTTTAATACTGCTGTGTATTAAAACATCTCGTCAGCAACGACAACAGATACCTGAACCATCAGAAACTGCTGTTCGTCTTAATTAGTGATTTTTCGCTGGCTTTGACGCGAAAGGAAGACATTATTTGGGAACCATGTCTGAAAGTTATCGGAGACTTGTTATGTACCTCGCCTACCGCCTTGAACAGTCACGCTATACCAAAATCAAAATACTTTATTCAATATTGAAGTATTACACTTTTTTATTGATTGTCAAACTAGAAACTACCCCCTATTCCAAACGATGAAAGAGTACAAATAAACAATCCTTAGATTTACACATGCCATGCGATTTGCTAATAGTACTGCTGTATTATGCACTATAAATAGTTCTTGATTAATATAACTGTATTTATAGTACAGCACTATTCCACTTATCTTGTTATTTACCACTTGTATTTAACTTCCAAAGTTCCGATTACAACTTCGCGGACATTAAAAACGCCATTCTCCCGCGAGTCCATAGTGAATATCATAGATTATTCAAAATCTCGACCAATGATATCGCGTCATTTCGATGTCAAAATTGTTTATCCGTCTTAACTGCTCTTGTGATTGGAATTAGCTATAACTCTACTTATACTAAGAAGAGGCTCTTGTCCAGCATATAAACAGTGCTGATAATATGATTAAGTTTTGTGCTATCGTCCCATTGGCGTTACATTTATATCATTTCATAGTTATAATGATACAAAAATCTATGTTCGAAAACGAAATAAACCTCATAGTATCTTTACATTAGCAATTAACCAATTTTGTGGTGAAGTTGACTCGTTAAATGCTTACCTAAATAAATTATTATCTTCAAAAATTAAGATTATTTACTTTGTTGAGTTTCAGTCCCCATTATATATTTATCCCCTCTAAGTTCTACTATTTTTCTTCCACGAATACTACAATTTAGTTACAAAAAGCCCTCTATAATCATTCAGACATTCGAGAACATTCAGCTGAAATAAAAAAAAAAATTGTTTTCATGTCTCCAGACTCGCGATACACAATTCATAACATCAATTTTGGCCTCAATTGACGTCTTACCGTTGCCAGAAGAAACGGACGTAATACCAGTTGTGACCTGTTACGTAGCATTCCCTGGGTGAGTTAACTTATTTTCGGTTATGACGTCGTATGATAAATGAAAAGGGCATTGTTGACATTAAAATGTTAATGAAGTTACGAATTTCTAATATCAACAACTTCAACACTCATGTTACCTAAAAGCATTCATTTTTATGGAACAATGAGAAGTCTGTAAACATTGAAAAAGTACCTGTTATGGAATTGAATTTCTTGAAAAGTTAATTGTTTAAATAAGGATTCTTTATTTATATTATTTTAATTAAATTATGACGATCTTCTGTCGATTCATAACATGTTTCTGTTATACTCCAAAGTCGTAATAAATTTATAAACAGTAAAGTTTTGAATAAATAATAAACATTTTAGTTTCCATTTCTTACATCAGAATATGCAACGACGTTTGTAGTATTCGTTTCTTCTTTCCAATTAAGCACCAACTTAGCAATGATGACTTTTTAGAATGCCGTGTCCGTTGTTCATATTCGACCCTCGCTACTGGCTGATGGTGCGGCGGGTGCTGGAGTCCGGATCGAGAAGGTTCGGCATGCTCGCCTACGAAAGAGGACATACGTTTGCCGATTATGGAACTGTGAGTTATTCATATTTCAGTTTTAATTATATTTAAAGCGTTTATATAATAATGACAATTTCATTCGTGGGTTTTGTCCACATATTTAAACGGCACAACGATTCGAAATTTAAAATTGTTATCTAAAAAAGGCACTGCTTAAAATTAAGGTCTATATTCGATAACGGATAAATCATACCAAATTAGAGATCATTATTATGTAGTACTTGGTGGTAGGTTTACTGGTGTAGGTAGATCTGGGTAGGTACCACCCACTTATCTGACAATCTACCGCCATACAACAGTATTTAGTATTGTCGTATTCGGTTTTTAAGGGTGAGTGAGCTAGTAACTATAGCCAAGAGGAGGAGGAGTAGGGGCAAATAAATAACTTTAACGTTGAATTGACGTGATATCGTTGGTCGAGTCAATCTATGTCATTTTTTTATGGATTCGCGATAAAATGGCGTTTTGAATATCGGTGAAATTGTTATCGAAACTTTGGAAGTAATATTAAAGTGGATTAGTGTTGTATTATAAATAAAAATATAATAATCGAGAAGTGTTTGTTGTGGTTAAATATAGTGGAGCTATTAGCAAATCGCATGGAATGTATAAATTTAACATTTGTGTATCTTTACTCCTTCTTCGATTGGAATAGAGTATATAGGCATAAGGGACATAACATCTCAGTTATCGAGGTTGGTGGCGCTTTGGCGTTGTACAGAATGGTTAATATTTCTCACATTTCGAAACATTGGGTTTAGCGCAGTTTTCTAGTCAAGATGACATCATCATCATCATAATTAAATTGTTAATAATTTTAAAACACCATTATTGTATTTACAGGTCCTTGAAATTTGTGATTGTGTGGTGTTAGAAGATAGCCGCTGTATCGTATCAACTGTTGGTGTCTCACGCTTTAGGGTTCTCGAGAGACGAGTGAAGGATGGGTGAGTTTATCTTCTGTATTATATTTGTCTATATACTTGTAATAATATCCACATTTGCAAAACGGATATTGTACTACGACTGGGTGTTGTTGTGTGTTTAAATATGATTATCGATTGAAATATCTGTGAAAATAAATCGATTTGTTATCGAAATCAATCAAGCTCGTGTTTAGTCTATTGTTTTAAAAACAATTTGCTGAAATATTATTTTATCATTTTGAAAGATATTCAAAAATATTTGAAATATGACTATCGATTTAAATCATCAAATCAATTGAATGAAAATTCTAATATAATAATGTTTGTTAATATTTTGTTGTTCAGATACGATGTCGCCCGCATCCAGCCTTTGACTGATATAATTCCCACGGAAGATGAAATCCAAGATCTCCATTTACTGGCTGGTCAGATATCTTGTAAGGCTCTGACGTGGCTGAAGAACATGGACGAGGGTGTAAGAGAGGAAATAGAGACTGCATTCGGTTCCCTTCCCTACGACGAAACCCCTGACCAGTGGTGGAAAACATCCGACGGACCGAATTGGTTATGGTGGCTGATAGCAATATTACCACTCAAATCCGAGATAAAGGTAATAGCTAGTTTAAAAAAAATACTCAAAATATACTTCAATTTTACAAAATTAGTTTGTATGAACGAATTTATAGCCAGTCTAACTCTAGTTTCTGAAAGGATTATATGATTACGCATTTAAAATTGATGGCGGAATGAACTCTGAAATATTTCACTCTTTTTTTGGGCAGTCGTGTAATAAACGTTCGAAACATAATTCTAATTCATAAATGGTTTCCTGAAATTATCAAAAGTAATGGTCGAATTTTGACCACTGGACGAACACTACATAGAGATAGATGACACGGATAAGTCACTTATTTTTTCTCCAACTTATAAAATTAACAATTGTAAGCCTCTATTTTTGATCTGTCTGCACTAAAATATTAGCGCAAAATGTAGAAAATGCCTCATTGCTCTTTTGCAAAATACATAATTTCTGCTAATCTAATTACTCTCTTCGGATAGAGATATTTAGTTTTACCAGTATGTAGTTTTTTTTTCTTAAAATACCCTGCCAATGATAGTAGAAATCATTTAATCTGAGGCACTTGCGGAATATATATTTCTCTGTATTCCATACTTTCTGTCAGCCAAGCTTGCTTCATACCAAATTTCATCAAAATCAGTTCAGGTTGTCAGCCGTTGATCAGTTCAGTTGATTTAGCTGTTGAAAGCTTAACAGACAGTCAGAGTTACTTTCACATTTCTAATAGTAATATAAATATATATATTGAGTGTGATATTGGAAATCGTTTGCCTACAAATAACGCAAGATTTCGTTAAAGATACAAAATTAAATATAATAAATGAAATTTAATTTCTTTGTTTACAGATATTGATTCTATCCACACGAAGTCTTCTAAAACGAATGTTGGCCGTCTCACGCACACTCGATGTTATGGATACGGACTCGTTCACATCGAGTAACCAATCAGACGGCGAGCCTCCTCTTAACGAACTCACAAATCAGGAATGGTTGAACCGAAACAGGTGAAACTGATAAGATGAATTATTGATAGGTCACGACTGTTAAAGCAAATTGAAAAAGTTTGCATTCAATTCTGTAATGCTACATTAAAGCACTTACGAATAGCTTAAAGAAAATTATTCTTTTTTGATTTAAATAAATCTTATAATGTTAGTTTAAGTTGTGCTAGCATTCCATAAATATTTATTTAAAGATTACTTGCATTTTTGCAGATATTGGTTTGAATCACATATATTTATTCTATTTTTCAATAGCAGGTGCTATTGAACGGTAACTTAACAAAGAGTTTGTATTATATCTACAATACAATATACACTGTAAACTCTATATAACGACACTCCAGGGACTGTGCATATTTCGACCTTATAGAGAGTTGTCGTTAAGTGGTGAGAAGAAAAATCTGTATTAGAAAAAGTTTATTTCAGACTAGTATTAGTAATTAAAAGCGCTGCCCATGATCTTAGTATTTAGGTTTCTTTAATTTTTTGGATGATTTTCCATCCTCTTCCATTCCTCTGCTTGTAGAATTATTTCTTTATTTTTCCATATTGTGGACACGATAGAGTGACTAAATCCAAAGCGTCTACCAACATCACTTATCTTTTCTCCCGCCTCTAGTGCGCATATCAGTAAAACTTTTTCGACAATACACTGTGATTTTCTCTTACTTGCCATGTTTACAGTTTGAAAGTTTGTGAGCAACTAAGAATATGATAATACCACTTTGTAAACAAAAGAGCGGATATCTTAAAAATTTTGGTATGTATGATGCCAGCAGTCAAGTTTATCCTATAATAAAGGGAAAAAAAAACGTACAGTTTTTACTAATTTTGGCACCTTAAAAAGTACTTTTTATTATTCAATTGTTGTCGTTATAGAGAGTGGGTGTAATGTTATATAGAGTATCATTGTATGGAAGACAAGCTAAACCAACCAAAGCTGAGTGATTTTGACGCTTTAGGGAGTTTGTCGTTAAATCGGGTGACATCACATGGAGTATACACTGTATATAGTAAATATATAAACAATACAGGCAGATTTGTAATTTTTTTGTATGAGTAAATAAATTCTTAAATAATAGAGAATGCTAACTAATTAATGGATTTTGTAAATTTTGTATTTTAAGTATTTTCTTATAAATTGATTTGAATACTTTTTTCTTATCTAATAGAGAGGTATAAATAAGATCTCATGGTGGTACGATCTGCCTTCCTATGGGAACATTTAGATTTAAGTAACTCTTCTTTAAAGTACTCTTTACTTTTTAATTAAGTATGTTAAAACAAATGCAAAATATGAAAATAGTTATTTAATGATCTCTCCAATTTATAATTAATTTATGGTATAAGATTCAAATTGTAAGAATCATATAATTATTCTATTACTTATAGAATATAAATACCGTCTATCATTATAATAATATTGTAAATATTTTTTTGTCTTTATAAAGTCAGTTCAACAAAGCTGAAATGTTTGCTGTGATCACTCTAAGCATATTATTAAGTATATTTTTTGATAAAGCTTGAACTTAGTAGCTTTTATGTCACTGTAAAAATGAATTTTTCGTCTAATATGTAATATAATAAAAACACTTTTTTTTTTATTTGGGGTTTCCTACTTCTATATATTTTTTATATGTCTTTTACTGTCTTATCACAATAAATATATTGATTCAAAATATTTAATAGTATAGTATTTATTTAAAGAAGCAGCAACAACGCAGCGACATAATACATGGTAATAAAACCTTTAAGTAATATCAACCAAGTAATTATTTGATTACCGCTTATGAAATTCTTCAGTAAGTCACATCAGCGCATGTTGATCTGTCGCATCGAAAGATGTTTCCGTTTTGTATGGAGATTTTGACTGCACATTTATTATTGTTATTATTTAGAAGTACACTATTAGTACTCGAAAAATCAATGGATTTTTTATTTCGTTTTTATATAATTTTGTTTTCATGAATAATGCGTTTTCTTTTTAAACATTTTTTGTAGCAATCTTATTAAAATTGTGATTGACAGATATTCTTCTAAAACTAATAATAAATGACAGGATATAGTCGTTGCATCTGCGGGAAATGTAAGTTTTAATTCTTTTCATATTCGATGACATTGGTGTTTCTAAAGTAAAATATGAAATTCGTGCAACATTTCTGGATGGACATTTAATAAAAGTTGAAAATAAAAATCAAGTGCGAATAACAAAAACTATTAAATACATTACTTATTTATCAAATAATATTGGTTTAAAAATCGACGTTTTTTTTTCATTTAATTGTGTCAAAGAACGTTAACTTTTAGACACAGTGTACATTGGTTATAACTGCTTTTAGGGCCCACGCGCACGGGTGACTTGTCACGGTGACATAAAAGTTTTTGTTACTGTCACGTCACCTATCCAAAGCGGAGTCTTATACACAGGGATATCAACAACAGTAGTAAGGGTACGCGGCTTAATGGTTGTGCTGTTCTGTTAAATTTACAGCCGCCGGAGGCATGACGATAGATGGGTGTGCTATGTAACGAAGACAGAATAGCATTCTGTCTCTTTTTCTATCACAAGTTCTTCAAAAGTTTTTCCTATATTTATTTTTGATTAATAAAGAAAAATTAATTTTCTCAAGTATAATCTGAACGTAATGGTACAAATTTAAAACACCTACTCAAAACGCAAATAAAATGAGATTCGGTTAAAAAATACATTTTTAAATATTATCTTTAGAATATTACCCAAATAATACACATATTGTATTTCATTTTGAATTATGGAATGATGCTGTTTTCTTGTATTAGACTTGTTTCTTGTGTGAAAAAATGAGTGACACAGTTTTACATTTAATAGTACTGTTTGACTTGCTTAGCGTAGAGGAAACAACGTAACAATTTCGTTTGGTCAGTTTCAATTTCGTCTACTGACGGCTGTGCATTCTTTTTATCTTCACATCTTGAATATTCGAAAATATCTGGCACATCTAATAGAGCAATAGACTTGTTTAACAATATACCCACTTGTTCATCTAAACTTAATTTTCTTTGTTCCACGGGAACCTTCCACACATTTTTAAGTGTGCTTGTGACATTGTTTTTCAGTTTTTGGTTGTGCGTAGTTAGTATATTTTCCAGGCCTCCCTCAACGCTATATGCGTTAGGAGCGGGACTTTGTGTTGCATGCGAAGTAAAACGTTCGGACTGACATATTGGGCCATTTCTAACGGCAGGCAAACACTTATGTTTCTCAGCATTGCAGTAAGCTGGACCTGGAGTTTTGTCCTGGCCTTGTACAGGGATCCAATTAAACCAATTTTGAAATCGTGCGTCAGATGAATAAAAAGGACAATTGTACTGAAACTGAAGCAATCTTTTGCCGCTTGTACCTCTTGAAATTGGCAAATCAGCGGGTCTGGATTCACTACGTGATTTAATTAATGGCTTAATTCTAATGGTTTTTGATCTAAAAACCCAAGTAGGTAAATTAATTTTATTATGAAGTTGGTGTTGCACAGTGGTATCATTTTCAAGATTTTCATCATCAGAATATTGAGTATCTTTTTCAAAGTTATCTTTAAATCTTTTTGAAAAGGAACCGAACGGTGCTTTATTACACTGTACCATATGACACTGTGTATTAGAAATGTTATAGCTAGCGGGGCTTGGTCCTACTTCAGATCGATATTTAAATCTACAAGCTTTTACACCAAACGGTGCAGGAATAGGCAAAATCGCATGACAAGGTTTAAAAGGGGATATATCTTTATCGAAATCTCTTTTTATAAAATACGATGTAGGCTTAGGTTTATCGTCACATTTAGAGGACAAAAATCTGTTCGCTTTAGGTCCAAGGAATCTTAAATCGGTACCTATAGGAAAAGTAGGTTTATAGTTAGCTGGCCCAGGTAAAGCATCTAAAATATTTTGTCGTTGGACTTTTTCAATAAATCGAAGTTGTTTTGAAGTTTTACGTTTTAAAGCTCTTAATTTTTCGATGCAGATCGCCTCACGACTGGGTGGATTTCCATCAATAGTGTAATCTGCCGGTCCGGGATTGAGTTTAAAAGACTTTTCACTTCTTTTAGATGTCCATCTACTCCATTTACAACCGCGATAAAATGCAGTTGATTCCACAACCCTTGCATCATAAAATGGAGGACAGTCTTCTTTAATCTGCTTAAACATACGTTCTTTGGAGCCATTTGGTAAGATATCAAATCCAAAGTCGTTTCTTGAAGGAACTGAAAGTCCTTCTTTCAGTACAGACCCAAGAGTTTGCCCTTTAAATAATCGTCTACGAATCTTTTTTTGACATATTGTTTCATCTTCTATGTCGGTTTTCTCTTGTCCGACTGAACAATTACATGGACTTTGTTCTCCGCATTGACATACAAAATCTTCAATATTGTCATTTTTTAATTTTTCGTGAGCAAATCGCGGAGTTATTGACGAAATGGTAGAACAATTAGGAATTTTCGGTTTGATTTCAGCATTATAAAGAGCATGTGTCATTATTTTGGATCCACTTTGAGTATCACGTGGTACTTTTGAAAGAAACGCTACTTTATTTGGTTTTACCGGTAATGAATTCACATTTTGATAGGCACCAGGATCTAAAAGTTGAATTGATTGCTTCACTTTTGGGAATCTTTCACACAAATTGTATGCCATTGTGTTTTATGGGCGAAATAATCGGAATATCAAAACTTCCTTCACAAAATAATTTCTAAAACTTTTACAAAAATCATAAAAACGTAGGTATTTTAACATGTCAATGTCATTCCTTGTTAACAATTTACAATAAAGTAATAGTTTTTTAAAAAGGTTGTAATAACGGTCATAGAATTATAACGCTTAGAAGGATAGTGTCATACAAAGTTTCGCTCACGGTCGTATACACAGGTTTTGCAACTGAGTCCAATTTCAGTGGTGAGAGATGAGCTGCGAATGTGTTACAACTGCTAATTCGCAATACCATCGCATGAAAGCTAAAAAAGTTTACAATTAGTCAATAAGTATTATAATTATATATGGCAATATTATTTATTTCAATTTAGCTTTTATTATTATAATGATCTCTTTTTTTTAATTTATTTAGTAATATTATTTAGTATTGCTTTTATGTATAATCATAAAGAAAAAAATATATAATTAGTTGAACAGTATTAATGTTTTATACGTAATTTAAAAAAGTTAAAATAATAATTTTAAATATTTATTTATTTTTATTATTTAAAATATTAAGCAATCGTGGTAAATATATTTTCCATAGCTTTTAACATTTTTATTGTAATGGCGTCTTTTGTTTACAAATTCTTTTTATGTTTTGATAAATGTATATTAGCTAAAATTATAAGTTGCCAAATAGTATTTACGTGTGAAATGTGATTTTCTTATCCCTTTTTTTTTAAGTGGAGCGTTGTGACACCCTTTTACTACACAGTAAGTCGATTTTAATAAATTGCGCGAGATGTTTACTATGACACTTTATGTTTATCGTGACGAGTGACGTGACGTCAAATGTATTGAGACTAGTTACCATTTGAATGACTTCAATTCGCTTGGGCCTACACTCTCCTACGCGTTATTATTCTATGATGACGGTCTTATACACAGGTCTTACAACGGAGCCCAATTTCAGTGGTGAGAGATTGGTACGATCGTGTCATAACTTTTCTTTCGCGTCAACGCCGCTGTACGTCGTTGCTATCGATGGGTGCGATGCGCAGTACCCACTGCGCACGCCGGATGAGTTACACGCGAGTGCTTATTATATAATAAACACATGTGAATAAAACAATACAAGCTTTGTACTGTCTTGTCATCATATATTAATTTAATGGTTTTTATGAAACAACACTCAACACTCATCACATTAGTGATGAGTGTTGAAAAGGGGTTGTGGAATCAACTGCATTTTATCGCGGTTGTAAATGGAGTAGATGGACATCTAAAATAAGTGAAAAGTCTTTTGAACTCAATCCCGGACCGGCAGATTACACTGTTGATGGAAATCCACCCAGTCGTGAGGCGATGTGCATCGAAAAATTAAGAGCTTTAAAACGTAAAACTTCAAAACAACTTCGATTTATTGAAAAAGTCCAACGACAGAATATTTTAGATGCTTTACCTGGGCCAGCTAACTATAAACCTACTTTTCCTATAGGTACCGATTTAAGATTCCTTGGACCTAAAGCGAACAGATTTTTGTCCTCTAAATGTGACGATAAACCTAAGCCTACATCGTATTTTATAAAAAGAGATTTCGATAAAGATATATCCCCTTTTAAACCTTGTCATGCGATTTTGCCTATTCCTGCACCGTTTGGTGTAAAAGCTTGTAGATTCAAATATCGATCTGAAGTAGGACCAAGCCCCGCTAGCTATAACATTTCTAATACACAGTGTCATATGGTACAGTGTAATAAAGCACCGTTCGGTTCCTTTTCAAAAAGATTTAAAGATAGCTTTGAAAAAGCTACTCAATATTCTGATGATGCAAATCTTGAAAATGATACCACAGTGCAACACCAACTTTATAATAAAATTAATTTACCTACTTGGGTTTTTAGATCAAAAACCATTAGAATTAAGCCATTAATTAAATCACGTAGTGAATCCAGACCCGCTGATTTGCCAATTTCAAGAGGTACAAGCGGCAAAAGATTGCTTCAGTTTCAGTACAATTGTCCTTTTTATTCATCTGACACACGATTTCAAAATTGGTTTAATTGGATCCCTGTACAAGGCCAGGACAAAACTCCAGGTCCAGCTTACTACAATGCTGAGAAACATAAGTGTTTGCCTGCCGTTAGAAATGACCCAATATGTCAGTCCGAACGTTTTACTTCGCATGCAACACAAAGTCCCGCTCCTAACGCATATAGCGTTGAGGGAGGCCTGGAAAATATACTAACTACGCACAACCAAAAACTGAAAAACAATGTCACAAACACACTTAAATATGTGTGGAAGGTTCCCGTGGAACAAAGAAAATTAAGTTTAGATGAACAAGTGGGTATATTGTTAAACAAGTCTATTGCTCTATTAGATGTGCCAGATATTTTCGAATATTCGAGATGTGAAGATAAAAAGAATGCACAGCCGTCAGTAGACGAACTTGAAACTGACCAAACGAAATTGTTACGTTGTTTCCTCTACGCTAAGCAAGTCAAACAGCACTATTAAATGTAAAATTGTGTCACTCATTTTTTCACACAAGAAACAAGTCTAATACAAGAAAACAGCATCATTCCATAATTCAAAATGAAATACAATCTGTGTATTATTTGAGTAATATTCTAAAGATAATATTTAAAAATGTATTTTTTAACCGAATCTCATTTTATTTGCGTTTTGAGTAGGTGTTTTAAATTTGTACCATTACGTTCAGATTATACTTGAGAAAATTAGTTTTTCTTTATTAATCAAAAATAAATATAGGAAAAACCTTTCATCCATACAATTTTTAACTTTTTCATACAAAATAATATGAACTTCAAAGGTAAAATATTTTACAAAATATAGTTTATGAAGGACAAATATATCGGCTGAATTCCTACATACCCTTGCTTATAACGATCAAAGTACATTAATAAAATAACTAAATATGAAAATGAATCTCGTCCTTCCTTACTCAATCTTTACATTTAAGGGTCTTCTTTGACGTTTGTTGAAATTCGAAGGTCGGGATTTCGATAGAATTATATAGAAAGCGATGCTCCACAACCTTGAAATAAATCACACAGTTAGCCAATGAATTTAACTTACGTGTAGAGCATTCGAATTTAAGATAATGTTTATGGATAAGTGTAAAAAAAATCAGAAAAATCACTAAAACGTGTAAAATCGCACTTCCTTATTGAGACGAAATTATCGTAATCGTCGAGAATTTAGAAATGAATTTTATCAAATAATAAAGTTAAAACTATAAAGAAACGTCTGGAGTCTTCATTTTTTAATAAACATTTTCTTATTTTTTGTTATAATAAATTACAATGAAATTGTACGCGTTTTCTTATGCGAGCCGCCGATAATCCTCGCAGACCAGTCGGCCACGCGCCTCCGAAGTGAGAGCACGTCGGTTTGCGCCGCATTGATAGATCGCGATCGAACCGTGTACTTACACAAAATCAATGTGTGCGTAAATAGCGTATTTAGTATTTATTTGAACGTTTTAGTTGTCACCGACTGTTCATCATAAATTTTAGGGCGCGCACCGGCTTATGTATTCTGTTTTTTTTTTGGTATTTTTAGTGTTTTATCATTTGATACGATATTTTTACTGATAATATTTTGTATATTTTGTAGTTTGATAAAAAAACAAAAAATAACTCGAGTTGAAATTCTAACTAGTTACATAATTATAACACTCTCATATATAATGATACATTGCAATTTTTTTATAAATAAATATAATTTTTTGAAATATTTATATATATAATTACTTATTTCGTCCATTTCCTAGTTATATTGGCCAGTAAAACAACAACTGAGGCAATAAATTTATTGTCGTAAAAATTCAAATTATTCTTATTTTCATTGATAACGTAAAACTAAACAAAGTATTTATAAATAGTGTTTTGAACACTAAATAATAAAAATGACCAAATCCCATTTATGCATAAAACGAAACACGCGTGATGGCCCACCTAACAAACCCTCATTAGTCAGTAAATTACTGACTTTCAACTCAGCGGGCAATATAGTACTCAAGTGGAAATGAGTAGAACGAAGTACATAATCCTTGCAACTGTGATCTAAGAACAGTAGTGGCATCACACTAAAGAACACACTTCCAATTGGAAGACCGCCACGCTTGTATATATAATAAGCTGCGTCAAAAACTTTAATACCGCGATTCAGGGATTATACATTTTTATAACATTTTTCTTTAGAAGTTTAATTATTTTATGTATTTATTCACATTTTTTTTTTTATATTGAGTAATTAAAGAAATAAAACATTTATTATTACAGTAATAATAATATTGTTCTTATTATTTTAGCATAAAATGTTTCTTTTAGTTTTTTGTTACGTCAAAGCGCTATCTAGTGAGGATATACGAAACGTTTTCATGCCTCATCGTCATCATTGGTTTTGCAAATTGATATTTATCCGATTTCAGACTTACAAATCGATTTCAAAATCCGATTTTAGATATCTGAATTCGGTAATGCCTAGCCTCATCAAATCGCCTGAGAACTTAGCTATCCTTTTATTTTATTAGCTAACGTGCTCAGGCAAATATAGTCTTTAGGTACTTTATCAGTAAGGTCGATTATTGTGTAATAGATTTCCGTAGCAGAACCAAGAAACCGAAAGTCAAACTGCAAAATTCCCGCTATCCTTTTTATTCCGCTTTATTCCAATTGGTTAGAAAGAGAGAAAGTGAATTTCATAGTAGAATAAATGTTGTAAAATATATATTTCGATTCAGGAATTATATATTTTTCTTTAGAAGTTTAATTATTTTATGTATTTATTCACATATTTTTTTATATTGAGTAATTAAAAAAATAAAACATTTATTTTTACAGTAATAATAATATTGTTTTTATTATTTTAGCATAAAATGTTTGTTTCAATAATGTTTATATAATGTTTTTCTTGTATTCCTATTGATCTATTTTTATTTCACTTTTTGTATATACACTTGTTCCGTTTTTTAATAAAGCATTCCACATTCGTCTTTCGTCAATTTTTTTTTATTATTCCACATTACGACATCAAGAAGTTTATTTATACCAAACTACTCACCTCAACGCTATAGATATGTATTTGACAACATTTCAAAATCAGTGACAATAAAGTTAAAATTTAGTTTAGGAAAAAAAAGTGCGACGACCCCACTCTGCATACGTATATGTGTGCGTGCCGTGCCCGAGCCTCGATAGTTGCGACAGTAGCGCTAAAAACGTAAAACTTCGTGCGGCGGAACGTCAAAGAAGACCCTTAAGATAATGAAATAGAAAGATAAGTTATAAAATTAAAGAACGTAGTGTGTAATTATTGTAATTTTTAATGATAATTTACCGCTTGTTTTATAATTGTGATATTAAAAGCGTAACAATTATAACAAATGATGGCTACTTTAGGAGCTTTACATTTAACAAAAAATACAGGAGCAAAACATACTGCAACAGTTATATTTTTCCATGGTTCAGGTATGTTATAATTTTATTATAGTATACATACCTGCTTTAGTAACTTTAGTCTTTTATTGAACTAGTTTCTTATTTGAACTTCATTGTTAGGTTAATATGTAATAAATAGGAAGATTATCTTTTCTACAATTTAAATTGTACCTACAGTAATTAAAGGCTGCTATTATGGGTTTATACAGCTATATATATGATTTTATTGTGATATAAATATAAAATGAATATATGAAAACCTACAAAATAGTCTTAAGTTTTTACAAGACTTACATTTTTGTTTAAGACAATTCATCTAACGTTTCATGCATTACGTAACCAAAGAAATTAATTCAGTTAGGTTACTTTATAATAATAATATATAAAAATATATATAATAATATATAAAAATAATAATAATCACTTTTTTTATTAAAAAATGTATAAATAAAGACTGATATAAATGCACAATTTCCTGTAAATAATTTTAATGTTTCAAAAACGTTGAGGTTCTAAACTTGCAGTACTTTAATAAAAAAATACTATTTAATACAAAGGAATCTGGCACCTCAATCTAAACAGATAATTTTGTATATCATAACATGTACACAAAACTGAATTAAAATTGGTTGACTGAACTTTTAGACAACTAAAATTATTATTATTTGAAAAATTACAGGTGCTTCTGGTGATCATATGCAGGAATGGGTAAATTTAATGGCCAAAAATTTTTCTTTTCCGCATATTAAAATTCTATATCCTACAGCCCCACTGCAACCTTATACGCCTGCGGGGGGGTTAATGAGCAATGTTTGGTTTGATCGTATCGATATAAGTAAAAAAGTTCCAGAGATAGAAAAATCACTGAAAAACATTGAGGTGCATATCAGAAATTTAATTAAAAGTGAAAATGATGTTGGTATACCAAACAACAGAATCATAGTTGGTAATATTGCTTATTATCTTTATAATATTATTTGATTATTTATAGTTATTTTATTTTATATATTTGTTTAATCGCATTATTTATAATGTAGGTGGATTTTCAATGGGCGGTGCTTTAGCCCTTCACACAGCATATAGATGGGAATCTAACTTAGCTGGAGTGTTTGCATTTAGTTCCTTTCTCAATGATAATTCTGTTGTATATAAAGAACTTACAAAATCACAAAAGGATGGTAAGGAATTGTAGAATATTTCATTCATTTGTGTTTACTAATTAGAAAAGTAATATAACCATGATAATCAATCAATTGTCTTAACTTCATATACATATTTTGTTTATGTACTGTCATATTTTACTTAATCGAAGATATTTTAATAGTAATTATTTAAAGTATATAGGAAAATTAAATGAATCTTAGTAAGTTCTGGATGTAGATTGATTGATTGGATGCAAGAGTAGTTGCCAAAATAATATTATATTTCAATTTAATTAATTATCTACTATTACAAACATATTTTTTAAACTTAAGCCTTGTGTATTTTAACCTAAATGATTTTTTATGAGTTACAGTACCTCTTCTTCAAATACATGGAGATATAGATGACCTAGTGCCTACCTCTTGGGGAAAAGATACGTTTAATGAGCTCAAAGCTCTTGGAGTACAAGGAGAGTTTCACATCATGGAGAGGTTGGGACACTCAGTGAATAAGAAAGGGCTACATATTATAAAGGATTGGATAGAAAAGTTATTACCAAACTCATAGTGATAAACACGTTTTTCTATTTGATATTTTTAGACTGAGTCGAAATAAATATAAAAACCTGGCTGTATAAAATATATATGGGGTTATATTACTTACAAAAATCTTAAATACTAAGAAATGTCACTCGTATGAAAAGACATTATGTTATGAATTAAAACAACCTGCTTAATAAAGAATTAAAATGAAGTACAATTAATTATAGCAAATGAATTCATATAATTAAAAATTAAAATATAGAAATATAGAATGCTCAATAAGAACGATTATGGTTTTTATCTACTTCCCAGTTCCTGTATCACAAATTTAATTGACTTTTTTTTTTAGAAAATTTTGAGCAAGTGACTCATTTTTAATAAATACATGTTTGACAATGCTTTTACAATAGTTCAAAAGAAATAATGGTATCTATCTTATGTGGAAAATGTATATATAATACAAGTAAACATCAATCAACTTGGCAATTTGAGCACTTTGACTGCCAAGCTTATTTACAAAAACGATTCCAAATGCCAAAAGGTATTTGATGAATGTACATAACACTAGTTGAGTCCATCGGCGTGATTGCCTAACGGCCACGTGATGCTACTTCACTGGTCACACGCGTCGTCTATAACTACGTATAGTTACTTTAGTTACGAGTCGTCAGCATCTGGACGTACTACGTTTTGACTCGGTGCATGGCAGTTAATATGTATTTATTATATTTTTTTCTTTGGGCTAGTACATAATATGAAAGAAAAGAAAAACCTCTTAATTCAGTAGGTACTGAAACGAAAGAAAATTATGTCATATTATAAATGAAACTTCAGTCGCCTTATAACACCTTAAAGACAAATAGAAAACAAAATAAATTGACGCCTGCTTGTGACAGTTATGTCTCTTATATTTAAATTGTATTTGCTAAAGTTCTCCACTTAATTATAATTTAATTGTTTATTAGTGAAAAGTAAAGTATATATTTGAGACCCAGAAACATAACAATACCAATGGGTCCTAAAAAAGCTAAAGATAACACAGACGACGAAAATTATTGGAGATTATGTATTGAAGAAACGCCGTTAAATGATGAAACGTGGACTGTTAAAGTAATCTTAATAGAAGCGGCTGGCAGTGAGCATGATCGTATTTATTTAAATAAATTTGAAAATTATGCCGCCGAAGAAAGAAGATTCGTAATAAAAAACATTTGCAAAACGGAAACTATTTTCATGATTAACCAACTCGGTGGTGAAAAGAAAGTAAAAGATGATAATCTTCGAGTATTTGAAGAAGGTCAAAGCTACCTAAAAGAAAAACGGGATGTGCCACCAGAAATAATGGCGCTCATTATTAAACATCTTATTCTTAAAATGAAGGAAGAGTATCTTTTTATTAAGCGACAAAGATTAGAAGTGCGAGAAGGAATGAAAAAAGAATCGGCAACGATGATTAATAGAGCCGAAGTTAAAGGAACAGTAAATGTTAAATTACCTGAGCAACAAGATACTGCCCCGTCTTCTAATGTAAAAAAAACTGAAACAGATCCTCATTCTATAGAAATAGACGAAAATAAAAAATACAGTACACTATTAAGGGTAAGAGGAGAAGAATGGCGAGATAAAACATACATTGATGACTACCCTAGCGACGGTCCGAATCTATATATTGCTGTAACGGGTTTCTTGGAACCGAATTTAGCAGGATGTCTCATTAAAGTTGGTATTCCCTTAACAGCTGTAGTTCAAATTCGCATTGATTCTACACACTCTTCTGTGCCATCCAGTTTACTTCGAGCTACAAAAAGAGGACAAAGTCAAACCGAATTGCAGACTGAAAAAGCTCTCAAATTCTGGGAAGACTTACAACAACTACGTATAAACATGGCATCGGCAAATGACTTTAAAAATACATCATTTGTTATTTTCACACCACCTTACTGGAATACTGAAAACTTATCTGGTTGTACTGAAAAAATTTATGATGAAATATGTTATTTAATGTACGACATACAAGATTTGACGAGACAACATATGCATTATTTAGATAACATGGATATCGTTACTATTCCTAATGAAAATAAAGTGGATTATTACAAATCATTTTATCAGAAACATTTAGATGGGATACCATACGAATCGGTCTCTGCATATTTGGTCCTTGATGCTGTTCTTCAAACAGTATGTAAAAATGACACGAGCGATAACAGCAGAAGTACAATTTCTTCTTTCGATAAAACATTTAATATAGTTCCAGTCGAGCAAAGCACTATTGAGGAAATTAGATTACGTCAATCTGAAAAGCTCGTTAAGGATTTAATAAACGAGTTTTGCAAGGTTGATTCCCAAAAGAAGAAATACAGACTCGCAAATGGAGATGAATATATAGACCATAAAAAACCGATTGTATTAAACTATGGTGATTTTTGTAAAAATAATACCTTTCATTTAGGCAATATAAACTTAGATAACATAGTATATTCCATGTTGTACGGCATCCCTTTAAATAAACTATGGCTAAATAGAAACAAACCAACAGAAGAGATGAATGCTAGAAATAATTTTCATGTCAATTTGCTTTTATCTTGCTTTGATCGAGACGACGTGGAAACTGCGGAATTATGTAGACTAATACATATATTGACATGCCGTAAATTATACGATAATAGAAGTTCATTAAAAAAAGCACACACATTACCATCAACTATTGCCGAATTTAAGAAAAAATATTTGAAACGCAGCATACTTGCCGAACCCCTTAATAAATATTCTTCCTATAGATGTCAAACGTCTATTTCATCCTCTGTACGTTCTTCAGTAACAGAAGGAGAAGAATCTCACGAGATAATTTGTGATGAAGACGCATCACACGGAATTAAACTTCTTTTTGATTGTCCTGACATTAGCGAATTGGTATCTGCTATTGAAATAGCAAACCAAAAGCCGAGTAATCATATGATCGACGAATATAAATTTTTTGAAGATTTTACAGGATCAATCGCTTTTCAAATTGTTATTGATGCTTTTAACAATTACAATTGCATCGACTATAAGTATTGTGAAGTGACTGATTGTATTGTAACAATGTTTTATAATAGCTACGATAAGGACAGCATTACCAGAGACGAATGGCGCTGTCATCTTCCGACACCAGTATGTTTGCAAGATTTTTTTGACTTTGTATTAGAAGAACATTACGATTGGATACAAAATGAAGAAAAAAATTACGATGAACACAATTTGCTTAGATCGCAAACAGAATTCAAAAATACTCAACAATTTTTAACTGAAAAATCTTGCGTAGAAAATAGTGAAGTAGAGATGGATTTACTTATGGAGGGCTCCTTAAAGTATGAAGAAATAAAGAATGATGAAATAATCGATGTTGATACATTAGATTCTAAAGCATTTATATCGAAAAAAACTCCTGTATCAACTACAGACATGGATTCCACTAAAAGTGGCAGAAAAACTAAGTCATCAGCAATATCTACGCCAAAAGTTGTACGCAAAGATACAGATTCAGAAGCTAACATTGAGTCATTAAAAAAACCCTTCTTTGGTTATGATTTAGGAGATAGAAGGGTTGAAGTGTTTGGAAAAGATTCTTCATATTTTGCTAAAGATGGTACTCGCATTTCGAGTTCGTATTTTTTAATAATACCTATGAATTTAGAATACGTTAACTTGAATATAGTTACTGGAAATTCAAACAATGAGTTTTGGGTTCATAACGAATTTGGAGAAGTTAAATTGGGAACAGTTGATATTCGCGAGTCTTTCAGAGTTAACACAAAAGATCAATTAATTATATATGTAAAAAAACAATTATATAAAGTTGTTCGTACCTTACAAAGCCAGTCGGGTGAGACGATATATAAAGCTAACCCATTAAAATCCCCGTCATCTGATTTGAGCTACTTATTTCCAGAAATGTATGAAACAAAATCATTTCATTCACTGTTTGTGACATGGCCTAATGGACTCGTAACAGAAAGTGTCCACGAAAATAATTCAGCCAAAATTTCCCATATCAAGCAACATTATCTTACTCCATTGCAACACCTCGAAGAGGATATGCGGTGCATAAGCTTAGAAGGGGAAGTCGTTATTTTTAAAAGCAATAATGAAATAGAGATATTAAAACCAGATTCTTCTTACATTAGGATAACAAAGTATGAAAAGAAAATTATTAACGACGAAAATCCCGAAAGCGTGGTAACTGACACTAATTCTGACAAAAGTAAAAAAGGAAAAGATAAACAGATCAAAACTTCTTCTAAGCCATCAAAAAAAATGTTAATAGAAAACGATAAAAACACACATACACGGTCAATAGAATATGAACTAACTATTGAAGAGTTTGAAACTATAGGTAGTAACGGTTTGAGACAAAAGTGGATTCAGAATAATAAATTTGACATAGAAAAATTGTTGATAAAGACGGCGACAGATTTTTGCTTAGGTGAAATATTTTCGAAACGCATGGACGGAACGAATGTTTTATTAAATAAGGATGGAGTGCAAGTTGTTACTTTTCCTAATAATACGAGAATAATTACAAGTTTTATTATAGAGGATGAAGAAATATTCCCAGAATGGACGGAAGAGGAAATGGAATATTTCTCAATGAATAATTTTGATCCCGATGTAGATGTTTTTAAATCAGAGAGTGGTATAAATCAAAATAACATGGTACATACTAATAGCATTAGCTCTGATTATTTTGCGTCTCCAAAATTGCAAGAAGCTGATAACAAAATTGCAAGGGAAGATGGATACATTTCAGTTAATATAGTTTATACAATCGAACATTCTAATTTTACTACAGTGACTATTAATAAATATACTGAAAAAATATCTATTGAATCGCCAAACAACACTTGCGTTACAGTTGACACGGAAAACATATATGAGTTTACTTTAGATAAACAAACTTCTGCACATTTTGATGGAAACGTATTGACTATAAATTATTATGTTTGTCCTGATTCTAATATATATACTAATTGTGAAGTTAAAATGAAGTCAGGGGAAGTGCAACAAAATTGGTTAAATATGACAGACTCGTGTAACGCTTCGTATAAAAAAATATCTGTTGATGAAGAAGGCAATATAGACATTATAGAAGAAGACATAAATGACGAAATTTTACACAGAAAAAAATCTAATTATAGTAATGAGAATAGTAGTAACGAATTTGGTACTAACGATAAAAACACTGGAAAAAATAAAGAATATCAAGATAAATGTGAGGAAATGTGGAAATCAAAACAATTAAAATTCTTTATTCTTAGACGGTAGGTTGGTTACTTGTTCATGAATTTTTTCCTAGCCAAGATTACAAATTTTTTAATTTTTAAAAGTAAGGTCCTCGTTAGCACTCTAATTTATTTTTCAAATATAATAACGACTTTAGAAATATAAATTTTCCTTGTGTATTTCTCAGTGATCTAACATGTTCTGAACTGACACATCGTGCAATCGTCGAAGCTTATAAGGAAGTTTGTCGCGGTCATCCATGGTGTTCTATTAACCAGTTCGATACGTTCGGAGACCACCGCAGCATCTGGTCCATAATCACTCCCGTACATCTTAATGAATCTGAGGTATTGTAATTAATATCACCACTGTAACGACTGTAATTAAAATTAAACTGCAAAAATACTACGAACCCACTTTTTTTAATATTCTTTTTATCATTTAATTATCGAAAGCAGAAGTGGTTGATGGAATCGAAATTATCACCTAAGCCGAAAAAATTGACGTATAAAGATCTGGTTAATGATACCGGTAAAGGTTTTTATCATTGGATGCGACCTTACAAAAGATTTCAACCGGAACCAATTAAGCCGAAACCTGTCCTGCCGGAAAGACTGCCTAGAGCCTTCGTGTTGCGGTTACTATATTTATTATTTATTTTATGTATAGTAGGCCACTCATATACTTACCCATCTCGCTTTCGCTCGTGATTAAAGTTAATACTTTAAAATTTGAATCCTACATACCCTATATTATAAATGTGAGAGTTTGGATGTTTGTTTCTCAATCATGCAATAATGCCTGAATAGATTTGAATTGAATTTGGCACACAGATAATTCATAACCTGGATTAACATATAAGGTACTTTTTATTCCGGTAAACGACATGGTATAACGACAAGTGTGTATATACAGTATGCTTTCCGCTGAAATGATATAATAAGTACTAGTTTCTTCGTCCAAGACTTCGCCTCAGTTTATTTCAGAATTAGGTCCAAAGATAAATGGGTGAAGTGTATGAGTGTACTCGTAGTACCATAGCGTATAGACAGTATTTAGACCCTGGATATTCGCTCGAGCACAACTTCGTTAACCACCAAGTTGTACTAATCTACCACATTAGAACTTGCCTTGACCTTTTGTAGCAAAAGCTCCCCTTTATGTCGTCAGTAAAATAATAAAGAATTGAATTAATCTATTTCACCTTTATTTTTAAACATAATAAATATATATGCCATATAAAATAATCTGATACATGTCTAACTTATAACACGGTCAAAATTCCATATAAATCATAACAGTAACGTAGTTTTTGAATGAATTCGGAAAATATAGACTTTGTGTAAGCTTACATTTTCATAATATTAGTATGATACAATTACGATACCGAGCCCATTAGTATAACTATTTCAGGGATTTAAATTTTACAATCGATTTAGTGTAGAGGTTTATATTTTCTTTAATGGTATAATTTTTTTCTTAAATGTGTAAAATTATATGCACTAGTACTTTAGAACAACAATGGAATGACTCGCAAAGTGAAAAATTAAGAGGTGCTAAGGAACTTTCCAAGGCTATACTGTGCTATCGGAACCGTTTAGAGGCAAATCGGGATACTATTTTAAAAGTACCGGTTGAAGATCGACGCCCAGAAAATGAAAAGAAAACTGACGACATAGTGCAGGCTATCGCAAACAGGTTAACATTGTCTTTCTCGCAAACGTAACCTTTAAATAAAATCGCCTTTTAACGCCCATTTAAATATTATGAACGAACATTTGATTCAAATTAGTTTTAACAATTTGAGAGCTCTTAACTGTACCAACCTAACTGTATTCCAATGATTTACATTATATAGGTGATTTCTTGTCTTCGTCAGTCTTACAGGTTACATTTATAAAAATCCAATACCTATATAGGTATAAATTAATTGAAGGTTTTATTTAGTGATATACGAGAAAGCCAGCTGAATAATTTATCATCTTTTTACTATCGTCTAACATCGATTGGGTTTTTCCGTGACAACAAATTTAAACACTAAACGTAGGTACACCAGAATTACACTAACTTCTATATAACTAATCAATCACTATACAATATTTATAGGTAAAACCGATGATAGATAAAATATATACGTAATGTATACGTAAATATAATGAAATATAGACGTTTAAAAAATTATTTATTCACTACTAAGTATGCTTGTACCTCCACTCATGTTCATTTTAAATGTAGGGTATATAATGATTTGAAAGAACGGCTAGCAGAAGACATGCAGCTTCAAGCTCAGCCAACAATTACTACCAAACCTTGTTCACTTCTTGATGAGATCTCTGAAGAAGAATCCGAGGAAGGTAATAATTCAATTGGGTCATCTGATAATAAGTAGTAATAAGACGTTGGCGCCGTAAGAAATATTAAATATTTCTTACATAGTCAATGTGACCCCAACCTTGGCACTTGTTGTACTGTTTCACTTCTGTTCAATTCAGCTATAGCTTTCGCCAATTACGATTTTGAAACAAAAGCTAAACGTAAATGAAATATTGAAGAAGGTGAGTGGGCTTTACAGCACACTTCGTGGTTTTTGTCTATTTCACTGACTTTAAAAACTCTTTTTGATAACATAAATAGCAAGTCGATGAATAACGTCAGTCAAGGTAAGTAATTAACATAATTGATACAAAATGGGTACCTAAGCAAGTGAACCAAATTCACATGTTCTTTTGAAATCCTCATAAATAACCAAATATTCTAGAGATTCAAGAGCTTAAATTAATTAAAGAAAGAGAAGAAGATCTAAAAAAAATAGAAACTGCGGAGGCAAAAACTATCAATCTGAAACGTTACTGGAACCGTCGCACCGAGGAACTCAAAGAGGAGCAGTTTTATAAGTAAATTTATATTTAAAAACATTGTACGTTTTGATATAATATCAGGAAATCGGTAGAAATTGTATTACGATTGATTTTACAGATATCTTCTTCGAGAGGGCAGCGTTCCTCCATATTTCCGTAACGTACTCGGAGGAGCAATTTGGTGGCATATGAGCAAGGCTGCGGACGACGCAGTTACAAAAGCGGAAAGGCGACATATGAAATGCGTTTGTGACGAAGAGTAGTCTAAAATTCACGGAAATATTATTCATTCGTTTTGAAAAGTTTATAATAATATAATAAATTATTCAAGATCTTGACCAATGATATCGCGTCAATTGATATCAATGACCAATTATATCGCATTAATTCGATGTCAAAGATGTTTATTATGGTTTATTCCTGTTGTGGTTGAAATAGTACTCCTACCTTGATTCGGTAAGCCGTAACGGCACAGTCGTTAGAACAGACGAATCTTAACTGAAGATCGCGGGTTCAAGCCCGAAACAAGCAACCCTGAATGTTCATGTGCCTAATTTGCGTAAGTAATACATTTAAATTAAAATGTATAAGAAAAGCATGCTATATTCCTCTGAATCAGTGTTGAATAATTTCAAATTTAATGATTATATCAGATCGTAAATATATTTACTGGAAATATAAAGATTTTTTTGTTTGCAAGATACAGTATATAACTAGTATAACTCTCGCGCTGTACAACGATCTATCTACATTAATTAGAATAGTAGAGCGTAGGGAACGATCGCCTGGGGCGGCAGGTACCTACAAGAGAATTTTTATTTGTCATAGCTTTTTTTCACGTTTGCTATTGGGTACTGGGCACTAGGGTGGCCTGTCATGTTCGCTTAGGGCGTAAAATTTAGCTAACCGTGCTTTAATGATTTTGAACGCGAGGTTTGTATTTGCATCTGCCCCTTAACCGGTTTTTTTTATGGAAGAATCCAAAATTAATAATCTCCTACTTACGAATTGCGTATTATAGTTTTAATTATAATTATATTATTGTCAACAAAATTCGATGCGGGTAAAGTTTTGTTGCTTAATAATTTAATTTGATTTATGTATTAGTATTCTTCGTTTAAAAATAAATTGATGAAAAATTGGAAAAAAAATCCTTTATTTTATTGAATTTTTCATATATTTAATGGACTAAAAATAAATGAGGTGCTTCTGAAGTTTCATAAAAGAGCGAATTTGTAGTAGCCGTTGTTAATAAGTAAATAATACCATTAACTAACGATAAGCATAGGCATGTTTAATTATTAATCCACAGGATCAAACTGAACTTAAATTTTTTCAACTGTGGACTTGAATAATATATTCAATCAGTATACGTTTAGAGTTACATATCGTTTGTCTGGTATTAGGTTACGACCTATTAGAAACGCGATCAAGCGCCACGTTGAGTGAAACAATCTTGCTAAAGAGCTACATGTCCAGGCAGACAAAACCGATCATCCGTGCCGTCTAAATAAAAATTGAGTCATTAAACAATGAAATTCTTTAAAGCTACATTATACTTTTTGAAAGAGATTCGATAGAAAATTTGTCAGCATTTGAGTACGAAATATAATAAAAATATGCGACAATTTTCTATTTTTAGTAGTATATATAGAGACCGTTAAAATGTTAATGTTTTTTTTTTAAATATATTTTCAGGCTGTGTAAGTAGCAGCTAGACTAGTACAACATGTACTGAACAGTTTTGATTAGCATTAAGTGCGATTTAATTCTTGTAAGTGATTGTATGGTATTACCTATTACTTCATATACGAGATAGTTAACTTTCTATCCTGAGATATATTAATATTGCCTGATGGCTTTTTGGGTCCTTTCTAGGAACAATAAGCAGTTTTTGATTTAAACCCGACAACAGGAAGTCTTCAGACATTCATTCGCTTAATGTTTTTCCTAGTTACGTCTAACGCCATCCTTGAAAATAATTTTGTTGCAGGATTCGATGCCACATATCACAATTAAAAAAGAAACTTATTATCTTATAAGATGATTCCATAGACAGTTACAATGTTTGTTAATTAATTGGGCGTATTCGTAAATTGATAAATGGAAGTCTATACCGATACCTCCAACTATTTTATAAAAGAAAGGCAATTGGCACACTTAAGTAGTGTATAAAATAATAAGAAATGTAATACCGACCTATCCCAGTATTTAGTGTAATTAACTGTATACAGTTTAAAGGCAATAATCAATGGTAGGTACCACCCACTCATCAGATATTCTACCGCAAAACAGCAGTACTTTGTGTTGTTGTGTTCCGGTTTGAAGGGTGAGTGAGCCAGTGTAATTACAGGCACAAGGGACATAACATCTCAGTTCCCAAGGTTGGTGGCGCATTGGCAATGTAAGTTAACATTTCTTACAATGCCATTATCTATGGATGTTGGTGACCACTTACCATCACGTGGCCCATATGCTCGTCCGCCAACATATAAAATAAAAAAAAAATGGATTACTTTTCTACATTCCTACAAATGAATAATTGTCAATTAAAATTTAAATGTATAGTTTAACTTGAACGAACTAAAAATATGTAGATAATTGTAACCATGCCTTTAAAAAGGTTCTTCGGTCGACTAAAAGTTTATTTTAAAACTTTAAGAAGAAAAAAATTATACGTTTTGTGCATATATTAAGGGGAAATAGCTACTTGAAATATATCAATATAGTTTTACTAGGTAAGGTAGAGTAGGCTCTAATAAAATAAAATATCAAGTAAAATATTCACGTGGCATACTTACCTATAACATGTATCTTCATATTTATAAAGATTACGTAAAAAAAAAAAATGAAGTATCTAATACTCATTGTAAGAGCAATAATCGAATAATAAGGAACAAAATTTGTAATAAACTTTATTGTGATGCATTACAAAAAGTAAACAACAATCAAATATTTTGATAACAGGTACCTAGACAGATGGTATCAACTTGTTTATAAAATTTTAATAGTCGAGAAATATACTTGTTGCACGAAGCAACCAGATTTTAAGCGGTTGCGAAGTTTGAAGGTGAAATGCAGCTTCGACTCTACTAATGATTCATTAGTCTCATTAAAATTAAAAGTCTTCTTTCTCGAGGTTTACGTCCCACAAAAGGTTCTGTAGTAGGTACTTTTATTTAAATCTGGGTTAGGTTACTATTACATTACTACAGATTGTAGGCCAACGTACAATTTGCACGAATAATTTATTCAGAAATGTATCGAAAAATCTATCTGTGTTTTAGCTTGCGTACTTCAAATATTCAAACTACCATTAAATCATTAAAATATTTCATTAATATAGGTGTATAAAATAGAAACATTCTGATCCTTCAGTAATCAGTAACAGTAACAGCCTGTGTATGTCCCACGGCTGGGCTAAGGCCTCTTCACCTCTTTTTGAGGAGATGGCTTGAAGCTTATTCCACCACGCTGAAAGCGGGTTGGTGGAATACACATGTGACAGAACTTCAGTGAAATTTGACACACGCAGGTTTCCTCACGATGTTTTCCTTCACTGTCAAGCACGAGATGAATTATAATCACAAATTAAGCACGTGAAATTCAGTAGTGCTCGCCCACGTGGGTTTGAACCCACGATCATCGGTTAAGATTCACGCGTTCTTACCACTGGGCCATCTCGGATTCTCATCACTGATCCTTACCTCGTCATTATGTACCTACTTGTGTTAATTTCCTAATAACAAGTATTTAAATATTTTTTTTCAAAAACGAAATCATAAATTAGCGAATACCGTTGAAAGTAATAGTAATAGTGTCAAAATAAGTAGACATAAAAATATAACTAACTTTTTTAGCTGAAATTACTTTCATGATTATTTGCAAATCATTCAAGTTTACGGACACATTATTTAAAAAAAATATTTTTTTCGTGAGATTTATAAATGTCTTGTTTACCTATTTCTGTAGATACTACTGTTGAAACTTGGATAAGGTAATAAGCTATCAATATACACAATATAACACGACTCTACCTAAAAAAAAAGTATTTAAATTAACGTTCATAAATTTTACTATTTTTATTATAGGTAAGTACCTAAGTAGCCTTTGTTATTTGGATATTTTTTATTCGTCATGATTTTTTTTATTGGTAGACTTAGTTACTAGACCTTAATTATTTACATACATACAAAAATATGAGTCACTTTATCAGGTGCGGAGTACCTGATAAAGTGACTCATATTTTTGTAAAGGAACCCATTCGGTATAATACACATTAATACTTATAATTCTCTAGGCTTACGTAATGCAAAATCTATTGGTGAGTTTTTTTATACCTAGTTAAGTTCATGGGGGTCTGACAGTAATAATAGAAATAAAATTTACTTTTTTTATTGCTATAAACAATTATTACAAGACAATTTTCTGCTTGGTTAATGAATTTCGAAAGTGACAACGTGTACATTTTTTTGCATGACAAATCACATTGTTTTAATATTAGGATTTTTCCTCGTTAACCAGTTAAATGGTTGCAGCCGATTGGTGTCCTTACATAGAGCGGTGTGGCCTCGTCAGCCAATTTATGTGTAATTCGAATGGCGGGAGAAGTGTTAAGCAACATAGGCGAATTCGTTTGTCGATTTTCCCCACCGCTTTTTCCGCTGTGACGCCGAGCCAGTGGCAACGAAGAGCTACGAGCGATACGATTGGTGCACACTACGGCCAATGTGGGGCCGTTCGTATATCGGCCCTAGCACGAAAGGGATCGTGCAGATGCCCGGATACTCACTGCTCACAGTCCGTCCCGGGCCCTTGCTAAGAATCGTGTCGTTTCCGTGATTTGCATGGATTGTCATATGTTCGTAAACAAATCTCTTTAATAACAGTGAGTGCATGTGCATTTGATTATAAAATTGAGGACGTGTTTCATTGAACAACTATATACTCTTCACGTGAGTAGTTAATTCTTAATGGAATAACTGTTGCCACGGTATAGTGATAGATGGCGTTAGGATGCATATCTCCGCGAACCGTGTCATTGAACTACACACTGTCGTAGTTTACGATCGCAATGTTTGACAACTTATCGAATGCATGCATCTTGTTTACTTATTTCAATCTAAAAATAGAATGCAACACTTTCCATTTCCTCAACGTTTATAAAATAGGAATTTTAATATTCTAAATGATTTACTATTATCCAAAACAACAATAAGGTTACCTACCAACTATAGAAATTCGTAAAATATTTCCTGATATAGGTAGTTATACATTATACTTATTTGTTATAATATTCAGCGTAAATTGATACTATAAATATAGAAACATGATTTTATTTCTTAGAAAATAGATATCGTTATAAAGAGATTTGTCTTCTGGTGACGCGTTGTGAGTAGTCCTAGTCACCAAGAAGGTCTAATGACCCTAACGTATTCGCAACGCTTGCATATCGCGCGTCGTATTGTAACTTGTAATACACACATCACATAACACTTGAAATAAATTTACAACAGTTGTAAGAGAGTTATAAAATATGAATTAAACTGTATAAGTACCCAACTGTATGCTACTTGCGAAAAAATAATTATTATTAACTTCAGCAGTAATTACCTATTTATATGTTCTCATTACAAAAAACCTGTTAGATTTCCCAGTAGAATTTTATATTAATCTATAAAACAATGAATAAATAATACAGTCTTGAAATAACATTTAGTTCTATTGATTTGAATATACTTAGTCTTCTGTTCACCTTTGCTGTATAATATATTATAATATAATGAATTCCTTATTTATTACACCGACTAACACTGAATTGCATAGCGGAGTCAAAGTAAAAATGTTTATTAAATATAACATTAGTAGACTTGCTCATTACTCCGGGTTAAATTTTCAATAAGAATGTGATAGGTAAGCTTCATAAAACAAACATTACTTTTTAAACAATTTTGGAAAAAAATCCTACGATAGCTAATCATATTGTGTAAAGACAAGGTCCTTATAAATATCAATCATACTAAACATAAAGGGATATTCGAAAATCTTATGAATTTTCTTCAGTTTGTGATAGTTGTGCTCTATGATGTGAACGAAGGGAACAAATTTTGTACTTTATTTTAAAGTAGCGTATTCCCAGAATAGTTTGTAATACATTAAAAAAATATATATTTCAAGTTCATGGCAGATCATCCATCATATTCCGGGCTTGTATACACGACGACTTCTTATAAGTATTAATCGGTATCAGTAACACACATTACACTTACACATACTATTTAGCAGTCAATACTTTTATTTTATACTTATTTCCTAATGAATCTCGAGGGGCCGGGTAATAGATTGTGTAAGTAATCCTCTTTTGCGGAACAGCGGTCAGCTGCGTTCATCCCAAAGAACAATGCCCTAAGACATTGTATTGTGGAAGTAACTAAAAAATATACATCTATATCATATAAAACAGATAAGGCAAATCATTTAAAGAACCCAAATAATCGAGCCCCAGGAGACCACTTTCAATTTGCATCAAATTTATAAATAATATTGTTCCGTTTTAACAAAACGTGCCTTCTATAAAACCCCCGAAGCCGACAAAGCTTTCATCATAATGCACTCAATCAATGGCCATATAAGTTAATCTCCGTTGTTTCCGTAATTCTTCCCAGGCCTCTAAATATTTTTAATGATCTTCAAGCCATAATTTAATCATAAGCATTTAGTTAACTAGCTAATCCGCCTACCATAGCAGTGCACATAACATAACTTCATAAAAATATCATGAAATTAAACTTCCTAGACCTAGGCCTAGGTCTTCTTAGATCTAGGTAAAAATAGAACGAGATTGACAATGATCATGACACTTTATTCAGTTTATATTCCTTATGTAATTATTTACCAAGAATGTGTTTTTTTCTAAGAAATGTATTCGTAAAGAGTGTTGGATAAGCATCAAATATATACGTAAATAAGTATCTATAACAGTTTTGTAAATATCGGTCGTACTTATAGACATTGCTTAGCGAATGATTAGGTAACAATGTTAAACGTTAATTAGCCGCTGTTAACTTAACAACGCAACTCAATAAAGCAACGCCGTATAAGTTCTAGAGGTTTTTACATATTTTAACCTATGAAGGTTTACGGAAGTTTTCGAGTTATACGATTTCTATCCCTAACTATAAAAAATACAGAATTGAACTTGACATGGACGTTCCCCTAACATAACTTAAATTGGTTTTAAGTTATGTCAAATAGTAGTTAAAATTATATCTCAGAGGCGATGAAACCGTAGGAAGCAGGTGGCAGGTATGTGTTAATAATAATCGAAATACTATCGCTCTAAACTACTTACTATCGCTTTCAGCTACAGGCTATAATTTGACAGATAGTGTGTTTCGTTTGATTTGTTGGAAAGTAAGTAAAAAAAAAAAATTTTGTTTGATCCAAACTGAAATATAGACATAATCATGTTAAGTCAAAATTGATTAATTACCTACTTACTCTACTGTAGGGATAAATATTTCGACAAATATTTTTCATCGCAATCGTTCAGCCATTTTATTACAAAGTATAATATAATACAATAAAGGAAGTAAAGAGGCCAAAAGGTAGTAGAAACTGTATATTTGTCAGAATAAAATTATTTTATGTTATTCCAAGTCACATAGGTATGTACTACTGACTACGTAAGTAGGTATCTTCTACTTACATAATATAAATTTCTTTCTTATATATATCAAATTTCTTTGACTGCCTCGTTGGTCTAGTGGCTAGATATATACCCGGTGGTCCTGGGTTCAATTCCCAGGTCGGGCAAATAAATAGTTATTGGGTTTTTCTGTCAGAAAAATCTCAGTGGCAGCCCGGAGTCTGGAAATTGGAAGTGTGTACACTCCCGTGCCTCGGAAAGCACGTAAAGCCGTTGGTCCTGCACCTGAACTCTTTCCGGTCGTGTCGGATTGCCGTCCCATCGGATTATGAGAGCTAGGGAATAGTGAGTGCACCTGTGTTCGCGCACACACTTCTGCACTATAATATCTCCTGCGCAGTTGGCTAATCTCTCTTGAGATTGGCCGCCGTGGCCGAAATCGGTCTGGAGGACGTTATTTACCAAATTTCTTTAAAAATCGGGCATTTTCTCTAAGATGGTGGTCTCAAGCTTGGTACATCGGCGATGTAAGGGATGATTAATATTTATTACAATGTAATTTGCCCGTGATGACCATTTTCATCAGATGGCCCAATTTTACCAGACTGACAAGCGCGCCACCTACCTAAATAACAAAAAAGGTATGCTAGGAAGCTCAAATATAGAAACCGTAAATTTTTCCGGTATAAAAAGTTTATCACTCTTCGGTTCATAAGCTACGTTTATGCTCTATTGCTGAGTGTTAGAGAGACAAACAAACACACTTTCGCATTTATAATCTTACAGAATTAAGCCTGCTTAATGTTGCCTTAATTATTGTTAATTATATCCTAATTTTATTATACTTAATGTTCCCGTACAATAATTTTACGTATAAATTTGCATAACAAATGAATACCAGGATTTTTACATGGTTAGTTTTAAGTATCATAAATCCTAATCTTAAATGAAGTTGACATTATAATTACGTAGGTTGTTAACCAACATATACAGAGAAGGAGAATTTAAAGATAAACTAAATATAAGTTAATGGTAAAAAAAAATTTTTTTTACTAAGTCAAGACGACTTAGATAAAGCACTTGACTACGAGGCGATACCCGTACTATATAGTTGACAAATTTAATCGTGTTGGAATAAGATGTAAATATTGCATGATTTTTAAAGATACTTTACTCAATAAAAATAAATGGTAACACTATTTCAATACAGATAGTGGTTTTCTGCATTTTTTATTATTGTTAGAATTCGTCTCTTCCCGATTTATATTAATGACTTATGTCAACACTGGCTCGTTATAGAAAGATCTTTGCATATGCTGATGACGTAGCCATAGTTTTTCATCTTAATGGGATCGTGTACGATATACTCCCAAATTGGGTTTTATAAATATTTTATAGATTTCATTACTTTACAAACTAAAAAGCTAGTATCCAGATCTTTAAAAAAAGACCACTTTGCTGATGACAATGTGCTACGAAAAGTATTATATGGACTAGTGCAAACAATTTCATTGGATACCGTGTTGTAGTTAAGACTACATTCTGTCACAAGTAATCTATACATTACGATTAGATAGAGCTTAAGTTTTCTTGTTCAATGTTATTAAGATAAGTAATATTATATCATACATAGAATATAATTGTCTTGTCATACCTTCACTGTAAGTCTAACGTTGGTTAAATACAGATTAAATAATTTGGCTTTAATCTGCGCTCATTGGTCGCTTATTGTCTCACCGGCTGCCGTCGACCAATGACCAGATTAAAGATTAAAATTGGCTATTCTGACTTGGATTAGAGAAGATGGAAGTGATTAAACTGTATTGAACTCAGCTATTGTGTATCCAGCTCAAGCTTTTATTTAACATCACCTTTTAATAGACATGAGTTGGTCAAATTTGGCATCTTATTCTAGTGTCCATAATACAATCCTGCATATATAAATTATAATTTGATTTTATTCGTTTAGTACATGTGGCTATAATAGACATTTGTTTTTAAAAAAATTTAGATTTTTTTTTACATCTTGACTTAAGTGTGACGACACTCTTCCGCCCCATGTTTACAATATGGGATAATATTTTTTTTTAGGTAGAATTGTATCCAAATGAACAGAATACAATGATGCCATACTGTAAAAAAATGATTTTACGCACTGTACAGTCGTATTTTGAAAACGTGTCGAATATACTTACCAAAAACCAAATGCCATACTGGTACAAATCGTTTTGCGAAAAAAATAGTTTTGCGGCGGTATGGCGGCCATTTAAAACCGTCGGAAAAGTATAGCACAGTGATTTTCGTGAATGGCTACTCGACGATGATTAGCTGTGCAAAAATTTGCCTGGTACAAATGGTTGAATTGTTTTTTTTTAAATTAACATACCGCCATACCGACGGGAACACCCGTCGGTATGGCGGTCTGTAAGTCACACCGGAGAAGTATGGCATTACTTCTTTTTTCATCGACTATCAGAAAATACAAGAATTTATGTGGAATAAACCGTTTGATTCTCGAAATTTATCCGACACGTTCGATTAACGCCCACGCGATTAAGCCGCCGGTACCAGAGCTATGACAATCATTTTCCTTTTCGTTATTACGTAATTAGACCCCTGAAGAGTCGCCATACTGGTACAAATGACCTAAAATTTTGTGTCAGTATCTCCCGGTCCAGTTTTTAATATTTAAAATGTCTATATTAAGTAACCAATAAAGGTTTACCATTATCTGTTTATAACACTTATCCTCAAATTACCTTTTTTGCCTTATAACTCTAATGGCATGATAGAGTTATAATGCAAAAAATATAAAAGATTCAACTCTCCATCTTTATGTCACCTCTGGTGACCGGAGGCTGTTTTATTTTCCTCTCGGAGGAAACGAAATCTAATATAATTTTGATTCGTATAAAGTCATTTAATCATTTCATGTCTTAACGTAAATCATATTTAGGAGCGCAAATCATATTTTATTTTTTATTAAAGAAACCTGTATAAAATTTCCTCTTTTGTTGTTCTACACTTGGTGAAATTTAGTAACTAAGAGCGACACGTAGATCTATAGGTTTTTTAACGTTCACATGAGTAACATAATATAAAGAATCTAATTTTTGATCCTGGAATTAATTAATTGATTGCACCCCTCCTCCTGCCTATGAATCAAGTAGGTAATGCTGAAAAGATGACTGTAGTCTGTAGACTGTAGTCTACTGTAGTCTAACTTCAACGTTGCTGTAAAATTTATTAGTCTCTAATAATTTGGTAAATAAAAGATAATCTTCTGGTATTTATTTTATAGCAATTGGAATTCAAATATAACTTGCTTTGGCATGTTTCACTGAAACCAAGTCAATGATTGCATCGACAGTAATGTTACTCCTAATCACATCGAGCCGGAGTCCCTGAAGGAAACTTGTAATAGAATTCAACATTACGAAATTTGCTTTCAATCTGTCATTATTATCAGATATCTAATATCCTAATGTCGTCCGAGACAATATTTAGAGCGCTATTAATCTTGTGGTAATTCTAAGTTTTTTATTTGATCTAAGTAGAATATCGGTCTAATAACATAAACGAGTTTATTCTTTAATCTACAATTAAATGAGGAAATTATTTGTCTCTATTTATCAGCTTCCAACAACTTTTTATTACTAGTCTATTTTTATTGGAGTTTCAAATATACCATTTTTATCGTTGGGGTGCCATCTTTGGGACGAGAATCCATTTATCAAAGGTATTTGAAACTAAAACTTTGTTTCAAACCGCGGGTTGCCCCTATAAAAAGTTGCTTGGTTTTCTGTCAAGAAATTCTTAGTAGCAGCCTTTACACTCGCGGACCTCGGAAAGCACGTAAAGCCCTTCGTCCTGCACCTGAGCTCTAACCCTACGTGTCAAATTGCTGACCCATCGGATTATGAGACTGCAGGAATAACGTGAGCGCGTTCGAGTTCAGTCTTAATCACTTTAATATTTCCTGCACTATCCATTGAGAATTGTTTGTCACCTCGATTAAATTGTCACGGTATTATAAAATACATAATTAATCATGCATATTCCGCACAATAAAGATGTACTGTGCACGCACAAGTGTTAAGTGAAATAAGGATTTTCAATCTAGGAACTACTTTGTATTTGCTACAAAAATTCTAATACGACTGAATCAATTTATATGAAGTTTTGTCAGACTTATAAACTCGTTCATAATAATACCTCCTTAATGTAAACAATAAAACGATTTTAAAAGTTTTGTATATTTTTTAGTACCTACATATTACCTCAGTGTTAAATAATTAATTTTTAAACTACAAATTTATATAACGAACATTCTAACAGAGAAATCTTTTACATTACACCTCAAATAAATACTCGAAATTCTACATTATCTAAATCTAAAGTTTTCCAAGAATATAATCTCCGCCGATAAGTGTTCAGATAATTTTCATTTGAGCAAACTGCGAACTAACAATCACTAATAAGGGCGCCCAAAGTTTAACAATCTATACTATGAAAATATCGATGAAAATTTTAGATTTTGTTAAATTAAACAATTTAAATTATATCGTGTTAGATTGGTCAGTCACTTATATAGTGTAATGTAATCAATATGAGTTCAATAAGTACTAACTGTTTTATTATAAAAAACAGACCACTTCAACGGTATTAAAAATATCGAACTCATACGAATTTAATTCCTGCATGTATTCAAATAAAGTGCTTATTACTGTAAGACTTATTTCAACTACCAACGTAGCAGGGCTATTTGTCGGCGGCTCTCGAGTGACGAGTCGTTCTCACTACTTGCATATTGTCATATGATCCGCGAGTTCCTGTGACAGTCAGTCGCTTTATAATTTCTTAATTGATAAAGTGCAGGTAATAAAATATCTGGTACAAAAATGCGTACAAGTGATTCCTGGTAATATAAAAATGATTACTTATTTAAATTTTGTTTGTTTAACTGTCAAGCTCATTTAAATATTAATGGTTTTATTCAGTACGTAGTATATATACAAAAAAAAAATTGTAGATCTAGTAGGAAATTTTAAGGCGGTTGTATAAAGCAAGATACTAAATGACTATCTCTGACAAACATGACATTACGCTATCGGAGATCATGCCTTACCTAAAATAACTGACATGTGTATAAAAGTAAATTAAAATAACAGCCTGGACATATCCCACTGAGGGCTAACGTGCTATCTCCCATTTTGCTCAAAATGTGGTTAGTATGATACAAATGTTGCAGATTTTCATCGGAAATACGCAGGATTCTACACCGCCGGAAGCACACGTGCTTCAATGTTCGGATGAGTTTCATGTTTTGCGCTTATCAACCACTAAGCCATCTCGGTTTTTATGGATATTGTCTTATCTAGGACATGTGTATGTTTTATAAATAATTGTTTCATTTCGATTGCTTGTGATTACTATTTTTATTAAATGCCGAGAACGTATTTGTATGTTGATGCGATTAAATATACCAAGATACTAGTGTTGTAACTAATTAGGTAAAAGATTAAAAGCGATAAAAAAAAATTATACATATTTATAAATTATACATTTATAAATATGTATAATTTCAGATAAAAAGTTTGCTTAATATACGCATACATAACATGCAAAACAAGCAATGACGTCGTGTTATAAGTACTAAGAAAACACGTGAGAAATTAGTTGTTCCAACTAAAAACAATATTATGTGTTTTTTTAACTTTAATGTTTCGCCATGACATAACAAATCCAATTGCTTCAAATAATCATATTATGTTGGCTTTTTATTGCTGGGCCGTCTGTATTGGTTCGACTAACTAATCATGTATTCTATAATAATCGATATTTAAAAATAATTCAAATCCTATTGTCTTCTTTTCATCAATCAATATCGCCATTTACGTCAAACGATACTATTTAAAAGTAGATATTGATTATGATGATGGATAAGTGAGCTAGTGTAATTACTAGGACATAACATCTTTAATTCCGTGGTTGTTTGGTGATTGACGGTATAAAGGGTTTATATTTCGGGTACATACATACATTGCAATATAAACGTACGTATGGGGTCGCAATTCGTCTATCTTTTCGGACTTTTTAGTTACACTAAAAAAAAAACAAACAGCAGTCCTTTGTGTTGTTGTGTTCCGGTTTGAAGGGTGAGTGAGCCAGTGTAATTACAGGCACAAGGGACATAACATCTTAGTTCCCAAGGTTGGTGGCGCAGTGGTGATGTTGTTTTTTTAAGAAATATACAAACCACTGTCTATGGGCGTTGGTGACCACTTACCATCAGGTGGCCCACATGCTCGTACACTAAACTATACTACAAAAAAAAAACACTTATTTGAAATGTATTTATTATGAATAAGATATATTCATCTAATTGTCGCTGGATATATTTTCAAACTTCCGACGTTAATGTATATTTAAAATAATATATAATTTAAACAGATTTAATTAAAATATTAGTTAATTAAAACTCAGTGCCATAAACACTAAACCATCAATCAATGTTTTTTATAAAAAGAACAGGTTTGGTCCGTTATCGAACAAGGTTTTATTGAAACTCTAATGAAGAATACCTAAGTTTCCGTGCAAACACAAGTGCACTCTCTATTCCCTGAAATACCCTGGACGCCATCGTTTCATTCCCAAGGTGTGCCATCTAAGAAGTCATTGGTTGTGTAATATCCTTTTGCACACAAGCGTTCCTTAACAATTCTTTTCAATTTCACAATTGAATATTTTTTAACGCTTTCTGGGATCCTGATGTAAAAGCGTATACATTGTCCCATGAAAGACCCTGTGTAATCTGGTAACAGTGGTTGTAAGTTTATACTTGTTCCTGGTGTTAACAGTATGTACGTCACAATTCCTGTGAAAATCTTTTATGTTTTTGCGTACATACAAAACTTTTTCAAATATATATTCATTATTTTAATTTCTTTAAACTTACATCTTAGTGAATCTTTTAGGCCCAGGTAAACTGCACGAATAGCCCTCTTGTGCAGTACAAAAATCGTATTAATATCGGCAGCATGACCCTAGAGTAGAATGCCATAAGACATTATACTGTGGAAATAACTAAAATACACTAGGCGAGCCGTATCTACATCAGCCAACATTCTAATTTTTTTTACCGTGAATGCTGCAGAGCTGTGTCTATTCGCCAATTTAATAATATGAGGGCCCCATTGAAGCTTCAAATTTATGGTGATACCAAGAAATTCTGTTGCTTCTACAGAATCTAAAGCTTCCCCATTTAAAAGTACATTCGTTTTTACAAATTTCACGTGAATTTAATACATTTAATCTTTTTACTGTCTAGCACTAATATAAACTTTGGCCAACCGATCTACTCGCCCGTACTGTTCTAATGTAGCGTACAACGCGTCACGCCTTTATTTAAATGTCTCGTTATATGTCAAAAATTACAAAGTAAAAACTTAAACACGAAACCTTTTGATTTATTATTTATTACGGATTAGTACATTGCCTTTATTTTTTTCCCATTTTTTAAACATAAAACTGGTTAATTATGTTAGTCACAGTTTTCTATAAAATGAAATATGCTGTCGCTGACTTTTCTTCACTCATTTTAGACATTTACGAATCTATCTTATATATTTTTCATGTATTGGTAATAGTTTAGGCAGCGTTCGCATCGAAAACACTTGAACCGAATATTTTGTAGCCGACTTACTCGTTCAGAAACAGAACAATACATTATATAAAGATGCATAGCTGGCGTCCGTCCTAAAATTCTGAACCAAAATAAATAGTAAGAAATAATAATACTAATAGAGTTTTTGTTTGAAATTACAGCAAGTATTATATGCCGAAAATTGACTTAGATAGATTCACTCTAAAAAATTGTGGCAAAAATCTCAAAATATCTGAAGTTACGCTGATTTATACATCTAGAATTAATAGTTAAAAACTAACAGCTGCAGCACGTTTTAGAGCTTTATTTTTATTTTGAAACTATTACATTTTTTTAGTTATTTACAAAACGGACGAGCAGATGGGCTATCCTCTTGCTTGTCACCTTGCTGCGCTGAAAACCACGGAATCTATTCCTTATGCCTGTCACTGGCTTATTTGCTGTAATACAAATTATTTAAGTATCAATCAATATCGCCAGTATACTGCATCGTTCGCGCGAGCGCTTTTTCAATGTTCTAACGCGCGTTATTTTTAAAGTTTTGAATAGACCTTATGACTATGATCGCCCGTCGATGCTTTTTTACGCCGGGAGTTTTTTTATCGGTCTACACTCTATTTTAAACTCCGAGCACAAAGCGCCTCTAATATGTACAAAACTGGCAAACGTATACAGAAGTTTGAACAATCGCTTTTTAAAACACAGTTTTATAAAGCCGACAATGTATATTGGAAAATAATGTATGGTCAACAATGGCTATTAATCAATTAAAAAAGTATAATATTTTGTGTCACCTTTAAGTAGCCAAAGGGAGGATGTTTCAACAATTTTGTTGTGGCGGGTAAAGTTAAAGATTTAGACTAAAGTATTTCACTAATAATTTGGTTGGGAAGACACACTTTAGATTTTCTCTTTTGGCATTCTTTCTTATTTCGTTTGATCTACTGGATATACGTACTTCTTGTTGAATTGTGGTTTAATTTATAGCGCGTCCGTATGGAGTATATCGGTACATGTTTATTTAAATCGCTCATTTAATCTGCTTTGGAACAAAGCGGTATAAAGGCTCTGCTTATTACGCAACGCGTACCTATTGTAACTCCCGCGTGAACGATGACTAATACTTACATTGATACCCTGAGACCATAACAATTTAAAATCGCTCTCGACATAAAATGTACACCCTTGTTTTTATCTTACTATTTATGGCTTTACTAAATGTGTTGAAAATGTAAGACTTTTCTCAATGCTGTAGATATATTCAATAAAAAAGCCTTGTTATTATTAGTTTGACTTTTGAACATGTTTAGATAACACCACCATTGGGAAAACTTTGTTAGGTACTTAATTAATCTCATTTTTTACCATTTCATCAGTTAAAAAATATTGCCCGTATTTTTTTCCAGTGTCTCTATGTTATGCGACTTGTCTATTATTATATCTATGCGTCGTTGATATAGTGGCTACATGTAAGGCCGCAGACCCGGCGGTCCTGGGATCAAATCCCAGGTTGGGCCAATAAAATGTTATTGAGATTTTCTGTCGAAAATTCTCTGTCTGGTAAGTCTGGAAGTTGGAAGTGGAAGATGTACACTCCCGAGACTCGGAAAGCCGTTAGTCCTGCGCCTGCTCCTTCGGATTATGAGAGTAAGGGAATAGAGAGTGCACCTGTGTTTGCGCACACACTTGTGCACTATAATATGTCCTGTGCAGTTGGCTAATCTCTCTTGAGGCCGCCGTGGCCGAAATCGGTCTAGAAGACTATTATTATGTTTTGCGGTTGATCGCTATTATATGGCGCCTTAAGAATGTGACTGCGGTGCCAGAAATAAAGACAGACGTTTCGTATTTTTTATGCAGCTATAATATTTAACACTCACGATTTCAAACAACCTTTTAAGTAAATTCAAGAAATTATTTTGATTTAATTACATGTGTATGTTATTCCGAATCACTTATTTTAAGCTTTCAAACAAAGCAAAACATAAAAAAGCCATGATATCTAATGTATCCTATAATTTGAATTGTTTCTCATAAAAAAAAGGCAAAAGTTCGCGAAACCTTTTATCTATCTACATTATTCTATGTAATATTCATGGAAAATCCACATTTAACTGTCACATAGCCCCAGTAAATGTACTATTTACTATGTTACTGTTTTTATTATATTTGGCTAATCCTCAATAACTAGTCAACACACACTGCACCTACTAGCACAGTAATGCACAGACATAGGTGTAGTCTTTAGTCTCATAATCTGATGGGGCAGCAATTCCAAAAGACCGGATAGAGAGCCGGCGCCAACTCAACGGCTTTCCAGGACATGCAACGGTAACTCCGCCAAATTATAAATTATTTTGTTGGCGTTTTCTATCTAATGCTGACATGTATAGCAACAAGTCTATTTTACAGATCTTTCAAGGTGATATTTGACTTCATAAAATGAGAAAAAAATCACAAAATTGTCACTTCTTCTTAAATCTTTTTTTATGAATATGACAGTATAGTTATTGTAATTATTTTGTCTGCACCAAATAAAAAAAGCAAATGATAATTACTAGTAGTACACCTTAGTTGGATAAAATCCTCAATAAGTATGCAAAATCGGATTAATATGTTCTTATGCACGATATATATCTATAACATTCCCTAATCAATGTCACGATTCTTCATGATTTCATCAATAATAACAGACATGATTTTTTTCATACTTCCACTATTTCATTTTATTAAGACTACTTTAACGATTTAACGAACGAGATGTTAATAGATTTGCATTTTGTAAAAGTGCCCAAGCGCCATATTCTTTATTAGACTTTTTTATAAAATAAATATAGTCTTCATTAAACAAAAAAATACATTTACCAAAAAATACGACAATAAACGCGATTAATTTTAGTTTTCAACACTATTGTTGTCATTCAGACAACAATAGTATAAATGTCACATAAATCATTTAAGGATTTGATAAAATTCGTTCACCAAGAATATATAGTAGCATTATGTAATATTGATTAGTATCGAATTTGCGTTTTTATTGTGTAAGTATAATTAAAATTAATTATTATTTATTATGACACAATATCCTAATATATTGTATGATTACTATAAGAAATCAAATCTACAGCAATTTAAATTAGTCTAAAATAATATGTTTATTTACTATAGCTTGGCATAAAATTAATAACATTATTATTGCACATAAGCTTATACTAAAAATTTACCGTTTTTAGATTAAAAATCAATTTAATATGAAAGAAATTTATTAATCCGATAAACATAAAAATAAAGAAATAGCTAATAGGGGACAATAATTGTATACAGAAAGTATTTTGCCACGTAGACATATTTATAATCAATTGTATATTAAAATACTTAATATTTTGGTCAACTAATATAAACGTAACTTGTTTTTAAAAAAGAGGATTTTTTTTAACAATAACATTTTTTTAATTAATTTCACCGCAGTCGGCATGCGTTTCCAAACTTGGATTCGTTTTTTGTTCTAGTTGTCTACATTCGATTTCTTAGAGCCAGTTTGCAATGAATTCCAGGAAAATTTTCCATATACAAACATATATATTGTTTGCAAATGTATGTTCACGGCAAATTACAAAACGCCTGTGTACCTTGATATCTTAGTTTCTCAATGACTAAATATATATAAGTATATACAGGTCGATCTATTGAGATATATCAAATGTGAAAGTTGAAATTTAAATATATAGAAAAATCACTACTGTTTTCTCTCACTTTCAAATTTAATTCTGCGAATCTTTCAATGCTAACTGCATTCAAAGATTCGCAGAAGATCAAAAACGTTAATTTTGCAAAACAAAAATTATATAATAACATGTGTACTATATGCCATTATATAGCTATATGTTAGTTGTATATATTAAATTGGAAGATAAAAAACAATTGACATTCGAGACTGTCCTAGAAGTTAATTCCCGTGAAACGTACTCGATAATTACAGAGTTACGCTCAACGAAGCGGACTGGTACTTGATAGATATAATTGGCAACCCTAGCTCTACAATACGACCCTAGTACATATTAGAGAGCGATCAGGTGTATTTTTTATATTTCAGATACAAGAGACAGGATGGAGAGAAACAAAACATTAATACAGCCCATCGGCTCCTAGAATATACCATCTTGAACAAAACAAAAATATTATATAAATAGCCAATTGGTCAAAACAATGAATTTAAACAAGTTGATGATTATGAATTTTTAAGGCTAGAAAAAAAAACGAACAATTAATTTGTCAGGGTGCATGTACAAGAACTAAGTACCTAACCTAAAGGAATTAGGATATGTAGATACATCTCTATGTAGAGAAAATTATAAATGTATGTAAGACCGGGGAAATAGCACGATGCACTACCATCCCCAATAAGTGTAGACACGTAAAGAGGCCTAAATACTACCTATATTATTTAAATGAGATTTTGAATTGTTGCGTATTTCTGGCAGTGAGACATCGCACTTACTTTCATTTATGTTTCGTTCAGAACTCATAATTATCTTCAACAATGTAATGTAAGAAGTGTTTTTTTCTATTTGTATAAAATTGAAACAATTTTATTGCAAAATTAGTCAATCCATATTAATATGGAGTCTGTCAATCTTCGTCAGCCGTTCGTCAGCCGTTTGTGTAAAATAAAATTAAAAAAAAAATTGTTGGGAAAATCGATACATTAAGTGTCTTAAACAGTTGTGTTATAAAGTAGTTTATATAGTTTATCATTATTTCGTTAATCTTTTTATTTTTTTAATTAATTGGCGTGCTATGCGGTGCTAGTCTTTGAAAATTTTAATAAAAATATTATTCATGAGTAGCCAGTGACCATTTTGTATTTAATTTACAACCCTACAATCGAAACAAAAATATGTTTAAAGTAAAATAGGAATGTGTAAAATATAAGTGCAAAAGAAACAATTAAAAGTAAAAAATAATACCCACGGAAAATTCACTCTACAAAAGGAAACCTTGATCAATAAAATGAAAAATAAATCGATAATGTTTTTTATAAATAGAACAATTCGAAATGCTCCCTAGTTGTAAAGTTCGTTAAAGTAAACATTTCAATTTATGTTCAAAACGTGACTGTTATTGTTGAAGCAAGCAAATTAAAACACTTGTAAGGGCTCATTGGATTCTTTACGACATCTAGAAAAAGGTGCAAAGAAAATAAGTACCTAAACAATTGCAAATGTTAAACACTCATAAATATTCCGATACAAAACAGGCTTACTTTTTTATTTAGATCACGAATAAAATTATATATTTTAATTACTAAATAATCATGAGTACCTATGCGACCTGGCTATAAAAATGTGTTTTTTTTTTCTATAATATTTTTTATATATATAAACTTAAAAAGTAAAACCATATCGAAACGAAAAAATGTAAGGAAATCGTTAGTCGTTTCTGAGATACATGAAAGATATACAATAATTTCTCGTTTAATAAAGGTACCTCAAGTTAATAATCTCACTCACTAAAGATCCCAAATAAATCACAAAAATGCCCTCACAAGTATTTTGATTCGTTTTTGCAAGAATTATTACGTTCCTCTAGTTGTGACCCAGTCAGTCCCTTAAAAATAAAAGTCACGGATAAAATATCCTATCATAAAATGCGACTGTAGGTTTAATTAAAACGTTAACTTTATAGATTGAGACAAAACTATATTTTTCTTGACTTTGTTTCAATATTAAATTCATATTCTCGCGGCCGCTTATATATTTATTTAAAAAAAAAAATAATGTTTTAAAAGAAAGTTTAATAAATAGGTGTAGATCAAAATGAACATAATTATGTACAAAGTTGGAAAAAAATTTGCATTATGTTAAATGCTACATTCCACACAATATTGTTTATCTCATTATATCATGAACATAACAAATGTGGTATGCATACTAAAAATATTCAAATCTATTATCTATTTACACAAACACTTATCGCCTCAAACGTTACGTACTTGGTTAAATAAAAAATCATTATTTGTTCGCACTATAAATTGGTATGTTTAAGCGACGGACGACTGACACAAACTGAAGACTAAACTCAACTACAAAGCTCCTATTCTGTCAGACAATGAATGATATTCAAATCTCGACCCGATCATAAAATGTTGAAAATCGATGTGTGTATCCTTTAAATATCGTCCTTATCAATATTTCATGGTCCATTTGTACGACTTGTTTCAAGTCTGTCATTACATCATTTTAAGGTCATTACACACGTAAAAAGCGACGACAATAACTACGATAGTAACTACTAATCATTAATATGATGAGTGGAATCACCGGGTGGAACATATCCTGGCTATGCGACGTTGCCACGCTTGACGCTCCCTTGCTTGGCCGCTAGCAAGTGTCAGCGGCGTTGCCAAATCGAAGCTCTTCTACAAATATTTCGTGAGAGGTTAGATATAAGAGCGTGGCCGAAAGGACGACAGGGTCTCGTTTTTACCTGATCTACTATTGTTGCCACAACCGTACGTTTTGAGTTGGGATGGCTTGATGTTTACGGGGAATAATAAGATATTTTAAATTACTAACTGCTTATAACAATCTTAGAAAGAAATTTATAAGCTAATGGTATGTTATAAACGATAATTCAAGCTTATTATTATATAAGAAAAATAGAAGATAGAAGAAGAATAGAAATTTATTTTAAGTTGGGAAACATCGATACAACCTACCGAGTTGCGATTTTATTGATTAATTTTAATTGCCGAAAGGAAAGTTAAAAAAAAAAGTCACAACTAATATTTAAACGATAATATTATAATAATGTTTCGGGTAGCGGTTAATCGAATTATTTTATAACATCAACATATTAATACTGTTTCTCACTTTTTTACGATCGTTATATTTACTTAACTAAGTAAGGAAATAACTCTTAATAACATTATAAATAAAATAATTTAGTTTATTAACTAATCAACGATATTAGTCCTTTATAATAATTTGTATTTTTGTTATTTCATCGCGGTGTCAAGTTGCAGATACAAATTAACTTACTACTAAATTAGTGTATCTTTTTTATTTATTCGAAATAACGATCCATCAATTCAAGACTAACGAATTAACGGATGGTATAAACAGTAAATTAGTAAGTCACGTCATTGTAGATGCAAACCACTTCATCCCGAATATTTTATCTTGACATTGAAGCTTAAATTAAGCGATTATCGTATCCCATCCAATGGCATACATAATATGTATGTCATTAGATGGGATACGATAATCGCTGTATGTAATGTATTACATATTAAACACTATATGTAATTATACCTGTTAAATATTGGTCATTTATCAACAATTTCATATCGTAGACTAGATCTTGCTCCCGAAAATAGCATTCGTCATTTCGCTTCGATTTATCTTTCGTTCCCTGTTGGATAAATGGATTAGAAGTTTGAAGCCTTGTTAAGATTATGGTCCTCGTAAAGTCGAATAAAAAACGAAACTAGGCTATCTTTAACGAGTCGCAATCATACTGACACGCATGAGAACGTCTTCGCTATTTTGATTCTATTGACCCATCGTTGTAAAATTACCAACTTTTGTCACTAGCCTTATAAATAGTATTAGTATGTCCATTTGAATTAAATATGCTATTAAAAATGTTATACATCTAATAATCAGTAACACACCTTGAATGTCCCACTGCTGGGCAAAGACCTCCTCTCCTTTTTTGAGAAGAAGGTTTTGGAGATTATTTTACCACGCTGCAGCGTGCCGCTCCAATGCGGGTTGGTGGAATACACATGTAGCAGAATTTCAATGAAATTAGACACATGCAGGTTTCCTCACGATGTTTTGATTCACCGTCAAGCACGAGATGAACTATAAACACAAATTAAGCACATGAAAATTCAATGGTGCTTGCTCAGGTTTGAACGAACACGATCACTGGTTAAGATTCAAGCGTTCTAACCACTAGGCCATCTCGGATTTTAGATTTAATAATATTATCCTATTATTATTGGCCTAATATCATCTTTTCTTATCGCTTTTAAATCGATTATAACTACATCACCTAATTAAAACACGGATTAGGATTGAAACAAATGGTTTGTTAATAATTGATCGTTAAAAGCCAAGCTATCTAATCCAGTAGTTATACAGAATAGCATAAACTGACAGTTGTTTATTGTATTTCGTTGATATGATTTTTACTTTATAAGTGTTTGGTATTCTTGTGAGTCTCGATTGTTCGCGTGCATCGAATCTTGAGGCCTTTAGTCTGATGAGCTATCACTTATCAGAAACATCAGATGATAATTCATTAAGTGATCATGAAATTAAAATCTAAACATGTTACTTGTAAATGTATTTTTATAAGATTACACGTAGTTTTGTTTGTAAATTACAAAGATTGAAATAAAAATTTAGAAAATGCTGTCTGTATTTGTGCATGCGTCGTGTCAAAGAATAGGTTTTCATGAAACTTACGCTGATTTATATTCGAAGTGAAACATTCCTGATGTCTTAGATTCTGACCAATGAAAGACATAATATTCTTATCCGTCTTTTTGTTAACATTGATGATATCACCATCAAGCAGAAACTTATTACGTCTTTATCTACCAATCCGTCAAAACTTATTTTGCTAAACATTTAAAAAAAAGTGTAGGTAAGGTGAAGTTTTTGTGAGTACGATTAAGTGAAGTTATATAGCTTATTGAAAATCGTCTTCAAACATCAAGTATCCAAAAACCACTGGCCTTTTCTTAGATAAGAAGGTAGTTAATGCTTCAATGTGGTACGAAGTAATTTAAATTTGTATTGTAATCGCTTTGACTAAAACAATTGTTAAATTTTAAGTTTAAGCTTAAGCGTACGAAATAACGAAATCGCGAAATCATTTATGATAATATTACACAATCGGCATCAAAATCTTTTGCTAAGAGAACATACATAAATTTATAAAATTCTGCTCTTGAATGTCACAATAATAAAAATAGTTATGGCTGCCCTTTCCTTAATTAGATGAAAGGTTTATGAATTATTATTTTTTAGGTTTGTATAAATAACATAAACCGAGATGGCCTAGTGCTTGGAACACTTGCATCTTTATCTATATATGGGTTCAAACCCAGACAAGCACTGAATATTCATTAGCTTTTATTTTAGATTTGTGCTTATAATTCATCTTTTGCTCGGCGGTGAACGTCATGAGAAAACCTGCATGTTTTGAATGAAGATCCATCAATCTGTACTTTAATTTTCTTGTATAACAGCCTAAAGACAGAGAGAGAGAGAGAAAGAGAGAGTATCATCATGTAACGGTGACGCTCGAATAGAAAGATCTTTGTAAAAAGTTTTTACTTTGAGAGAGTTCAGTCCACGCCAATAGCGTAATCTGACAACGTGTTACTTGTTTAAAGTTAAACCTAAAAAGTGTTAACTGTTTGGAGTAATTCTATTGCTTATTCTTTGTATTTAAATGAAAAAACTATATGCAAACATTTTTATATGAAATACACACATGAAATAGTATTTTATTTATGTAAATTATTTTCTGAACAAGTAATAAATATTTGTACCGCTGGCTAGTGGTACGGCTTCTGTGTAGCAGAGTGTCTATCATTCTATTTCTTAGTCACAAATAAAGTAAGTGTCATTAAAAAAATGGGGAATACTTCAGTTTAAACTATTTAAATAGCAAAAAAGTCTATATTTAGTCTGCTATTCGTTTTTGTAGAAAGCATGAGCTATATTTAGTACCAGTACAACCTTATGCATTAAAGTGAATCCAAAAATAGGTAGCAAGTATGCACATGTATAAATTAAGGAGTAGGTACATACAGCAATTTAAGGAGCAGTGGAAGTGTAGCCCCGTCTCCAAATGGTATTGAAGAAAAGTCCACATTAACACTCAAGAAACATAATTATTATATGTATGCAAAATCGATTAGATCGTCGTTGTTGTGTATATTTATATATTCACTGTAGACATATATAACTATCGATAGAATTGCAACATATCATGTGTCTGTGTGCGCGTCACGTAAAAAGATTTCGGCATATAAAGACGCATGCGCAAACATACATAAAAATATTTTTTGCGTGTTTTGTCGATATTATAGTTCGCCCCAAGCCGATATTTCGGGAATACACTAATACTAGTGTATTTCCGAACATATGATACACAATTAATTGCAATTGAATTCCGTAGACTGCAAGAATGTAATTTCAGAGGCACACACCCACCCGTCAATCGGAACAGCAATCCATAGTAGGTAATAGGTTTGATAGTGGAACTGATGAGTGTGTGTTACTTACCCAGACTATATCCGATATGCAACTCGCGTATGCTTCGTATGTCTTAATAAGTAAATACGGGGAAGTTATTTAGCAAAAACTCGATAATTAATGTCTGCAATGCTATTCTATAAGAACGTACTTCGTATCTCATTCGTGAAATCTTAAAGACAAACCTGCAGTGCGACTGATACGCTATTTTGGTAAGCACATGCTTTAAAAGTTATAATTATTATAGTCAATATCGCATAACAATTGCTGACATTTTAAGATCGTGTTCTGAATTTCAAATTTGTTCTTATGGTGTAACTCTTTTAGTGTAATACTTGGAGATTTTATTTTAATTGTCATCGCATAACATTTCTTAAGTTTATTGTCGTCAAAAAACATGGCGGTTTTCGTTCATCATTCGATCTCAATGAGAGCAGTTTGATGTTACATATAAATGTCTTGCTTTATTTATATACTCACTAGCTGGTTGTAGAATAAAGATTACTAATTGATTTAAAATGTATTGCAACTTTGATTTATACTTCCATAAAGCTGTACTATAAATGATCTTTACAAAAACTTATTAAATCATAGAAAAGCTTTAACAGTAAGCTTTTTCAAACGTTTCATACGATAGAGTTCTAAAAAAATTTATACGTGATACATGAATCTTTATATGAAATGAAGTAGAAACTGGTACTTTTGCTAGAGAGAGTCAAACAAATAGTGTGACTCTCTCTAGCACAGTGTCTTAAGATAGGTAAAAAGCTCGAAAATATTATAAATAGTGTAGTCATATACATTTCTTCTTAATCACGAATCTTTTCGTTTTAATTGCTTTGTAAGGCACGTAAATATAATGGTTATTTGGACAGTATTACCTTTGCATGTGAGAAATTCTTTGTTTGAGTGTGATCAGCGTCAAAGTATACCCGAAGACGAACACGCGCTATATATCGTTCCTGCTCTATTATAATTAACATGCAATAAAATATTTTAGCCATATATTTTAATATTACTCAACAAAGTAATATTTTAGCCATATATTTTAATATTACTCATAAAAGTTTTTGAATGCTAGTTCATATAAAAAATGTTAAAATGAAAAAATTTTAATACAAAACCATTTTATTGAATCTATTGTTTACTAAACACTTCAAGTTTCATTTACAATCGGTGCTAATAACCTATAATATCATATAACACATTTTATAGTAATAAAACTACTTACAAATATGGATAAAAGATGCAGTTAAATGATTACACAATTAATGTAATAATTTTAAAACTATATGAGTCCTTCGTGAGTTGTAAATAAATACAAGTAGGTAGTTTATTACCAATATTTAAAATAAAAACAAACAGTTGCTAAGTCCATAACGGACGAGGAAAATGTAGGTCCATGTTTATGCATGTTATTTGAAAGATGTGTACGTTGCGCGTTCAATATCTCGCTCGAAGTAAAACTCGATTAAATAATAATTCATAGTTGAACTCGACTGAAAAATTACGTAATGAGATGAGAGTATTTGAGAGACTTCATGTTGAATCTATTTTTACTTTACAGCAACTTTTGTGCTCTCAGCACTTCTTGACAATAGTTTCTGTGATGACCTTAAATTGTCAACAAAAATTATATTATGTGTTGCAGATATTGTTGGTGAGTTTCTGTACAATAATCAGCAGTTGCAAACATAGAAATTGATAGCTATTTCAGCGGTAAAGTACCATAACTTGTGAAAATTTTAATTGAGTAATAAATTAACATTAAAGCTTATATAAGAATAATGTATATATTGTATAATTGTGACCTTTCGTTCCCAATGTAAACTTGTGTAACTTGGTCAATGGCCAAAATCACTTCAGAACAAAGTTTCTAAGTTGTACAAATTCAGTAAGTTGTACGTCATTTTACAAACATAAATCACCTTTTACGTAGGTAATAACGTCGGGGGCGCGACAGGGAGCGGCGCGCAGGGTGTCGTAGCGCACTCTGCAAGGGGTTCTCGCCACCCTTCGATCGATCCAGCCGCGTCCCTGCTGCCCAAGCGAACCGCAGATCGTGATCACGAGAAGATTTTGTAGATGCTACGTATATTATAACGGTGTGTAAAGCGATAGCTTTGGACGGGAGAAAATCAAATTTATCCAAATTCGATAAATATATCGAAAATATTCCATACAAATTTATTTGTTTCAATTTTTCGTTCTAAAATTAATGAACGTTTCATTAAATACAAATACCTAGTTGTATCCTGATATCGAACCCTTCTAATCTAAATCAAAGTACCTCCTAAAGTAATCAAGGTACTCTTTCGTACAAGGTACAATTCGAGTGGACTCTTAATACTAGCATTTTTGAATGTTTCAAATAAGAACCATTACTATTTTGCTTTTGTTGTGTTGTATTTTAATAACATTTGAAAAGTTTAAATTTACGTTTCTTGCTTGAAAACATGTATCACGATTCATTTTTTAATTTATTAATAATAATTTAATAAACTTATTTATGAGGCTACAATTGTTTCGCACTTATTCTGAAAACGTGAAGCCAAAATTCATACATATAAGTAAATGTACATAAAAAGTTGAACAAGTAACTTAGAATTTTGACATTTTTCCAAATTCACGGATCAAACTCAAAAAAATAATTGTTGTTATATTAATTCTATTTAATAAGTAAATTATTTAGCTACCTCAAACATATAATAAATACCAAATACATATTATCAAAATCGAATCAAACGTAACAGAAAGGCAGAGTGAGTGTTGAAGTGTTTGCGCCTATAACACGTAATAATGACTAAAATGTCTAGCATTTCATTTATTTCTTTGATTGTATCTTCGTTATATTCACAAGTGATCGACTGATTTCTCTAAGCTTCGTATAAAAATTCCGTCTAAGTATTTATTTATTATCAAATAAATATTTCGATATTTATTATCATAAAATAAAAAAGGCTTCACTTAAATAACTAAATTATTATTAGTTGACTAAAACAGCTGTTGTAAAGTTCATCGGCCGATGGGCCCACACCCACGCCTTAGAGCGAGAAAGATAATATTAGTTTTAACGTGTGTAAGAAGGATATAACAAGAATAATGGATGAAGGAAGAAACAGAAAAAAATATCTCCGTTTGGTGTAGAATAATAATGAAAAGGAACTACTGATCGCATCTTATGTTATATCTATATAGTTTTTTTTTTTAATAGTTATGTTTCGTAATTAATGGTTATAATTAAATAAATATTCACGGCTGTTTAAAGATGTTTTTATTTAAGTTTTTAATCTGCTTATAACATTGCATAAATAATTAATATTGTCTAAAATTAAACACAGGCTTGAAAGCTCTTCATAAATTTTGAATAACCGAGGAATGAATGTATTCTAAATAATTAAGACGTTAACTCAAAGTAGACAAGTGTAAGAAAGTAGAGTAACGTCGAAAGCTTTAATCGATAGTCATTATTTTAATATTAACAACAGCTTCGATGAGACTGATTTAAAAATTGGTTACGGTTTAATATCTAATTAGAGAGACCTTATCATATTAATAGGACTAACTAACATTCTCCATTTGTGTTAGGTACTTCACCTATACAGGAATTAATGCTACAACATGTGCCAACATGCTTTGATTTACCGTATTTAGATTATTATAATAGTTTTTTCTATGTCAATAAATATTAACCACATATCATAAATTGATTACATTCATAAGAAATTAAATTTGTTTGCTGTATATTACGTACTAGGTTGAAGTTCTATTAAATATTTATATCGAACATCGTATCGTTAGAATCCCTTCATCATCCCGAAAGATAATGGCTATATTTTTTTACTTTTTAGTTCATTTTTAGCTGTCGTGATTTTTTGTTGTTGAAATCGTAATAATTAGTTATAATTAAATGTATTTATCACACAATTTCTTTACTACCGTAAACATTTTAAATTTAAGTACCTATTCTGTAAACAAAAAATGACATTTACGTTATGAAATTTAGCTAGTAGTAGTTAAAAATATATTATATTTCAAATGGAACTGTAGGAGAAAATAGATGTAGGTGTAAGATAAGATATGATCCCACACATTCGGAAATAAATACCTAAAATAAAATATATGTGGGAGCAACCGTCGAATCCCAGTGTTTTTTTTAAAATCTATATTATAAATCTCTATAAGACAATTAATTACCAATAACATAGACAATCTTTAATTTCCTCCAGAATAATTCTACCGCTACACAAGAATGACTTGCTGAGAAAGGTGATAAGTTAAGATTTTGCCATTTCAGGGTTATTTTTAGCAGCTCTTGATGCTATTGTTGGTATTGTAATCATTATTACTATAAACAATTATACTATAAAATAATTTTAAAAAGCCTAAATCATTATTTTCAATTTACAGTCGACGTTTTGTAATCGAACGTCATCTTCGCAGTTATTAATTCAATAAGTCAAGTCAAGTAGCTATGTATCATTGTTCTATCATTTGTTAATAAGCGGTTGTAGAGACCTTGTACACACAAAAAACTTCTGTGATCGTGATTACAATTCGACATGATATTATTAAGACAGGAAAAAAGTCATTATGAATTATAATTTTGTTAGACATTTCCAATAATGCAGTTTTCTCAATAAATGCAAAATACATAGTAGTTCATTTTTTTTTTACAATTATAAAAAAATGTTATTCAAATTAACGCCAAATCAAGACGTTTGAAGAGGATATTTCAATAAACATCGGAATGCCCCATTGGTCTGGTGACTAAAATTAATAGGTATTTGAAGAGAAATTCGCAGTGCCAGCCAGGAGTCTGACTGGACTGAATTGACAGTGTTTACACTCCTGTACCTCAGCAACCACGTAAACTGTTGGTTCTGTGCACCATCGTTTTCCGTTCGTACTAGATTTTTCACCTGCATGAATATGAGGGTGAAGGAATAGAGATGTGTTTGCAGACGCTTGTACACAAAAGTCGTGCGAAATCAGTCTGGAGAACATCATCATCAACAGATATATTTGATTATTATTATCATTAGAGAAATGTATTTACCTCTAAATAATTATAACAGAAAACATATGTTTTCTCTAATAGAAACGGTAGACACTTTTAAATGTGCAACATAAGCTTATATGACTTTCAACAAATTGTATAGACAATAACAAAAGTCAAAGGCGCACATTTATACAATGACAACAGACAGTATCGAACGACTAACATAAATACAGAGGCATCAAGAACTTAACGTACTAGAGAATCAATCAATGTACAGCTTACAAAAAACAATATTCAAAAAAAATTAGGTCGCTACATACTCCATGTACGAAATTATCTGTATTCACAATTATCGAGGAACAGAAATATATTACTTGCACCGAATCTTTGACATGGAAGATTCACCTTAATTCTGAAACACTGATCAAAGTCAGGCCTAACTTGACTAAATACTAAAAACTCATTGGTCACTTCTACGTCATCAGCTACAATCAACCAATGACCATTCGAGTTAAAGACAAATTACTTAATTAAACTTCAATTAGGGACTTAAAAACTTTAGGTAAATATTTGTACAACCAAGTATATTAAACAACATTAATGGATATGAAGATAGGTAGCACTTACAAAAATTACACTAATTAATTTCAGTGTCATATAAAAAAGATTATTATAGACTAGCTGTGCCCCGCGGCACAGCTCATCAAGATTGGTCAAGCCGTTCTTGAGTTATAAGAAGACATACAGACAGACAGACAAACAAAAATAAAAAAAATAGTATAATGTGAATCACTGCATCATAAAACGACTATTTATCACAAAATTAGGTGAAAAAAAATATGTACAGACAGAACCAATAGATATATATAGTAGTATAGATTATCAAATTGTAGATTCAAATATTCAAAACCTAACTCTAGATTTTAAATAACTGAAACACAATTGGTGCCTATCTAAAATTATTTGTAACAATACATAATTATAATATTTTAATAAGATAATCAACAAATCGACTTATAGCAAAGAACCCATTTTAACCTAGGCTTAGTCAACAATCAAATAAAGCTAACAGTTGTAGTTAAAACCTCTTGATTAACTTTAACCGTACTCAAGTAATCATCGTAGTATTGATCGTGCACTTGGAATTTCTTTGGAATAATTAAATAAAGGTACTAAATTAAATTACGAAAACCCTTGCCAATCAGTCACCGTGCACTACGTAAATGACTAAAGACTTGCAATATTTTTTATTGTTATTGTTAATAAAAGGTAATACATAACTCTTATATTTTAAATTATTTTCACTATTACAATGTTTAACCAGCCTGACAACATTTTAAATGTGAGGAATGTATATTGCATTTGTTTTCCGTGTAACCATCTTGTGTGGATTTGTGATGTCAACCTAAGTTTAATGATGTTGTGCTGGATCGGATTTATTTATTTATTTATTATATTTAACAAAAATATTCTCGAAAATTTCAAATTTATTGAGGAATAAAGTAGGTATGAACATTATAAAAACAATAAAAATAAGTCTTTAAGCATTAAAAAAATCTTGTCAGTTTTTTATTTTCGTCGGTATCTATTCTACTTATATATTTCAGAATAATTGTTTTTTTTTTATTTAACAAATACGTGTTAAAAAAGTATTCGAATACTTTAATAATAGATAGATAGAATAGTATAAAATCGCAAGAGCTGACATTCACAATTCTGATTTTTGACATAATCTACTTAATAATAATTCCTTATGGTTCGCAGATGAGCAATGAGATAGGATTCATAGGGTTCAATGGGAAATAAAAGTTTATGGAAATTTGTCTTTTCTCAAGTGAGAAATATGTAAACCAGTACTTAGGCTAATGATACTTTTGACTTTGCCTATTAATAAATTTAAATCTTTTGTCAAAAAACGTTGAAAACTAAGGCAACATAAGATTATACATCTGATAAAAAACAGTTGAGCTTTTATTGAGGCTAGTATTTCCAAGCAGAATATGCATTTATTGTATTTGATTTACTATGTAATTAAAAAAACTAACTAATGACTTTATTTTTTACCGGTTTTTCTCCGTAGAATCTACATTGTAAACCGGTTATAGCTCTACATTTAATTCAATATGTAATACGACGATACACTTTATCGGGGAAACCTCAAGGTATCTTGGGCTGATCCTGAAGATGGAGCTTCGGGCTGTAATTTGTTAAACTGGGCGCGAAGATATATGCCAATGTGGGACGCTCCATGGTGCTGTACGGTGAACCCTTAAAATTTAACGCTCTCACCGCTCAGAATTGGGCCCTCCCGCAGATGCAGCTGAGAGTCATAGCGTTGAAGACCCTATAATTACCATACGTTGTCGTGGACGGCATGGATGTATCTTGCGGGTGATCCACCCTGGAACCTCTGGAAATGCTTACGTGAGCACCACTGAATGAGGACGGAGGACGGAAGGAGGATGCATAGGAAGCAAACCGTCAGGACGCAACCGCAAGAGATCCCATAACGCTTCCCAAATATAGGAGTGGGTTCAACGAGTGGTGGATAAGCAAGTAGCACATATACAACGCTAATACTTCATGTAGGAGAAAGAATTTTTCACTTTCTGTAAATTAATCGTTTCACTCCCAAATTTAAACACAAAGGTACAACGTAAATTCTTATAATTGGTTAATTGCAGACATTTTTTTCGTTACTAGGGTAACAGACCAACCGGAAGCTCAAAATATTAAGTAAAGAATCTACATCTACAAATACAAAATATCAATGAAGATAATTTGAAAATATTTTATCAACATGATATCGATTAACTACCTAAGACCAATCTGAGCTTAATATTAAAATAAATATTCGGCTAGTATCTTTAAGATAAATGGCTACCATTTTTTCCACATTCAGAAAATTTTAATTTATATATTTACGACCGAATTATTTTGCAAGTGAATAGACATTTCCTCCATAAAGTTAGTTTGTAAAAGTATTATAGTTATACATGGCAATATTATTTATTTAATTTTATCTTTTATTATTATAATGTTCTCTTTTTTAATTAATTTAATAATACTATTTAGTATTGCTTTTATTTTATATATAATCATAAAGAAAATAAAAAATATTTATAATTATTTGAACAATATTAATGTTTTGTTTTTTAATTTAAAAAAGTTTAAATAATAATTTTAAATAAATATTAGGTTTTGATTATTAAAATATTAAGCAATCGTGGTATAATATGGTTTTCACAGGATTCAAAATAATTGATGGAATTAGTAAATATACACTCTCATATCGGTTTCAATGTACACTCTCATATCGGTTCTGAGGCTAAATATCCTTAATGGAAAACCCTATATAATGGACTGACATTAGTTCCCTGGTGAGGACGGGCCCTAGTGTGGGACGCAACATGTGACGACACACTGGCCTCATCTCATATCAGGGAAACTATGTTAAAAGCCGGAGCTGCCGCGGAAAAGGCTGAAGCGAACAAACGTAACAAATATTCGTCTCTTATTCCAAATTATATTTTTGTTCCATTGCAGTTGAAACGTTTGGACCTTGGAGTAATAGTGCAAAAAAATTCATCCAAAATATTACACCCAGTCTTATTGCCAAAAAATAACGTTGTTGTATCGTATAACACTAAGCTCTCAGCTAATAAATATTTTTTTAAAGTTCCCAACAATTTACTGCAAAAATGGCGGCAGTTTCAAATTTTGCGTTAATTTTGGGACATCCGTTATGTATGGTAGATTTTGAGTAAAATTATTTTATAACTAAACTTTCGTATTGTCTCACATGAACGCAGTTTTTGTGCCATCGTTTAATTGTATTTATGTATGTACGTATATGAAACTACTTTCATATTTATACATATACATTTCATAAAATAATATAATAATAGTATCGTGGGACATTATTCACACACGGCCATCTGATCCCAAACTAAGCAGAGCTCGTACTATGGAAACCAGACAACTGATATACTACATATAATACTTTTCTTTTGTAAATACATACTTATATAGATAATTACACCCAGACTCAGGACAAACAGACATGTTCATGCATACAAATGTCTGTCCTGTTTGGGAATCGAACCCACGACCTGTGGCGTGAAAGGCAAGTATCTTACCAACCACGCCAACCGGCTCGTCAAATAATAATCATATGCGTATAACGTACACGATTTGATTAGGTAGATACTTGACTGCCTCGTTGGCTACATGTAAGGCCGCAGATACGGTGGTCCTGGGTTCAATTCCCAGATCGGGCCAATAAAACGTTAATGAGATTTTCTGTCGAAATTTCTCAGTAGCAGCCCGGAGTCTGGAAGTTGGAAGTGTGTACACTCCCGTGCCTCGGAAAGCACATAAAAGTTGGTCCTGCGCCTGAATTCTTTCCGGTCGTGACGGATAGCCGTCCCATCGGGTTATGAGAGTAAGAGGAATAGAGAGTGCTGTGTTTGCGCACACACTTGTGCACTATAATATGTCCTGCGCAGTTGGCTAATCTCCACGGTCGTATACACAGGTCTTGCAACTAAGTCCAATTTCAGTGGTGAGAGATAGGTGCGAGCTTTACGTACTACGTCGCCGCTATCGAAGCTGATATTTTTCTCTCCAAGTATTGTGTTATTTAATCACAGTTATATCGTTTTGTTGAGTTTTGCGGATTTTTTGTTATTTTTGTTTTGTTATTTAACTGTTTTGTTTGGATTTGAAAAAGTGTTCGGGATAATTATTACGCGAATTGTCATGCCTCTGGCGGCCGTAAATTGAACTTAACAGCGTCATTATGTCAACGTACCCCATACCGAAGTTGCAAGACCTGTGTATACGACCGTGCTAATCTCTCTTGAGATTGGCCGCCGTGGCCGAAATCGGTTAGGAGGACTAATAATAAATAATACTTGGACTTATTCATATAAACCCATATAAAGCTTCGCTATAAGCTCTACCTTTAAAATTAGTGCAAACTTGTCCGTCCTTTATAAAAATTTGTTCTGCCTAAATTACTTACAGAAATATTAAATTGAGACGTAAAGATAAAATGATCATTACAAAAATAAATCCACGGGAATCATTTGCCAGAATCGAAAATGTTAAAAAAAAGAAATATAGAAATAAAATTTCACATAAAATGGTCCTCACAGATTAGGGTTAGTTTATTTTATAGGGGTAAATTATCAACCCTTTTCTTTCTACTTTATACTAACTGTTAAAAAAAAAGAATAGTTCCTACATTTTTTTAACTAAACCCCAATAGACTTAATGCATGCTTAACTTAGTTTTTGTGTAAAAGTTTATTTAACACCCTGTAGATGGCGTTACTTGCAAGTTGAATTCATTCACAAAGACGACTATAGATGGAGTCTAGAGACACATTTTCTGCCATAATATTTCGCAAATATCATAAGACATAATTATGCTACCTTATGTTGATTAATTTTAGAAAAAAATGCTACTTAATTAAACTTGAAGTTCATTGATTTGTTATAACAATATAAATTGTAAATTTTTAATATACATGCATTGATAAATATATTAAATGATATTATTAAAATGATGTAGATTCGATTGTTGTTTGAACTTCACAATTTGAACTAGTTTCACAGTTTATACACACTACAAATAAGGTATAAAATGGCGTAGGTACTGTATGATGTAGGTATTTCATCAATATAAATCCTTAAAACTTTTTTAGTTTATATTAAATCTAAGCTATAACAATATTGTAAAGCAATAATGTAGTTACTATACTTATAATTTACACGATAATACATTCATATAAAAATATATTTATGTTGGTAATTAGGTAGTCTCTCTTAGATCTAGTGATGCATAGATGCTTACAACCAAAAATGTATAATTGCCTAAAAACTTTTATACTTAGCAAAAATATAAAAACTATAACACCTTTTATATAGCAAAAACGTAACACTCGCAAATTTAAACCTATATATCGATAAAAGGTAGGTAGAACCGCTTCTACCCTCGTGGAGTTAAATAGGGATTATAAGGGTGAATTAGAGAAGCCATTTCCGAACATTACAATGAAACCATATATATAGAAACAGACATATTCAAGTCAATAGTAGGCGGCTTAGATTGTAAAATTAAGTTGTAAAGTTAGGATCAATGTAGCTACTGTGTAGCAATGTAATGTAGGTACCTGGTATATTATGTAAATAAATCAAAAAGAACTTGTTACAGTAAGTGTAAACCTATATTTTTACCTGCATAGTTTTATATAATAATAGTAATTACTAAATCACAATACAAAACAAGTAAAAAGCGTTATAAATTAACCTTCTCATCTTCTACAAAAAATAAGAGCGAGATAGCAGTAGTAGTAATAATAATAATGCAGAAACGCTAATTTCGTTCCTCGCGCCCTTTCGAACCGTTCATGGCAACCGGTTTTGTTTGTGGAACGGTCGTAAAATGAATCGACCAATGAAAGGCCAGCATTTCGAGCGGGCGTACCATTGGAGATGCATGATAGAGAACGTTGCGATGCAGAGGGGTGAGGGGAATGGGTGCGGTGTGACGGTGGTAACGCGCTCTACACGGATTCTCTACAGTCTTATTTCGCCATTCGGAAAGAAGGTTGTTATTACAATGAAACGGGAACCGGACTATCGATAAAGTGTGTTTGTATGTCGTTTTCGTCGATATTAAGTGTTGTGTTCACTTTCACCTGTGCGAATGTCTCAATCCTTACCTTTTTGTTTGTTATTTCTTTTAATTACTGCCGCATGGGTCGGCGCTTACGTTTAAGTTAACCCTTTATTTTGAAACGATGGAACGTTGTTCTTATGGTTTTTACACCAAAAGGTATTTTATGTTATTTTTTACTTTACGATTGCGAATCAGTGTGGTTGAGTGCATCGCGTGTGGCTAGATGGTGGGTTAACAAATTTAATCATTATGAATCGCGTTTCTTTAATTATACCAGCCTACGTAGGAAGGTTATTTACGATATTACAAAAAAAACATTATAAAACATGTTCTTTACTCATTGTATAATATATTGTGGGATATATATTTTATATAATAATTGAACGATGTTCAATAGAAATTTCAAACCATTGTTATAAAAAACCGTTCCAAGAGCTTTTGAGTATTCAGTGAGGGGAGTAAGCTCTTATTATTATTATTGCAACGCTTCGGGGAAAAGCCGACAATACACGGCCCTCGGAGCCGAGGGTCGACTGGTGAGGGGAGAGGGGGTAACGTCTGTCTGCACACATGCAGAACCGGTTCGCTCTCCAGCTCCCCTAGTGCGTTGCATAAATCTCTCTCTTTCGCCACACGCGTTTGCATAATGCCCTCTCACTCGCACATTTTCATTATTTTTTGCTTCCCCTTGTGAAATAATGCCAGACGGACCGTTTTTATTTAGGTATCTGTCCCTAAATAGGTGCATAGCTCTATATTTTTAAAAGGAGATGGTAAGTATAGTACGAGTAAAAAACATGTGGCATGGATCTGTTACTAATTATAGACATGTACGAAAGTAAACTAATCTTTTAATTTAAGAAATGATATAACCAAATTATTTATGCATGCTTATATACAATTTTATTATCAGAATTCTATAATCAGAAAATATTTTAGTACAAATATGATATTTATTATTTAGCAGCTATATAAAAATAATTTTGACAATTTAAAATATTATTTTCTTATTTCTAACCTATCAATATTTTAGTTATATTTCCTAATAAAACACAATTCTATGGTCAAGGTTTTTCGATCCAAAGATAATTGATGTTTTGAATACCTGTGGTTTTAATATTGGCAATTGTCAACTTGTCATTGACGTAGACGTTTGACAATTGCCCGTTTTATACTTTCGTTTCCTATTATTGTAGATTTTTTGTAAATTGTTAAACGTGATATTTTCTTTACAATTGATTATGATAACATAATCGCATCTTGTGTTAAAATGAAACATGAGATCGTAAATATATAAGTGCTTACATAGTTTACTTATAAACAAGAGTGCTTCCTTTAGTCTTGACGTAAAAGTTGCAATAAAATTTTAACTCGATGATATTTTTTAAGAACTTCAATACTAGCAATAGAGTAGAAAAAAGTTTTGATTTATACTGTATACATCCTGAGTAATGGCTGATTTACGCAGGTACATTACCGACAAGTGGTTATGAAATGACTGAAGTTAGTTAAAGTTACTGGATATTCATCTGTTTGTTGTATGTTTCCCCACTTCACATGCTATTTTTATTATTTTTAGGTCAGAAATACTAGATAATATACAAAAAAAGAAAGACCAAGAAAAAGACCAGCCTCAAAGCCCTAATTACCAACAACAATTGGCAAAGCCAGTCGATAAACAACCGATACACAATTCAGATATACAAAGTGCAAATGTGTCAGTGACGCAGCATGTTCCTACACAGCTACTTTCACCGACACATGGTGCGGGGTCTCCAGTCCAATCAAAAGATGATGCCAAGGACAAGACTTTAAAAGTTGCTAATTCTACGACAATAACATTAATTGAGAATAGCATTAACGTAGAAAAAGATAAGGACAATAATTATCCTAAAAATTATTTTACATTAGAGCCTAAGAATGAAAAGAAAGATGATTGTAATAAAAACAGTATCACAATAACTAGGACTATACCAAAGCAGTCACCGGGAAGTGGTCAAGTCGATAAAACTAAGGGTGCATCAAAAGGTACCAAGAGGCCTCTACAATATTTAGAAACTCTAGCAGAAAAAGCTGGTATAACATTTGAAGACAAATACGAGGCTGCAAATACATTACTTGCTTTAGATAAACAGAATAATTCTTTTCGTAGACCTGAACTTAAACAGCCTAAATCAGAACCCGATAATCATTCACAAGGTGAAGACTTTAGGTATAGAAACCAAAAAGAAGAGGATGACAAATTACAAGTAAGGATTTAATTTGAAACTTAAGCAACAAGTAACATATCTTAACACCAATAAATATATAAATCTATTACATGATACATACATACATTTGATAATTTAGAATGCATGTTTTACCTTTCATCAAACAGATACATCAGCAAATAATACAGCAACAGCAGCAGCAGCAACAGTTACAGCATCTGCAACAGCAGCAACAACAACAGCAACTGCAACAGCTTCAACAACAGCAGTTACAGCAATTGCAGCAGCAAGCATTGCAGCGCCAGCATCAGGCTATTCAACAACACTTGAAAAATCAGCAGGATCAGCAAGAAATTGTAAGTATTTATTGCTGCACCAATTGAATCATTGTTGATTATCACATCCTTTTTTTCATAATAATTAACAAATTGATGGATGATAAAAAATGCATGGGATATTTGTCTCGCTCACTCACCATTTCTTCACTCAAATATCTATTATAATATCATTAGTATTAGCAGCTCTTATCTTCCATAGTATTTCAGCATCTAATATCCCATACCGACACATGTGTAATGTAAGTAACATTAATTATCTGCCTTGTTATAATTATATGATAATTCTTGATAATATTACTTTTATGAAGTCATGTATATGTTTTATTTATTAAACATAGCTCATCTATGCTACTATATAAATCTATTGGTGCTGAATGTACATTTTATTCTTTCACCTAATTTTGTGATAAATCATCATTTTATGATTCACATTATACTATTTCTTTTATTTTCTGTCTGTCTGTCTGTCTGTCTGTCTGTCTGTCTACCTGTCTACTTATAACTCAAGAACGGCTTAACCAATCTTGATGAAAATTGGTACACACGAAGAACATGTGATGGCGCAAATGTTAGGCCATATATAAGATCGGTAAACCCTACGGTATCTTATGAAAATTAATTTCAAATCGTTAATTACGTATTTCTTTACCAGTAGCCATATGTATGTATGTGTGTGTGTGTGCGTGTGTGTGTGCGTGTGAGTGTGCGCGCGCGTGTGTGTTATTATAGTAATAAAATAATTTATTATATTTTTGTTAATTATACGCGTGTGTAGGCGCGGGCCACAGCTAGTAGTTGTATAAAATGTTACTATCAACACATACATTTTAACAAAAAAAATGTTTCATTTAGTTGCAGAAACAGTTTCAACAACAACAGCAGCAGCAACAACAACAACAGCAGCAACAACAACAACAACAGCAGCAACAACAACAGCAGCAGCAACAACAACAGCAGCAGCAACAACAACAACAGCAGCAGCAGCAGCAGCAGCAACAACAACAGCAACAACAACAACCTCAACAGCAGCAATCTCAACAAACATCACAACAACAACAGCAATCACAGCAGCCCAAACAAGAAATCCAACAACTCTCACAACAGCAAGAATTACAGCAACAGAAATTTTTACAGGTTCATTACCTACCTATTTATTATGCCTTTGTTAATAATTTCACTTTCCTTTAATATATCGTCTGCCTGATAAATCTATCATTTTAATCTAACTTATCTGAGTAAACGGTAGCTTAATGACCACAGCGTATGATTCAATCAAATTCTCTTCTTATGTCGCGAATTCACTTACGGCGCTGTAACATACTCTTGAATCGATTCGCTGACCTCTTGGTTGCGTGAGAGAAAATTAAATATATATATATCTGGACCTTTCCTTGAACAGTTCTTCACTGTGCATATGATCTGAAGCTTCAGAAAATAAGAATAATGTTTCTTCCATTTTTTCCACTAATTTTGTCATAATTTAATTCTTTTTTTAAATTTGTTTTATAGTTTCTCACATTTTATTTATGTCATTGACAACTAAGCTTAGAATTTTATTATCAGTCTGGTATAAACTCAGCTAAATAATAATAGATCACACCAATATTATAAGGTCCTCCAGACCGATTTCGGCCACGGCGGCCAATCTCAAGAGAGATTAGCCAACTGCGCAGGAGATATTATAGTGCACAAGTGTTTGCGCAAACACAGGTGCACTCTCTTTTCCTTAGCTCTCATAATCCGATGGGACGGCAATCCGACACGACCGGAAAGAGTTCAGGCGCAGGACCAACGGCTTAACGTGCTTTCCGAGGCACGGGAGTGTACACACTTCCAACTTCCAGACTCCGGGCTGCTACTGAGAATTTTCTGGCAGAAAAACCCAATAACTATTTATTGGCCCGACCTGGGCATTGAACCCAGGACCACCGGGTCTGCGGCCTTATATCTAGCCACTAGACCAACGAGGCAGTCACACCAATATTACAATAATACCATAAAAAGTTCTTCAGTCGTCTTGATTCGTATTGGACATATCGGACTAGCTATTCATCATAATTGGATGATCACACTTGATCTGTAAATCTTCGATCGCTGTTAATGCGGATGGAACGATATTATTGAAGTAGTATTAAATCAAGTATACACATTTGCTTAGACCAGAGATGAAGCGGCTCTTCTGATACAAACAACGATATTGTAAAGACTTACGGCCTTACTGATTAGCTAAACACTGATTTGTCTCTTTCTGTCATTACTGATTTGACATACGAAAGAAGAAGACAAAATATTGTTTAACTAATCACCAGTTAAATAAAGTTTATGAATAAGGCGGTTAGTAAGACAGAAACTTCTTTTCCTACTTTGTACGTTTCGTATATATGCTTCGTACTTATTCACGATCTGGGAAGGTTATTGAAATAGTTTTCATGTAATGTTTTTTTTTTAAAAGGTCGTAAACAACCAGCCCGTACATACGCAGCAGTTTAACGTGCCCGGTATCGGTGAAATTAATCTTAGCTTCCTGGCGTCACCACAAAACAACGTTAATCTTCTATTCGATAAGAACCAGAAAACCGGCATGAGCGGAGAGATCAAGCAACAGCAAGTGAGTACAGCGATTTGATTCGATGATTCCTTTATAACAGAATCTACATTATAAAATGTATAGCGTACGTTCAAATCACGTTCTGAACTGTTATATTTTGACGTATTTAATAAAAAAAAAAAAATCTTTTGTGTGTGTAGATTGTTGACGGTCAATCACAAGTGGTACAACAGCAGATCAGTATGTCGCAACACGAGCCGTCACAGCAGCATCACCAAACGGTCACCGTTGTCTCTTCAATGCCCAGCAGTATGGCGCAGCACCAAGTAAGTTACGAGCTAAAAAAAAATCTCATACGCCATTATGAAGGCGTAAATAGTAATGTATTATTATTGTAGTTGTATTTTGCAGTGGAATATTTAGCTTCGGGAACGCTTTTGTTATCAGGTCCATATTTCACCACCCTCGTGATAAACCGTCTTTCTCTGAACAACTGAAGCGGATTTATATATTATGTAATATATTATATAAAACACACCCCCACACACCTTAATTACAGATAATATAAAAACTTTAAGTTTGATCGAGATTGTGAATAAATTATTGGGTTCGATTTTCTGTTAGGAACATTTGTTGAAGATCTAATGGTGCGGTTTTAGTTTTCTGCAATGTCTGATCCGATGAAGTCTCGTGATAATTTTACTATATTAATTACTGATGAGTTTATTTTTTACTAATTAAACCCTGATTCATATTCTTATGTCATCATTGATTTGACATTTGAAAAAAGCAACAAACAGCGTTGTTGAGCAAATCACGCCCTAGACAATATTTATTGTTAAAGCCTCATATCGGATTCACTCTTCTTTCTCTATTACAAGACAATTACGTAAATAATGAAACGCATCATGATCGCTTACGAAGACAAATATGACCTATTCGAATAATTGATACTCTTTCGACTAAACCGCTCGAGTTCCCCCGTTACGCCCCTGCTTACTTAATAAATGATGTTACATGGCCGAATTAAAGGTAAGACAAAAGGTCGCCATTAGAACTTCTGTCTATTTACTGTCATTCGCTTGGCGCGTTATCAGTCCGCCTGCCTGGAAAATCTTTACTAATATTATAAAATGCGAATGTGAGTTCGTTTCTTTGTTACGCTTTCACGCCTAAGCCACTAAATTTCCGATTTTAAAAATTCTTTCCCCAATGGAAAGCTACATTATCAGCGAGTAACAAGTTATATTTCGTCGCCGTATACCCACGAGAACGGGAACTACGTGGGTGAAACCGCGGGCAAGACGCCAGTAATAATATAATTTATTAGTGTATTGTGTAAGTTGATTGAAATATGACGATGATCGTTGAAGATGTCGGCAAAAATCATTTAAAGAAATATTGATTAAACAAAAAAATTAAGATCGATAAGTTTCTAGAACATTCACCAGAGCAAATTAATGCTTGCTCAACAATTGGCTTGCGTTTATACTTAAAAAGCTAGAAAAGGAAATCTTAACGTGTCTATTTTTTCTTTTAAATTCTAATAATATTAAAGTCTCGCGATCGTCGCAGATCTTAATTAACATTATCCGAACTACACTTCATTGTTCTCATAATATGCATGCGCCTAGAGAAAAAGACGCACTCTTGAAAAAACACACCTCGAAAAGATACAACGAATGTATACCATCAAGGGCACATAATATAAATTTTATAATAATAAAATCTTATTATATAAACGTATAACAGAAGTGATTACGCAAAATATATTTCAACACAAAGCAAAACTTTTCGTTTTATAAAACAATAAACATTGACTTTCAAAAGTTATCGAAAGTAAATTTTGAAGCTATAAAAACAATTCTTAAGGATTATATAAATGTCGTATCATTTATAAACATTATTTATAAGCAGCCTTTATGCTGAAATTCGAAAATTCTAGAAGCGCTTGTATGTATTACCATTTTGATATACTTTTTTAGGTCAATAATGTTTTACATACGAAGTTACATAAGCGTTCGGGTGTAATTCCACGATCAGTATTTATGTATTCTGGTTTCCTATACATTCGAGTATAGGCGTCGCGAGAGCGAGTGGAGATAACGAATTCTGACCTCGTATAAACATTCACGATGCAAAGTCGTTGTGAATAGATATGTAGTGTCACTGTGGTTTCAGGTCCAGCAGCAAGCGACGAGCGGTATCCAGCAGCAAGCGACTATGCCGCCCCTACAGAGCTTACCTTCCAATACGCAACATCCGCAGCAAATAAGGTAATATCCACTCAAATATAATATTACCATATATTAACATTTTTTTTTAAATGAGAGTTTTTAATAATGAATAAGATTATTTATAAATAAGGTAAAATCGATGTCTAAGAAAATTAATTCAGTCAGCAGAATATTTGAGTTCGATAATAAATTATATTGATTTGTTGCTGTAAATTTAGATAATTTACTTATTTTACTTGACTTCACTCTTTCTATCAATACGTATGCCGTTAATCACCCTTTATATTTATAGAGGAATAATTCGACACAATCTATTTGTCCATACTAAAATTTATAATATTATATAGATAATTAGACTACTTATGTCTGTCTTCCGTCTGAATTGTGTTGAAATTTTGTACTGAGTAAATTTGAACCCCAAGAGAGGATTAAGGATACTTTTTATTATTCAACCCTCGTGGTATAATATTGGGTAAGAAGATTGATCTGTTCTTCAATTTATAAATTGAAAATGTACAAACGTGTTTGTAGGCATCTGAGAAAAGTTACAAAATATGATTGCAAGGCATTTTTTTAAAAGTCTATAATAATAGACAAGAGAAGGGGTATTAGGGGATGACAATAAATAGTACGAACGCTCATAGCGTTCCTATAGTTTGCTTAAAAATAAACGTGAACACTACGGCTTTTCGGTACATATTATAAACAGCGACTTCATAGCGTTCTTTTTTTCAATTAGTCAATAGTAATAATAATAACTCAAAAACTTGTGTAGAAATGTTTTCAGCTAATTATCTAAATAGAAAGAGCAAAACGCGATTCTAGAGTAGGGTTCATTTTTGGAATTAACTTCAATCCTTCATCACAAAAAATAGACGAATAAGTTTTTTTTGTCACAAAACCAATTTTACGAGAGTGACGCCGCGTTGCTGGGCGAAAATTACAGGAGCTCAGAATTAAAGAGTCAAATTTAAAGAGTCGATATATTTATGAAATATCTTTTGATTCAACGACGATAAGTGTTTTTTATAAAAAAAAATAATAGTATTAACTAAGCTTGTATTATTTAAGTGCTGAATGGGGCCACAGCCGGGTGCAGGTGATTCAGCAGCCCCTCCAGAACAGCACTTACTTGCAGCAGCTGTATAACGCCCAGGGGCCCCTCCTGATGCCTGGAAACATCGCACTGCATCCAGGAATTAATTCTCAACAAATACAGGTAAATATAGGCATAACCGAAATTTATACGCGAAACCCAATGATTATTACAATGAGTTGTTTCTTTTTATTCTAGTCGTTATGTTCGCTATCAGACAATAACAATATTCAGACACCTTGAGTCTAGTACGTTGTTATAAATATATGAATGCGAATAGATGTTTTGCATTGCCAATACGACTCGCCGCCGGTTGTCCGCGTGGACTTCGTTTCAAAACCAACATCGTTTTAAACGTATCGTTGTTTTTTTTTTTTTTTGTAATATGTACAATTGTTTCATATAAAAACGATTTAATCAAATCGAAAGTCAAAATCTTTATTCAATATCTATATATATATATATATATTTATATGCTTATTGATTGTAAAAGTCTTCTACAGGTTTCGTAAAACTGAGAAGTACAGGCGGAAGAAACTCAGCTCTTAACTATATTTGAAACGAAAACGATTGTAAGTCCCGAATGTATATTGATAATGATAATGTCCCAGGTGATCGCCGCCGGTAAGCCATTCCAGGGCGGGCAGCTCGCGCCGCACATGCTGACGACGCAGGGGAAGCAAGTTCTACAAGGTCAAGCCGGTAAGTCGAGTGAAAGGTCACCTCATGACTCTCGCTGAACATAATACATTCAAATCTTATAATAGTATAATATATACTTTGGATTTACCACCAAAGCCTTTGTCCCGAGTACCTCCCCCGTGTTTCCCTTTATAGTTTAACAAATATTGGTATTAACCGTTACTAAATATATCGCTATCGTAATGTTGATTATATTTAATTAATATATAATTAGTGCAACAAAAAATTTATCGGAACGTGAACTGTAACTCTATTTAGTCTTACAGTTAATTTTACAGGTCTCACTGCATATCAGGAACAAGGTTTTACATACGTTTCCCATGACTTAACTATTTCTTTAAAGTCTCGTGATAATTTGTATGTCTATGTATTGGTTTGTTTAGGGAATACGTTTTGTTCTTTGTTAAGTTTGATTGGCGTTTCGATTCGAGTTTTTTTTTTTTCTGGCTTTTTCTAGGATCGTTTGAATTAGTAATATTAGTGCAATCCGTAGGTTAGAATACGCTTTGAACAGTTAGTCAGTAGTTATTAAAAATTTATGTTTAAGCTTATCACGCATTATAACATTTTAATTATTTATTTTGTTATTTTATTTTATCACAATTTAATATTTTCTTTACCATTAAAATATAATTGTTATTTTGTATTTGACATTCGAGATGAACAATCAATTGTATTGCAAAAGCAATATCCAATAAACGTCGCATTTAAGCGGTAAATAACGAAGTAAATTAACTAGAGAAAGTCGGTACTTGGAAATGATCTGAGATAAAACTTATCTCACGTTGTCCGTTCCTAAATCAAAAACACCAAAATATATTTAATTTACTTACAAACTCGGACGTACAACATAAAACGAAATCTAATAAGACAGCAATCATTTTAAATGTAATTTATTAAAAGCTGTAAATCATCATCAAGCATGAAGATCAATTCTAATTATTGGAAATTCTAATATATAAACAAATATTATTTATGTTTTGGACGATGTCCTTACGAGCTAATGTAGAAATATGGCATAATTTATATATTATAAATAAAATGTTAAACATATAAAACAGTGACAAATATTTAATGGCATTATTCGATCACCAGATTAATTTGCAGCTCAACTAGTGTATGTGAAAGTGTTAGTTTGTTTGAGAGATGATGTTGCATATGTCGTTTTGTTATTGAAGCGTAGTACCGTTTTATTATATAATATCGTTTCTGTAACAGCACCGTTCCCCGGATACACGACGATACCAGCGATACCAACGACTCAGAACCAGACGTTCGTATTCAGTCCATTGGGCGTGATAAACTCTCAGCCGAGTATAATCCCGGCGCACTCGCAGCCGACCGTCTCCGGCATCGGACAGCAGCAGAAACCTTCGGAGATGCATAAGGTAGTAATTGTATTGTACGTAAAAAAAACATCGACGCGGAAATGCAACTAATTATAATAATTATTTTCACATTGACCTCATTAAGTTTAAATCAATTTAAAAAAAAATTATACCGGAAAGATTTTTTTGTCAATCATGAACAATTTTCATGCTGGAATGACTCCTGGACGTAATGTACTGCACGTGAATGAGAATCTGATGTCGCAATGATACATATGTATGATAATTCATAATTAAAAGACTAAATCATAATTCGACATTTAATTATAATTTACTTATTAAATTTTATATAAATACGTGTAACGTTAAATAGGTAATGAGCGGTGGGAAGGTGACGGCGACCAAAGTGGGCGGCGCAGGCGCACAAACGGTTCCCGTTCAAGCTCAGTGCGTGCAAGTCTCCCAGCCGGTCCTCGGGCAACAGCCGCAGACGCAGATCATCAGTCCGCTACAGGTAAAACTTCACTACCTCATTAAACTAATTCTGCCTCGTTGGCTGGCTTCTAGGGTTGCAGACCGCGATGTTCTGAGTTACAATCTCGGGTCAGACAATTAAAAGTTTAAGCAACTCTTCGAAAATCATGTAATCATGATCGAGGAATTAGAGAATCATTCGTGCTTGCAGTATAATGTCTCCAGCGCAGTTAGTAAGTCCTCGAGACCACGAGCACGTTATTTCATTTATTATTATAGTATCGATCATTAATATCTCCCCATAGTAGAATATAATCCCAGAAAAGAATAACATTTTCAATTGATGTTTACAAGGTCTGCAAACCAATTAACTACCAAATGTCAATCATAATTAAATTGTCTAACGATAACTTCATCGATCATCGACCGATGTAATGGCGGGGTTTTCCCCGCTCCTGTTTATGTCTTGTTGTTTACGATTGTATTACGTGTAAATGTTTAAAAAAAAAAAATATATATTACTTGTATTTTTATATACAACGGAGCCTTGGTTACTTGAATTAATAAAAATAATTTAGTGTCATAAAAATAAAAATCATTCGAAATAAAAAAAAAAAAACAAATAATCGGATAACACTTGCATATTTAACGCTGTTTAATATTTAACTTCGACATAATTACACGCCTGAGTAATTGAAATATAATTAATCGAGGCTCTGTGCTATTGTATTATATAATATATTCATTCATTCGGTGTGCCAATGCGAATAGATAACTAACCAAGCAAGCTGCTGCAAAGCGATGGATATTGTTTTTTGAAACGAATTAAAACGTATTCATAATATTATTATATTCAGCGACAACGTCTTTATTAAGATCATTCATCAACATTTGCTCTTAACGGTTTACAACACACCACAAACAAATAAACTCATATTATTCTAACCTTTCATATGAAATGTGTATATTTAGTTAAATTTTTTTTATTATCCGAACTTATATTATAAATTCGAATGTGAGTTTTTTTGTTTGTTACGCTTTCACGCCTAAACCAATCAACGGATTTTCAAAATTGTTTCACCGATGGAAAGCTACATTATCAACGTGTAACATATTACGCTACATTTTGTCGCCGTATACCCCACTACGCGGTTCAAACCGCGGGTAAAACGCTAATTAATAATAATCAGTTACTTCGAATTAAATACAATAATTGTTTATGTGTAAACTAAACTTTAAGTTTGTACACAAAGTACATTTTTATAAATTTAGAATAACAAAAGAATATAAGAAGGACTCGTTCGGTCAGTTTTTCGCTGACGTCGACATTGCGAATTAACACAAGAGTCCTACAGTGGTGCGGATGAAACACATTTAGTTATGTAGTGAGGTAAGTAAAACGTCATGTTCATTAAAGTTAAGCGTCCATAACGAATGCGTGCTTACGACGCGTAGACACACGCGTACTCGGTGACGTATGCGACCATTGATCGATGAAATACGATCAAAGTCAAATCGTCAAAACCATTTTTTTTAATACAAAAGTATATTTAGTAATATCGTTAAATGTAAGTATCAAGCACCCCACGATTTGTAAAAGATTACATTACGTTGAAGCGTGTTCTTTTATCTATTTCTTAAATGATTCCTTTGTCATCTGTGTCATACGTGTGGAAAAATATAAATTCATGGCAAATCCGTAGTTGGGTGAATATTAAGTAGCAACATTCCATTATAGTCATACGTAGACAGTGGATTACAGGTTAAGCTATATTAAAGCGTGTGAAATATAACATATAGTAACTTCTTGTGAATGTCCCACTGCTGGGCTAAAGACTCCTCTCCTCTTTTGAGGAGAAAGTTTGGAGCTTATTCCACCACGCTGCTCCAATGCGGGTTGGTGGTATTCCAGTGAAATTAGACACATGCAGGTTTCCTCGCGATGTTTTCCTTCACCGTCAAGCCCGAGATTAATTATATTAACAAATTAAGCACATGAAAATTCAGTGGTGCTTGCCCGGGTTTGAACGCACGATCATCGGTTAAGATTCACGCGTTCTTACCACTGGGCCATATAGCCCATTCCATTCGAAGTAGGAGTAAAATTTAACACACCTTAGACTTGCTAATAGCTCCGCTATATGATATGTCACAAACAGTTCTCGTCTGATATATTATTTATAATACAACACTATTCCACTGAACTATATATCGACATTAATTTTACGTCTAAACATTCCGATAACAATTTCGCCGAAATGTAAAACGCCATTCGGTCGCGAATCCGTAATGAACATCAAGATTGTACAAGTTTTAATCAAATAAATATGCAGTTTTATATCGAGAGTTCCGAGATTTATAAATTTTTCATTCCAACACGCAAGTTTGAATAGCCATGCGAATTGTAGACGTTGCCTTAGTAACTAATAAATAACACTCATATGTAACACGCTTTAATTTAAATTTAATTTTGTCTTAATTAATTTTAGCTGTATTTAATACAAAGGCGGTAATTTTTCCTTAGCTATGGACGCTTAGTTTTAAACGAACAAAAGAAAATGTGAACATATGACATTATATTATATACATTATAAAATCGTATGTATGTTAAAATACTAAACGTAATCCATTGGTTACAGACCGGGAGTCAAACAATGCAGTTCGCACCATGGCAGATATCGGGCGCTCTGCCTCAAGTGTGGGCGGGGGGCCTCCAAGCGGGCACCTTGCCGGCCGGGGGCCTCCTGGCTCCTAACCCCATTTTTATCAGGGGCACCCAACCGGACTCGCAACCCTCGATGTTCATACAGCACTCTCCGCAGAACAACTTACAGCACACAAGTAAGTATCTGGTTACACTTTCTGAAATCTCCTTTGTTATTCTGTAATTTCGTTATTCATTCGTTTCGTTCTCCGTACTGATGTGCTGTTTGTTATGCGATTATAATAATCTAATGCTGTGTCGTGTTGCAAATGCGTTGCGAATGTCATATATACAATGTGAACTGGTATTGTACAGATGTGAATGCGATTAAGTGACGAAAACGTTTTAAAATGTTTTATTTTAATGACATAAATAATGAGATGGGATAATATAAATAGATCGTTTTATACGTTTGTCTTCGTTTAAGGTGCGAGCGTCGCGTGCGCTACCGGTAGCGCGACCAAGCCTCGCGCGTCATCGGACGGGCTCGCGAAGAACCCGCGGCCGCTCTCCAACATACTACCGTCCGGCAGCATCCGTCCGGCCTCGTCCGTCTCCACACAGACGAGCGCGAACCAGGCGCAGAACCAGGTAAACATTATTTAGGTATTGATTACGACTGTCGTGTCAAAGCAAAGTTGTTGAGTTTATCAATTTTAAATTTGTAATTTATTGATTGATTGAAACAATTAAAAAAAGTATCAAGTAGGCAAATAATACAAGTGGCTGGCATAATGATACTGAGATAGCCGACAAACGTGACCTTATTGCCAAGTGCAAGAATTGTTCGAAAAAAATGGACACGTATCATAGTGCAATTGAAATTTAAAGGTATATTAAATAGATATGTTAAAATCATACAATCTTCACCCTAATCGTATATATATTGTTGGATACGTTCAGTTATTGAAAAAATACCTTTCTTTATTCCATTTTCTAGAATTTATTTCAAGTCGCAATTACCATCTCAATTCGCGTCTATTTTACAATTCGCTACATTTTTGTCTTAACGTCATTTCATGAATTCATTTGAAAATAGAATGATACCTCTTATGATAATAAAAACTCTTTAGTAACTTTACAAACCGGTATTATTGAATTATTGAACAATTCCAATTACCCAATTAATATTCATGAAACTTATTATTCAAATATACATATTCTTACAATTAATAAATTAACCTAACTAAATATTTACCTAGTAATATATGGATTAAATAAATATATTTATATACAATTTATTAATAAAAAAATTTATATATAAATTTAAAATCGTCAGTAAGTAATGATGATACATATTATTAAAATACAATTACAGGCGAAACAGCGAGGTAAGCCGGGCGTGCGGTCGCCGGCGCCGACGTCCAAGCAAGATGCGGCCAACCAGACCAATAAGATGCAGCATCAGATGCAGCAACCCAAGCAACAGTAAATATTTAACCTAGACTACAGCCGAGATTCATTCAGCCTCACGCTTGTACACAGATATAGTAATAATAATCGTTAAATTAAGGAAAAAACTTAGATAAGGGACATAACACTAAATAAATCTAGTTATTAGTGATTCTAGTAATAATTAGTTTACAGTGATTTTATTCATCATACACAATATGTTAGTCTCGACAACTTCCGATCATAGTTTAGTAACTTTACCATTATTATTGTAATTGTTCGAATCTCGTGCCCTTCACGATAAACGTTTAATTTGTAATCAGATTGTAAACGAAATGAAAATATAAACAAGAATAAAGTTTGCATGAGAATAAATACGCGATCGATCTGATAAATAAAATTATGGAAAAAAAATATTACATTGTCTCTATTGTTGTTATTCCAAGATAAAGGTGACGTAGCTGTCTTATAAGAAGAGGCGTTTGTTTTAATGATTAAATATCGATGCATATGACAAACCAAACAATTTGCTGTATAGTAAAAATTTTAACATAAATGTCAGCTAATTTAGTATTAAAAAAATCCTATTACCGTTTTTTAAGATTGCTCGTGATGAATTCGAGCGGTCAAATGACCCAGATAACGACCGACAAGCAGCCGCTCGCCAAGACCATCCAGCAGCAGGCGATACTGCAGCAGCAAGCTATGCAGGTGACTTTTATAATTGGTTTACTTTAACGAAAAAAAACTATATTATACGATACTTACTCATGGAAATTAATATAATAAGGACTGACCGAAGTTTAATATGTTCAAATATATATATTAAAATGATAAAAACAAGAATAATTAATGTAATTTATTTTTCACTTAAAAACCAGCAGCAGCAACAACAGCATCAGCAACAGCAGTTACTACATCAACAACATCAAACTCAGCAAATGGTTCAACATTACCAGCAACAAGGTAACTATGAACAGTAATTGTCGTACGTTGGAAATATTTAAGATAGATACGATTGTTAACTAGTGTACTATATACATTACCGTGTTGTAGGTATGACGCTGGGTATGCAGCAGGGCACCCTACCTGTTGGATCCGTATCGCAAACGTTGCCGATGGCCGGGATGCCGCAGACTATTTCGATGGTGCAGCAAATACACCCTGTAAGTAGCACAAGAAACGATTCATTCATTCATTTAATACTTCTCACTCTGATTGTACGATTCATTCGACGCTTAATGTTACGCAATTAAAAAAAATAGAGTTCTATATAATACATGTTTGTATATAAAAATGATACGAATTATATTTATTTAATCAACAGTTGAGTAGCATGGCTCAAGCGGGTACACTTGTGGGACAAATAAATTCGAGTCAAAATCCTCAAACGGCCTCGCTCGCACAAGTGCAGACGTTGCAACAACAGCCGCAAGTAAGACCAAATGCACAGATCATATAATACGTCTCGACGGACATTTTCGATATTCACACATTGTCAATTCTATTACAAAATTTTATTAATAAATTATTATATCGTTTTTCTGTCTAGACGTTAGTCGGAAGTGGCTTGGTCCAGACGTCGGTGGGAATGGCCGTACAGCAACCCGTACTGAATCATGCGACGCAGATGCAAGCAGTGCGTACAACTCGTTATATCTTTGTGCTTTATTAACAACTAACACTTTCATATTATCGTTATTAATTCCCGTTTATTCATTCCATTCCTGATACTCGTTTATAAATGCAATTATGATTCATATTAGCAATGTAAATAGTTGCGTGCATCCCATAGCGCATACAATATATATTTTTTTATAATATGTAATTGATTTGTATTTATATCTCTTGCTTTGTTAACAAATAATATAATGCAAACGACTATGTATATGATTATATTAAATTAGTTGCGGCATATATTTTAAGCTTATTTTTTTTGAAGCAAATCTTCATTAGGACCTTTACGTCAACTGTAATAATCCAACTATTTTATTTATGAGCACAGCTTACCTCTAGACTCGGCTACTCGGATTACTCTGAAGTATATCGATGCTAAAACTATTCTAGGAAATAAAAATTACATTTATTACAGTAAGATTTGTAACAAAAATAAATATGAAAATGATGATTTCAAATCACCCATTAACAGTGTTCAATTGTGAATATTCAGTCGTCGTTTTACTTCAATTTATAAATTCGAATGACTTCATGCACACTTTACGAGTTATTTTAAATCGCTAGTGCATCGCATGCAATACTAACGGATACTCCCATTTGGTAAAGTGCATTTGTAATACTAGAGAAATGCGTGAAATATTTATTGTAGGATTATGTAGTAATTATTGCTCTAATAATATGTCTATATAATTTGAATATATTATATTATGTAATACTCCTAAGTATTTACATATCGAGATCAGCAAAAACCAATCTAAATAATTTCCAATCACATTCCACACGAATAAATATTTTATTCATTTATAATATACATACATCGGCTGCCGAACCTTAACTAGTTGCTTATTGAGTAAATAATTATTGGCCAGGCTAGTGAAAACCCAACGATAACAGCAATGGGTGGGTATCCCTAAATAAAAAAATGGTATTCATGGCAATTGGTATTACGGTGCGATGCGATTGGCAGCACGCGCTGGCGTTCCGACAAGCCACTCTGCTGCCTCCATCGCTCGTGCTGGACTCACCGTTAATACACCATGAGGTAGCCCCACGGCGCTTATCATCAAATACCGAACTTGTCAATCAAATATATGTCGCATGCACTGTTGTGTTGACCTTACTTTTTCGTAATTCCTGAATAGTTGGTTCTATTGTGGTATATTGTGACGTTTCGTTTAGATGCTTCTTCGTTTATGTTGCCATATTTCGATTATAATATAATTTTCTTAAAGCACTATTGATTTCATCGATTTGATTCGAGTTTTATTTAAATTTGAAATGTATAACAGTTTATTTGTTTAATTGTGTCTTCGTACAGACTAACTTTCGGTTGCCTTTAAAGATTACATACAGTGGTGGTCGTATAATTAGAAACACTACCAACGGTCCTTGACATTATGTAAATACTTCACCATAATCGTTTTTCGAATCTCGAAATTTTTTGAATCTAAATACCTCACTCAGTACCACTAGTACATGTGTTTCAATATTAAAGTTTATTCGTTACAATATTAATCCCATGATATACTATTTTGTGTATTCATTTTTTTTCCAATATCCGATGTTTTCGAAAGGAAAAATTTAAAATAGCCCGATAATTGTATCATTAGTGTAAAAAATTTTGGATGGAAAAATGTACACACCGCCTTTCTGGTTGCAGCTTCATATTTAAATACCATATTATGTAATTTTACCAATCAAAACATTATTTATTTGTAGTCACAATATCAGCGAATGCCAAATGCTTTTTTTAAAAGTAACAACAATAATAGCTGCGCTCGCGTTTGATGCAAATAACATACACAAGTTTTCCTATACAAGGATACGAGTGTTTTCCAAATTTTAAAAATATATTAACGAAGGTCATTCCATAGTTACGATTAAATATTATACGAAAATAATTGTTGATTTTAACTTGTTCCAATGTTTTAAATGACATTTGACAAATCAATTATTATTGTAGTGATTGTAGTAATTGTTGTATTCGCTGTCGTTTTTTTTTCTTCTAAATGTAGTCATTTCTGATTATAAAACTTTTAACTGTAACAGACAAGGCACCTCTATATGTTAAGGTAATCATAACAACTTAAAGTAATTCTTTTTCATATTTACAAAAACTTTGATCACTAATCGAAGTTATATCTGTAACAGGGAACCATGGGACTTATCACTACACCAGTCCAAGGATCAGTTTTACCAATGCAACCCCAGGCCACGATTGTCACACACGTCAAGAATGAGGAAGAGAAGAATCAACAGATGACGCAGGTCAGTCACCCATATCAGTCGGCTGGTAGTCAAAGATGTTTATATACGAAGCCGGGCTCTGCTGAAATATTGCACATTATATACAATTATTCTTATAATATAGAACTACAACTTATTGCGCACTTCAAAGGTGCTTTAGCGTCGCTTAGTCGTTATGTAAAATTAAATAAAAACTTTATCAAATAAACATATGTATATTATTCTGGTTTGTAAATAGATGATAATGATGATTCACGAAAATGTACTAAAGGGAAAGTTAAATGTATGTATGTAGGTATGTTTTTTGTTCAGCCTTGTGCTATAATTGAGGCGTGCAATATTCGTTGTTCTAAATTTGGTTTGTATCCCATTGACATATGTTAAAGTGTTGCTAACGGTCTAGACGGCAGTAGTGCAGCAACTCTCGCAGTCGGAGAGTGTAGAGGGATCACTAACAGAAGCGGCCTCGGCTCCCGCAGCGAGCACGTCCGCGACCAGCGTCACAGCGGACGCCGCCGTCTCTACTACCACGTCTACAGGTAACCATTTCGTTTTTGTTAACAACGATACCATCGTAATGTCATTTTTTAGAATATGTACGTTTCATTAGCCATTCTTAATATTGACTAGCCAACTGCGCAGTTTAGTTCAGACGTCTCGTGTGCAAACACAGACACTCTTTATTTCCGCACTCACAATCTAACGGAACGGCGATCCGATGTGAGCAAAGAGATCAGGCGTCATACCGACGACTTTACTCGGCCCGTGAGGTATGTGAGCGTAAAACTGTCTACTCTCGCAACTTCGGGCTGCTATCGAGAATTTATTGTCGAAACGAACTGGCAATCAGTGGCCCCGCTCGTGGTTCGAAAACGGGACCACCAATATATTTATAGCTCCAGCCGCTGGATGTAAACAAATGACAGACGAGTAAGCGTTTCAGTCTGTCAGTAGTGCTTTCTTGCTAAGTTATCTATTTGTGTAGGACCGAACACACCAACGGAGATGTCAAAGTCGAGCCCCGCGAAGGGCACGGAAGGCGTGTCGCTGATAGTGCACGAGTCCACGACGATGTCATCGACGGGCTCTGCGTCGTCGGCCAGCACGCCGTTGGCCAGCAGCGTCCAACACTCCACGTCCGTCGCGTCGCAGGTACACAGTTAATACAAAATATAGCTTTAGATTCCGGACGGTCTAGTGACTTGTAAGGGAACGGTGAAAAATATATTTTATTCGTTAGACTTGACATAAGCCATTGATTTAATTGAACTTCTTCTGAAGTGAAACATTAATTATTATACTTTTGTAATAAAATATGCGTGCGTGGGTATTATACATTTCAAAAAAAAAAAAAATTATGCTTCTTCGTGTAAACTTTAAACATGCCAAATCTGACTCTCGTCGCTAAAAGTAAAAGGGAAAGTTTTTACACATATTAATACACAATTCTAAAATCAATGAGACGACTGAAGAAAAACATTAATCCAATTAATTAAAAAAACGATATCCACAGGTCGTGACGACAACAGCATGTTCGAGCTCCACTTCGAGCATGACGTCAGCTAACAGTTCACCTGGGTCGTCGCCGGCCCTCTTCAAGTCTTCGCAGTCTTCGGGCAGGCATATGAGCCAGCAGGCTGTTCATGGTATGTTCATGTGTGAATTAATACAAATTCACAATTTACGTTTTATAAAATATTCAATAATTTCTTTAAGAGTGCTAAATTTAACTATTAATAATTAAATTTATGTTTTCAGATAAAGGCCTACCGAAAGCCATGGTAAAACCTAACATCCTGACCCATGTAATCGAAGGCTATGTCATTCAAGAGGCTGGTGAACCATTTGCTGTAAGTTAATGTGATATTTGACCACAACGAACTGAATAGAGTAAACCGCAGGACTTTGTTAACGATAAATCCACTTACAGGTCAACAGGCCCCTCCGGGAATGGTCTTCGTCCGACAAAGAACAGGACAAAGAAAACAAGCTTCCTTCGACGGATGAACCGCCGCGTAAGTGATATTTCTAAACGCATTTTATGAACTCAAAACAAGCAGGCCGTTGTAACCTCTACTGCATGGACACATTATTTTTCCCATAGGCAAGAAACAAATGCTAGACAACGGAATGAGTCTTCCGCGCATAAGTTCGAGCATCGAGTCGAACGAGCAGACTCAGCACGCCAGCTCGAAGTCCGAGGTCCCCATGAACGAGACATCGGACTCGTCGGCTGACGACGCACAGGCCAAGATTCCCAATGCCAATAAATGGACTGTAAGTAATTCACACTCAGACAATTACTACAATTAATCGCTTAGTATAATACTTGCAATTAAAGTTGGGCGGTACTCATGATCCTTCTACTTATGTTCTTGGTTTTTTCCTTCTTTTCATAACATCAATCCCTATCACATTGATTCACGTATCCAACGTATAAAATTTAAAAAAATACGAAGTACTGAAAACGAAATATTTACTTCCATTATAAATTAATGCTAACTATTAAACAAACTAAAACAATAATATATTTAGTAACCGCCTGTACGGTTAAATAGAAAGGGAGAGAATCGCGAACCACAAACAATTTATAAACAATTTTCCAGGTGGCTGAAGTTTGCGACTTTATCCGCAACATCCCCGGATGCGCTGGCTATGCAGACGAGTTTCTCATGCAAGAAGTGGACGGCGAGGCGCTGCTGCTCATCAAACCCGAACATCTGGTCATGGCGCTGTCCATGAAGCTCGGACCCGCACTCAAGATAGTCGCCTGCATCGACTCCCTGCGTCCCGAGAGTGAGCAATCCAACAACGACCACGACTGAGGTGAGGACTGGGCTATCGACCATCCAAAACTCCCAAGCGGTAGCTCCGCCGACGCGAGCAAGCCCTATTTAAATTGTATCACTAAACGTTAATATTCTCCCTTTGTTTCAGATTACTTTAAAGGTTTATTTTCATAAATAAACCTCAGATACGACACAAGAGTGTTCATTAAAATTATTCATACCTTGTAAGAATTTTGAGAATGTTTACTATGTAACTACATTATAGAGTGTAATTGTAAATAGTAGATTTATATTATTGAAAGTTAAAGTTAACGGATGCAACTTCAGTCTGTTCCGACCACAGCCGGCGTCAACATGAACAACTTTGAAATTGTAATGACGCGATACCATTGGTCGAAATTTTAAATTATCAACGACAATCATTATGGATTCGCGCGCTTTGACAGTCGATGATGTTGTTATAGGAACATTGGGAGTAGAATTAAAGTGGATGTAAGTGGTTAATAGCGTTGTATTATAAATGAAAATATATTAACCAGGATCTGTTCGTAGCGAATCGCATGTGATACGTAAGACCAATGTTTGTGTAACATTTGTCCATCTTGGATCGGAATAGGGCACATCCGTTGATTTAAATGAAAGGTACGCGTTACGAGGGTGAAACTTTTGTCAGAATAGATGCGGTAACGATCACGTGATCGACTTAACTACGTGACTATATCACTGAATATACATCTGTTGAAATATCTCTTATTACTATTGATGAATATGCGAAGTATGTAAATGTTCCCGATGACGGACGATCTTGGGTGTTTCGTTTAGTGGTTTATAGAATAGCAACATAACTTAAAAGCGGACGGGAGAATAATATATAGTATAAATATTGTTTTAAGTTATGATGAATTACTTATAAGTTGTTTGATATCCGTACTACGCATAAACAAAAGTCGACATTGTAATATAAACTGTATTGTTGCCGAAATGCTATCACGTTGCAAAAATAGACGCCAATAGGGGGTGATGTCGTGATATACGGTAATTGATTACCACAAACGTTTTGTTTCTAACTCTTTCAGTTTTCTCTCTTCCTTTTCATCGCATGCGAAGGCTCGTTAACCTTAACTTTTGTTTATACGGACGTAATGATGTTTCGAATCGTATGAATCGATCAAGAAACAAGGACTATGTCGAAAGTTCCGCCTATTTAGTGCTAAGAAATTTGCGTAATGACGTAACATACGTTCTTTTTAAATGTTTCGGAGACATCTGAAGTGGTAACAGACTTCTTTCTAAGATTGGTAGAAAATTTCGAAATGAAATATCGTTTTTCTTTTTTATGAAAATTGATAAGAAGACTCCTTTGCACAAAGGAGGAGTTCGTTTGTTACCGCCTTAGTAACGAATCTCCTGTATATTAATTAATTTAACTTATATTAAATTTACGCAATTATCAGTGCATGTCCCTAGATATAATTTATGTAATTTTGTTTTTTGTATCATAGTCTTAACGATATATACAAGGTGTGACACAATACTCGTAGTACGTTAGAGGCAAATTACGTGTATCTACTACATCATTTAGCATTCTTAATTAAACTAAAATCATAATTAACGTTATAAATTGAATATAAAATTTAGAAAGCAAAAAATAAATTATGTATTATAGATTTTTTTATTATATATGGTAACATCTTGAAAAACAAAGTGAAACGTTATTTAGTAATTTCTTTTATAAGATGCGATGACGGAGTAATTTGTTAAACCTTGTGTAAAAGTCAAGATTGAATATAAAAAATCGGCGTCAATTCGGAACTCGTGATAAACTCTACACGAATTCATAAATTCTATGATTATACTTCCTGTACAAATTAAAAACTTTATAGCTGGTCAATATATTCAACTGATAATAATAACTAAATAATCGGCATTTTTTTTTTATTTGCTTTAAATAATCATCAAAATCAAAAAAATTAAAAATAATCATGATTTTATTATTATATTTGAGATTATATTCAAATGATCATCGCACTAATGCAATTTATTGAATTAAAAAATGATCATAATAATTTTATCTATTACAATACAATCAATTGTAACAAAATCACGTCATACTATGTCTGTTTTATATACAATTATACACGTGTAGTCTAGGAGCTAGCAGTAATTTTGTAATGCTTATGATATATGTAATGTCTTAGATGTTGAACTATTATTTGGTTATCGTATTTGATATTAATATCTGTTTAGTTTAGATGTTAACACGATTAGCGTGTCAGGTATTGCAGGTGCAATCGTTTACTAATATTTTGTAAATGGCACATTCTCTAGATGTCCATAATAAATTTGTTTCACAATCTCTGGTAAAGGCATAAACGATTTAATCTATGGTGCTACTTATTTCTCCTTTTGTGCTTATTTTTATGTTAGTTTTAATAATTTAAATATATCTATAGTGATTGTATATTTCTTATCATAATTAATAATGTGTATGCGGTATTGAAGATGCAAAATAGATTGTGTAAATAATAATTGTTAGACATGTAATGCTAAATATTCAGTGGATGCTATTAAAGATTTTATCATAGACTCGGTGGATTAATATAATGTGTAATTTAAAAGAAACTATTGATTACATAGCGTATGGGACAGGTAACAGTGTATGGCGTTACATACCAAATACAAATCTATGATCTAAATGTACGGGAATTTAAAATTATTTTTTCTTTAAAAATTGTTGTCTGCATTGTTCTTACTTGTAAAATATTTTTAGGCGCATTGGCGTGGAAAGGGAGATAGATACCTTCGAAATAATGATTGTTAAGTTAAAATGCTTTTGGATTCCCTCTGACGTGGAGATCGTTGATTGTCGTTACTATTAAGTTCTTACTTTAAATTGTTAAAGATTAATGTACTAATCGTTTCGGTAATTGACTTCGACGATTGATTCATTTCTTTTTAAATAATAATTAATTATCTATGTGTAGAAACAAACATAGTGATATATCATAACATTGTTTTAGATATAATTATTGTGTCGCAGTGACTTTTTTGTCTGTAAATTTTGAATGTTTCTTATAAGAGCTTGTGCACTGCCATGAGTTAAATATTGATGAACAAGTCGTTGTCAGTGAACATTGAAGTCGGCTACCCGCGCCACGCAGCGCGTCTGCGTTGTTCACGCACTGCAACGATCATGAGGACTTTTGTTATATTTCATGTTTAAATATTTATAGTCTTAACACATGCGACATTTGTATGTTGTCCAGTTCACATTGCTCAACTCATTAGGAGCTGAACTTTTCACGTTGGAATTAATATTAATAAAGCGGATGAGACTGATTTCTATTATTTTATTTCGTATTACCTCCCTTTCGTCGATACTAAGCATGTATAAATAACCCAAACCACATCACACAACAACCCTTCTGACCAGTAGGTCATGTAAACTGGCGCAGTTTTGATAACTACTTTTAATAAACACGAAACTCTTTAGATATTATATTACTTTTCATAGATAAACATCTTGAGCGATCGCCGAGAGACAGATAAATAATTAATAATAAATGACAAATATAGTGCATTGTTCAAACTAATTGATTTTGTATTTCATCATGTATAATTAGGGAAGAATCCGTCGGGGTGCAACACGTCGTAGCGGTAAGGGATGCGCCCGCGTGCCGCATCGTACGAGCCCTTCGCGTCCTTCGCGCGGACATGTTTCTTGTCATTTTGTAATTTGGAGACGTCTAAATTACTCTGAAACATTTTATTTATTAATTATAATATTTTTTATAATACCTTTCCAAATTTAAAAAGAAATAAGCGGTTGGAAACCCCTCAGGAACAAAATTAATTCCTTAATTATTTCGACTCAAAACGTGTTTTAAAATGTAGATTTTATTGATTATTTTTTGATTATTACTGTATTTTTGTCACGCCAAAAAGCGGAGTCCTCTTTTATTCAACTCTCTCTACTCTACTTGGAGCGCCATCTATGAACATACGTTATATATAGTTATTACGAAAAACCGGGCCATTACTACGTAGTACCCATTATTGCCATAAAAATTAACGATATTATTGAATTTTATAAAACTGCAAAAACATTATACATTTATCCATGACTTCCTTTACTTCTGTTTTAAGTATTTTTTAATGTTTGAATAATATGAATTAATATAATTTTCCCACATCAACCGTTTAAAAATTGAAAGAGAGGAAAGGTCGCTTAGAGTAGGCATAACGCATTTTCATTATGTGGCGATTTCTGCAAATTCACTCTACTGTAAGCCGCGTAAAAGAACTTCGTTACAAACATTAAATATCCATTACAAACACCTACTAAAACACAAAAAAAAAATTTATAGAGATAATATTCGACAGAGAAGGAAATTCTTAAAAGTTACCCTTGGTTTTTCGTTATGGTCCATCGGTCGACTTGCTGGCAGAGGCCTGATCATCATCCGAGTTTTATAGAGAGGCGATGTGGGGCCGTTGAAGGATACCCAGTAAATAGACTGTCCATTGCTTTCATCGGCAGTTATTAAATATTTTCCATTCAAATTACTAGAGTTATAAAAACATGATAAGAATGAATATCATTAATAACTATTTATAACATTAGTGACAAAGTGTACATTGTTGTAACTTGGGCGTGCTGACTGATATTATATCTGAGCTGTATAAATTCCAAGACCCCCCAACTTCCTCAGTCTGGGCTTCTATTGAGGTTTTATTGATAGAAAACATAATAATTTTTAAATGGCCAGACCCAGGTTTAGTCTTAGGTATAAGCAGCCTTATAAGCCTCGTTGGTCTACAAGACCTACAGACTACAGAGGTTCCCAAAGTATTTTTTGTCATAGACCACTTTCAAAATGTAAGTGGTTCCGGCGGACTCCCGCAGCTACATTTCTACTAATTTCCAAAACTTGACAAAGAAAAATGAGTCGCTGACCGATTTTTTTTCAACCTTTTTGTTCTTCGCTATCGAAAACCCCGTGGAACCCTGCTTATGAACGGTGGACCCCCACTTTTTTGTCATGCCATCGTGGACCCTCCCGTGGACCCCTGGGGGTCCACCTGGAACACTTTAGGAATCACGGGTCTACAACATATCTACTATATAAAATATACCTATATATATATAACCTATAACTATCGTAGCACTTCTTGTGTAAATCCGGAATACCTTTAACAAGACCTAGGTACCTATTTTTAACATCATACTGTATGTACATCTAATACTTTTTATGTCCATACCTTTTGTCACATTCCTTATACCACCAGGCTCCCCCGTGTTCAACAGCGCACGATCCTTCCTTCCATTCATCATTATCTGAGTCGTATGTTGAAAATTTCTGTCCCGCGTGGTATGAAAGTGAGTCACCTGCTAGCATAAATCAAACATAAATATATCCCATATTACAATGCTTAAAAGTCATTTAAAGGTTACAGCAAATGTCACCGGCATTTCCACGAAATGTTCCGAGTGTGCTTATACGATATCCTTCGTACTCCGGCCCCAACGTAAACACCGAATATGTGGCAGACACTTCTTGTCCATGTTGTCCTTCCATTTCTACTCTCAACTCGTACAATTTCTGGTTTGTCAAATAAAACGTCTTTTCCAAGCCGAGCCAGAATTCGCCTGCAAGATTTCCAAATCCGTGCTTATATTCTACCCAATTCTTGTAAAAATCTTGGGATCCGTCGAATCGGTTCTGTATAACCTATAAATGTTAATAATGCAGTTAACTTATTTACTTTGAATAGAACTTTTATATTAGGCGCTAGATCCATATATTTACCGTCCACCCACCACCCGCGGAGTTCAAATCACAAAGAACGTAAAAGGGTTCTATATCATCAGGTTTGATCTTGTAGATACCGGTCACGTTGAACCCTTGGGCTTGAATTTCCTGACAATCAGTTGGATATCGTTCTGAACGGTCTACGCGGCCTAATCTGATACAATAATCAGTTAAATTAATTAATCAGCGTATGATGCTTATGTCTGCATGATGCATGATACGTAACTTACTTGCAATCACATTTTTTAGATTTTTGCTCTTGTAAAACTCGTCGGAACTCTGTAATTAAATTAGTAGGATCCACAGTACGTGAAAGCTGATCTGAACTGTTAAATACAAAGGTTTTTCTTAAATTAATCATTTAAAATAATTAATGAAACATTAAATATTTAAAATAAAAAATACTCGTTAAAATTTCGGGAACGTTGCCTATTTTTGACTTCGGATATCACACTCAATATAACTTCCACGTTACTTGCAAGAGACTTTATGTGGGTTTCCAAAAACGAAAGACGATTATCTAAAGCTGTCTCCAAATGGCAGTCTGATTCCACTGAAATATTTAAACAAATACTTTAACAATTTTACATATTCTCACCTCTCTCCCCACTCCACAACACTCCAATATAATCTTGGTTATATTTAAAAAAAATTAAGATTTCGTAAAATTTCTTAACTATGAAAGAAAAATAACTAACTCGATGCGAAAAATGATTAACTATCTTGGAAACTATATATAAACTATGACGATTTACAACAACAAATTCTGTAACATTCGATAACAAACAGCGGCACTTTTGCGGCGTTGATTTTCACAAATTTAAGAGTATGTTATTAAGACAGTAAGTAGCACCTCTAAATGCCACACTGCTAAGTTCAAGCGTCCTCTGCTTTTGAAGAGAAGGTTTAGATAATGAAATAAGAATTTCGCTTGATTATTGATATAACCATAATATCTCACATATACCGCAGATATTCATCTGGCAAGTGGATTCTTAATGATATTTTCCCACCGTGCGAGATAAATAAACACAATTTAAGTACTCGAAATTTTATTTGTGCTTGTAAATTCATGAGAATAATTAACACGAATAGTTCACGTAAAGTTTCGTATCAATTGAAGAATATAATAATGTAATCTAGATTATAATTTAGCATATATATTTGAGCATACCATTTGAATCTCTAATTAACGATCGTTTATGACTTTCTAACATCAATCTTATTTGTTTTATGTCATTTCTAAATGGCCCTAAAATTGCTTCTGCCTTCTCGGTATAACTTAGATTATCTATAGCGGTTGTAACATCTGTCAGTCGCTTTAATATTTTGTCAGTCTTTTCGTGAAATTCTATGTCCAATCTGTTTAATCTAAAATCTATACTTTCCATTTTCTTTAAATGTTTCTCGCTTGCCGTTATTGTTTCCATGAGTTTTTCTATCACTACTTCATTATCTGTCGGCATCGCTGATTGACTATTTCTAGTAAAATTCTTTATCCTATTTGGAATGAGCATTGCCTCACTTAATTCATTTTCATATTCTTTTTTCCATAATGTATTGCCTAACCGCTCTTGTTTTCGTTTACTATGCTCCTCCCGATGGAACTCTCCCGATACAACACTCAACACAAGGGTTATCGACAATAGATTATAGTTTGAAACCATATTGAGATGTAATTAAAAGGAATCATGCAAAACGACTGACACGATGCAACATCTTCGTCGCCGTGGATAAGTTTATAGTTGACTAAACAAAAACAGCTCCGATTGTATACTTTGACACATACACATACTTCTTACCTGCGAGCGAATTGGCAAGATTTTTCCCGCGGTTGTTTATAAAAGTAAAACAAATATAATAACAGTTCGTCCACATTATTTATAAACATAACATACTCCGCATTTTATAGCGAGAGTAATAGTAATATTGTATGTACCTGAACTTTGCTCGTTACGTGCGCATAGTTTATATTATTCTACCCTGACGCCGTTATGAGAATGTCATCCGCGTAGAAATTCCCCGTAGTATCGGAGTGCCTCCCTTATAGTTTCGAAGTAAAGACTGTCGAACGTGTTAACCACGTCCATCAAAATGCCGGAACCACATGCCCACGGTCCACCGCCTCCGTAGTCCAGATCTTCAGAGCGTTCGGGGCGTCAATGCTTAATCGACCCGCCCTGAACCCGTAACGTCCCTCCAAACAGATTTCGGCTACGGCGGCCAATCTCAAACGAGATTAGCCAACTGCGCAGGAGATATTATAGCGCACAAGTGTGTGGGCAAACACAGGTGCACTCTCTATTCCCTAGCTCTCATAATCCGATGGGACGGCAATCCGACACGACCGGAAAGAGTTCAGGCGCAGGACCAACGGCTTAACGTGCTTTCCGAGGCACGGGAGTGTACACACTTCCAATTTCCGGACTCCGGGCTGCTACTGAGAATTTTCTGACAGAAAACCCCAATAACTATTTATTGGCCTGACGTGGGAATTGAACCCAGGACCACCGGGTCTGCAGCCTAATACCTAGCCACTAGACCAACGAGGCAGTAAGCGTAATATACAACTATATTATATGTGTTATGTGTATGGATAAAACGCACGTCGTACTTCTTTCCTGGCTACATTCATGAAACGTACGTCATTTGTATTTCTTTTCAAATATGTTTTGAGGAAAAACAATAATATTAGTACTCATTCCCAGTAATGTTTGTTATTTAATAACAGAATGTTGTATATTGACAAAAAAAACGATTCGAACGAACGATTTCGGCTACGGCTTTCAATCTCAAGAGAGATTAGCCAACTGCGCAGGACATATGTTAACAAGCATGCATTTGCATTGCAACAAGCAAGCACAAGTGTGTGCAATATTTAAGTTAGTGCTACAGGTGCTACCCAGATGTGAGTTAAACTTTAAATAAAAAGCACTTTACCTCGTAATTTAGGACTTTCATCCTTTGACTGTGATATTACATGTTTTAATTTATCCAAATCGTTTTTAAGTGAATGTAGAGAGCTCTGAAGGGCATCCACTGGAGAAATTTTCGTAACTTTCAAAACTTCAGTCAAGTATTTCAGTATAGTATTTGTTCTTTCTTGAAACGTTGTCTCCAAATGAACTAACTTACTGTCAACAGTTTCTATCAATTTTAAATACCTTTCGCTGGCTATCAAAGTCTCTACAAATTTTTCAACGACCACTTCAGGTTTTGTTATACGTTCTGTAGTCGTTGGCAGCCTACTATAGTTATAGTTCGTCTTAACAAACATGTTTTCTAACTCATCATCATCATTCTCGCCACGTTTTGGAGACGGTTCTTTCCTAGCAGATGAAAAACCGTTAAACCAAAGAAATAATATTACAGTCTTCCACATCGTACAAACTTCAAATCAATCCCAGACTCACTGAACATGATAAAATGATCTTGAATGGAATGTTTAAAAATATGAGTAACTTATTTTAAAACATCAGTCCTTATACTTTCCATTGTTGTGAACTTTATAGCTAAATATTAGTATTATAGGTAAAAACAGATGAAAAATAAAAAAGTATATCAAGATTTGAGTATCTTTCTTAAGTACCAATATACAACTATTTTTAATCTACGGAATATAGAAAATTAAAGTGTAATGTTTATTTTTCTTCCTTCTTCAGATTATCTAAAATATTTTAGTCTAAGATCCGGCTGCAAGATTGCTACGTTCATAGCGTACACAATCCAAATCTATTTTTTATGTAAATAAATCTATTTTTTGTGCTTATGTAAGTATAAGGTATGGAAAACATCACAAATTGATATTTGGTAATAAGATTTCTTTAGAGGAATGAAACATTCTGGATCTTTATTTAAAAAAAAATTGTGATATTGTATCGTTCGCTGATGATATTCATTACTTTTTAAATTTGCCAGAAAGAAAATGAACTTTGTCAATGCATTGTCACTGATACAAAGTTAGTAGGTATATATCCTATCTAATGTAAAACAACAGCACTTTCAGTTGACAATAAAAATCTTTGTGCTAATACAGTTATATTAGCTATTACTATAAATTCAAAATTTCAGTGGATTCTCGTTTGTAATTATTTACACCAGTATTCATTCTACTACATTCTATGTCACTATTTGTCTCCCGGCATAAAAAAGTGCGAATTGTACACGGTTTTAATCGAATTTATTATTAAAAACGAATAAGAAGTGATGTGCAAAACTATACACTATGATGAGTATGCCTTAACTTTTTATTTCTATCTAAATAAGTATTAATAATATCTATTATCCTGTTCGACCTTCTGCAGCATCTGACTATTCTTTGCTTTTAAAAAATACGCTAGTACAAGTAATACATTTTATTAAATCTAATTTAAGCAAAATATCATATATATCAAAGCTTTTGTCTTTTTTTTTTCCTTTTCTGGCGTGTATCTACGCTATTTGAGTGCAAAATATTCTGCCAATGTCACGTATAGGACGATAAAATTATTACCTACTTTCCAAAGCTTATTTATAAAAGCGCGGGAAAACTATTTTTTTTTATCACTAAGCAATACCAATGACGTTCCGAAACCGATTATATTTTTATTAAATCGGATACAATATTAAATCATGTATTATTATTAAATATATTAATTGAAGTACATAAATAAGTATATAAATTAAAAACATTATATAGGAGTTGGGAAATATTTAAACTTATTTACATGTAAAGTACACATACACACTTAGGAAAATCAAATCTAAACTTAATATTTATATTAAGTACCAAGACAATTTATTCGTATTATACTTAGAGATGCCACTTGTAGTTTTTAAATTTAAGTTAACTTTCGTTAACCAGACTCGTATAAGTACATTACATTAGGTCCCTACCACTATACACAGGTCTTGCAACTTCAATATGGTGGGGTACGTTGACATAATGACGCTGTTAAGTTAAATTTACGGCCGCTAGAGGTATAACAATTCGCGTAATAATTATCCCGAACACTTTTTCAAAACCAAACAAAACAGTTAAATAACAAAAAATCCGTAAAACTCAACAAAACGATATAACAATGATTAAATAACACAATACTTGGTAGAGAAAAATATCAGCTTCGATAGCAGCGACGTAGTACCTCAAGAGGATGGTAATGCGAATTAGCAGTTGTAACACACGCACCTTATCTCTCACCACTGAAATTGGACTCAGTTGCAAGACCTGTGTATACGACCGTGGTACCTACCATATATTATGTCTCGTTTAATCCTTAAATTCACGCGATACTTACTATCGAAAAATTTAAACGTATTCTTATATTGCGTAAATTTATACACATAAATTACTACCTTTTTACTGTGTAGACGGGTAAAAGTATATTATTGTAACGTGCCTAACATTCTAATAAATTTTATTTAATAGGTTTTTTTCTTTAATAATTTTTTCTTCGCGTCGAACTGGTAACCCTAGGCCTAAATGGACTGAATTCTTAATTGATAAGATAACACAATTATTTAAACTGGTACATATATGATATGAGTTTAAGTAAATAGTCGTGAGAATAAATGCTTAGTATTTAATTTTTTTACATGCCATACAATTAGTTCACTGATACGGCTGTTACGTAATTACAAAAGTAAAAGATCGAAGTTCGTATCATTCACTACTTTGCATAACTTATAGTCATTTCTTCAGTTTTACACTTTAAATAATAAATATGTTCAAGGTAATCAGTTTTATCGTCTAAATAACAAAATTATTAAATTACGTGCTTATTATTCAATTCAATATTTGGTATATTTGTTTTTGAAATATTTATAATAACCTTTTTATCAGGGTCTCGTTGGATTAATAACAGGAGGAGCATCGGGGTTAGGCCGTGCAACTGCTGAACAAATTCTAAAGCAAGGAGGATCTGTTGTTATTTGTGATCTCCCCAGTAGCAAAGGTCAAGAAACTGCAAAGCAATTAGGTCAAAATGTGGCTTTTGTACCAGTTGATGTATGGAGATATGTATTTATACTCAAAAATATTTTATTTTATTATCATGTTAAAGTACAAATTCTTTTAATTTTAATAGGTGACATCAGAACAAGATGTAAAGGGTGCCTTACAAGCTACAGTTGATAAGTTTGGCCGTTTAGATGTTACTGTCAACTGTGCTGGAGTTGCAACATCAAGTAGGACTTACAATTTTAAAAAAAATCAACCCTTCGATTTGAAATTATTTCAGAAAACTATAGAGGTTACTTTAATTTTTAATCTAATAAAAATATAATACACTAACAATTTATTTGCCAGCAATTAAATAACTTTATATTTAAATGAATCCCTGTTTTTTTTGCAGTAAAAAGATTCATACATTTAACAAATTTTACAGGTTAACATAATAGGAACATTTAATGTGATCCGTCTAGCAGCAGGACTTATAGGAAAGAATGCGCCTGACTCCGATGGACAGCGAGGAGTTATTATCAATACAGCAAGTATTGCTGCATTTGATGGACAGGTAAATAACTTAAATTTGCATTATGGAATGATAACAAGGATTCCTTATGTAATATAAATATATTAAATATATTATAGTCAAGGGATTTTCCCGTTTTTATTTATTAGGTATTTAACAGGTTTCTGTATTTTGATTAGTTAATTAATTGTTTTAATTCAAACAACCTTACAGAGACCAGATTTAAAAAAAAAATAATTTGAAATTCCTTTATTTGAAGCAATATGCTATAGATGATTTAGTTTTATAATTTGCTCTTCTTTTTTCAATACTTTTCAGATAGGTCAAGCTGCTTACTCAGCGTCTAAAGCTGGTGTTGTTGGAATGACACTGCCCATCGCCAGAGATCTCTCCAAACAAGGCATACGGGTGGTCACTATAGCTCCAGGTAAATTTTGACTTATTTATAACACTTACCTTGGGTTATTTAATTGGAAACATTTATTTTTTTATTAATACATGTGCATAGAAATTTGCAGTATATTTACAATAAAAAAATGTAACTTCAATAATTAAATCTTTACAAGCGAAAAGCCAAATTTCAATGAATTAAAAATTTGCAATAAAATCACTTGAAGGGGTTGCCCTGATTTGTGTTATTAATTTAAGAAGTATAATAAAAACTAGTTTGTACGCTAAATATATATTTTGTTATTGTTGTTATAGGTTTATTCCGAACACCGATGTTAGAGTTGTTACCTGAAAATGCAATTCGTAATCTGGAAGCTTCAGTGCCGTTCCCGTCTCGTCTCGGCTACCCTCATGAGTATGCATTGCTAGTTCAGAGCATTATACAGAATCCAATGCTTAACGGCGAGACTATACGGTTGGATGGCTCACTAAGAATGCAACCCTGATTTTTATAGAAATAACATTTTTTACTAACCAATAACTGGGTACAAAATAAACTTCTATAATAAATTGAAATTTTATTTCAAACACTTCACTTTCACTTCTAGTTTTTAGAATCTAGTAATATTAATTTTATAAAAACATCTTAAATCATACCTGCTTGTGGTGGATCTTACACATGTGGTGTTCAAAAAAAATTAACATTCCCCCCTAAGTCATAAGAAGAGACTCTCCAGTGGGACGTGTACGGACTGATTGCCTTTTTGAGGTCTCTTTTTCTTATAAATGTCGAACATGAAAACCTCGTTATAAACTTTATTTCAATACTAATATAATTTATTATTCTCTTAATCATTTTTTAGATGCTAAAATAAAAAAAATATTGTATCGTCATAGTTATCAAGTATACAAAATTCCAACTCATAATGATCTAAAATTTAATTTAACTCAATTTTAAACCTCTAGAATCATTTATCTGATATGGTAATAATTGCCCCTATAGACCTAATACCATTGGAAATTTTAGAGATAAATTATTGTTGTATACGAGAAATAAAGAAACTGTTGGGTCTGTGTGAGGTTTTTGAAGAATTTAATTATTTTATCTAATATTAAAAAAAAATATTTGAGTCTATGTAATACATGTATAATAGCAATCTAGGGCATATGTGTGTATTTCTTGGTGGTAGTGCTTTGTGCAAGCTAAGCAAAAAGTATACTCACATGGGTAACAAGCAACCAAACTTGGTTAGGTTATGTCAAGAATAACAAGAAAACAATAGTTTAAACGAAAATATTATTTATTTCTACAATAACGGTCGGCAGCGCGAGCAAGCGCCACCGGCGTACGTGCGTCTCACAATATTTATTAATCACAAAGAAAATAAATATACTGACGATATACGAGTGACACCGCCTGATACGACGTATCTAAGTGGCCTTCTAAAAGTAGATCATTGTCGTGTTCTCAATTTGAAATTTCAAAATAAAATAGACAATAAAATTAGTTTAAAATATAATGACAACAATAACTATTATTTTAAAATGTACAAAAGATAATATGTGAGGTAATGAGTAATGACGCGGTACAATGTTAAGGTATTTCTCAACTGCTTCAGTATTAACTGAACGACTCGTATTGTAGTAAGTACTTTACACAGCTCATGTATCTCATACGCCCCTCTGCGATTTCCGCGAATTAACGACATAATATTAAAACTAAAAGTCACTAAAATTAAAATTTAAAAATAATATATTGTTGGCGCTGTTTCCAATCATTCATATAACATAGTGATGTCTAAGGTGATGTGAGTTTATTGAACCATTTTAATAAGAATTTAATTGTTTCATTTGTTTGTGTTCAGTTAATATAGAAGCAGATTCACATTTACTTTTGTTGCTTATTTTATGTGGGGACTTAATATATATGTACTATAAATTTACAATAATAATTAAAAAGGTCACTGGACCGAGATGCGAGGGACGCGTTCCGACTTGCGTGTTTTCGATGTCGGCTGCTCTGGTAACGATGTGAATGTTTAACAGTCTCCGTACTACGTATAAATTAGACGGAGCTGCTATGCATCTTTAAAAAAACCAGAGCCCGAACACCCGAATTGTGGCCTCACGGTTGCCTTAAAAACAGTGAAACATAAATAGTCATATAACATCTATAGATAGATTTATTTAACATCAAATGCGACATTGCATTGGTATTTTGCCAGCCCCATAGATTCAACGATAACCATTTACGATGATTCAAGACTCTGTTTACCTCGCCCTAGCTATATGTACAATTACTTAATAAAATACAACTAACACGGCTCGCGAAATAAAGTTAGGTGCAACAGAAATAATCACTTAGGTACTCAAAAATTACAACTAATATGAACCCTTCAGGCTTTGGCCTGTCGATTCGCTCAAATTCACGTCCTCACATCAACTTAAACCGATAGAATACTATACACAGACTAAAATAAACAACATCGACTGAGATTAAATCTAACTTATCGTTAATGAACAACAAAGTGGTTAACTTACAAATTGTAACGCGTACGTCGGGCGCCACTAAGCGTTACTATTAGTGTTATTTTGGAATGTGTGTGACGCATACAATCCCATCCAGTAACCGATCGCCTTAAGTATTGTTAATTATCGTCGAATGAAATATGTGATGATGAGACTAAGTTTGAATTGTAGAAATAATGCGGCCGCCACCGGACACGACGACTGCGCGAACGAATCTGAGCGAAGAAACAGTAGCCGGTGTGGGCGAGTGCGAGCACGTCGCGTACGTCGCGTACGTGACTCGCCCGCCACCCAACGCTCGCCCGCGCTCGCGTGTGCGACTATATATACTCTTAACACCAACATTTACATTTACAAATAACACTCAGCGTTTACCTTACCACTTCATAAATATAAATGTATATTACTTATTCGACCGCTAAAGTACAACATATTCTTTATATTACAACCTAACCTTAAACGTAGACGTAGGTTTTAACATTATAAGCATACATATAATTATGTTGATTTCAATAAATAGTAGTGTTTGTGAATTTGTCAAAGTAAATGAAACGCGCGACACAAGAGTTGCGATCGGACAGGTAATTGAATGTAACACATTGAACACTGGCACCTTAAAAATTGTTATTGTCTAAGTATTTTTAATAAATTAAAATGAAAACGTAAACGTATATTTTACGTTAAATAAAAAGCGTTGTATGCGACTGGCTCGCCGGAAGGGCACACCACGGCTACTAACCCTGTACGAAACACTTAACTAATGGCACAAGACCTAATTTTGTATCACCACTGATGTGTCGAATATAATTCAAAATACATTTATTTCCTTTAAAACATTTACTTATGTATATTATGTTCGACAGATATACTTAAGCTAAATAGACAATTAAACATACTTAATTTTTTTATTATATAATAATTTGATTTGATTTGAGTTTATTAACACTCGCATTTACATAAAACTAAATATATAAATATAATAAACGTGAAATAAGATATACATATATGGTAACAGTTACTTTTAATATTGATATAGTCCTTCGATATTTAGTGGCGTGATCATTTGTTAACGATTATGTAAGAATCAAGAAAATAATACTGTAATATGTAATAGCAATATTGGTATAAATATAATATGTGTTATATATAAATACTGCATAAATTGGTAACCTAAAATGGTAATGTAGGAAGTACATACCTAGTAACATGGTCATCTACGCAATTATATCGTTTTTATAGGGAGACTAATGAAGCTTAATTTATATAAAAAAAAAACAAGAGCCACACGTATATCAACAAATTTTAGTATAGAAGAAGCCAAATTTTAAAGCGGATATGGACAAGTTGAAGTTATTTCATAATTGGTCACAATATGTCGCTCTGTCCCTAAAGCACGGACAGGTAAAACCCACACAGCCTAATTGTACCTAACTATGTCATACCATCACAGATCAGCTTTGCATTCGATAAAGCGTCTAAAGCTTGTGAAGCTGCGTGCGTCGTCTGTCCGTCGGAAATGTAACGATTTACAAACGAGAAGCGCGGGACAAAACAAATGATAGTGGACGAATTATAAACATTCATATCATTATACTCATACCACTCAAAAGAACAGCAGCTTCACTTAATTTATAAAAGGCTACTTGTTTAAATATTAAGACGCACACGCGGGGTTTAGGCGATACCGTGGCCACATATTCAGCCAATGTATGAGATAAATACGAATAAGTAGCCGACAAAACGAAAACAAGACGATTATACGAACGATTACGCGCTTACTAAATCAGTGTCGACGAATCAAATTACAAACGTTGACGACATCACCACATTTCAAGGAACTTTATCGGAGTTGGTTTTTATTTTATATGTTACACTACACACCAGGTACTAATTTCCATTCCATTCTATTGTCAAACTGTATCTTCTAACAATAAATTGTCTGTACGACGCGATTGCAACCCGAAACAAATTATCATCGAACGGCGCGGTTAATAAAAAATAATGCTAGTTGAATCAATTTATAAAAACATGTTATTTAAGTCGTGACATTAAAATTAGTTATCACTGGACGGTATTAAAGATAAATGATGGTGCCATTTACTAAATTACAATCATTCAAGCCTAGATTAAAATAAACGGAAATTTTACTCATAAAACTATCATGCTACAAACTCGTTGATGCGCTCAACTGAACATACGCACTTGGTGCGGCAATACCGTAAATAAATTTAATTAATTTTATTATAAAATGTGAACATTAACTCCAAACGCAAACTGACAATCACATACCTTAGTACCCAAATGTGCAAGAGCCGCGTCAAGTTCAATCGTCGATTTATTTATAAAACGGCGTGTTCAATGGGACAACTTTGGATATACCCGACTGACCTGCGCGACCAGGCGCTGTACGGGACTCGCAGCTCGAGTGCGCTTGACGGGCCCTTGCCTGCCTATCGACTGTTGCCTAAATATAAAAATAAAACGTTCTCAAATCAAATTTGTAACGCATATGTACGCAGGTATCACACAATGATAACACTATATTATAATATTATTTTAATACAGTATGTATAACTGTTTCCACATTAAAAGTTGATCAATATCATTAAATACGTACACTACTATATTTATTTTAGAAAAATACGAAATAATGTACTTTCAGTTAACATATTATATATGTTAATAAAGAACAATATGCTTTATAAAAATACATCGTCCATTCCGTCCAAAGACCTTTAGACGCTAGTACCCATATTTATTAAAAATCTATGATTTTTAAGGCTTCTTGCACGTATTTGAGAAATATTTTACATAATTACAATATAAGTAGCATTAGTCACTGTTACGTTCTATTTATCATATTTACAGAGTTTTTAATAATAATTATTTGTACTGGTACGGCCGATAAAATCAATACAGACAATTCTTCATAACATTTAGATAAACATTTTAATGAAACAACTGTAAATTTTAACTTGATTTTTGATGCATTTCTTACGTCTTAATGATATACAATACATATAGAGAATTTTAATGTTAAAACATCAACTTCAATATAATCTTAAATATTTTCATTCCGATAACTATATTAACACATATTCGCCGATCAATGCGTCGCACGCGTGCATCGGTTTAGTAGGGGAGGACTCGTGGCGCTAGACGTATGTACAGTAACGGCACGCGTTCGTCATAAAATAAAACAGGCACATTTAAAACAATCAATTATACAATTTGTAAATTATATCGTATAAAATATATTAAAAAGTCAATGAGGATATTTTTTTTGTAGTACCGTCGTGGGTCCTCGTCGCCCTGGTCTCGTAAACAGCGGCTATACGAATGCACGCGTGCCGACGGATGGGCACACACTGAAACGTTTACAGCTAGTAGACAAGTAAACTAAACATGGCTCATACATGCCATCTTCAACTGCTTAAGTCTCAATTTAACAATTGTTTTTATAAGTAAGGTGTTACGCCGTACGTGACGGCATCAGCAATAAAACTATTATTTATACATAACATGATCATCTCAACTAACAATTAAAACGGTTCATCAAATTTCTTCGTTTATAATCACAGACGCTTTCCTAAAATATGTATTGAAATATTTTCCATCGCTACAGGCATCACACGCATCAAGAGTTAAGACGAGCTTGTTTATCTAACATACGTAGGTACTTATATGAAACATCGATATACCGTTTTTACACTGCTCAATAAATTAATGGTAGCTACGAGAGTTGTTAAATATATATATTTTTTGTATGTTTATGTTACAGAGATAATGCAGACAAACAGAGGCCTTATCTGTATCGGGACTAGGCGCGCGGTGCCGACGGCAGGCGCTCGGCGCAAAATAACTTATTACGTTTAATCACACACCAAGTTAAAGTCTAAACCTAAAATAATAAGTAATATTTTTACGATCATTCATACAGGTGTAGGGGCGCGCTTGGCGCGGTTGCGTTTGCGTTCCTCCAATTACTCTTCACTGGTATTTCAGGATCTGCAAAAAATAACTTTTTATAAAGTGAATAAAATAACGAGCGCAGGCGTCACTGCAAAAGGACACAGCCGAATAATCAAATACGGATTATCTTCGCAACATTTCACCCGACCACACGCCCGACCACACGCCCGACCAGGGAATCGTGGGAGAATCGTGTTAATTAAACAGTCGATGTACTTTCGACGTCGACAGTTCGACCACCACCCTATTGACTATGTGTTTAAATTATTACTCCGTGACAATCGTTAGTGTATGAATGTTAAAAATATGTGAATTTATGATTCATTTGATTGTGGTCAATTGAACTTATTAGAATTCTTCTTACTTGGACCTATGAAGTGCAGATAACTTTAATTCGCAAGCGAAAAATAATATAAATAAAGTCTACATAGCTACGACAGAATAAAAACATAAATTGCAACACTGATTATGAAATTTTATTTTAATATAATATTTTAAATAAAAAAAAAAAACAATAGTTATGTATTTCCTTAAATTAAATAAAGCTATTCAGCTTCAATTTCAATTAGTGTAACTAAGTTTAAAATAATTGATTGATTGTAATTTTAACTATAATCAATAAATATTTGTATTTACTATTAGAGACTAGGAAAGCAATAATAAATGTGTCTTATGTCTACAAAGTGCAGAAGTAAACGATTAAGCCGCATTACAACGCCTCTAGAGGTCAGCCAGGTTTATCCGTATACCTTGGTTACTTCGTGCGTACAATTTGCCTGTGAATGTGCAATAATTAAAATTTAACGCGTTGTGCAGTCGAATGGTGCATAGAATTAGATCTCAGGTGTGGAATGCTTACTCTATATGGGGGAATGCGGCTCAATCGTGTCGTTCGGCAGGAAACCGCACCTGACACACAAAGAGCAAATGTCTTCAACGTTTTTTTTTTTTTCCAAATTGTACGAACGTACAATCACTTGTTTGCGATTACGCATGCGCATCCCTTACCTTCGAATGTTTTAATCTAACTTCAACTTAATTATCTACTCATGTCATGTGTTTAAGGATTAGTTTATCACTTTATGAATAAAGCATCTAAAAGAATTAAATAAAAAACGAGTTTCTATATTATACATATGAATTCTGGTTAGAACACTATTTCGATATTATTAATTATTTCGTCTAGTGTAATTATTATAAAAACTGAATTTTAAGCATTTTATCTATGAATGACTCTACAAACTTCGGTTTCATATAACATCATTCCATTGATGTTTTATCTAATACTTTTTACTTGTATACTATAACTGTAATAATTACAGCGCGCAAAACAGAAACGAATCACGATTTATTGGTGTATCAAGATGTTCAATACATTATTTTAAATTAAGTTAATTATATAGTAAAAATAATAATAAAATGGATGTTAGTACGCAAAATACACAAATTTAACCCTTACTTACCATCTTGGGGTACAAAACTACCCCAGGCCTATTGAGGAAAATAGTCATTTTTCCACTTTTATTGGCTTTAGCATTTTTGTCACTGGGTTACAAATCTACCCCATGGTGGCAAGTACGTAATTCTACCGAGCTGTGGCAAGTAAGGGTTGATTAAATATAACATTACGATAGATTTAAGGTTTACAAAAAAAATCAACTACTTGTATAAATAATTTAGAATCATGTTCGCTCGGTTAATTAATAAGGTTTAACCTCATAATAATGCTTTAAATGAATAGATATAAACATATATCTAACCACATGTATTGAACTATGATAAATCTTGCAGTACACCACGTGTTTTGAATACACCTGAAACTAATGGTCCGGATTTGACAGTTATTGTTTTGGAAAATGCTTAAAATTGATAATACGCTAGTTGTTGTGATCGATCGAAACATATGCTATCGACGACTCGTTAATTATAAAAAAATTTGGTAATTTTAAGATTTCGTATACGTATTGAGGGTACAATTAATTAGCGATCGACAAATTTGACAAATATGAAAGTTCGATACGAATCGTATTAGATCTTGCGTGCATCCGGAAAAACATCACCACTAATAATCAAATCAAATCGTTTGAAATCTGAACACGTTAATATAACGATGTACGCTATGTAATTATACGTACCGTATTGAGAACCATTTTATATATTACATAATTATATTTTTAAATTAAAGTCGTCGACCGTAATTTAACTATATGTGCCTTACAATAATGGCGTGCGACCCAAGACACAAGCTCTATTCATAAGGCTGTATGTATCATGTGAATTATTTAGCGCGAGTTTATAATATAATATAAAGTTATATAAATGGTTACATTTGTTTACAATAATATAGATAGACGGCATAGATAATGTACATAAAAATATTTGTTATAGTTAAAGCGTAATATATACATAAAAGTTATGATGAATAAAGATGAGAAAAAACATGGACTGAAGAGTTACCAGTTAAAATTAATATTATGTAAGTCATTTTTTTATTTCATCAAAATATTAAAAACAAAACCAGATAATACTGTACTATTTTTGTTTCAATTAATACATGAAAATTCGACGTATATTCTATTATCCGAGGAAATATAATATTACAACATATTGAAAATATTGAACAATAATAAGTGTGTTCCGCAAAAACAGAATTAATTGCAAAATATATTCCTTTTGTTATTGGATTTAAAATGAAAACAATACATTCTGCGGAACAAAGCTCAATTGAAATGTATCATTGAAAATGAATTTACTTATTTTAATAATATATTTGTGCATAATACTTAAATGTCATAACAATTGTACGAGAGCTCCCCGATACTTCTATTGATTCGATTCGAATACGAATTTAAAAATAAAATAATTTTATTCATACGTCTTATTGCGATTGACCAGATATTGTACAGTTTATCCTCGTGCATATGAAACTTGATCTTATAAGGAAACACTGGGAACTCTTGTGATTGTATTAATGTGCTGTTATATATAATAATATGATTAAATGATGCTTTAATATAATTATATAGAATAACGTACAATCTGTCTAGAGTCGAGGTGTGATCCGCACTCCGGTTTACCATTTCGGCTCCATTGGGCCTAGAACGAGACAGTCGACTGTATTTCTTATATAAATACAAAGCCTTTTGTATCATAATATATATATATTATGTTTATAAATTTTTAAATAAGTAAATAAATGAAAAATAATAATAATATGTATGAACCAGACAGTGGTATAAATAAAATACACAACGGGAGCTTAAACAGGAATTGTATATATAACTATACGACACAATGTAGTTCAGTATGCGTATATGTTTATCAGAGCGTAAACTCATTCGTTAAAATATGTATCTTCATTAAATAAATTCGGTATTACTCGACACTCCATTAATTCGGTCAATATATTAATTAGGCGCCGGCGACGCATTGCCGGTGTTGGACCCATGGCGTGTATTACTTTACGCTTCGTAAATACAGTGTAGCGCAGGCCAAAACTCGGTAACGTGAAATGTGTACCCACTTGCGCTTAGCGTGTAGCATTTCCATGAGAAGCGTCTGTGTGGGCGCCTGGCCGGCGCAGTGCCGCTGGTACAGGTGTTCCTCCCCCCGGGCCGCCAGCGCGTGTATCTCTGGGACCACCATCACCAATTTTCCAAATTTATCCTGGAAATATTCAAGGAAACCAGATTAGTTTGTTATTGACATATAAAAGCACACCGGGCTTTGAATAGTTAAAGCTCTTCACATTATACGTACCTGTATCGTCGGATAGCAGGTAAGCGTGTAGTCGAGAAGAGCGGCTTGAACTGTCTGGTAGCCATCTCGGACGCATTTAACGTTGACAATGCCTCTCACTTCTGAAACCCCAAGATAACTCTTCAATCAAACACACCCAACCAATCAGGTTCAGTAACAATACAATGAGCATGAACCAATGTTGAACTACACACGTGGTACATGACATGACACGAAACATACGCACCGACATATTATCATTCGCATGCTTTACTATACTACTGTGTACGGTTCGCTCGTACTAATAATTAATTATTCTAAAATTAGTATATACTGACCAGGATTAAGTAAAAGCAAAAATTTAACGCAGATGTAGTCCGGTACGTCAAACTTCAATTCGGCGAGTTTGTTCTGCAGCTCGTTGAAGTGCTCGGCGAGTGAGGGGACACCGAGGAGACCCAGGCAGAGTAGATCAAACTTCTGGCCGTTGTGAAGGGTGGTCTCGTCGGGCAACCCGTTATGCATCCTCTGGTGTAGGTGATCCAGCACCAGCATGTCCGACCACGAGTGCTGCAGCAGCTTCATTTGGTCATCGACCTATAACAAGCGATGATGACATTGCAACGCGTGTCAGGCTTGATAATAAAATTGCTCACAAGATGTTTAACAACATTTTGTATAGAGCTGCAATCATAACCAATTTGGAGCTGTTCGAGTACGAGGTGAGTTGCAGAGCAATTTGCAACATAAGTATTCGCTTGCGATTAGTAAACAATAATAAACATAAAGCATACATATAAAATAAAATAACATTTAATACACTCTACCTCGTAACTCATCGCTGTCCACCTAGCTCCAAATGGAAATTAAATTATAGGAACATCATAACATGTGACGCGGTAGAGTCTCGTGTGAAGCAATTAGTGCATCCTGCCGTTAATCGCCTGATACTTCACTGTGGCCTTTATTATCCACACGAACGATATTCGATGTACGTATTCAAAATGCTCGTGCCAATTACATTAGCAATTTCTATATGTTATCTTGAACCAGGCCGCTATCTGACAAGTCGCGAGCGGCTCACGGCTCACGGCGTCATTCCGTGACCCACATTTCGAGTTGCATTAGAATACACGGGGCGGTGCGCGAGCGCGTTAAATTTGCCGTTTACGAAATGTTACAACTGAATTTTAGTGCTCGGAGATATTGCCACACCGCACGCCGCTTGCTCAACGATGAATCGAGATTGGACTGTCAAAATCATACTACCTAATCTATCGATTATGGTGACTGATTAGATTATAATTTATTAGATTTTCCATTCGAATCGCCAAGACTATTGTTATTTCTAAAACTAAATAAAAATATGCTATTATTTTCGTTGATTTGTTTAAAACGATGCTGAACATTACGAAATGCCATTAATATAATAGGTTATAATATATAGGCATAGGTCGACTAACGCGTAAGTAATCGTTTGAATTTAATTAACTTGATCGACTTCAATAGAAACGACGCGAACACAAGGATTGGTCGTCCTTTAAAATCCCCTCAGACAGACATGTTAACGTAGTAATCGTAGCTGCTTGTTACTCGCTATATCGTATGTGGGTCAAAGTCACGTCGACTCGCCGCGTGCCAGATACCTTCGGATATCGTATCAAATCTATACAAAATCTGATAAACTGGTACATTTGTTAATCATAACTTGTAATGTTTACTATGAGGAAATCTTAACCCAATCATAAGATGGTCCGAAGATGTTTCACCGATTTTAATTTATTTACGTACCTACTCTATATGTAATATAATATATTCTGATAGTAAAATTATTTGATATTTCTTTAGTTCTTCGATTTATAAATTATTAGATGCCGTAAAAATCTATGTTATTTTGATAGCTACCTGAGTTGGGAAAAGCCAAGTCTAATTTTGAGACGACAAAGCTTTTGTTTTTTTGTAAAGGATGTGGAAACACAATATTTGAACTAGCGTTTCCTGCAAAATGCTTATAATTATTTTAATATATTTTGCCTCTTTTATTTCAAAACAAAAGCAGACTACATATTTAATCTTAAAATCGTTAGAATATGTGTATTATATAATTAATAGGTAAAATATTGCCGAAACGCGACACACTAATCGTAACTCGTAAGACATTATGTAAGAGAAAGCAATGCACACCTAGTGGCGTCTCCGTTACCGGCTGTTACGCGCGAGGTAAAAAGTGCTTTCTCGCGGCAACTCGGCCACGGGCAATGTGTCAAGTGCGCCGACGAAAGTGCTGCGTTGCCGCCCCGCACGCCATACCGTTACATCATATCCGTCTGGAGAAAGCGCGGGTCATCAACATTGCTCTCGCATCTTCGCGGTATTGTTTGTACGTAAAAAAGTTTTTCGTTATATTTATAAGTAAACGCCTGCAACAAACATTGTAATTTATCCGGGATGTGGATATCGAGATAAAAATACTAAAAATTCTTCCGTAAACAGACCGTGTAAATAACCCAACGAAATTCATGAACGTTTGCGATTTGTCCTAATTCTGAGAATGGGTCGTAAACAAGCCGCGTCATTTAGAACAAATGAAAACTGCTAGTTGTGGAATGGAAGCTGTCTGCTGGAGTGAGACGAGGCGACTAGCACGAAGCGGCAACGTCGCATATCCACGTGACCGGCTGCGGCTCTTGCGTAAGCGTACGACAACCACGATACGGAGAGTTGCCACCGCCATGCGGCGTTCCTCGATCGCCTAGGTAACTCCTGCTGATCGATTACCCCTTGCGAAGTATAAGATTTTTGTCAAATAGCAAAAAAAAAACGTTTACTTTATGAAATACTAGAACTTCTGCAAATGAGGGTTCATGTTACTGTTCTGTCCAAGTTTTATGCACAACTTCCGCTTTGATTGATTAAATTGGTACAATTTTTTATGTTGCGCAATTTTGTCAGAGCTATGTGAAAAGGCACGTTGCACGTTAGCTTAAAATATACCAAAAAGTGACGGCAATGGTAGGCAGCACGCTATTCGTGGGAACTTGACCCAGTTGGTAAGCGGGGGCGCCCGAGTGGTAGGGTATCGATTGCGACCAACACCGCAACGCACAATGCGTCACACGCGCTTTTACACACTAATCACATGTTTTGTTTTAATTGTAGAGTCAAAAGTAATTTAAAAAATCGCAGTGCTAATTTCTCTGTTGAGTACAGATATCGCAAAGCAACGCAATTTAACATTCGCTAGCATATTGGTGTACACCGAGGATTGGGTAACGGGATTCGGGACAGGATGTTATACTTATCTGGAAATTCACCTTTAAATACTTAAAGAACACGGTGTTTCTCGCCCAATCCACTTGAGAGAACAAGTTTTGGTCCAGCACTTTGCACATTAATTCGAAGAGATCGACTTCACACTGGTTGTAAGTTTGGCTCTGCAAGAGTCCGAAAAGGGAGTTTTGCCACTCTCGATCATCTATGGTTTGAACAAATTCGCGAATCATGGGTGAAACTCGAAGAGTTTCGGTGCTGGTAGCTTCGGCGGTGCTGGAGGGTGTGGTGGTCGCGGGCGTTTCAAAGGCGAACGCGTCCGGTGACGCTGAATGCGGCGAGTGAGTTTCCCACTTGTCGTGAGCCGGGGGAGGCGGTGGCTGGGGCGCCTGGGATTGTGCAGCCAACAACGCTGGACCCGGCGAAGATTCCGGTGATGACGTCAACGACGAAACTTGGGGTATCTGAATTTCTTGCTTTACAGGCACAGTGGCATACGGCGAGCTGAATCCAAGTACAAGCCCACCCTCTCCGAGAGAGCCACGTAGTGTCTGCACTGCTATTTGCCTTTGTCTCATCATTTGTAATTTGCGGGCACGATCGCGTTTGTACATGGGGCCGAACTTATTGCGACCACCTCGCATGCGATCCGCTCGTACGGCTGTAACAAGATATTATCAAATTAGTTAAATATAATCGATTGTCAGTAACATTACGAGATATGTAGTTGTAAGCTGTTTTCGTTTTGAATTTCATCAAACACAGCCGGAATAAAAACATTTACAAAGGTTACAAAACTTTGTCAAAACAAAGTTTACGCAGGGTTACGGTTACGCGTCGAGTTTACAACTCATTTGTTTTCTTACAAATAACTCGTTAACTTTTACAATTTTTACAATTTTATATGGTTTCTCAATTTCGTAACTTATCAAACCAATTCAACAACAATTAAATTTCGTTTCAAATAAACAACTCGCAGCGAACTTTGACAAATAACTAAATGTCTCCACTAAATTGAAATTAAACTTTTTCAACTTATGGCCGAACCGTCAAATTACGAATACACTTAAAAGAAAATACATTTAGAAGCAAATAAGTGACTTTTAATCTATAAAGATTTAATCTATGAAGACAGTTAACATCTAAATCGAATTTGGTGAAGAGTAGTATTGCCCTATTAACTCCAAGGAAGAACATTGGCTTCTTTTTTATACCTAACACCTACCTCTCCTCTCAAGACAAGCGGGTGAACTCGCAACCTTTATTTCTTTGAGAAACGAATCTACGAGAATCCATGAAAGACTTACGACAGCACAATATTTAAAAAATACGTTGCTAGTAACGTGACTTCGTAATAACATAATAATGTTTTAAGTAACTCCTGATTCATTTGATGTAGAACTGTTAGACCGTGATAGCGTTATCAGAATATTGTTAATCATGTCTAAGCAGATAAATAAAATATCAAAAACTGTATGGTGCAATTTATGGATCATAGAGGAAAACATATAATATATCGCGGTTCTTCATAAATATCAGTAAACGCTTGTAGTTTTACAACTTACAATAAATAATTTATACCAATGGAAATATTAATCGTTATAAATATGATATGATACTTTCAAGCTTTTACGCTTTATAATGTAATACACAGCTCATTCGATAAATTAATCCAATATAAAAAAAAACAACATAAGAAGAACGAGCCGTGCGAACAAGGTGTATGTATTCCCACTTAGATGATAATTTTATTGATCAAATAAATATGTATAAGGGATGAACTATTTTTGAATAAACGTCATTAACTTTAAATGTGATGTAAATAATAATTACTACAATATACAATTATAATATTTATCGTGTACCACAACAATATCATTTTTAAACAATACCGCAAATGCAAAGGCGGCTCTATCGCTATATAGCAATTTATTTCAGACAAAATTAAGGGTTTGTGGCCTAGTTTCTATAAATATAAGGGTAGTGCATAATGTATGGAATATACTATTTTGTTTTAACAAGCACAACAATTAATAAACTTAATAATTTCGGTTAAAGCTTCATAATTATACTACCTACCCGCCCAGGCTTCGCACGGGAAGAACAAGAGTATATATTATTATAATAATTAGCCTTTAGTCTTGTTTACCTCCTAATACTCTATATATACATATTAATTACTATTGGACTACCCGCCATAATCACAATTATTAATACAAAGCCTTCTGACGTATTGTCTAATCTACACTAATCAAATAATCCCATAGGCAATTACTTTGTACTTTGTAATTAATTAGACATATGCCTAAGAAGATCTGATTTACAAAGAATGTTTATATTGAAGAAAGAAAAAAAGTCTTTAATTTTTGGACAACTCACGAAAGTTTCATCACAATCGGTTGAATGGTCTAGCAACGCACAAACGACGGACACACAGCGTTTATATTTTATTTATTAAGAAAAGAAGATATTGTAACCGCTGGCTATCGTTTAAGTTACGTATCCGTGACAATTATATAAACATCCTAAATCGTCTACTGTCTGGGATACGTTCCTTATCAGCTTTTAAACGATAAAATACCGATGCGCACATCTACTCGTGTATATAGGTTGGACTGTACTTACACATGTTGTCCAATAAATATTTAATAACGTAGGCTTGAAATTTAGGACGCCGGCCTTACTAACGCACACAGACACAACTACTTCACGGTTTTGGCCGAATTCCAAATATCAAGTGAAACCCTCGCGATCGCTGCAATTTATGTTCGTTCTGATTCTTTAAGAGTAAATACCTCACTTATATGGATGAAAAAAAATCGAATTACGGAATTAAGCAAATATTTAATTAACAATACGTACTGAATTGTATATAATAAACAATTTAGATTTTAGAATATGATTGCAAGTTACACTTACATGATATATTTCGTAAATACTTAGTGATAATTTTACATGCTTGATTTGTATTCACGATAAAAAAAATGTACATTATAATAACATTGTAAATATATATTAATTAAATAGTGATGCGGTAGCCGTGCCGTCATGTAGGGCGCGTGAAGCACAAAGAACAAGATTGTAAACTGTAAATAAATATCTGAACCAGGAACGGAAGGGGCTTTCAGTAAATTGTCGACTCGCCCAACCCACGAGTTAAAAATAACAACCAGTTTTTATTGTAGCCAGCGCGCCTCGGTGTGATAAAGACACAGTTATAGGGCATGGCAAAAGATCCAAAAGAGACGCCGAGCGTTGCGGATTTAAGTGTTGTGTGCAATTCCACCAGTTTCGTATTGCAAGTCGTTTCATGAAACAATTTATATTCGTATGAAGGATTCGTAGATAGTTTAAAATCGAAATTCCCTAGGGTTTTTTTAAATAACATTTATCTTTTATACTTAATATTCATTTAAAAGCTTTTAGACTATTAACAATAACGATTGTTGTATTTCAACTATTATACATATTTCAACTATCTATATGTAAATAAGCAAAGACAAAGCAATTCAGTATATATTTTTTTACTGTTTGTCAATCAATTTTTCATCGATTGGTAGATATTGACGAGGTCTAGTGTTATCTATAAAAAATTAGAAACAGAACGTTATTTACTATCATTCCTGTTATCGTCTAGAGCAGTTGATAGAAATTCAAAGTTCAACACGAAAATGTTTTCCGCAAATGAGCAACAACAAGAATTACGGTCGAATTTCGGCCACGATTAGTTTTAATAATTTACTCCATTTATATTAATTTTGAAAAAAAAAAAAACAATATTAACTATTACTCACAATAAAAACGCTCGCCGATTAAAATTAACGATATTACACATTTATGAAAGGGCCTTAGTCAGATCCGGAAACGGAAGTCTGCAACAGGATAATAAATTTTGAACCGATCTCGCTAGTTGTACGATGAGTACGTTTAGAGATTTCGATAACTATTATTTATTAAAATAGCTAAATTGATCATGCTCATCTTCGCGCAGAAAAATGAACTTTTAAGTTTAATTAATTCAAAAGATAAGTAAAAATTTATTCCACCTGTAAGGCGAGAATGAAACGAAATATTGCGTTTAATTAAGAACGCTATTTTAATTGAGAAACGAGTTTCGAAAGCCTATCCATTTTTAAAAGTAGGACTAATTATAAAACTCATAATAAACATTCCACCCAATTGTTCAAACAAGCTGGATCTTTTTTTACTTTAAAAAATAATATTATACATACATAGAGTACTGAATATAAATTATTTACCTCGAATAAAAAAAAAGAATTATACTTATTTAACTTAACAAATGTAAAAGGTCTACAGAGACATAACCTATAATGCATTGCATAGTGCACAGTAAAAGACTGCACAAATATGTTTGCGACGAGCAATTTGTATGGAAGCGAATTGAGTAATTTATACTACTGTTCATACTACAAAATACTTAAGTAATTTATTGAATAAATGTTATTAATTTACAGATATTACAATGAAGTAACGGCATGCTTGTTAACCGTGTCTTATTATTAGCCGGATTGCCGGATATAATGACTAAGGACAGGCGTTACCAGTTACAACTCACTCGTTAAATAATGAAAGCTCGTAATGACCACGTCATCGTTCACGTTAATAATGTATTATTTTACTAAACCAAACACGTGATCTTAGTTTTATGATCAATCCTAGCAGGTTCAGAATAAATAAATAAAACAATTTTATTATAATTGATACTTTGACACGCGAATGAATAACAAATAAAATACAAATATATTTGGGAATTATGTTGATGTCGCGCCCGTGACGTTCGGTTTGGATCGCGCGTAATATTATCAATACAAAATGACATAAGAGAAATAAAAAAATATTACTCATTTGAATGACATTGTATACGTGCGTTTGCAGACTTGTCTCGTTAGTACCACAATAATATTAGTGGGCAGTGGCTAACGATATCGGTCATATTGTGTGTTTGAGAGTTCTCGTTTACTATTTGAAAGCACACAACCAACATTATTTAAGGCATCGGGAAGTAAACACCTGGTATTATATCCATGCTCTATACATCTCACATTGCCAAGGCATTTGAGCATCATTCGACATTCGGCCTTTCTTTCTCATTTATGAAAAAAATTACCACCTACATAAACTTCATTGTATTTTTTTTTCAAAAGCAATAAACTAGTCTTCTGTTTATTTAAATTAATAATTTGTTTCGTAAATAAACTGTTGATCAAATAGTAAATCTTGCGATGCTATTAAAAATAAGATTTAAGAAAACTTCCAATGATTTTAATCATCTAATGTTATTATAATGAGCACGCGATTGCAGCCGATAATGCGGTAAACGAGGTCAGTCGTTTATTACAACTAAACTGGATCAAGGTCAAGGTCATTTTTACAAATCAAAAACATTCGACACGATGACAAACAAGTTGAGTGCAGAAATAGACATACAAGTAAGTTTAGATTACATTCTGTGGCTATTTGTATCCATGGCCCACTTGTTACAGTTTACAGATGAGTCAAGGTCGGTGTCGATCGATATCGTGTCGGAACTACACTACTCTGATCTCCGAGTCCAGACTAGATTCAATATAAAGTAACGAGTAACGAGATCTTTCAGTAAGACACGATCCAGTCAAAACATTAATTTTTCTTTTGACCTTGGCACATGCACCACAACCGTTAAATTAAGTAATCGTGTCAACGAGATAAAAAATAGTGTGTTCCGAAAGGAAGGGAAGAGGTGGGGATCGCTCCTTGTACCGACGGCGACGAGCCGGTGAAACTTGGTCAAGGCTGTAGGCGTCCCCCGCCGCACCGCGTCGTTCGGTGCGGTCGCTCCGAAGCGAGCCGAGCCCGCCCGACCGCCCGCGCCCGTACGTACTCTGATCGCGCGCCTAGATAGCGGCAACGCCGTCGTTACACAACACTGCCGAGAGTGCCGAGATAAATCATCACCCGCGATGATCTACCGAACTATGTCAAGATCTCATCCATACATCTCAGTCGACGTATATGAGAATCAAACTAGATTCTTATATGATCTGTATTTCATTTATAAGAGATAACTAGAAACGAAATATGCAACAGACTATGTTCACAAGCGTAACATTATGTTAACGCTTGAGATAGCTTATTAGGCAAGGATTAAAGGCATCCCGCGAACCAAAATCTTTTTAAGTGGTGGCGCCTACAGAGCTGTCGTAATAATAAGACAGGTAATGCCGAAAAAATAGAAAGGCCCGGTGTGCGAGGCCGCTCTGTCGAAACACCGATTCGGGTCAAGGCAGCGCGCCGAAATAGTCTGCTGGCGCGCGCGTTTTTATTGTGATCTAACATCTGTCGTGAGCCGTAAGCGCCTGACCCCGCCGTATATTTTTAACTCTCGATGCTAAGTTTTCCTATTAGACTTAAATATGCGCTACGAATCAAATGGACTCTAATAAGATTTGAATGGCATAGATTAGAAATGCAGTTATGAAATTACTTCAAATTCCAAATAGTAACGTAACGAATAAAACAGTACCGCACTAACAAAAATTTAAAGTTAAAATTTTAATTGAAACTTCTTAGTTAACGATCATAAGAATGATGGCGATGGCGATGTCGATGGCGGTAGATTACGTAAGGTGGCGCGGCGCGGCGTGGCGTGCACAAGGCGAGCAGCGGCCCGTGTAACAACAATCATTATCGTCGAATTCGATCGGTCCGCTGCGCTTACACTGTCCGCTTAGGGGAACTGATTGCGGGTGCCAGTTTTACGTCGTACCACGTGGACTACCGCACTTCAGCACTTATCATTCTATGAATACCAATTCAATCATACATCTCCGGCACGGAAATGAACGATGAATGCTAGAGATCATTGTTGTCTTGATCTTGCATTGCAAGATCAATGTTACAGCTATTTCATCGTTAGATACGACATTATCTATACTAATATATAAAGCTGAAGAGTTTGTTTGATCCGGCTAATCTAAGGAACTACTGGTTCGAATTTAAAAATTATTTTAGTGTTGTATAGTCCTTTTATCGAGGAAGGTTCTAGGCTGATTTTTATTCATTATATTTTTATTAATTATACGCGGGTGAAACCGCTGGCACAGTTAGTTCTAAATAAAAGAGAGTTTGTTTGTTTATTTACCAATTAGGAATTATGTATAACATTAATAATGTCATGTCGCACAACAAAGTTCTTCGAGTCTCATAGACTAAAGAAATTAGACTACACAAATTGGACTACACAAATTTAAAAAATATAATATACTGCCATTGGCAGTATTTAAAATAGTAGAATATTTGAAGATTCGGTACGTATACCCGTGGACGTGTAATGTGATACGTGTTCAGGTCACATTTGGGTAGTCCGTTGCGACAGGTCGAACGAGGCGTCTTATGAAATGACGCTTGCGCAGCGCACCCCACCGTCGGCAGCTTATTGTGTCGAAACGCACGATAGTCGTTTGAGTAGACCCAGTGCGCAACAACCCTTGCCGATATTATAAAATTTATAAAAAAGATTTTATGATTTCACTTCTTACGTCTTTCGGACTATATACGTATTAATATTAAGTAATAAACATTTTAACTTTAATGGTCAACGTATAATCAACTAACGTCATGCTTAAATTACAAATGCGTATCAATTTCTTGAGCAATAGCAGGTTTGAAACATTTTTGTTTGTCACTGGCGCAGATACGTTTATATAATACGTGAGACTAAAAAATCTTAATTATAATTTTATATCGTGTGTACAATGTCTATTAATTAAGCAAAAGTGCTTTGGGAATTTACCGACGTGTTCTTTTACATTTGACACAATGTCCAAAGGATCAAACACAATAGTTTTGATGAAATTACTATATTACTTAGTTTAATAGGAATTTAAACGGTTTATTAAAAAACTAAATTGTATAAGAGCCTTCAACGAGCAATTTTAAACAAATCATCGTATAAATAAAGTCCCAAAATAAAGTCTATTCCAATTCAAATACATTTCTACTTGAACAAGTTGGAGCTCAACATTTTTAACAGCAGTAGCTGTAGTCAGTGACAAGTTGCGGACGGAGTAGCGGGCGCGGGCGCGGGCGAGCGGCTGCGCGTTGGCATTGCACAAGGCTCGTTGCAGGTCGAGCAGGCACTGCGAGCCTCTCGCAACAACCGCGATTGAGGTCAGTAAGCGATTTGTGAGAATTGTGCCATCTGACATATGTCTTATTGCAATCGTTATTATTTTCAAAATTTATAATACTTGTATTATCAAATGCTTATGGTATACTATATGCTTTAATGCACCTCGTGATTTTCACACACGAAATAAAATAAATGTTGTAATGGTTTTTTTTTAATATCTTTCAGTGGGAACACGTTGTGTGTAAACATAGACTTAGGACACTAGAAATATAATAAATGAAGACCGTGAGAAAATTTGAGCGTGTCAAAATGTTGGTATTAAAAAATAGTAAATGTTAATAATGTTTGTATGTTATAATCAAAGCCGTATTGAAATTTATATACACAAGAGATGAAATTATACAAAGCCTTTTTTATGTAAATCTAAATCATTGTTTTGGAAAATTAAATAGAGATTACATGATTGATTTATGTATTAAGATATTATCATTTTTGTTTGTATAATAAAATGGTTGCCTTCTGCAAATGGCTGAAAGAGGAAAGTGAGGTTTCGGCCATGTTAAGGGGAAACGGGAGTGTTGACAACCCTACCGCACAATACGTTCTTTATTAGAATGCTTTGAGCGAAAAGTAAATTGCGGCGGATATAACATCCGTCGTCACTGGAAATTTGTTGATTACAAGTATAATATCTCGGTTGGCACAAATATTCTTTATGTTTTATTATTGAATAATCAGTACTTTCATTAGAATGTATCAAATATTAATCATTATTATTATAGGCTAATTAAGGATGGTCTGAAAAAATGACATTTTTTAAATAAAATAAATATTGGTGTCATTAACAAAACCCGGTTGCATTTTATTATTTTCACAGGACTATGAAATTTACGCTTCGCTTAGTATATATATATATACATATGTAACATATACGTATACATATATTAATTGCATTTAAGTTAATCAATTTGCAAGTTTCTGGTCTGACTTTTATTTTTTATAAAAGTAATGAATTCAAGCTGTTAGTCTACTGTCGTAAAACAGTTTTTCTGTAAGTGGATAATGTGGGATTACACAAGTTATATGCAATAAAGTCTTACATAAGGCACCGATCTCGTTAAAATGACTGACCATCCCACCAGTTACCTTATTAACAAACATGTATTATGTGATAAGGATTTTTGTCTAAGAATAAGCTGGAATATTACTATGGGCTTTGAGTCATCTACTAACCTCTCAATGAGAAATAAGTTTGAGGCCAACTACGCCGCACCTATATATATGTGTAGGCTAGGCTTGCGTGGAATGTATGGTTTAAAAATAGCAGTGCTAGTTTTTTAAACAAACAAAATATAAAATATAACGACTCGACTTTGATGTATTGTGTAGCACTATAGTACCTATTATATATCACTTTCATTACGTGAATATACATATGTTAAATTATTGAGCAATGAAATGAATATTCTAGCGAATGGAATGTAAAATATTTTCTATACTATCGTCTCTGTGACGTCTTTCGAGTATCTCAAGACTGAACCAGAATTGGAACTGGAATATCGCTGGAACGAAAAGTTCGGATTAATTTGAAATTTTTCTTTTTTTTTTTTCTGGACAAAAACTTCTGAGTTTAGTGTTTAATTCGAAGTGTAAGTAATGAATGTTGCAAACATCGCAGCATCTGGCGAAACGCGCAATCGCGAATGGCTTACGCACACAGCGGCAACCTCGCGTTGCGTACATGCACGCACAGCAGGCAGCGCGCGCGCCGCATCGCGGCCCCGCTTGCAAGTAGGTCAGGGCGCTCTGCGGCCGCGCGCGTTTTAAATTTAGAACGATCTGCGCTTCAAACTACGCCCCACACGATCACCTAACTATAAATTAACCTTTAAATTGATACCTTTACACGATTTTCAATATATTCAATTTTGTACACCTTTATAATTGAAGCTCCAAGTTGTTTACTACTAAACACTTTATATAGATCTAGTTCACAATCTTACCAAAGGCCATTTGGTAAATAAGTAAACTGATATTAAAAATGTGTGTCAACGATATCTATGATTAATAACAGTATGAACTTATTATATTATATTGTTCTTTGTGACGACAAGCTGAAAGCTACTAATTAGTCTGATTATTCAGTACAATTTAAAAGTTTATCAGCGCTGCTTTTGATTATTATTTTAACTCAACTAAGTTTTATTTAAAAAAAGGATTTCAAACTAAAAACGTATATTATAAATATTATTACTATTAATATATTAATAAAATACTACGAATGAACGACAAACTATTATTTAATTTATATTAAAAACATGGTAGCACATATATTCTAAATCGTATCTTATACACATATAGTACAATAGTCACACTATTTTTGTGTCTAGTAAGTACTACTTGCGTACGTGTCGTTCCTAACTAAAGGATCTTGGAATAGATAGAGTTGACTTATAAAATACGTATATAACAAATTTTGTCAGAAAAGAAAATAATTTCACGAGATTTCGATTGTATTAAAATTATTTATTGGTGGTAGAGCTTTGTGCGGGCTCGTCTGGGTAGGTCCCACCCACTCATCAGATATTCTACCGCAAAACAGCAGTAATTTGTATTGTTGTGTTCCGGTTTGAAGGGTGAGTGAGCCAGTGTAATTACAGGCATAACATCTTAGTTCCCAAGGTTGGTGGCGCATTGGCAATGTAAGCGATGGTTAACATTTCTTACAATGCCATTGTCTATGGGCGTTGGTGACTTACCACCAGGCGGCCCATATGCTCGCCAGCCTACCTACACAATAAAAAAAAATCTACTTCAGCTATAGTATTTCATACTGTACTGAAAAAAAAGTCACTACAATTTGCTTAATTTACTATATATCACAATATTAGCAAGTAATATAAAATTTATTACATTTTAAGACTTGCTTGCCGTATCAAGAAGTTCTAACTGAAACTATATTATGGGAAAATAGTATGTTAAGTGGATATAATTTGATAAATTGTTTAGATGTTGTTTATTTATAATATCTAGAATGAGGTATTAAATATTTTTTGTCTAGATAATTATTATCAATGGAAAGCTTTAAATTCGTATAATCGTTTGAAGACGAAAATCGGAACTAGCAGTCGTAAATATTATAGATTCGATATAGTCAATTTCAGTTATAGTCAAGTAGTTCTCCAAACAATTTATTAAAATTTGTTTTATCAATCGCGAAAATAGACCCCGTTGAATTAAACATAAAAGTATATTGTTACTTTTATTAATTAAATTGCTAAATCATTAATATAAAACGACGAGTCGTCTTACTTAAACATTTATACACGATAGGCCAATTTGCCCCCATTATTTACCAAGATCGCATGTCATGAATGTATTTTCTGATATGCAACTAGAAAAGTTCACAGTAAGTATATATAATTTAGAAGATTGACAAACACACGGATTAAAGATTTAAATTCGTTCAGTTTGCGTGCGTTAGTTTCTTCTGTTGTCTGTTTTGTGAACTTTGAATGTTTGCTGCCTTTGCTTACGCTAGATGATGTAATACATCTGGGCTCTTCGCAACTGACCTACATACATGAATTTATATCGAGAAGACTTCCTAACGTTAAAAAAATTTAGCATCATATTTAGATTTTGATGATGATGAAGATTATTATTTTAAGTTAAATGAACTGTTGTAGAAAACTTACCTTCAAGTTTCATGCCGACGTCGAGGCACTTCTGGAAGCGGCAGAAAGGGCAACGTTTCCTCTGTGTTTTGTCAATGTGACATGCTCGTTCTGCGACGCAAGTGTACACTTTCTTATTCTGTACTGTTCTTTTAAAGAAGCCTTTACAGGATTCACAGGTGAGCAGTCCGTAGTGGTAGCCGCTAACTTTATCTCCACAAACTGGGCACAGTTCTTCGATCACGTCCTTAGTATCTGTTTGGTCGCAAACGTTGCCAGCTGTTGGCAAATATGACCCAGGTTCGCTCCCTGTACCTGTTGGAAATAAATAAGAAGCATCCAGATTTGCGTAGCCGAAAGGCTGTTGGTCTGACGTGCATTGGTAAGCTGCGCCTTGAGGCACGTATTGTTGTGAGGCTCCTGAGGGTCCACTGCCCGAGCCCGACCCCTCAGGGCCTGGACTTAGATCGAACGGGGACATGTTAAGAGACATGAGGCCTGCCTGCTGGTCCATCGTCATGCTCGGCCGCACAGAGCGGCTGCTTATTACAAATCCCTACGGCGGCGTTCAACCGCGACAACGTTCACACAGTCACTGAGTTCACTAGCGGTCTGACCGCAACACTATCTGCCGCTCGCGGGCTGCACCTGTTCAATCACTTTTGTAGAAGACACATAAATCCAGCACATTTTTCCTACTCTAATTTAGTAAATAACAAAGGTTCAGACGCTAAGAGAAAATTAAAACGTAAAAGAACGGTGTAGTAAAGTCGGTTCAATTTGTTTACGACGCGCGTCGTTACGATCGCAACGAGTGTTTTGTCATAACAGCACACGTACAGCTCTAGAGACGTTCCGCGATCGACTGGCGGCCGGCCGGCGACAACGACGCGCGTGCCGGCGCCTCCCGCATGCGCGCCCCGCTGCTACCCGCAAAACCCCCGCCCGTTCGTACAATGGAAAACGATTAGGAGCCCATGTAATAAGTGAAAGTGAGTCGGTGACCCACTTTCCCGCGATCCAGGTCTATGTTAGTGCGCGTTCGCGCGGTTGCGCCACCGCGCGGGCGGTTCGGCGCGGCGGGCGCGGGGGGCGGCCCACTGACCCACTTGCGCGCGGTGCCGCAGCAGGGCAGGGTTGCCGCGAACATAGAGATTATGTTTACGTTCGCATAACAAATGTCGCTCGGTAGATACTATAAACTCTAATGACAATTCTACGACCGTAGAGCTCGCTCTGCCAAGCATAACGCGAGACATCTACTACTGAATAACTTGTAGCTAGTTACGTTTATACCAAAACTTATTACTTGTAAGTTATGTATGAACGATATCAAGTTTTTGATACTTGAGTTCAAAAACTAGTGGTATGTAGTACATCGAGGTATCTACGTCAAAATTTGATGAATACTAAATTTCAAAAGTTAATTCTCTATATTTACATTATTTTTATCATACCCATAATATTGAAATACGTTCAACGAGTTACCAGCTCTTCGTAGAAATTAATTGTTAAATATATAACTAAAAATTCTATTTGATCGAAATAATCATTAGTAAACATTGCCAGCGGGAGAACGTCGCCATTAAAGGAAACTTTAGTCGTAATCGTAATAAGTCGTATTGTAAAACGTACTGAACACAATAGTCCAAATTGTAGGTGTACTAAGTTATTTTCAATATCAAAAGCAAAATAAATTAAAGATCTTGACCCGGTTTTGCTAAAAATCAGTCAACGGGTCACGAACGAGTGACTGGCTGTGACAGCCTTGTGCTCGCTATGTAACATGTTTTAACGTGTCCTAATGCACTAAACGAATACTGCACAGTGCGAACACGTGACTGGAATGACATATTCAGACGTGACACAATACTTTTCCCCGGAGAAAACCCCTCGTTTCTGTGAACGAGCAACTAAATAAATGAAACAAATATAAGAAACGCGTTTTGTGGAATATTCCTGATATAAAAAATATAAAACAAGAAAATTGATACCGATTGATATACCGATATTATTTGAATTCCGTTCATTTAATAGAACATATCAAATACAACAAAAATAGACCAACCACTAAACGCTATCTGGTTCTATTTATAACTCCGTAAAACCTGGAACTCTATTAATAAATCAGAATATGTATTGAAAATTAAGCTTATTGCAGTGAAATCGTTCAATTTATAGTGCATGGATAATTGTATATTCAAAGTAATGTTTGTAATAGCGAAACAGACATTAAAATATTGCAAGTTTTTTTTTCAATAAAAAGAATGTCCATTGTTATTATAATTAAATCTGTAATTCTAATTTAAATAAACATTAAACACTCTTGAGTCATTATGAAACATGTTTAATGACACGTTTCTTTCTCATAAGCATAAAGACAACCTGCCCTCAATATCCGCTACCAAGTCGAGAAAAGGTGTATACGCCACAATGAGTCAATAAGTTTCGATTTCATAATCAAGACCTGAATACCGGATGAAAAAGTGACAGTGGTGGTAGGTATAGCAAGTGTGTCGTTTTCGCTATCGCTCAGACGTCGCGGCCCCCTACGAAAGCAAGAGTGTTCCGAAGCGCGAGCGCAACTTTGCTTTCTTCGCATGCGCGCATCTGACGTCATACTTTCCCCCGTGTCCGGTGACGCGCGTTGATGTAACGCATCGTAATACAGTGTAGTAATAGACGGGCTGTAGATTGTATTATCGCGTGACAATGCAAATTATTGGTAGACGTAAACATTTATGCGGGCTTTTTATTCATTATTCGTTGAACTTTTATGTTTATCATAGATTTACTTACGTGACCTATTAATGTGGGATAAGATATAAAAAATACTAAAATAAAAATAAAATGTGATCGACCTTTATTATTGACGTTATATCCAATTAATTTAACCTCTATAATCTCTTAGTAGTAAAACAGAGCAATGTATACTATGTATGTAGTATGTTTGTTTATACAAACAAACAGAAGATTCTGATTGATTATTTATGTATTTTATGTCTTAATTTTATTGAGCAGCGTTCGTCTCTACACGGGCAAAGCCGTGTAACGGAGCTAGTATTGGGTTTAAGTTAGGTTGCAATATCTACAAAACTTTTTATTTTTATACTATCCTTACACCGAGTCCTTCGAGTTTTAGGCAAATATTGAAAAATAAACCACTTCACCAACAAGAATTTAGCAAAACGAAAAAAAAAAAATACAAACAGTAATTGGTATTTTAATAATTCAAGACATAAAGAAAGACCATATCTTTGCTTTAAGCGGCGTTGCAACTCCGAATGTAGGTAACATTTTCTGTAGTCTAGGCGGGATGGTTTGTGTGATTTTAAAGTTGCAGAAAGTTTTACAAACTTAATGAAAGAAACTTTTAGTACGCATAACTAAGTAAAAAAACCTGTTCTAAAATCTCAATACTCTATACTTACCGCCTTATTCATAAACTTTATTTAACTGGTGATTAGTTAAAAAATATTTTGTCTTCTTCTTTCGTATGTCAAATCAATAAAGACAGAAAGAGACAAATCAGTGTTTAGCTAAACAGTAACTAAGCAAAGTTTATAAATAAGGCCGTAAATATATAAGGTTTGTATTTAGTTACGGATCTGGGACGTCGTCGTATAATTTGTATAATGTGTGTGTCAAGTAAATAAAAATGATTTTAAATAAAATAATAATCGACTTTAAAAACTTAACAATGTCCAATAGTTATGAAGTGGAGATAGTAAGCCCAAAAATAAACATCAAAGTCGGTTAATAAGCAAAAAATTGACGCCCAAACACATACATGAAAAAAAATATACCGAAGAGTTTTACGCCTACTCAAGTCGACAAAAAGGACTAAAAGCGTCCACAGGAAAAGTCAAAATGTCAATTTTGTTCAAAAGTTAATAAAACTCTTAATCATCGTCCAAGTTCGTAGTATAAAAAGGGCAGGAAGGGCAGAATGCCTAATGTGCATTTTATATATCGCTGACCCAGTAGATAGAGCACTTGGATCAAAGGTCGAGTTCAAATCCGGACGAGCACCTCTGCGTTTTTTTTGTCGATTGTTTAATATGTATTTTTGTGTCGAAGACAAACCAAAATTGACGAAATTCTATGTCATACGTATAAATTGTTAAATGGCAAAATTCAGATTCATTCATATCCGTCGACTTTTATCTTTTCTGCGTTTCTGCTTAATATTATATTTCATTCATAATTTAATTCAAACTCATTGAAATGATAGTGCGAAAGAATAAAAGCAAACGTTTTACTTATCGATAATAAACTCGATATTTAAACAAAACTCTGTATTGTCTCATTAAATTATTGTATAGGCGTCGTAATCTCTTTTATCAAGAGTTTTCAACCAAATATTTTATTTAAAATAATAATTAGTTTATCCTACATTCACATATTATCCTCAATAAAATCGGGTCATTAAAATCGATGAAACGAACTTGCGTGACAAGACTGGGGTGTATAGAGGGATGGGGTGGATTTAGGGATCCCGAGCCAAGTGCAGTGGGTTAGTGGGTCAATGATAGCGCTACGGCCTTATTCGGGCCAGTGTTGTGTACGTCACGCGAAACGTACCGAATATTCATATTTATTACCTTTTTGCTATTATTCAATAATATTATAATATACTAGGGGATTTTATTTTTTATATATTTTATATATATATGTATGTATGTTATTCGTAATTAGGAAGATTTAATAAATATTGTTTATGTTATAATATGTACAGGATTAACCATTCGAACCTTAAAGATCAAAGATATATACTTGTACTTGTAAGAGCGTACTTAAGTAAATGTTTTAATTATTTTTAATTACTATATTTACTGACATTTTCGTTTAAGTTTTTATTCAATCTTATTAAAGGTATTACTTTTTATTTTATAAAATTCATTTTAAGTGAAGTATCGGGCATATTTTTCAATTGAAATTGTGCTTGGCCCGCGGCTTCGCCCGCACCATAATGGAACTCCAGTTTAGCGGGATAAAAAGGCCAAAATATGTTCATTTTAGTTATGATAAAGCGTTAAGAAATTACTAATATTCACAACACACACAATCTTTCGTATTAATGATATTAGTGCAATAATCGCACTATCTCATCTAGTATTCAAAAATAATAATAACTGCTTTTATACTATATTAGGTACAGTATTTCCATTTGCTAGAACAACGATATCTTTGTTTTACACGTGATCATGCTACACAGAAAAAAATTATAAGCCGTCAAATTTAACTAAACTGTAAATAAATTTGAAACTAAACAACTTAATGTAAACTTTATTAAACTAAGGAATAGGTAACCATTTATAAAAGTAAACAAATCAAATCAAAAGATGAATAAATATTATCAATTTAATATTAAAATTAATGAGAAAACTCAAAACAATCAAATGAAAAGACGACAGGATGCTGTTATGTATGGCAGAATGACCTTATCCTCTCCACTTCGGAAAATCTGGACACAGCGATTCAGAAATTGACGTAGTTAGCAGACCGCATCTATGGCCTGATGGCCGCAACATATATTACAACAACAAAAATACGTACGTTTTTATAACTTTTGATTGACTCAACCGTTTCGATGAAATAAAGACTAAACAGTTATTTCATTTTGTAGGTTTTAGCCGTTTCAAAGATTAGCTTGGACAAACAGACAGACAAAAATTAAAGAAATGATTGTTTTGGTAACTCGCAAAAATCCATAATAACTTTAAATTATGAAAACACAAACAGACACTCAATTTATTTATTCGTACATATATGTGTATATATACTTGATTACTTTACTTAAGAAATTTTATTTAAATTTTACTTTATAACGATAAAAATGTTTATCATTCGCCAACATTTAAACAAAGCAAATTTTTCAAAACATTATAGACCTGGTTCAATTCTTTGTTACCACTCCGCTTTCACCTACTTAGACAGACAAAAGAACTTGTATGTATATTCTGCTCCAATATAGATGCTTGGAATAACAAAGCAGCATTACCCAACTCGGCAGTTGCAAAGGCGCAGGCGACCCGATTCCGAGATTCGTCGGTTTCACTCGCCCTCAAAATTTCCTATTCGGTCAATTTTATCAAAATACTGTTTTATTCGTCAACTATTTTATTCAAAGTTTCCTTTGTTTCTGTTTATCAATTTTTTGAACATTAACTTTTTTTTAAATATTCTCGCTCATTGCCAGCTTAATTATTCGTATCATAGACTAGTTCACTTATTAATATAGAATGGATAATAATACAATTAAAACTTACAGTTAATTTACGAATTGTATTAAGTAAGAAAGTCAAAATAATTCAATTTATTGCAAATTATAACATGATAGTTTAATATGAAACAGTTTGACAGTAATATATTCAAACTAAGCTGATACATAAATGAATTCTAAAAAATCATAAATATAAGATTTGATCACTGAATCCATTTCGATCCTCGACCTACATATGTGCCCATTGTTGAATTCGCCGGCGACACATTCATTTTTGCACAACAGAAAATTGAAATATATCTACATGATCGTTGAATATGAAATGCCCATTTTTATAACATGATGAAACCGAGCTTTTTGGTTAAAATATACCGTTTGGCAACAACCTCAATAAATAACTGGGTCTAATAACTCACTAAAAATGGGTTTGGTTCAGGTAGTGAAATAAAATACAAAAAGAAAAAATAAATAAATAAAAACGATTCATCTCGAGAATTACCTCTAATTGTGATTGAGTTGCTTAGTTATAAAGTATTAGTGGATTGCGAGCTAGCGACCCGCCCTACGGGTGATGGCCCAGTAGATGACATTTACGGAATGTTACTTTTTCTTTTTTTTTACCTACGGTTATATTATAAGTTCCATGTATTTTAAAGGTAATGTAAAATATAAAATTGGTGTCACGAAAAGAGTGACGTACGCGCTTTTTCAAATTAAAGAGTTACAAATTCACAAATAAAAATATAAGTTTGTTAAACCTAAGTACTTAGTAGTTGTTTTTTCTTTTATTTTTCCTGCTGATTATATTATAAAATTAAACGATCTTACTTATAAACGTTGATTAGCGGGCGATTAATTAAACAATGCTCTGTCTTCTTAATACGAATGTCAAATCAATATTTACAGAGAGAGAAATAACTTTTTAACTAAAGAGCCGCTAAGAAAATTTTATAAGTAAGGCCGATAGTGATTGAGAATAACAATATTAATAATGATAAAATTAAATTTTTAGATTTACAAACATTTTTTTACATTTTTTTTGTATGAATCGAAATTAAACCTATTCCTGGACGTCTGTCTCGTGGATTTTCTACGTTTTCATGATGATTTGAAATTCAATCTATATATATATATATATATATATATATATATATATATATATATATATATATATATATATATATATATATATACATATATGTACGAATAAATAAAATTGAGTGTCTGTTTGTGTTTTCATAATTTAAAGTTATTATGGATATTTGCGAGTTACCAAAATAATCATTTCTTTAATTTTTGTCTGTCTGTTTGTCCAAGCTAATCTTTGAAACGGATAAAACCTACAAAATGAAATAACTGAATATTTCAAGGTTCCGTTTAGTCTTTATTAACTATCAGCCTCAGAGGCAAACATGAGTGAATAATTTAGTTCATTTAATTCATTTTTTTTTAATAGTCACGCACTATATACTCAGCGACTTAGGATGTTAATTTTAACTAGATCAAATCGATTTATATTGATATGAACTTTAAAATCTATCGAAATTAAACATGAGCAAATCATATACAGAAATGCTCGTCAGCTCTCTAACCATGGCACATTGATCGAAACGATTGGATAAAGATATTTTTTTATATCCATATGTTTCGATATATTTATTAGTCGTTATGTATATTTTTTTGTATATACACATTAATATAAATCTTCAATTAATAAAACGCGTAAACACGCGGCACTATTTATTTGATAGTTGTCTCCCTATCCTTAAATCAATTTTAATAAATTCAACTTGATGAAAATAAAAAATTGATATAGGTTACGATTTTACATGTTAAATGTATTCTGACTATTTCTATACGAACCAAATTTAAAACATTGTTTGATATCTTGTTTTGATTTGAATTTTGTTAGTTTCGCAAAGAATTTTAAAGTAGGTCGTCTCAGACCACTGACTTAATAGCTACCTACTAAAGGTAAACATATTATGTTAACAAGTCAATACATCATCAAAATTATATCATCTCGTTACCTCCTATTGTCTGACGTCGCAGTATTTCAATAAATATGAAAGTTATTGCTACTAAAGCACATAAAATTTACCTATGCATTTGATTTTCTCTCATTTCGATCACTGCTCGCAACTTGCTTTATACAAAGAGTTATGTATGTTTGTGTGTGCCTTTCTACGCAGCTATCTTTTTTTTTAAATTGTGTATGTAGGCGGACAACCGGCCCATACCTGATGTTAAGTGGTCACCAACGCCCATTGGCATTGTAAGAAATGTTAAACATCGCTTACATCGCCAATGCGCCACCAACCTTGGATACTAAGTTGTTATGTCCTTTGTGCCTGTAATTACACTGGCTCACTCACCCTTCAAACCAGAACACAAGAATAGAACAAGAGAATACCTAACCGGAACAGAAGAATATTTGATGAGTGGGTGGTGATATCTACACAGACGAGCTTAGGATTAAGCTCTACCACCGAGTTATGTAAGGAAAGTTCAAAGGAATTTATCCAAAACAACGACAATCGAGATTACTGAATATATTTTTTAATATATGCATTTACAATTAGTGTTTATCTGATCTTTATACAATTATTGGTAACACCGGTATGGCTATTGATTTAAAATAGTACGATTATATATAATTTTTTACCTACGCTTTATCTTTTAATATATTAATTATAAAATGTAACTGAATCATTTCGAGTATACATTGTTACCGGTTCCGGTCCGGTATGTGCTTGTTACTGAAGACCTATGTATGCCACAATGGTTTCACCTAAATACGTTTACTTGACAACCGCGAGCGAATGAAAACATAGTTTAATGTTAAATTATTATGAGATAAATTTAAACACGCAAAATAAATAGTTTACTAGTAGCCCACCTCGACTTCGTCCGTGTAGAACAATGACCTATCTTATTATTTATTACGTAGGTATAATTTATTGTGAAACAGGAAGTGTTCGAAAAAAGTCACCGCCAAACACTGGAACACAACAATACTAAATATTGCCGTTTATCGGTAGTATATGTGATAAGTGGGTGATACCTCCCCAGACGGGATTCCACAAATCCTTACCTCCGAGGAAGCATGGTAAATCCGATTTTTTTTATACCAGCTACTTCGCGGTCGCACCGTTGACCACCACAATCATTATTTTTCGTGAGCGAGAATTTGAATTTTGCTATAACTCCTAAGATATTAATTAAAATTAAGTATAATATAGTGTAAAAGATAAATATATTCTAAGATCGAGAGGCAACGCAGTCGTCTCTTTATCGAGCGTTTTAAGGTTTTAAATAATAAAGATATAATAAAGAAATATTAAAAACAAGAAAATTCTAAAAAAAAAATGTGGAATAGTAAATAATACTACAAAAAATAAAATGTGGCGTAGTAAATAATAGACAAAGCGTAGAACTGTTCGCTCCCGATATCCGTGGATCGTTCACACCGCGGCATTTTTCTTAGTTTTAGCATTTTATACCCGCCGTAACTCAACGAAAAGTCCGATTGAATAATTTAAAGATGAATTTACATGTACATAATCAACCATCAATCGTAGCATAAGGATTAATATCACGATACAATTGTCTTCATCTTTCAATTCTATTCGTGTTTGACTAATTAGAACCAAAAACAGTTATTATTCCTTAGCTATAATAGTTAGATATATATAACCCCGCGGACTTTTTTATGTGTAATGAAAACTACTATAAACATGTAATACATTACATTTTAGGCATCATCAATAGTTTTCGCAGCTCGTGCTAAACAGCGACTGATGAATTATAGGAAACATTTTGATAACTTGGGTTAAATGATTGCATATTACGATTTAAAATCAAATCGAATTGTAAATAATATACAGCTCGTTGATAATGTAGCTTTATGTACGTGAAATATTATTTACAAACAAACATACACATATAAAATTTCACTTCTTTATAATATTATAGTATAGTATTGATATGTTAGTAAGCTGTTTAGTGCAAAATACAAAACGGAGGAAGAGAGCATCGAGTTTTATTTACAAAACATTACAGTTTCAGTTCTATGTGATTGAATGTGTCCGAACCTTATGTCTTGGTGACATAAATTTCTTTGTCAGTCTAAAGATAGTCTCTCCGACGTAGCTACACAATTATGCATGCTTCACTCCAGTTTTATAACCTTAATCCGATTTTAAACAAAGAAAGCCAAATTTATACGAGTTCCTTATATACACTACCTAAAGAGAGCGCCTTTGTATATTTATATGTCGTTTCTGTAAATAATATACAAATACAAAAAGTGTCAAAATTTTTTTTTTCCATGACATCGGACTATTAGTAAGAAATAAAAAATAGTAAATACATATAATAAACGCATAAATGAATGTTCTGGAAGGTATTCAAGGCCGACGGGCGGCACACGGAACAACTGTCTCCTTAACTACTTTTTTCTTTTTACTCTTATTGCCATTCGTTTATAAGCAGCTTTATTCGATTATAACACAGATGATATTTTAACAAGAATTTTTCGATTACAAATATTCACTTTCAATACAAGAACTAGCATGTCTTATAGAATTATTTTATTCCTAATAACCTATAATGAAGTAGCCAGTAATTGAAAAACAACTTTGTTAAGTTTCATTGTAGCATCGAAAATAAAATATAGAAACATGTCACAAAGTACAAATGTATTGCTACTACTTTACGACTACGAGACTAAAAACAAATTATATTGTTTTCTTATAAATTTATTAAGGACTAAAACATATTGATTATAGTTAAATTCGTCGACTAAGATCGGTTAGTTAATCGATGGACTCTTCGATCGGAATATATAAGACTGTTTAAATGCGAGCGCCACCGTGTAGAATGCATTAGCATAAATCCATTGAATGCGATGTATAAGTCGGTAGGTAAAATTCAGAATGATTAGGCGTTGACCCACTTTTTTATCACGGCTCGAGGCGATGAATGCGCGGGTGTACAAATACGTTTTTCCTACCGAAAACATTAATCAATGTAACATTACGCATATGATTTTGCAATTTTACGAAATGTAACACAAGCGTCATAAATAAAGACAATGTTATTATAATTTCCCAATACGTTGCACAGTTTTAACGCACAGCTAGTTAATAGTGCCATTGGATATATGTATATAATTGATAAATTGTTATATGTATATTAAATAAATAACGACATAATCACTAGTTTTTAAGCTATATATACATATGTTAAACCAGTATAAATTGGTGATGCTGTATTTTAATTTAATAAAATATTTAGTTAAAATCGATTTTAAGTGAGATTTTATTTCAGTCATTCTTTTATAGTATTCGAGACAGTCATTGGTTTTTTTTTAAATATATCGTTATGTTAAGTTAAGCACAGCTCACAGGAAGTTCAAAACTTAGTATGTTTATTCGAAATCTATAATTAAGGGCCTAAAACCAGCCACAGGCCCTTCCCACCCCCGTACGCGATTGCATTTTCATTTAATGCTTTTTCTAACACGGTCGTTGTACCTATTGATCTTTTTTTCTTGTTGTTTCTAATTTTACAAATCACTATGGAGCTTATATGGAATGAAACTTTTTTCTCTATTGTTAATATTTTTCGGGATATAGTAGGTTCTCCAACCGTGATTATACCATTTTATTATCGTATTTCCAAAAAAAATTAAGATACTTTACGAAAACCAAAGTTCGGTGTTTTTAACTAACTATATCTCGGAAAAAAGTAACGAGAAAAAGATTCAAATAAAATAGATGGGAAATTTTATCGTCTACAAAAAAGATTTCTACTACTTTTAACGTAAAATTTACCGTTTCCGAGATATTTGCGAAAAGACGTTTACCAAGATGGCGGCTAACGCTCGCTGCCTAGGATGACAAAAACTCGGTTTTATACTTAGGGGGTGCCCCCTCGTGCTCCGATATTCCAATCAAAAAATCAAGTAGCGGGATTTTGTGCAGAGCGAATGACTAAAAATCTTGGACTATAAGGATAAATCCCAGCATCCGATATGCCATTCCAACAATGCTATCAACGTGGTTATTCAATAGCAACTTATGATCGAGTTGTACTTCCAAGTCTCACCTGTTACCCTTTTTGTAGATTTTTCATTAAATTTGTAGTCGGATATTAAATTATTGTTTTTACGAAAAAATGTTATAATACTGCATTTCTTAAGATTTAATGAAAGTCCATTTTTCCGACAGTAGTGACAAAGGTTATTTAAGTCGAACGATTTGAAAGTAAGTACTAACAATTATTTGTTACCACACTTCAGAATACTTTGTTATTTTTCTTATTTACTGTTTTATTTGATTATATTGATTTAAGAATACTTCTATAATCTACATATTTCATTATAAAATTTCGGCATTATAAGTTTGACGAGGACTTACCGCCTTATTCATAAACTTTATTCAACTGGTGATTAGTTAAACAATATTTTGTCTTCTTCTTTCGTATGTCAAATCAATAATGACAGAAAGAGACAAATCAGTGTTTAGCTAAACAGTAACTAAGCAACGTTTATAAATAAGGCCGTTAAAATCTAACTAACAGTTGATTGACTCTGTAATTTCAACGTGGGTCCAAAAACCATGTTAATATTATAGGTTATTAATATCTGTCGCTGAGGCAACAAGAAGTGAAAATTGTTCTTCGGGTTGATAAATCTGAATGTAAAATTACATCACATTTAGTAAAGTCAAGCTAATTAATGAAATTAGTATGCAGCGAGAGGTTGACTGTATAAAAAATTACATACTATATTTTTTTCATATTTTATCTGTGAAAAACAAAATATTAAATTGAGTGTTAACAAATGTCGTATTGCCAAACGGCTTGTGAATTATGTACATACACTTTAGAAAAATAGTGTCTCATATTATGGTTATTTTGAATTAATACTACTTCAAAATTTTGAATATTTTAATGTCTGGAGCAATCATACGATTATCATACTAAACAAGGTTTTCTCCCATTTTTATTCCAAGGATTAGTTTTTTTTTCCAGATTTATTGTTAAGCAACCTGACCTCAAAATATAAGATTCGCATGTTTTTGCGACACGAGATGTCGATTGCAACATGCTTCAGAACACATTTCGTCAATGTAATGGGAGTGATCTGAATGACAGCAGCTTTCAGATAGTTTAACAGTATTTAAATGTGACAGATATTTAAATTATAGTATTATAGCATAACGCTCAAACTGAGAGCGCTATTTCTCACGTACATGTAAATAAGTAGAGCCTTGACCTCGTTACCACGATTTTAGCGTTATTACAAAACGTTTCAACGATGCGGCCCACATGACTGTGGAGGATTTACTATTAAATTTGATTTCATTTGAAACGATGAAACTTAGTGTACTTAAACCTGATCATTTAAAGAAAAAAAAATGCTCTATAATAAAATTAATATACGGAAAAAAAGCTTCAAAAGCGTGTCCAATAAAATAACTTGAAAATATATTACGAAATTCTCAGCTATGCTATATTAAAATTAAAATTTAAAATGTAAACGTTCAGCTAGCTCAGTTGCTTGTTACAGTCCTTGTAAATAGCTTATGTTCTATTGCCTTTTCTGCCAACTCAAAAACCCAACGTAAAGCCGGCAAGCATATGAAATTGCTAACGGTAATTATTAAAAGAACCCTTTAAACTCAGAACTAATATATATTATACTAGCTGCCTGCCCCGACTTCGTACCGAGATATTTTTAACCAATCAGACATAAACATTCGCCAACCAACCTATTCCCCGTAGTGTGTGTGTTGTGTGTGTACTGTGTTTTTCACGCATTTATTTAAATACATATATCGTAAGCCAAACAAAATTTCTAAAATTACATGTTCGGAGTGCAATAGTTTAAACGGCAGTATTTATCTACATAAAACGTTTGAAATTAATATGTTATTTATTTTGATAAGGATTATTACTTTCTGACGTTATTAAATATAAAAATATTAAAATATTGAAACATATTCACTGTTAGTAATCTATGAAAGATAGATATTGGTTGGCGTTGATTTGTCTATACATGTTTTAATCCTATAAATCTCTGAGTTCTTTTTTGTTTTACATTTTTGGCAGCGTTTGCTTAAAAACGCCTGGAACGCGACATACTACATAGCCTGAGTTCGACTTGAAACTACAAACTAAAATAATATAAAAGACCTATATAATTGGATTAGTAGTTTTTGCACCATACGAAAAATCGTAAATTCAAAGACAAATTCAAATAAATATATCCAAGTTATTAAACATTTAATACTTTCCTTAACCCTTACATGCGTATCTATCGCCCCCAACCCCGCATCGCCCTCAATTCCGATTTATTAGTTGCGGCGTGGATATAACTTCTCACTGATCTAAAAGATTTATATTTTCTTAGCATGAAAACAAATCATAGGATGTAATATTGATATCTAGGGATATAATATGACCACACCGCACAAGTTAAATCATAAAACTTGGTTTCCTAAGGAGAAAAAGGATTTAATGTTAGCCAATATGATGTTCGACGTGTTAATATTCGCAATTTTGATTCAAAATGTATTGTATTCATATTATCTACTCAGATTCTTTTTTAGTTTGTGGTTTTTTCTATATTTATTTATATAAACGTAAAAGTTAATAGATTTGTTTGCCTATGCTAAACACCGCAACCATATTTTATTTCTTTATAAAAATATATTTCATTTGACACCGTTAATGGTAAATAAATATATAGTCATTTTTATATTGAACTAACTGTGCCCCGCGGCTTCACCCGCGTATAATTAATGAAAATGTAATAAATTATTTTATTACTATAATAATACACACGCGCAGGCGCACACATACACAAATGGCTACTGCTAAATAAATACGTAATTAACGATTTGAAATTAATTTTCATAAGATACCGTAGGATTTACCAATTGTTTTAGGTCCTTACATATGAAATTGGCGTTTTGTACGAGAGGAATATAAAGTAATTGTTTTTTTTTGTAAAATATATTTAAATAATCAAAGTATGCACCGTTGTTATCTATGCACTTTTGCCGTCTCATAGGTAGTTCATTGATCCCTTTACTAAAAAAACCATGGGGGCGAGAATCAATAAACTCTTTGAAGGCAGTTTGGACTGCCGCATCGGAGTTGAATTTTTTTTCTTGTAAGAAGTTGTTCAAATTCCGGAAAAAATGATAATCTGTTGGAGCAAGGTCCGGGGAGTACGGTGGATGTCGCAGACATTCCAATTGTAGCTTATCGAACTTAGTGGTTGTTTGTTGTGTAGTGTGTGGTCTTGCGTTGTCGTGAAGCAGCAGTGGCCTAGAGCGATTGACCAATCTCGGTTGTTTAGCAGCTATTTCTTCCTTCATTGTTGTTGCAGTTGCTGACAATAGACATCTGCTGTAATCGTTTGGCCAGATTATAGAAAGCTGTAGTGAACGGCACCGGCGCTAGTCCACCAAACACTCACAAGTAACTTTTTCTGAGTCAATTTTCGTTTAAGGTCGAAATTTCCAGAACGAAAACGTTGAAACCAAAAACGTACCCTGCTTTCTTTTGCGACACCAGCGCCGTACACATCATTAATCCTTCTGTTTTTTCTGCAGCACTGGTGCCACGGTAGAACTCGTACTCGTAAATATACCGTTATTTTATGTTTTTCATTGTGCGGTAATAAGCGACGCTAAAGAAAAAAAAAATGAGGAAAAAACAAATGAATGACAGTTTTCAAAATTCAAATGTACCAGCTAAATGAATTTATAAATTTGAATTTGGAATTCTTAACCAAAGAGGAGATATTTCAGATCAAAGTGGTCATTAGGACAAAACTCTAATTTCATATGTAAGAACCTAATATATATGGCCTAACATTTGCGACATCACATGTTCTTTGTGTGTACCATCTTCCATCAAGATTGGTCAAGCCGTTCTTGAGTTATAAGAAAATATACATACAGACAGACACAGACAGACAGACAAAAATTAAAAAATAATATAATGTGAATCACTGCATCATAAAAAAAATGTATCTCTTCATGTCAAAGAAAAAGGCAATGTTTTTAATGATATATATTTTGTAGGCAAGATAAAACAAAAAGGAGATCATAAATGCGAAATTATGTTCTTGTGTTGCGTATGTAGTTGCCGATGGTGCTATATTTCTTATTAGATTGGCTATATATTAAAATGCTGATATGTATTTAATGGCACTTTTCATTTGATGTAAGAGGCTTACTTATATTTATTGCAATTATTATTAGTAAAAATGGGAACATAAAATAAATTTTAATTAAATAAAAATAATCAACTTCAAAAATTGTGATTTGATATTTGTAATTTGGAATTGTTCGTTATACCCAACTCAGGTAACCAACTCAGGTTTCAGTCGAGGTGAAGATAACAAGACGAACCAATTAAAATTATGTTAATTAAGGATTGGTTTCCGCTTGAAACGAAAAATACTCATTAGGTTGTTATTTTTTTCAAATAGTATTAAATTTTATAAATTGTCGTTACTACATTTCATTCATTTCAAATTTTTATTATTCATCGTAGACGAATAGCCGAATTGATCACATCAAGAAATCACTTCTTGAAGTGATGGCGTTTTGTGAAATCATAGTGCATATCACATTAAAACGTTAGGTCATGACATCAATCATATTATACAAGAAAATAACAACCAATATTCGTGGAAAAAAAAACCTTTCGACATTCACAATTAGGGAAATTTTCAGATAACCTCAAAGCGTATTCATGTATTCTTATTTTTACAACACCTATACGATTTATTCGATTCAGCCGTTTAAGATTCGATGAATCAATACATACCGATCAACGCATAATGCGCAGACATACAAATATACAGAACTTGTGGAAGTGGCACAAGGCTGTCGGTAGAAACGGCGCGAGTTGGCGCGCGATCGGTATGGAAACAACGGAAGCTGATCATTTGCCAGAAAGCTGCTTCATTTGGATAAAGTAAATTCACAAATCATATTTTTATTATATAAAACTTTCATGTTCATATCGAATTAGCAAATTTCATAACGTTAAACGTATTCGATATTTAAAAATGTATTTAAATTGGTTTATAAAATATTTTTGAAATTTAAATTAAAAGTTAATTACACATTTCTTGAGCCGTGCTATATATTGACTAACTCAGCAAGGTCGTACAGTGGTATTGTGCAATAGAAGCAGCCCCAGAATAATTTAGACATTACAATATAATGTACATTTACTTATTAAAATATTAATTACGTTTATGTAATTGTTATCGCTGAACTCTTATACTAAGTTATTATTTTTAAAAAACCACCTAGTTTGTTTCACCTCTTTGTTCTATAACAACAAGGCGATGGAGATTTGGCATATTTTCAATAATTCCAATTAGTTCTTATTATACGTCTTCTAATTAAGAGGTAAATTAGATACATTTATTTTTCTTTTTTTTCAACAATTAGTTTGCAATGCATTGTATAATTAACTATACATATTTATTAGTTCTATCCTATATTTAACATTTCCTCTTATATTTAAAAATATACAAATTTCGAAATATTCACATTTACAGTCAAATATGGCACATTGTTTTAATTTATGTCTTATTTATTATACAGTTAATGTTTAATGTTAATATTTTATAATCTTTATATCAGTTTGAAAGTAATAAACTTAAAGCGACAAGCTTGGGTTTTAATAACAAAAAAATGTTCGTGTGAAATAAGAAATAATAAATATCTACTCTTAATTGCCGAAGTACGACGAGTTTTCGAGCCAGAGAAGCAGAACCACGACGTCCTCTCAATGCGTTTATTGGTACACATTGCGAAATAATCGCGCTGTCCCACTTATGGAGATAAATTGAATTTCAATTTCGCCAAAGGGCGATGGAATCGAACGTGCATATTAAATACGAAATTTATAAGCTATCTGGTGTTACATTAAATTATTTATTTAATATATAATAAATTTTTTGACAAACTTATTTACGAAGATCGAAATGGTACGTATTTTTTTTTTAGATTTAATTTCATTTAATATAATGTAATTAAACGTAGCTATTAAGTTCTTGTGTTCACACGTAATATGCTAAATCGTCAAAATAATTATTATTAATTTTATCTAATCTAGTTTAATATCTTAAAGCATCGTTTTAGAACATTTTGAAACTTTCTAGAGACTAACTTTACAATATAGTCTGAAGATTGAAATATATATAAAAGTGGAGTAATACAATTTTAAATAAATTTATATTGTAATATATTCTTATGAAATTCCTATTGTATTCCATTTTCTTAATTTTTCCTTTGTTCAGTAACTTAACAATATTGGATCCATTATTTATTACAATTGTTTGAATGAACACTATAAATAAATAAATATTATGGTGGTTATTATAGCCTAGTAGGGCTTCATCTTTTCGAGACAATTTAATTTTACGATACGAATAGTGAAGTAATTCGTTTTATTTTTTATGCCATTACACATGATACATTATACTGTTATATTTCAGATACTATATTACAAAAAACAATCACGAATCATTGAAAGCAGGTGAATCGCGTACTGTCGTATAAATACCACAGCAATTCCTATGATATTAATTTATTGTTATAAAGTTCAAGTTTCAATTATCATTGCTTGATGGAAGTGGAATGTACTCTTAGGCTTGGCATACACGTCACGATTAAGACAATATTCCTAGAATTAGCTAGCCGGTTTCGTTTAAATTATTCATTCTGCATAGTCTCTCCTTCTCAAAGGTAAAAATATATTCAGAGTTAAAGATCTACTCCAGAAGTATTCATTTAACGTTCGACACATAGATATATTACATGACATAATTTGAGGAAATATACACTGCCGATACTTCGACAACGACAAATTTCAGCGATTGTACCGACCCAGTGCTATTTTGGATTTGATTTATGAAATTTATCTTGTACAAGATAACGCACTTTGCGAATGTATCGCATTTAAGTGAACCAATTAAATAAACAATCTTATAGAAAAATATATCGGTGATCTGTTTTCGCTGGCTATCCTAAAGTCTGAGATGTTTTATTTTCAGAAGTGCTGGTATTTTAATTTCGTCTATGAATAAGTAAGCATAACAATGAAATTACAATATGTTAAGGGTCACTGTTTAAATACGACCAATACGGACTATAAATAGTCCAGCCATTGAAGACAGAAAATATTAGTACCTGAATCATATTTTTCGAGAATTTAACCTCTCTGGTACCACTTTTTTTTTTTATCACTGGGATAACGCTTTACGCTCTTTTCCCCCAAGGGAACAGTGGGGGGGGCATGTGGGGCTCACCATATGTCCAGGGCACCGAGTGTGCCCCGGTCATCGGAATACCCACTAAAAACTCAGCGGTACCCTTCCCGTCTTAACGGGAGCGCCACGGGATCGCTTACGCATGCTACCGTGACGCTCCGACGGTCCATTCAATAGGGAGGAATCCCAGGGTACTGGGAACCCCCCCTAGTCCCGGCGGCACCTATTGTGGCGGGGTCTCCCCCCGCCACAATAGGTGCGCAAAGAGCCGCTTTCTTCTCCCCAGTCTTCTGCGGCGGAGCGGGTCTGCAGCGGCATCTTCCTCCCGCTCCCGCTCCGCGGCCTCCTTCTGCGACATCACACTTTCACAGAAGGAGACCATCTCCGACCAGCACCCCTCGCTTCCGAGCATCGCGTTGATGATGCTCGGCAAGGAGAGGTCTCCGCCTACAACCGCCGCCAGGGAATGCCTCTGGGGCCCCCCCGCGGCACACTCCGTCAGGGTGTGATGCGCCATGTCGAATGGCGCACTACACTCGTGGCAGGAGGTGACACTTCCCGCCGCGCTATCTCGTGTAGGTACTTACCGAAGCATCCGTGTCCGGTAAGCACCTGTGTCAGCCTGAACGAGAGCGTGCCTCGTTTCCTTCGGACCCAGCGACTCAAGTGGGGACGTACCGCCTCCACTATCACCAGGCCCGCCGTGGGGGACCCGAGGTCCTCCTCCCATCGGGCGATCAAGGCTTCTCCGGTACCACATAGGTTAAAAATAGTTATTACAAAAATTATACCTAGAGCATTAAATTTCCTCGAACTTTTGTTGGAAATATTTTTCAGTCAGAAATATGGAGTATATTTCTGACTGAAAAATATTTCTAGGTACGGAATCAAGCTCAAAAATCGGCAATTTTCTCTAATTTTCAGAAAAACTGTTTGGTATAATTTCACCAATATGAGGACGCGAGTAGTGGTAGCTCAAGGCGCAAACTCGGATTATTAATTAGGACACCAATCTACCAAATTAGTATTTTCCATGAACCTTTGTAAGTCAGAACATACTCAGTGACTGGACTATTAGTATTGATAACTATTATGTCAAATGAAATATAAAAAAATGAATAGTTATACAATGTAATGTGGGATTCGAGATGTCGAACAAAATTTATATATTATTAGCTTATGTTACAATATTAGTTAACAAGTTTTCGCCCAATGGTCAACACTCGACCATAATTATTATTGAACATTTGTGAAAAACGTCATGTCCTTTTTTAATTAATAAAACGATATAATATCAGTAATTTCACAAAATATCATAAATTACGGTGAAAAGGGTGTGAACTCAGATTGTATTTGATTTTCAGTCTGCACCTACACAAATGCTGCCAACACAACGTATAATTTGCATACTTAAAACTGAAATGAAAATGTGGCAGTAGAACAAAATTAAATAACCCACTAAGGGAGTGAGGAACCCACTGAGATCTAAGACTCAGACTTTTATAAAAGTAACAGATCTTTAAAGTTTTTTTTTTAGATTTAAAATTAAAATCGTGCAAAAATAAGTGGCAGGCCTGAATTACTCGATTAAATAGCATATGGGAATATAACCAACTATGGTTTACCAAAGTGCAATGTTTCAAAATGCAGAACTTTGAAAATGTGTAGATTTGCTTCATCATGTCATTGCGTGATATGAACTTATTTATTATTGACACGAAGAAAATCAATGAGGCAGATATCTATATAGCCTATTCCAATCGAAGAAGGGATAGATATAAACAAACCCTAGGTTTACGTATTCCATGCGATTTGTTAATAGCTCTGCTTTATTATGCACTGCAGACAGTTATTGAAGTCTTTATTTATAATGCAACATTATTCCACTTAACTACTTATGTCCTCTTGTTCAAGCTGTTTTCCCATAACAATTTCATCGACATTTAAAACTGATTCTTTTCGTAAATCCATAATGAATATATCATAGATTATGTAAGTCCTCGGCTAATTATATCGGGTCAATTCATTATTAAAATTGTTTATTTGTCTTGGTGGTTATAGATGGATTTGAATAATGTATATACTAAATATCTAACTAATTAGTGTTTTTTTCTTATGATATGATGCAAAAAAATCGTACATAAAAATTTAATCAATAATAATCACTACACTGCATCGGTCCGTGCTAGTTGTAGCCTGGTAATCAAAAAAAATGTAATATTTTTTTCCTTTGTATCGAGAGAAATAAATATAATTTCAATTATATTTCATAAAGCATTCGGTGATATCGTTCGATTTTATACACATATACAGTGGTGGTCATATAATTAGAAACAATTCTTATGAATAAAGAAAGTATAACTTCAACGTACAAATGTTCGTAAAAAATATACACATTCAATAACTATTAATCATGCAATAATATAGCCACTCAAATAAAAAACTCATTAAATGCATAAAATATAAGACATATCTTACTTTTAATTACAAAATGAGTCTCACACATGTAGGACTTTATTTTCTGTTACTGGCCGCTTGGACGCCTAATTAGAAACATCTTAAAAAATCATCCATAGCTCGTTCTTTTTTGAAATTGGAGAATAACATTTCTTTTTCTATTATTTTGGCGGCAATTCAAAATTTAATCTGAATTTTATTTTCTTCAAAATGGGCAAAAATAAAAGTAGTGACGCGTCAATTAGGCAAATCATTGTTAATTTACATATAGATCATAAGTGGGCGTACAGAAGAATAGCTGAGCATTTAAATTGTTCTGTTAAGAAAGTTTTTAATGCAATTGATCATTATAAAACACATGAAACTGTTGAAAATGTTCTTAGAAAGGCTCGGCCAAGAAAAACTTCTCCCAAAGAAGATACGCTAATCGTTCGTGTTGCTAAAAAAGACCCAAGTAAAGACTCCAACTAGATTAAAAATAAAGGTTTTTCGCCTGATGACCCGAGAAACATCTCGTCAACACTGATACGCCGAAGATTAGTGGAAGCTAAATTGTTTGGAAGAATCTCTCGAAAGGTACCGCTTCTTACCAAGCAATACCGAGAGAAGCGATTCAATCAATCAATCAATCAACAGCCAATCGTAGTCCACTGCTGAACATAGGCTTCTCCCAAGGTGCGGCAAAGCTCCCGGTCCTCCGCCTTCCGCATCCAGTCGGTACCCGCCACCTTCATAAGGTCATCGGTCCACCTGGCTGGAGGGCGTCCTACGCTGCGTTTGCCGATTCGCGGTTACCACTCTAGGACTCGTCTGCTCCAACGGCCATCGGTCCTACGACATACGTGACCAGCCCACTGCCACTTCAGCCTGCTAATTTTGCAAGCTATGTCGGTGACTCCGGTTCTTTTCCAGATAATCTCATTTCTGATCTTATCCTTCAAAGAAACTCCGAGCATAGCTCGCTCCATAGCACTCTGAGCGACTTTAAATTTGTGGACTAGTCCCGCAGTTAGTGTCCACGTTTCGGCACCGTATGAAATGGCAGGTAAGACGCATTGGTTGAAGACTTTCGTCTTGACCTGATGAATGACCTGTCCTAGGTAGGTATATTCACTAACAACTTCGAGAGGTTTCCCTTCGACGTATATTGGTCCCGGCATGACATGCCTATTGAACATGACCTTAGTCTTGTCCAAATTCATACCGATACCGACACGCCGGGAAGAATCGCTTAGGCTACTCAGCATTTCGGTGAGTTGTTCCAGCGACTCTGCTATGATGACGATATCATCGGCAAACCGAAGGTATGAGATGTACTCGCCGTTTACATTGACTCCATATCCAGTCCAATCCAGCGTCTTGAAAACGTCTTCCAACGCGTTGGTGAACAGTTTCGGGGATATTACATCCCTCTGTCTCACCCCTCTACGCAGTCCTGGATGTGGACAGTCATTGTAGCGGCATTATACAGACATCTCAGTACCTCGATATATCTCCAATCGATATGACATCTCTGCAATGAGTCGAGCACTGCCTAGGTTTCGATGGAATCAAAGGCTTTCTCGTAATCCACAAAAGCCATACACAGCGGCTGATTGTACTCTTCGGTCTTCTGCACAATCTGCCGAACAGTATGGATGTGGTCTACGGTGCTGTAGCCTGATCGAAAGCCGGCTTGCTCTGGGAGTTGAAACTCGTTAAGTCGTCTGGCGAGATGGTTCGTGACGATTCTTGAGAACAGCTTATACACGTGACTCAGGAGGGAGATTGGTCTGTAGTTTTTCAAGAGGGTTGTATCACCTTTCTTGAATAACAGTACCACCTCACTCCCACTCCACGCTTCCGGGGTCTTGCCATGTTGGATGACGGAATTAAAGAGGCTTGCTAGCTCTTTCAGGACCGGAGTCCCGCCTGCCTTAAGCAACTCTGTTGTGATTCCGTCATCTCCCGGAGCTTTGTTGTTTTTAAGCTGTTCTAAAGCCGCCCTAATCTCGCCTTGGTCAACGACCGGGAGCTCCTCGGAGTAATGGCGCGTAAGAGGGGCGCGCTGGTCATCAATATTGATTCCCGCAGGTTTATCCGCTCTTGAAGAGAACAACTGCCCATAAAACCTCTCTACTTCTCCGACGATCTCAGGCCTAGAGGTAACGACACTACCGTTTTCAGTTTTAAGTTTTGTTTTGCGGCCTCCCAAACTCGACGCGAGCGAACACTTTCGATCCCCGATTTTGCTCAATCGCAGCCTTGATTGGCACGGGTATTGGAGCATCGGAGATCGCGTCGCGTCAGCGTTTTTATTGTTCGGTTTAAGGCCTTATCTGACAAAAGCGGTGGTAGTTCTCGTCGTTGCCTCATGAGCTCGAGGGTCTCAACAGAGAGTTTTGGTGCGCTGCGTGCGGGATGTGTTTTGCAGTATTTTGACCAGCCTGTCGGTTTTCTCATCAATACTGCTTACGGTTTCCAACGCGGTGAATTGATTTTGAAGCTCCATTTGGAACTTTTCGGAGCCTTGAGCAACTTGGAGCGTCGTAGGTCGGAGAGTAGACCTCATCATTCGCGATCTTTCGGCTTTGAAGTCGATATCTAGAGTGCCTCGAACCAAGCGGTGATCACTACCGGTATTAAACCTGTTGATCACTGAGACATCTCTAAATATGTGCCGTTTATTCGATATGATAAAGTCTATCTCGTTCCTTGTCACGTTATCGGGGCTTCGCCAGGTCCACCTCCTCTGGGGCTTCTTGAGAAGCGATTATTATTCGCTAAAAAATATGTAATTTGGACGGTACGAGAATGGAAAAAAGTGATATTTTCAGATGAAATAAAAATAAATATGGTAAATTCCGATGGAATGCGCTATGTTAGACGCCCTGTAAACAATGCTTTTAATTATAAATACACAAGGAGTATAGTCAAGCACGGTGGCGGTACAATGGATCAATGGCAATACAAAAATATCTTAGAGCACACGGACGATCATTTTCCTATAACCTGGATCTTTCAGCATGACAATGACCCTAAACACACGGCCAATAGCGTCAAATGTTTCCTTAGCGAACAGCGTATATCCGTTTTAGAGTGGCCAGCAAATAGTCCGGATTATAATCCGATAGAAAAGCTCTGGTATATTGTTTAAAAGTAAGTCTCAAACAAACGTAACACCAGTTAAAACGAACTATATGAAGCATTTGTTGAAGCATGGAATTCAATCCCCCTAGAAAAATGTATGAAATTGAGTGAATCAATGCCACGTCGTTGCAGTGCTGTTATTGAAAATAAGGGATACGCCACTAAATATTAATTATAACTATTGGTAGGATGTGGATAGTAGCTATTTCGTAAATAACAATACTAATTTCTAATACTTAAAAAATATTGCTTTTTATATCTTTTGTTGTTGTTTCTAATTAGTTGACCATTATTGTTCATACCTTAAAACTGATTTAAATGTTTGTCCGTAATGTAATATTGTAACTGCACTTGTGTAATGGGATTTATATTGTTTTTCTAATAAATGATAAATCGTTGAACATATTGTTGTCCTATTTATTGTTTAATTTCAAAATAAAAACGTTGGTAGTGTTTCTCATTATACGACCACCACTGTATATAGGCCACCTAAGCCTCATTCCATGAATTACGCATACATGTGCAAATTATTTAGACCTTTAAAGCACTAAACAGCGAAAAATCGATTCGTATTGATCTGAACTTTAAACTTAGCGTTATAAACCATGACGAAATCATATACCGATATGCACAACAGCGCCGCGCCGTTACCATTAGTCTTTGCAAAATAGCAAAATTTAATTTAAAAACATTGTTGAATATAACAATCAACTAATTTAAATATAGTCACTGTAAATTCATCCACGATTAACTCTTTTTAAACAACTACAAGGACCGGTCTACATATTAATACTACGACACGACTTGTAAATACTAAGACAAAATCACCGAGTGTATATAATACCATTTTTACCAAAGTACAGTAAATCTCTAGGTAAAACTTCGATAACCAGTGTCCGGAATTGGGAGCGGGGAAGGGGTGAGGGGAAAAGGAGGGAGGGTGTTAGTCCCCTACTCCCTACAACACCACTCTCATTACAAGGTAATGCACCATTCATGAGAAAAAATTCAAAAATAAATCTTGTAAAATTAACTTGAAAATTACATTTATCGCCAAAAATTCAATTGTAACGGCTCCTGCGCTGCATGAATTTAACATAAAAATGATTATATATTTTGTTAATTTAAGTAAAACGTCAAGATCAGTGTATAAAATAACAACTAATCACTTAATCACTACGAGCGTTTTTTTTACTAATTTTTAATTGTACTTAATTTTTACTTGTCACTTGACAGTTGACATTCATGGGCACAGATTATTTTTCGAGAATCAAGTTTAGACTGAGGGCTTAAAAGTACTGCCAAAAAACCTAGATTGTATGAAATTATATGAATAAAAAAAATCACTAGATTAATGGGACGATTCGGTTCTGGCACTGCGATGTACTTAAAAAGTAACCTAACATAACCTAACCTAAACATATATAAACCATTGAGACGTCTTTATAGCACGTTTACTTTATCTATGTTATTTTTTATCATGTTGTTGTTTACAGTAAATGACAGTAATGTTTTTTTCGTATTTAACCCATTTCGAGGTTAAAAATGTTTCTTAATTTTATCAAAAATAGGGCATTTTCGTTTACTGCGAGTGAATATTGTTATGATCAGGGACCAAATTACATGTGTTAAGTTGCTTTTACAGTGATATATTATTGTATTTTTCGTATTTAACCCATTTTGAGTTTATAAAAGTTTTCTTAATTTTTTCAAAAACGGCGCGTTACCTTTTAATGTGAGTATTATTTCTATAATCAGGGACAAAAGCTCTACCAGATACAACACATTTTCACCTCAAATTCGTGACACCTGATATCGAAGCGCAACCAATCTCTATTAAGAAAAAAAATACAAACTTTAAGCATGAAATTATATGCATAATTAAACATCTCAGACTGCTAAAACGTAACAAAAAATATTTCTTAAAATCGTTTGATAACCGATTCTATTTGAAATGTCCGTTTCCAATCTATTGTCAGCATAATTACTGCTTATCACAGTATAGTATGGAGGTGTTGTCACTTCAAAGAGTTTTCATATAAAATTGTTTACACCGTTCTACTAAACAGTAAGAGTATATTTTACTTTGGGGTAATGCGCTACAGATATTCAATCTGATTTCATTTTGCAAAAAAGTTCGGTCTATTTATAATCTTGCAGCTCCTCCCTAGGGCACGGTATTCATTTCTATAATAAGATTCTGAAGATATTTTTACTATGGTTATTTATAAATTTAAAATGTCAAACAAGCATTGATAAGGCCTATTACTTTATAACAGACTATATTAGATGATAAGAAACTGTAGAGTATTCGTTGATTTACATGCAGGTTAGGTAAGTAATAAAACGAATTCTATTTATTAACATAAATAAATTTACACACTCAAGAAGAAAAAGCAGAGACTCAGTACTTACTGTCAAAACAGTAACTTACATTACGTACCGGTGGTACCTTTACATTAAATACTGAAAAATGACGATGTAAGCAAATTATTTTTAATTAGAAACATAATTTATCAGGAGCATCTCGCGTAGACATAATACGAGGTATTCCCACGACAAAAAGCTGCGTTTGAACATTCGTTAGAAATATAATATACTTCGATCAAGTTGTATTTTAAACATGAAGCAGAAATATCTTTGTCACTAAAATTGACAAATGAAACTACACTGACTCGTCATCATTCTTAAAACTACGAATACGATGGGTATGAAACATTAATAGTTATAACCGGTAAATTTTGCCGGTGTGGATATCTTTCTTACGGACGCTAGTAAAACTTTACCAGAAAACGAGTATATTGTGTGTAAGATTTATATATCAACGAAATGACTACATAAAATTTTATCAGTGGTAGAGCTTTGTGCAAGCTCATCTGGGTAGGTACCACCCACTCATCAGATATTCTACCGCAAAAGCAATACTTGATATTGTTGTGTTCCGGTTTAAAGGGTGAGTGAGCCAGTGTAAATACAGGCACAAGGGACATATCATCTTAGTTCTCAGGGTTGATGGCGCATTGGCGATGTAAGCGATGGTAACATCTCTTACAATGCCAATGTCTATGGGCGTTGGTGACCACTTACCATCAAGTGGCCCATATGCTCGTCCACCTATCTGTGCTCCATCCATAAACTCCATAGTAATCCATCCATAGTATCCATAAAAAAAAACGTTCACTGTAGCGTATGATGATATTACAGTAAAATCATGTGATTACCCCACTGTTGGGCTAAGGCCTCTTCTCCATTTTTGGGGAAAAGGTTAGGAGCTTATTCTCCCACGCTCCTCCATAGCGGGTCGGGTGGAATACAAATGTGGCAGAATTTCAGCCGAGATGGCCCAGTGGTTAGAACGCGTTAGTCTTAACCGATGACCACGGGTTCAAATCCAGGCAAGCACCACTGAATTTTCGTGCTTAATTTATTTTTATAATTCATCTCGTGCTTGGTGTTGAAGGAAAACATCGTGGGGAAACCAGCATGTGTCTAATTTCATTGACGATATTAGTTTTACGATAAATTCAGTTCAATTGACTTGTTCGTTATACACATAATGTACCTTTATGTTATTTATAATATATCTAAATATTAAGTTAGCTAGAACCACTTTAGTTTTAATACTCACTATTTCCTTTAAATTTTATTTGGTTTAAAATTAGATCGTAACGAATAAACGTGTGGGCGGTTACTTTAACATATTTATTGTCATATGCAATGAACGACCTGTTTCCCAGATGAATTCATTATAACAATTGATTTTCCACTTAATCGCACGTCTATTGTCATTAAGGACCGTCCATTCTAAATGTATTTTTAAATATTATGAGTATGATAATCATAAATATATTCGTTGCGCTATTTTAATATCAATTCGAATTAATAATCTGTTATAAAAATTAGAAATATCTATTTTTATTATTTTAATAAAAGATATTTTATTTACTAGTTCCAAGATCTTTTTAACTCGCCAATTATACATATACACAATTAGAATATCAAGTGGCCCTTGACTGGAACGTATCACCTAGTAGCACTTTGGCCCATTAAGAAAATGTAGGTTTGTTGAGTAAACCCAACTGCAATCTCTCGGGACCTTGGAGCGGTAGGAGAGGGCGGGGAGCCGAGGGCGCGGGGGGCACGGTCGCAGATGACGCGCGTCCTACTGACACACTGACACACTTACCCAGTGACAGTGGTACTGCTTTTGGTCCGACGAGGTCGCTCGGTGCGTCCTACGTGTGCAATTATATGTATAGTCTACGCCATTCTAACGTAGGGGACGCCGGACGACCAACATCAATTTGATCCAATACGCTATTACGTACAGTTACATAGCGAGGAATAAACAGATTCGCTTTTTGGTTAACAACTTATTTACGTGCAAATAACCTTTAAGTTGTAGAAAGCGACAAGTATAATTTAGAAAAATATATAATAATAGCGATGTGGTATATAGAAGTTCAATAATTCCGATAATTTCTTTGAGCTTTTGATACATTACTAGTTAATAATATTTCTATCAATCTCCAACCTTTCGCTTTGTTAGTGCGCTCCAGTCGGCTGACGTAGAGTTTTTGCAATTTAAAAATATATATAAAACGTATTTCTAATTATGTACTGAGTTGCTGATAACAATCAGTAATTGAATATAAATTTGACTGTAAATAAAATGAACTTAATTTAAATAGTATCACGCAATCTGTTTATTTGAAACCGAAACCTTATAAAGATTTACAAGCTGTATTACATAAAATAAAAATACATTATAGTGTAGAGTGAATACGCTGTGGTTGCGCATAATTTTGCAACGTAACGTTTCGAACGATTGTCTCGTGACATTCACGCGTTAGTAACACTGATTTATATCGCGTTTTTTTTTTGTTGTGAAACTTTTGCACGAATTATGAATATTCTTATACAAAAATGAGCGTAATCTCATTATGACTACAAGTCAAACACTAAAATTTTCTATGGATAACCCTCCAAACATTCATCTAAACGTTATATTAATTATATATTATTTATATAATATCGTTTGTGTCTACATTTCATTTATGTAATATAATAAAAACAACCTAAGTTATTATTTCTATTATTTTAATCTCGGGAAGTTATGTAATATATAGTTCATAATTTAAATTCTATTTTATATTATTTACATTACTTTTGATTCAAGCGGAATAGCTATCGAAAGCTTGTATAACATTAAAGCAATTTGTGCATTAAAATGATTAAAAGTACGTAGTATTCATATGAATGCTCTCAAAGCATTAGATAAGATTCGTCTCCAATAACAATACTCTCCCACGAGAATCGAGTATTTGTTGTCCACCACAAACGTAGGTCACTTGATATCTAAAAAAACTACGTAAATAAAGAGTAGAGAATTCAATTTGAAGTACGACCTATACTAAGACTTAACGTCATAGACAACAAGCAATACTTGATTAAAACCGATTAAATATGATACATAAACATATGTTGATTTATATATAAGTCGCTTTAGTAAAAAAATCATTATAAAAAAATACTCTTTCTTGCTAATTTGAAGTAAGGCGTACTTGCACTCTTCCCGCTGAGAATTCGTGAAGTCATTATTTTAAAATTAATCGCTTCATAAATGTTAGATTTTTCGGTTGCATCTTTATTATTTGTTTATTTTTATTAATAATTAGTAGGTCTTAATAGTATTAATAATAGGATTCAGATTTTGATATGCGCTATCGTAATAGTGCCCATCCGTACAATACGGATTACTGCTGAGTTAAATATGTCTGGGTTCTGAGAAATAGTTTTTACGACTTACGTATTGCACGGCACACGATAACCATCATAAGGTCAGTAGTATATCTAGAACATTAGTACACCTGACCTTTTCAAATATTTATTAAGTGTAATGTAAAAGCTCGCAGTTGGGATTTTATCGAAAAACTCAGCTTTTGCAAGTGACGCGTGTAAACACATTTGTCTACACTCTACATAAACAAATAAAACTTTAATTGTCGTTTATTTAAAGAAAAAAATATAAACCGGAACCAATTATAAGATATATACTATCTATAAAAAGAGGTATATTATGTATATACATATAAAGAAATATTCAAATATAAGCTATTATGTGAAAGGGTAAAAAAGAAATAAACAAAAGTGACCTATTTATAACATTATTAGTATGATATGAATAGAAATACATAGCATGATATACATATATCGGGTAGATGTGACTGAAAAGTTAGGCTAAGTGCACACGAAGGCTGTCAGGCCCGTGGCGTCACGGGCGGTATTTAGCAAGGACGCTCAATAAACATGACGTAAATGTCACGTGTCGAAATAATCGAGGCTTTACAGTACAATACAGTCACGATTCACGTTCATATTTAGGATAACTTAAATGTATCCAATCAAACCATCGACTAACTTAGATTTTTGGTTAAAATCAATTTATATGTATCGGTCATGTTTTAAAAATATAATGATATTTGGTATTACTTAAAGTTTCAGTAAGTTTTCTCAAGGTTTCGTAAATTATAATTGATGAAATATTTTTGTCAAGGTTCACAGTATTGCGTAGAGATGAAAGGAAAAATACGTAGTGATACTAACCTTGCCGAATATTATTTTGCCAATTAAATTATATTAAATTCAGTTAAAATTGCGTATGCATTCGTCACTCAAATCTTACTAATATGTGAAAGTGTGTTCGTCGGTCGCATCATCAGGTCCAAATATGACGGCTTACATTAAGTTTACAGCAGATTGTGCAATACAGAGCATTTTTTGGCTTGGTTTCCTTTCCACGTCAATAAAAACAAAGTAAGACCGTCACATCAATAATTATCTAATAATTGAAGTAAGACTGGCTAATGGATGTTATTATCCGGACAACCTACGCCAATAACATAGCAATCGACCTTAGTCTTAAGGGAACAGTGTGAAAGGATCAAATCATGTGTTGAATCTCTGGCGATAATCTTGTTCCATAATTGCCCTTGGCATGCGAGCAAATTATTTAATCATTAATACAAGGGCACTTACTGAACTTGTCTCCCATCGGGATTAATGATGAATGTGGAAATCAGAAATAAATATAAAGTTAGCCTTAATAAGGATTCGCTGGTTACGATGCGGATGCGAAAGTTTAAAAACCAATGAGTCACGTCGTATTTACCAATTGGAGAAAATGGAAATAACAAACGTGCCGGTGTCGACACCGTCCAATTGTTCGAAGAAGTAGTGAATTGGTTTCTTCGGTACTCGTTTAGTATTTTAACGTATATATTTACAAGATTCTTTATTAATATTTAATAATTACTACTTATTCTTGGTGGTAGTAGTAGATGGTGAATATTTTTTAAGATTTATTTAAAATCCCATTTTAGTGAGGTTAGAAGTCGCGAAAGGATTTCAATCAGAGCTCTATTTTCGCGTTGAAATGTATTTTGCTTATCTATATACAGAAAATTACTGTATATTATAGTTTTAAATAATGATTACACAGTAATGTTAATATCGATCCATTTTCAAGAACGCAATGACCTCGACACAGTTGTCTGCAGAATACTATCTGCATTTTCCTTAAGTAATTCTTCTGTTTAAATAAATATAAGTATTTCAATTTTTTTTTCATTGGATATGTAAAAGTTATTCAAAAGTTTATCCCCATTTGAATAAGATGGTTGACAGTAGTTTATTTTCATTGGAAAATGTGAGTAATAAAACAAACGTGGTCTTTGATTTCATAAATTATCTAATCAAAGATATTATTTTACTAACGTTATTAATAAAAAAATATGATGCAGTCGTCGAGGTTCCACAATACAATGGTGCAGTAACAAGGTTTGTTTATCTAATTTTTCCATTGTAAGCGAGAAATGCTTCGCGACTTCCCTTGTAATAATGAAAACTGTGTCAAGGTTGTTGACATTATCTTATTATGTGACTGAACAAAAAACCAGTCAGCAGGAGTAAGTCTTGATCATTTCGTGGAATTATGAAAATAAATTTGTCTGGTCAGTTATTAGTTGCGGGTAATTTTTTTTTTTTTGAGGTTCAGAAAACCCTTTTTGTGGATTTAAAAAAATTGATAATATCTGCTCATATAAACGCGAACAAGAATACTCTACGTATCTATCCTACATAACTTTAGAAAGATATTAGTACTTTCCTGGCACAATTAAAAATATAAGCAAAGAAACTAAACAAAGAATTTAACTGAGTAAACAAGAGTTTCCTTGAAATCGACTTTGATTTAAAGAAATGTGTACTCAAAACAGCATCCAGGTTTGACCAAGGTGGTTTGGGCCAAGTTTACAAAAGTAGGTCAGGGGAAATTAAACGACTAAAAGCTAACCGGTCATTCCTTACGGATATTTCCTATCGAAAGTGCTATCGTCCGTTTGTTTACATTGGCACTTTAACTGAAAAACATCAACGTATTTTGTGTCACTAAAATATAATGATATTTTAATTTAAAGTGTTTTAATAAGAATAATCTAAACGCCAATTATTATTAATAGAGGAACAAAAAATAACTCATATATACTCATTATTTATGACAACACCTGCAATATAATAAAGTAACATGAAATATCAAACTAAAGCGATTGGTAAATAAATTCATGGAAATTAGGTCGAGCGGATCAAGATCGAGTTGAAAATGGGTCAAAGGGAACACGCCATCGCCACCCAGGGGAGGGTGAGTGTGACCTGACGTCGGCGTGCGCCAGTCACCTCACACGGTAGATCAGTTGCCGAAATATAAACATCAACATAAATATTAAAAAGTGTTAAAATAAATGTACACATCATTAGTTTAATACAAAAAGGAAAACAATTAGCAATCAAATAATCGGAATAATGATTCATTAAAACTATAATTACAACACCTTGTACGTAACTCTTAGAAATATTATTTTCTGTCTGGCGTTACCCTTGCCATCGCCGTATATATATCGGAGTTGTAAACAGTCATATGTTTGCAGTAACTAAAGTATTTATATTAATTATTAGTTATTCATCCACGTACGGCTGTAACTAGGTCAAGTTCATAAAAACCAGGCCAGAGGATAACAGAACTGCAGTTGACATTATTTTATGTAGGTTGCAGATGTTTATGTCAAGTCTTATTTATATACTATATTATTTTAAGTTTAATAGATTGATAACAATATTAATTACTTTTACGACATAAAAAGATAAAACTTACCATACACATTTATATGGCTGATAATAAAGGATATTAATACTTATAATATATTCATTAGATAGTTAGTTAGTTAGAGAAGTTAAAATTATTTTTCTACAATCAGTTTTATTATTTTTACATGAAAATAAATTTAAACAACAACTCTCTACTTGAAATACAGCTCCTTTATAAGAGATTAAAGTGCAAATTCTACAGAATCCTTGTTGCAAGATAATACTCTTTTGTTATGGCAAATGAAATGCAATATTTTTATTTCTTGATTTATTGTAATCACGAAACCACTTTAATATCACAGTTAAATACAATTTAAAATGTTTTATTTCATAGTTGTTACAAAATATCTTAATAATGGAATCCGTAACCGTTCTAAGTATTGAGAACTGATACTTTGAGTCATTGGGTATTTATGAAATTCATATAAATTTGTTACAATGAATAAAAATATTGAGCCGAGACTTTCAAGTTAGCATAGGTAAAATAAGGAGCGAGACGAATAGATGTATGTTTTGAAAAGATTCTGAGAGGCTCGATCCAAACGAACGGATAAGTAGGCGAAGGTCAGGCGCTATTGTAGTCGACGTGAAGTGACGTTACACGTTACACCTAGAGATAAGCGGCTTGCTTGTACAGAGCCTAGGCTAGTGATGCTTTAAGGCAAGTGTCTTATATATCAATATAATATTAAAATCGAACATAGAATTAGCTACCTCATATAGATTGTAAGTTTATTATAACACGTAATTGCAAACCTCATTTGACAAAATATCAAACGATCCGTAGATAAATACATCATTAAAGTGAAAAAATTTTTAATAAAACGAATATATTTATAGTTTGTTTACATTTTTTCGTAATTTCATAGTTCATTTGAATATTGTGGCATTGGGAGAAAATTTAAATATAGTTCAACCAAAGAAATAACGTAAGAATAAAAAACAGTTTTATACGTTCCCATCGGTAAAATAACGTGTTGCGACATCATGTGTACAATAAGCGTAGGTATTATTTGTCTGAAATTAGCAAACAATACTAAACGATTACGTTTTGACTGACAACGAATATACAGTATGAACTGTTAATCCTTGTTATAAGGAATGTTGTACCATGTAATAATTGGTTTTTGATACTAATGAAAACCAAAAGTATCGGACTATGTTTATCTCTACGTGCTAATCTCGTAGATATTTTCTGATTCACGAGAATAAGTTTACATTACAATAAAACGATATGATTGTAACTTCACGGAGCCGAGGCGGGACTAGAGTATAAATGGAACAACACATTCGACAGTGTCACCGTCCTGTACTTACGTCTTAACGCTGACTGACTTATTTTTTTTAGAATAAATAGCCGGTTTCATTTGCATTGACGTACAATAAGACGTTTTAGTGGCGTCACACGTAGATCAGCTCTTGTCTTAAGTAATTATTTAGAAAAACAATGTCACTATCTCGACCAACATGTTTTTTGCGTTCACTTCTTTTACGCAACATTGATGATACTTAATCGATTTTAAGGATTTAAACATAATTTAGGGGTATTATTCCGAACGGGTTTTAAAATAAATTCATACTATTTTCAAAAGATGTTAAAAGTGTAGGAATCGAGCCGTAGATAGACGCTCTTCGGTCCATTTCGTGGCTTAGGCTAATAGAGATAGAGGCTGACGTTCTAAAGAAGTGTAAGTTCTAGAAAAGCCTAAACGAAAATGTGCTATTTGTGTTATCTAATAGAAAATACTTATGAACATTGATCACAAAGCAATTTTTAAGTTTTTTGCGATACATGTTGTTTGCCTACTAATAGGATCTTTAATGTAACTAGATACTTAAAAAAAAAGTTATAATAGTTGCTAAATCTATACATCTATTCCATAAAGTTGCTTATAATTGTAAAACTGCTAGGCGCAAACCGTCTGGTCTTCACTTAAAGAGTAACTTTGGACCTTATTCCACCAATTTACTCCATTGCTAGTCGGAGGTCGGTGTGTATCTTCTAACACATGTGGCAAAATATCATCTGACACATGAACGTTTTCTCACGATATCTTTCTGAACTGTTGAGCACGCGAATAATTAAAATACAGTTTAAGCACATGTAAATTCAGTGTTACTGGGATTTTAAACCGCGATATTAAAGCAAAATTGACGTTATTCAATGAGCGACTCCGGCTCTTTATTGACTCACTTAACTTTATAACATTATAACTATTAAGTGCTGTATAAATTTGAACTACGATTTTATTTATTGATTTACATAAACTTTTAAACATAAATCCGAAATTGAACTTTCGTTTCTTTTCTACCTCAAATTTTCCGTTTTCATTGTAGCTATAACGTATAAAATATACGTAATAATTTAAATGTTAGTTAATGCGTTTTATATATATATGTATGTGTGTATGTTAAATATACACTGTATCAAATTTTCGGTCAATCATTTTCAATTCATTTTTCTAGTTGTTGGATCAAATTATGGAAATTTTGTAGCATTTACTTTTTCGGCACCTTGAGACTTAAGGTCATTCGCACAACAACAAACTTCAAACAAACAGCACCAAAGTACGTATGCAATGTACGGCTGACCACACAGCCTTACCTCCTACAATAATGTTTTATTCAAATAATCAATACACTATATGAAAAAAAAAATCGATGTTCATTGCTTGTTTTCCATTAAATTGCTTTGTGTGGTACCGTTCCCAGCGTGTATTGGATAATTAAAGTTAATTGTGCTCATATAGTCGGGTAGAGTTATGACACTGACATCGCAGTTGTTTTCCTCGACCTAGTCTGCTTGGGAGCCATCTAAGGAGAGCTATCGAGAGCAGGGCCACCAGGCTATTATGGGGACATTGTTGAGCCATTTTTAATTGTAATTTACGTTATATATATATGTCGATAATTTGTTTCAATGTGTATATTTAATTGTATTAACCTTAATAGTACAATTAAAAAAAATATTTTTTACTCATATTTAAAACATAATTATACATATAATTTGCCATTTTCATATAAATACAAATAAAAAATAATTATCTATGCAGTTAGTATTGCAGTTAATGAAAAAACACTCAGTGAAACAATTTCTAATATTTATTACTTATTTTATTTATTGTTTCTAAAAACAGATTGCGTGTTATTTTAAGTTTCAACCTTCAAAAGTTAAGTCGATTCATAAAGAGGCATAAAATTCAAACACACGAAAACTACAGCAAGTATCATTTGTTGCGACACTCCGAATCGAATTAATTACCTCGCAACCGAGCGTAGTATTAAAAAACGGTTTGCGCAAGAGTCGATCCACACCTTGACACAGATAGTGCTCAAACTGTCGTTTTGAATACACAAAAACCGGACGCTGCCTTCACTATTTTAAATCGACTCTTGTTTAACATGTCCATATCTCCGTAGCAGACTTCCAGAAGTATCTCTCAGTGAATTACTTTTAAAAAGAAACCTTTATTTCAATGTAAATAATATTGAAATTTAAGTATCATAAAACGCGTGGAGAATCAAAAGTCACGTACGGTCATATATACATTTTTCTGTTATATTATTAAAACTTTAATTAACCCGAATAAAAACAAAGTATTTCGATATATATTCAAAAATTAAAAACGATTAGCAAAGAAAATTTAAACATATTAAATATTTTTTATTTAGAATATATAGATGACCAAAAAATATGTAAAGTTTTATAATAAAATAAGTTATATATAACTTAAGTACCTAACCAACTTACGTTAGGTTCGATGGTAACTTGATGAAAAACTCTATACTATTGTTCTTGTCAATGAACAATAAAAGGAGCAGATTTCAAATTAACTTTTTTATTTTATAAATATGTACTCACTCAGATATATTAATACAATACTATTTAAATAATCTTTATAATACGGAGTAAATTTTTTTTTTAAGTATTATAATTTTTTAAAAACATGGACTTAAGATTTTTCAGCCCATAATCTGACGGTCTTTCTAGTCTGCGTATATTAGCGGAAACGCCTACTTATTAAAATTTATAACAAACAATATAACTGAGATTTTATCTCAGTTATATTTTCATTTGAGTTAATAAGAAACGCCTCTTCCTCCGTGATAGGGCTTCGTGCAAGCCCTACAGGGTTGAGTATCACCCTCTCGTCCCTTATTCTGCTGCTGAAATTTGTACGCTTTGTACGACATGAATGAAGAGTTAGCCAATGAGATTTACAGGCGAATACTATAAAATATCATAGAATTTAAAAATAGTTAAAAACTTCATTGGAAAATTACATCATCAGTTAATATTCTCTGAAACTCCTCTTTGTTTGTGTGAAATATTAAACCAATTTGTTTCATTTACGCAAAACATACTTGCATTTAAACCGTTATTTACAAAATTATTTTATATTTTATAAACAAAATCGTACATTTACAGCTAAAATAGCTAACTAGCATGTATGTGTATGTGCAAAATTAAGTTTTTGTTCTCATAATCTTTTAAAAATAGTTATGTTTAAATATTACAACAAAAACACTATCGATCCAAGCTAGCTATCCGCTTGTGTATAAGGAACTTTGCTAATAGATCCAAACCAAAACTTTTTTAAATGCGTTAGTAAAACGGCCTTATTTTTAATTAAAAAGAGAAGAACAAATATTTCTTTGAATACAAGATAAAAACCAAGACAAAGTTAAAGATAAATGTGTGTGACGGTGTTATCCTTTTAAGTTTTCTCATTAAGACAACCTTTACAATGAGATATACAAACATAAATAATCAGGATAGTGCAAATACTATAGATGTATACGGAACTCAAAATTAAATTGCAGAAATATATCGTGGCAATTGACTTTTTTGACCCTTGAGAATGGCTGCCGTAACCGAAAAACGGTCAGGAGTTGATGGTGATGACGTAATTATTACCCATTGACTTCTTAGACTAGAAACTAGTTATAAGGTTACAGAACCCGAGTTCAAATCCCGTCATCAGTCAACTTGATACGTTCATCCGTTTTTCGTAGTCCTCCCATATGCAAGCCAACAGTAGCTTCCTACACTTATGAATATTTATTACAAGAACTTTTGAATAAGGCCTCATAGACAATACTATATTATGCTACTTTCCGTTAGCAAAACGAATCGTTTATTGAATGACTTCGGCCAGCTGCAGCTCTTTTTTCAGTTGTCGATATAGCATTTGTCTTATATTATAGACCCATACATCTGTTTCGACGGGACAGCTCTTGGCACCTTTCCACTTCAATGGATCAGTTCTACGGGAGTGACTGCGACGATGATCGGGGATGATGATTAACACAGAACGATTTTAAATAAGAAAATGTTTTTTAAAGTATATTCTTCATACAGGCCAAAATTTTACTCGTTCACAAACCAAGATGTTTATTATAAGTTTAATTTGTATTTGAACTATTAGCATAAAATATTAGAAACCTTTTAAATACTATTAAATAACTACCCACATTTTAGTGTAAAAAAATTATATTATTCGAATTAGTCATTGCAAACGTAAACTGAAAAGTTGTTTCGTTTTTTTCCATGTATGTATTATCAAAACTAACCTAAATACAATAAAATGCATAAAGAAGAAGGTAACTTTTTTATTTAACGAAACGTTATGAAATTTTAATTTATTTATAATTAGGATGAAAAATAAAATTGCTTTTTTGTAAAATTAAAAAAAGTGTTTGATAAATTTTAAATAATAAGGAATGAAGCGAACAAATTTTGAATCCATATATTTTACACTCTTAATAAAATATATATCGAATTTACACGGTGCATCAAAGATAAAAACTTCAAGTAGAAGTCTCAAAGTACAAAATAAATGGTGCCATTGAAGTAATTATTCTACGAGAGTAGTAATTATTGATTACAAACTGGAGCAATGTAGTACCAATAAATAATTGGCTTACTTTCAAAATTCAGATCATAAAATTTAAATGTAAAACACCTAATGTTTATTTTTTTGCAACAAAAGACATTATGTAAGTTATAAATTTAAATCATAAAAACTTTTGTAGAATAGAATATCTAAATATTCAAAGACATACTGTTAAAAACACTTCTAATTCCACATACATTTGCTATTGATACGCAATTAGGACACTTATATAGTTTCACAAAACAAAGTAACACGTGTGAACACGTAGTTGCGTAAACAAATGTCGGTATTGAACCCGCATCATTTAAATTGACATGTTTTCCTGCGAAGTATAACAAAGGGAATAAATACAAAAGCAGTCTACTTTTATTAAATTTCTTTAATTACAACCATTAAAATCAAAGGTAAAACTCAAAGAATAGTTAATCGAAAACCAAGATTTATACTTACGGCCTTATTTATAAACGTTGCTTAGTTTCTGATTAGCTAAACACTGATTTGTCTCTTTCTGTCATTATTGATTTGACATACGAAAGAAGAAGACAAAATATTGTTTAACTAATCACCAGTTAAATAAAGTTTATGAATAAGGCGGTTAGCAGGTAATTACATTTTTCATTCGTTTGTTTGTTCTATATAAGCACGAGTGTAATATAATTATATCTCTAATATCAACAAAAAAAAAAAGAAAAAGTCCAGCTACCTACTATGAAAGGTCTTACATAACTTTCTTCAGTAGTGCTAAAATCCTAATCAATATTATCTAAATATCAAGTCCTATGACTGACTGAGACGTTTTAACTGTACACTTGTGATGATAAAATTTAATTTAATTTTTTTTATTTATCACGTTATAAATTTATAAAATAAGTTGAGTCTTACGCATATAATATGTTTTGAAGTGCCTCTACCGTCTGGTATCAATGAAACCCTCCTTTTCTATGATATGTTGAAATGTTACTGTTTATACAAAAAATTATTTATTCGATATTATTTTTCCTTCTTACTGAATCACGATCAAGAAAAATCCTGGTTTCCATATTTTATAACAGTAATATAAAAACTCAATAGAATAATGCTGTTTCAATGAAGGTTTTTTGCGTTCAGTTAACTTCAAGTGCATAATTTATAATAATCATAAATAAATTCTTATTTTTATAAAATTAAACGTATCGTTATTTTATTAAATAGAAATATGTATTATTATGAAATTAATAACTAAAAGAGATAATTAAAGATTAACTAATAATTATCTAAAGTAATATTAGCTGAATCATGATTCAGTAAGTTAAAAAAAACCACAGTATAGCATTCTGTTAATTAGCGGTTCCGCCGAACACACAGAACCTTTGTTTTCAACATGATATATTTAAAAAAAAAATGTTGTAATTCCAACTTGCAGTAAATTAGGAAATTTTCAGTTCTGAAAGTATGTCGCAGTTGTTGGCACCGACATGTGTGTCAGGTCAACTGGGCTTGGCGTCACCCGAATTATTTTTATTGACATGATTTTCTTTTAGCTGCCTCATCCCACTGTTTATATAGAATATTTTTAGCTTAGTTTTGTTTTAAAATATTTTTAATAAAACTAATTAAAGCACTATATTTATGCGTACTTACTGTAAACATTCGATATTTTCGTCAAATGTATCTAATACGGTGCGATCGATATATCGATATCGATAAATATTATAAGCAATTGTTTTAAAAAATATGTATACCACGCAATTTATATTTAAGTGTTTTAGTTTATTCAATTTTAACTTTAAAATTACCTACATATTTATATTACATAACACGTATTGCTCATTACTATGATTTCGTTTTTTTTTTGCTAACAATGCTTCACAAATATAATATAACACCTACACTAACGATAAAAGATTGTTCCTGCGAATATACGGTACGTTTAAAAATCGCAATCAATATGACGTCGAACAATTAAATTGTTTGTCAAATGATATTTTATGAAATAATAATAATAATATATAACCCGTAAATATTTGCCAAATGAATTATTATATACGTCATTCATTCAAATAAAGATAAAATTATTATTCATAATTTTATCAAAGCTTTCGTTTTTCTTCACAAATAACAGTACCCTAATCTAGCGTGAATGTGAAAAATTACGGGCAGAGTATTCCGTTTACAATATATTTGTCATCATATCATAAAATTATTACAAAAAAAGGGTAGTATAGTTGCCTATAATTTTTAATATTTTAGGTTTGATACAACAATTTATGGTATTCCTAGTTTATAATGATGCCATCACAAGTCTCCGATGACATAAACGCTGCGGTAGAGCAGTTATTCTTGAGATCAAATTGTAAGTGAACTTTATGTTGCTGTGTCAGAAATTACATATCGTATGGTATATCAAGATTGGTCGAATAGTCATTAGCATGGCTAAAGAATAGACTATTCATTAGTGGTGGTGTCCTCCACCCGTAGACATTGACACTGTAAGCCATATGAACAATTCCTTACACTGAAGAAGATCAGTCCTTTAGGCCGTTACTGGCTAGCAAACGCGACAAGCAGAGGCAAAAAGGTAATATAATAAAACAAAAATTAACAAAGTCGAATATTTTAATACTAATGTACTAGGATACGATCAAAGGTCATCTATAATTTGCTTCTGATTTTTATTTTCACGTAAGGTTAGTGAGCATTATGAAATTCTGTCACTGACATTCAGTAGCAACTGTTAGGAATGCAACTTGTCAATAATTATATTTCCAAACTAAAAAGTTGTAGGTAACTCTTTTGTTTGCTCCTAATAGAATGAAATATTCATTTACAGATGTGGTAGTTTCAGATATTTATTGGGATACTCTAATCTGGTCCATGCTTAAATTATTATTTTCTTAAATCTTACTCTTGACTTTTACTATAAATAACTAGAGTTGAGCATTATAAACTACTTTTACTCTAACCTTATTAGTCGTGTTATTTTTTTCTCTCAGTAATTCTCCTATGACCGGCGGATTCTCTGTGACAATTAATTATTAACATTTTTTTTTTTTTTCATATAAACGCATTGCGCTTGTACAATGTATTACGTACTTGTGAACGATATAAGCGATAGCTACTCTGCCGCGCAACTGGGTCACTGGGTCACAGACGAGGCCCGCTGATAGTAAAGACCGGTCGTTTCCCAAAGTATATTTGTTTCTAAAGAGCATGTATTTATCTTATTTGATACATATACTTCTCAATTTTACTATGTTTTCATTTCATAAGGAAATCATTCATAGAATACTTTAAAAAGAAGTCGCCGTTTTAGCTCCGATCTAGATAAAACGGATGCATCGGCCTCGCTCTACAAAAATAATAACAATTAGAGTTAACAAAACAAGAATCCATACCCGATAAGGTTTGTATCGATTCATCTACCTATTTTGCTGAAGGTGAATTAATAGTAGACAAATTCGCGAACGCTGAAAAGTTTTTTGTTAATTTTAGTTGGCAAATAACTCCTCCATGTATCTTCAGATTAATGTTTGTCATGGTTTAAGATGTTACTTAAGAAATATAAACATGTTCGTGTGTTATGTAAACACAAAATTGAGTAATTCTTCACATACTTAAACAGTAAATTCGAAGTTATCGAGATACACGCGCAAAGCCAATCTGCGCATCTGATTCTAAAGTTGTGACGACATCCGATGATTAAGTAGTAAACTATTACGAAATTGTTTCGAATAGAGACGACTCCATTCGCGCTAAATTAGTAATGCAAACTGTATTTTCATAGGCGAGAGTTGATGCTTTGCATATAAACCTAGTGCGCAATTCTCTCGTGAAATATCGTTCTATATTGCAATAATATGAGTACCGACTTCAAATATTACTAGATTTTTGAGCAACACACTCTATTTGTAAGACTTTTAAGCTATGTGAAATCCCGAATAATTTTATCAATTTGTGACTTATGTTGTGAAGACAATAATAAATAAAGCATATTACATATTCTACAAGGTTTGATGGATGATATATAAGAATGGAATATATATTTATTGATTTTTAGGCAAGATATGTCATATTTATTATTTTATTGTATTACAAATTTAATTGTAATTAATATCTATAACAATAAAATAAAAAGTAACTGCTTAGTTTCTTATCTATTCTACTCATTAGAATTTAAGAGTTCATTTCGAACGTGCTGTAAATTTAATTTGCTTTAAATTTAATTTAATTTTGTAAAATGACTGTTCAAAAGAGTTATCATTTGTTTAAACGATGTATATTTTTGTTTGACTAATAAATTCTAGTAAATATTACAAATATGTTAAAAAAGCACAAAATACTTTATAATAAGCCTTTAATCATATTTTTCTGTTTCGGTGTTCTCAAACTTATTTTGCATTTTATTATATTATTTATCTGTGATACAAATAAATTTAAATATTGCGTATATAAGTTACCAAAGAGCTATAAAACTGATTGAACGTTACATTTATACGCACACGTATTTGGCATGTTTACATTTATTCGAGATCTTACACCTAGACATTATATGTTTTATTACTATTTCTGATTTAAATGAAATAAAATCATCATTTTAATCGCGGTTTTCTTTAACCCCTTTCATTTCAAAATTAAGATTTCTTTTTATTAAGATTTTTAACAAGTTTGACGGGAGTTACGTAAAATACAAAACTTTACTGTTACATACAAATCTTTACCTATTAAAATAAAAAAAATCCCTTTACAATATACATTTGAGGGACAAATATTATATAAAGGAATAAGGAAACACGTGAATTAATAAAAAAAAAAATTTCGAATTCAATCACGTTATTTAACGCAGTAACTTCGGACAGGGTTGAATAAAACCACGATTTAAAAAAAGAGGATTTATTTTATTTTCAATTTTTTTTTAAATAGCCTATTTTAATTTGCATGTCAATTACTGTTAAATGCCTAATCTATTTCTTATTTTACTGTGCACCAATAAATGCTGATACTATTTCGATTCCAGCAAAAAATCATAACAAAATTGTAAGCACCGTAAGCTTTGAAATTTTGAAAATAAAAAGTGTGAAGTAGTTATAGCAAGTATTTATTTAAAATATTGTTCATACAATAATTTTTGTAGTAAGTGTACAAATCGACCCAAAGTTGGTTGTATACAACCATTTTACCCTTTAAATTTCCTTTTGTCCATTACATGTATTTAAAATCTATGATCATCAATTAAAAAGACGTATATTTTATTATTTCGATTTGTGGTGTCCCTTACGATTATACAATCATGATGAAAATATGATGCCAATGTTCTGAGAAATAAGTAAGTTTAAATAGAACGAAAGCGTTCTTTGTTCTTTATAAATCGATTTTCAAATGGTATGGATGTGGTCTAGTTTCAGCGAGCTGCTTACCATTTTATCAAAGAATAGTCATCCTCAGAAAATACTTCATATATTTTCTAATAATTTTTTTTTTTAAATATTTTTTCCTATATTTTACTTATATGTATAAAGATATCATTTCACAAAAGTTCTTAATCAATCTTAGTGCCAAGCGTTAGAGATATGCTTGTTTTTAATTGTTTTTTCGTAACTCTATATGTCCGAATTTATATTTTCATTTTAGTCGTTGGTTATTTCATTGTAGCCGTTTAGTATGAAATGTGCCTTTAAAACTTTGTGAAATATATATTTATTATCATCTCGATATACCTTGTATAATGTATAATTCAGCGATTTGTAATAATCGGAGTTATATTTTTGCAACACAAAAAATATTTGTGACACATATCTACTGTCTACGAATATTATAAAACTGGAACGCGCTAAGCATAAGAAACGAAAGTCTGGTAAAAAAAAAAATCTTGTGTTAAATGTTGTATGCTATCTGCTTAGCAGCAGTGACGATAAATGTTGACTAATCTTGCACACTGTACCGGTATTCCGTTGATGAGATGTTGATGATATACACTTCTTTAAGTACTCATTGCATGAAAAATGCATGGATGAAATAAATCGAACGCGCCCGTAGCCGCGGGACACCGCTACTGATTTACATTTATTTTGTCACATTATTTACATTTTAAAATAACCAATATAAAGAGATAAGTTTTGTTTATTTGTTTTTCAGGTTTGACACAGAATTTACTATTCCGTTTGTTATGTAAATTGAATTTTATTTTAGTTTATAGATTCAGGCCGCAAACAGGCCGTAAAGTACTTATAAATTTTGTATGTTAATATGTTATTTATGTATGCCGATGTAGTCGAAAAGAAAAGTGGCGGCTAGACGCTTTTGTATTAAGGGGTGCCAGAACTTTATCATATAACAAAAAACTATATGAAAGATTTGTACGTATTGAAAGTGTCCACAGAAAAATCAGATATAGGTATATCTTTAATTTCTAGTCACAGTAAACATTTTCGTATTTGAAAAAGAGGAAAGAATAACGTCCTAATAATAAGCTGTACTTTCGTTTAATCGTCACAAAGTAAGTCGTATAATTAATTAAAATAAATAACATAATTATTAGTTTTTGAAACTTTTATGAAGATAAATACTGCTTTTTACACTTCAGCATTCGCACCCGTTGCTTTGGAAATATCTTGTACACTAATATATCTTCTCTACTAATAAATGAGTTGTGTATTGCACTGTAATGCATAACTGAAAAAACTACAAAACCAATATACATAAAACTTATACCAGTTTCAGTACGTAATTAATATTTCGTTACAGATTATATTATGAGTAGCTGCGCTTCGCATTTGCACCTAAGACTATCGACGTGACAAATGTAAATTTAATGTTTGTTTAACAAAATATTTAAAATAAAGACGGAGATCAGGTTTCGAATAATTTAACACTATAATTACCGGCAAACGAAATTACGAAAAGGCTCATCGACCTTCTTAATATATAGCCTATTCTAAAATCGATACAAACATACCTTAAGACTTTCTTATTCCATGCGATTTGCTATATTATGCACTACATAAAAGTTCTTGATATCTATGTTTATAATACAACACTATCCCACTTAACTACTTATATCCACTTTAATTTTACTTTCAAAGTTGTTATAACAACTTAGCCGACGATTAATACACGATTACTTCACAACTCTATAATAAATATCATAGATTATTCAATATCACGACCAATTATATCGCTTCAATTAAATGTCAAAGTTTTTTTATTTGTCTACACTCCTCTTGTGGTACTGCCTAAGTAAAACTTCTTCCTACATCCGGCCACTTATATTATACCCACAATCTTATATTACAGCGATCTTAGATGTATATCTAGTATTAGTACATACTAATCGTTAGATCGATATTCAATCTGAGTCCAAAAACATACTGTCATACTATTACTACTCTACAGATATTTGTCAAATCTTTTCGAGCGTTCCTCTAATGCTATGATTCTAGTAAGAATAAATATATATTATTAAAATTTATTTTTATTGAAACCTAGTAATTATTTTAATATTACTAATAGCTTTTATTTACAAAGATAATTTATTGTAATATATATACATATATATATATATTAGATACTAGCTGTGCCCGCGGTTTCACCTACGTATAATTAATAAAAATATAATGAATAAAAATCAGTCTAGAACCTTCCTCGATAAAAGGACTATACAACACAAAAATAATTTTAAATTCGAACCAGTAGTTCCTGAGATTTATATATTAGTATAGATCATTCACGTAGGTATAACTACATTAATTATATCTATTATTATATATATTTATTAGAAATAAAACTGCACGAAATAGTTTTACATCGCCGTTAAAATGTGATCATTTTTTGATGCACTAATACTTAGTATTACTATTTGGCTGTAGATTATCTAATGAATGAGACTGAGAAGGGATTGCACAAAACCCGACCACTAATGTCACTCAAAAATACTTTTCGAAATCTTTTTTCTTTTGATTATTGTTTCGTTGGTCAATCGATGCGATCGGTAATGAAACATCCAAAGTAGCAACCCGAAACAGCTTACGAAAACAAATGTAAGTTTTTCTTTTTTCTGGTTTGGATTAAGTTGAGTCGAAAATATTTTGGAACATTTACGTCATTTTTAATATCATAATGATCGATGACAAATTGAAATATTCTCCGAGGATGTTTGAGCAATTACAATTACTTGATACATACTGAGCAACAAGTTGTATAACTGATGCCAAGATTATGTACTTTATACAACCTTAGGTGTATATGAAAATCGTCACTAACTATTATTATTATTAAGCCAATCTCTCTGTATTCAATGTTGACAAAGAAGTACACAACATAATTATCAATCGCTGGTGTAAGTAACTTCTCGATTTTACGTTAACACCGTATTCCCTATTCCAATCGGAATAAGAATAAAGGTAAACACACCGTAGATTTACAAATTGCATGCGATTTTGTATTCGTTCTGCTGTATTATGCACTATAAACAGTTCTTGATTAATTAACCATTAATTATTTATAATAGAACACTATTCCAATTAACTAGTTATAACCACATTAATTTAACTTTCGAAGTTCCGATTACAACTTCGCGGAGATTGAAAAAGCCATCTCTTCTCGAGTCCATAGTGAATATTAGATCTCGACCAATGATATCGCGTCAATTGATATCGATGACCAACGATGTCGTATTAATTCGGAGTCAAAGTTGTTTATTTGGGTTTATTCCCGTTGTGGTTGGAATAGGCTATCGATGTTTTATGATATTTTTTATGAGCGTAATTCTCAGTATTATTTTTTAAACAATAATCTTTACTTCGTACTTTTCACGTCAAGTAGAGATCGATAGCTAACGTTGTTCTTTGTAAATTCTAGATATTACTGCGAAATATAAAAATGTATTTGTTAAAAGCGTAACAGAGAAAGAAAATTAAGGTTAAATAATTCATTATCAAATAGTACATAATTAAAAATAGACGCTGCAAGCGCCATCTAGTTTTTACATAATGCAGAGCTTTTTACTTTTGTTATATTCTTCAACAATAAACTTGTTAGATTCTTAGTAGAACTAAGACACATATTCTATTAGTGAATTAAAATTTTTGTCCGCATTTAAACATAGTAAGCAAACAAATGTTTTATAAGGGCAATATATTATTCACATCAGGTCAATTGCTTCATTCTATTTAATGATCTTGGTATCGAAGCCCTACTGCACTATAGACCGCAAGCAGTGAACGTGCCCTACTGACACCGAACGAAATCAAGAAGATCACCGAGCTCCCATCGGAATACAAAGTGACATCAACCTCCGAGTAGATAGCTATGGAATTGTAATGTCCATTCATCGTCGATTCATACAAATATACGTTCTATTAATTATTACGACACGTATGGTGACTCGTAAGTCACTGACTAGTCGTCTAAAAAACTTTAAAACGTAATCTCATACAACCCATTCCATTGTTGGATCGCGCGAAACGCCAATGCGACGTTGCCACACCGTGCGACCGAATGTACGGGCAGGTAGCCTCTAGTCTACACAATGCATACAATGTAATTATTATACAACCAGCACTTGTCTGTTTTGAATATAAGTATTTATAAAATATATCCTATGGCCTCATGTCTCAAAACTAGTTTTACTGTGTACAGTAAATCTAAATAGAGTCTAATACGAATTAAATAAAATCACTTAGTAATTTTATAAATAACATTTTAAAGTAAAACATTGGGCACCGAATACCTTTCTTTACATACCTATTAGTCTCATTAAAAATATTCACATATTATACTATTATTAATATTCGTATCCGGCACAAGTTAAAATTATCTGTTGTAGCATACATGTTATAGTTATACGTGACTAATATGTAATTAGTGGAGTTGTAATGTCTTACGTACCGTTTGTGGAATCCATGTAGGAAATTTTTATCTCCATCGCTATATTTTCGGGTTTTGAGTCTGCGGAACTCATCTCATATTCCACAGCCCCATCTAACACAATATCACTCTTCGCCTGGTTCGTAGAAGCGGGCAGACCCTGCGCAACACTCATTTTCGGAGACTCTTCGTGCATCATTTACGGACGGTTGAGCGAAACAACTAAATTTAGCTGTCCGCAATAATTGTTAATTATCATCTACTTTGATTAAGAAAATATTTTATCTCAAAATTTGTACTTAAATATCAATAATTTCTTCTAAAACACTAAATGTAGGTCTCTAGGCCACTTCACTTACACTTTGATATTCCGACATAACTCGGGTTCAATAGAGCTCCCATACTCATGACTGACATTGAAATATGTCGGTAAAGGGCAGTGAGAAATTAACCCAATTTAGAAAAGTGTGTCATGGCCTATTTTAGAAAAATTAGATAACTAAATAATTGTCTATCAAATATTGTTTTTTAAGCATGTTACAAATGTCAAAATATAAATTAAAAAGTAAAAGCATATAAGAGTACTTCTATGTCTATAATTCAAATAACTGATAGTTGCCTAAAAAAATAATGTAAATAGTGCAAAATGAATACATTTGCTTATGAATACGTTGAGTTGTGTAATAAATGACCGTTTCTATTGCACAATCCTTTCACAAGGGCTTCGAATGTAGGTCAATCTGTTTGACTACGATTACAAAGTTTTGGCATAATATGAGTGGACATATTACTGGAAAAAATATATTTATAAAATATTATATACAATATGACGCAATTACCAATAATTATTGAAGATTTTATATAAACTTTAAATAGTAATATTTTTAAAATACATTGAACTGACTACAACATCCGGTTGCAATAAGTGCCATCTCCTGGGCCGATGAAGAACAACTTTAAAAAGTAATTTTCGTCATTTTTACTATGATGCTAAAACCAAGCTAGATGTCGCTACTTACTACTCATCGTTCACCACAGATTCTTTTAAAAATGATTAATTAATTAAATTTGCCCAAATGGCTTACCCGCTTTACGCATATTAGGGCAAAGCGGGGTTCGAAGTCTTTAATTTTTGACGATAAATTATTATGTAACACAAAATTACACTAGTGTTTTATTTTTGAGTTCGATAACTCTCCTTACAAATAGAATAAAATATAGTCAAACAAAAAATACAATACTGGAGCTTTCAATGTTAACATACCCTCTTTGGGCCACCTTCACCTACAGGTTTTACTTTTTAGTTTTAAAAGAATATAATTTCCTGTGAATATATAGCTTGCATACAGGTATAGCTTGCAGTCACAATAAATAAAGCACAGGGACAGACATTCAAGTATGTCGGAATAGATATAAGGGTTTGTTGTTTTTCTTATAGCCAATTGTAAGTTGCCCTATCGGGTACGGCGTATACCAATACATACTAATACCCCACAAAATAAGACTAATAATGTTGTATAATATACTGAAATACTATTTATATATATTATGTCTGCTCTTGGTGATTTCATTAAATTATATGCCGGTGAAATCGCGGGAGCAGCTAGTAATTCTATAATGAAGAAACTTTTGCAATATATTTTTTTTTACAATACCGCGATGCTATTCCTGTGTCTATCACTGAGACGTAGTAAATCAGTGCGGGGTGAGACGTGCTGAACGGACATGTTCCGCTTTTCTCTGTAAGCACGGGACACAGGGTGAGGTCTGCGCATACTTATCTTTAACGCCTAATTGAGCAAGTTCAACGACGTATATCCAACACTTATAATTTCTCAATTGCAAATTTATTCATATAATAAATTACTCCAATGTTGGACCCATCGATCGCCAGTAACCCACGGTTAATTAATGAGTTTGTTGAAAAAATAAAAAGTGGCAGCCCTGACCGTAGGCAATGATGTGTTAAATTTTTCGGGATCCTCATACAATTTTTGGTCTATTTAATATGTGATTTATTACAGGAAAACTATAAAGAACATAATTTGTTTGCTAATAAACATACAAAACACATTAGTAAATGAACCAACAGAAAAAAAATAATTGCTCCCGTGCTTGTTTAAATGTATGTAGGTATCTCACTGACGTTAAAACTAGCTAACTCTGGCGCTTTATCTTTTTTATATTTTGGATCGAGACTATATACATTAAAAACGTTTATCATCATAATTAAACATTTTTAGAATTCAAGCAATGTTGTAGAATTTTACGGTAGTGATATTAAGTATTATATACGTCAAATATGTTACTTAAAATGTAATAAGACGCAATTATTACACCTTATTTACAGAGAACACTTAAAATTAGACAATGTTATTTATTTACCGGTGCGCGTCTTCAATGAATTCATATTATTCAAATATCTACAAAAAATATAACAAATAAAACACTATTTGATTAGTGTAAAAAAATTATAATTGAATCAAACTATAAACAGATTTAATATAAAAATTGCGGGTATGTACTTGTTTCGTCTTACTTATTACAAAGAAGAATCCTATGGTGGAGGTACATAAATAGGACCACAATTTATAAAACAAAAACCAAGCACATGCAACATTTCACGGCTTAATAAAATATTTCTTGTAAAATATACAAAATTTTATTTCATCTTTTAAAGCACTTCTTATATGATTTAAAATAATAATGACGACAAAGAAATATATTGATTGAAGAGTATAATGATAGTCAGCCTTCCATTAAACACACTTTTAAAAGTGAACATGTGACGATTTAAGCATTAGTTTGCTTAGCTGCTGTGATGATTTCTCGGGAAATAATGAGTCTTTGAATTTGCGATGTTCCCTCGTAGATCTGGTAAATTTTTGCGTCACGCATGAGTTTTTCAACAGGATAGTCGCTATTAAAACCGTTGCCGCCGAATACTTGCACGGCATCTGAGGCTGCTTTGTTAGCTATTTCGGAAGCGTAGCATTTAGCTACAGACGCCATCACGGTATTCTTCTGGCCTGTGAATTGAAAAGTATATTTATTGTTTATATATTTTAATTATATATACAAGATAAAAATATAAAAAATTAAGAATCTTAGAGCGATAATTCTCCCTTTACTGAATTGTACCTACTAGATCTAACTGTAAACTTAGCTCTATATTTATGTTTAATTACTTCATCTATTTATCATTTCATTGAATTAAAGTTAATAAGTTAAGTTTTTTTTACCTATTCATATCGAATCGATAAACAAACTTTAGATTAACGTATTCTATGCGATTCGCTACAAGCTCTGGTATATTATGCATTGCAAGCAGTTCTTGATTAATATATCGTTATTAACTAATATCCCTTAATTTTACTTACAAAGTGCCGCCATAATGACAACTACGCTAATATTCAAGACGACTTTTTTGTGGATTTTCGCCACATTGAATATCAAAGATTATTCAAGATACAAATGAAATCGCGTCAATTCAATGTCAGCTTTACTCCGATTGTGGTTAGAATAGGCTATACATAACTATTTCATCTTCTATCTACTTTTAAATTAAATCTCGTTTGTCGTGCGAGTTTATTAAAAGTTTTTTTATGTAATAATAATGTACCAACAAAAGCATTCCTAACAGATCTAGTCCGACCGCCAATTCAGATGCTTATCCTCCCTAAGCATCTGAGTTGACGGTCGGACCTAAAAAGTTTGCCCAATATTTTTCCCAGCAAGACGCCAGATAAATTTGATAAAGGCTAGCGAATGATAGTAAGTATCTTTATTAGCAGACGAAACGAATAAACATTTTTTAATACCGTGATCGACCATCCAGGCGGCCTTCTGCCAGGCGAGACGCGCTGTCTCTACACCTACAGCCATGTCCGCCAACATGAACGCCACAGCTTGGTGATGGGCGATGGGTACGCCGAATGTTTTGCGCTCGAGTGAATATTTAGTTGCTTCGTACAGCGCTCGCTGAGCAAGACCTGTGGCACCTGCCGCGACCTGTGAAAATGGATTTTTTTTAAATGGAATAAACGATGTATTCGACATATTTTGAAAACCATAACAAGGCCATCGTTATGTTATTTATATTCGTAACTGATTTAGTAATAGTAACATGACAAGTTAATTTAAAGCTGTCGTAATTACTAGATAAGCAGTAACAATAAGATTGTCTGACTGACATGTTCATTCATAAATACATCTAGTTATTTTTAAATAAATTGTATAAAATAGGAAGAATGTTAAAAAAAAGGTTCGGTTCAAACTTGGCCATCATTATAAATATAAGATGTATTGTTAAGTTTAATAAATCAAAATTGTATAAAAACTTACAGGTGGGCGGGTCTTGTCGAAGGCTCCCATAGCTATCTTGAATCCTGAACCCTCTCCGATCAGCACATTCTCTTTGGGAATGCGTACATCTTCGAATGTAATTCCACGGGTGTCAGACGCGCGCTGTCCCATATTCAATTCCTAAAAAAAAACATATAAAAAAACCGATTTTCTATTATCAATAAAAAAGCCGCCGCCAGCATGGGAACAGCGTGGTGGAGTGGATAAGCCTTCTCCTCAAAAAGGAGAGGAGACCCTAAGCCAGCACTGGGGTACTTGTTCCTTTACTTTTACGAGGACAAAACTTAACTTTAAAATTCAATTTAACAATATTTAGTGAAAATTTAGTTTATATATCACATTATATGTATATCTGTTAAACATTATATTTTTGTTATAAATTAACACGATTACATATTACTTATAATGAACTACAGCTGTACCTTACGGCCAGGCGACACTCCCTCCCATTCCCTCTCCACAATGAACCCTGTGAAGGCTTTGCTGGCTGGGCACTTGGGGTCTGGATTTGTCCTCGCAAGTACGAAGTACCTTAACGAAACAAATTCTAACATTATAATATAAAAATTAAATAATTCTTATGTTATTAAAGCAATTGTAATGTGTAAAAGTTTTGTAATCGCGTCTAAAATACGATTATTAGTATTTTTAAACCGCAGTTATAATTATAATACTTTAATGAATGTCTCTCTGATAAAACACCAAACTTTATTAAAATACATACATACATACTCGACTCGACAGGACACGACTACTCACCAGTTAGCAACACCGCCGTTGGTAATCCACATCTTCTGCCCGTTGAGGATCCACTCATCGCCCTTCTTTTCTGCCCTCGTCTTGACACCCGCGACATCCGACCCGGCACCGGGCTCAGTGACACAGTACGCCTAAACACGTATATATTACATTAATTATATTAAATAATTAATTGTTAATCAGATCTTATAATACATTAACGTTCTAAAATACATTTTCAATGAAAGATCCGTCACTCTACTCAACCGCAAATTCAACAGACTAAGAAGAATTACTTAATTAAATATATACTACGATATGAATACCTAATATAATTTTTCAAACCACAAATTACCAAAATTGTATTTACGTCAATATTCTCTTAACTTTTTTTCAATTAATTTCACTCGGCCCACCATCGTCTTCCGTTTTACACGTCTAACATACCGCTTTAAGATTTCGCTACATTTTACAAGCGGCCACCAGCCTGACGTCAACGGTCTTTGGAAGTGCTTTGAAAAATCAACGAATGCTGTATGTTATGTCCATATTATAGAGCGGTTTACTCTTTAGGCACTTTCTACACCTGAGAGTCAGTGTTGCTCTCTCCGAATCTTGGGTCGACAAGAAAATTGCTTTTAAGTATTAATGATAATATAACCGGCTTATCATTGCAGAAATTGTCTCAGAATATCGATCGGTTTAAATGTTAAAAAATGTTCTAGACCTAGATAGAATGATGTCGTACGCTACCCAATAAGGCTTCAGTTTGTTTGATACACTTTCGGCCGAATACTGAAACGTCACTTAAATATTAAATGTAACTTAATTATTTGAGACGCCGTCAATTTACAATTTCGCATACTAATTTAGGAGCTTCTCAATGTTAAATATCGTTTAACTTTGAGGGACGTTTCAGTATTCGGCCGATAGTCTTATACTTCGCTTCAGTTATAAAGTATAAGAAGGTGATGGATATGCAATCGGGGTAATTTACAACCTAAGAACAAAAAAATGTTTAATAATAAATGAAGTCGAACTTACAGCAACAATTGGTTCCTCGATTAATCTACCGAGATATTTCTTCTGTTGCTCCTTGTTGCCGGCAATGATTACGGGAGTTTGCTGAAACATCGCGCGTTATACTTTAATTTAATTTAGTTCTTTAATGTTAATATAGTCTTTACTAAATGCCAGTCGTTGTGAAGAAAAAATCATAGATAGAGTGTTTATTAAACATCATGAGTGAATTAATAGTTATAATTATGCGCTAGAAATGGCAATTATTATGTGCATGTGTGTGTTGACTGAAACCATGTTAATGTATTGATATTATTTCAATTAAAAATCTATTGCTACGGCTGCTTTATTGATATTTCCATGGTGGGTCTGCAGTGCTATTCTGTAAGGACTAACCTCGTATATCAATTGGTATATATTAAAAACTTCCACACGTTGATCACTATCTCGATGCGCGTGTTGTTTAAATATTATCATTATTATTGTAGCTTATGTCGCATATTACTTACCGACATTATACAATCGTGTTCTGCTGTGAGTATCGATTTTGTTCTCACAGAATAACTCTACTGGGGATAATGACAGAAAATTATCTTCGGCTGTCAGCTGTTACGTCATCGCGGTCCTCGTTACCCGACATCGAAAGACAATAAATAGCTTGTCGACTATTACACGATTTGTTATATACAATCTTGTATTTTCCGATAGTCAATAGAATATATCGTCGGCACTGGCTATTTGTTTTATTGAACTGGTGGGGCTTATAGCTAACCAAATGTTCTATATGATAACAAGTAAGAATATATTAAGTATTCAATGGTATAATGGATTTATAAGTCTTAATAACTCGTATATAATCGTATCAAGCATTCCACCAAATTTCCATACAAAACAATTGTTAGAAAGATCATTAATAGTATATTATCATATTGTAATTGATTCTAGTGGTGTTAATTACTCGGCAGTAGGCGAAGTTATTTGCATCGCTTTAATTAAGGTCTGACCTAATTGCGCTAAAACATCGGCTTTTTCGGAAAATAAATACATCAAAAGGTACTTGTTGTAACTGATACGGTGAGCTAGACACACTACAAGAAAGTACAAGATCTTTGTTTAATAAATACGTACTTTGAAAACCGTAATTTATCCGACAAATTCAATCATACGTTCGTCGATTAAAGTTGACGAACTGTGCTTTAACTGTTTTTTTCTTTAATTACTTAATCCGTTTACTGCAGGATCACTATATTTGCAAATGAATTTTCTGTCAGTATGTTATAATAAAGAAATATGTAATAGTGGAATATTGAACCCAGTTGTTTCTGTTCTATAAAAGATAAATGATAGAAAATGATAAAGTAACAGTAACAGCCTGTGAATGTCCCACTGCTGGGCTAAGGCCTCTTCTCCTCTTTTGAGAAGAAGGTTTTGGAGCTTATTCCACCACGCTGCTCCAATGCGGATTGGTGGAATACACATGTGACAGAATTTCAGTGAAATTTGACACATGCAGGTTTCCTCACGATGTTTTCCTTCACCGTCAAGCACGAGATGAGTTATAATCACAAATTAAGCACATGAAATTCTTGTTTGAACCCACGATCATCGGTTAAGATTCACGCGTTCTTACCACTGGGCCATCTCGGCTTTTGTTAGAAAATGATATTGATTAAATATTATGTGTAAAATGGAAAACAAAAAAGTTAAGATTATAAACTGATTGTACTTCGATTGCGTTAAAACTGCATCATAAATAAAAGCGGTTATTCATGCCAAAAAATTTAAAACTAAATTGTTAAGCTTGAAAATTACAAACATTGGGCACACCACTCATATTTACACGCCACACATAGAAAACATTCTCTAAGCGGTATCAAATATGCATTCACTAAGTATTTTAAAAGGCATTGTCTCTAAAAAGCCCTTATTTGGATGTTTATTTCAAATCTACGGAGAAGATTAAATTGACAGAACGCGTAACGTTTAACAACAAACGACTCACGCCTAGACCACTGGCTTCCATTGCTGTCATGATACCAGTACAGCCGTACGCCAGTTCCTCTGCTACCATACATCCATCAAAGATCCCCATATCCAAACCACCTGTGAAATTGATGAGACGTGGCGAAATACAGTTACAAGGCGATTAACAAAAGCGCGTACACAATGAATAAAGTATCAATCCATTTTTCAAAGAATTGATTATTGCTTTGATTATGGTTTACATATAAGCCTTTATATTTTCATTAAATAAGCATCGTTTGTAAATGCACATTCTTCGACGTTACTCCCAAGTAGTCGAGGCGGAATAACATCAAAAAGTATTTATAGCTTATCTGCTAACTGACTAGCATCAAATACCCTGATTTTAAATTAATTGCTTTAATTCGATAGCGGTCACGATACTAATTAATTCGAAATCTCTGACACAAATGATTGATGTGTAACCATTTTTGGCCGACACCGATTAACCTGCTCTATCCGAAACCTATAACCACGGTAGGAAGCCCGTAGCGTGTGCTACGGTCTCCCTACCGTGGTCTCCATTCGAGGACTTTTCTTCCCAGACAATTATAACGACGTGGCCAGCTTAATGCCATTCAGCACGCTAACTCCTCAAGCTGAAATACCGCGCATTGCGCTTTCCAAAGCACGCTGAGCGACGTAGTTAGTGAATGATGGCGACGGTAAAGGAAGTTATGTTTTCCGCAAATCTTTCGCTTAAAAAGAGCCTTGAGTATTATGGTTTATGTATAATTAAAGTTAGTGCTAATAAATATAATAGAAACACTCGACATTATATATATGATGGTAACATACAAGCCCAAAACGCACCCGTAAGCAATACCCTGAACAGCGAATATAAAGCATTTTATAGCATTATACTTATAAAAATCAAAACATATAAATACTATTTATGTTTTCAAGTCGCTGAAAATTATCGCTAGTGGGACAATGCGGACGAATATTTAATCCGAACTTTAGCTCAGTTGATTATTATTTAAATTATAGACCAATATTTTCTTATTACTAATTTTGTTTATTGTATTTATTATTTTTCATTAAGACGTTCATATTTTAAAATGTTGTGAGTTAACAAAAAAGAATATGACGTAATAATATCTGCAGTTCTGATGAGTTACATTAGCAAATCTAATTATTTATTTAATTACCGTGAGATGACGTCAATCGGACGTGTACAAGGAACTGAAAGGACGATATAATTCGGTATTGAAACAAATGCTTCTTTTCCAATCATGTATATTAACTTGAGTACCAGTTTTCATCAATAAATATTGAATGCGAGTGATATCCTCAAGTTATAATAGATTGAAATGATTTAACTATATTTGTTTGAAAAGGTCAAATTTATTGAAAATGTTTGTGTGTAAGATATGAATGTAATTTGTTGTAAGTTTCAGGCATTATATTGAAATTGTATATTTTTTTATATATTAAGTGATTTTGATGACAGATATTTAAAATAATGACATTCGCGTATTGAATAATTGTAAAGTAGCCGTTTTACAGACTTACGCCTAGGCCAGTGCCGCCAACGGCTGTCCCAATACCAGTACATCCAAAGGAAAATTCTTCACCGATTATGCACTCCTCGAAAACTCCAAAGTTTCCCATGCCCCCTGAAAACCATCCTTTTCTTCTAATTTTCAAATGACACGTTTTCATTTATTATTTTGAAATTGAGTTAATTTATTTTTACAATAAACTGTAACCTACTGACGGACTAGCGCGCTTTGTATTAATTAATAGTCGTGTAATTATTCCGAAAATTTTGTCACGTTTTCCATACAATAATGCTTATGATTGTTTCTCAAACTATTAAAAACCGCATGCGTTCCAGAACTTTATCAAGGCGGGCAATATAAAGCCATAATGCTCACTCCGACGTCAGTGATATACATCGCTGCCATAATGCCGGAACAGCCGAAAGCTGTCTCTTCACATATTAAACAAGTCTCCAATACTCCTAAACCCATTCCTCCTGCGAAATCAGTTAGTATTCGAAAGCATTGCTTTTGCATTTGCTTAACTTCACTTTGTTAAATTAATCATTTACAAAAATACGCGTTTAGGAAGAAATAAATTGTCTGGCTCATATAAATATTTAGTATTTGATTAAAATATACAACGAAATACTTACGACGTTGTACTAAATGTTAATTATTTTAAGATAAGGAATTGCTATGTAACTACTACTATACATCGTTTCGTTATGACAAGAAGAAACACAAAACAATTTTATATGGCAAAGATTTATAGCTGAGTTCATAGCGAGTTTCAATATTATTGAAATAATATTACCGCAGTGCTCGGGAATGTGTCCATTCATGAGTCCGATTTCCCAGGCTTTCTTTACGATGGGCCATGGGTACTCCCCGGTTTTGTCGTACTGGCCGGCGACCGGTACGATCTCTTCTCTCGTGAACTTGCGAGCCAGATCTTGCAGGGCTTTCTGCTCATCGTTTAACTCTGAAATAATCGGTTTTGAGTAAATTTACAATAATATAACGTTTATGTCTTATTTTACGAAAATAATATGTGACGTTTGTCAATTCATTACTATTCTTGTAAAACCGATATCGTACGCATTCTTCGATCGATTTTTAATTTTTTGTAGCACAATTGTTAAGTTTAACGAGTTCAAAGTCGATATAAATATTTATAATTTACGATAATTCATTTATAAATATTTACTTGTAAAAGTATAGATGTAAGTACGTGTGTTTCAGTCGCAGTTTCCTAAAGTTTGTTGACATTTTTAAACACAGAAGTGAAATAGTAAAATTATTAAAGCGTGGATAAATTTCATTTATATTAATACCCTTTTTTCTCGTGGAAAAAGCTCGACATTCGATTCGATTACATTTTTTATTAAATTTCTAAACCTCAGAAGCATAAATGATTTTTATATTTGTGATGTTATTGAGCGATTGATTGAATGTACGATACATTAATAAATTGTAATCATTTTACGAATTCGATTAGATAGCGAGATAAAGGTAATTATTATTCGAAGTAAACAGGTTAAAAATTAAACCCAATTTATGTTTGATAAAAGAGTGACATGTTATTAAGGATAACATAATAATAAACTTGCATAGCAATAGTTTATTGCGGTTTGTAAATGTTTTACCAAATTTTACATGTAATCGATATTTTTCAGTTAATAAAATGTTTAAAAATATATTTACATTTCCTAAATACAATAACTTACCGAAGCATATACCAGTGGTAGGAATAGGCTTTGAAGCTGATGACGTTACAGGCGTGGTCGACAACTTACGATAAATAGGACGCGTGGCGCGTACAATCTGGAAAGAATTTGGTGGTGCAAGAATAATTTTTATTTACTGAAACGAATTAAATACATAATTGTATATAGGCTTAGAGGCGGCGACGTCAAAATATGAAAAGAATTTGGACTTTTCATCTTTAGATAATGGGTACAAAGTTCTAAAAAAAAAACATTCTGAAGAGTCGTGAAGAACGACTCTTCTTGTAATAATATTTGCATCCCTCCGCATTACATACCCGTATGATAATTGACTCTTTATATATCAATCAATCAAAAAAAAACGGACTCTATACATATATAGGGTTTTCCATTAAGGGCGCTTGATCTTTGAAATGCAAAAAAAAATACATGTAGGAGAGATATTTGCGAAATTTTTTTTTTAATTTGGAAGGTCTATCGACCCCATTATGTATGGAATATGACATCATTCAAATGACCGCCACGGCTTCGGTTGGTGGCGCGCACACGAAAGGTCCAATTTTCGATGACTCTGGCGCACAAATCGGGCTGTATTTGATCGATGGCGTGGCGTATGTTGACTTTGAGGGCATCGGTGGTTTGCGGCTTGTTGGCAAAGACCTGCGACTTAAGAAAACCCCACAAGAAAAAGTCCAGCGGGGTCAAATCGCACGATCTCGGTGGCCAGTTCACGTCGCCTCCGCGCGAGATGACCATGTCCAGAAATTGCTCGTGCAGAACTTCCATCGTAGCGTGTGCTGTGTGGCACGTAGCGCCGTCCTGTTGAAACCACATGTTGTCCAGATCCATATTCTCGATTTCAGGCCAAAAGAAGTTGGTTATCATCGACCGGTATCGCTCACCATTGACGGTGACGGCCACACCATTATCGTTTTCGAAAAAATTCGGACCAATCACGCCTCCGGCCCAAAATCCGCACCAAACAGTCACTTTCTGCGGGTGCATTGCCACTTGGTGAACCTCGTGTGGATTGGTCTCGTCCCAAATACGGCAATTTTGCTTGTTGACATAGCCATTCATCCAAAAATGCGCCTCGTCGCTGAAGATGATTTTTTTGCCAAAATCGGCGTCAACTTCCAACTGCTCTAATGCCCAGTCAGCGAACACACGGCGCTGTCTATGGTCATTAACCTTGAGCTCTTGGGTCAGCTGGATCTTGTACGGGTGCAGGCTCAAGTCACAACGCAAAATTCGCCAAGTTGTCGTCTGCGAAAGGCCGAGTTCCTGTGCGCGACGCGGAATTGACTGCCGCGGGTTTTCGAGGACACTGTCGCGCACAGCGGCGATATTCTATATATATAGGCTGATTGTTAACTGACCCGGTTGACTCGAATTTGTCCACCAATCGACGGATAGTCGACTCGGCAGGACGATCATCGCGACCGTAAAACGGGCGAAGTGCGCGGAACGTTGCTCGAACTGACGACCCATTTTCATAAAACAATTTTATGATTTGCACGTGCTGCTCGACACTGTAACCTGCCATGGTGGTTTGGGAGGACGGAATGAATATAACACACTGCATTTGACAGCTGTCACTCAAACAACATGGCCGCAATCAGCTGTCAAAGTTCAAGCGTCCCTATTGGAAAACCCCTTATAAGCAAAACCCAGACGTTCTACCTGTGAATACATAATATGTGTATTGTTAATGGTTCGCTTAGCCGCTAGTTGTTTTAAGAAACTGCTCAGTTATGTAAAACATTTGAACGACGATGAGGAGTATTTCATAATTATTAATTAGGTTAGTTTTTTTATGTTTAAATCTAATCTATATGCTAATCTGAATTACGTCTAAACTTATAATAATAAATAAATAAATATCCTGGGACATTATTCACACAAGGCCATCTGATCCCAAACTAAGTAGAACTTGTACTATGGAAACCAGATAACTGATATACTTTTCTTTTGTGAATAAATACTTATATAGATAATTACACCAAGACTCAGGACAAACAGACATGTTCATGTATACAAATGTCTGTCCTGGGTGGGAATCGAACCCACGACCTGCAGCGTGTACCACGCCAACAGGCTCGTTAAACTTGGATAAGAGTTTTGATAATGCACTATAGGGTTAGTTTTAAAAAAGTCTAGCTTGTATTTTTCAACACAAGAGTTAGCATCAGAAATTCATTCATCATAACCAAATTATATTTTTCAGAAATAACAAAAAATATATTTTAAATAACTATGTACATGCATCTGTGATCATAATTTATAATTAAAGATAAGCAGAGCATTAAAGTTTTAAGTTTCTTTGCATATTTATACCGACGAACCTTAATTGATATATTAAAATGCAAATTCCTTTTAAATTAAGCTATATTTTTTGCTGGAGCTCATTAACATTATATTTATGTATATTTTGGGTTTAATATATTCAGTTTCATAGTAAAAAGTGACAAGTGCTTAACAAATCACATCATCATCACACTTTTTATAGCAATAAATGTCTGGTGTAATCATAAGGATTACAAATCCACTGACCTTCTCCACTACATTGTAATTAAATACTACCTGGCGGAGATGGTTAGTGGATTGAACACATAAATCTTAACTGATTGTAGCTGGTTATAACCCAGGCAAGCAACACTAAAATATGATGAACACTTGTTTATACTTTATCTCATGCTCGACGATGAAGGATAACATTGTGAGCAAACCTGAGAGTATATAATTTCACTGAAATTCTGTCACATATTGTTGAAAATATGAACTTAGTCCGAACTTAATGATGATAAACCTCTTTAGTGTCACTCTCTCTAAATAAAAAGAATATGCCAGTCATTGTAACCACACTATTTAATCTCTCCTTAGCCTAGCTAATCTATAACTATAATCTAATACTAGTATTCACGATTTATTACTTGACTATACTTATTACCTTTTTTTTAACACGGGAAAAACGCAGTACACTTTTCCCCCCTGAGAACAGTGGGGGTTACTGCTACGGTGACGGTCTGACGTACTTATTACTACCTGTCCCGACATGAGTTCAACTATAATTACATATCCTATTTTGTATCTAGATCAATTTTTGTGCCATTGTATGTACTCGCTATACTGTGCTAACAGATATTATGAAAGCCAAATAGCTATAAATGTAAATATTCTATCAAATGATCTTATTTACTAAGTTATTCTATGTGTATATTTCTTGATATTTCATTTGCTTATGAGATTGCACACAGTTTTAAGTTTTCTTGTATTTCAATCAATATATAAAGAAAGAGAACAAAAACCTCTAGAGAAATAGTAATGTGTGTAATTATGTGTGAAATCTAAATTAGAATTGAAATGCAAGCTTCTGGCTTCTATTACCATATATTTTAAAAATAGTTCATTGTGGCATATATATGGTGCATCTTTAGTATAGATATTTTTTTAATCTTTTGTATTTGAAGTATATGTATTGCATAGCAGAAGTCCTTGACAACATTTTTTTTTATGAATAAAACAAAATATAAATGAGAGATGAGTACCATACAATTGAAACAAAATGCCAAATATCATATTGCGTAATTTAAAGCAATTTCGTCATTTTTATTTAACTTAATTTTAAGAAAAAAACAAAAGAACGATTTTAGTTACGACTAGGATTTGTTAAATTTAAGTTATCTGTGAGAAAAGGGTAGTTTGAGCAAGTTACATATACAAAATAATAAACGATAACACAAAACTACACGCAATATCAAAGTCTACTTTTGATAAACGGAACTTCAGCCAGTATATTGAACTTTGGACTCGTCTAAAATAGAAATTTTAAAAATACTAATAAATCTAGTTATATGAGTATATATATTAAAATATAAAACTTTATTGAAATTATAACAATATTTTTTAAGCTATTTGGAGTTTAGATAGTAATTAAATTACAAGGGAAAAGTTTACTTACTTGGCTAAGAGGATTCATAATTCAAATTTCAGCTGTGTATGTAGAAAAATGGTTTCTGGACTTTGTAATAAATTTATAATATTAAAACGATCTTACTCAATCGACGTTGAATTGTTATATGAAAATAAAATGCTACCAAGTGCTAAACAAACACTTGTTACGTGTTGAGCAGTGTAAAAAGTGTTCGAATTCGTAAGTGCTACGTCTTTTAATATGCACAGATAAGGTAAAGATTAAAGAATAAAGATAACATTTGCTGTTTGAACCATTTGACAGCTCCACAAGGTGCGTTCACATCAGTATGACAGAATATCCTTGAAGCTAAACACGTTAATAGCTAGGTACCAAATTGGTATTGAAAATTTTTCTAAAAATAAGATAGTGTATATTCTTGGCTATTCGTTCCTTCACATAAATCTAATGGTTGTACTTTTTACTTACTGATAAAATGTAAATTAATACATATTATTTATCGACATCGCTTCTTCTTTTTTTAAAAATATTTAAAATTACTAATAAAATAGTGATAGTTCATTTCACAAGGAACATTTATTAACATGATAATATGGGCGAGGAGAATAAAGAATTCAGTTTATGATAAAAAAAGCCATCAAACGAAATAAGAATCGAGTGCCTGCTATTTTAGTTAGTCTTATTCAATAAACTTTGATAAAGATAATCAGTCTTCTCCCTTTAAGACTAAGAACAAGCTATAATGGACAACAATTAACATAACGTTTGATAACATAAAATTTATTAAATAGATATTGAAATGATGGAAAAGGGTGTGTACTTTTATTGAGATGAGTTTGTGAACATGTGCGTATGCGTAAGTTAATGCGTATTTGTCAGTTGTTAATAAATTATAAATAATTATATTTTGTTTATGTAGCAGTCTAATGCGAAACTTTTTTTTTACTCTGAGCTAGTGGTTGTGTTTATAGTGAAATTATATATAATAAAAGGTCTATATTCTTTATTCAACTTGTTATAAAAAAAGTTTAAAACTATAGCCACAGGTCTATCAATATCAGCCGACGTACCCCCACTGGGTACGTCGGCTTAATGGTTGCTGTTCAGTTCAATTTACGGCCGCCAGTGGCATAATCATAGATCATTATCCCGAACACTTTTTCAAATCCAAACAAAACAGTTAAATAACAAAACAAAAAACAAATCCATAAAACTCAACAAAACGATATAACAATGATTAAATAACACAATACTTGGGAGGGAAAAATATACGCCGCATGTCACTCAACCATGTTCGATAGCAACGACGTTCAGCGGGCGTTATTGCGAAATAAAAGTTGTAATACGATCGCACCAATCTCTCACCACTGAAATTGGGCTCCGTTGATAGACCTGTATACAAGACCGTGATTATAACAGATGGCAAGGTCTTTTTCTCGTATTTTAAAAAATAACTAAGCGTCAGAAACTCAGAAGATCGTTGCATAGATTAAAACATATACAAGAGCGACCGATTACTGTGTAATATTTCTATTATCATGTTTATATTTCTTGTTAAATTAATATGATAATTAATTTTAATTCGTACTATGTAAATACATACTAACTTATTATATTGACTATAAATATATTCAATCAAAATAAATAAATAAGCATTTAAGCAGATTAATAGATTTATTTAAATATAATTCGTATTTTAAATGTTTAATATTATAAAAACTTTAATTTTTTTGCCGTACTATATTAATTAGACATTGAGATTATTATAACTTAAAATACTTGATTCCAGGCCATTCATATTCATCTCAAAAAGGGGGCGTTTTTCTTTTCTCAGATGATCTGAATTCTCAATTATTTCCTTTTAGTGTATTATTGAACTAAATGTGTGTGAATTGTGTTCGAAATGTTCTCGTTAACTATATTTTATTTTAATAAAAACATTCCACTTCAAAGTATTTAATGAACTCGTTACTTAAAAGAACTTACAACCTGACTGCAATACTTGATTATCCTTGGCATGTAAAATTATTGCATTTGCTTAGATCTGTGGTCAGATTGTTCAAAATAGCGTCGGAGATTTTTTTTAATTATTCGAAGGTTTAAGGACGTTATTAAAAATATGTAAAAAACAAATTAACCTATTGCATTGCAATGTAGTCACGCCTAAGTTTTTGATATTTTAATAATACAGAGGGATTAGCAGCATTTAGTAGGTCGGTTAAACGATTGTAGGTCGTGTAGGTGTTCGATCGGTATGTGGCACAATCAGGCAGTGTTATGAATGAGGAGGCTCTGTTGGCACGGGCTTCCGAAGAGCGGGAGCGTATCTTCCAAAGATACGAGAGAGGGCGAGAGAACCTCGCGGGTCAAATTGATCCCTGGGAAGATCCTGAATTTGAGGATTACCATAAAACAGATAGGTATTTTAAGTTTTTTTGTAAAACATACCTTAAAAAGTAATGTTTTAGTCGAAGTTCGCATGTGCATTGAAATATTATGGCCATTGCGAATTTATATATTTATATAAAATTTAATTGCATTATTTAATTATGAATTGCAATGTTAAGCTTTTGCGATTTTTTTCTTATAAGCCTGAACAAGCAAGATGAGATAGTCTTAGGTCAATTATAAGAATAACAATTTTGTATACCCAATTTTTAGACTAACTGGCATTGCTTATTTGAATACAATTTGTCTTTTTGTCTAAATTAAATTATTTCAAAGTGAACCAAATATAAGAAACACTCTTAGTTATTAGAAAAACCCACAATAAGCATTAGTGGTAATCAATATTGTTTAAATCAATTGTACCCACATCTAAACTCATGAATGGATGTAGTTTATGAAACATGCTTTCTTTGCAAAATCTATTTATTGTATCCTTCTACATTACAAAATGAAGGTCTTATGTATTTTAGTTTAGGCTGTGCATTCATAGTCAATTAGTCAAGATAGTGCTTTTATAGTAAAATAAAAATTAAATTACCAAAAATATGCAAATATAATTTTCACTGTGTTTATATTTCCTCAATTAAGTGTATGATTTATTTTATTAATTGCTGTGTCAACCTAACCACACAGCCCAACCTTACAGCTGGTTCTCAAAATGTTATTCAATATTTTTATAATATTATTCAATGATTTTATATCAGATGGTAAGTGGCCATCATTGCCAATAAATATAGGTATAAATTATTTTAGAGTTATTGGCAACAAGTAGAAATATAAATATTTTTTGGCCAAGGATACAATAATTGATAATTTTATTTAAATTATAACTGAAACAGCATAATTTATAAAACATTGCAAGCAATTATGTTTCTGCTTTTAGCACAAAATATTCAATGCATATCTATTATTTAATTCCTAAAAAGAGATGTTTGTGTATCTGTATGAGATTAACTTCTACACTACTGAATGATTACCATAAAAGTTGGCATGAATGCATTTACAATGTAGAAAGTTTCTGCACTGTTCACTTCATTTTACACCAACTTCTATACTGTTCACCCGATCACCATGATAATATATATCTATATAATATATATATGGTAAGGACAACATCTGCTGGGCTGGACTAGTCTTTTATAATCATGCATAGTGAAGTTTTTTTTTTTATAATTATGTGCATAAAGACTTGTTTACATACTTTTATGTTTAAATGCTCTTTGAATTATAAACATTGAATTTACCATGTGAATATGCTTACGATTATTTTTTTCTTTAATCACAATCAAATATTGTATGCACACTAAACACAATAGATACTAGATACAGTCAATGCAATATCATTTTATACAAATTTATAATGTACCCATAGAAAACTAATTTATTAAAAAAACTAACATAACATTTGCAAATTTTGCATTGTTGCTAGCATCTTAAATATAAAACTAATAATTTTCTAGATATGGATTCATTCATGATGAGAGACTCACACAAAAGACTGCACCACAAAAAGTTAATGTGGAAGTTGAAAGAGAGAAGAAATGGGTCAAGATGCTGGGATCCTGGGAATCGGCTGCTACAAAGGAAAAGTTACACAGGAGAATATATAAAGGCATTCCAAACTCATTAAGAATAAAGATATGGTGCAAACTCCTCAATGTAAATACCATTAAATCAGATAACCCTGGAAAGTTTCAGGAGATGCTTAAACTTGCAAAGCAATGGTCTACCGATGTGAGACAGATAGATTCAGATGTGAACAGACAGTTCAGAGAACACCAGTTCTATAGAGAAAGATATTCAGAAAAGCAGTGTTCATTGTTCAATGTTTTGTGTGCATACAGTATGTATAACTCTGAAGTGGGTTATTGTCAGGGCATGTCCGGCCTAGCTGGTGTTTTGCTCATGTATATGGATGAAGAAGATGCCTTTTGGGCACTTGCCATACTTTTGTCTGATAAGAAATATGCCATGCACGGATTGTATGTTGAAGGATTTCCAAAACTAACAAGGTTTCTAGAACATCATGATAAAATTTTGATCAAGTTTATGCCGAAGCTGAAACATCACTTTGATAAATTTGGCCTTGATGCGATACTTTATTCTCTGAAATGGTTCTTTGTATGCTTTGTGGAACGAGTGCCCTTCAGTCTATGTTTGAGGGTGTGGGATATATATCTGCTTGATGGAGAGCGAGTGATTACTGCTATGGCCTATACTATCCTTAAACTCCATAAAAAAGCTATTATGAAGTTGAATGATATGGATCTTATTGTTAACTATATTCAGGTATATATTTTACATATAATATATATTATAAGGAACTTATTAGTTAATAAAAGATCATTTTGATTTTCAGGTGAAACTACATAAAGATTTTGGCTTCGAGGACGACATTGTTATTTATCATTTAGAACGATCTATGGAAGAACTAAAACGAGCTAAGCTCGATTACCCGGGTCCACCTCCGCCCTCTGAATTGCCTCAGCGTCAACTTGGCTTGTTCGTGGAACCAGACAAAAAGTCGAAAATTGGCCAACGAGCTGAAAATTTTTCTGAAACCGAAAAACAAGCTCGAGCTACAGTCATTTTAAGGTAAGAAAATATGAAATAGTGACAAACTGCTCGAGAGACGGCTTAATCAGAAGTTGCATAACTTATGAAGAATTAGGTCAAGTGGCAGCAATGCTTTCGTTTTAAAACAACTTTCCGCGTCGTCAATTTTTTAACGTTGGACTTTGATGTTTGTGATAAAGCTGCTTTCTCGTATTAATTTTGCGGTTACGATTTATGCGGTAAGAAAATGATATAAGTCATAACAATATTTAAATCGGTGGTTAATTTTTGCGCTTTGTTTCACACCATTATATTATTACATTGTAAAATGTTTAATACGATATTAATATTGTTTTAGGCGTGAAAAGGCGGCCTTTGAGTTGCAGGAGCTTCGAGTGTCACAGAGCGACACAGTTTCAGGTAATTTGGAGGCATCGCCGCCAACATCACGAACCACGTCCGACGAGAGCCTCGGTTCCGATCAATTTACGCATTTATGAACTTGTGTATAAATGAACTCGAAGTCACCGAATTAGTTAATTCTCCTATTTAAAACGATTTAAGTCTTTTTTACACTTATTTATTATTATTATTTTTTAATCTAAGCGAGTATCGTTATAATATTAGTCATAGACAGTTAATAATTACCGTGCATGCCTTTTGTAAATTAAGCTATATTTATTCGTTTAGATTCGAGTGTACATGTAGTGTATACTATGAAGTTGTAGTTTTCATATGTTCTTTGATTTATTATGGGTTATTTCATTAAACATAATCATGCATATGGCACGAGAACGATTGTGTTTTAAGTTTTGCTTCTCATTGAATGTGATTTACCTAAAAGTACAAATTCTTTTTAAACAAATGCACCACATTTATTACATATTAATGTAATGTATAATATATAAATAAGAAAAACGCAACTTATCAACATTAATTTTTTTCGCGATTCAATTCGCGAATATCTTCGGAATGAAATTAGTACTCAGATATTTTAAGTGATACTGTACTTAGTTAATAGTAACTCGAAGCCGTTTTGAAAACAATATTACTATTTAAAATTTCAGCACAGTATATTAAATATATTTAAAGCGTCACAATAACTTCATTTTATAAATGAATAATTAAATGTTACAAATAACGAATAAAGTGTATATATATATATATATATATATATATACAGTGGTGGTCATATAATTAGAAACATTTCTTATGAATAAAGAAAGTATAACTTCAAAGTACAAATGTTCGTAAAAAATATACACATTCAATAATTAATAATCATGCAATAATATAGCCACTCAAATAAAAAACTCATTAAATGCATAAAGTATAATACATATCTTACTTTTAATTACAAAATGAGTCTTACACATGTAGGAGTTTATTTTCTGTTACTGGCCGCTTGGACGCCTAATTAGAAACATTTTAAAAAAGCATCTACAGCTCGTTCTTTTTTTGAAATTGGAGAATAATATTTCTTTTTCTATTATTTTGGCGGCAATTCAAAATTTAATCTGAATTTTATTTTGTTCAAAATGGGCAAAAATTAAAGTTGTGACGCGTCAACAAGGAAAATAATTGTTAATTTACATATAGATCATAAGTGGGCGTACAGAAGAATAGCTGAGCATTGAAATTGTTCTGTTAAGAAAGTTTTTAATGCAATTGATCATTATAAAACACATGGAACTGTTGAAAATGTTCTTAGAAAGGCTCGGCCAAGAAAATCCTGTCCCAGAGAAGATACGCTAATCGTTCGTGTTGCTAAAAAAGACCCAAGGCTCCAACCAGATTAAAAATAAAGTTTTTTCGCCTGATGACCCGAGAAACATCTCGTCAAGACTGATACGCTGAAGATTAGTGGAAACTAAATTGTTTGGAAGAATCTCTCGAAAGGTACCGCTTCTTACCAAGCAACACCGAGAAAAGCGATTATTATTCGCTAAAAATATGTTAATTGGACGGTACGAGAATGGAAAAAAGTGTTATTCTCAGATGAAACAAAAATAAATATGGTAAATTCCGATGGAGAGCGCTGTGTTAGTCCTGTAAACAATGTTTTTAATTATAAATACACAAGGAGTATAGTCAAGCACGGTGGCGGTAACATTAAAGTTTGGGGGTGTTTTTCCGGATGTGGAGTTGGACCCGTTCGAAAGATTGAAGGATCAATGGCAATACACAAATATCTTAGAGCATACAATGATTCCCTACTCGGATCATTTGCCTTTAACCTGGATCTTTCAGCATGACAAACACCCTAAACACACGGCCAATAGCGTCAAATGTTTCCTTAGCGTACAGCGAATATCCGTTTTAGACTGGCCAGCAAATAGTCCGGATTTAAACCCGATAGAAAATCTCTGGTATATTGTTAAAAAGAAGGTCTCAAACAAACGTAACATCAGTCAAAACGAACTATATGAAGCATTTGTTGAAGCATGGAATTCAATTCTCCTAGAAAAATGTATGAAATTGATTGAATAAATGCCACGTCGTTGCAGTGCTGTTATTGAAAATAAGGGATACCCCACTAAATATTAATTATAACTATTGGTAGGCTGTGGATAGTAGCTTTTTCGTAAATAACAATACTTATTACTAATACTTAAAAAAATATTGCTTTTTATACTTTTTTGTTGTTTCTAATTAGTTGACCATTATTGTTCATACCTTAAAACTGATTTAAATGTTTGTCCGTAATGTAATATTGAAACTGCACTTGTGTAATGGGATTTATATTGTTTTTTTTAAGAAATGATAAATCGTTGCACATATTGTTGTCCGATTTATTGTTTAATTTCAAAATAAAAACGATTGCGGTGAAGAATATCTTACATAATGTCAAGGACCGTTGGTAGTGTTTCTAATTATACGACCACCACTGTATATCACGTGCTCACAACTAACCCTCCAGGGGGAGGGGTAGGTGCGAGCACGTGATATGCACGTGAAGGCGTAACAAACTGCGTATTTTAAAATTTAAACTATATTTATATATTTCAGTAACATTAATCATATAATTACGTTTAATACATTTAGGCTCGATTTTTAGTCGATGTTCAGACACGTTATGATATTTAGATAATTCACAATCAGCTACCAATCTCAAATGTCAATTAAATTAAATCGTTTTATAACGTTAATTCAATAGTAAGTGCACGAGTTTTTTTATTCACAAACCTCGTAAACCAAAACTCGTACACTCACGAGTTTTTTTTTTCACATGAAATAAATACGGTTTTACGATGCTGATTATTGTATTCAAATCTCACGCTTCAGTCTGTTTTCTTGATATAAAAACTGAAGTCTGTCTGATATGTTCTTTAATATTTTTATAGAGCGCAAGGTTATTGTTTAATGTCCTTGCAGACCATTAGAGTGTGTTATCAATATACAGTACAGTACAGTAACAGCCTGTGAATGTTCCTCTGCTGGGCTAAGGCCTCTAGCTATTGAGGAAAAGGTTTGGAGGTCATTCCACCACGCTACTCCAATGCGGGTTGGTGGAACACATGTGATAGAATTTCAGTAAAATTTGACACATGCAGGTTTCCTCGCGATGTTTTCCTTCACCGTCAAACACGAGATGAATTATAATCACATATTAAGCACATGAAATTCAATGGTTAAGTAAGATTCAAGCGTTCTTACCACTGGGCCATCCCGGCTATCAATATATTGTTTACAATTTCGTTTGAAAAACCGCTCTATAATGCTAAAACGAATCACCCCTTACGGTTCTGTATAGTCGCGGCTGCGTTTCGAATGCCACGAAATATAAAACAAACCCGAAAATTCTCTATTCTAGTCTCTGTCTCGTGTGCACTGGTCTGTCTGACGGTCAGGTCACGTGACCCTGATTGAAAATTCGTAAGACAGATTCTGCCGTGTTTAATTTTTGAAGTATAAACTTCTTTAGCGGCGTTGTGCAATTTTTGTGATGGGTAAAAAATGTTAAACTTGCGTCAGGTCACGTGACCCTGATTGAAAATTCGTAAGACGGATTTTGAAGTGTTAAATTTTTAATGTAATATAAATTGTCATGTTTGTGTACGATAGTGCAATAAATGAATATTGTATTTTATCACATAAATGATAGTTCTTTTATACTGATAAAGCAATTCGAGCAAAATTTTTCCCTAATCATTCCAAAATATCAATAATGCACAGCGTTAATATTCAAGTTTTCACTTCTGCCGGAGTTCACTCCCGGAGTGCAAATAGTTTTCTTTTTTTTTTTTCGCTTTACTTTCATATGTCTACGAGTTTGTATGGTTAGCAAGAATTATACCGATTTCCTAATGCCTTTAATTCTTCTACTAATTTTGAACCAATTTTTTCTACACCTGTATATTCTGGGTTATGGCATTTGTCAATATTGTTTACACTTTGTGTCATTTGAAATTGCAGCGATTATGTCATTAACAATAAAATAAATAACAATTGTCGTTCTCTATATTTTCAACATTAGTTTATCGTTTCGATGAAAATTGATCCTAAAGTAATTTTAAAGCATTCCGTTTTAAATTTTAAAAGAAAGTGGTTGCTTCACCTCCATACAAGCATCGCAAATGCTACACTAGTGATTATAATTCATCTCATGCTCGGCGGCGAAAGAAAACATCGTGAGAAAATGAAAGTTAACCGTATACGCCAGCACGCCGAATGGGAGCGCGCTGTGATAGGTTGCAAAACTTTAACTGAGAACATCTTACTAACTGTGGGAATTTATAATAGTAAGCTTTAATTAAAAATTTATGAATCGACCAACTGTCGGAATGAAATGTAATCGCTTGTATATCCTCGTCTAAGACGGTGTTGCAAATCAACAACGATGATTTATATTAAGCGACGAAATTAAAAACAAATAATATATTTTACGAAATGCGAAATATATCGAAGCGAGTCTTATTTATGTCGTGACTAACCCAAAACAAGTTCTAAAAGCACGAATTGATTTGGTACCGTCTTGTGTTTAATATGATACAACACAAAACGATACGTCGTTGTAGCTCAGGTTGAATTTTGTGTGACTTTGTACAATATACGCTTAGCCCGCCAAGTTTCGCTGCGTGTTACATAAGTCTAGGTTCAGGCAGTGTCAAGTTAATGGACATCCTTGACACTGCACTACGCTTGCCAATTCTTCGTTTATCACTTTCCGCACATCGTTTCTGATAAGCCTAGTTTTATAATATAGTTTTATTTTTTTGCGCACTAGCATGGCCATGGTGGTAAGGCGGTGGGTTTATGTGATGTTTAACAATGTGCAAATAATATTCGATTAACATTCTTTGCTTGAGAATTTGAGGTTCTTTTTTTATCTAACCAAAATGTTACTGTTACTAATCAAACAATATATCATTTTTATATCTTTAATTTATTTTTATTACATTTTTTTTAATGTCATGTAATTTATTTGCTCACACTTTATTTTGTAAGTAAATTTATCCACTTAATCGATTCTTACAAACACACATTTCATGCAAACGGATGAAGTATTTGTTTATTTTAATTTTAAATGATGTTTGGGAGTCATCTCTGCTCAGACCTGATTTATTTATAATATAATCAAGTGACCTGCCATTCTCGTTGTATATTATACATAAACCCACCCCTATCATCCAGTTTTAAACATGTTGTTGCTTTAATGGTATTTTTTATATATATTTTTTGTATTTATTAGTTTTAAGTTTTATAGCGTATTATTGATACTAGGTCAAAATTAGAAAATGGAAGACATATTATAATAAGAAGAAGAAGTCTTTCGTGTATCATATTATTATTATAATGTTATAATTGGAAGTAAATTATTGTAGTAACGGTTGTTGTATTAAAGTTGGCACAATAAAATTGTTTTCTATTTTTAGTTTTGCCGCCCGTTGTGGTATGAAGACACCAAAACGTAGTACATATCAAAATACCGTATTTATGGTATGTCGTAGTCGTATTATTAATTAGATATCGCATAGATTACGTGTCACTAGTAGATACGGCACTGCAATGTATCTATCGTATTATGCTTCCCTTAAGATCTTGGAATATTATTTTTATAATTTATGTCACACCCGCCTTACACACTATATTATTATATATAAATAATAAATAAAACATTTTGAAACATGTCTTCAGTGAGTCTTCAGTTTCTATATAATTATAGATTGTTCTTAAATCTATCTTGTACCTTAATCTTTTACGGCCATTGTATCATACTTGAAGGTAAAATAAATTAACGAGACAAATATTGTTTAATATTATAAATTAGTATTTTTTTGCCTTTAGGCGAAAATGTTACCAACGCGGTTCCTCTCCATACCTCCCAAGCCTCAATGAACATCCTCCAGGACGCCCCCCTCCTCGCCCCACGGTACTCGTTCAAGAACGACTACGAAAAGTACAATTACCTCGTCAACAGTGATAATGTAAAGAAAACTCGTCGGAAACATTACTGAGATCTAATCGATTCATTATTATTAGCCATGTAAATAAACGATAAGAAATAAAGTATCTTTGAGTTGATTCAGGTTACGAGCAGAGGTTTTTGTTACATTTGCATGAGATATTATTGGCACTTTGTTTGCTTGAAATGTGTGTGTACGCCCGACCGTAACACGAGGTAAGTGTAATGTTTTGCATGTTACTTGTTTGATTGCTCATCCGCTGTTACTTATAAACCCGATGTTCGCTTCTGCTAACATTTAATGGCAAATTCATTCCATCACTCATTACTAATTTCTAATCCACAAACGAAGCACCGAACGTCAGGAATTTTAAAGATTAGTAGTCGTTGGGTATTTGAATGTTTAAACAATTTTGATCCAAATCAAAACTACTTTATTTTAACTTTTTAATTACTATGATACAATGTGTCGTTACAAAACTTATATAATTATGCATACATAACATAGTTGCCGATCTCGAGGCTAGGGTCGAATATCGAATCGACTATTAGATGGAAGTAATACAATTGAGTTTCGTTATTTCATAAACATCATTCAAATACCCAATAAACTAAAGCTATGCAGTATGAAATGGATAGTTGAAAATGTTCCAAGTAAGTGTAGTGTTGTGTTCAGATCACAGCGGGGTCGCGAGCGGTGTTCGGTGCGAGGACTCGACGTCCGCGCTCGGCTCGCGTCGCTCGCTCGCCGACACGAGCGTGACGAGCACGGCCGACCTGAGCGTGTTTTCGAGCGGACGGTCGCACGCGCCGGACAACTCGCTGGACACGCACAGCAACATCAGCGACGACGGCACTGGGTCAGATGGGTGAGATTGTGTAGACGCACTATAACACGTCCCTTGCATATTTAGCTCAACGTCAGACTAGATGGCCACCATAAGTTTTTTTTATAGTTATATTAGTTTGTTGCAAATATAATGCGTTACATGAATGAGTGATGTTATATGGGTTCTCCATTAATTGGAAACTGCTCCATACGAAACTGTTCCAATTCTATTTTTTGTGACGATAAGGAACGATTCAAATATAAAGAAAGTCATTAAAATTATGTCATTTTTTTTCTTACCTCTTTGCTTTTAATTTGGCAATATGTGAGCCGACGGGCTTTGTACAGACCAGTATCCACGGTAACAATGCTCTGTTCTTGCACATCGATAATGATTTCGCCCCTTTTTTTTATTGCAATGCCTTATGTACTTTCTGGAGATATTGAAGATGCCAAACGGGTATATTTCAGGACACTCAGGATTGTGCGTCTTGCTCTCCGTGGTTTTTTGTCATCATATGCTCGCGTCGATTCACTTCTGTAACTGTGTCCTTCTTTTGAACTGAAATATCTTTTCAATTAATGTATCTCGTTCGTACCGTAGGAACTCTTATCTGTGATATTTCTTATCGTACTTTATTCTTTATGTGACACTTTGTTTTATAATACAATATCTAATGTTTTATGCGCAATATTAGCTAATATAATGTCGTTATTGATGTACATGTCTCAGCAGTAATAACACTTTTTACTTTAAATTGGCCAGGGACAATGGTTTTACGATTTGTAGAGAAATACCCCTTTTATATCTATGAAGTTGTTTTTTTTTAATGGTGGTTTTTAATTCGTGTATAATATTGCTTAAATAGTGCTCCCTAATCTATTGAGTAACTTGTAAATTTTGTATTAAATTAGAAAGTGAAATTATTGAATAGTTTATTAATAGTATATAATTAGTGTTTATAAAAATTTTGTACTTTTCTCGTGTCCGTTTTTTTTTTCGATGGCAACTCGAAGAATTTTCACTTTGAGCAAGTTTCACCCTCTACGTGGCATTATTTGAAGGAGCTTGCGCCATTTGTTTAGCAAATATTTCACCTACCGACTTATTGAATTATTTAATTTTATTTATGGTCCGGTAATTGTTAAATTTACTTAACTGTACAATGCATAACCTACTACCAAGCTTTCCTGACACATATTTTTATAGTATATTTTATACAAATTAGTTAATTATACAATTAACTTGACAAATATTTTTAACTTTAAACTTCACGTGATTTAATTTATATGTGCTGTAGTATTGTAGAGAGTCACATAAAATATATTTAAATAGATAATTTTGTATATTCTGCTTTTATATGTTTAATATAATATTTATACGTATTAAATATACGGTACTCAAGGTGGGGTCAAAGGGACCGCAGCAAAGCAATCCGGTGGCAGAGCTGGCGATCTCAAACTAAGACCTATACTTAGCTACCTTCGACTTCAAGGTGTTAAAAAAAAGACTGAATATTTAGCCGAAGCTGTGTTAAGGGGTAAGGTGGGTCACTCGCTCACTGCCCTGCAACCTACATTACAAGCTCATGCCGCAGCGATTCATATAAATATGCTAAAGATTGCTTTATTTATGAATTTTTTATATTTCATGACCTGTAGTGCGGGTTGGTCTTTATATAAACTTGTTGATATACATTACACTTAACTAAGTACGCGCGTCCACGTGAAATGATTTCATTGAATAAGTCTTCACAATAAATTAATTATGATCGATCTAATAAAGTTTATCATTAATATCCTTAAAATAGATTGATATCCTTTAAATCGATTGATAAATAATGATTTATCATATAGGTACGTAGTAACAATACATATATATTATTTAAATTTTATTAAGATTTTTATTTGTGTTGTTAATAATGCATTACGAACGATATAATATACTTTATTAATAAGTAAACAGGAAATTATCATAGGTATTCTTAGTACCAATTAGTGACGTGCTGGATCGTTACAAAATGTATCACCGCGCATACGGATCTTTAGTGTCTAGACCCGTAAATACGGATACGGATCTAAAATTTTATTTTATTTACATAATAGTTTGCTGTAATATAATTATGTTAAAATGTTTCGTTATTTAAAATAATCATATCACAAATGTTTGACGATTGTTCTCATTATAAATATAGTTTAATTAGCACCTTATAACTTGTTTGTTGATAACTTATTACAATAAATGTTTAAAAAATATATATAAGTTAATTTAAATGTATTTAAACATTCATATAATTAATGAAATTTAATTATGTAAAAGAAAATATCCGTTCAAGATCCGCCTAAAACGAAACGGACACTTTTTATTTTCTACGTCCGATATCCGCGGATACGGATCGAATTACTTAAAGGGAGATTTTGAACACTCGTGACATACGCGACCACTTTTACATAATATTGGTCATCGTTATTATGTATTCTTTGACATGGCGTTACAGGCTTCAATTTTATATTATCAAAAGCGAAATATTCAACGTCGTGTTTTATATAATTTATCGCGAGTTCCTTATACAAATGTATAATAAAAGATTAAATAGCGTTCGGGGATAACGTATTATGCACTATGAAAAAGAATATTTATGATATGTATTAGAATTTCAGCTTTTCCGCCGCTCTTAATTTTAGTGTGTCGGTTTATAGCACTGCTTATGCCATATTATTTTATATGTAATATTTATTTTTAAACGTCAGTCATTGGTATGAGGGTTTATTTAAAAAAAATGTCCTAAAGACACGTTTAGAGTAACTTAATAAATGATATTCTTGCCTCGCCTTCAGTGTCATTTATTTACATTCTCTATTTGTGTTTGTTAAAAAAAAGTTTGATTTGAATATCGAATGTATATAATATGTTCTAACTTTAAAATTAAATTGTATTATTGATTCTGAATCAATACTTTCAGTCGCGGATTCGATGAAAATTATGAAATATATTAGTTCGTTTTCATTATGACAATCAACCGAAATGATAACGAAATCTTATATTATCATACTTTATTGTCTGGGTGTGCTAAAAGTGCATAAAGTTAAGATTTTCATAATCCTTCTTAACAAAACGAAAGCTTCGTTCGAATTTCAATTTTGTATTAGATAATCAGGCAGTTTGGATTAAGCATATTATTATTGTATAAAAACGAATATATCAAATTAATTTATAATGGTATATGACTTTATATTTTAGTATTTGACACAAAAATATGGTTATATTAATGCCTCTAGCTCAATACAAACATTCTAGAAATACATCTTCATACCAGCGACATTTAGGAACGTAATACATCGTTATATGCAACATACTAAATGGTAGATAGCTAATGTATTGAACTAGTTGAGCAAAAACTGTTTATATAGTAATCACGCTAGCTGTGAATTTACGGATTATTGTTGAAAAATTATTAATTTAATTGTAAAATGTTTCAGATCGGGCATTTGCGGCTTGAGTATACAAAGGGCGCCGTCGACTTCCCACTCGACGCCGAGGGCTACGCCTCACCCGCCCTCCGTCTCGCCTCAGTCCGAGGACGTGGTCCGCATCCACGTCACGTACAACCCCCTGGCCGCTAGTCCGTCGCATTTACAACCAGTCAGTCCCTCCAAGTACAAAGCATACGATGAACACCACAAGCCGATGTCTCTGGGATTCTACAGCAACGGGGCCGCGAACTTACCGTCGGACAATCGAATCAGGATCCAGGTATCGTCCGAGGAGTTGTTGACGCCCGTGGTCGACTCCGGTCGCATCATAACGCAACGTTACATAGAATCTCATGCAGGAATGTACGATATTAATTGAATTGATAAATCGATCAATACTTATGTCATATTAATGGTTATTTATTTTACCTCGGACGACTATCGCTAGTTTTATCCAGTTAAAATGTAAACGTGATACATTACTCGAATTTACGTTATTAAGCGATTATTCAGTATAAAGGAGTAAATTATTTTCTTATTATTAATTTTAATTCGATCTGCTCTATCAATTGAAATGATGCCATATTTTTTTGTATATTAGCATTCCGTTTTTTTTTTAACAACAATAAAAAATATAAATTTGGTTTAATTTTTTATTGTGTTTGCTTAAGTTATTATTTTATTTTTTGTTTACTAACTCGTCACTTACGATCTGATAGCTCACTAACTGCCCAAGCGCGTATTCCTGGTAGGGACTGACATTTGAGATGGCTCCGAAAATTACGTCATTCTAACGTACGTACGTACGTTTACTCGTTCTTGCTATAAAAAGTAGTGATATAAGAATCTCAAATGTAATGTTATTAAATTATATACATAACCATTTAGGAAGATTTGTTCGCTAATTATTCTAGAATAGACTTGAATAGATTTAAAACAGATAAAAAACAATTAAATACATTATTGATTAACTCTGTTTGGTAAATTGATATTTATTTTTATTAGGACTTTTTAAATTTAATTATGTTAAGAATACGTTTGTTAGTGCCAACGTTTTGTAGTTTTCTACTTCGAACGTAAAAAAACTGCACGATGAATGGCAAACAACAAACCTGTTTGTATTCACGTGGTTCCGTAGTCTTTTACACAATTAAAAAAATATTGGGCGACTGAAAAAATTACGTCATCATTCAAATTTATCAAAATATTTTTCACGAAATAATTGTCTTATTTCAATGAATGTGTGTTTTTTTTTTTAAATCAGATTAATATATTTTTTTATGAATAGGCATCACATCACTCACGGGCTGTTGGCGTTGAGTTTGAGAAAATTTAACATGACTACGGAATCAGATCTGATTACTTTTACTCAAAGTCGAACCGAATTATTTTATTATATTTACTTGCTGATATTTTTTTATTATTATTTTTTACTTAATTAATATTACATAATTATAACACATTGAATACGTTATATATATGATCGAAGTGACAATGACAAATTTAAATTGGCATGCCATTGGCATTGTGTCATATAAATAATATGTTATACAGAAAAGACATTTGCGTAGTAAATATGATAGAGAATATCCTGTTGGTGGTTTCTGCTTCTAATATAAGTTTATATAATCGAGCTGAAAGCTATTAGGTATTATAAGATCAAAGATTAAAATCGTCTACCATAATAATTGTATTCTAATTAACTAAATATAACCTATGTGTAAAATTTATTGTTAAAGTGCCGTCGTGTGTTTCTCCTCGATAATTGTATATTTTTAGTAATTTTCAAACTTACAGTGAGAACTGCAATAATATCAATAAAATTATAAACTACTAAGAAGTTTAGAAATAGATGTATCATTAAATTTGTTACCACGGTTTGTTCATATATAAAATTATATATAAGTATATATATATTTATATATTATTATTATATTCTGAATGCGAAATGTTCTGCACAACTTCACACACTGGATAGAAAATATAATTGAATCATAATCAATGTTTTAAATACGAGTAAGATTGGTATTCTTAAATAACTATTTTCACTTGGATACTGTTTAAAGTTCTGTAGCATACATAATCTAAGAAGTAGGTAATTTCATTTTTTTATTTTAATTCCCTGTCCCGTTGTTGCGCTTAAAATTATTTTGAAATTTAAATATTTCGGATCAATCGAGTTGTCATTTATGATAGAATTTTTTAAAACGTTTCGAATGGAAAATTTAGGAAATAAATGAAATTTCGGCCTTTTGATATTTTATTGAATTACCTTTCGATCAATAATGTACTAGATTACCGGCAAGCGCTTCAAAAAACGGCCCGAAAAATAAGAGCACAAATACGGTTATTGTCTTATTTCAAATTAGTATGATCAAATTACAATGATAACCAACGTTAACGTTAAGACGTCAAAATTTGTGGAAATAACTACCGCAATGGCGCAAGTAAAATGTTATGTCTGTAATTATCTGCTTTATTGCTAACGAAATAAGGTTGAATTTGGGACAAACGTGATTGTATGTTTCTTATCTCTTTCTGTCATTCAAGGCGTTAGATTGTAAGTGAATGTTAATACAAGCTAAGCCGCACTTATTTGCTCGGGAACAAGACATAGTTTAGGCTGAAATTATGAAATCCTTACATCGTTTGCTCCATTTTATAGGATAGTCAGTCGATGCCACTGTTGAGTATTGTTTTTGTTCGTGAAGTGTTATCTAGTAGAATTGTTGATCGATGGAATTACCTCATAATGAGAATGTCCAATAAAATTAAACCGCCTATATTAAAATTTAAGCAATTTATTATCTAAACTTTCCTTTTAAAATATATAATACGCTTCTATTAATGTTGACGATAACGTTACAAAATTATTGAAGAAATAGGAACGTTTTGAGTTACGTAATATATAAAAGATACGACGCAGGTTTATTTTTTTATTTTAAAATATATTAAAAAAGAAGAGCTATTTTAGATAAACATATTGTTTGAATTTCAGTGTTCATTTGAAATATCAATAATATTTAAATAGTTTTTAAAGTTCTTTTTATATATTGAATAATACCAATAAAAAGCTGGTTCAGTTAATATTTTACATCCGAACAAAGTTTATATTGCGTATGGAAATTTTGCATAGTCTATAATACTGTATTTGCTTCGACATATTTATCTTAAGTTCAAATTATTTGCTTGCCACAATATATTTAAACAATATTGGTTTAAAATAAATATATTTAAATTTAGATAGGTTGTTAAAAATTTTAGTGTCGCAATTATCAGATTCGTCAATATAATGTATTGTTATGTGATATACAGGCTGGGCCATGAATTGGTTTGATTTCCCGCGCAAACGCCAGCGCGGGCGCGGGTCGCCGGGTAGGGGAGTTGCGAGCTCGTTTCGCGGAAATATAGTCGCCATTAATCCGTTCAATCGGTCGTAGCGCGCCTTTTGCTTAAAGCAAATTTATATGGACAATTGTTCGCTCATTACTGTGTGGCGTTTGTTTCGCGTTGAGTACGATTTATATAACTGGAAATTGGTTTAAATTAAAACGATTTTATTCGACCGAGAAAATGTTTGATCTTGTTTTCGGATGAAGCCCAATTCTACTTCCATCGTTACGTCAATAAACCGAACTGCAGGTTCTGGAGCAGTGAAAGTCTTAGAGAAAAACATAAATACTTAAAAAGGTAAGCTATTAGGGCTAAAAGTAGAGGACTTCAAACTTTTTACATCCTATTTCAATTCATGGTCCACCTGAATATAGCAAGTGTAACAAATAGCAATAACGTGGCAACTCTATTAATTTCTTAATTTTAAATTATCTACTGTGTATTCAATGAGCGTTTTTTAATAGTAGCTTGTTACGTGTTTGTTGGCTAGAAAATGAAACACATTTTAAATTTCCCGAGGTCTTCCCTTCGGTAATTTTAACATTCCTTTGCCAAATAGAAAATAGCAAAAGATGTAAACGAGCGTCAGTGAGTTGATCGCGATTAAAATTCATTAATAGACACATAGGAAACATTAAATTTGTAATAAATATAATAGAATGAATTTGAAAATACCTCAATGTCAAAAGCACTTTATAGGTCTCTCTTATTAATATTTACTTACAACCAAAGTGGATTCCAAATACAATTAAGGATGTTCTATTGTTGTGTTTTAAAGTTCTTACAGTAATATAACAATTTATCCATTTAATAACATTCGTAGACTATATTATTTGTTTATTGTATATAACGAATTTCATTTTCATTTCACTCTCATTAATCTCGAAGATCGATTAAATAAGAAAGAAGAATTATTATCATTATTTCCTATGCATTATCACATTTATTCATCTTACAAATTCCTTTTAAAAATGGCAATAATAAAATAATGCAATAGGTTAAAGCTATAGGGCTATAAGCCATTATTAAAGACTCGCTGTGGACAATGTAACGTGGGAGCAGGATATGACGTGCTATGTCGCACGCTGTTATTGGCTCCTATGTGTTACGTCAGTGACGTCCACGCTCGAATCTATGTATACGGTAAAGCAGTGAAAAAGAACGAAATAGAATAATACTTATTAATAATTAACATAATAAAGGTATGCAAATATATAAAAGGAATTTGTTATCGATCAAGTAACTATCGTACGAGGCTATCTCTAGCACCTCTGGGCAGCGAGTCTAATACTACTATAGCCATCAATATAAAAAAGAAGTTTTAGTTTCTTCTTTAACCCGGTGACGTCATAGAGTTGAGTAATTTATATATTTAATAGGTAGCGTTATAGCTGAGTTAGATTTGTTGAATCTCTTCCCTGGGCAAGCACCACGAAGGTGGCAACGGAGAATATAAAGACTAACCGTCCATGAATTGTTAATGCTGTGACTACTATTTCTAGATCTTTTCAAAAATGAAATAAATCTCCTTTAGTGCGCTGCTCCACTGATTAGCAGATTGGACAAATTGCTTTTGTCACTTGACGAATCCAATTCTAATTTCGTTTTCTTTAGCGATTTCTAGATATCAGACAGCAGACAAATATGTTTATAAACGACGTCTAAGAGTAAAAAAGAAGACAGCGATATAGTCTACGTCATCGTTCATTCGTTCGTTCATGCGCAGCACTATTGTCATTTTCATACATTTAGCTCTTTTCGACGAAACCCTCGGTCCTCGGGAGACCTGTTACCGATTGACCGGACTGGTCAATCGGTAACAGGTCTCCCGAGGGCCGCAACATTGCTTTAATTTGTTATTCTTAGTATTAATATTTAACTTCGTGTTACCGATAAAAATATTATCCATAATTTGTAGTGCTACAAAATTTTCCGTATTCGTTTATTTTTTATAAAACGTTTAAAGAGAAGGACCGTCAAGTAATTACTATTTTTTACTAGTTATACAGATTAATAATAGGGAATATGTATCATGATTTTATAATATTTTTTTATAGATATTCATTAGATAAAATAAAGATTATATATGAATCCGACATAGGGTTACATTTTATTAAGTAATATAAAATTAGTGCAATTTTTAAGAAAACAACGATTACAATTAGTGAAGTTCGCTTGACTGGATATATTAGGCATAATTTGTATTGATTCTGAACTTAAAATTCTCTTCGATTTTAATTTGAAGTTCTATTTTAACATTGATAACGGTGTTAACTATTAGGTACCTCAAATTGGTTTCTGTTTCCGCCGCCAAACATGGAGTATTGCAATTTGCATGTAAAAATAGTAAATAACAGTGGATTATGTGAAATATATTTTAAAGCCTTACTCTTACCTTTATAACAATACTTATTTAAAAAAAAAAACATACACAAGTTCTCTATTATCTGTGTAACAGACGCCAATTACATAAAATATTATTTTTTGTCTCAGTGAAATTTAATATACTGCCTCCAAATAATGTATTTACGAATATTATATTAAACAAATTAGTTTACAAAAACTTTATTGTTGGGAAACAAATTATATTATGTTTAGAAATTGATACGTACGTACGTCCAAGTTTACATATTAAAAGAAATCTGTGCCATTAATCAATTTTAATATTTGATAATTCGATTTGATTATTTCGTTTTATTTGCACGTAAATTGCTTTATATATAAAGTATGGGAATGTATAATACCAACCGTGGTATTTACAGGAAAATATGAAGATCAAGTACAATCATATTTTTTCATATTGTGAATATAATTCGATACTATAATTTATTTTAGAACGAGCTTCTGATGTGTTTTGTTACGTGCAGCTGCAGTATGCTTATTGTAACTGTTCTTACGACCCCGAAAAAGTATTTCCACGATTTATATTGAATGATTTATGATCCATAAGGCGCATTAGGCAATTTTTTTCTTCAGTTTTGTTATTATTAATGATGCCGTAAAAAATTTAATCAACGATGTTCCCTATGTAAACAAAAGACTTACGTTTTAAGGTACTTAATTATTATTTTTGTAATTTTATAAATGAAAGTGTCTATGATTATAAAAGAGTGTATGTAAACAAATATTGTTTTGAATGATTTATTTTTGTAAAGTAAAATTTATTTGGGTGCAATGCAATGAGAGTATATCAATGTCGAAATGAAAAATTTTGCAATATTTCTTTACATGTTATATAATTTCATTTATGTATTATTGACTCGCCATAGTTGCAAGTAAAATTCAATTTTGATTTTAACTAAATCATTCATATATTCATTCAAATTGTAACCATTTAATTTTAAAGTATATATAGCATTTATATTGTCATGGTTAATTAATAAAAAACAATAGAATAATGGTAATAAAGCCAACTTTTGAAAAATACATCGTTCATCTCAAACTAGTCGAATTTGAAGATTTTAATTTGGTATTCTTTTTATCAATTATATCAAAGAAATGTAGTAAGTCATCGACAATGTTAGCTGTTGTACGCTTTAGTTTAGCTATATATGTAATAATTCCATAACTATGAATTGACTTAATTGAATCGTTCTCTATAGTTCTTCATACTTATAAATTAATTACTTCAAATATAATATATATTTATATAATTAGCTTAATCTTACATTTGATATAAACAAATGAATGGTTCAGGATCATTAGATATTTAAATATAAAATACGAACCCCTTTCGATAGCAACTAAAAAGCAATACCTTTATGTACATTTATTTTTTAATACGACTTAGGACTATATTTCATATGTTAGAAAGTGTTGCATGTATTATATATAAAGCATTTAACTTCCAACAGTAGTTTAATATTATTGTAGAGTTTAGTAATAATTTAGCCTGATCCATTCGTGATAACAAGTTAACTGATGTACTAAAACAACGGCCTCGACCATTTATCAAGAGATACACTTCCTATTCCCTTCACCGTTGATATAATAGCCATCATTATTTGCACAGTATTGCTGTCTGCATCGAAAATTTAAAATTACATTGTAATTTCCTTATCGATCGTTAAGATGTAAAAAATATATATATAAATTATCCAATAATAATTAATGTAATATATATTTTATTAGATATGATCCTAGGAATTATTACTAATGTTAAAGTTTACTCTGCATCGTTTATATTCCATAGACTATTCGAAATTCGTCAGCATCTTAAATGTCAAATATATTTTATTGAAATATCATATAGTTATAGACGGATCTTAAGCCCTAAATATATAATAAATACATCCTGTTTCGCTAAGAACTACAACATAACACTAATCATCGCTACCCAGTGTAAACTTTGACCGCTTTCAATGACACGGTTCGCTGTCGGAAAAGCCCGCGTGTTGAATATTGATCGACAGTTTGCGTTTAGTCATTTTTAAACGTGAGCTGCACGGGCGTGGCCTATTGTATCGGTCGAGTTAATGAGTTCCCGGCGACCGTTATAGCGAGCCGTGCCATTAACAGCCTTGTGTACACTTTTGAAATAGATCGTCTCAGCACCGTTTGTTAGTTTATTGTTATTGGTTTAATTATACCAACTACAACATACCTCTTTGAAGTATTAATTTGTAAAAAATAATTATCTCCACCATCTGATTTATTGCTCCTTTTATAATTTATGTAATTATTTAAGCTCCATTAGTAGTTATTTAGATTATAGTGTTTTTGAAATGGTAACCATGAATGTACCTTATATATAATTTAGGGTATTTTTAATCACTGTATAGCGTAGTCACTGGTTGAGAGATATTGATTGTTATAGTCTGAAATATTTGATGTTTGTATGGTTTGATGTTCAGTGAGCTTTCTCTGAGGTGGCTATCATAGATACTGTTTAAATAAATTATAAATTTAATCTTATGATATTTTATTGCCTGACTTTATAACTTTCATTTATTCCTGCTTTACAGAAAACCCAGATGGGTATTTAAATAAATATATATCTCGTATTTACAAGATTACATAATAATAATGTTTATCTATATAACTACACAGGATGTAACAAAATTCGTGTCCGACCCGTGAAGTGGTTATTACTTATTAGGTATCATGTGTCGGTTCTATTTATGTAATAATTTTTAAAATACGCTGTTTAACTATATAGACGTAAAAAAATAAAATTCAAAATAAATTACTTAAATAAAAGTTGATAATAATTTAAAAAAATGATCGATTTCATCTATCTGTCACTTCTCTTTTTCAAAAGATAGAGCTTATTTTTTAACAGTTAATCAGCCAAAATTAACATACAATTTTATAATACAAATATTAGGTGTCCCAAAATTAACGTAAGATTTGATTTTGCCGCTATTTTTGGAGTAAATTGTTGGTGGTCCTGAAAATAGAATAATTAGACAGCTGAAAGTTCAGGGATGTACAAAATACCTTAAATAAAGTATCTGGAATACAAAATGCAAAATACTTTTAAATTAAGTATTTGAGATACCAGATGCAAATAACTTTCTGGAATTGTATCTCAAATACTAGATATAAAATACGTATATTTTGAATACTTTTTATAGATAAAATACTTTAGTAAAAAAACGTTTTTTTAAATGAAAGTATATTATTATTATTCAAATAATCACATGTTGAATTCTCCCTAGCTCGGCTAACAGAGAGCCATAATAAGTATATTTTTCCGCTTGCAGATCATAATATTCATAACCATAATATAATATATCTATAATTTAATAATATGACTGCCTAGTTGGTCTAGTGGCTAGATATAAGGTCGCAGACCCAGTGGTCCTGGGTTCAATTCCCAGGTCGGGCCAATATAAAGTTATTGGGTTTTTCTGTCAGAAAATTCTCAGTAGCAGCCCGGAGTCTGGAAGTTGGAAGTGTGTACACTCCCGTGCCTCGGAAAGCTTGTTAAGCCGTTGGTCCTGCACCTGAATTATTTCCGGTCGTGTCGGATTGCCGTCCCATCGGATTATAAAAGCTAGGGAAAAAAGAGTGCACCTGTGTTTGCGCAAACACATTTGTGCACTATAATATCTCCCGCGCAGTTGGCTAATCTCTCTTGAGATTGGCCGCCGTGGCCGAAATCGGTCTGGAGGACTTTTTATATATATATAGATTAGTAAGTAAGTAAGTATTTTAGAAACATAGTATCTGCAAATTACTAAGATACCAAACAAAAGGTATTTAATTACAAGATACAAAATGAATTTTAAAAAAGTTTTATAGATACAAGATGAAAATACGTATTTTGTATCTTGTATGTGTATTTCAGATACTTGTATCTTAGATAAGTTACATCTCTGTGAAAGTTTAGGGTTAGTAAAAATGATGCGTTATACGATACAACAACGTGTTTTCATTATTGAACAACATTTAAAAAATTATATAAACAACTATAGAGATGCTAACGATATTAACATTTTTTCTTATGTTGGTTTTCCACAGAGTACTTTTTTTGCTCCAGATAATTTTCAGAGCTAAAGTTTTTGAAAGATGAGATTAATTTTATGAGGGAGCTTAGAAAATAAACACACATTTCATGTCGAACTGTTCTGTAATTGTAAAACAAATTATATGAGCTACATTATAATGAAAGAAACAAAATATGGTAAAATTCAATGAATAAAATGTAATTACAATAAAACATTAATTAATGATATACATTAGCATATATATAGGAACTTTATATTATATAAATAACTAATACAAATACATGCTTAAAAATCGTGTATACAGTTAATGTGTATAAGATAAAAACTAAAAAAAATACCTCTTTGATAAGGCACCCAACATTTGGACCCCGTTCATAAACTTTCAGATTGTCATGAAGTATTTGATTAAAATGTAATAATTACTTGATTAGTTTAATCATTTGAAGTCATAAAATTTATGAACATTGCTATAATAATAACATTGTATTGTAACATGCTCGGGAGACCCCTACCATTCATACAAATAGAATTACGTAGAATTGACTAATATACTTTTTTAAACTAAGTGTAAAAATTAAAACTTATATAAACAATACATAGGCATGTAAAACATGTTTCACTCTTTAGTATTATGCAATTATAGATAGTTGAATATTCAAACAGTAATTTAATAGATTGAGTAAAATACAAGGCCTCAATTGATATATTTAAAGATACTATACCACAAGCCGTGTTCACTATAACTTTAAGATAAAATCCCTCAAAATAGATTATGTTTAAAATTAAATGCACACATTTTAGGATTTTTGATATTTTAAATATAATGATTTGATTTGTTCAATAAAACTATCAACTATACCAAAATACCCATTTAAAGGTGTCATAGTTAAATTATTTTAATTTTGATACATCTGTTTGTACTAATCGTTGTTTCAATTTAAATTTCATTTATAATTTTATCATATGCAAATTATGAATAAACAGATTTTTTATCTACTTTTCTATATCTGACCATTGATTTATACTCATTTATATAATTTAAATAACATTTTGATCTAATTTGCATTTATAAAGCCAAACTTAAATACACATAGCGTTCGAGTCTATTTGTACACTCATTCACACACCTCATACGGCCACTTGGGAATGCAGTAGATTTTTTAAATACGTTCTATACACTCTTGTTTAGACTGCTGCGAGAAAGCTTTAATACTCATGTTAAAAGACATGTTTCAACGCTGGAGAATGTTCTATTATGAATAAAAAATATAATAGCACCACTTCGAAACAACGCTGATACACTTGTCGTTAAGCGTGTCATCGCAGAATTGGTCTTAAACACTTAAATTAACTTAAAGAATTGCTAAGCTTGACAACTAACTATCACACGTTAGTATAACATACGACTTACAGTCTCGTGCCCTCGTTTCTACGCGCTATAAACATTTATTATACTTATTATGGCGTCTTTGGTACCGAAAATAAGTGCAAATAGACCAAAAATCAGAACAATAACATTTTTCCAAATAAGATATTTGTATGGTCCGAAACCTATATCCCAGTATGTTATAACTTCAATGAATGCCGGAGCAATGAGCCCTAAAATGGAGAAACAGAATGCGCCAATTACACCCATGAACGGTCCAATAGTTGGTACCGCTACAGCGAGTAATACGCAAACGGTAACCATTATAGTACGCGTGATGTAATCAGCGAGCTCAGGTCTTTTGGTAAACTTGTCCTTAATACTGTTCCACATGATCTCAATGCAGACGAAGAATTGAAGACCAAATGTGCAGTATACTGCAATCGCGATTGCTATCTTAACGATTTGGGCCAGCCTGAAAAAATATATCAGTTGTAGTTTATTGGTCACTTAGTTTAAAAAATAAAGATATTCTTAAAAGAAAAATCAGCTTAAATAAATGTTAAATTGTAAACAAATAAATAATAATGTACTTACACTTCATAAACCTGTGGGTCTCCCGGCTGAGGTTCTAAGTTCAGGGTAATGGAATCCTCAACGGCATCTCCGTATCGCAAATATCCAAGGAAACCAAGGAGAATATATACAAGAGTTACTCCTGACATTCCCTTATTAAGTACTCCACAAAAACCAAGCATTGAACGCGGTGTCCTCATGGAGTTTTCTAAAGGCATAACTACACCGATGGCTTCCATGGCAAATATTGTCAATGAGAAGAATTCTGGCCATTCACTTGGTGGTTTTACAGATACAACTTGGTTAAAATCGAGTCCACCGGTTCCGACGAGGAAGTAGAATGTTATTCCGAGACCTAGACCCATGAACAGGTTTGCCACCATTGAGACTGGAGCCAAGTACTTCAGATTTTTGATCCAAACCATGAATATGAGAGGTACAAGAAGAATCACTATAAATATTCGTATTCCAAGGACTTCTTTTTGATCTTCCATGTAATGCAGTACAACCTGTCAAGAAGAAATAATAGTAATTAAAATGTGGTTATCCTTGATTTTTATTTATACTTTTTTCAATAAGCATTGTAAGCGGGACTTGTGTGTTACATCTTAATTGCTTAATTAAAAAATAAATATTCTTGATAATGTAATGTATGATATGACACAGATTTTCCTAGAAATTGTGATGTTCCTATTAATAATACTACAGAGTGTTAGTAATTATTGCGTGAAACGTGCGACGTTTACTTTTTATAACAGGATTTCCAGAAACAAAATAAAATAATAAATATATTCATAATCAAAGATCATATTTTGTAAATAAGGTAAAACACAATCATCATATACATTGTCTTATTTCTGTAAAAAGCGCTTCACTAAAAACTAGTGTTATCTGTATATAACGATATTTTAATGGCTCAAAGTTTGCCATAGCTTACCTGCATAATATTTTTAGCAATGATGACTGTATACACGGAGCAAGTACCAAAGTATGTCATAAACAGGCTTACGAGTATGAAGATTCTGTAACGAAAAATAAACGATGTTAGATTTGTAATTAATATTGTGTATTTTTAAGACCTAGGATTTGTTTATTACATTTATTTATATATCGATTTGTCGATAGTGTACAAGAATAGAGCATGTTTACGCCTTTGGATTTTGGGGGCGAATAACCAAACTACTAGTAAAAGTATTTCCAATAACTGTTCTTGTTACAAGATGCTTTTGGAATTTTTTTTTTATTATTTGTTCTTTAATAGACCTCAAAGAAAGACAAATGTAAAAGTAACTATTTTAAGTCATCGGTCTGTTTCGTGTTTATAACTCGCTAGTTTGGATTTTTAAATAAATCCCCAAAAGTCAAGTGAGTACTAAGTTTATAAATAAGTTATGATCATTTTTAATTATTATATTATGATTGTTTTGTTCCAGTATTTTCAGAGGGAAGAATTATTCATTTGATTGAATTACGCATAATTCAATCAAATTATGAATTACTTTGAATTACGCATAATTCAATCAAATTATGAATTACTTTGAATTACTCATAATTCAATCAAATGATGAATAATCATTAACCAAGGTACCTACGCTAGGTACTTATGTATTGTAATAATGTGGATTACGTATATAAAATAAATAATTAAATACAATAAGTAGCATATTTTACTTAATAAAAATAAAGTAGATTAATATCTACTTTGTTTTTATTATATGTTTTTGATTAAAATTAAATATACGTATTTATTCATTTTAAGAAAACCTTTTTAGTAAGATTAATATAAGTGTTATTTATTATATACAGTGGTGGTCATATAATTAGAAACACTTCATATGAATAAAGAAAGTATAACTTCAACGCACAAATGTTCGTAAACAATATCCCCATTCAATAATTAATAATCATGCAATAATATAGCCACTCAAATAAAAAAACTCATTAAATGCATAAAATATAAAACATATTTTACTTTTAATTACAAAATGAGTCTAGTAGGAGTTTATTTTCTGTTACTGGCCGCTTGGACGCCTAATAAGAAACATTTAAAAAAAGCATCCATAGCTTGTTCTTTTTTTGAAATTGGAGAATAACATTTCTTTTTCTATTTTTTGGCGGCAATTCAAAATTTAATCTGAATTTTATTTTGTTGAAAATGGGCAAAAATTAAAGTTGTGACGCGTCAACTAGGCAAATCATTGTTAATTTACATATAGATCATAAGTGGGCGTACAGAAGAATAGATGAGCATTTAAATTGTTCTGTTAAGAAAGTTTTTAATGCAATTGATCATTATAAAACACATGGAACTGTTGAAAAAGTTGTTAGAAAGGCCCGGCCAAGAAAAACTTCTCAAAGAGAAGATACGCTAATCGTTCGTGTTGCTAGTAAAGAACCAAGTAAAGGCTCCAACCAGATTAAAAATCAAGTTTTTTCGCCTGATGACCCGAGAAACATCTCGTCAAGACTGATACGCCGAAGATTAGTGGAAGCTAAATTGTTTGGAAGAATCTCTCGAAAGATATCGCTTCTTACCAAGCAACACCGAGAGAAGCGATTATTATTCGCTAAAAAATATGATTGAGCGGTACGAGAATGGAAAAAGTGTTATTTTCAGATAAAACAAAATAAACAAAATAAATATGGTAAATTCCGATGGAAAGCGCTATGTTAGACGTCCTGTAAACAATGCTTTTAATTATAAATACACAAGGAGTATAGTCAAGCACGGTGGCGGTAACATTAAAGTTTGGGGGGGTTTTTCCGGATGTGAAGTTGGACCCGTTCGGAAGATTGAAGGTACAATGGTCAATACAAAAATATCTTAGAGCACACAATGACTCCTTACTCGGACGATCATTTGCCTGTAACCTGGATATTTCAGCATGACAATGACCCTAAACACATGGCCAAGAGCGTCAAATGTTTCCGTAGCGAACAGCGTATATCCGTTTTAGACTGGCAAGCAAATAGTCCGGATTTATACCCGATAGAAAATCTCTGATATATTGTTAAAAAGAAAGTCTCAAACAAACGTAACACCAGTCAAAACGAACTATATGAAGCATGGAATTCAATTCTCCTAGAAAAATGTATGAAATTGATTGAATCAATGCCACGTCGTTGCAGTGCTGTTATTGAAAATAGGGGATACGCCACTAAATATTAATTATAACTATTGGTAGGCTGTGGATAGTAGCTATTTCGTAAATAACAATACTAATTACGTTTCTAATTATACGACCACCACTGTATATATATAATATTAATTATTTAAAGAATAAACAATATAGCTACCTGAATGCGTTTGCCCATTTTCTTAGTCCTACCGGCCCGTTGTCGAGAGCTGCTTCTGCAACTTCAGGAAAGCTCATAGTTGATTTTCTAGTCTTCTTATAAAGAACGTGAGCGCATTTTATCTGTAATTAAATATATAAGTAACATTTAATGAAAAAGAATAAATAATTTATTATTTTAAATTCATTAAGAAATCGCGAAGCTGGATCGCTTATTTTTCGCAGCGCGAAGCGGAAATAAATGATTTTTATAAAATGTAATTAATATACTTATAGATTTGGCATGCAAGTTTTAGATATCGCTACGCACAAATGTTTTACTTACGAGGACATATGAACAATGTGTGCAAACAACTGCGACCAAGATCGTAAAGAAGATGCCAGAAATTATACCCGCGCATTTGAAAGCTTTAGGCATTGCAAGAATTCCCGTGCCTAGAGAAGCCTTCAACAAATGTGTCAGGGTGTCCATGTTACTGAAAAATAAAAAAAATACATAATTAGTCCCTATTTACTGGGAATACGTACGAGATAGAAATCCTGAAATTTCCATTCGCATCATTTGTATATGAATATATCAATAAGTTGTATGTGCACTATTATAGTTAAATATAAATTGTTTAATACAATCGTCTGCGTAATCAACATGTGAATATATTTGTTGCTTAGTATATTTACACACGTTATTAGCTCGTTTGTCATATGAACTATGACGCAAGATATATACGAGTATGTATAAAGGGTAGTGTACATTTACAATGATGTTGCCAAAAATATTTTAAATTTTAATAAACTTTTTTTTCAGACGCCTTACATCCGCTTCCATTGTATTATTCCATTCGTTGATATATTTCTTGATATGTAAATGTGGGATTCCATATTCAATCAAAATCGCAGAGCTGTATACACGTAACATACGAGTATTGCGTAAGAATCGCATGGTCTAAGTATTATGTATTTATTTTATTTATTTGTCAAACAATTTATAATATATTAGTATAATTATTTAGACTAATAAGCGAAGACTTAAAATATACATAGGTAAGTCATTGCAAATTTCAAATAAACCCATTTACAATAATTATCAGTTCAGTGGAGTTATTGAATGTTCACTTTTATTATTTCTAAATTAATGTATGCTTAATACTAACTTAATTTTTTATTTCAATTTATAAATAAATATTAAAATTTCATTTCTTTAATTTAGCTATAATACAATAATATGCGCACTTAAATGTAGTTGATAACGTTACTCAAACAATGTAAAATTCATATAAAATTTCGCAATGGAGATGTAGTTAAGATTTCAAATTCGCTTTGCATTGCTTCGCCTTTTTGTTTTATATAAAGATTGACTTCCACTGAACATGAACTTTAATAGGAAGATAAATATCATATTATTTATAAATTTTACTGAAAAGCTACGTAAAAAATACTTACGAAGTAGGATTCTCCAAATTTCTTTCCGCGAAAGGATCAAAATCTCCAGATTCAGCATCTTTCTCCTTGGTTAAATTGTATCTAAAAATAAAGTATAGTCTATAAATTATAAAAATTTTACAATCTTAATATATAATAATTAAAAACAAAAAAAAATTCTACTTTTAAAAGATTTTTTAATCTGTCAAATAAAAAATCTTATTAATCTTACAAATAGGATAAAATAAATTGTAGTTGATAAAAATATTGTTGTTTAATTTTTGTTTTTGTTGCCATTAAAACGTTAATACGTGGTAAGGCTTCGAATAGACAATCAATCTTTAAATTTCGTTCTAGATAAAATTTAAATGAGCCCGGTGTTAGGTAAAGCCTTTTCACTATATTTTATTTTAATCTTAAACATCGATGTTCGAATATCTTTATATTCTACTGCGTTGGCACGTTTGTAGATACTTTTCACATAATAGGAATGAGGCCATACATTATCGAGAAGCCAATAAAACTGTTAGGTAGCTATGTCAGTATAAATTTTATATACCTACAGTTATATAGTTTACAGTAAACAAAATCATTATTTAAAAATGTAATAATGATTAGAAATATAATTTGACCCGATCACGAGTAAGGGTATATTTATAAATGCAATCGGAATACTTACGTTTTGCTGACGATCTGTTCCTTCTTTTCATCTTGAGGTAGGAAGGATTGCATCTCCTGTGGCGGAGGCAAACTCCCATTAGCTTCCTGAATAGGCAAATACAATGTTTTAATATGAATTCAAGATCAACTTCTTAAAAGTTATTTATGGCAGGCACTAAAATTGGCATGATTATGTGTTATATATTTCGGATACTATTTTATAGATAACCGAATTAAATTATTTGTGTTCAATTTTATTTCATTTAAGCGATTCAAAATCTCGAAACGGAAATAACAGTCAAGAGACATGATTTAAAATTAACAAAATAATTTATCTTTTTATTTGTTTTTTAAATTACTGACGACAGAATGTGAAATCGCTGTGTATGAATAACTCACGATATTATATTTATATATATATAGTTTTATAGACGAAATTTCAATTTTTGATTTATTGATCTAAATAAATCAAAAATTAAAATTTACAGAAAAACAAAAGTAATAATTGAAGTAAAAACTTACGTTAACCATTTTGCCGGTTTTGTCCCAAGACGTAAGAGAAGACCTGTAACAATTTCAAATAAGTTTAATATAAAAATCTTATATATTTTTTATTAATGTCATCACTATCTTATCTAGATAAAAGTGACAAAATATGCTTTCGAACTACGTTTAATTTTATTTCACGCTGTTATCATGTCACCATTCCGCGGTCTTGTTCTTATCTAACTATCGCCATTTTTAATTTATTTTTGTGTTATTTACATTTCTACTTTTTTGCATGGTTTAAATCATTTATACTTTACACTACACACAAATGCACACATATGTACATATTTAACTCAAGTACAGACAACTACGTAGTAATATGTACTAGCCGCCTCAATATTTATCTTGAGTATGTCTATATATTTGTATACACGTACATAAATTCGCTAATTTTCGTCTCGTATATATTTCGATGACATAATATTATGAAATGAGACAAGTTTCATTCGATACACACTTATGCTACTAGAACCTTGAAAATATCAAAGAGGAAGCTACTGAAGTGGTCAAGTGTAAGGGCAAAAAAGGTCAAGTTGAACAAACAGCAAAAGACACCATTTAAGAATTAAATAATTAGAATATATGTAACATATAATTAATCCAGATCCATCATATTCGTGTTCTAATTACTAATGTAACTAGTAAGTTTTTAGTATGGACCTTCCATTGGATTGGTTAGAACGCATTTTTTCTCAGAGTATGTTTTGAAATTGATAAAAAAGCATCGTAAACTAATTTATTTTGAAACACACAATTGAAAAATATGGGATTATATTAAGTACATTTTTATATTCTTAGAACAAACGCACTTCGAACACTAATAATTAAAATGAAATAAAGTTTTCCCAGAAGTATATTCTCAAATTTCGACTGTGGTGTTACAAGTTAGTCCTTTCTTGGAAATTGGTAAAAGAGAAGTATTTATAATAGCGTTAACAAAGATAGTTTTGCTTTTGTTTTATAAATTATTTTATTCGGAAACCCTCGGTTGGTTATTACTGTCATTATTTTAGTTGTAAAGTCCGAGGGAATTTAATTCCAAAACCAGCAGGTATATAAGTTATTTGGTATTAAGGTCCTGAATTGGCGATAGTAAATTTAATATCAAAGATTATTTACACTTACACATTACACATATAACCAGCTCGTGTGTAAGTTAGTTACGTCATTAAAATGCGACTAAATCTTTTATGCGTAGTCATGAAAACTTGTTTTTATGTTCATCAAGGATTATTTTCATGCTGTATTAATTCAGTATAATTTGTAAAGGCTTATATTTATTATATACACAATATTAGATCATAAGCCTCATAAGATTATAACGGTATTTTTTATTATATTATATTTTTTTATCGGAGTAGTTTTAACTAGTTCCAAGATAAAGTACTTTTTGGTTAACGTTTCTCTACCAACTTTATATTTAATTATTATTATTATTAAATAGTATAAATCAAAGTCGCTGTCTGCCTAGTATGTTTATCTAAGGGGCACTCTCAAAAACTAATTTTAACTATTAGGTCCTTACATATGAAATTAGCGTTTTGTCGTACTGACTACTTTGATCTGAAACATCTCCTCTTTGGTTAAGAATTCCAAATTCAAATTTATAAATTCATTTAGCTGGTACATTTGAGTTTTGAAAACTGTCATTCATTTGATTTTTGCTCATTATTTTTTTCTGTGGCGTCGCTTATTACTGCACAATGAAAAACATGAAATATCGGTATATTTACGAGTGCGAGTTCTACCGTGGCACCAGTGCTGCAGAAACAGCTCGAAAGATTAATGACGTGTACGGCGCTGGTGTCGCAAAAAAAAGCACGGTACGTTTTTGGTTTTAACGTTTTCGTTTTTGAAATTTTGACCTTCAGAACCAACCCCGGGGACAGCCGGAGACCAAAGTGAAAAATGAAGAATTAAAGGCTATTGTGGAAGCGGATCCATCACAAAGCACTTCAGAGATAGCTGCAGGCTTCGGGGTAAGTGATAAAACTGTATTAATAAACTTGAAGCAAATCGGGAAAGTAAAAAACTGTGAACGATGGGTACTCATGAATTGAGTGAATCGAACTTGCAAACACGCGTCGATTGCTGTATTGCTTTGCTCAACCGACACAATAATGCAGGAATTTTAAATCGAATCATTACTTTTGATGAAAAGTGGATACTGTACGATAATCGGAAGCGCTCGTCGCAATGGCCGAACCCTGGAGACCCAGCCAAATCCTGCCCTAAACGAAAATTGACTCAGAAAAAGTTACTTGTGAGTGTTTGGTGGACAAGCGCCGGTATCGTTCACTACAGCTTTCTAAAATCTGGCCAAACGATTACGGGATATATCTATTGTCAGCAACTGCAAAGCATGAAGGAAGAACTAGCTGCTAAACAACCTAAAATTGGTCAATCGCTCTTGGCCACTCCTGCTTCACGACAACGCAAGACCACACACTGCACAAGAAACAACTACTAAGTTAGATGAGCTACAATTGGAATGTCTGCGATATCCACCGTACTCCGCGGACCTTGCTCCAATAGATTACCATTTTTTCCGGAATTTCGACAACTTACAAGGAAAATAATTTAATTCCGATGCGGCAGTCCAAACCGCCTTCAAAGAGTTTATTGATTCTCGCCCTCATGGTTTTTTAGTAAAGGGATCAATGAACTATCTATGAAATGGCGAAAGTGCATAGATAACAACGGTGCATACTTTGATTAATTAAATATATTTTACAAAAAAAAAAAATTACTTTATATTCCTCCCGTACAAAAAGCCAATTTCATATGTAAGGACCTAACATTATAGATTACTGAAAAACTTATTAATACAAATTTACATCATATCATTAAATATTTTAATAGATACCACCGATTCCAAATTACGAGCAACCAAAAAAAATGTTCGCTGCAAAACTTGAAATTGTGACATTGCCAGTTAATATTACCCAAATCTCTCTAAGCAGTAGCCTAAGTTTGATCTATGTTAAACAATAAAATTAGGATCTAAATTACATATCATTCGTGTCTTATTGATAATAGAATTATAAAACTAATCGATTAATAAAGTTTATTAAATAACATATACATCGATTTAATATTTTGCTTAACGTAACATCTGCCTCTTATTTTCTTTATTAGGAAATTGTACCCGTGCGAGGCCGGGGCGCATAACTAGTGTAGTGATAAATTAATTGCTTTATATAATCCGTTATGTTATATTTCAATAATTGTATAAACAGGAAACATACTTAGACGTTAGAGTATTTAAAACTTATCGTAAATAGTAAAGTATGTAAATATATGTGTTTTGTTTAAATGAAATCGTAAAAACATGTTATTAATCGAAATATTGGTCTTACTCAATGTTGATATGAATCAAGTATAAGTAATGTTTGATTTTGTTATAATAAAATTTTAAATATTACATCTTACTAGCACACGGCGTAACTAAAATAGTAATTTCAAATCGAACAATTTTATGTCATACATATATCCTAGAGACATGGTGGCTGATAATATTATTTAAGTACATAATATTTTAAATATTCAATTATAATCCTTGAGTACCAATTACGCATCATAATATTTTTTTATTTACATTGTGTTATCTTCGTATAAGATAGACCATAGAACTGTACGCACCATTATAATGTAAACAACAAACTGCTTTATTAACCGACTTCATATCTTATATCGGTTTTGGTCGCGGTGTGCTATAGAATACTACAAACGCAAAACCGTCTTCTAGCTGATTTTGCTGTACATAGGTACATATACATATGCTGTCATTGTTTATATTATAATTGTTTAACATTTTCAGTATAAGAAATGATCAAGAGCGAATTCAATAATAATTGTACTATGACCTTTTTAAATCAATCAATTAATTGATTAGCAAAGATTTTTACTTTGCAAGACGGATACATGATTGATGATGACTTAACTCATGATAACGTAAGGATTAAAATAATTTATCCATTAAAATGTAATTAATATCACATGTTTGTTGAAAATAGCTTGCAAAAGTTTGTATGGTCTCCCGGAAAGCATTAACTTGGGATAATCAGCCAAGGCACCGCAAATATCATTATGGCGAAAACTTAACATATCATTGATTTTTTACAAAGTTTAACTGGACTATCGGCGTTGGAAGTAAAGGTTTTACTTATAAGCATTGTTGAGCGGTGTTTAGTTAAGCACTGATTTCTTTATTTCTGTCGTGTTTCAATTAATTGAGTCGGCACTAACATCAATATAAAAACGGATTTCTGATGTCTTACAGAAATGAAATGATGTTTCTCCGTTCGTTTCAAAATTAAAGTCAATTTACTTAACTACTGCATTTTCTCCATATTAAATTAGGTTAACGGAAGTTTTCATTTTTTACTTCATATCTATATGAAAAATCAAGCTACTTACAGCCTATTCCTATGCGGTACCTAACGCATTTTATATAGATAAATATATAATGTGTAAATAACATTTGCTGTATAACTATAAACATGCATAATCTGCGATGTATTAGTCTTCACAGACCGCTATGTTCTGATAATAACTAACACGTGGTAGTGTTAACCTCCGTTGACCGTAATGTTTTGTAACTCAACACGTTTACGTGACTATATCGTCTCATTATTACCAGGATATTCGCTGCTTTGCGAAATCTTTCTTATTGTACTTTTTGTATCACACACTTACACGGAACAAAATATTTCATTTGTATTTTTATTATAAAAAACTAACTAAGCATATTATGGTATGGATTTTATGTAGCTTGATTAAAGCGTTAGTCCCGTACTAACGCTTTAATCAAGCTAATTCTGCTACATATGAATGTGCATAATATTCGATAACGTTTCAAATTCTATTCTAATGAAAATGATGGTTAAATATTAGAATTAATACAGATAAGGTAAGATACAATATATATACTCAAGTATGTATTTTAGTCATTATCATATAAACGCTTGTTTTCAATGCAGAAAGCATTGTTGATTTATTTCCTCGCATTTCACATTTAACCTAGATACGTTTTTCTGCGAATTCGTCATAGTACTTAATACCTACAAAAGCTTTCATTTATAACTGACCACTTTTTATAGACGTGTTGAAGTTAACTATATCGTTTCACCTATATAGGTATAATAGATGTTACGCTTCGACGACCAAATTCTCATTTTTTTTTAAATATTTCTATCATGTAAATATATTTTTATTCAACTAAACGGTGTTCATAGCTTGAAATCAATCTGATAAATGCAATTCAATCTAATGATTTTTATTTATTTTTAAATTTAATATATATGGTAGATTTATTTATTTATTAATATACACAAGGTATTAGTCCTTATCCAAATAAATGATATATTAATAAAATTTAAAACGTTTTACAATTTTGAAAATCGATCTGTAGATTTACAAATATGAGATATCAAAATAAACGCGGGTCTGTTAATATCTATCGGTAAAAAAGCACGGGATAAAATTGTTTTTCCCGTACGAACACGGACGGCCGCTACTGGGTCAAAGTTGATCTGAAATGATAATGATATGTACTCCGTTTGTGTTTTGATAATAACGGTTAAACAATAACCCGTTATTAACTAAATACATTAATGAGTGTTTATAATAACGTTTGTTTTTATCACTATTATCTCGTGTCATCATGCTGTTCATGCTGATAAGGGTGGACGTGGAGAATAACCGTCGACCCATTTTTAGTATAATACACATCAGATGATATAATGTTGTTTTTTTAGGCGACCATTTTAGTATTGACTACAGTTAACAAACTTGATTATTACGGGTATAAATGATTGCATGGGACACTGCCTGTAATCATTTTGCCATACAAAAATAATTAATAATGAAATTACGAATAAGTAATTTCATCCAAACGAATAGCTGATTATATTCGACCATTTTATAATATTACATATTTATCATCAAGCTTAGTTATTATAAATGAGACTTATAAAATCAACACAATTATGTATTTCGTTATCATTTTATAAGTATTGCCATGTACGTAACGTATTTACCATGACATCATTTTCAGAACGTAAAACAAATCAAAGACGTTACAACATTTAATGGATAATCATGTAATATGAAATTAGATAAATATTTGCGTATTGACTGGCCGTTTCAGAATATTCAGAAAATGTGTCTATGCCATGAGATAATGACAATGTGCATAGCATGTTATATCTCAAAATAAGGTTGTGCCTAAGGAATCAGCTTATGGTCTCTTGCCATCATCGTGACTAATTCCTAATGGCGACTGATAAGAGAAGGTAAGTGGAATGTATACTTATTGTCAGGAACAAATTCAATAAAAGTTCCAAGTTTCCTCTATTTAATTTAAGTCGGATTATTACATTTTTATCTTATTTCAGTAGCTACTTACTCTATCTTGGCATTATCGACTATCGTAAAACGATCTCATAAATTTTGTTTATAGATAAAGTACGTCCTTTACTGATAGTATAGATTTGAATGACATATGTTGATAAAAATAAAAAATAAAAATCTATCTAGTTCACTGTGAATCCACCAAAATAATTTAAGGTAACCTACATACACGTACACATTTACCTTTTTATTAAAATCGACCGCAAGTAATAAAAATATGGATAACGTGTCAATTAAAATAATTTAATATTAACATAATCCAGAAAATTTGTATGCATTTAAATTTTTTTTAATTATTGAACTTTATAGTTTTTTGATTTTAAAACGTAAATTGAGATTTTAATCGTATCAATAAAAATATTTTATTACTATATTATGCCAGAACATATCATGTTTTTTATGTTACTCGGATAGCTACCTATCCGCACATTCCTAACATTAAATCAATATATATAGACACTCAATCACAACATGCGATGTTATATATTTTAAAAAAAATAGATACACTGAATACATTATATTAAATTTGTAAATTATTAAACGTGAATACTTCAAATAAACGAAATGAAAGAAAGCCATTTTTACGTAAGGGAAAAATAAATATTTTTATGACTTATATCTAATCTACACAATGTTTCTATACGATAAAATAAATAAAAAGAATACCTCGCAACTTCGTAAGTGTGTAATTCATGACCATATATGTAAATATGTTCATCTATTTCATAAATTAATAATGGCTCGACGCTTATGCTTACATACGTTACAGATAAAAATATTTTCCGTTCAAACGTTGACCACGAGTTTTTATTAGTGACGAAGCGTTTAAAGTTTTTTTTTACATGCAACTTGGTTAAAGTCCGTTTGCTTGAAGAAATACATAAATTGAAAGATTAAACGGCTTGGTTGATTGTTATACTTATAGACACCATACACGCATAAGTGGTATGATTAAAGAAATTAACCTAACCTATTTCTTAAGTTTAAAAGTATTTTAAACTGTTTTTTTTTAATAGTGGTATTTACCGGTAAAAGATTGACTGCAACATAGACGGTGACATATTAACGATAATTATTGCGGCACGCTATAAAAATTCCCAAGGAAACAGGAACTATGCGGGCAAAACGCTAGTAAATAATATTAACCAAATTGATATAGGCTGAAAAAATCTAAAAATACATTGTGGCATAACCATCGCAGGTAAAGCCACCTTGATATTAATAATAATAACACGTATCATGTCATATTTCGACAATAAATGTCAATAGTCCAATTATCAGTAATGCAATTCTGTAAGAACTCACTTCACTACTCATACGTGAAATGTTGACAACTGGCTTATGATGAAATGCTATTTTGATACATACTTTCTTGAAATGTTATAATTATTATGGTCAATGTCCCATACTTTCTGATATTTCACGACCGTTTTTTGCGGTGACTTTCAAGTTTGTTCTTACAGAATAGCCCTAGAGCGCTTTCATTGTTTGATGTAAATCACCTTGACTAGTGAGGTTGTCATCGGTTTTGAAATAACATTTATCTAAATCAAAAATACTTATTAATATGAAAATATTTAGCTGAATAAAAAGTCAATGTATACGTGTAATGGTTTCATTAGTTAGTAATTAATATTATGTGGTTTACGCAACCGCACGTGCCGTTTGTATTAATTATAGAATATTGTGTTCCTTTTGAGGAAAATTTAATATTTTTTGAAAAGTACTCGGGTCTGCTTCGATGTCTATTATTTATACAAAATCAGTTTGAATACTATTTGGTATTTATTATGCAACATCACTACTTACGTATTGTATAATTTAATGCGTAAATGAATTGTAAATACTACGACAGGTAGTACAAATATCAGCGTGTAAATCGATTTCAAACAAATGTTTATACAATAATATAAAGTTTTGCTACTCTACGAAATACGATACCTACCAAGATCAAAAATGCTTACAACTGCAATCGAATCAGGTTACAACCTTTTTAAGTCGCAATGATATACTATGCATACACATTTTATTATGCTTAGAAAACCGAAACCCGAGATTATATTGATTAGAGTAGATTATATGCAATTATTACAGGCCAAATTAGAACTCAGCGTCATAACCACGTACTTACTGTGTTCAGCAATGTGCGCTTCGTTTTATAATTATAATTGTAAATCAAGTCGAAGGGTTTACATTATTAATTATAGCCCATGCTTTATTTGTATTACGTAATGCAATGCGTCTCAGGTAGTAACTGTAATGTTCATGTATTGCTCTTTATTCTTGGTATCGAAACAAATTAAGAATTTAAGATCGTATTACTATTAGGCATAAGGGCTTTAATGACCTAACGAAGAGCTTTATGAGATCGTTTTTTTTTAAATTTCAAAATATACATTCCGACGTTTTGCTCTTGCTTTATTGTAACGACAGGTAGACAGTATATTGAAATAATTTTTAGATTGAAATTCGTATTCGTGAATCTTTTAAAAACATACTGAATGAAAATATTACTTAATTATTTAAGTAATATCATATTATCTAAGTTATATAATTCATAGACTCAAGTTTTTGAGAACTTTGTGAAAAAAAAATTAAAGCTACGCTACTTCGTACCTAATCCAGATAGTAAAGAAGTATTAATATTTATATCTAATATATTCATCGAGTCTGCTGACCTTATCCGATCTACACGTACCTAGCTACTGACATTTGTAAAAGATATATATTTGGAATTGTTGATTTTAACTTCTGCTTTTGATTGTGAATTCATATTCCTTTATTTCAGACTTATTGTTCTTTAAAATTTATAATATACGAAATAGTCTGGGCGCAGTCGTTTCATGCTCAAGGTTTTCCGCCATACACAACAAGTATAAACTCACTAATCTTATAATAAGCTTTAGAAGTAACCTTTGGTAGTACGTATCCGCATGTTTGTATTTGTGCATTATAGCATTGTATATAGGTACTGTACAATTATTTTACCCTTAAACGACTTTAGTATTTACGACACTTAAATCGTCTCATAATAAATTTTACTCTGAAGTTCAGAAAAAAATAATATAATATTTTAATTTAAATAATTCTACAACAATATTTATCGTATAGTCTAGGTCTAGCGTTCGTAGGTATTCAATATTCACGATAAATGGATAGAAAAATTGGTTTAATTAATGTTCGACTCATTGTTTTAATGTATGACGTCTAAGTAATCCGCCGTGATATTTTTGAAAAGTTATTGTGACTTTTTAACAGAATAATTTAAAGTAACGTGTAGAATAGATCAGGTGACATGAACGCACGTTTGTTGACGATTATGTAGGTCACATTTAAAAGAGATTGCTGAAGCGACATTATATTTTTGGCCTGACATAAATTAGTTTTAGCAACTATCTACTAAAATGCAGTGGAGGTACAATTTCATAAATAACTATATTGACTATTTCTGTGAAGAATCAGAATCATATGACAATTTGAGTAAGGTTAAACACTCAGTGTAAATCTATAAAACCTTTGCCAAAACTTGTATACATCGTATAATTATTATCTTCGAAAGTAATCCTTTATGGCTATATTATAAAGTGTCTAGAAGTTAAAGTTAATAATAAAGTGAGCTATAAAATTTGTACCAACGTAATGACATGAACACGATGTACACATATTAAATATTAATTATTTGTGCTATAGGTACTGCTGTGTGAAATCATACTGTGAAAATATGTTTTTCATTAAATAACAACCATTACTAATAATGAACGATATTTAACATTTTTATTAAACATTAATATTACTCTAACATTAAACAATGAAAATAAAGGAATAATGTATATTCTATCAGTTATCAATATCAGTAAGTTAATTATATTTATATAAAAATCAGTTCAACGCACTTATTACTGATAACATTGTGACAATGAAATCATTATCGGTAAATACCTACATATGCATTTAATAATCAAGGAATTTAGTATAAAAACTTAAGACCGACGTAGTCTATTTGTTATTGTTAAATAATACAAAATAATGTTTACACTGCTGTTATCGGTGTACGTTGGTCTTTATCTCGGTTTGTGGCGTGAAAATCAATAAACTAAAGAGATTGATCCACTTCTGTTTGGCGAAGGTACCGTGGTATTTTATGCAAGATATTAAATTTCCATATAACCTACAACGTGTAGAAATATAACATTATGCGTAGTTACATATGTTGCACACGTGTGCCGGTGCTATTTGATTATACAAGCAATATGATCGCCTCTATTTTTTTCTAGGTTTGTCTGGATGAATTTGTAACATGAGACTACATTCACATATTTTATTTGTATAAAAAACATAACTTGTATGTGGACTCACGGCTTTTCAATGTTTCGTCCTTCCTATAGTACAGATAAAATATGATGAAGAACTAAATAATTTGGCGTAGTAACATAACGTGGTTCTATTAAATTCAGAAAAATATTCATTGAACTGTTTCACTTTAAATATAACAAAACTGCATTAAGATTGTATTAATTCAAATTAGAGCAAGAATAATTAATTTGTTAATTGACATTTGTATAAGTTTATTTAATTACAAATCTTTATTTTGTATCGACACAATTTATTTGCTATTATTACTATGTTTTTATTTAATCAGCTGCAAAAATGACGATTATTTGCCACGCGTCGAAATCGCGATTTCAAGGTGCATGCAATCTATAATAAGGTATGAAATAAAAATCACTGAACATAATCATAATTAACTAAAATATTTTGAATAGCGACAGTTATTGTTAACTTATAACTACAATGTATAGACAAAACATATAATATCACAGTAATATCATCTAATTGATGTCTATATTCTTATTGACTGACCCAAATAAGCGTCGTGTTAAATAATTAATATGTCCGCTAGGCATAAAGTGGATCAATGAAAGTAGTGTAATGTCGGTTAGTTAGTTTATGAGGTGTATTTACAATTTACTGACGGACTACTGACGGGCTGTGAATGTCATTGACCTCTGGCTATTGTTATTTACCCCAGCGAAAGATTATAAGTAACAATTTTTACATTTTCTGATATTTCTTACGTTACTACGTAAGATACTACTGTATGAAATACATAGTATGAAACTATAATTTTATTATATTTATAATGCCCATCATTTATAAAAAAAATCCTTACTTTCACCAATGTTAATATCTAAAACTATTGATTTATACTTTGCGCCACACGTACAACGAAGTCCAACGTTGTTAATACGAAGTCGCATTTTATATAGAGTGGTAGCGAAAACTCGCGCTTACTTCTCCCTTTCCATCAATTGTAAATTGTAAATTACAAGAACATTTACAAAAAAATGCTCTAGTCCAACAACAGGTATAAAATAATAATAAATCGTGGCAATATAAATATTACATTAGTGATCTATTATATTCAGATATATATAATATGAAACTTTATGAGATTGCTAATATCATCGATTTTTTTTTCAAAATCGGTCATCATTTAAAATATAAAATGGTAATTTACAGAATTATTAAAATAATAATTAATATTATCAGTTCAATAAAATTTTTATAGTGTGTAAAAGTGTTTTTTAGTTAGTAGTGTTTTTATTTTCACCCTTTTTGCTAAATATTGAAACACAAGATAATTCAGTTGAAGGCGTACGTACTCGTACATTATGTATACCGAGTTTACACATTTCCAAACGTGAAACTTTTGATGAATATTTCAGACAATGAGAATATAGATAAGAGAAAAATAGGCCAAATTATATAGAGTGTAATCTCTTTTTTGTCTGACATGTACACGTAGGTATTGTAAGTTAAGGTTTAATTGAGGACAGCTGTTAATTTTTACTGGGTCGATATTTAATTATCTTGGCTAAACATTTTCTTAACACTAAAACAAATCATCAATCAAGATATAATAAAAAGTTTTGACGTTTATAAACATTCTTCATTAAGTACAAAAGCTCATTGAATATAACACCTCGACATCACGTCCGACGTCCATGCCTCGTAAGTAATGTGTCAACACCGAACGCGAGCGCATCGATTTGAATTGTTTTATTAAAAATATAAAATTACTGACAGAAACACTTACCTCACTCGTTAACGTCTCACCCAGCAGCTGATAGCTGTGTAATTTTTGAGTTTATAGGTTATTAAATGAACAACTCGACGAGACACGTGTTTTAAAAATAGAGAGAAACACACGACCAGCCGTCGCGCTGGTTACGATCGGAATGAGCGATGCCAGCCAAACTCCAAAGCGAGTATAGATGCGAAACATGCAAGGCTCAAGCAAGTGAGACCGATTGTTGCGTCATAAAAGAAAGAGTAGGGAGTTCTGACACACGGCGCGTCGCGACGCGTCTTTTTACATCGTCGGCAATCGGCATGTATCTTATACACACGGTTTTTAACATACGAAAATTTCTAAGATGAACAAATGGAGACCTATGGGCAATGAAATTCATCCAATTTAATTAAATTCTCAGATTTATATAAGACTATTTTTATTATATTAAATATTTATTATAATATGTATAACATGCGTATTATTATAAATTAGATATATTTGAGATTTAACGGTTACGTTTTAAGCTCTACTTTAAGAAAGAAATATCTTTGAGGTAAGTTTCGGTTTGTAAGAAACGTTACACTCGCATGTTGGCTCGTTTAAATAGGATCACTAAAATAGATCTAGTATTAGTCATTGTGTTTAATTTTAAACTAAAATAAGTAGCCTTTATTATAACGTTTCTATTATAAAACAAATGTAATCATCAACAATTGTTATTGATTCCGTGTTTATTTTTAATATTGTAAATATATTTTTATGTTACTAGCGTGAAAAACAATTACGTAAAATGCAGATAAAGCAATTAAGTATGACGATTGCGTGCGTTTAAAGATAAGCCACAGCGCAGTGTGGGCAGTATTTATAAATTGGTGACAATTCGAGGTCATGGTGTACATTCTGCGCTATTGTATGGTCTGTGGGCGATGATGCAATAACATTCACATTTGCAAGTTCCAATAGTTAGGTACGAAGAGTGGGGTTAAAGCTTAGGGGTTGGAAAATTAACGATTATAACGTCGGCTTACAAGCCGATAGAACTTTAAATTTTTAACCGTTAATTTTGTATGATTCAAAAATACTTTACGTTTCCCTTAATCGCGTTGTGAGTATTTTATTAATTGTATCTTAAGATTTATGAATTAAGCTATCTGGTTAATAACTTAATACTGTTTTAATTACCCATTTTATTTTATTAACATAATTACATAATTTTACAAGAATTTTTATTTGGTGGTAGAGCTTTGTGCGAGCTCGTCTGGGTAGGTACCACCCACTAATCAGATATTTTACCGCAAAACAACAGTACTTGGTATTGTTGTGTTGCGGTTTGAAGGGAGTGAGGCAGTGTAATTACAGGTACAAGGGACATAACAGCTTAGATCCCAAGGTTAGTGGCGCATTGGCGATGTAAGCGATGGTTAACATCTCTTACAGTGCCAATGTCTATGGGCGTTGGTGACCACTTACCATCAGGTGGACCATATGATCGCCCGCCGACATATACTATATAAAAAAAAAATTAGCACCCTTGACTTTCGAGTAGCTTACATTCTTCTAATATATGTATAACGTAGACACAATTATTATACGGATGTAATAATAACTGTTCTACAGAACAAGACGCAGACACTGTCGATATTCGTAAAACATTATAATGGTAAGTTATTTCAGTAAACACAAAGCAGAAGGGATTTTAGATATCCATTGAAATAACGGAGATAAACTTGGGAATCAATTTTACTAACAAATTTTCACCTAAACGTAATTGAATTGCAACCCAATCGTCGTCTTTTTACTGTTTCCATATTCTATTAACACAATAATGGATTATCGGTTGATGGTCAATATTCATAAGAAATTATGACGTCACAGCGATAACGATTCGAATAGCCAAAAAACTTGGTCGAACAAAGACCTCACGTCAAATACGATCGTGAACGTGTTTGAATACGGTACATAAATGTATCTTATATGAGCGTATGCAATGCATAGCTTGTTATGTTTTAGTCTAAGGTTATATATATATATTATTAGTTATAATAAATTATATTATCAGGTATACACAGATAACGAATTAAATGGCGAGGAATGCTCAACGTGTTTCGGAGAGACTATATTATACTGGCTGACTGATTGCTCATTTAGTATTCTAATAAAAATATAAATGATAAAAAAAAAAATACCAATACTTAACTATGAAAACAGTAGTAGCAATGTTAAATTATAATTAAAACAAGAAGCGTTTGTGTGACGTTGAAATTAATATAACAAATAACCTGACAAGGGATTCTAAAAATATGACAACGGATTACGTCCAACATTTTCATTGCAATAATTTACTAGTTCCACGTGTCTGTTAAAGTAAAGTCTATTTTGAAACTGTATAGATTTTTCGAATGCGACTTCAATTCACACGTTACGTCTTATCTCCTGAATTAGATATGGTTGTAAATAAGTATAATTATTTTATTGCGTATACTAGTTTAAATAGCGATCAAAATAAGAGTAATCATTTCATTAGAAGGTTTGGCGCTTATTCCACCAAACTAAACCAGTGCGAGTTGGTGGGTATACATATATGTGATAGAATTTAATACAGGAGGCCAATTCTACTATCATAATTAACACATTATCGGAATTGATCGAAACATAATCGTTGACGTTATTCAATGATGGAACGTCAAAAGTTAACAATTAAGTTTGACTTTGCCATGGTTTTCTGACTTTTGTATATGGTAACATCATACCGATTCGGTTTTATGAGGAATAGTCGAAGATAGTGGATCGGAATCGAATCGAGAACGTTAATAAACATTTTACATTAGTGGGATTAGCCTCCAGCTCATTCAGTTTTCTCTTGTAATTTTTCTTTACCGTTATATGAACGATAATAGCAAACCTAGCTTATTCATAACTCACAGCTCGGAGGTAATCGAATGAATCAAATCTATTTGTTCTACGTAAAAGTGAAATTAGCCTTATCTTACACGGGGACATATAAACAAATAATTTAATCTTTACAGTCTCATAGCTAAAACATAATATATTATATATACATAGAGATGCACTGTATGTGTACATAGTTCATTGTTTGTCTTCTGCATTCGGAGCTCTTAAGTATATAAACCAATCCCTTTGTCTGCCTGCAACAAACCCCCTCCAGTCCGTTTGAGGAGTTGCAGCTCATTCTACGGTGCTCTACCAATACAGGTTGGTTTCGCCGAGATAAATTAAAACATATGAAGTACATGGTATTTCAAAAACGGTTTGTATTATCCTAATATAATATGTACTTGTGGTTATTATGATATTTTTTATTTATGATGGAAACCAGCGACATTATTACAATGAATAAATAAGAAACTTAAAACAAATTTTAACAAACGAACTCTCTTTCTCATTTATAATATTAGTAAGGACTAGTACTTGGCCCACGGCTTCGCCCTCGCCATAATCGACTATCCAGTTAAACGGAATAAAAATCCAAAATATTACATAAAGTTAAATATGTCATATTTTAGCTGTGATAAAGCTTGAAGAAGTAACAAATATTCACAACACACACAACCTTTCGTATTTATGATATTAGTCATTTGCTGAATTATTGTAATGCTTCCTTTTTTAACTATATTAGGTACAGTATTTCCATTTGCTAGGACAACGATATCTTTGACTTACACGTGAACATGCTACATATAGTTGGCCATGGGCGTAGCAGTAAATAATATGTAGAAAAAATTACAACCCTTCTTATCTTATAAAACTATAAATAAGGATAAAACTGAACAATTTAATGTAAGCTTAATAAGTATATAGGAATACGGAATCTATAAAATTCAACACATTAATATTACTTAAGAAGTTAAGACTAATAGAACAAAATTACAATCTAGTCTATTTAATAATTGCAGCCTAAGTTATTCGTTTTGGTAACTCGCAAATAGCCATATTTACTTTAAAAGAGGCAGTTATGTTAAAATCACAGACAGACACTTCAATTTTATTTATTTGTATAGATACGTTAGCGTACTCTTTCCTTAAAGGCCGGCAATGTACCTGCAAGTCCTCGGATGTTGCAGGTGTCCATGGGCGGTGGTAATCACTCAAAAAATTAAATTACCAGCTATGTACGTACACGCAGGTATAGTTCTCGTGCCTTTAAAGTATTATTTGCAAAAAAAAAAAAATCATAAATATAAACATTAGCAAATGTCCACATCAAGGTTATGTATATGTATTTATATATGTACGCATGCTCGTAAATATATATTTCGTCTTGTATATCTTGGGTACCGATGAAGATATTGACTCCAAACTAACTTCATCCGATACGTAATAGGATAACTATATTGTACATCGATAAAGCAGTTAAAAAAAATAAGATGAACAAGAAATAATAGATGCGTGAAATTGGAAGTCAATTATTGGACAGATAAAGACAAACCCAAACTGTTTATTAAATAGGTCATCTGATAAGGTTGACACCTCGCCCAAGTGTGGGGGTGTGGATGGCGAGATCTTAAGTCTAGTATGTCCTTTTCTGCCTACGGGTGTCCAAAATTTCGTGATGATTGGTTAAATAGCTTAGCATATCTAAAACAAACAAATTCACTTTCGATTTTTTTGTATTAGTACTCTAAGTATTTATTTCTTACATAAACAAAGTGGTAAAACTGTAACCTGTAATATTATGTTACAGTTTTTGCAACACGTCAGGAGTAACGCTATATGGTACAGATGCAATACAATGCAATTGTATCAATGCAGTGTCTTATTAATGAAAGTATCAAGTATTCGTATCGAGTACACAAGCCGAATACTGTCGCATCTAACGATGCTTAGTTGTAAAATTGTCAGTGTTTTTCTAAAACAAAGTGAATTACGTATTTTTAATTACACGCACGTAAGCAAACATTGTTCATTTGTATTTAGGTGTCGTATTCCTGGATGTCACTGTAATTCGTTTCATGATAAAAATCCTCGTTCAGCAATTTTTTTATAATGATGAATGCACGCACGCAGACGAAATCATGTAATGAATGCTAGCTTATAATATTAAAAGGTCAGTTTAATACAGAGTTAGTAGGATAGCATGTTCGTAAATTGTCTGTAGTCGTTAAACCACTTCATTTACCAGGATGAAAAGTATATGTGTACTTAGTAGTAATCCAGGTAATAAACTGTGTCCCGAGGTTAAGTCGTATCAGTTCAGTCGTTTCTGCGCGATTGTGTAACAAACCTGCGTAGATACAGACATTTGTAATATTAGTAGGATAACAAATCTGGAACAGAGACAGAGGTAAGTATATTTCATTGTATCGATTGAGCGTAACTCGCACATGTCTGCTTAATAAAAGCACTTACTAATGAATCGCTATTTTATACTTCGAAGTTACATACCAAAGCTTAAAACTTGTACCGTTTATATCAGTTTGATATACATGACATGGGAATAAATGTCGACGTTTCATACAAATAAATATGTAGAAAATTGAACGAGAACAAAACACTTACTAATATAACAAATGCAAAAGTTTTATTTATTTGTTTGTTACGTCTGTACTACTCAACCGATTAACATGAAATTTTGCTTACACGTTGTCAGGGTACACAAGGACATTGGGTACATCTAACTGTACCCCCCACCCACTGCCGAAGCCGCGGGCGGAAACTAGTAGTATAATAATTTGTTTGTAATTAATATGTATGCAGGTAGTAGCTATACACATTAGGGTGAAAGGTTTGTGCTAATTAAATAAAAATATAATTCATTAAACCTATATGTGATTGATGATTTTAATTTAACTTGAAATTAATTTCGTTTTTTTCTTTTCGGCTAAGACGACATCTGTAGTATTTGTTGATGAAATGTTACTTTCATTTAACTCAACGCTTATAACTTTGAAATGAACCAATTTGAATGATTTCATTTATGAGCTTAGTACTACAGTACAAATAAAATTACACAGATGGCTCTGTGGAAAAGTCAACTAGATTCATCGCTAGCGCCACCTACAATTGGTTTATATTATTTTTGGATTAATTCATTTCAATTTCAATTTTAATATTATGTACTGGACATAAATAGAATGGATATCACAGACACTAACAGATCACTAACGTATCGAATTATTGTTTATTGTTATAAGATAACATTTTGCAAATTCAGATTCGTAGAAGGAGCATGTTTACTTCATATATATCATCATATAATTGCATCAGTTTATAAAGCGTTTAGAATTTCAACCGCTGTGTAAGTCTAGCCATACCTACCTACTAACGCCCGCAAATGGGAAATTTTACACTATCAAGTACCTACAAGAAGGTATTATTGGATTTCGTGGTACTAATAAATTACTAATTTTCGCCCGCGGATTCGCCTGTGTGCTGGATAATATAATGATGGGCAGGTTATATATATATATATCAATGTAATAGCTTATATCCTTTTGTGGGTTACAAACTTACTTTATACGAAGTTTTATCACTATCAATTAGGTTTAGCTATAAAAACGTAACAGGTAGAGCTATCTTCCCATTTATAATATTAATAAAATTGAATATTATTATAATTGAAATACCTATGTATGAAATATATAATATAGATAACTAATATAGATAACACACGGTTGTTTAGCTAACCGAACCCGAACCGAACGCTTCCCTTAATACATACATATTAAAAAATAAATTAATAATTGCACAACAAATCTTACCACGTGATGCTTCGAGCAGTTCTTTCGATAATCTAAAAATATCGTAAATTTCTATTACGATAAGCATTTAAAGGTCCTCTTATATTTTGAATTATTTTCTATTGGGAACAAAGCGTCTTTTGTGATGTATTTGTAAGGATCCTTTATGAAAACAGTTATTATTTGCGTAACAAATAAGTTCACAAAGGCTGCAAAATTTGAATGCGCGTGAATGGCGATGTCTTATTGAAAAGCAAATCACTGATCCTACGACCTCTCGCCTGTTTTACGTTTTGTTAATCTTCAACACTTATACAATATTCAAGTTAAAGATAACGCTCTGCCTGTGACTGCGAATTTATATTATTAATTTATGGGCTGGCTTATAGAAATGGGGATGGAGAATAAGTTTTATAATGCTAAATGCTACATATTCAATTAAAACATTTTGTAATTGCGTAATATGCTAATAGGGATTTTTTTGTCGTTACACTTCGTTGATATTATTTACCTTTTTTATAGTATAGATAGGCGGAAGAGTATATGGCCCACCTGATGGCAAGTGATCACCAACGCCCATAGATGTTAATAGAAGAAATGTTAAGCATCGCTTACATCGCCAATGCGCTACCATTAGCTTAGATTAGCTGCAAATAATTCGATTCATTTCTTTCAATGTTTATTAAATGTATGTGACGTCAGCGTTGATCGGCATCAGGGGATTAAGGAGCAGCTAGTACAATTTTTGTGGTACATATTTATAAATATTTCATATTTTTTTAAAGTAAATTTTTTAAGTATTTGGTGCTAGCATAATTAAGACGTAGCCGAAAATGACTATTAATATACCTATGTGAAGTTAGCAACTAACGGCCTTATTTATAAACGTTTCTTAGTTACTGGTTAGCTAAACACTGATTTGTCTCTTTCTGTCATTATTGATTTGACATACGAAAGAAGAAGACAAAATGTTGTTTAACTAATCATCAGTTAAATAAAGTTTATGAATAAGGCGGTTAGTATATAATTAATTTTTAGGACTTCCATACGTTTGTACTAGGTTTGTACCGGATTGTGCCGCATTTAAAATCGTTTGTACCTCAAGGGGGTAAAAAAGATATGGGGTTGTGAAAATATGGGCAAAACTTCAATTATTCATATTATAATGTTTTTGATTTCCATTCGATTGTAGTAGGTTTGTACCGGATTTTACTGCATTTTAAATCGTTTGTACCTCGAGGGGGTAAAAGTAATAGGGGTGTGAAAGTATGGGCAGAAACTCACTTATTAATATTATTATATTTTATGATTTCCATTAGATTGTACTAGGTTTGTACCGGATTGTACCGTATTTTGAATCGTTCGTACCTCAACGGGATAAAAGATATAGGGGTGTGAAAATATAATCAAAAATTCACTTCATTATAATTATAATAAATTTTTACGACTTTCATTCGATAGCACTAAATTTGTACCGAATTGTTCTGTATTTTAAATTGTTTGTACGTTAAGTAGGTAGAGTAGGGGTAAGATATCAAGGTGTAAAAAGTGATTAAAAAATCACTTAATTATATAATAAATTTTTATGACTTCCATTCGATTAAACTAGGTTTGTACAATATTGTACCGCATTTTAAACCGTTTGTACCTTTGAAAACATATTTTCAATCACTATTTTTCTCTAATTCACAGTGATATCAAGTAAATAGACGTAGGTACAAACGATATAAATACAAAACATAGAGGTACAAACGCTACCAACGAAGAACTCAACGGTATAAGCGGTACAATCGAGGTACTGAACGGTACCTAGGGTACACGCGATTTACTCGACGGTACAAATGGTAAAAACGACGCAGTCGACTGTTTAGGCATTGAACGTATAGGTACTAGCAGTACTAATGAAGTACTCAGCAATAGAGCCGGGTACAATCGAAAAAAAACCAAGGAAAACGAGTAAACAAAAAGTACGCATTTAAAAGACGAATTACCCTGAAAAATCATTCCCAATGTCTTTTTCTCTCCAGTTCACGACGACACAAGGAAAACAGACGCAGGTACAAACGATACAAGTAAAAAACTCAGAGGTACAAACGATAATAACTTAGAACTCGACGGTAGAAACGGTACATAAAAAGTTCTCAAGTTGCAGGTATGGAGGTTTTTATACTATCCATTTTGTTGTAATTCGCAGCTAGGTGGCACTATAGCCTACAGCAGCGTTCAATCGATTGCTATAGACTATGTACATAGACATAACACGACAACGTCTAGCGGACTTTGCTTCGTATTATATACTACAAGCTGTGACCGCGGTTTCACCCGCGTATAATTAATAAAAATATATTGAATAAAAATCAGGCTAGGACCTTCCTCGATAAAAGGACTATACAACACAAAACATTTTTTTAAATTCGAACCAGTAGTTCCTGAGATTAGCCGGATCAATCAAACAAACTCTTCAGCTTTATATATTAAGTATAGATTTAAATATTTTGATGGATTTAAATAACTAATTAATATTACGTCTCAGTTTAATTATAATAATAAATAGGAGTATGTTTTTAAATTCTTAATTACATTATGAGAGATAATGCTAATGTTGTCATTTAAAAGGTTGTCTTATTTCTGCATTGGATGAATTTCACATTCAAAAGAAGAGAATTAAGACTTGTATAAGTAAAGAGTAATCTTTTAGAGATTAGTGTAATCGATTGAAAAAATGTTTAGTTATATTTTTAACTCTATAAGAGTTTAGAATTAAATTGTATCCTTGGACTGCATTCATCAGTTGTGTTCACTCTCACAAAAACTGTAGGAACTACGATCTCACTTAATTGCAATGTCTTATTACGCTTTTGTTAATGATTAATTACCTACACAAAAAACCGATATATTTTTTTAAATTAATAAATCACTAATCTTTAATTTAATCCATATCAATTTCAAGCTATACGTCTAATTCTGCAAACTGTAAATATAATAATCTTAATTTAATAAGGGCGTCGGTATAACTGTAAGCTCTGTGTGAACAGGTCGCGACTGTAAATCACTCCATTGCTATGCCTCGTACGACGTTGATGAATCCTAACGTCACATATAAAGTACCAACATTTGTGTTGTAGGGCGAGTTGGCTAGATGCCTGGATGGTTAAACGGCTAAAACACTCAATCTATATCAAAAGGTGTGCTTAGCCGTGCATGACATATAAATCTAAACGCATATGGAATTGTTATATCTTGTAGAAATGACGCAATTTAATCAATGGATTTTATAGATTGCTTGAAATCCATGTTTGAAGAGATGACAACTGTGTGCACAAGTTACTCGTAAATAAATCCGTACAAACTATACGTCTGGGGATTTATATTAAAATATTATGTTATATTTTTATAAGTACAAGACTTGTCTCACTAACTAGTTCCGGTCCGTTCCCGAGAAACGCTCCATAGCGTAGCGACCACGGTCGTATACGCAGGTCTTGCAACTTCAGTATGGGGTACGTTGTCATAATGACATTGTTAAGTTCAATTTACGGCCGCCAGAGGTATGACAATTCGCGTAATAATTATCCCGAACACTTTTTAAAATCCAAACAAAACAAAAATAACAAAAAATCCGCAAAACTCAACAAAACGATATAACAGTGATTAAATAATACAATACTTGGGAGAGAAAAATATCAGCTTGGCTAGCAGCGACGTAGTACGTAAAGCGGATGGTATTGCGAATTAGCAGTTGTAACACACTCGCACTTATCTCTCACCACTGAAATTGGACTCAGTTGCAAGACCTGTGTAATAGTTGCGTTCACGCAATAGGCAAATCAAATGTGAACTTTCTTTTAAGACACCCGATATGAAAAAACATGTTAAATAAGAAAAAAATTATGTGGCGCCTTTATTCAGTTAATAAAAGTTAAGGAATAAAAATAAAAACTTCTGATGAACTATGAATTTGAGGACTCATATATATTTACTGATTATTCTTCTGATCGACTAAGGGCTTCCATCCACATTTCAGGAACTATTCGAATTTTCTCAAATATATATTACATTATATTTTTGGCTAAGCTGCTATTCCTATGCCTTATTTGTTACCTTCTGGTGGCGGCGTGATCATATTAAGGAATCCAAGGAACGACCATGTATCTATTTACAATAATTACTGCAATTATATCAGATGTCACACACCCTCCATATAAATTTTCATCTTTTATTTTACCTACTTAAAGTATCATTTACCAAAAATAACTGTCTTTTTTATGGACTTAAGGCGAAATAACCAATTTCATTTAAACATAATAAATGACGCAAATACTTCTATTACTTAGCCGGTGGTAAATTAAACGATGCTGTCTTCTTCAATAAAGACAGAAAAAGTGAAATCTATGTTTAAATAAGCAGCGACTAATCAACGTTTATAAGGCCCAGTATTTTTAGACGTTTTCTAATCAATAGGTTTGGTATATTTATAGATAAATTGATACAAATTTCCGAATGATCCCATTTTATTGAGTCAAAATATTTAGTCAGTCTAGAAATAAAACAAATATTTAATGATTGATGACTTATATTTTTAGGATCCTTCATTCCGAGGATTGAAGGATTTGTAATTCTTCCATAGTTTGAGTTATTGTACTAAATTAAATTATTCTCGTGAAAACATTATAAGGATAATTATCCTTTTGATGTTTTCACGAGTTTATGTTAATAATGAATAATGAAATAATGATGAATATAAATATGAATAATGTTAATAATGAAAACATCATCATGATTTTTTTCTTTTTTCCGCCTTTTGCCGTCCACTGCTGGACGAAAGCCTCCCCCATAGAACGCCAACCATCCCGATTTTGGGCAGCCCGTATCCATCCCGTTACTGCCACCTTTTTTAAATCGTCGGTCCACCTCGCCACAGGGCGTCCTACACTACGTTTGCCTAAGCGTGGTTTCCACTCTAGCACGTGTCGGCTTCATCGGTCATCAAGGCACCTGGAGACATGACCGGCCCACTTCCACCTCAGCGAGCTAATTCTACGCGCGATGTCGGTCTTTAGTTCTCTGGCGGATGTCATCATTTCGAATTATATCTGCCAGAGAAACCCCAAGCATCGCGCGTTCCATTGCTCGCTGAGCGACCTTAAATTTGTGGACCGGTCCTACGTTGAGTGTCCACGTTTCAGCACCGTAAGTCATTACAGGCAAGACGCACTGATTAAAGACCCTGGTTTTGAGCGACTGCGGGATCGACAATTCAAAAATATGACGTAACCTCCCGAATGCCGCCCAGCCCAAATGTATTCTTCTTTTAGCCTCCTTCTCAAAGTTGTATAGTTTGCTCAGGTAAATGTATTCCTCCACAACTTCGAGTGGATAGCTATTTACGACCACTGGTCTCGGGGATACATGTTGATTGACCATAATATTGGTCTTTTCGATGTTCATCCCGAGACCTACTTTGTCTTGAAGAATCGCTTAGGCTGTTTAGCATCTCTTCCAAATCTGCCATGATGACAATGTTGTCAACAAATCGCATATGTGTAATGTGTTGGCCATTTATGTTGATGCCGCGTCCGTTCCAATCGAGCGTCTTGAAGACGTCCTCCAATGCATTGGTAAAAAGTTTCCGTAAGGTGAGATTACATCCCCCTGTCTTACCCCACGATGCAATTGGATTGGTCTTGTGTGACTTGCCAATCGCTAAGTGATCATATTCTTTCCAAAACTGAATATGTATTATGTCAAATTTGGTAGAGTTTTTTAACAAACATTTTCTTTTTAAATTTTTTTTTTTGTTAATTATTACAAGTGTGTTATGTGTTCGAATGAAATAAGAATAATTGCTAGAAGCATGTCTTAAATAGGAATTATGCATTTTTTTGTTCTCTATTACAGACATTAATCAGTGCATAGCAGCCTGTGATGTATTGATTTTATTCGTTTTGCGTAGGTGCATCAGGTAGGCAACATCCGATGGAGGCCGAAGGAGGATGGTGGAAGCAGACCACCTTCTCCATACCCATTCCAAAATAGGTGGATGCAGTGGGGAGTAATAGGACACTTAAATCAATATCTGCATTGGTGGGATGTTCTCGAAATTTCTATGCATGTAAGAGAGAGACGAACTTATATGCAACTGCATATAAGTTCGTCTCTCTCACGAGCTTGGGAAGGTGCGCGAGGAGACACGCGCAGATTAAATAAAAGCAATCAACTAGTAACTAGGGAGAACATCTAGGTACACTAAACGGGGGAGCGTGGGCAGATGTATTGATTTATTCGAAATCTGAGAGAGGTCACTCTCGAAAAGGCAGGGCATGGTATTTTCCACAGCCGTAACAAACGATGTGAATTCTGTATTTACAGTGATCATTTTCCATTGTCGGGTAGGAGACACGCAGTTTTTCTACATATCACATAAAACAAAAGCAGAAAATAATTCTCATTATATTGAAATCGCTATTTTCTAAGGCTTATAAGATTAAGGATTATATTAAGATAAAAAAGACGTTTTAAAAGTTATATTTTACAGTAAAGACAGTATGTAAGCTGTTAAATTTTTGATAGAGCTTTGATTTTACGAGAACACAAGTAGGTAAGCGTAATTTGTTCGTGCCTTTTAAATCTTGAGGGCTAACCCACTAAACCGATTAGATGTAATTTGACATGGATATAGATATTGAACCCAAGAGTAAATACATGGTTGCTCAAAGTACTCAAAGTTAGTCAATACACTTTAAATAAAACTCATAATAACATAACTGCTGAACGATGTAGTGAATTATTTGAATATATTATTCCAATAACGAGACAAGTAGGTAAGTATTAACAGTCGTTTCTTTTTTGCACGCGTTTGTTTTTTTGCAATGAATCTGTAATAAGCCTCATGCCTCATACATGAAGGATGGATTGGAAGTCGAGATATGTTCATTGTTAATATTTACAAGGCTGCGATTTCTGCTAACACGAGCTATATTTAAAGGCAGATGTCAAAAGTCAATGTATTATTTGTACACGTGGTTGAAGATCATATCATTCACTTTTGTTATTTGAAGACCAATGTTCCATTATCGCGCTTAGTTTATTTGTAATCGTCATTGTTAGGTACAATTTTTTTTAATGATTTTTTTAATATTTATAATATTTTTATAAATAAGCGTTTGACAATGAATTGAAACGTATACAAGGCTGACGAACGGCAGGTGGCAATGTGCATATTCATTTTGTCTTTAAACTAGCGATAAGTGTCGATTATTATTAGTCAATGAAGACCAACAAATAATAATAACAGTATAACGTAACATGATTTATTATGCCTATAAATAAAACTGTCACATAAATTTATAAATCGAATAGCTTTTTCTAGAATATTACAGGTAAGCGTAACAATACCATGTTCAAAGCAGTTTATCAAGTCATTTTTTCAGAAATGATTGTTGTTTAAGAAATATGTGGAACGTAACAACAATTATTACAATTTTTTTACGGATTGCTTTATATCCTGTGCGGATTTAAAAACAACATTTAGGTTGTTTAATCTTTTTCTTTTTGGGATAGACACGACGACAAGTTCTGCATGGCAAGCAACATGGTATCTCATCTTCTTCGCATTGAATTTGTTTGCACGAGTGAGTAGCTGGCTTTGCTTTGGCCGGAGCTCGAGGGGTTATTAATTCAACCTGAAAAAATATGTTCACAAATAAACCCATACAAAAATAATATTTTTTCTTTTTTTTATTCCTTCTCTATACCTCTATATTGCCTGTACGGTTTGGCTCGTCAGTTTGTTTGCCAATTTTAAGCAAGAAAACATCTTTATCTGGATGTAGAACTTTCTGTGCTTGCACACCCTTTGGAGCATCGCTAGGAGTGACATTGCAAACGTTACAAAGATTATCATGTTCCTCTTTCTTGCTATAAATAAGTTCTGAATTAAGTGCTGTTCTGTTGGTTAGTGATTCGCAGATATCGTCTGGAATCTGAGAACAAGTTTTCAAAGGTTATTAATATTCAAACAATTTACGTTCGTTCCTTCGAGGAATATTGTCAAAATGAATAAAATAAATTAGCAATTTGTACTAAAATATACTTTTGAAGGTCACTCGACAAAACAAAGCTGTTATATTTATATTAAGTAATAAGCGTAAGAAACTTTCAAAGATAATAATTAACTTAGTCAATAAATAACTAGGGTTAGGTTCGAACCTGAAAATTAAGTCTGTTAGCAGGACCACCGTCATATTCACCCGGGAACCCACAAGTCTCCGAGCATATTGATTTGTCGTCATCGCAGGTGCACTGGTTTTGTAACTTCATCTGTGATGGAGTTAGCTTTGGCGGCTTTGTAGTACTTTTCGGAATTCTTATTTTGACCTTTTAAACGATTAGTCACGGTAAACATCATACCATTCAACGTTAAAAGAAATAATATTTTAAATTTAATTACTGTTTCAATTACGAATGTACATATGTATAATGTCAAAATAAAATATAAATTACAAACTTCGTTTCCATTAAATATAGCTCCGATTTCTTCATACGGTTTATTTTTATGGGTTCCATCACCAGCTTTTCCCATCATTTTGTAGCCAATGTTACAAAAAAATCATCAATCAATACTATGTAATTTTGAGCCAACAGGATAAATAATAAAATCTGTCACGCTAATGATATTCATAGACTACGATAAGGAATTAAGAACACCAGAAGATTTATTTTTTATCTGCGAAAATAAAGCTTATTGGAACTACATATATATACAAATACATTAACCAACCTAGGAAAAAAAACTAGAGAGATAAATAGTCCGATCCAAATAATTTAAAGTGGAATTTACACGTACATAATCAACCTTAATTATTATTAAAACTTTTAAATGGATAAGGATCAATATCACGACTATTCGATTCCACCCGTATTTGAGCTTAATAATTTAAATAAAGCTGTTATTGTGGCTTAACTATAAGTTAGGTATATACCATCGCAGACTTTTTTACGAGCAATTATGAGTTACTATTAATATATAGAACACTAATTAATATATCGTCAATAGTTTTCGCAGCACACGCAAAATAATGACCATTATAGGCAACATTTTGATAGGTACCTTGGATTACATTGTTCCATGTTAGGTAGAGATGTCAGTATTTTTTTTTTTGAAAATATAATGTAGTCTCCTTTCTGTTACTCGGTAAGGCTGTAGCTTTCTAAGGATGAAATAATTTAGAAAATCGTTCAAGTAGTTTTTCAGTTAAATCGTAACAAGCAAACACAAAAAATCAATTCTTTTCTCTTTACAAAATTAGTATACATGACTGCAGTGTATGCATGACTGTAGTCTATGTAACATTTACATTACGTTCATATTATATATAATTTATAAAAATAATATTTTTATTTAATTATTGTTTATAATATAATATGTATAATATTCTTGTTTAGTTTGTTTTTGGTATAGATTATTATTATAATGTTATTTTATTTTGTTAGCCTGTATGTGACATTTGGTTGTATGAGGGTTGGGACCAAAACAAGCAACCGTCATTTTAAATAGGTAGATAATAAAAATAAAATATCTACTAACCTGTATATATGATGATGTATTAAAAATGGTTAATAGTTCTTACTGATTATCTGAACCATTAAATTGAAAAATACGTAGATACAACTCAATTCTGAGTTTTCGAAACGAAATAAAAGTTTTTTCATAATTAATCTGATGACGACAATCAATATAAATATTATTAATGCAGTACCAGGGTAGCAGCGATAGGATCTCGGTGGTAGAGCTTTGTGCAAGCTCGTCTGGGTAGATACCACCCACTCATCAGATATTCTACCACAAAACAGCAGTACTTTGTATTGTTGTGTTCCGGTTTGAAGGGTGAGTGAGCCAGTGTAATTACAGGCACAAGGGACATAACATCTTAGTTCCCAAGGTTGGTGGCGCATTGGCAATGTAAGCGATGGTTTACATTTCTTACAATGCCATTGTCTATGGGTGTTGGTGACCACTTACCATCAGGTGGCCCATATGCGCGTCCGCCTACCCAGACAATAAAAAAGAGCTATATATTTTTACGTAGTGTTTATAGCAGAAAACTCTAATACAATGTTTTTTTAATAATTTCCATCATGTTTTTGTTGAATCATTCCAGGAGCTTTGTTATAGACTACATGGGTAGCATTCTGATCAATTTACTGAAGTCAAGAGTTGAGCGAACGTAGACGGTAAGAAAACGAATTAGAATTAGTGAAATGAATCTAAAAAATATGTATATATAATTATTGTATTGTATATATTCTTGTTGTTTAATTTTGTTTTGCGTAACATTTAAAAGAAATTAACTAATGAACTTATTTTTTTTTCTTCTTTTGTTTCACACAGCAGCAAGGCGCCGATTCCGCTTCGCATTGAGTCTCTCGAGTGTCGTAACGAAATGGACTTCTCTTATCAGGACCTTTAGGCGTCACGAGTTCTAACTCCATCTTGCAGCGACGGTCACCATTAGGTCCTACTTTTGCTACCTTAGAAAAAAAGAAATCTTAAGATTCGTTAATAAGAATATGTAATGTAATATTTTTATTAAATTGGTTTTACCTTTAATAGAAATACATCCTTTCTCGGGTGCAAGACAGACTGTGCAGCTCCTGGACTAGGCACATTTTTGGGAACTACGTTACATAACCACGGACAAACTCCCGGTTTTGTTGAGAATTGCTTGACTTTGGCTTGAACTTGGGTACCCTTAGCACTCATTATTTAAATTTTGATTGAACAGTTCAAGATATTATTGGTGATATGGATGGTAAAAATAGTGATATATATGAAACTTCTAAATTTTCATATTCCTAAAAGACAATTAAAGATATGATAGACATCAAAAATTTTTTTTTCACATGGCTTGTCCTTCTTGTTTAAAACTTTTGTCAAATCAAAATCAGAAAGAGGAATGTTGGTTTGTTTTTTACTCTGTAGATATATGTATAACATATAAAAAAGATAATGACTATGAGAATAATTTTCTTTGACTCAGAATAATAAATACTGGTAGCGATTTATTCTGTCAACGACCCGAACTATTTTTTATTACACCATGCACACATCAGATATCCTCCTACAAAATGCAACTATCTGTGGTACTTGACAGAAATAAAAATTCCATCATCGATTACGATATGTTCACATTTGATAATTTAATTAACCAGTATTCTGTTTTCTCTTTCTTACCTTGTGTGCTGTGTTTCTTAACTTGACTAGTGCAGTACAGAACTTATACATATTTTCTTTTATGGTATTCTATTTATTTTACTGGTCACTTTTTCATATATTTAAACATTTGATATTTAATAGTTTGGGTCTTAAAAAAAGAAACCACGTTGTCATCAGCTACGAATAAATTTCATTAAGTCTACGGAGTCCTATTAGCCTACCTAACTTAAAACAAACTAGCTTCATTTATTTATTAAGGCTCACATTGGCTACTAAGGCTCAGGTACTGACGTCAGTACTGACGACTGGCATCGAGGTCTGAATAATATACAGTTATCAAGTCGTTGTTTTATTTATACGGTGGATATATTACAAGTCAGTAAAGCTGGAATGGGTTTATAACACAAATGTCAGAATTTAATATGATTTGAATACTGCTTTTGATTTATAAGTCAAGTACTGTTCTTTCTTGTCAGAAAAGACTAATAACATCGAATAATAACGCTTAGAAGGAGTGTAGGCCCAAGCGAATTGAAGTCATTCAAATTGTTACTAGTCTCAATACATTTGACGTCACGTCAGTCGTCACGATAAAGTGTCATAGTAAATATCTCGCGCAATTTATTAAAAAATAACTTACTGTGTAGTAAAAGGGTGTCACAACACTCCGCAAAAAAAAAATCAGGATAAGAAAATCACATTTCACACGTAACTACTATTTGGCAACTCATAATTTTAGCTAAAACACATTCATCAAAACATAAAAAGAATTTGTAAACAAAAGACGCCATTACAATAAAAATGTTGCCAGCTATGGAAAATATGTTTACTACGATTGCTTAATATTTTAAATAGTAAAAATGTAACAATTATTTAAAATTATTATTTAAAAAAATTTAAATTACATATAAAACATTAACACTGTTCAAATAATTATATATTTTTTTCTTTATGATTATACATAAAATAAAAGCAATGCTAAATAATATTACTAAACAAATAAAAAAAAAGAGATCATTATAATAATAAAAGCTAAAATTAAATAAATAATATTGCAATATATAATTATAATACTTATTCATTAATTGTAATCATTTTTAGCTTATATTCATATATACAAATACAAATTCATTCAAATACAAATCTACTGTTTATTACAATTTACTGTCAGAAAACCTTTCAGCGTTGTTTAATTAATTTTAATGAAAAAATAATAATGTCCAATATTATTGTCTGACAAATTGTCACATCTGAATACAACCTACGTAATTATTCAAATTAATTAAATGCAAAAAAATATATTTCATAATTCAAGTTCAAACAATATCATTTTCTTACTTTATGGGGAAAATGTGTATTCACTTGCAACATAATTCGGTCGTATGTAGGCGTGTCGGTGTGTATAACATACTTACACACACATTAATTCTAGTTACTTCAATTTTGAGCGAAACTTTGTATGACACTATCCTTCTAAGCGTTATTTATTCTATGACTAATAGTAATAAAAATTAATATGTTTGACTGAATTTAACTTCTTTATTTGAAAAATAGGACTAGAAGATCTAGAGGAATACAGACTGAAGTAGGTATACATTGATGAGAGAACCTATGCTCACCCAAAAATCGACTCGTCACAACTTGATGACTAAGTCGGCGGAGACATGAAAAATATTTAATATTCGCAACCAAGCATTGCCAATAGTAATTAGTAAATCTCAATAAATGCTCGACTAAAATCATTATATTATTGATGAAAACATTAATTTAGTAGCGCGTATAATAAAAGTGTAATGGTTATTGCAGAATATACATTTATTCATTGATTTTATTTATATTTAGCCACAACAGGAAGAACAGCTCTTCAAACAAGATTCGCTGAATTTACAGGGAAGAACTGTACTGCAGTGTCGTGGTAAGCATAATTGAGGAAAACCACAGTACATATTACACGGTCCAGCTATACTGCGACATCGAACAACAGGACATGCCTTTGTACGATTAGAACAGGGAGAAAGTTTTTTGCGATGAGATTTAATCTTTGGCTGACTTCGAGTTCTTCGAGGTCGTTTACGCCCAATCGGGCAAGGTTTAAGGCACGGTGAGCTTTTGCAAGGGATGGCACAGGGCGTCTTGCAAGGCTTAACGCATTGGCTACAAGGTGAAGCTGGGCAGCATGAGGGTGGTTGAGGAGGACATGGCTTACATGGGCGACATGGGCTTCCACAGCATGTAGCTCTGCAACAACTTTTACAAGGAAGTGTTCGACAACTTGTTTGTCCACATGGCTTTTTTCTGGAACATTTAGGTCTACAGGGTGAAGGTCGGCATACTATTAACTTACATTTTGAATGGCGACAAGAGCGAGATGGAACATAAGATATTGGACATGGGACATTACAAGGCGATGTACGAGCCGGCGGTGGAGTCCACTCTAACATTAATTCATTTTTTGCTAAAGGTGCGCCAGTAAGTTTTCGAATAACAATTTCAAAGACACCTTTTCTAGGATTATTTATATTAGTCACCTTCACTAATCCCTGTTCTTGTCCTGATGAAGCCAATACGCACTTAGGACCCTGACAAGGATCATTTCCATGCACGGGACATGTTTCTTTAGGCCCAATCTTTATATGCGAAACCGTAGCCGTAATATCTCCCTTTGTAGTTCCTCCCAATGCTGGACAAGGTTTTTGTGACTTTTCATCTTTTATAGTAACGGATTTAAAAGTACCTGATCCGGTTGCTGCTCCCTTAGAATTTTTTGCTGTGAAATTAGGCTTTGCAGCAGAACTACTACGCCTTTTAATGCTTTGATTAGAACAGGATTGAATACTCGATTTGGAACCACTTTTTATAGCAGTACTTGATGTCTGACTTGTTTTATGTAGTTTTGCATAAGAACCTTTTGATCCCATCCCCTTATTGTCAGAGCGTTCTTTCTTCTTTCCAAAAAAATAAATTTTAGGATGAAGTAAATTTTCAGATACCCGATTCTTATATTTACGCAAAGGTGCAGTGGATCCTGAGCACGTTGAACAGTCATTTAAAGTAGTTTCAGTGTCGCTTTTTAATGTCATCCATTCCTCACAAACTTGAAAAGATTTATTAATGGAAGCCGTAGCTTGTGTACCTAGTGTTATCCGGCCATAATTATGTGAAAGAGACATATAAACTGACGTGTCTTTTACTCCAAAAACGCCCCTTTCCTTAACGTCCTTAATAGAACCCCACGATTCCCAAGTACGACCAACATTGTTACAAAATATATCAGTATGCGTTTCAGATATTCGGTTTCTTACAGAGGCGTTATTTGTCGAATTTGATGAAAAAGACTGTTTACTGAAAACTTGCAAATCGTAAATGATATGCTTTATTTTCCTCGATGATAACTCTCCGTCCTCCTTTGTTTGTTGTAACAGCAAGTTTTGTAGATTACCTACGATAAATTAATAAATACTATTAGTTAAAATAAACAAGACATAAAATCACTAAAAAAATAATTTATTAATTTAGCAAACATTTCTTTCAAAAAATACAATAAGAAACGTGAATGCAATGTTGAAATGTTAAAATTTTAATCAATATTAAAAGAGCAACAGTTAGTACAGGCTTGAGCACACTGCGCTGTTCGCTCTTCTCTTACTGGCACTATCTTTTCGTGTGTTATCACCGGGGTTATAAATTGATATTCAAGTTTTGACTTCCTTCCGGGCATTTCAATAGTCTTGCCGATTCTCAATTTTATTATTTGTCTTGGAAAATCATATACAACACCTGGGTATTGTTCTGAAGTCGTTGGCATAAGTTGGCCTGGCTCATCTCTAGCTAAGTCACCCACTCCATCTGAAGTGAACTTGAAGTGCGCTCTTTGTTTGTGGCCAAGGTCACAGGTATCCGTAGGCAATTGAAATACAACCTTGTTTCCAGTCGGACAGCAATCTGCACAACAGGGAATATGCATGCATTTTTTAATATCAACAATAAATAAATTATGCTTATAACATCATAGCAATTTGTTTTTTTTTAAATTGCAAGTAATGTTTCTTAAATATTCAATATTCAATATTTAAGAAAAATCTGTTATGACTGTGGTGACTGTTGTATAAAAATGCCAACCTTAATTATGTATTGTAATTACGTTTTATTTAAAAAACATTCAATATTTAAGAAAAATCGTTTATGACTGTTTTATTTGTGTAAACTTTGCATAATGGTGGCTGCATGGTAAATATTATAACTAAAATTTACATCTGATTTCTAGTAAAACAACAATCAGAAGACAAATAATAAATCTTGTGATCAAAAATTAAGCTTAGTGCTCCCATTTTTAAGATATCGATTGCTATTTTTTTTTAATGTAACAAATATTATTAGGTAAAAAGAAAATATCTTATGCATATTCCCTACTGCTAAATATTTATTTTTTTCATTTGACATGTTAAAATAAACTATTTGATAATTATCGCTTTTTCTTTCCCTTTGATTTTTTTAATCGTCGAACACAACATTCGCAGTCAAGGTCAGACTGTAGACACGTATTTATTTTCTTTATTGGTGCTTTTTTATCTGGACCTTTCGGAGTTGCAAGTTCCAATTCGAATTTGCATTTCTTTTCATTTAGAACGGCTGTTTTAGCTACTTTTAATACAAACACATCCTTGTTAGCTAATTCATGCTGCTTGACATCGCCACGAGCCAAAGCTGTTTGCTGGCCGTGTTTTGTTGCTTGAAGGCAACCTTCAGTTAAACAAGTGAATTGTGTCCCAGTAGGTTGTGCGCCTTGACAACAAGTGGCTTCACAAGGCAATGCTAAACTTATTTGATTTTTCCCACATGGTGGTTCGCAAGGTCCGGTGTCTGTATTTTTGGAATAAGGACATTGCATGGAACAATGTGTCTGACTTATTTTCTTTATGATAGAAGCGCTAGCAGGGACTTTAATCTTAAGCTCGTTGCCACCAAGGTTTGTGCCTATCTCCTCGAATTGCTTACTGCGACCTGGTCATCAAAATATTTTCATACCTAAATATCCTATTAACAATAATATAAAACTTACTTTATTATACTCACCTTTAGGTACATGTAAACAATATTGATCAGTATTCCTGCAAACCATCGGTTGTTTTGGTTGTGGTTTGGGTCCAGAACAATAACAAGGGTCATCAAGATCCGTACATGGCATACTATTATAAGGGTCTCTAGCTGTAATAGTATATTTAGTTTTGAAAAAAAAATCTCATTAAAAGCAACAGATTTTTTTATTAAGATTATTAAAAATATATATTTTAATTCGCATCGAGGTCTATTTAAATAAACCACTTTAAATATTTCATAAAGCACGCTTACCTGGAGGACAAACACCACTTCCTCCACCAACATTACAGGGTGGTCCCGCGCTACCTCCAACTCCACCAATAATATTGCCTCGTGCTGCTCCACATGCACATGGATCTTGCAAGCTTTGGAATTCTCTCGTAGGAGTGCATGATCTATCAACAATAGCTGAACTTTTACCGGCCGCTAGATTTGGTGGGCCACCCGGTCCCTGAAATCTAGTAATAATTAATTTGCCAAAACAGGATATACGTAAAAACATAATGATTTCGCCGGTCTCAGATCCATCGGGTCCAACGATTCGAAACGAATCTTTAAGGGCTTGGTAGCTGACATTGGTTGGATCTTCCAAAAATGTTTTGCGCGCTTCAACAAATTCTTTTGTCATATCAATTACACATTCTCCCATTACAATTTTTGTCGGCAAACATCCACATGGTAGAGCCTTATACACACAAACATTTATGGGATATTTATTCATGGCAGTATTGATTTCATTTTCATTTAGAGAAAATAGGCAAGATTTTCCATTGTTAAAGGATTTGATAAATGGGCCAGTACTCTTCACTAAGCAAGCTCCCGGTTCGTCGTCACATATTTCCAGTGGTTCAACTCCCGGACATGCGATGTTAATACATGTCCTAAAATCTTTATCAGAAAAACAGGGACTTTTAACAAAAATTATTTTATCAATAAGCACCTCTAAGAGGAAAAGTCCATCATTCTGTTTTGTCATTTTTGGTTTTATTTTGGGGATGGGATCTTATATTTTATTTGATTTTTTAATATAAAACGTTGATAGACATACTTAAAATTTTGAAAGTGATAGATAAACAAAAGAATAGTACGTCATACAGACATTGTTTTTAATTTCATATCTTCTAATGGTATAGATTATTTCATCGTAAATGCCAAGGTCGTATGTGCATGGGGTATCTTAATATTATTATTAATTTTAAAGTATATTTGTTTAGAAGTATGTCTTTGAGGCACGCTGAAACGAAATGGCGGCAACTAGTTTTCATGAGCATCTGATCCTAGACTCGGTTTACAAAAAGGCCTCCTGCCTTTTCTTTTATAATCGCGTGAAACTTTATAGTAATACGAAACTCTCTTGTCTAACCATTATTTTTGTTTAATATGTAAATTAATATTTTGTTGTGTAAGATAATTGCAGAATGTTTTTCTATTAAGTATATAGCTTGTAGGAGAAAGGTGTTCGAAAGGATTTGCTTTCGGGGTCTCATTAGAACGTTAAAGTTGTTTTATATAATATTTACTTATTTTTATCACCTTTTGAAGCCACAGAACATAATTTTATAAATTTCCCTATTCCTGATGAATAACTTATGTCTAAATCCTTTACAAAGACGCTTTTAAAATATCAATTACGAAAGTCATGTAGTGTAGTATTACATATCTACTCCACGATTTTTATTTAAATAATCACTTGTAAACAAATAATATAACACAATCAGTATCGATACAATTTATAACTTTTTTTTCTTGTTATATATGCTAGCGCTTGGCTGTTATCACACCTGATGGAAAGTGATGATACAGCCTAAGGTGGAGCGCGCAAAATATCATATACGTCCTAAATTAGGTATACACGGCATACATATGTACCTAGATTCAAATTTGATAATATAATATAGATATGTTATAATGCAATAATACAAATATCCCTAAAACAGCAAGACATAGTAACAGTAATTACTATAAAATTTATTTTGAATTGCTATGGTTTGCATTTCATTTTTTTAAGGCTAATTAATGGTTACTGTGGTAATTACAATAAAGAACTGATTTATATTGTCGTGGTCTGTGATATTTTAGAAATCTACAAATCTTAGCTGGGTTTGCGCATATCTTTCATTGCTTACTGTCAAGCTCATGTAATAAAACTACATATATATATTAGTGAACAAAGACGACATGTCCCATGTGCCTGTTATACTGACTCACTCACCCATCTAACCTGAACACATCAATATTAATTATTGCTGGAGATAAAATAGGTGATGAGTGAGTGACATTTATCCAGACGGGCTTGTACAAATTCGGCTTAGAACTGCACTTCGATGTTCAATTATAGATCACAACACACATGCTTCATTTTCTCATTCGTCATCATTGGTTTATTTGGTCGTTTTTACTTTTTAATGTTATAATTATATCTTATTTTTAACTAGTAATAAACTAGTTAGACAATATATCAACGATATTAGGAAAGTAAAATCCACGTAAATAAGTATAGCAGTTTTTTATTTTAGTCATTTAGAAAATTTACGCATTATACAATTATATTTAACTGTAGGATAATTTTGATTGTACCAATTACATGCTTCATTCTTAAACGGTCTGCCAACCCTGAAACAATATACTTGAAAAGTACTAGGTAGTAAATTATTTTTTGGTCCTGCTAAGGGGTGAGGAGCAGAGATGAGGTAAAAAAAGTAGCCTACGTCCATTCTTGTGATTCAAGCTTGCTTTTCTCATCAAAATCGGTTCAGTGGTTTAGCCTTTAAAGCGTAACAGATACCCTGAATTACTTTCGCATTTATAATATTTATTTAGGTACGATATATGCAATTCCAAATTCTTGAATCTTATTATTAGACCATAAGCTCTACAATAAAATCTACACGGTTCCGGCGCTCGCGTTCCTGGTTCTTTTTTTCGTTCATCATAGTGCATTGGTGTATTACGTGTGATTTTAATGCAATACAAAAATTATATTGGTCACTTATTTATTTAAATTTTAAGTTGCACAAGTAATCAAGAGAGTTTACCATAAAAGTAAGTTTTCCACTAAATGTATGGATGACACATAAACGCGTCACATTGCACGATAAATTACTTTAATAATAGACACAAATTTCAAAGTATGTCCTAAGTCACGAAATAAACGAAGTTTTATGAATTGCACTCAATATATATCTCGACTTCACTAAAAAACTCGTACCGTGTAGTATTGCACATTTACTCCATGATATATTTTTAAATAATACAAAATATCCTTGTACAATCGGTGCCGGCAAAAGATAAGCCAACTACTATTATCAATAACACTAATTAGCAAAATAAAAAAATACCGAACAGACATCATATTAGTTAATATTACATACCATTATTTTTGAACACTTTAATATATTGTTCTCCTGACCGATTTCGATCACAGCGGCTAATATCAAGGGATACTTAACCAACTGGGGAGGTTATATTATAATATAACTACAATTATATTATAATGTAAACTGGACAAGTGTGTTTGGGGAATAGAGTGCAGCTATATGAAAATACTCTCACTAACGCAATTCGAAAGAGTTCAGGGGCTGGAGGGCAGGCTTTACGTGCTTTCTGAGGCAATGGAGTGTACGACCTTTCAACCACCGGGCTGCTAATGATCATTTTTTGATAGAAAAACTCTAATGACTTTATCGGCCTGACTCGGGACTTGAACACAGGTCCTCGGGATCTGCAGCATTATATCTAGCCATTAGACCAACGAGGCAAATATTATATAGTTAGGGGACCCCTTGGTCTATACAACAGTATTATAAAAAGAAGCGCACTAATTTTAACCGCCACCATCTTGTTAGTGCACATAAAGGTAAAGATTTAATTCATTATTGGCGCGACTTATGATTTGTAATGTGTTATTTGGATTTAAAGAGTAATTGAGTGATTAATTAACATCAATTTATATGATTTGGTGTTCTATTTATGAATAGACCAATTCGAGGTTCTTATAAAATCAGTTTTTACTTCTGGATGCTAAATTCAGAAGTGGGATAAAGATACCTTTCCCTTCAGGCCATTTATCCTGTGTACAATTCGAATAGTTGAAATGTAATAAAGAAACGCTAATTGGTGTAGCGCTTATAACGTTGTAATTCTTGTTAATTACTCTGAGTAATGAACAGCGTAGTTCTCAGAACAAGTCGCGTCAATATGAGACCGGTGATATGTCGCGGGTTGAGGTTCGAGATCGAAGTTAATGTCGTTCTCGTCATTGAGTCGGTTCTCGCACATACCGACCTACACGTCTTAATTGAAAAACGACTAACGTCGTTAAGCGGGCTGTCTAGCCTGCCAAACGTGAAGCTTCGTGTTTAGACCGCTGGTCTGCTCACAACTGGTGCTGCTGCTGCTCTCTCCAGCCTGCCGGACGTGGTGCTGGCACTGGTGGCCGAGCGTCATGAGCGTGCAGGCGTGTTCACCTCTTCGAGTCTGCGCGTGACACGTGGTGCTGGCGCTGATGGCCGAGCGTCATGAGCGCGCAGGCGTGTTCACCTCTTCGAGTCTGCGCGTGACACGTGGTGCTGGCGCTGATGGCCGAGCGTCATGAGCGCGCAGGCGTGTTCACCTCTTCGAGTCTGCGCGTGACACGTGGTGCTGGCGCTGATGGCCGAGCGTCATGAGCGCGCAGGCGTGTTCACCTCTTCGAGTCTGCGCGTGACACGTGGTGCTGGCGCTGATGGCCGAGCGTCATGAGCGCGCAGGCGTGTTCACCTCTTCGAGTCTGCGCGTGACACGTGGTGCTGGCGCTGATGGCCGAGCGTCATGAGCGCGCAGGCGTGTTCACCTCTTCGAGTCTGCGCGTGACACGTGGTGCTGGCGCTGATGGCCGAGCGTCATGAGCGCGCAGGCGTGTTCACCTCTTCGAGTCTGCGCGTGACACGTGGTGCTGGCGCTGATGGCCGAGCGTCATGAGCGCGCAGGCGTGTTCACCTCTTCGAGTCTGCGCGTGACACGTGGTGCTGGCGCTGATGGCCGAGCGTCATGAGCGCGCAGGCGTGTTCGCCTCTTCGAGTCTGCGCGTGACACGTGGTGCTGGCGCTGATGGCCGAGCGTCATCAGCGCGCAGGCGTGTTCACCTCTTCGAGTCTGCGCGTGACACGTGGTGCTGGCGCTGATGGCCGAGCGTCATGAGCGCGCAGGCGTGTTCACCTCTTCGAGTCTGCGCGTGACACGTGGTGCTGGCGCTGATGGCCGAGCGTCATGAGCGCGCAGGCGTATTCACCTCTTCGAGTCTGCGCATGACACGTGGTGCTGGTGCTGATGGCCGGGCGTCATGAGCGCGCAGGCGTGTTCACCTCTTCGAGTCTGCGCGTGACACGTGGTGCTGGCGCTGATGGCCGAGCGTCATGAGCGCGCAGGCGTGTTCACCTCTTCGAGTCTGCGCGTGACACGTGGTGCTGGCGCTGATGGCCGAGCGTCATGAGCGCGCAGGCGTGTTCACCTCTTCGAGTCTGCGCGTGACACGTGGTGCTGGCGCTGATGGCCGAGCGTCATGAGCGCGCAGGCGTATTCACCTCTTCGAGTCTGCGCTTGACACGTGGTGCTGGTGCTGATGGCCGAGCGTCATGAGCGCGCTAGCGTGTTACCTGTTCGAGTCTACGTGTGGCGCGTGGTGCCCTGAGACATGTGCTGCCTTTTCGACAACGACAACTTGGAAGACGCACTATCTTTTATTGACTTTTGGTCATGGTAGACGTGTGATCTTGGAAGACGAAAAGTCCTCGTTTACGTATGGTTATAGTGGACTTATCAGGCAGTTGGGACGCCTTCTGTCTGTTGCTTTGTTATTTTTGTTTTACCAATTTGCTGTGTGCGATTACTGTTGTTTCTGTTACTGTGTGTTACTTTACTGGCTATGCGAATTATAAGTAACAGTGACTTACTTTACTGGTTATGCGAATTGTAGCATATTTCTAGAAATGCTAATGTTTTACATAATGACGAATATTATCCGAAAGCAGAACTAGTGTCGGTGAACATAGATCCTTACGGCAAATATTCTGGCTCATTTGGAATATGTGGTAGCTTCTTCAAGACATGTCAACGATGCCTGCGCTACGAGGACGTCGCGATGTCAGGAACGGCCGAGTTAAGAAACTACTTGGTCCATACAACAGTATTATTAAAATAAAAAGAAGCGCGCTAATTTTAACCGCCGCCATCTTGTTATTGCATATAAAGGAAAAAGTAATTAATTCATTATTGGCGCGACTTATGATTTGTAATGTGTTAAAATGTGTTATTTGAATTTAAAGAGTAATTGAGTGAGTAATTAACATCAATTTATATGATTTGGTGTTCTATTTATGAATAGACCAATTCGAGGTTCGTATAAAATCATTTTTCGCTTCTGGATGCTAAATATATATTATTCTATTTTTAACAAAAATAATAAACAAAACTAACAGATGAGCTGTGTGTTTAATATCCTAACTAATATTATAAATGCGAAAGAGAGATTGTGTTTTACGGATTCACGACTAAACCACTAAGCCGATTTTAAAAATTCTTTCACCAATGGAAAGCTACATTATCAGCGAGTAACATAGGCTACACTTTGCCCTTATATGACCACGGGAACGGAAACTACGCGGGTGAATCCGCGGGCATAACGCTATGCATATATTATATGAAATCAAAAATGATATGTAAATTGTGATCATACTCATTCATCATCATTTCACGGATTTCCTTTAAAGGTAGTGTCTTCGTTAGGTCTGGGTATTCCCGCCAACGTTTCTGAGTTGAGTCTGAAGTGACCGCTGGATATGGTGCTACTTTAATGTCAAAGGGCTTTTCACATTCTCGACAGTACGCAGCAACTTGCTTCTGTAATGTATTCGTATTTCCATAATAAATATCCAAGTAACTAAAAGTGCACTTCGAGTTCGTTCGAGTCCCTATTTATTTATGTTTATTTGACACAAATACAAAAAATATTATTTTTATTCAGTCGCGAATGTATTTGAGGACTACTAACCTAACGAAAGGTTGGTATCGATACTTAAATGTAATACACATACACTAAAAATTCAGACTTTTCAGATGATACTTATGTAGATTGAAATTGATAGAAAATGCTAAAACCTTTATGCCGTCTTGTGCTTGTTTTAATCCTTCACAAGCACGCTGACGTCTATACTTAACGCAGTCAAGGTCATACTGATAAGAACGAGGAAAGACGTCCTGGTGAGCTGTGAATTAATAATTATGATCAGAGACTGAAATCCTCTTTATTATAATAATAATAATGATACCCTGGGACATTATTCACACAAGGCCATCTGTTCCCAAATTAAGCAGAGGTTGTGCTATAGAAAGCCATGCAACTGATATACTTACATATACCTACTACTTTTCTTTTGAAAATACATACTTATATAGATAATTACATCCAGACAGGACAAACAGACATGTTCATGTACACAAAGGTCTGTCCTGGGTGGGAATCGAACACACGACCTGCGTCGTGAAAGACAAGTATCTTACCAACCACGCCAACTGGATCGTCATTATTAAATAAAAAAACCGAGATGGCCCGCGCGTGAATCTTAACCGATGATCGTAGGCTCAAACCCAGGCAAGCACCACTGAATTTTTATGTGCTTAATTTGTGTTTATGATTGACGGTGAAGAAAAACAGCGTGAGGAAATCTGCATGTGCCTAATTTCAGTGAAATTGTGCCACATGTATATTCTATCAACCCGTATTGGAGCAGCGAGGTGGAATAAGCTCCAAACCCTCTCCTCCAAAAGGAGAGGTGGCCTTAGCCCACTTAGTATTATTATTAAGGAAGTAAACAAGCTTTTTATTATTATTTTAAATACAGCTAGTTGAGATAAGAACTTCTTTGTAAGCTTGTATAACCAGATTAAAACGATTGTCAAAGTGAGTATCATTATATCGAAGTTCAGGATATGTTTACTAAATGAAAATTGCTTTTTGTATATTTAGATGTCAAGTTATTTGCGTTTTACCGATTTTTTAATATTGCCGAAATAATACAGAGAAATGTCAAAAGACAGAGTTAGTTCTTGCAATACTTACGTGTCAAAACTTTTCCGCTAGTCATGCCATAATCATAAAAGACATCGTGAAGATTGTACGCATTAGCTCCAGGTTTATCAACCCAAAACGCTTTGTCTTTTTCTACCATATTTTCAATTACTGCATCCGGTAGCTCGTCTATAGTGGGTCTGTTATAATTTTACATTTTTAGCAATAAAAATTTCGAACGAAGAAAGTTTTTTAAGCTGAAGCTACTTATTTAAGATTAATCAAAACCTTGGTGGTATCTCAACCAGTTCTCTAGTTAAAGGCTGTAGAAATTTTCCGATAGTGCGCTGAGTCAACAATGGCGGTTGGTTGGGCGTCAAGCTCTCATCAGTGAGCACGGTTGGTGAAACATCATCAAGGGTATATCTGCAGAATTGATAAATTAAAACCATTCGATGCGTGCTTTAATAGTTCATAAAGTATTTTCGAACACATTAAGTTTTTACATTAAAACGTTCAATTTATAATTATTTTTAGGTAACTAATGGTTCAAATTTCAATATTAAGATGAATTATACTTACTTCTCTGGATGATAAGCCTTATACTTCGCCACATTGCTGTGAGGGTAATGTGGATGTGACATCATTAAGTTGAGCTAAAAAATAAACAAGTACAACCTTTATCTATTAAGTATAAATTTTCTATTGCATTCCGAAGTCAAATTGAAAGTGAGTATGTATAATAATTAACCGTCCGGTTTTGTTACCCATGCTATCTACCAACTCATATTTTCAAAATGAAAATAAAACTACCTTTTAAGAATTCCTTTTCTATAATTATATTTTGATTTAAAATTAATTCCATTTATATTAAAATTAAAAATTTACCTTAACAGTAAGTACTGAATACCTACCCTCCTATTATATTCGATATTATTAATTATTATTAATATTTATTTGTAGATCAGCTGAGGTTGAGTTGAATATATTATATATGAATTTTTTGTTTCATTATAAAACGTAATAAAATTAAAAAAATTCATTTATAAAGGCATACCACATTGTAATGCTTAATCGTATGTAATAATTTGTAAAATAAAAGAATCTGAATTTTTATTATTATTTTTTTCTTTTCCGGCGTGAAATCTGAATTTATAATCGAAAATTTGCAATTGAATAATACAGATAATAATAATTATTGATAACCTATTGAAATTTATTCGAATATTTGTGTAGCGTCTTAAAATCGTTTACAATTTTGTATAATTGAAAAATAGCTTAAAAAATATATTATTTTTATGAACATACTATTAAATTTCTCTTACTGAAATTATTTTCATTTTTCGGAAATTATTTACGTTTAACATTTTTTTGTTCTGGTGTGGTTTAACATTTTGTTTTAAAATGACACTAGTGTCGCTATTCAATTCTTTATAAGGCTGTATCGTATCGTACGGATGTACGCACTCCTATTACATTTCCTGGGCCTACTTTTTATACAGTAGTAGGTATTGTCTCATTCCTGTCAAGCATTATAAATTTAAAATTATAATGATGTTGAAGACAAATAACAAGACCTAAGCACATAATTGACGACCTCCGCATGTGCCTTGTGACATTGACACACAGTGTATTAAAACGACTAAAATATGATATTGACATTATAGTAATGCTTTATTAATATGCAACTACTTTATATGACCGAAAACTAAGCTTTTATCGAGTTTTTTTTCATCTTGCGACAATGAATATAAATAAAATATTTAATGTTACTAACTTTCAAAACTTTTTGTGAGAGTGTGATTCACCCCTTAATCGAGAATCCATAGAAGGTCAATGTTTTAGAATATTTATGAACTTAAATAAAATTTAGAACAATTATTGTTGAATAATAGAATTAGTTAAATAAAAAATGTAGCTTTATGAAGGCTACTAATTCAAGACCAATTTGCTTTAAAAGTTTGTTAATATTTATTAATAAAGACTTTTTAAGCTGCTTAAAATTTAATATAATGTTTTATTTCAATATTAGCAGCAAGAGACAATGTTACAAAATTTTAGCAATCTGGATGAAACTTTTAAAGATTCAATAGGACTTTATTGAGTAGTGATAGGTCTTTGTAAAAACAATAAAATCATACGAACACTCGATTACATCATTACAATTTTATTTGCTCGTAATACTAATACATAAAAATGAATTATAGTCATTATTACAATTTTAATAGAGTATTTAAAAAAAACTGAGAATTACACTTCTATTTTTATGTAATATTGTATTATTTAATATTAATAACACCATATAAGTATAAAACACCACAACTCATTTTTTTATTATAAATATTTATTATTTATAATACACATCACTAAAATCTTACAATTAATTTAGATCCCAACGAATTATCTATTATAAATCCGGTAGTTGAATTGACATTTCATTATGTTGCCTGTAATGTGCCTGCGCTTTAAGTATGAAAGTTTATAATTATCTGTGTTAAATTCAGTCGGTGTCTAGATTCGTGAGTAAAAGGAAATCCATTCATTGGTGTGCGTTATCATACTGTACGTAAATAAATTTAATTCTCTGACTCATAAATTCGGGATAGGCTTTTAAAAAATAATTATGTCGAAAAACATAGTGTTCGAGGGTTGGCTAACGAAATCACCACCTTCGAAACGCATTTGGAGAACTGTAAGTAATTTTAATACACTTCTTTTTATGTTTTAGTTTGTTGACAGATTGGAATTTAGTTAGATACTTGCGGTAATTTACATCTAAAGAAAAAGTTATTTATGTTATTATTTAAAAAAATACTATTATTTTATGTAAGTATGTTTGTTAAAACATTTTTTGTTCAATCAGAAATGGCGGAGAAGGTGGTTTGCCTTGCGACAGTCGGGTGAGCTTCCAGGGCAATATTTCCTAGATTATTATGCCGATCGTAATTGCAGACGGCTCAAGGGTACGATCAACTTAGATTTCTGTGAGCAGGTAGGTACTTATCAGGAACCATATTTAAACTTAAATATATATTTATATAGTTCATGCTTTGCATTATGTTTCAGCAAGAATACTTATTATTCAGAATGTATTCATGACTTAAGTGTATGGTAATCACATTATCTGAATAAAGTTGTTTACTATACAATGATATTGTAGGTGGATGCAGGATTGCATATGGAACGTACAAATCAAGGAGCACCAGATCCGAAGCTACGTGGCTCTGTATTCACAATTCAAACGCAATCACGAACATACCATCTTGAAGCTGATTGTGAATCTGAAATGGAGAAATGGGTCGAAGCAATCTGTAGTGTATGTGGCTTGCGAGCAACTGATGAAACACCCAGCTATTCTGGTAAGTAACAATATATAATTTCTTTATATTTAACATTTTAATATTTAATATATAGAGGTTTATAGAATTTTGTTTTACTAGAAAACTGTTCCATTTAAAGTACTTAAATAAAACATTATGATGCTTTGTTTTTATATGTATAAGTTATTAACTTTTATCAGTAAATTTATTTAAAAAACAATGTATTATAATTCAAGTTTCTATTTAATAAATTATATTAGTATTTAAATATGTGCTTTGATCTGTTTGCAAATTTTTCTTTATCATTGTCATTTAAAAAGTATATTTAAAAAAAACCATTTCATTTGCAATGCAACTTGTGATTGCTTATAATATAGTTACAGTTATTAAATTATGATTATTGATTATTGTTAAACAACATTTGAAATTTTAAGATGTGCTACTGCGACTTTGACATTGATTACGGCAGAAATATTAATATGCAAGTGAATGTAACCATTATATATTTATTACCTAATAACCTTATAGTATGTTATATTTTAAATAATTATTCTAAAGCATTTTCTCAAGAAAACTATGTTTAAAAATCAAGGAGTATTATCCTGCTAATGTAAAAAAATCTTAAATTAATAGTGTCTTTATTTATGAAAATTATTTAAAAATATAATTGTTATGATTTTGTTAATTTATAAAATAGTATTATAATGAATTTGGTCAGCTGCGAAATACATTTCTACCATGGAATTTGACATGTCATTATAAAGCTTGTGATAGTTACAATAGTTACAACCTCATTGTGATTTCAAAGTGAAAATGAATATTTTTAGGCATATATCAAAACCATTCAGTGGCTGTAGACAATCATCCAAATACGAGGTCAAGAAATAATTCTAATGTTGCAACACCAGCCGTTAATGGACAGGCTACTGCAACGCCACTTGTGAATAATGTTAACTTCGCTACGGTAGCTGCTAATGATCAACATCATTCCTTGGTTTCTAACGATGAAGAAAATGCCATAGCCATCGCAAATAATCAGTATGAATGCGGTGAAAGTACAGGACCATATATCCCAATATCAGAATGCATTACAGGTGTTCGTGCTCCGGTAATGAAATTTTCTTATTATTATTTTATATCAATCAATTAATTATTTTTTTTTGTTATATGTTAATTGTTTTTTTTTATAGGACACTCAAAGAGCGTTCACTTTTGATCCAAAAAATATCGTAACCAGCACAAAGACCTTTGACAAGTCTGACGCTAGCAACAAATTCAAAGCATATTCATATCAAGGCACACCTCAGATACGAATTAACAATGTTGCAGTTGAATCAGAAAACGATTCTAATAGTGAAGATGAATGTAGATCACTGAACGCTAGTCAATATAACATTGGTAAGAAAAATTTTCAAATCATTATTATTTATTATTATTTTAAAATTAATGATTGTTGTGATTTTATAATAAAATTAATTTTTCTAGGTGAGGTAACGGTTGCAAAAAGTTTCACAAGGTTGAACATAAATTCACAACGCAGTAATGGAACAAGCTATGATGGTAAATTATTAAATGAATAATGAGAAAAAATTAAAGTATAAGTTATGTGCTGTGTTACATTAAAAATTATCTCTGACAGGACCGCCGGTACCTCCGCGTCCACCAAAAACGTTTTCATTGAACAAAGACCTAGCTCATCGTGAATCTTTTCACGGACCGAAAGTTCAAGAACCAATCGAACTTCAAGAAAATACTGTAAGTCTTAATTTAATTAAAACCATTTTCATTGTTTGTTTTTTTTTGTTTACAGTAACAGCCTGTGAATGTCCTATTGCTGGGCTAGAGCCTCCTCTCCTCTTTTGAGGAGGTGTGGAGCTTTTTTTTGTTCATTGAACTTTAATTTATATTTTATGTCAATATTTTTTTTTTTTTGTGAATGTTGCTAGATTTTTCCCAGATACACCAAAAATGTATGTTTTTCTAAAAAGCATACAATATTAAAGAGTTATGTTTAAATAAAAATTTCCGTATATAGTTTGCGATTTGGGGCAGTGTTTTAAAATATAACGAGATATTTGAATAAATGCATAATGAGGTGTGGCGCCCGCTAAGATGTGTTAGCACAGTTCGATCGGATACTAGATACGGTGTAGGCGCCTGGCTCGGCACTGATTGTATTGTAATTGAATATAAACATCGAAAGAAAATAATATTATTTTTAAAGGTAACATTTAATATTTTTTTAAAGTATAATATATAATTTGCTTCTAACAAACTTTTGTCTAATATTATATTGAAAATAATTTTAAAATCATGCGACATAGTTTTTTTTTTAAAAGTAATATCTCTTTGTGATTTCTGAGTTGAAATTTTGTACTTTTGCAACACAAGACGGTCAACACAATGATTTTGTATTTATATTTAGTTTTAAATATGAAATAAATTTATCATATTTGCCATTGCCATTCATTATTCGATATGTAATTTAATTTTTTGTCCCACCTGTTTACCGTTTGTCGCTGATGGTAAATTCATAATGTTGCATTTTCATGTCATTGGGCTTATAATTCAATAAGTGCATCGCATCGAAGCGGTCACGTTGATAATCATAGGCAACAGTGTAAATAAGTGGTTCAATAAAAATGACTTCCTATGCCCAACACGGGGGCGGGCGTCACATCGTTATAACAATATTGATTAATCGTGTAATAGATGATGACGTATGTTTTCTTTCTGTATATGTAAACTTGCAGGCAGCCCGGGAAATTCATTGTGGAATAAAACTCGAGCTGAATAACGTCACCTCGAGTTTTATTTTTCATTTCTTTAAAGTTGGTTGCCATTGTTTTGTTGGTAGCAATCGAAAGTTTTTTTTTTTTTTATATATTTGTTTCGCTTTATGTTATTCACGTGGCTATCAACCATTTTTCGAATATTTTATGTAAAATCCTAATATAAATAATAATAGGTTTGGGTAAGTTTTAATAACGGTTATTTGTTTTCGTTCTTCAGACAAATAATCGAACGCGTAGCCCTTTCTACCGGCGAATAGTAATTAAACAAAATCTCTAACATTTGTATTGATATTTATTCTTAATTCATTATTTTATAGTGTCTTATAGTGTCTTATTTGTCGTTTCGAATGCGATTTCAATTTCACTAAAATAAATTGCTTTAATTTCTTGGTAATAATATGATTGAATATTATCTTATTTATGGCGAACAGCAAAATGTTTCTATTATCAGTTTTAATTCGAATAAAGATGCTCGTTTTGTATCGACCCCCTTAATTAATTGCTGAGGGCTCGAATGCTAATCCTAGCAAAAAGCGGGCCGTTCGTCTGTGTAGCGGGCATCATCAGTAACGAATGTACATTCATCGATAACTGTAGCACTTAGCGCCTCAACCCCACTACCCACTAGCTAAAACTGAAAAAAATAGGATAATCGCAAGCGAAAGAAAAAAAATTATGATGTTTCATAAATGTCTTAACAATGGTGGTCTTCCCTTAGTCTCCATTCCCCTGGATGCGCTTGCCACGTCAAACGCACCACAACACGGCGCCTTCATCTCCCGGCCGTTCTGTCATCAGCCACTGCGTACGGACCACGGACGATGAAGATGACGCCGCCATGGGACATGTAAGTTATACATAGTTGGAGTGTTAGTTGTTCTAAACTGTGTTTTTAAAAGGGATTAAAAATACAGACCAAGAAAATTGTAATAAAGTGTAGACTTTTTAAACATAATTTTACTGTAATAACCTGAAGTGTTCAAGGAGTCATATAGAAAGGTTTATATCTGGTTACGAATACACATAAGTTTTTCGAAAAGTTTTCGCTTTAGTGTATCTGTGTATGTGTGCGAGAGAGATATCGTGCGTGCGTGTTTATGATTTTGTGTTCGTGCGTGTTTGTGTGTTTTTGTCATATAGGTTTATTGAGCTTGTTATATCTTTGCAGTCAATGCAGTATTGCAATCTTACGACGCTACCGCCAGCTGTTGATAGGGCGTTAAAGCCTCGTCATTCAAGTCACAGCATCGGCAATATGTACAACTTCTCTGGATTGGTAATTTGTTACGATTGTTTTTAAAATTCCTTATTGTTTTCGTTGGATTTAAAATTCATTCGGAGATGTTTTCGCAGGGAATGTGTGACGAAACGAAACCGGACGTACTGCAGTATTTAGATCTTGATCTTCATACGTCTACCCCTCCGTCGTCTAACGTAAGTAATTCCAGAACATATTCGAAATTGTAATTATTTCTTTTATACGTTCTTATAATCTTTTTTTTTTAACAGTCTCAAGACTTCAAGAAGCTAAACATAATACATGGGAAATCGCATTCCTCCGCTGATGCGGATTCCGCGTACAAAACCGTAGACTTCCTGAAGACGGAGGCATTTAACATCACCCGTCAGGATGCCGAAGCATCCCGGAGCGTGCAACAATGATTGAGCCCGCACATGGGGAGGATCTATAAACTAGTGATAAACCCGAATGGCATTTTCAAACAATAAGAGATGGACGCTCTCTATATACGAGACGAACTCTGGTACTTGTGTCGTGTAAATGTATGATATCACCAATAGCAAGGAAGAAAAAAACGTAACCGTAAGTTTTAATATATCGATACCTTAAAGTATTATTTTACATGTGTGTTAATCATTATCGACATCTATAGATTAGGACAGCACTAATTCCATTTCGCCTATTTCGATAATCAAAGATCGAGAATCTGATCGGCTTACCTTTGACAGCGAAACGATTGTGAATTCTTATATTTTCTATGTTATCGCTTAAACAGGACTATATTTTAAAGATGAAAATTCAATCCACAGCGAAGGACTTTTTGTATATTAACGTTTCGAAAAATATCTTTGAAAAATGAGTTTTTAGTATTTTATTTGTTATATAAAAAAATGCTAATAAAGATAATTAATTTATCCATTAACTTAATTTTTTTTAACGGTTTATGCTGGACTATGTCGACGTCGACGGTGCTTTCAAACTACTTATGTGGTCTTTGATTCTCGTTTGGGCAAATAGTAATTAGAGCATTGTTATTACGACATGTGTGCTCTCTCTCTTTCTCTCTCTATGTATTTGTATATGACACTGTTAAATGTTGTCTTACCTACGACTTGATATTTCACTTCGATATTAAGCGCGTTCAATTTAAACGAGAACCCGACCGAGTGTTATTTGACTAACGCACAAGGGCTGTTTCGTATCGTTGCAATAAAATACAGGATCCTATTTATTTAGATTTGTTGATAATTGTGTTGTTGTTGAAGTAAAGTTAAACGTTCATTCGTTTTAAAAAAAATATATAAATTGATTAATTTTATTGGCAACCTTTGATAAATGGGTACCGAAACTCGTGGCTTCTACTTAATGAATGCAAGAAATGCTTCCAAGGGTTAGTAAGTATTCGATTCTTTCGTAATATAAATGTTTTCTTTATTTTAACTGTATAAATGTTCATAATTCACTGTTTAATAAAATCGTGTTTATTAAAATGTCCTATTGTTAGAAGATAATGTCACTATAAATCAATTTATTCAATACGTAAAACATACTTTGAAAAAATATAGGTCCTTGTTAAAACGGGACAAGGTTTTAAATTTATTATTCAAACACAAAATGGCGATTGTGCAAAAAAAAAACGTTTTACATAACTGAACGAAGTTCGATCGCGTTGACTGTAATAAAATCGATGTCGAGACGAGTTCGAGATAAGAAAATCAAATAGACTTTTCATTTTCTTATCTCAAGCTCATATAAACGTATGAATTGAAATCATTTCAATGAAATTTTTGGTTTTTGAACAAGGTTTGGAAGGATGAATTTAAAAACAAAATTAACAAGTTTTTATATTTTTTCGTTTATACATTTCGGGACCAATTACTAAACGCTATCATATTTGAATAGAAACGTATTCTTCATAGGATAATTTTGCATTAAAATATTTTTGTTACTTTATTTATTCCATCGTTAAATAATACAACGTACAAAAGTATTTCAGTATTATTAAATAATCGAATCTATACCGACGTATATGAGCTTATACGGAATGTCTAGCGGATTAGGACTCCTCCTGAGTTTCGTATCGATCCCGTCATCTTTTGGTGCATTGGTACTGGTCGCTGCGCCCAGAACTGTTGGACTTTGTATATTTATTATTGAGCTTAATTGTATAGTGAATTATAAAATTATAAATTAATCTAACATTTTTTATGTAATCTTTGTATATATTACAATATATTTTGACAATACAAGCTCGTATATAATTATATTACGATTTTTATAATACTTATGAAGCAATAGTTCTACGTGACGATTCGTTAGTTTGATTTCGGGTTTTTGATTATTTCGGACGACAAGGGTAATCTTTTGTAAACTTTATTTGACAAAGGTATTTTAGACACGTTATAAAAATACGCTTCATAAGGTTAGTCGACGTGTCTTTTGTTTAGAAGCATTCGATCTTGAAAAACTATGAGAGGAGAGGAACAAATATAATAAAATAGTGCAATCAATTTAAACCTTTTTGTTAAATATATTTTTATTATATGCCGACGTTTTTTCGTCTCCTATGAAATTTCATGTTTTGAATCTCCATGGTGTTCTTTAGACAATTTATCAATATTTTTAAAGGAAATATTTTTTTTTCATTTAAAAGTATTGATCAAATTGATCTTCTCAATATAAAAAAAAACCATCAATGATTCGAGGTTGACGCTTTCAAATTAATATTACTAAAAATCTGGGTGGGATTAGGTGTTGCCAGTGACGTTCCTTATATATATAGACTAGAATTATATAAAACTTGAATTTCTATTATATTTTCTTAGAGTACAGCATATACCTTATACCTATACCTTATTTATATCTACGTAATGTACACTCCATTATATATTTCTCGCTTTGAAAATCTTTTTAAATTATAATTGTATGATATTTAAAACATATTTAAGTAACTATATTATTCAATAAATGTTATTATAAAATATTTAAATTTGAATATTATATATAAATCATTGAATTTGTGTCTACTGTAAAAATAGTTATTAATTCGTATGTTATTAAATGGCTTAATATGTCCTCTATACTTATATGTCTACCGTAATGGAGGTTCTATACTATGCCTCTAATATTATAGTATAAGTAAGAATATTATTATATATGGAAGTAAATGTATCATTACTTATCTTAAATGACGTTCAATATTACTTTGAAATATTGAGGGATGAGAGTTTGGCGATTTTAAAAGATACGTCAACTGTGGCAACATTACCATATTTTTTTACATGTTTGCAAAATACTCCCACATGGAGCATGTTGTTTAATATTAACAGTAACAGCCTGTGAATGTCCAAGTGCTGGTTTAAGGCCTCTTCTCTTTTGAGGAGATCGTATAGAGCTTATTCCACCACGCTGCTCCAATGCGGGTTGGTGGAATACACATGTGACAGAATTTCAGTGAAATTTGACACATGCAGGTTTCCTCACGATGTTTTTCTTCACCGTCAAGCACGAGATGAATTATAAGAAACGCTTTAATAACCAAAAGAATAAGCGGGGTAAAATTGAGACAATTTTGGCATCTTTACCTAGTCTACAGTTTGCATAGATTATGTGTTCCAGAGAGCACGCGACGTAAATTTACCGATCGTTCTTGCGCTATAAAAGCGCGCGACGCATTTATTTTTAAAGCTGTTATAGTTTGGTTAAGTAAGCACTGCCAATACATACCAGTGTGGCGCGGACCAGGACACAGCCCAGCATACGTTGGAGGTATACCCCGTGTGGAGCGCGGAGCGGCAGGTCCTGGTCCGCGAAGTCGGGCATGACCTCTCCCTGGGAGCAATCGTATCGGCAATGTTCCGCAGGGAGGCCGTGGAGGGCCGTAGCCTAGCGAGGAGTGTGGGGGGCGAGATTATCTTCGCTCCCTGAGGCGAGCTCGAGCGGAACACAGCAGGGGAGGGGTGATGCTGCGAACACAATTGACCATATAGAATGAAAAAATACAATATATTTAAACAATTAACAAGGTTGCCAGCTTGAATAACTTTTTGGTATACCAAAATTTATTATAAATTCTACCAATATGATCTCAAATTTCTTCTCTCTCTCAAAAATTGCGCTTACTTCCACTGCTACTACTTTATATAAAAATATTCAATGGAAACTAGTAAAACGTATGCTTAGGTATAGATGCTCACGGAAAGAACAGACGCCACAAATGACGTTATCTTTAATTATTGTGTTATGATGACGTTATATTTTTAATAATCGGTCTATTATATAGTGTTTGTAATGAATACATAAAATCATAGTATTTTAAATGCCGAGGTGTAATTCAACACGTTTTAAAAATATGAAATACTTAAAACTAAGAAATTTAAAAGAAAAGAGATTTAATAATCAGTAGGTAAAATAGTCTATGTCGTAGGATTTATGTTGGCATAGCTAGAAATATAGCGATATTTAGGACTTTAGGGCTATTTAGGTAATAAAAAGTAATAGCGATTTTTACACTTTTTTCCCACCACGTTCGTCGAATACGGGTTGGTGGATATACACGTGTCAAACTATCATCCGACACATCCAGGTTTTCTAATGATGAATTACAAATTGAGCACATGATTATTCAACCCGCAATCTTCGATTGAGATTCCCGTGATCTAACCGCTTGGCCATCTCGGCTCTTATAGTATACATCTATATTTTTATAATAATTTAATTAATATTTTAAATATATATATTGCTAAAAAAAAAATTAAAAAGTTACTCTTTTATATTACTGTTTATTCTTTTAACAGTGTGAATTATAAATATTCATAATTTAATGAATATTCATAAAAGCCCAAGAAGCGAAACTTTCATTCCCTATTTTCTTGCGATCCAGCTGTAGTATCGTGCGTCGTCCCGCAAATGTGTAAGGCTAAGAACTCACGGAGCGATTTTCACCCGCGCCCGCCGCGGTTGTGGAACAGTAAGATCTTAGCCTGAGTTTTAAATTCGGGTTATAAAGATATAAATTTATTATTTGTTGTTCTTCCGTATATATACAGTGGTGGTCTTATAATTAGAAACACTACCAACGGTCCTTGACATTATGTAAGATATTTCACCGCAATCGCTTTTATTTTGAAATTAAACAATAAATCGGACAACAATATGTTCAACGATTTATCATTTATTAGAAAAACAACATAAATCCCATTACACAAGTGCAGTTTCAATATTAGATTACGGACAAACATTTAAACCAGTTTTAAGGTATGAACAATAATGGTCAACTAATTAGAAACAACAACAAAAAGGATAAAAAACACTATTTTTTTAAGTATTAGTAATTAGTATTGTTATTTACGAAATAGCTACTATCCACAGCCTACCAATAGTCATAATTAATATTTAGTGGGGTATCCCTTATTTTCAACAACAGCACTGCAACAAAGTGGCATTGATTCAATCAATTTCATACATTTTTCTAGGGGAATTGAATTCCATGCTTCAACAAATGCTTCATATAGTTCGTTTTGACTGGTGTTACGTTTGTTTGAGACTTTCTTTTTAACAATATACCAGAGATTTTCTATCGGGTTTAAATCCGGACTATTTGCTGGCCAGTCTAAAACGGATATACGCTGTTCGCTAAGGAAACATTTGACGCTATTGGCCGTGTGTTTAGGGTCATTGTCATGCTGAAAGATCCAGGTTAAAGGCAAATGATTGTCTGAGTAGGGAATCATTGTGTGCTCTAAGATATTTTTGTATTGCCATTGATACCTTCAATCTTCCGAACGGGTCCAACTCCACATCCAGAAAAATACCCCCAAACTTCAATGTTAACGCCACCGAGCTTGACTATACTCCTTGTGTATTTATAATTAAAAGCATTGTTTACAAGCGTTCACACATGCGTTACACGTTCGTTACACGAACGAAGCGTTACACGTTCGTTCCACGAACGAAGCGTTACACGTTCTAACATAGCGCTTTCCATCGGAATTTACCATATTTATTTTTGTTTCATCTGAAAATGACACATTTTTCCATTTTCGTACCGTCCAATTAAAAATATTTTTTTACCGAATAATAATCGCTTCTCTCGGTGTTGCTTGGTAAGAAGCGGTACCTTTCGATAAATTCTTCTAAACAATTTAGCTTCCACTAATCTTCGGCGTATCAGTCTTGACGAGATGTTTCTCGGGTCATCAGGTGAAAAAACTTCATTTTTAATCTGGTTGGAGTCTTTGTGTGTTATAATGATCAATTGCATTAAAACACTTTCTTAACAGAACAGTTTAAATGCTCAGCTATTCTTCTGTACGCCCACTTATGATCTGTAAATTAACAATTAGTTGCGTCACTACTTTTATTTTTGCCCATTTTGAACAAAATAAAATTCAGATTAAATTTTGAATTGCCGCTAAAATTATAGAAAAAGCCAAGAAAGAAATGTTTTTCTCCAATTTCAAAAAAAGAACGAGCTATGGATGCTTTTTTAAAACGTTGCCAGTAACGCGGCCAGTAACAGAAAATAAACTCCTACATGTGTGAGACTCATTTTGTAATTAGAAGTTAGATATGTTTTGTATTTTATGCATTTAATGAGGTTTTTTTTGAGTGGCGATATTATTGCATGATTATTAATTATTGAATGTGTATATTTTTTACGAACATTTGTACGTTGAAGATATACTTTCTTTATTCATAAGAAGTGTTTCTAATTATATGACCACCACTGTATGTCTAGTGATTGCATATTGAGAAGGGACGCATTTACACGAATCTCACCTTTTTCTATAATATCTTTTTTAATTTTTTTAGTCTTACTTAATTTAGGGACTTTTGTCCTACACAGGCACATCAGACCCATTGTCCCTTATTCCTTTTTTTAAACATTACTTATTATTTAAAGCTATTAGATAGAATTCCAGGAGTATTTCAGCAGATTCTGATAAAGGATCTGATAGAATGCTCTGAACTAATCCAACATCGAAGAAACATGCTTTTAAATTAGTTAAAAGTAACTTACTCTGATTCTGAGTCTTATCACATTCCATCAACAAGTGATATAGATCTTCGATACTTCCATACCCATCACAATTAGGAGAATCATTTTTTTCATAAAGAATCCGCAACTTTTTGTTGGGTTATGTCCAGACCTAAGTCGATGAGCTGTAGTAACATACAATCTATTTATTTTACATCTGGTAAACCAAGGTATGTGAGGAGGCTCACTTTGGATGGTACGATACCAAATTCCCTTATTTTTAGATATTTCATTAAAATACTCTTTCCAATTATTATAAATGTCTTTTTTGTACTTAATTAAAACTTCAGAATAATCTGGTCGTGTATTAATTTCCCTTCCTGATAGAATTGCTTCTTTTGATAAACGGTCAGCCTCCTCATTACCATTGATGCCTATTTGGGATGGAATCCATTTCTATTATTCTAATAAATCCGAAATCAAACAATATCATGATCATGATTGTTTGGTGTGTAACCCACACGATGAATAATTCGTATTTATTTTATTATTATTAATCATACAGCGTTTATTATTATTATTAATGTTATATATAAGTAATTGATAGATATATAGCCGTATATTATAAATAAATATCAAAGTAATGTTATTGTTTATTTGGCATTGTTGTGCCTTAGGTGTGTTAGAATATTTTCTGCGTTAATCTATTGTAAATTTAAATCCCGACGCTTATTAGAACTTATGTTAATGTAAATATGAATGAAATGTAAAAATGTTGTATTCGAGTAACAGGTGCGTAAAAGTAATAATGTCGACGAGAAACTATACAACCGTTCTACCAAATTAATTCAAATAGTGTGTATAGTAAGTTTAAAATTTAATTAAGGGATAATTTAAATGATATAGTTTTATAATGCACTTAAATTATGTCCTAAACGTTAATATGAATTAGTATTCGAATTTGTCAAGTTCGAGAACGGGTAGGTAGGTTAGGTTACTTGGGCGGCATCGATCGTAAATTACAAATATGACCCGGTTCATTAACGATTGTATCGCGTATCATATATTATATGCGTATACTCGAATTAATTATACCTATTTAATACCAATCGATCGATACATACGTATAGTGGTTCAACGCGAAACGAGTATATTCATATAGTCTCACGATCAGTCAAACCCTGATCGTTTGGATATTGTACCGCAAAACTAAATGATTATACGTTTGCGACCTTACCTACAAACGTTGCTTAGCGACTGATTATTTAAACACATTCTCCCTTTCTGTCATTATGATTTTGACATTCGAAAGAAGAAGACATTGAAGAGCTGGTGCTAGAGCTTTGTTCAAGCTCGTCTGGGCAGGTACCACCCACTCATTAGATATTCTACCGCAAAACAGCAGTACTTGTTATTGTTGTGTTCCTGTTTGAAGGGTGAGTGAGCCAGTGTGATTACAGGTATACGGGACATAACATCTTAGTTGCCAAGCTTGGTGGTGCATTGGCGATGTAAGCGATGGTTAACATTTCTATCAATACCAACGTCTATAAAGTAGGTGACCATTTACCATTAGGCGGCCCAAAGGCTCGTCCGCCTACATCTTAAAAAAAAAACCAAAAAAATAAACGACGTTAACAAGTAAGGCTGTTTGTGTTCCAGCAAACAGACTCTAGTTATTAACAATGACTCTAATCTTAAATCGTGTATCGTATGTTTAACTTCCATTTTAATGATAGGTGTGTTGATTAGCAATCATTCTATAGTACTTAAAAATACATGTATAAAACGTATTGAATTGTAGGGCGATACTTTGCAATAGATTTATTGTTATACGTACAAATCCGTGTCTAGACGGCGTAGATACGTAAGTTATTCGTATATATTAGACTGTAATGTCTAATAACGAATCTATATAGTACTTTATATAGATTCGTCTACTGTATCGGAATAAATGTAACTAAAGGTATGAATTGTAGGCCATGATTTGCAATATACGACTAGTTTTACGTCTAAAATTGAGAATATAAATTATGAATGAATATATCCGGCATATGTAGTCCTCCAGACCGATTTCGGCCACGGCGGCCAATCTCACGAGAGATTAGCTAACTGCGCAGGACATATTATAGTGTACAAGTGTGTGCGCAAACTCAGGTGCACTCTCTATTCCCTTACTCTCATAACCTGATGGGACGGCAATCCGTCACAACCGGAAAGAGTTCAGGCGCAGGACCAACGGCTTTACGTGCTTTCCGAGGCATGGGAGTGTATACACTTCCAACTTCCAGACTCCAGACTGAGAAATTTAGATAGAAAATCTCAATAGCATTTCATTGCCCGACTTAGGAATTGAACCCAGGACCACCGTGTCTGCGGCCTTATATGTAGCCACTAGACCAACGAGGCAGACATCCGGCATATATGAAGAATCCGGCCCCGGGGTAGGCGCCATAAGATAGGGTTGTTCATACATTAACTTTTACCGTGACGTCATGACATTTGTCTAAAATTGTAAGCGATGTAATGCGATATATATATATATATATAAAGATTTGCGCATCATAAACGAAACGCAGATATTGCATTATATTAAGTAAATAATAAATAGCTTTATCGAGTTTGTGTTAAATTATATATCGTATATGCGATAAATATTATAACGAGTAATTTAAAAAGCTGTGAGCGTGTTTTAGTTTTTTTAAATTATAATAATAAAGACGACAGTCTAGATTCGTCTAAAATATCAACGGTCCATTACTAACACAGGCGTATGAACAAAACATAGGTTCGTCTAGGTTATTTGTAAATCGCTAGCATGCACAACGTTGTTACATGGCAGGCTTGACATTTCACCTGTCACATATAACAAATTAACAGATATTCATTTATGATAAAAAACATGCCCTAACCTCTATTTATACGTAACAGTATTATTTCAAATCGACTATTTCACAATAGATTTTTTTACGTTAAGAAAATAGGGAAATAGTTATATATACACACATCATGTTATAAAAACTAGTCTACAATTAACAAATTTTTCCAATGTTTCGAGAAAACTCCTCTGACTATAAATATTTAGGTCGATTATGGATTGGCTATTTAATGACATTATTCTAGTATTGTATTGATGTTTAATGCATGCCATATTAAAATTTGCTGAACGATTACAGTCTTTGTCATAGTTTTGCGGTATTTAAGAGATACCGAATGCGCTCATTGGTTCATTAACATAGAAATTATTTAAAAAAAATAAAAATTACAGGGCAAGTGATCCTTTTGAATAAAACGTTTATTATAGTATTTAGTGGAGTACTTTAAAAAGACTAGAATCGTATTATTTACGCACAATCTTAAGATATTTTTAACCTTGCGTGAGACACGTTACACCATCACAGAATACTTATTGATTAATTAATAATAATTATATGTGTGTTTAGAATTAACGTTATGAATTATAATTAGAATTAAATGGTTAATTATTCCATGGGACTTGTAACACTATTACTTAAGTTTTTAATTACATCAAGACATATTCGATTGAAGGGTGTTGGTTGTTAAATTTCTGAATTCGTATTATTTATTGTAATGGTGATTTTAGAAAAATATTTAATAATAGGTGTTTGGTTATTAACGGTATTAACGTCATTGTTTAAAAATAATTATATCGAATTATAACTAAATGGTCTTACTGTTATGTAAATAGAGCAGGTCCTATGAATCGAAATGAAAATCAGCTTTAGTTCATCTATACAACTTCGAAAGAATTTTGAATACATTACGTTTTGATATAATGTCAAGTTTTCGATAGTTAAAAATAAAAAGGAAGAATTAGTAAGGAAGTTTCGATTTGTGACGATAAAATATAAAATAGTTTAAAGATCGGTATTAAAAAATGAAGTATTATCTTTGTAAATATTGCTTTAATGATTCTTTATTGAAAAAAAAATATCCTTCGATGAACAATAATATACATAATGATGATATAAGTTTATTATATTTTGCTCAAATTATTGCAATACCGTTAAATTGTATTAAATAAATAAATAAAACAAGATATCAATTCCAAAAAATACACCATCGCATACATTTATTAAAATACGTAAATTTATTGGTTACCTATCTTATTAGTAAATAAATTATTGTGCAATATTTAATATTTGTGGTTCAATGTTTCAAATAGAAAAAAATGTATACACTGTAGTTCAATTTAGTACTTATGCATCTTTACTCTTCGTAGTGTATATTAAAAATACTTTGCGCTTTTAGTATGAAAGTAATGATAATGAAGATAGTATTGACACTCGAAGAATGGTAACATCTTCGAGCAAAGGGACGTAATCGTTTTTCGCTCTCTTTGTTGCAAAACTAATGTGTTAAATGCGATAGTGAGTTTGTAACGATTTCATGTCTCCACTACTCATCATCATTATTGCATACACCTTGTCAACGGTACAGCGAACTCAGGGTTAATGGTACCAACCCCATCCCTTCACACGCTTACGAAGATGTGGTCGGAAAAAACAGTTAAAAAATGTTCAAATTTTATTAAATATTAAAAGCGCAGTGTTTTTTTTTTAATTTTATCACTAAGAAGTTTCGGCTATGTTGCTTACTATTTGTTGTTATATATTAATCGATCCATATTATAAATGTGTATTTCGATATATTTGATGAAACTAACTAGCATTGCGGTCATTTATAATAATATTTATAAAATATTCTTCAATTGAATTATATTATGTCGACTTTGTATAATTTTTAAAACGTCACCTATACATTTTATTGCATTAAAATGGACTTACATTTTTGTAATTATTTATGACTAATAAAATAAGTAAGCATCAATGTTTCGTTGTCTATTAAGATAAAAAACATTTTTTAAGGAGTCTAAATTCTAAAAGTTGTTAAATAGCAAAATATTTGTTTAATTAAGCAGTTTAAGTAAGTAGCAAACTATTGAACGTTGCTATTGTTTATTTATTAATTAATTATTACTATTATTCATTATATCTAAGATTTTATATAAGGGCAAGTTGTATTGATTAGATTTATTTGAGCACGGATATGTTTGTGTAATTAGTTATGAATAAGTTGGACCACATATTTTTATAATTTAAGTTGTATTTTGTTATTGAGCTTTATAATATTAATTGTTTATTATTATATAATACATATATAGTAAGTGAAATTTACTTGTTTATTATGTACCATTGAAAATGTATAATTATCCTTGAAATAAATATTGTAGTGTGAAAATTTGTTTTATTTGTATTTATATTTTAAATGAATTGTAAATTATATGTTTAGTAAAATATCTGCGTTATTGTAGCGAGAGTAGCAGCCTTAGGGCAGAGCGAGGGCTCCTGCCCCTGGATAGAGCAAGAGGAGCGATCGCTCCAGACGCCAGGTGGCAAGGGGTGCAAAATGTCAATTACAATTTCTAGAGGTAAATAAGCGTTGTTTGATTTTTGTAAATATTGTTATTATAATTATTTATATCACATTAACTGAATTGCCTGTGGCGAGGTGACCTGATGATTTAAAAAAGGTGGCAGGCACGGGATGGTTGCGGGCTGCCCAGGATCGAGATGGTTGGCGTTTTATGCGGGGAGGCTTTCGTCCAGTAGTCGATGGCAAAAGGCTGAAAAAAAACCGGAATTGCAATTTATGTGAATTCAAAGCGTTGACCAAAGGGCGCTGATAATAGAAACAGATTTTTTCGATAAGAACAGCAAAATAAATGTAATTTCATTACTAATTATTATTTTTATTAAATTTTAAAATGACTGATTGACTTACTACGCACAGCCTCTACCGATAGGTCTAGAGCCAGATAAATTCGCAAAGAATTCATTATATACCGTAAGATGAGTACAATAAGGATTTTTTAAAAATCCCTTAAGAAGGATTTTACCTGGGACTAAAGATTGTATGGAAGTTTGATAATTTTAAAGCTAGAGATCTGGAAATTTTTGTACTGTCTTCCGTTTCTGAGTAAAAAGTATTAGTAACAGCGTGTTTTAATTGCAAATTAGCATGGAATTTGATAAGTTTTAAAGTTATAAATATGAGAATCAGTGTTAAGGTTTCGGAATAAAAAAAAATGATACAGACTTTTCGTTAATTTATTCCTAGAACTGATGAAATTGGGGATGAAAGTGTGCATGGAAGGTTGTCCCTTGTGAAGTTAGAAATGTTATTATTATAAGATAGTTCCTTTATAATAAAAATGGAAACGATAGTGAGTCATTGTCAAACTTTCAAACATGAGTATTGTTATTTACCTTTTTATGTAAGAGGGGGCAAACGAACATGAGGCTCGCCTGATAGTGACTACCACCGCCCATAGTTATCTGCAACACCCGAGGACTTGAAATTCGGAAGTTATTTAAATACGTTTGGGTGATTTAGGGATTAATTTATAGAATAGATAAATTTCACTGATTGGCCTGAAAATACAGATAAGAAACAGGTATAAAAAAGCATGAAAAAAGAGTTGCTAATATGTGAATATCTGTGTTACCCAGAACAATTTATGAAGTTGGGATGAAGTTATAGAAATAATGTTTGAGTCATCATTTGATTGATTATTTAAATTGTTTAATTATGTAAATAATACTTGTAAAAAATATTCGTTTTTTTTTCTTTTAGTTTAAACAGTCGTCGGACTCAAGGACAGCCGATATGATGTATTTTTTTATATAAGTAATACTCCTTGCAGTGGGCTTAGTAGTAGCATCTTTATCAGGATATTTGTCCTTAAAAGTTTCTATTAGAATAGACATTCAAAGACCATACAATACCAAAACACTTTTTATTACATTGTAAATCGGACCGTGCTTTCTGGCATACCTACTCGTGATATATTTCCCTAGCTTCCCGATTTGTGGGTTGCACAAATCGTTGCGCTCAGCAGCATCATATTTTCCGGATACCTGAAATTGTTCACATTTAAATAGCGTATATGACAATCTATCTTACTGTTGCAGACCTCACTGATTATCAGTTCACAAATCACACTCCAAGCCATATGGATGAAACATGACTCCAGCCATACGTTGTTGATCTAGATGGACTGTCCATGTACATAGATATATATAGATATTTTATTGTAATACCTAACAGAAAAAACTAGTAAACCAATATATGTAAAACTTATACTAGAAGATACAGCGCGTTTCGGTGAAGGTTTCAGTATATAATATAATTATATAAGCAAATGCGTTTCGTAGTTTCGCCCGCTTTAAATTTGGACTATTTTTTTAATTGTTGTAAAATATTAAATCTCATACGAAATCAGACTTTTAGTCTTTAGAAAAATAGAATTAATACGTTTCAAATAAGTCTTTTGTTTGTTTATTATATTATATAATATATAAGTATTTTATATACTTCATAAAATTTTTAAAGCTTATAAGATTATTGATAAAATTTCAAAAAATATATAAAGGAAGTGGAGTAATTATTGGGCGACAAAAGAATTATTTTTTAGTATAGCTAGGCGGACTAGCATTTGGGCCACCTGATAGTGGTAGGTAAGTGGACACCAACACCCATAGACATTGTAAGAAATATTAACCACCGCTTACATCGCCAATGCACCACCAACCTCGGGAACTAAGATGTTATGTCAGCTTGTAATTACACTGGCTCACTTACCCTTCAAAGTACTGCTGTTTTGTGGTAGAATATCTGATGAGTGGGTGGTACCTACCCAGACGAGTTTGCACAAAGCTCTACCACCAGTGCAATGGTCTTTCATTTCGATTTGTGAGAATACTAAATCCTACTAATTTCGCACTCAGATCAATGAATAGTAATTATTCTCTAAAGGGAAAATAATAAAGTTCATTTAAAATTATTATCTGATTTAGACAGTTATCAAATCTATGTGTGTTCTTCATGTTAATATTTGCATATTTTATGAATATTTACTACCTATTTTTTATAACTTTTTACCGATAGCTAAAGATTTATTATAACTTTCCAACCACGATGTTCTTTCCGACTACGGTTATTAGTTAGATCCAAAACGCACAAGTCATAATAATCATTTTCAAAATGTTGTCTGCTCATATAAATTAGAATATTTTCTGTACTTCGTTTTGTATTCCATATTCAATGCTCCATTGTGTAACTAGGGGTCTGTCGGCCGGGTAACAGGTATGTATTGATGTTTATATTTATCTCAAATCTCTCTCTTCTCATTTCACCCCGTTCCCCATCCGCCCACAGACGAATTCACCTGACCCCACTTCCATCCCACGCGCCCACTTATATAATGCCCCCCACAAGCTTTGCGCATGTGTGGATCGCCCGGGCTCGCTACGCCCGGCTCAAATCTAGACATTCTACGTTCATGCTTCACATCGTGCTGACGTGTCTCTCTTGACACATAAATTTAAATTACTTGCATTGATTTATTGAATAAGTCTATTGAAGTTCAGTGATAATTGGTTTTGAAAAACGTAAGCATTTTTAAAATATAATTTAACTAGGTTTCATTAAAATTTTATTTGCCGATGCTTATTAAAATATCTTGACCCACTGACCACTAGATCACTAGATCAGTAAATCTTTCGTTATGAAAATTTAATTTTATGTTTTATATAAAACTCGTAATATGCTATTGAAAAAAAATTTGTGTTCAACTATTTTATGTGTACATAAGCTGCAATAAATCCGGCGAATGAATATTGCTGTCTCCTTGTTTTGCCGTTGCGAATATATTTTTATATCAAATATTAATAGTTTGACTCGGACGAAACCAAATAAAAAAGAGTGTAAATATCACTAATATCACTGTTTGATAGTTATTAATATGAATAATTGTATATGTAATTATGACTTTGCACTAATATTCTTTGGACAATTGTTACTAACTATCGTTTAATTTTTAGTTAAACTAAAAATGACAGTACATATGAAACACAAACCCGTCAAAAAGTTGGTCATGCCTACAAAGCGCAATTTGAACCAAACCATGTATACCGGCACCAACGACTTTAACCGTATGTTGGTGGGCTATCAACACATGATGGAATACCAAAGGAGTAGCGAAGGTAGATGCAAATGTTTAATTTTTATAAATTTAATAATACAGTAACCGTAATATAACGAACATCAATATAACGACTTCTTCGATTTAACAAATTCTTCGTAATCCCCTTGAATTGACCATAAGCGTCAATGGAAAATATACCTTTACATTGCGAACATTTTTTGCGAAGAACCTCTTTATAGCGAATTTTCAACTATCAAAAAAAGTGTAAATACCTTTATATGACGTTCCCACCAATATATGACCCTTAATCCCATAGTATGTGATTCATGTCGCGACAGGTTTCGACACGTTTTTTTCGTAAAATAATTATTGTTGTTTGATGGAAAATAATGTAAACACTGCTGTTCGTCATAATTGTTAAAGATTCAAGTTGTAATGGCTTCGAAACGTAAAAGGTGTTCCTTATCAGTCGCAGAAAAGCGAAAAATCATTGACGATTATGTTGACGAAAATCCTACGATGAAAAAATTAGACATAGCTAATAAGTTTGGGACTCCCGCAAGTACATTGACTACAATTTTAAAATTTAAAGATAAGTTTTCAGAAGAAAGTGCTTTGCCTGTAAACAATAGAAGATTAAAATCATGCGAGTACAAAGACGTAGAGGAATGTGTGTTGAAATGGTTAAAACAATGCCGAGACAAAAAGGTCGCAATCGGAGACCCTATCCTTTGGGAAAAGCTCAGCAGTTTACAGTAGAATTTGGACATGCAGAGTTCCGTACTAGTAATGGGTGGCTTTAAAAATTTTAGTAAAGAAACTAGATTATTTTTGAAAAAAATTGTTATATCGAGGTTGCACTGTATAACCGATATATTATTTAATATTGTTAATAATATTAATATTATAATAATATTATTATTTAATACCTTGCGATACTCGTATCAGTGCGCATGCGTGAATCGTTATCTACTTATGTATATATACCTGTAAGTCTGCAGTACACACTTGCGCACGCACATACGTTTAATAAAAAGGGGACGAAGTTTTCTCCGATCAATGAATTCTGCCTACTCTCTCTCGTGCACGAGAGTTTGACTCACCATCCATGGCTGCTGTTAAAATAACTTCTTATTTGCGCAGAATATAAACAAATCGATACTTTCAGGTGAAGCGTCTGGAACTCAGAACTTCAAGCAATTAGCGAAGGAATGGATTGAACATGATGGTGAAATTGCTTGTATGTATTTACAAAATATTACTAGAATTGTTACTGATTAAAAAAAAACAATTTTAGTAAAAATGTTTTCTGTTACAGCGTCTTCAACATCCCCTTATCCACCGCGGCAAGCATTCTGCATTGCTACTTACAAGAATCACCTAATTGTCGAAGAAAAAGTCAAAGATCTTGTTACAGCTTTCAACAATATTGTAAGTCCTGAATTTTTAATAACACCAACACATACAAAAAGCCACACATGTGTTTGTATGTGTGCGTACGTATGTATGTTTGTATGTATATGTCTGTGTATGTGAGCGTGTGTGTCTGTGTATGTGTCTGTTTACCTGTGTTTGCCTGTGTGCGTGCGTGTGTATGTCGGCACGCACATTTGTATGTTTGTGTTCGTGTGTGTTTCTTGGTGTTCGTGCGTGTGTATATTGCATGTATGTGTGTGTCTGAGATATACACACACACGCACAAACACAAACACGTTGAAGCGCACACACAATTGACTACAAATAAAATTAACTTTTTATGTTAGATACTTATCATTTTAAATAATTTTAGGTTCTGCAGCGATCTAATGCGTCAAAGCATTAAGTATTGCCGGTACCCTTCGCTACACCTCTAAAAATTAGGATATAAGGTATTTATCCTTTCTTTATATTTACTGTTACGATTACGAGCTTACGATTTCTTTTTATACAACACGTGACAACGAGAAAATATTATAAGAGTACTACCAAAAAAGAAAATGTATTCTAGATGCATAGAATAATAACGCTTAGGAGGTGAGTAGGCCCAAGCGGATTGATGCCAATTCCGTCTTAAGAAGCGGAATACGTTTCTCGTCACGTCAGCCGTCACGATAGTGTCATAGTACATCACTCGCTCGCGCAATTTATTATGTCATTTTAACTTTTTTAAATTACGTATAAAACATTAATTCTGTTCTTATAATAATAAATATTTGTTTTATATTCTTTACGATTATTCATAAAATAAAAGCAATACTAAATAATATTTACTTGGTGGTAGGGCTTTGTGCAATCAGATATTCTACCGCAAAACAGCAGCACTTACTATTGTTGTGTTCCGGTATGAAGGGTGAGTGAGCCAGTGTAATTACAGGCACAAGGAACATAACATCTTAGTTCTCAAGGTTGATGGCGCATTGGCGATGTAAGCGATGGTAATATCTCTTACAGTGCCAATATCTATGAACATTGGTGACCACTTACCATCAGGTGGCCCATAAGCTCGTCCCCCGTACTGATAAAATAATAATATGCAATAAAAAGAATATATTAAATAAATTAAAATAATATGAGCTAATTATAATAATAACGTTGTAGAAGACGTGACACTTACGCACACATTAATTCTAAAGTTGCTTTAATTTAGAGAACTATCGGAACTATATATGAAACTATCCTTTTAAGCGTTATTATTCTATGTATAGGTGGATATTTTTAATTTTTAAATCTAATTAATTTTAGTAGCAACTATAATTGTTGGAGTCAATGAGCGATTTTATACAGTGTGTAGGTAAAAAACCTTGTCCGACCCGTGAAGTGGTTATTACGTACCATGAGTGATGAGATTTATTTAATCTATGTAATCATTTTTAAAATACTAAGTAAAATAATTACCCCGAATAAAATTAATATTTACAGTAGAAACTTGATTATCCGGCCCTCAGTTATACGGATTCGCGATTATCTGGACTACCAACCGCGATCAATTATATTAAATACCTACAAGTCGAATTTTTGCACGAAAGTCGAAAATCTAGACGTGGAAAATGATGCAGTACCATCTCATGATGAAGCACTTCATGCCCTGGAAACAGCTTCCAAGTGCTTTGAAAAACAAACAGAGAGTGATACTGTGAAATTACTACAGCTGTAACGAATTTGTGATATAGCAGCAATGAAAGAGAAAAAGTGGCTTACGCCAAATGGCAATTACCAAATATTTTAAACGAAATTAAACTTATTATTTTATTTCATGATTACCAAATGCAAATTTCCAAATATGTATTGTAAACGAATTGTAACAGTTGAGGACATCAGTTGATCAGCTGTTGTTAATCGTTCGAATTTTACTGGCACCGTTGCACATAGTTTGCACAGACGCGTTGCAGCATATTTGCTTCCGATTTAATTTGATCAAAATCACTCTTACCCAAATAATATTAACATATTGAAATACTCTTGATTAGAAAACGCAAAACATATCGCGGAACACAAGCACAGCTACAAAACGACCACTCGCAAGTAGTTTACGCGCTAAACTGAGCGACTTCACATAAGTGTTTCATGTCAATAGCTTACTGTCGATAGACTATCGATTATTTATCCATAGTTAAGGTGTAAGCAATGCTATCGATAGTTTATCGATACCATTGACACGTGTCAATACTGTTGATATTATCTATAGTTCACCATGTGCAATACTATTGATAACAGCAATACTATAAATACTATCGATAGTAATTAATTTGATAATAACGATTGTATCGATAGTATTGCAAAATACATTATTTTTAACTAAAACCTATCGATACTATCGATGGTTTTGTACTATCAATTTAATTAATTAAAAATCGTTAACTATCGATAGTATTGATGGTTTTGTACGATCAATTTAATTAATTAAAAATCATTAACTATCGATAGTCCAAAACCATTGATAAAATTGATAGTATAGATAAGTTTTGTGTATATCAATACGATCTATACTATCGAATGAATTACTATCGATAGTCAAACTATCGCTTGTTCTGCAACATTACTTCACATGTCATGTGGCGAAGCCCGCACCGCCACGTCTTTGAAGAAGCTGTCATCACCTTTCGACACGCACCGGTGTCGGCTTAACTAAGAGAAATTTGTACGAACGAAAAGTCATAAAATATCTCAATGTCGTAATAGTTTAGGAGTCTTCCATCACTCATTAATTTATTTTTTCTTTCTCTTTAGTCTCTTATAAGCTGAGTGGTTAATGTTATCGTTTATATTTTAGTTAGACGTGGAACTTGATTATGTTAGAAAAAAAAAATTATTACTTATAAGTATAAAGTTACTGTGTATAAGCAGTAAGTATAAAATTACCCTGAAAAATTTAGTAAATAAACGAGTTACGCGCTAGAGTAAAATTGACTGGACTAAAATGGGTATTTTAAATTACAATAACGTTTTTATATTAATGAATATTTGATTTTTAATATTATTTTTAGTAATGTCTATAAAACATCAATATGCCCCTTTCGGCTCAAATAGGGTTTTTGTTACACACTGTATAGTTCATGTTTGTTATATTCAATACATACAAACGTACAATACATATAAATCGAACATGTGGTGTGCCGGAGGAATTTTAATAATACATATTTGAAATAATTTATATAACATTATAATTTTCATTTAAAAAATAATTGTATGTTGCATAATTTATTCTGAATATAATAATCATACAGATAGAACTTAATGTTATGTCGAACAAGTACATTCGTTTATTGATAATTAAAAATCACCAACAGGTTTGAAAATGATAACCCGTCAACTCAAGATAATTGGCGAAAGAAGCCAGCGAAAAATTTACTTATTATTTATACACTTAAAACTATAAAATTAAAATATAATGTGTCTTGAAAACACTACTTCTTGTAGAAAGTAATTACTTCAATGGTTATGAATTTTAATCAATAGTCATCAATGTCTGTAGTTTTCTTCTGGTAATTGTATATTTATCAATACAAATAAGACTAATAGAGCTTAGTAAAATGTTGATATAATTATATTGTACTAACCTGATGTGTATTGGAATTATGATGGTACTCTAAAATATTACTGAATCTATCTTTATGCCGAAAATGTATAAGTAAAATTTACAACAACTGACCTCAGTGTAATAAATGTAAACGTAAAGTTAAGTGTAAAAACGTATTATAAATTTAAACTGTAAATATACACAATTATACCAAAGTTACTTTCGATCATATGGATAATAATTTCGATCAACAATACTACTAGATAACGCTTCACGAACAAAAACAATACTCAAATATGGCACCGACTGACTACCATAAAATGGAGAAAACGATGTTAAGGTTTAATAATATAAACCTAAACTATGCCTTGTTCCCGAGCAATAAAGTGCGTCTTAGATTGTATTAACATTCACTTACGATCTTACGCCATGAATGACAGAAAGAGAGAAGAAATGTACAATTTCTTTTGTTCCAAATTTTACCTTATTTACGTAAGTAATAAAGCAGATAATTACAGACACAACATTTTACTTACGCCATAGCTGTGGTTATTTCCGCATAAATTTTGACGTCTTAACGTTGGTTATGATTGGACCATACTTTGATAATTTGAAATAAGCACACAATCGAATTTGTGCTGTTATTTATCGGGTCGTTTTTGAACCACTTACCGCTAATCTAGTACATTATTGATCGAAGGATTATAGCGGATTATATTATATATCAATTCTGACCAAATAATAGCACGGATGTTTATTTAAATTTAATTCGGCCTACGCGCATATTAAAAGATGCACAATTATCGATTATATATACTTGCAGGATACACCAATCCTCAGCGACAATATTTTGTAAACGGTCTATATTACGTCACAGTTATCTGCGCATATGCATGACAAATTCAAATTCATAATACTTTATTCAATATTGAAGTATTACACTCTCTTATTGATTATCAAACTGGAAACTACTACCGGAAAAGAAATTCGTCGGCGATCGTCTCATTCCCAAAGTGTGCCCAAAAATCAGACAGTCGTGTCTTTTTATATATATTTCAAATGATCTATATTTTGAATATTCTAATTTCACTTTGAATACAAAATATATAAATAATATTATCTTCTGCTAAATTTTTAAGTACATATGTATTGAAACAGTTTCCACCCGCGGATGAGCCGCGAATGCAAAATTTCAGGATGATCATATGAGTGAATAAAACGCGAAAGCTAGAGAAACAAACACACTCTTGCATTTATATTATTATTTAAGACTAGCTGTTGCCCGCAGCTTCGCTCGCGCGTGGTCTTTATCTATACTAATATTATAAATAAGTAAAAATAGATTTTTGTATGTTTGTTTGTAGCGAATAAACTAAAAAACTGCTGTACTGTTTTTAAAAACCTTTTTTACCTTCAGAAAGATACGTTATCAGCGAGTAATTAGCTGCCCGTCCCGACTTCGTACGGGTAAAATAAGGATTTTATCTCGTACATTTTTTAATCAATAAGATATAAACATTTACCAATCGATTTATTCGCCCATCCGGTATAGTGTATGTGTGTTCGGTACAGGGCATATAATAATCCTACTTCCTACTAATATAATAAACGCGAAAGTTTGTATGGATGTATGGACGTTTGTTACTCTTTCACGCATAAACTACTGAATGGATTTTAATGAAACTTTACAATAATATAAGCTTAGGGAATACCAATTAAGTGGTACATATGGCAATAATGGAATATGTTTTCTTTATCCAAACATCACCAACATAGTGAAGTTCGTATATTTCTCCCTAAGAGATATTGATATAAGATATTGCGTATTTTGAATTTCATTATTTGCACCCAACTCTTCCAAACAAAAATAAAAGTTTCTAAAAACTTTGAAATTCATGTTTATTAATTCAATCAAAAAACACAAATAGTTATTTCTATTTTTTTTAATTTTTATACTAATGCTTTTACCCCGTTTCTCCCCTTTGGAGTTAAATTTCTAAAAACGACGAAATACGTATGTATAGCTTTAATACTAAATATCATTCTTCTTACATTAAAAGTGACGGAACCCCCATACAAACTTTCAACCCCTTTTTTACCCTCTTAGATTTAGATTTTCAAAAACGCTGAAATAAATTTTTATTTATTTTTAGCTTGTTCATTAAATTTCATGCTTCTAACTTTAAAAATGACGGGTTTCTAAACAATCGTTCAACTCTTTAGGGGTAGAATTTCCAAAAATCCTACCTTAGTGGGTATTATAAAATGTATCAACTGCCAAAATTTCAAGTTTCTAACCCCCGCAGTTTAGGCTCTGCGTTAATGAATCAGTTAGGAAGAGTAATAATATTATGTGTATAGATATCAACAAAAATACGTACTTTTTTAACTTTTGATAGACTCAACTAATTTTGATGAAATAAAGGCTAAACGGAATCTTGAAATAGTTCTTATAATAATTCGGTTATTTCAATTTTTAGACGGTTGAAAGATTAGACTGGACATACAGACATGCAGACAGTAAAAAAAAAAAAAAATGATTGCTTTGGTTTTGGTAAATCGTAAATAGCCATATAACTTTTAAAACAGGCAGTTATTTTGAAATAACAGACAGAAACTTCAATTTTATTTATATGTAAAGAGATGTGTGGATAATTTATTAATTAATTCGTTTTTGTTATAGATTTATGTTATTTTATGTGTACAATATAAAGTATAAAGTAAAGGAAAAGTTTCTTCTGTCAGAGACTAAATAAAATCAGACTTAACCAAGGCTACTAATTTAATTAAACAAAAAAAAGGGAATTAAAACAAATGTTGTCCATTGAACTTGACACACATCTGAATAAGCTGCTTAAGTGGCCATTTTATGTAGAAAAAGTATATAATATACAAACAAAAGCAGCTATATAACAATTTTAATTAAAGTTTCAAAAGCAGTTATTTGACCGCTCTGGTAGGTTAAGTGTTAAAAATGAGATGACACTTATAGCATATATATATATAAATATATACATACATTAGCTAAGTTTCCACCAACAATAATTACACAATCATTAAAATAATCAAAACATATATAAAATCAAACAGCTAAACCATCATAATCAGTAAAGGTGTAGTAAGATATATATTTTTTTATAATCAAATATAATTAATTACTTAAGGAAAACACAAAATTAACACAAACAAAATATAAATGAAATCACATAGTTTAAGCATTATTACATTGAGTAAGGCCAATAAAATGCAGTAAATAAATGATATATATATTATTTATATATTTTTTAACCAAATACAATTAAAAGGCAAGCAAGAACATGACTACAGTACAAAATTTATAACAAACTAAAATATTGAATATTAAGATGGGTTGGTACATTCATTTTATATAAATTAATACATTTAATACATTATTATTTTTATCTTATTTATGTTATTTTTGCAGTGTTTTTTTTTAAATATATAATATCAATATCTGAGTACACTTAATTATATATTATATGTTCGCACAGATCTACTTCTTCCTATTCATGATTATGCTGTCGCAAGCTTGATATGGCCAAAGACCAATTGAATTAAGCTGAGAGATTACAAAATACTTTTATTCGGTTTATATTGGGATGAGGCAAATATAACTACGTTTCACAATTTTGTTCTCTTCTTAATTAGTTGCCCGTCTGACTTCGTAGGAATATGCACATCTTCTCTATTCTGTACTATGTGTTGTTTAACCCTTTTACTCCCCCTTCATCACTTGATATTCATTAGATGATGACGGTGATGACGACGTCTCAGTGCTTTTATTTATGAGCTCCGTATTTTGTTGTTCGATCACTACTATTTTAGCTATCTCTATAGTTTTCTTTAGTGACAGATCAGACCGTTGTAATAATCTTTGATGTTTGGCGAGCTACTCTAACACATATTCGCTGTAAATTTATCACTGACCAATGACTATTAATTCAACAAAATCGCATTTTAAACTGAAATTTTCTAGACTCGTAATAAAGTTGGTTATATTTTCGTGTTTGCTTTGTTTTCTCATAAAAAATACATGTCAGGCCATAGTTAAATTTTTCCTTGGTTCGAAATACTTGTTACATTTATTAATGAGGTCTTCTAAAGTAATTTCTGTTATTTTAATGTTTAATGAATTGAACATTTCAACACCTTTTCAACCAATCGAGTGTAACAAAATTGCTATTTCTCTCTATTTACACTTCTTATACATAACCAGTGGCTAATACTCCTTATATATATATCCAGAGGCTAATAAATATAGTTCAAAATATGGTTGCCATTTTTTCCGCGTTAAATTGTTATTTATTTCGTTGTTTAGAAAAACCTTCGGTAGGTAAAACATTTGAATTTTTATCTGCCGTTTTAAAACTTTTGACAGGAAACACGAATTTACGAAAAAATTTTACCTATTTAAAGTTTTAAGAAGTGATATACCACGTTTATGTTTAAAGCAAGCACTTCTAAAACCATGTACTATTGTTATAGTTGTTTTTTAGGCTTTGTTTATACACCTATATACTATTTACGTATTAATTATTGTCACTGAGTTTACTGACTTGCTCACACGCAGTCTTAAAGCGTACTGTTATGAAAGATATAAGATGAGATCATAAAGATACACACAATATATATGCAATATTAGTTTTTATGCAAAAACAACACAGGAAGCTACTGAAAACACGAAATTATTAACAAACTTTTTGATTTTGACAACTAACAGCACGCGTACTTTTCCTACAGATAATAATTTATTGATTTTTAGTAGTGATACTAAACTTTTAATAAATAAATAAAAAGATTAAAAATTATGGGACAAAATATAGGATAAATCATAAGCAAAAGTGTATATTACATGTAATATTTAATCTCTTTTCAGTTTGACCATAACCATTTTTTAATAAATGTTCTACGTGTATCTTTAAATTGACATAACTTTATTATTTATGAACCGATTGAAATAAAACAAACACTAAATGTTAAGTGAAGTTAGCCACAATACATTAGTGAAAACCGCACTCAAATCCGTTAAGCCGTTTTTAAGATTAGCGTGCACAAACGCACAGACAAACAGACAAACAGACAAACAGACAAACAGACAAACAGACAAAAATTCTATTAATCATTGTTTTGGGTTCTATTGTGTTTATAATGACCCCCGATAAAAGTTTTACTCATTTATCTTCCATGTACAGACATCGACCAGTTACAGATTTATTATATGTATAGATGACAAGCTTTTATACCGGTCTTTGATTTTTAGTTGTTTCATTTACACAATTTATATTGACAATATTTTCAAATAAACAAATCCGTTTAAATTGAGATCATTTTCGAGATGATTTACTTTTTATATATCGGATTAACTTCGGGTTGAATCGTAATTCTCGAAATTCGAAATTGATTTGAAATTGTGATTTATATTTAATGAGTTGTTAATTAGTTAATCTTAACTTAGCTTAGCTTTAGAGCTAAATATTGAATTGATACTGTAACTTGTCATAGTTGTTTTTTAATGCTTTAACACAAGTACTACATACAACCTCAAAACCTATATAAATAGTCACAAAGATTTCTTAGTTCATACCATAAGCTGCTTCCAGACAGGTGCAACAATATTTAGTTGGCACCTGTTGTCTTATAACTTCATTCCTGAACATGATTTTAGTAGCTCTATCTATCGCACACAAAAGCTACTATTTTAAACAAACTGACATTCAGCGTCAAGACTCGGTATTTTATTGGTAAAAACCAAATTTATAATCTTAATCAGATCAAAATCATTCTGTCTTCTCTCGATTTTGAAGTGCAGCAGACAGAGAATGATACAAGAGATTGAGAGCGTCTTCACAGTCCATGAAAAAAGTCCTTGGTTTCCGCCTACGAATGCAATGCGATTATAAACTTGTCTCAACTTAGGCATGCGATTAAAAATTATTATTATTATTATTATATTAAGAGCAGAATTAATTGAAATTCTTCATAATAAGTAGGTAATTACATGTTAAATACATTATGTTATAATAGCTCTTTCTTAATGTTTCTAGCTAAGTAGTTGTCAATAAGGTTAAAATAAAATAAAACAAACAAAAATAAAAAAATGTAAAAAAAAATACAAAAATTACAATATAAACAAAAAATATAAAAAACAATAAAATCAACAAAAAATATTAGTATAGCACAGAAATTATAATATTAAAACAGTCTTTTACAGTAAGTTACCATAGGGAAGTGTGAGTTAGTGTGAATCAAGTTCTTAGAAGTGCTAGATATATGTATATATTTTATATATCTAATTTTTTGCAATTATTCGTAATATATACAATAACAGAAATTTATTTTTTTATTTGAAATTATCTGGAGGCGATCGTTTTATTCCTAAGGTGTGCAATCGTCTAAAAAGTCATTGGTGGTGTAAATTTCTTTAGCATACAAGCGCTTCTTTACGATTTTTCTAAATTTCATAATTTGAGTGTGCAGAATATAAGAAAACTACCCCAGGAGGGTACCATCTGCGACCGCGGTGGACAATCCCTCTCTGGACATCCATGCTCAGGACATACACCACCTGAGTAGGGATGCCCAGGCTGCCCTTCGAATTCTGGGGGGGGCAATTTTGCGCTCAAAAATAGACGAGGCAAACGGAGCAGGCATCTTAAGGCAACCCCTTCCACCCTCGCTGTGGACTTCTGCAACATTAGGGGACTGAATTCCAACTTAAACGCCGTCCACTACCATCTTGAGACGGCGAAGCCGGCCTTGTTCTTTCTAACCGAGACCCAGATATCATCTCCGGCGGACACCTCACTTCTCTCCTACCCGGGGTACAAGTTGGAACATTCCTTTGTACCACGGGCTGGGGTGTGTGTTTACGTCAGAGAGAGTATCTGCTCTTGTCGCCTCGCCTATCTTCAAGGGAGGGACCTATCCATTCTCTGGCTGCGCGTAGACTGCGATGATCATCTGCGAATCTATGCGTGCCTCTATAGGTCCCATAGTGGTAATGCCGAAACTGACCGGCTCGTTGAGCACATCCAACGGGCTACAGATTCCGTGCTGCAGCAGGTCCCATCCGCAGAGATCGTGATTCTTGGCGATTTCAACGCCCACCACGCCGATTGGCTAGGATCACGTACCACCGATCATGCGGGGAGATCTGTGGTCGATTTTGCCTTGGCGTATGATCTGATACAACTGGTTACCTCGCCAACGCGAATCCCAGATGTGGAGGATCATACACCTTCCCTGTTAGATCTTCTGCTGACCTCTCATCCGGACGGGTACCATGTTTCCGTAGAGCCTCCTCTTTGCTCGTCGGACCACTGTCTTGTCACCTCACGGCCTCGGTTCGTGGGATGTCGCCGTGTGTGGCACTACAGGTTAGCGGACTGGGATGGGATGCGGTCCTTCTTTGCATCCTACCCATGGGGGCGGATTTGTTTTTCGCCGGATGATCCAGATGTCGTTGCTGACTCGGTCGCCGATGTGGTGTTTCAGGGTATGGAACTCTTCATTCCGTACTCTGCAATACCCATCGGTGGCAGATCCCGGCCCTGGTTTGGTCGCTTCTGCAAAACGGCGTCACGCCGAAAGGTAGAATGCTATCAAGCCTGGGCTGAAGCATCAGCATCTCGTGATGTAAATACCAGCGCACTTAAAAAGGAATACAACTCTGCTTCCAGATCTTTCAAAAGCGTTATTGCCAAGGCGAAATCGGAGCACATTGGCAGGATTGGCGAGAGATTGGTGAGTCTTCCTTCGGGAACACGCGCATTTTGGTCTCTCGCTAAGACTGTCTTAGGGAATTTCTGTCAGCCCTCCCTTCTATCCCTGCACAGGAGCGATGACTCGTTAGCCCATACTGCGAAGGAGAAAGCCGACCTTTTGGGATCTCTCTTCGTGTCCAACTCGACTCTTGATGATCAAGGAAAGACACCACCGACAATCTTGCGGTGTGATATCATGATGCCGGAAATTAAATTCCGGCAGAGTGCAGTTCGTAAAGCACTTCTTTCCTTGGACATCCATAAGTCGAGTGGGCCCGATGGCATTCCTCCGATCTACTGCGTACTTGTGCTTCCGAGTTGGCACCAGTCTTAACGCGTCTTTTCCGCCACTCTTACACATTAGGCGTAGTCCCGAATTCTTGGAAGACTGCTTTGGTGCATCCGATCCCTAAAAAGGGCAATCGCTCTGATCCAACAAATTATAGGCCTATTGCTATCACCTCCTTGTTCTCCAAGGTAATGGAGTCCATTATTAACCGCCAGCTCCTGCGGTACCTAGAGGAGCACCAGCACCAGTCGGGGTCGCTCAGCTGGTGATCTTCTAGTTTACCTGACTCACAGGTGGGCTACAGCGGTTGAGTCCAAGGGGGAGGCATTAGCAGTCAGTCTGGACATAGCGAAAGCCTTTGATTGGGTATGGCATAAAGCGCTTCTCACGAAGCTTCCTTCCTACGGGCTTCCCGAGAAATTATGCAAGTAGATCACCAGCTTTTTGGCAGATCGGAGCATCAAGGTCGTTGTCGTCGGTGCATGCTCTGACTTAAAATTCGTCAATTCTAGTGTTCCACAAGGCTGCGTTCTTTCACCTACTCTCTTTCTTCTGCATATCAATGATATGTTACAAATCAGTAACATTCTATGCGGATGACAGCTCTGTAGACGTCCTTTACACCGGCCGCGCTAATATTTTTCGGGAACACGTCGACGAGTGTCGGAATAAACTTGTGTCTGAAGTCGAGACCTAGTTAGCCAAGGTCTCGGACTGGGGCCGACTAAACTGGGTCCAATTCAACCCCAATAAGACTCAAGTTTGCGCGTTATCCCCTCATTTCGAGAATACTCCTCTCCATCCCACAGCCAGTATCGGGATACTTGGCGTTGTGATTTCGAACGTTGTTCAGTTACGCGGTCAATTGGAAGTTAAAGCCAAATTGGCTTCCAAAAAGCTTGGAGTGCTCAACAAGGCGAGACAGTACTTCACGTCGGCCCATCGCCTAATACTTTACAAGGCGCAAATTCGGCCCCACATGGAGTACTGCTCTCACCTCTGGGCGGGAGCTCCCCAGTACCAGCTTCTTCCTTTTGACCGCATTCAACGTAGAGCAGTTCGAATTGTCGACGATCAAGCTATTACCGACCGGCTTGATACTTTGGATTTGCGTAGATATGTTGGGTCACTCTGCATACTCTATCGCATATATCACGGGGAGTGTTCTGAGGAGTTGTTTGGTTTAGTCCCGGCCGCTGAATTTCACCACCGGACATCACGCCAGAACTCAAAATTCCATCCTCACCACCTCGATGTCTGGAAATCCACAACAGCGCGCTTCCTAAGGCATTTCCTGCCTCGCACAATCACTCTGTGGAACCAGCTTTCGTCGGCGACTTTTCCGAACCGATATGACATAAAAACCTTCAAGAAGAGAGAGTACTCTTTCCTCAAAGGCCGGCAACGCACCTGCAAGTCCTCAGATGTTGCAGATGTCCATGGGCGGTGGTAGTCACTTTACATACAGCACGTTAGCCAGCTCTTAAATAAAAAAATAAAAATAAAATTGAATATTTTTGAACGTTTTCTGGGATTCTGTTGTAAACGCGGATAGATTGTCCCGTAAGAGACTTACTATCAATTGAACATATTAGTCGTTTTAAATTTCTCGCACGACGTGCTTGTTGAACATTTGTTTTGTCTAAACTAATACAATTGTCCGTGGAGCGTCGGGATAGAATAGCACTACCCGGTGGGTGTCGTAAGAGGCGACTAATGGACTATGTATTCATAAATGTACCTATGTATTCGTTCATGCATAATAACATTTTTTGAGAAATAAATTCTTGAACGGTATAATATTACATAAATTACTTTTATATATACGATATATTTTTAATTGTAAATTATTTCCAAAGCCTGAGAATGTATCATCATTAGTCCATCGCGGACTGATGTTGAAAAGCCTTTTTCAAAGTGCGCCAAAGCTCCCAGTTCTCACTTTTCGCTTCGCTTCTTCATGGGTCGTCGGTCCTCGTGTTTTTTTTTTTTTGTCGCTTGGAAACGCTTTACGCGTTTCCCCCCACGGGAACAGTGGGGGGGTATGTGGGGCTCGCCATATGTCCAGGGCACCGAGTGTGCCCCGGTCATCGGAATACCCACTAAAAACCCAGCGGTACCCTTCCCGTCTTAACGGGAGCGCCACGGGATCGCTTGCGCATGCTACCGTGACGCTCCGACGGCCGGCCCGCCTATGCGGGCCTCCATTCCCTAGGGAGGATTCCCAGGGTACTGGGAACCCCCCTAGTCCCGGCGGCGCCTATTATGGTGAGGGGAGAAGGTGCGCAAAGCGCCGCTTTCTTCTCCCCAGTCTTCTGCGGCGGAGCGGGTCCGCAGCGGCATCCTCCTGCCTCAAGTTACTCGATGGTTTTATTTTATAAAAAAGGTTTTCAAATATGACTGAAGCGTTAATAGCCATTTCTCATAGTTATTACTAAGAAATTTTTGTACATCGTTAATTAGCACGAAAAATAAAGATAGTCAAAGTCAAGAATCTTTATTCAATATAGAAGCGCTACACTTGCTTATTGATTGTCATAAATCTACTACCGGCTATAAGCACCGGGATGTATATATGTGTAATATCCTTTAGCACACAAGCGTTTCTCAACGTTTTTCTAAATTTCACAATTGAATATTTTTGAACGTTTTCTAGGATTCTGTTGTAAAGTCGTTTACATTGTCCCATAAGAGACTTCCAAACCGCGTGTAATCGGGTAATAGTATTTGTAAGTTTATACTTCTTCCTGGTATTAACAGCATGTACGTCACAATTTCTGGGAAAATACTTTATATTTTTGCTTACATACATAACATTATAAAATATATATTGAGAAGCGTCAGTCATTATTTTAATTTCTTTAACATCTTAATGAACCTTTTGGTCCTCGGCTTATAACCTAGACCCAAAAGATTGCACGAATATTTTATTTGATTGAATAACATGTCTCGTGCCTCCATCAATACCATGTTCGAACTGGACTTTCTACTCAAATATAAGGTGTACATTTATAGGTGATAGATCGGATAAGATAAGCATACGAGTGCTACGCCTAAATCACATTAGCAGGTTATGGAATATGGGAAAATAGTTTTTTAAGTGTGTCGCTTAGTAAATTACTTAAATATTATCCAGGCTAACTCACAGTCTAAATATTAATTATTCACCACCGGCCGTTAAATAAGGTATCAACGGTGCATGTTCCAGTGAGTTTAACTGCATATGTCGCTCTCATATATGAAGTTCAATAAGTTTTATAGTCAAATTCTCAATGAAGTAATGACCTTGAACTTTTGAGTTTAATTATGCAAACGCTTTGTATCTGAACTCACAACTGTTGTAGCATTGCAGGATTTTTTTAAGTTCTCAGCTATTCGATTTGTCATAATACTAGTCATCAGTCATAAACGTATTCAGGTCTTGCTTGTATTTTATTTGGAAATGTGCGGAATCACTTCCAAAAATAAATCCATAAAAAATCCAAATTTTTTTTAATTGTATTTGTAGGCAAACGAGCATATGGGCCACCTGACGGTAAGTGCATTGTAAGAAATGTTAACCATTGCTTACATCGCCATTGCGCCGCCAACCTTGAAAACTAAGATGTTATGTCCCTTGTGCCTGTAATTACACTGTCTCACTCCGCCTTCAAACCGGAACACAACAATACTAAGTACTGCTGTTTTGCACGTTTTGTAGAATATCTGATGAGTGGGTGGTACCTACCCAGACGAGCTTGCACAAAGCTCTACCGCCAAGTTAAAATATCTTTTGCAAATACCTGTTTGATAGTTACGATTTTTAGTGTATTAGTGATGTAAGTTGTAAAATAATAGTATAGTATTATTATTTCGTTCGTCAATTTTATTGCCCTTTATTTTTTTTAGGATTCGTTTGGAAAGATCAACCGAATTTGTTGCTTCCATTGCATTCTTTTATTTGTACAGGGTTATTGGTAATTCGACGTATTCCCGTTAGGAGGTGATAAGGGTGACTATTTGCGATAATTATGCGATAAAATGTCACATATAATAAAAAAAAAATTATGCGCTCGGGGTACCCACGCCAGGGTAATGTAAGTAACAAATAAATAAATTTGTTCATATAGATATAAGTATATAACTATATTAAGTAATAAAAAAAAAGAAATAAAAAAATAATTGTGCGCTAGAGGTACGTAGGAAACGAAGAACGAAGTTCTTTGCGATAATTTTTCAACTCAAAACGTTATTTAAAATGAGATTTTTTATTGATTGTATTACCGTATTTTGGTCACACAAAAAACGCAGTCCTTCTTTATTCAACTCTCTCATTTGTATATTTTATGTTATTTTTTATTATTTTTCAATGCAAAAATGTTAAGTAATAATTTAAATTGATAATTTTTTTTAAATAATTTTAAATAAGTAATTATAAAAAGTATATAAAAGTATACGAAATAATCTATTTTATTAAAGTAATTTCACTTTTGTTTATTCATCAATCGTATAATATAGAAAGAGACATTAATAAATAGAAAGAGTGGAAGGTCGCTTAGAATGGGCATAACCCTTTTTCGTCATGTGACGATTTCTGCCATTTCACTCTACTGTAAGTCGCGTAAAAGAACTTCGTTCAAATAACTAAACTTAAGGGAAAAAATAGGATGAAATGAAAATAGGCTTGAGATTTAAAAATATTCTTATAAGCTATTTGATATGGTAGACACTGGCCATATTATGCAATAACAATTTTTGGCATGGCGTACATTATTTCTGGCACGCCGTTCCAGTCGAACATTTCTCTTGTCCAAATTAATATATAGCCCGTGGGGCGTCGGGATAGAATAGCACTTGCCCATCTCTTCCGGTGGGTGTCGTAAGAGGCGACTAAGAGACTAATTAAAATGAGAGGTATAGCCAGCGTCCTCTCTGCAACACAATACACCACATGGATACTGCGTTCGCCATAAGCTGTAACCAGCGTGGAGAGTATGTCTCAACTTTTTGGAACCCATTTCATTCAACAGAAAATAAACAATAAATTGCTTTCATCATTTAAAATACACGGCCCCACTGACGATTCTTATTTATATAATTGTATGCCTGAAAATCGCCGTATTATAAGAGATCAAGATTGTGCATAATATAGTTGAAATAAGAGAAATCAATTTTAGCTGAGTAAATACCACCCGCAAAAACGTGTTGCCATTTAGTTGTAGTTTAATTATAAGCTCTAATAAAATTGTTAATTCGACGAACTGCTGAGTGAGCCAGATTAGTTTTAGCAACTAGGAATGGTTAAAGTGTCTCACGGCACCCTAAAAATCATGTTCGGATAAACGTTTTATACAATGAAATGAATTTTGGGATATTAGTTCTTAAGTACATTTAAACTTAGTAAATTAAGGATAAGCTTAGAGAGATAAATATAAATCGTTGTAGGTAGGTTTGGTCTTGGTTTGTAGTAGTTAAACATTTTTAAAAAATTATCCAACCCAGTGTAATGTATTTGTATTACGTAAACTCATTTTTTAATCTGTCATCACAATCTGTAATATTCTTTGTATAATCTTTAGGAATTTAGTCACTCATTATCGTGGTAATTTTAACTGGATAGTTAATTAGCTGCTTTCATTAACAGCTAAGAAAAACTTAATGACATTACGATATACACAGCAAGTAGCGTGATAGAGCCAAAATCCGTTAAAATTTCGTCTTTAAAGTGAATATTGCCTTCAGAAATTCCTGTCCTAGAAAAAAATCTGTGAAATTTGTCCTGGACAGAAACTCACTTAACTGAAGTCACTCCGTTTTAAATATAGTAAACACGCGCAGTCTTTAGATGCCTCAGTTGTTTAATTATAATTTAAGCATGGTGTAGCTATAGCAAATTATTGTGAAAGCGATCCATTAATGACGATTGCTTCAGGTGATAACGATAATTAGTTGAGATTATTTTAAAACAAATTATTTATAAAATAATTATCGCTGATATTCTGCAAGTATTTTATGTAGTTTAATTTATACTTTTTTAATTCTTTGTATATGTTTATTTATTTTTTGATTTGTTTATTCATTAAGTAATTAACGATCACGAAAATACTATCTGTCTTCCATTGAACGTCTTTTGTTGTAATTCTTAACTAGTAGCTTATGAGTAATAGAAAATGAAAGAGATATATATTCTAGAGCAAAAAAAACCCTATCAGTTTTCGAGAAAACCTGCTTGGGTAGGTACCACTAAGTAACATTTATGTAACGTCGAGCTACAAGCAATACAAACTAAAAGGAGACTTGTGAAATTTAAGTATATAAGCACATATTTATCAATGCACTGTTAATAAGTATCAACTATGTTAGTCATATTGTTAACAATGTCCAGTCCAGTTTAACGTTTAGGGCTATCCGAATGCGATTTTGAACACTTTAAGAGATGTAAAATCTCAAATTTTATTTCTCGCTTAGTTTGGATAGTTGTTATGGAAACTCATTCAATATCATCATCATTGTTCAACCAGAACTGTAGAACAAAATTGATTGCCGACGAAGTTTATGAATTCAGTAAGTTTTCTATGTGGTTCTCGATGAAGTATTAGAACTCAGTACGTTTTCCTTGTGTTTTATCCACGAAGTTTTCTTTCAGGTTACATGAAGTATTTTTCATGTTCCTTCATGTCGTGTAGAATGCAGGAAATACGAAGGAGATTGGTCGGTGCGGTTGAGAGAACAAAATTAATTAAACATCAATCTTCAAAGATAAGCATAATATTAGTAATATTATGTCGTGTAAATGTCATACGGCTAAATAATGAAACGTCGCTCTATTCGTCGTATTTTTCATGTTCCTTCATGTCATGTAGAATGCAGGAAATACGAAGGAGATTGGTCGGTGCGGTTGAGAGAACAAAATTAATTAAACATCAATCTTCAAAGATAAGCATAATATTAGTAATATTATGTCGTGTAAATGTCATACGGCTAAATAATGAAACGTCGCTCTATTCAAACACTTGTTGAGCGCTACTTAACTTTAAGCAGCTCATACATTTCCAGTAGTATCATAGGTTTTAACTCGCTAAGTTTTTCTTCTTGTTTTGTGAAGGATTCCTTCTGAAGTCTTCACAAATTACTTCGACTATGTTCCTGAAGAAGTAGTCGAAATTAGTAAAATTTCCTTGAGGCTGCTCGATAAAGTTGAACTTATTAGATTTTTTTTGGAGTTTCTCGACGAATTAGGCGAAATCATTAATTTTTGCTCGTGAGTTCTCCTTGAAATTTCCCTTCATGTAACCACATGAAGTTTTCTTTCGGGCTATCACACGAGGTTTTTCTTCTGGTTTTCTCACAAAGTTTTTCTTCTGGTTTCCTAACGATGTTTTCTGTCAATGTATTTGTTTCTTGTAGTTGTTAGATTTATCAATTATAAGAAAAAATAAAACGCACAATCAAAATTATAGCAAAATGTTACTGACAACAAAAAACTCACTTTGATGGCGATCGGATTTGCGAAAGACCGTTTTGGTTAGTCATGACGTGAAACTTGGGGGTTTCAGGCGAAGAAGTAAAAGTTACATTAAATTTTTTGCAATAGTATTTGGACAGTCTCACATATTAAAATAGCAAGTTACAGTATTGTCGATTGCTGAAAGGAACTGCATAAAGTTCTTACTTACTGTCGTTACTTCTTCTTGTTATAGGAGTAAATAGTGCTGTTGCTCTTAATTACAGAAACGGAAAGTAGTGAATACGTTATGTCTCTTAGAATATGTTGTTAACTAAAATTAAAAATTGTTTGTTGACGAAACTCTCGGGGAATGGTTTTTCCTTTGATGCTTAAAATTGTGAAGTAATTGCATCTCATACTTCGATCACTAATAAAAACTAGATGCAAAATCATCTACAAAAAACGTCCTCACCAAATGAGCGCCCAAATGAACGCTTTTAATTTAGTACCATTCCATACCAAAAAATTAAAATTCATGATTGTTTATGTAAATAAATGATTAAGTCTATATTTATTTTAGTTTCATTGATTATTTATTATCCTTCCTTATACAAAAACATATTACCTAAATTCTGGTAATTATATTCATACCATAAAATTCGGCCCTTGTGCTAGCGGCGAGCCTACCTCATAAAATTGTATTGTCATTTTATATCGTTTTATAAATCCTACTTTAAGCGTGTAAAGTTGAATTTCGGATGTATGTAGACCAGCTATTTTCGGTCGTAAAAAATATGTGTAATAGTGTGTTTTGTGAACTGTGTTTTTGTTTCAACTGCAACTACATAAACACATTAAGGGACAATTTTAAAATGATTATTGCACGGGACTGTGTATCTACTTTTTATTAGTGATCGAAGATCTCATACACGTTCGGAATCGACAACAGTAAACAGCTGCGTGTAATCGCTAAGCAAATAATTATTCTATAAAATGTATGTCGATAATTGGGAGAGAACTTTTGAAAAATATATGAAGGTTGTGTTAATGACAAAAATTACAGTGTTAAATTATCTAAATTTGACTTTATTTAAATAAAAACAGCGAATTTCAAATTTATTCGTTGAATTGCAATAGTAGTGTGCAGTGTTTGAAGTGAACGTGTAAGCGACGTATATTTCGCGGCGCTTATGACCTTTTTGACGCTAGCTTGACTGCAACTCAACTATCGGTCTGTTAAGTAAAGTTAATTACAATCTCCGAGAAAGTAAATACTAATCAAGCCCAAATCATAGATGTAAAATCGTTGATTGCACATTTTGATGACCGTTTCAAGTTTGCATTCCACAATGGAGTCATTCAAGTCGACGAATTTAAAAAGCATTCAGTATCTGTTACTTTTTTGTCTACAAAAATTAATTCGATCGATTCTTCCATTACTTCTGTTGTTGATCGAATGAATGATCTTGCTTTACAAGATTTCTAAAATAGACAATTATGGAACAGATCTCGAAGAGTTGTAGCTTAAGTTTAAGGAATTATCGGTGAGTACCAAGAGAAATGAACAGTGGGTGCGCCGCTCTAATATTCAAATAAATGGGATTCCACAAAGGAAGGGTGAAAGCTTAGTCCATATAATTAAGATCCTTGCTGAAAAAAGCGGTTACTCCATAAACTTTAGTACCGATGTTGATTTTGTAACAAGGGGTTGCAGTAAGGAATGATTCGTCTGAAAATTAATCGCGTCCTATTATTTTAAAAATGCAAGCGTAATACAAAAATGCAAGCGCATTTATCATTTCCCTAACATTTACTTTTTAACAAATCCATATATTCAGTTATATTACCACCTGTTTGGAAAAAATCCCTTATTGTTCCCATTTTAAAAATGGAGATAAGCATAATGTCAAAAATTATTGTGGAATATCAATGTTGTCAATCATACCCTAATTATTTGAGAAGATTATTTACGATACTCTGTTTCCTTTAATAAAACCTCTGCTCATTACCCAACAACATGGATTCGTGACTAAAAGATCAGTTGAGTCTAATCTTGTTGAGTTTCTCGATGTTGTTTAGATACGGAGAAAGGACATCCAGTTAACGCTGTGTATACTGACTATTCAAAAGCATTTGATAAAATTCCACGTTCGTTATTAATCAAAAAACTTGAATATATTGCTTAGATGGTTAACATCATATCTCCGTGACAGAACTCAAGCAGTTGATGTCAAAGGACACATCTCTTCATCCCCATAACATCTGGGGTTCCTCAGGGGTCTCACTTCGGTCCCCTGTTGCTTAACATTTTTATTAATGATATACGGAAAAAAAATTCTGAATCCTAACATATATGATGATACAAAACTGTTTAAGATCATAAAAAAGTGATGACTGCTCAAATCGCAAAATGATTTAGATATTTTAGTGCAATACTGTTCATCTAACGGCCTACAACTTATTTTGATAAGTGCTATATACAAACATTTTCTAGAAAAAAAATCGATTTTATTTTTCATATTTCAAATCATTGAATTAAAAGGGGAACCCAGGTGAGGGACCTAGGAGTGTTTCTGTATTCTACTTTACTGTTTGACAGGCATGTAAATAAAATTATCGCAAAAGCTTTTAGCATGTTGGGTTTCATATTTCGCCAGGAAAGAGACTTTAGAAATATCAATACATATAACCTCTTGTATAATGTGTACATAAGATCTCATTTGGAATTCGCTTCAACTGTTTGGAATCCACAATACTCAAAGTACATTATGGCTATCGAAAACGTACAGAATAAATCTATTAGACGATTAACGCGTAAATTTGGAACCAATTCTGTTAATAAACTTAATACTTTGTCGCTTGAGAAACGCAGATAATGCAAAGATCAGGTTTTCCTTAATAAGATTATAAGTAACTATGTCGATTCAGTGTACTTAGTTAACAACATTTCTATCAAGTGTCCACATAACTTTGCCCTTTCAAAGCATACCTTTTATGTCCCATTATGAGTTCTACATAATGGGGCATTAAAGGTATAAAACTATGCCAAAATCGCTTTTTGCTAAGAGCATGTGGCAATTATACTAAATGTTACAGTAATGTAGATATCTTTAACGTAAATCCAATTAAATTCTTAGAAGCCTTAAAAAACTCTATTTGTCATTAACATTCTTATTGTTTTTGTTAGATTTTTTTTTGTTACACTTTAAATTACTTTTTAAAAACTTTATTTTATATACTTAAATAATATGTTAATTACTTGTTCTTATTAGGTTCACTCCATGTTTTAATGTAACAGTGGAAACTTTGTTGGCTTATGTGAGACTTATTTTGGTATCAAATGTTTGTGTATTATACTATGCTGTGTTTCCCAAAAAATAAATAAATATATATATAAAATAAGTCGATAGTAAAAACAATAAAAAAATGTTTGGTGATAGGAGGAACAGGGTGTAAAGTTCCTCATCCACCATTGAAAAGGGATTATCCTCCGACCAGACAGGTGTTAGTCTGGTGGGCTACTGCCCGACGGTTGTTGTCGGGTTCTTGTATATATGTTCAACCGCTCGGATAACTTTAATATCGCGATGTAGGATACGTCAGTTTTTAGTTTTCGTATGTGGCGAGATAGATGTCGCTACAAATGTATTCAAGAAAATACAAAAGAAAAAGAAAGAAGAATTTGTTCAAACTAATGAAAGAGGTACCAATGCAGTACTGTATGAGTTGTTAAAGGCCTATTTTAGTCGGTCTTGGTACTTGCATATAAAATGAAAAATACAAAAGAAAAAAAATGTCGTCGTTTGATCGAAGTAGGATTTCGGTATAGTTCAGTTGTATTGAGCCAAAGTGGAGTCATGTGAGATATTAGTATGTAATCGCATCTTTTACTGAGGTAAATGTTTCAAATTCAAATTATTATCAAAGCAAGCGCTTGAAGAGGTCGCCTGAAATTTTCTAATGATGCGTTTTTTCTCAGTGAGCATTACTCATTCAGTCGGGTTGAACGAAATTTATAACTTGTTTATTTTGTTGGAAAACAACAAAATATCGTTAAAGCCAGCCAGGAATTAAAATTATTTGCTGCGAATAGTAAAATTAATAATAGAAAATATAATATAAATTAGGTCAGAGCATTTTTGCGGTCATCTTTATCGTTTTATTCTTAATAATAATTAATTTTTTAGTCGTTTTTTCCATGGGATTTTTTTTAATTTTTATTAACTCTTTAAATGTTAGTTATTCTTCTATACAATAGCTGATTTATATTATTATAATTGTATTTCTTTTTATTTTTGTATTTTGGTTATAGTATATAGTAACTAATATTATAAACCCGAACTGAGATTGTTTGTTACGCTTTCACGTCTTAACTAATCAGCCGATCATCATGAATTTTGCACACGCGTTGTCCTAACCTAACCTAACACTTTAAGCGACTTTTTTTCTATTATTTTATTAAATATTGTCAATAGATAGTTATGTTTAAAGGTCGTGAATTAATTTTGTTTTTCATGAAACAAAATTATTAAATAATATACATAAGGAACATTAAAACTAGGATGTTTATAAAAATATATTGTGTCTGTATTCTAAAGTACCCTAAAAAATCCATACAAATTTTCAAAGTAACCTTGGTATAAAAAAATATAAGATCAAACATTAAATTTTTCAGACGGGAACGGTAAAACATATTAAGATTAGTACTTAAAATTAAGATATATATTTCCCTTCTTCGTTTTCGGTTACCCTACTAAAAAAAATATTTTTGTACACATAGATGTAATATGATAATAAAAACAACAATAATATTAATAAGTAACGCAACGGAATGCATAAGACCTTTTTGGATAGTTTCATTAACCTTTCGTTTTAGAGCTTTCACTAAATTCTTGTATTAGCGACTTATATATTTTTCGCAATTGAAATAGCTGTAGCTTTTATAATTAATACGTGTAACGAAATGTCCAATCATGTAACTTGATATTTTCTGTTTTAGGGGTACCCAGTAATATGAAATTTCAATATTGTATCAATTTTACTTAAAAAAAAGAGCAACTAAAGCTCTCCACTTGGATAGACTAAGACTTGTTATATAACTTTGAGAGGATAACACTTGTTATATTAAAACAATTTATAATCTTTTGATATATTACACATTTCGTAACAATACAGAAGGCTACAATAGAGAAGACTAGGGTATTCATTTTTATTAACATGTTACCCAATGTTCGATTAAATTATTTGTATTTGTATTAAATTTACAATTATATTATAAATCAAATTCTTTAAATAATATTTAGAATTTTTAGTAGTTATTGAACGATTCTAGATAAATTTGCAAGACTGTATCATTTGAGTATTATAAAAAGATCTCAACAGCACTTTCATGAATTTATTATTATTAATATCTACATATCTCAGGGCACGGCAGTGCCCCGGCCAGTGCCGGATTTAGAGGTGGGGAGGGCCCGGGGCAACAAAGGAGTGTGGAGGCCCCTGGCTAAAATAAGGTCAACAAATAATTGATCGTGAAACTTATCTTGAAATATTTCTTAATTTATGGGCCGATGATAAATATATTAACATAGTCTTCAATACTTGCATTTGTCTCTAACTTTGTGTGCATTTTTTTTTAATAAACCTACCTTGCGAAGTGTACCTGTGTCTTGAGATGCCTATTGTAAATTGAGACATAATTCCATTGCTCACTAAGTATCTTGGATGTGTAGGTAATTTACTGGGTCAACTAACAATATCAACGTTGATTTGGTCTTTAAATCTTTTTTAGAATTTAATATACTTCTTTCATTTAATTCGATTCATTCCCACAGCTCTTCGTGTTGTAAATAGGCTTTTACGGCAAAACTACAGCTTGCCCAATTATAACGGCCATTTTGTTTTTCAATTGCAATTTATTGGCATTGGAAGTTGCAATTTTACCGAAACGCTTCGAGAAAAGGTAGTAAAGTCTTTCTCCCTTTTTGTGCCGTCCCACTCAGCCTTTGGGGATAAGAAAAAGTTGTTTCAAATATTTCAAGATTAAAAAGGATATAAATAAAACTGACTTACATTTAACTGGAACTGAAATTGATAATGTTCACGATAGTTTAAAATAATATTCATCACTGAGAACTCCGGTCAATAATGTTTTATGCATAAATAAAATTGACATTGTTCATGGTGGTTCACATCACCGACAAGTCCAGTAGTTACATTCCTGAGAAAAGCTTAGACACATCCGGATTTTAAAATGTTTATAAGAAATAAGACGAAAATGGAGATGTCACTTGTTATAAAGCTCGCTTGTCATTGAAGGTTATCAACAAAAGAAGGGCATCAACTACAATGATGTATATACTCTTGTTATGATATATAAATCCATAAGATATTTATCTTGATACTGTTAGATGTAAGCCTGTGCACTGTGTGATGCTTATTTACAATGAAAACAGACAGAAAAGGAATATTATGTCCTAACAGAAGGCTTAATCGTGCCGATTACGAAATGTTCGTCAGAGCAATGAACTTGTGTCCAGGAGAGGTTATCGAGAAATATATATGGACACGAAGCTCATTGTACTCAGTACACTAAGCTTAAGACTAGGATTTAAGCAGATCGCTATATGCTATGATGATAGTTAGAAAGTGTTAGGTTAGATAAGATCTGATAACTTTTTTACAGTGCAAGCGGTATGTACTTGTCTAGGCTAAATTTTACAATGAAACGTTTTGGATGGGTTTTATATTATCTAAAAGAGTTTTAAAAATTACATTTTATTACGCATAACTTTCATTGAAAATGAAAATTTGATACTATATTTTTATACTTTATATATAAAATAAAACTGCTTATACTCTAAATTGTTTTAATAATAATGAAACATAAAACATACAAACACGACATTACGGTTCGCGGGGTATTTGTATTAAATTAATAATAATCAATGTCTCTGTGTATTAAACGAATCTATCGGTAGTGTCTATATATGACATTTAACTTATTGTATATATGTATATATTGTTAAAATGAGTTCCTTTAAGTAGCGCATACCGCAATTTACTATATACCACAAGCTATATGTATATATTTAACACCAATACACAGATACCGTTAAAATGAATGTTGCGGTATGCATATATATTTACATATATGAAGAACAGTGTGCCTAACTAATTAAATATAAAATACTGGTAATTTATAAGAAATAAAATAGGAACTTAATCAATTACGTTTCAAATAAATCATTTAAGAGTTTTTCTCTTGTCATAAATTGGGATTACAAAGGATGCTATGTGGCGACTTTCCTGGTTTGGGTATCATTATTACTTCAGCTACTTTCCACACATCAGGCACATATTTAAACCGAAATGCAGCATTAACTAATGTAGTGAGTTTAACGATGGCTTTACGGGGGAGACGTCGAAGAACTTCTCCAGTAATAAGGTCAAAATCTGGGGTCTTTTTGATTTTCAGGAATTTGAGTTATTTGCAAACTTCTTTAGGAGTCGTGAGCTTTATGTCCATACTATCTGTAGTTGTTGTACTATCATCAACATCTAGCTCAGTGTCTTCTGCGTCATTTTTATTTGCTTGAAAAATCTGCTCGAGATGCTGAGCAAATCTATCAGCTTTTTGTTGGTTGGTTATTGCCCACTGCCCGTTAGTTTATTTGATAGGTGAGATATGTATTATAGGTTTTTTTTAGGATTTTGGTAGTTTTCCATAGTGAGTAGTTTGTTGTACGATCATTGGTCAGTTCACTAAGGTAATTGTCCATTGATTCATCGTGAAACTTCTTTATTACCGTCTTAGTTTTTTTGTCAAGTTGTTTAATATTTTTTTGTCCTGCGGATACCTGTTTTGTTGCCATTTTTTTCTTTGTGATCTCTTTTTAGCAATTAGATCTCGTATGTACATCGGATAATAATTGCCCCTTTGTCTGAATTTCTTTTGCGGAGTATTGTTCCAAGCACATTGTTGAATATTTGTGATGAAGATACTGGCATCTGTATCTAGTTGTTGTGGAGTTTTAAGTGGCACTTTTAGATCTATAATGGAGTCTAAGTCTACCTGAAAACTTTCCCAGTCAGTTTTTCTATTTACTAACGTAGGAATGCTTTCCTTCATAACGACTGTTTCACGAAGCGTTAATATTATTGGCGAGTGGTCTGAACTCATATCGTAGCCTTCTTTAATGTCAATATAACCGTGGGTTATATTTTTGTAAATGAAGAAGTCTGTTAGATCTGGTTTTTTTATTTGGATCAGTAGCCCAGTAAGTGGGTTTTCCTGTAGATATTAAATCACATCTAAGTTCTTGTATAACAAATAGCAATTCCTTTCATTTTGTTGTTGTAAGTCTAGATCCCCAATGGGTGTGTTTCGCGTTGAAGTCACCCCCTAGTATGAATCTGTTTCCCAGATTTTGTAACAAACATCTATAATTTTCAGCTTTCAGGGCATGTTTTAGTGGACAATAAATAGCAGATATAGTCACAGGGTAACGTTTGGTTTCCACGTATATAGCAACAGCTTGTATACCTGATTGTTCACACTTATACTCTTCATAGTGAGGTATATTTTCTTCAACGATGACAGAGCTACCACCTCTAGCGGTATTGTTAGGATGTAGAGCGTGATATATCTTATATCCTTTCAGTTGAATGAATGATTCCTTAGTGAAGTGTGATTAGGAAATCAGGCATATGTCAATATTTTCTGTGTTTACGACCACTTGCAGTTCGTTTTGATGCTTATGTATTCCATTTGCGTTCCACGCCATTATTTTTAGTGGTTTCATTATTTTTTATGTTGGATGGTAGTTATTTTAGCACTACCTTCAAGTTTTTTCAGCCTTTCATCAAATGAAGTCAGTAAGTTAAAGATTATGGCAAACTTTTCCTCAATGTTGTGAGTGTCAACTTTAGTTTTACTCGCCTGGGGAGTTTGTTGCATTCCCTTGGTTTTCTTTATCACATCTGCAAAAGAGATGCCTTTTGTAACAGTTTGACTTAATCTCTTCTTTTTCGTTTGATTTGTATTCTCAGACATTTTTTGAGTAGCTTTTTATGTTTTTCATACTTTGAATTTCTTTAGCTACTGTACATCCTCTGTAATTGACGGGATGGGGCTCGCCTCAATGGACGCATTTCGGCTTTGCCTCTGCTGGTTTATTGCAGTCTTTGGTAAAATGTTTACCAGTGCACTTTACACACCTGGGTTCCTTGGAGCAATATTTCTGGGTGTGACCATACGCCTGACACCTCTTACATTGCGGGATAAGTTTTGATGTCTTAAGTGGTTGAATGTTCACTTTGAATCCCAGTATAGACTTCATACCGTAGATTTTGCTGACGTCTTCGTCTTTTTCAAAGGAAAGCATGAACATATTCAGAGGTTCTTTCTTTTTTCAGCTTAATTTAGTCACTGCTTTCTGAATTTTGTAACCTTTGGAAAATAGGTTCTCTATGATTCGGGCGGGCAGGCATGAGGCGTGCAAGTTTTTCGCTATTAATCTTATTGGTCTGTCCTGTTTGTTCTTATAGGAGTACCAGACACAATTGTTTTGAAGTAAGTATCTTTGTAATGCTCTTATAAGTATCTTCGTTTATTGCATTGATCTTGACTTTCTCACCTTTCATCATTTTCGCGATAAAGGAGTCTTTGGCTATATTTGCTGATACAACATCGTAGAATTGTTGATAGTTTTTGATGTTTTCGACAACAATGGGTGGTGAAGGTATTTTCTTATCCTTCACATTTTTCGTGATATTTTGAGAATCTTGGATTGATTCGTTACATGACGTGATAAATGAAATAACGTTCATACCGTGCCTACCAAATGCTACAAAATGCGATGCGTTGGGCGTTCGAATTAAGTACTGCGCCAGTACTTCTGGAGGTGGGATTAATTTTATTTCAAATATTTTCCTAACGTTCATAAAGATATAAAAACAAAAATATAAAGGAAATAAAAGAAAACTAAAACATTATAAGGACCACTAGTGCTGCGGCGTACCAGCCGCACTCAAGTCCCAGGTTCGAACCTTGGGCTATTATCACAATTCTTTTCATAAGCTTTGTTTCATTGGAGGGGTAAATTACTAAAATAATATTAGAATATTAGTAAATTCCTTAAAATTAGTATTGCTATTATTATAAAAATTGTTAAGTGAATTTAAAAATTTATATCGTTTATTTATCTTTGATTAGAGAATGGCATAAATGAGATTAAGGCGCTTTTTGGTGCGACAAAAATACAGTTATATAATCAAATAAAAACTTCATTTTAAAATACGTTTTGAGTTGAACTTCGTTCCAGACGGGGGCCCCCGACCACACAATTTTTTAAATTTAATTTTTATGCATTTTGTTAATTGATTAATGTAATTTAAATTGTTGTATTATTAACTTATAATTTTAATTTTTCTTTGTAAATAGTCTTTTTTAATTAAATTTAAATATGTTTTATTTTAAAGACTAGTGTTCTCTTGTTTGCATTATGACATTGAATTGATGAATTATATTAAAATTATTAGTTGTGATTGTAATTAATTTGTTTGTTATTATTTCCTTTTAAAAAGGAATTGTTATTGTAAAACAAATAAAACAATGCCTTAAAATTGAACCTTTAAATTGTATTTAAAAATAAATATAAAAGAAACCTTACTAATGTGTTTTATTTCATTCATCTTGTACTTTTATTCTCTAAACTAGAAGCTGAGACAAATAACTTTTGCTAAGCTTATGATAATATTATGTGTAATACGAATGTTATTGTAACTTATGATTATCACACAATTCGTAGTACCTTCATTTTCAAATCTATATATTACGGTAATAATTTCTTTCATCCTAAAAATAAAAACTTGTCTATCGCATTTTCCACATATTAATCAAGCTTACACATGTGGATCTTAATTCATCAGAAATCAGATGATTATACTTGCCTTACTAAGCAAAGCCAAGCTGAGTGTTGAGTGTTCGGTAAATATTTTCAATCACATAAAAATGTTAAGGATTCTTATAAAATCATTCTCTTGAAATGAGTTTACATGTAACTCGTTTAAGGCTTACAAAAGAACGAAGATTAGAAATAGAATATTGGCTAATATCAAGAGATATATTGATGGCACAAGAGATGCCTTATAATTATAATTAGTTAATAATTCAAAATTGGATATTTCATTATTACATTCGATATTGACTGACTAGGAATCCATATTTGGTTTAGGTAGAAATTAGTCGTCTTTTTATATTGCTGTTTCACCAGGCGCCAGTAAGGGCACAAACGTTTTTACACAATAGCTCTTACAGAGTTAATCTGCATTAAAAATAGTCACCGTGGCTGAGACAGCCGAGGAGAACATCATCATTATCCCCATCGACTGGTTAATGTAAGCTGGTGGTTTTGGTTGGTGAATGAAAACGATTGAAAGGAAGGTAATTAATAAATAAATTATACGATTTACTTTACGACAACGACGACTTAACGATTTACGTAAATAAAAATAACTTAATTCAATAAACTCATAGTAGGAAACCATGCGACTTTTGCATAATTCTCAGAACATAAGTATATAAACTACTTAATGATGTCTGCTCATTATTTGAGTAAATTAACATCAATATAAAAAATACAGTTATTTTTTACATAGAATTATGACTAGGATTTAATTTATTCGTTGTGAATAAAGTCCATGGTCGCAAATATGCGCTTATCATGTCATACGTAAAGAAAAACACACATATTAAAAATAAATCCTTACAATAAGGTGTCTTGTCTAAGCTTTTAAGAAATCACATGTGTAATTGTTATATTTCGAAGAGTCAGCTAAAATAGTCTTAATTGCTTTACATAATACTATATAAATCGAACCAAAAAATTCATTGATTCTTTTTATATATTATTAATAAATATTTTTTTACGTTTATTTCAGGAGAGTAACATGGAATCCAAGAAAAAATAAAGGTATGGCTGTATGAGTAATATATTTTATACAAAATTATACTTTTAGGTGGGTCCGCATTGCGAAAAGAAACCGCTTACTTTATCATTTCGCATTTCTGTAACATTTGTAATTATAATTGGTAAACATTTCCTCCATACTACTCAACAAGGAGATTTTATAATCGTGTACAGTTTTATGATGTTTTTAGTAATATTATTAATAATTTTCCCGCTTATTTGCAGATCCAGTGAAGCTCGTACGAAACTGAAGCTATTTTTTGCTACGAATTACATCGGCGACACGTGTTCTTATTATTGGCGGCTGCTGAAAAACTCTATAACATTTATTTTTCATATCGGTTCGATCTGCGGCGTTATATCTACTAACGAAACGATCAATACCTAATGCCTATATAATAGATCAAATATTAAAATGAACAACACTCATAAAAAAAATGGAACAAGTTTTAAAACTTTTGTATTATCGAGAATATAAATAAATAAATTAATTGATTTAATAAATAAGTAATAAAACGAGTCTACTCTCTTTTTTATCTTTAAACTATAATATATTCTTAATAATAATTCAAGAAATACGCTTTATACGATCCCGAGGCTGGCGTGATACCTCAAAGTATGGTCGTAGAATACTTTGTGATGCTACACAGCATCGTAGTATATGGCTCTACGCAAGATTGAGCTATACTTTTCGATTGGTGGTCCGTCAGATTTCTTTTTGATCACTCAATTTACTAACCAAATATTGTTATTAAGCCAATGTTTATATTTTAAATTAAATATAATCCATTTTATTTTATAATAATACTTTATTATTGTATAAACTAATGACCAAGAGACTGATACCTCGGAAATAAATTGTTTTTTTTTTCTTGAATTAAAATAATAATTAATGTATAGTGGCGTTTTTTTGCTATATTAACTATTTTCGTATGTTTAAATACCTTTGTTTTCGACTCTTGATTGAACGTGTGTTCTTTAAGCATTAAAATTAATTCACATTTATTTTATTAATGTGTATAACTAAAATGTATGTAATAAAATATTAAAACTTATATAACTTTCTTATTTATTACAAAATACTTTGATAAGTGAAATATTTAACTTTTATATTTTATTTTGTTTTAAATTTGTAATAAAGGTTTTATTTAGGTAAAAAAGTAATGCTAACATGGACTGGTGGTCTTCCAGTATTAATTTGTCGTCTCTGAACACTACCAGTAATCCTATTTGTAAGATGTTCAAACAGCGATTTTAAGTTTAGTTCGAATACGAATTTTCTCCTACTTCCTTTGTGATAATTTTTTTTCAGTTTCTTTGAAATGAGTTCGTAGTTATTATAAATTTTTGGAGAGCTATGAAAACGGCAAGTTTTTAAAATAGTCTGCAAGCCAAGTTTCATAACGTCTTTTTTTTGTTTTTAAGGCATTCTAGTGGAAAAAAATCTCAAAAAAATATTGAAATGACATCGTTTTTCGTCTCGCATTTTTAAATTTGGACTGATAATTGTTGTTTCAATATTGATAAATAACAAGTGTTTAATCGTTTTTATGAATCAGAAGAAAAAATGAGATATAAATTGATACTTTTTTTTTAATAAGTGTTTGATGTTGCATTTTGGACTTATTTTAAAAAAAGCTAAAAAATAAGGTAATTCAAAAGTGGTTCACTTTTGCAAAATGCATATAGGGGTTCAAATTATTGCAAATAGTCACCCCTATCACCTCCTAATGGGAATACGTCGAATTACCAATAACCCTGTATATTTAAATAACTTCCCTGTCATATCAGTTAATGGTTCGTTTTTGTTTGCTTTGGCATACGCTTTCTAGAAAAAAGGTTACAACTGCTATACACGATATTTTTTAATGATTTTTCTGTTTAATTTTTGTCTTTGTATAAAAAAATACAGTATATACTGATTGACAAAAAAACAACAAAAATCTTTATTCAACATAGATGTGTTACACTTGCTTATTGATTGTCATAAATCTATCACCGGTTCGGAAATAAAAACCTCACCAAAAACCTGACAAGATCCGGCGAAAGAAATTCACCGGGTTTTTTTATAGAACATCTGTACAATAAAGGCAATTTTTACAATAACAGAATTATTTTTTTGATTTCAAATAGCCTGGAGACGATTGTTTCATTCCCAGGGTATGCAATCATCTAAAAAATCATTAGTTGTGTAATATCATTTAGCACACAAAAAAATAAATTGTTAAGGAACCCTTCCTTAACAATTTATTTTAAATTTCACAATAGAATATTTTTGAACTTTTTCTGGGATCCTGTTGTAAAAGCCGTATACATTGCCCCATAAAACACTTACTAACCCTGTGTAATCTAGTAATAGTGATTGTAAGTGTGACGTCTCAATAACAATAAATAATAAGATTAAACGCATTCAACATTTTGACTCTATCAATAGAGCAATTTTAAGATACTTTGCCCTTCTGGCTTTTTAATCGGACAATTAATAATGGTTACTTAAATTGTGTTACTTATATGTAACGTTTAATGAAGGATTTAATTCCAACTAATAAAATGCTCATTATGACTAATTTAAGGAGCCTCTGAGTTAAGTAACATAGTCTTATTCCTATTACTACGATTCTATTCCTATTTACTTCCATACCAAAATTCGAAAGAAACGATTCATAATCAAATAACATACTAATAGACCAGATAGTTTGTTTGAATATTGTTTATTTTGTAAGATATACAACAACGCAATCATCGAGAGTCTGAAAGTCACCCGGGTTGGCCGGATCTTTCCCTGTGCTCGCTGGTACTTCAACAGGCTGCAGCTGGTAACAATATATAAAACAACGAGAAATGAGTAAGGCTATTCAATAAATAAACTGTGTTTAAAACAGTGTTTTTAGTACTCAACATTAAAACCAATTTGTTCTATCAATATTCTACAAACCTTGCGTAAGGAATTGTCATATGAGTTATTAAACCATTTATTTATTTATTTATTTATTTATTCATGTACCAAAAACAAGTAACACAGAAAAATAACAAAGAAACAAAGTGATACATAGGAAAGCTTATCTCTATGAGAGATCTCTTCCAGCCACCCTGGAGTGTGAGTAATATTATGTCAAATTAAAGAGAAGGTAGGTACATCTTTAATTTTGGTGACAAAGAGAATAATTAAATTACATTTTATTTATTACTTTACATAAACATACTTAAATAAACATAAAACTATTATAAACTACATATTAATTTACATAAATACAAATAATATATACATACATACATATACAAAATAAAATACACATATATATATATATATATATATATATATAATATCTAATGTTGTGATGAAACTGTAAGATAATATTTTTTTAATCTGAATTTAAATGTATGTACTGAATTACAATTTTTTATAATATAGCCCGGAAGAGAATTCCAACGTTGAGCAGCAACCACCGAAAAGGATTTTTTGTAGAAAATACCATTATAAGGGGGTATATCAAAAACTTTATTCAAGACACAAGATCGAAGTGGTCTTTCTCGCGGTGCAGAAAACTTGAATCGTTCGAAAAGATAGGGTGGAGTAGAGTGATTTAATATATTAAAAAGTGTGGTCAAAACATGTACATTACGGCGAAAACGAATCGGAAGCCACTTTAACTGACGTCTGAAATTGGAGACATGATCAAATTTGCGCAGTCCAAATATAAATCGAATGCATAAATTCTGAAGTCGTTCGAGTTTGTCAAGTAGCTCATCCGTAGCATCTAAATAGCAAACATCGGCATAGTCGAGGAGAGGAAGCAAAAGAGATTGAGCCAAGATAGTTTTCGTTTTTAGTGGGAGGAAATTCTGCAATCGCTTCAAAGAATGAATGGAATGATGCAAACGTTTGCTGATATCATTGATATGTGCAGACCAGGACAGATTGCAGTCCAATGTTAAGCCTAAATTCTTAGATTTATCTACGTAACTTATGGGTAAACCATCATAGACTACAAAGGGTAGTTCACCGAAGTTAATTCGCCCTCTAAGCTGTCTGCTACCAATTATCAGGACCTTAGATTTAGTGGGGTTAACTAACAGCCCAAATGAGTCAGCCCAATCTTTAATTAAAGTAAGATCATTGTTAATTTTTCCAATGGCATCATTTAATTCATTCAGTGAGGAATGTATGTAAATCTGCAGATCATCAGCGTAGAGGTGATAGTGTGAGGAAACAATTGTAGTAATCTGATTAATAAATACTGAGAACAGCAGAGGTGATAGAACGCTGCCCTGCGGTACTCCAGCAGAGAGTCTAGTCCAGTCAGAGTGACTCTCCTCACAACGTATACGTTGTTGACGGTCATGGAGAAAAGAATGAAACCAATCAATCGCAGAGGAGGAAATGTTAAGAGAGCGGAGGACACCCAGCAATAAGTCAAAGTCCACTGAATTGAATGCGTTACTAAAGTCAAGTAAAGTGAGGACAGTAAGCTGTTTGTTGTCCATTGCGTAACGGATATCATCAGTAACCTTGAGTAAAGCTGTGGTTGTGCTGTGAGAAGGACGAAAACCAGATTGGAAGGAAGTTAAGAGATTGTTATTGAGGAGAAAAGAGGACAACTGTTTTGAAACAACTTTCTCGAGAATTTTAGAAAGAATGGGAAGAATGGATATAGGGCGAAAATGTGAAAAAGAACTGGGATTAGGGGATTTAGGAAGAGGAATGACATGTGCCATTTTCCATGCAGTAGGAAAGACTTTGTTAGATAAGGAGAAATTTAGAATATGAGTTATAATAGGAGAGATTATATCAATGATGAGAATTAACATGTCCCGGCTCATGCCGTCACTGCCAACGGCCTTTGAAGAAATTGAAAGTATATCTTTCTTAACGTCTTCATCTGCGACATCTTGGAAAGAAAACGGAAGACATGTAGGAGATGGTATAGCAGCCAGTTTTTGAAGAGAAGAATTTTTTTTAGAAGTTAAAAGCGTGGAAGGTGGAGAAGAGAAGTGTTTGTTAAGGTCATTAAGATTAATTGTGTTATTAAAGTGCATATCAGTTTTACCAATGCCAACAGTTTTAAGGAATCTCCATGTTTGAGCAGTGGAAAGAGATTCGATTGAGTTAAAAATAAAACGTCGTTTAGCGTCCCTGCACAATCTGTTACATAGGTTACGTAATTTCTTGTAGGCAGTAACATTCTCATCTGTTGGATATTTTTTACATTTCAGTTTGGCTTTGTTGCGTTTGGTCATTACATTCCTTATTGTAGAGGAAAGCCATGGAGCAGGTAAATGCTTAACTCTGACCGGTCTTACTGGCGCATGGACGTCGTACAGTCCAATAAGCAGTGAAGTAAAGAAAGATACTTTGTTGTTTATGTCCGATTCATTGTACACACTAGACCAGTCCAAATTTACGGCATCAACACGCAGACGCTCCATATCAATGTCTCTGAAGTTGCGATGCAGAATTTCTTTACGTCTACGTTTAGGAATGCTAACATTATAGCGTAGATATAAGAGGTCGTGATAGGAGAAAGGTGCAGTTAATTGTCCATGTGATAATACATTACACGTTTGAGAAGTAATTATTAAATCTAAAAGAGAAGGATTAGCATTAGGTGGAAAATGGGTAGCAGAGAGAGGAAGAATTGACATGTTTAAAGATGAAACCAAAGAATATAATTTATGAGTCCTGTAATCATTTTTTAGTAGGCACGTATTAAAGTCACCCATGATTATTGTGTCACTATAAGCGGGAGATAAATTTACTAAGAGTGATTCGAAGGCATCGAAATAATTAATAGTAGGTAGAGGGCTGTATGCCACCCCTACAAGGAGTGAGGTATGCTTCAAGCGGATCTCAATGAAAAGATGTTCTAAACTACCAGAGTATGTGGAAGGAGATTGACTTATGATCTTGAAATTAAAATTATTTCTAAGATAAATGCAGACGCCTCCACCGCCTTTGCCAGTACGGTCATTCCGAATTAAAGTAAATTCAGGTAAATGAAAAAGGGCAGAAGGGAGAGAAGGCTTTAGCCAGGACTCAGAAATAAGAATACAATCAACTAAGATGCCGCTAAAAGACGCTAGAAAATCGGGAAAATGAGCCGGAATGCTTTGAGCATTAATGTGAACTATGTTAAGACCATGTAATTTATTAGTGAAAATGGAACTGAGATTTTGACCAATTGTAAATGAATCATCGATTGAAGAATGGTTACTTGACAGGCTTTGAAAATCCTCAGAAGATGAGCACGAGAAATATTCATCATCAAAGAACAATATATCAGACATTATAATATGTAGAATACTTATTTAAATAAAAAAAAATATATAAAAAAACTTGAGAGATATATCAAAATAAAAATTAATATGAAACAAAAAAAATAAAATAAATATATAGAGTATTATATAAAAAAATATATAAATAACTTACAAAAAAAACAAAAGTAGAAAAAAATAACTTTACAAGCAAAAACCCACTCACACTGGCGAAAGGAGAGAGATATCATCAAATTACACAAAAATAACTTACCAAAAACATATTGAAAAGTCATTAACAAATTGAAAAGAAAAAAAAAAAGAAATATAAAACAAAAAAAAAGAAAAAAAAAAAAAAGAAATTATCAGCTATTCTATCTATCTATAAAAAAAAAAATCTATCTACAGGAATATCCGAACGCCGACAATGCAAGATGACAGTATAGGATTGTCTAAATGATAAATAATCTGTGCACATTATATCAATTTATCTGTGGGAATGAGTAGTCATTAAGACAATGACAGATTGTGACAGACATTTATTTATTATCATTTTCAACTTAAGATTATAAAAAGTGAAGAAAAAAAAAAAAAAAAAAAAAAAATGGATCTACCGGACCTCATTCAATTAAGTGGATAAACATTACAAGTGACAAATTGAACTTAGTGCAATAAACTATGCCTACCGTCGTTCGGAATAAGTAATAGATGAAAGTGTAATAATAAGAAACTGGGTAAAACTTCGACAAACTTCTCCTGGAATTGGGAGCGGAGAATAGGGGGAGAGTAAAGGGGGGTTAGTCCCCTACTCCCCGACATCACTCCCATTAGCAGGTAATGCACCGTTCATGAGAAAATTTAAAAAATAAATCTTGTAAAACTAACCTGAAAATTATATTTACCGCCAAAAAATCAATTGTAACGGCTCCGGCGTTACATGAATTTAACATAAAAATGATTATATATTTTGTTAATTCAAGTAAAACCTCAAGATCAGTTATTAAAATAACAAATAATCACTTAATCACTACGAGCGTTGTTTGCATTCACATCTTGTCATTAAAAACTATTGTTAATTTTTACTTGTCACTTGACAGTTGACTCTGCACAGATTATTTTTCGAAAATCAAATTTAGACTAAGAACTTAAAAGTACTGCCAAAAAACTTAGACTGTATGAAATTACATGTATATAAAAAAATCACTAAATTAATGGGCCGATTCGGTTCTGGCACTTCGCCGGCCGCTACCGCGGCACGCTCGCTTCGCTCGCTCGGCTCGTGCGATGTACTTTAAAAGTAACCTAACATAACCTAACCTACATAAATTTATTACTCATAAACATAATTTATTACCTCAAAATAAAACAACAAAATATAATTTTTTTTTTTTTATTACTTATACACATAATTAATAACATTAATAATAATAATAATATAAACCACAGAGACGTCTTTATTGCATGTTTTACTTTATCTATGTTATATATATATTTTTTTATCTATGTTGTTGTGTACAGTAAATGACAGTGAGGTTTTTTCGTATTTAACCCATATCGAGGTGATAAATGTTTTTCTCAATTTTCTCAAAAATAGTGCATTTCCGTTTACTGAATGAGAAGTGAGTGAATATTGTTATGATCACGGACCAAATTACATGTGTTAAGTTGCTGTTACAGTGATATATTATTGTATTTTTCGTATTTAACCCATTTTGAGTTAATAAAGTTTTTCTTAATTTTCTCAAAAACGGCGCATTACCTTTTGATGTGAGTATTATTTCTATAATCAGGGACAAAAGCTCTACCAGATACAACACATTTTCACCTCAAACTTTTGCAGAAGTCTGTCGAAGCGCAACCAGAAACTGACCACATAGTACCCTCCAACAAGGTATACAATTACTTAGCTGATGTTTTAATATTTCGACGAGATCTTGTAGTTTTCTGTTCATATACCGATTCAGCAAGCGGATGTTTTTCTATTAATGCCTTCAGTTCACACATAGAATTTACTTTCTTGCGATTTTTGTCTGGCAAAGATATGACGATATTACCATCGACGGTCCAGCAATTTCTCATTCCGAAATGCTTACGGGCAGCCACAAACAACTCCTGCCTGGGTTTGGTGAGAAATTCCGTAATTGTTATGCCGGAACCTTTAAGTGCAGTTTTACAGTTCCATACTGCATTCCTGGCCCTTAAACTAATAAAGCGGACGAGTATGGGTCTAGCTTTATTCTTCTTTACACCTAATCGATGGCAAATATCAATATGAGAGTAATCAAAATCAGATAGTTTTAAACGATCACGCAAAATGGATTCAACTGTGTTATTGATTAGTTCATTGTTATCTTCAGATACACCATGAAGTAGAAGTATATTTCTTCTGGACAATACCTCTTGATTGTCGACTCCCGTGCTGAGCAATTGCAACTGATGCCGTAACATGGATAGAGCCTTCCAAATAAACTCCTTGAACACCTTGAAGTCGGCCGCCAGCGAGGAACAATTACCCGAAGCACTTTCGTCAGGACTTGATGATGCAACTTGTGTTTTAGCCAAAGCTTTATCGAAGAGATCCATACGTGCCTCGAACATTTTTGTCATATCCTCCATATTTATACTTAGTTGAGTGTGTAGATCCATTGTAACGAGACCAATAAAATTGTGCAAAATAAAGATGATATGTTGAGTAATTATATGAGCCAGCTGACGTAGGTAAACACTAAATCATTTATATATACTTTTTATTTAAATAACATAGAGAAAGACTAATTAAATTAAAAAAAAAAAGTGCAGAGCAAGAATTATGATGCTATTCGTATGACCTACCCTCAGAATTTCACCATCTTAGGTACAATCGTATTGTGACCTGAAATGAAAATAATTAACAACAAGTACTGTTTTATTTCACTAAAACTGAGTTCTAAACAATGGAAGAAAGTAAGTATTTAGTATATTTACAGAAAATAAAGCAATAATATAATGTGATAATTGGATTAGTATACTACTATATAAGAAACAGTCAAGCTTAAGCACAAGTTTGAGAAATAAAATTTGTTTGTTTTATTTTAAAAATATTTTTACAACATAAATTAAACCGGAATAACACGACCAGTGCGATCGACGCAATCTCTGTTATCTACGTAACTATCGACTTCGATACATCGGCAATAAAGCACATCTCTTAAATATCTTGACGTCATATCATCACTGTCAAATGTCATATTACTCTGTCAAATTGTAAATTAGTTTTATGGTGTTGGCACAATGGGTGAATAAAAAAGGTAAAATGTTGAGTACTAAGTTCCATCTCTTAAAACTTAGTGATTTTATTCTCTTTAGTAGTAAATTATTTCTTAAAATTCTGAGTGATATTTAACAATTTTTTTTAATACATTTGACATTGACAGAATAATCGTGGGCTGAAACCGTACTACCAAACACTATGAACTGTTAGAAACTGATAACCAGTTCCTTAATATGCCGCTAGATGGTTCGAATCATGAAACAGGCGTCAAATTATTTTATCATTTCAATTAAATTTGAATACTAGTTAATACCACGGTCGTATACACAGGTCTTGCAACTGAGTCCAATTTCAGTGGTGAGAGATAGGTGTGAGTGTGTTACAACTGCTTATTCGCAATACCATCCGCTTGAGGTACTACGTCGCTGCTATCGAAGCTGATATTTTTCTCTCCCAAGTATTGTGTTATTTAATCATTGTTATATTGTTTTGTTGACTTTTGCGGATTTTTTGTTTTGTTATTTAACTGTTTTTTTTTGGATTTGAAATAGTGTTTGGTATAATTATTACGCGAATTGTCATGCCTCTGGCGGCCGTAAATTGAAAACTTAACAGCGACATTATGTCAACGTACTCCATAGTGAAGTTGCAAGACCTGTGTATACGACCGTGGTTAATACTTATTAATATTTCAAAGATAATTCAAGCCCCCAAATCCTTTATTATTTAAAATAATTTATAGTTCTAACTATGTATAAGGCCACACTGCTTTGGGTTACCTGTAATGATAAATGTGAGATATCAATAAATAAAATAAAATAATTTATAAACGGCTGTATCAAGGACGTCACGTAACGTCAAGAAATATTAATAACTACAAAATACTGTTACAAATATGCTTACAGAAAAGTCACAGTAACCATTTTTATGTATAAAAAAGTGGGTATACATATAAATAAAATCAGTGTCTGTCTGTGATTTCAAAATCTCAACCTCAAAATCTCAATTTCAAACCACTTTTAAAGTTAGCAACCAAAATTTTATTTTTGTGTTTGTTTGTCCTGGCTAATTTTTCAAATGTCTATAAATTATAAAATTTAAATAACTGAATTATTATTAGAAGTATTTCAAGGTTCCGCTTAGTCCTTATTTCAACAAAACGGTTGTCTATTGAAAGTTATATAAGGTAATAAGGGATGAACGTTTGTATGGAAACCCGTCGTTTTCAAATATAAAGACATGTTATGGATATTTTATGAAAATCAGAAAAAAGGCTGATCTGCTTGAAATTTACTATTTATGTTTCTTGATTGAATTGATAAATATGTACTTGAAAGTTTTTAGAAAAAAGTTGTTTTGAAGAGTTAACGGTCTTATTATGTTCGCTAAAAACTTCATATATATACTTCTGGGTGCAAATAACCAAATGCAATATACACAATGTTTCAATATCAATCTTATCTATCTGTAGGGAGGTGCAATTAATACTTTTTTTTAGACGAATATTACAATGGTAGTGAAGTTTGTATAAAGAAAATGTATTTCGTTATTGTCGTGTGTACCACTTAATTGGTAGTCTCAAAGTAGTTTTACCTAAACGTGACCCTCGATTTCTATAGTTGTGTTCGAAGAGAGTTAGCTTTCATTTGCCATCCATGAGAATATGTCATCGAAATTCGAAATATATAGTTCTCTCTTAAAGTGTGTTTCCCCATGACTATTTTATACAGGGTTATTGGTAATTGGACGTATTCCTGTTAGGAGGTGATAAGGGTGACTATTTACAACAATTTTAACTCCTATATGCATTATGCAAAAGTGAACCATTTTTGAGTTATCATGTTTTTTAGCTTTTTTCAAAATAAGTCAAAAATGCATCATCAAACATTTATTTAAAAAAAAGTATCAATTTAAATCTCATTTTTTCTTCTGATTTATAAAACCGATTAAGCACTTGTTATTTATCAATCTTTAAACCACAATTATCGGTCCAAATTTAAAAATGCGAGACGAGAAACGATATTGTTTCAATATTTTAATGAGATTTTTTTCCACTAAAATGCCTTAAAAACGTAATAAAACGTTATGAAACTTGCAGATTATTTTAAAAACATAACTGTTTTCTTAGCTCTCCAAAAATGCATAACAACTAGGAACTTATTTCAAAGAAACTGGAAAAAAATGATCACAAAGAAAGCAGGCGGAAATTCGTATTCGAACTAAACTTAAAATCACTGTTTGAATATCATCCAAATAGATTTAATGCGTACCTACGCCAATGCAGGAAACAAACTGGCAGGTTAAGAAAAAAAAACACAGTTTTCAAAAAGTTATTTTTTCAAATACTTTTCACGCGTGCAATGGTTTTGATTTTACAAATTGGCGCCGTGTTTTTTGAAAATAAAACACTCACGATTGTAGGTTGATTTTTAATTTGAATTGAAATATGGAAGACCTTCATCAAAATAAACAGCGTATGTTTCAAAAGTGCGCAAATGAAGAATTAGTGCTTATTCCACCACGCTGCGCTCATGCGGGTCGGGTAACATACTCATTCGATAAATGCAGAGATGAGAATTATATTCACAAACTAAGCACATGAAAATCCAGTGGTGCTTACCCTTCGTCGGTTACGTCCATCTACGTATTTTAATCACTACTACCTCGGCTCTATAAGGGATGTATCGGAACTCCTAATTAGAATAAATCACCGAAAAACATACATAATAAATATATTATTCAGGTTTTGTTTATTTTTTCTTTTAATTTTAGCGTAGTGTACAGTAGTATATAGTGCTGTCGAAATCTCCTTTCAATAACAAAACATATCTTTTTAACATTCTCAAGCAGTGGCAAGTTTATTCGTTGATGATTAGCGATGACAATACAACGCAAAGCTGGATAGATATATCCATTTATACAGTTCCAGAACCTCTTTTGTAAGTGTTGAATAGTACTTTGATTGATGGTGACAATAGATACTGAAATTTATACATAGTTGATATTTATGATTGCAGGAAAGCGACAATGTTAAGTAAATCGTTTTTTCGTATGGCATTAATCAGTTTTCCTGAAGATTGGAACGCGCCCTCTGAAAGACGCTTTTCCTTATTCGATTAATATGCTCAATATTTGCCTGTTATGATCACAATATTCTTCGGTGACTATCTAATATAAATTATAATTTTCCATCAGTTTATTGCCCCTTGGAGAATGGCCACCGTAGAGGAAGTCGATCAATAGAGCTTAATCAAAGAATGATCTAGAGCTTCATCAATTTAGTTGCGTTAATTAGACAATCAAAAGCAGTTGTTAGATGTATAGATAGTATATATATAAGATCATGTCAAAAAAGATAGGATTGAGAAGCTTTGTATGGGACATCCTCATAATCTTGACTTCAATACTTTATCAACATCAATATTGGCCTCCATGAAAATTTATTCACAAAGAGGTTTAAGTAAGGATAAAAGTTCGTTTAATTCGTATTTTTTACAGTGAACAGTATGCTATTGTTAAAGCTTCTGATTATAAATAAAAAAGGCAGCATAACCATTTAAAAAAATATTCCATAAATGAGGTAAATATGAAAGTTTGTATGGAAGATGGTTATTTTGAAGTTATATATATACATATGTATAGTACATAATTTTTATGGAAATTGCTTAGTGTTCAGTGTGTTTATAAATAATAGTCAGTTGTATGTGTTTTTGGGAATTCGTCCCTTAAGGGATTAAGTAGAGGGTGAAAGCCATTAGTACTTCTTCATTTTTGTAATTCGAAATGGCGAATTGTTTCGGTCTTTTGGATTTTGACTTACCTGCTTTACTTTAATTTTATAAACTTAATAAAAGAATTAGGCTGAGTGAATGTAAAAAAAATTCTGGTATAAGACATCCTCACGCGAATGCACGAAAGAGTGCAGTGCGTGGTGTGCGTAGCAATCTCCTCCCACGCTTGCTCGTCCCACGCCCGCTCGCAAGCGTTCGTCGCGCTTACGTGCTATGCTTGTCCTGGGCGGCCGCAGCCTAGCGATCTGTGGATCAACATGAAGTAGCGGAGTTTCGTTTCCGATTCAAGCAGTTTGTAATTTTTTGAAAATGCATGCATAAAGTTTTAATGTACGGTATATAATCACAGACGTAAGCGGTGTACAGGAATGAACGCTTTTATATAAGAATCTTTATTTTAATAAATAAACTTTTAAAACTATTTACAGAATAACGTACCAAAAATCTAACAATATACATACTTACGGCAGGTTTTAGTCAAAACATATGTAATGTGACGGACGAACACCTGGCGTATAAGATAAACCAAAGACTTGCTGACTATGAGACAAGACAACTGTTGCTTCGTTTATTTTGACGACGTGAGTTTGACAATCAATACAAAAAGTAAAACACTCGCTAATTCGATAACGAATATTCAAACTAAAGTAATGAATTTCTAATACAAAAAACTAATAACTAATTTGTCAAATTTTAGTTTATATTATACTTATAATAATAAATTTCAATTTTATTGTACGCCGGACAAACGTAAAACGTAAAATAAAGAACATAACGCACAAGGCACTTTGTGGATAAGACATTAGAATCAAGTCCGATTGTTGAGTTTCCTTAATTTTTAAGCATTCGGTGATAATTAAGTACATAATGATATATGGAATATAATATCCGTAATGGTATATCTCAATTTTTCGCCCTCAGATTGCTTTGTGTCGTATCGATTTAAAGCTAGACATGCGCAGACTGGCAACCTGGGTCTAGCCCGCTAGCTCTGGTGAAAATCTAGGCATTGCTCATTGTACCATCAAAATATGATGACGTGGGGTTGGTCGTCCTGAGCTTTAAAAAGTGTATGAAATAATTACCTTTGCTTATTTCAGTGAATATTGAAAAGAACTTAGAATTTCTTTAAAAGTTTTTTAATTTCGTGCGATCAGCAAATTTGGGCTTAAATACTGTAAGTATTATTTTTTTTAATTTATAAAAATATGTTTTTCTTATTATTTTTGCCTTGTCAAACAAAACCGTTTTGTGAAAGTTACATTTAAGCTAGCTGAAATTGTATTCGATAAATTTGAATGTGCGATTGAATTTTAAAAACGGCGTATGTTATGAGCTTATGCGGAAAATTAAATATTTTTGTTAGTAATATTTTAGTTATTAATATTTGTTGCTAGTTATCTTCTATTCAATTTATTTTACTTAATTTGGTGCGAAGTGAACTATTTAAATATTATAGGAAAAAAGTTTACAAATAAATTTATATAGCTATTTACCTTATATAACTGTGCCATCTGAGGCGGTAATCTCTAAATCTATACCAATATTAAAGGCGAATGTAAGTATGTCCGTTTATATGTTACGCTTTCATGGCTTAGCTACTGAATCGATTTTAATAAAATTTGGACTGCAGCAAGCTTGAACCTTAAGCCTCATACCTAAACTACTATTCTGTATAAGCGTTTTTATATGTTGTAGCAATTTATGCACAGACGAAAGATTTGTTTATGAAGTACTTGTTGCTTTTGCGTTGCTTATATGTATTTGGCATCGGGCAGGTGGCGCTTAAAATGATAGCGTGTTTAGCATTAATTTGACCCCAAATGACATAATTTATTATATTTGCTTCATTTGCACGAACAACGCAAATAGGCCACCAGGACATTTGTTCAGTAGCAATGCACCATTGTTGCAATATATTAGGTCCTTACATATGAAATTAGCGTTTGGTCATACTGACCACTTTGATCTGAAATATCTCCTCTTTGGTTAAGTCCAAATTCAAATTTATAAATTCATTTAGCTGGTACATTTGAGTTTTGAAAACAGTCATTTATTTGTTTTTTCCTCATAATTTTTTTCTTAGGCGTCGCTTATTACCGCACAATGGAAAACATGAAATATCGGTATATTTACGTACGTACGAGTTCTACCGTGACACCAGTGCTGCAGAAACAGCTCGAAGGATTAATGATGTGTACGGCGCTGGTGTCGCAAAAAAAGCACGGTACGTTTTTGGTTTCAACGTTTTCGTTCTGGAAATTTCGACCTTCAGAACCAACCCCGTGGACGGCCGGAGACCAAAGTGGAAAATGAAGAATTAAAGGCTATTGTGGAAGCGGGTCCATCACAAAGCACTTCAGAAATAGCTACAGGCTTCGGAGTAAGTGACAAAACTGTATCAACTTGAAGCAAGTCGGGAAAGTAAAAAAACTTGAACGATGGGTACCTCATGAATTGAGTGAATCGAACTTGCAAACACGCGTCGACTGCTGTGTTCCCTTCATTATTGTGTCGGTTGAGCACTTTGCTCAATAATGAAGGGATTTTAAATCGAATCATTACTTGTGATGAAAAGTGGATACTGTACGATAATCGGAAGCGCCCGTTGCAATGGCTGAACCCTGGAGACCCAGCCAAATCCTGCCCTAAACGAAAATTGACTCAGAAATATTTACTTGTGAGTGTTTGGTAGACTAGCGCCGGTGTCGTTCACTACAGCTTTCTAAAATCTGGCCAAACGATTACGGGAGATATCTATTGTCAGCAGCTGCAAACCATGAAGGAAGAACTAGCAGCTAAACAACCGAGATTGGTCAATCGCTCTAGGCCACTGCTGCTTCACGACAACGCAAGACCACACACTGCACAACAAACAATCACTAAGTTAGATGAGCTACGATTGGAATGTCTGCGACATCCACCATACTCCCCGGACCTTACTCTAACAGATTACCATTTTTCCGGAATTTGGACAACTTCTTACAAGGAAAAAAATTCAACTCCGATGCGGCAGTCCAAACCACCTTCAAAGAGTTTATTGATTCTCCTCTCATGGTTTTTTTAGTAAAGGGATCAATGAATTACCTATGAGATGGCAAAAGTAACAACGGTGCATACTTTGAATAATTAAATATATTTTATAAAAAAAAAATGACTTTACATTCCTCCCGTACAAAACGCCAATTTCATATGTAAGTACCTAATACTTGGCATATTTGACTTATTTGCTCAATTCTAGTATAAAATATATTCGAATACAACAAATATTTGATCAAACAAAACTTACGCGAAAACGTCTTAGCGAAGTTCCATATGAGTGATTATGATTATGATTGATATCGGTAAATTGACGATTTAAATGTTACTTACAGGAAGATGGCGCGAATATTACTAGAGGTGAAGGAGGAGCTTTCAGATGACGATTGTTGTACGTATTTTAATCATATATAGTATATATTATTATTTATAAAGAGTTTCTTATAAAATAATAATATTATTCAAGTAATTAATATTCTAATGTCCAATAAGTAGTACATATATATTATGTATATAACATAATAATTAATTAAAATTAAAAACAACTAATAAAGTAATAATAATTCAAGATACAATGACGTCCAATTCTTCCGTATCATCAAGTGATACTGAAGACACAAAGAAGTTCGTTGAAATTCCAACCATGGAGAGATTGGAGAGGGTCTTTCACCAACTTGACGATATTGTACGTTTCATTTTATGATATTATATGAAAAATAATATATAATTATTAAATATTTTAAAATATGTAATTCATGGTCCAAAGGTAAAGCCCACCACTCCAGAACGACGGGAATATTTAAGAAGCAAAATAAATGAATTGGTTGACAGCATCGATAGTCACGACTGTAAAGAGGAGCAGAAGAGAGTAAATATAAACTATGCTTTAGTGTATAGTAAATATGTAAATTATTTAATAATTTCAATTTAACAGGCGGAGGAATGGGCGAGGGATAATCAAGAGTACCAGAGTAATCAGGAGCGTGAGTCAACCGCATACGGATTTGTCCCGAAATATAGGGAGCCGCGACGATGTAAAAAAAGGACTAATTATATTTATTTTCGAAGCAAAGTCAAACTGCATTCAAATATTCATTAAATGAAAAAAAATAATAAAAAGAAATAACATTTTTTATTTTTCAGGGAATCCGATGTCTAACCTGAAACCGCGAAATGAACGCGATATTAAAACCTTCGCTGACCGTGAAGCCGCTGTCAACAAGATCTATGATTTGGTGAAAGACTTAGATAACGTCGTATGTATTTTATTTTATACATATATTTTATTTATATACATATATTGTAATTTTAACTATAAGCTTTGCTACACAGATTTACCGCAAGCCCAACATAAGGATTAATCGTCGACCGATGTACATCAATTCTCGATACGTCGGCTCGACGTCGCCCGGGACGTCGACGTCGACTCGTTCTCGACGTGACAAGGGACGTCGTAATTTCACCCCGGCGTCATTACTTTTACATTGTTCAAAATGCAAGACTTTGAACAGACACATCACGTACTTACGGAATGGGTAAAAAAAATTTATTACAATATTTATTCAAAATACGTCTTTTGTTAATAAAATAAAAAGAGAAATTATTACTTTTTCTTACAGAAATCAAGCCTGCCGATGGAATAAGATATTTTTTTAAACTCCTTCATTTTCGCTACATCACACGGCAACAACAAAGAAAAAGTTTTTTTTTTTTTAAATTGACTTTTTGTAATAAAATATATTAGGAATTATAATTATGAAAAGTTTTTCATTTATCATATAGGAAAGCAGTCAAAACGGAGTTGAAAATCGCAATGTTTAAATTGTAATTTATATATTATAATTTCCTTACAGAGATACGGACGAATTCTAGACTTGTCATCAATCAGCTCCTATTATGTGAATGTGCGCTCGTACTCGTAAGGTAGAGGCGTGTTCTTCGTTTAGCTTATAAATAATATTTTAATGTTTACATTCTTTTAATGAGAGGAATAATTTTAATGAGAGGAGAATTAAGGAGGAGGGCTAATCAAAAAAAGTTTCCTTTCATTCACAGGCTGTTACTTACTGTACTATTCTTTTAATCATAGACGCTTTCTAGCTATTACCGATTATTAATTGTAAGGTTGTTTTAAAAGTATTCATTTCGATGTTAGTGTAGTTCGTATAATGGATTTTTTTTGTCATTTAAATATGTATCGTAGATTTTTTAGTGCCTCAGTAACATCGTGCTACGCATAGTAATATTATCCAAGCTATAATCACAATTTAATATACTATTTACAGAAGAAAAAAAAAAAAATTAACGAAACAATTATTAAAAAGAAAATGTAGCAAAACGAATAAAAAAAAAAAAATTAAATACAAAAAAATAAAAAGTAAAAAAAATAATAAAAAAGACGAAATGTAAAAAAAAACAACAAAATGTAAATTCTTTTTAAAAATGTAAAAAAAAATAAAAAATACAAAATGTAAAAAAATACAAAAAACGTAAATGTTTGTTAAAAATGTAAAAAAAAAAACTAAAAACAGGAAATACAGAAAAAAAATATTAAAAAGGGGCTGTTAAAACAACCAAAACTACAATTACCACAAATACTATTACTTTAGCTTAGCCATTACTAATTCATTCATAAAATAAGAATGAATATTATATTATATTAAATTAATTATTATCATTAAATATAAATTCTTATAATTGTTTCCTGTTGCAAGAGTATTTTCTTTAACTATGTATAACTTTCCTCTTCAATACCTATTTCATTTGCATACCATGTACTAGTTAGTATATACTTAAATTGATTCCTCTTGCATTTAAGATTTTATATACTTACAATTAAATATTTGATTATCATTTTATATTGTATACTTGTCAATTCTTAATCATTTATAATTATTTATTGATTATTTGAATGTAATGTTATTTATAATTTACTATAAGCTATTTTAGATAATAAAGTTAGAACTCTGTGTCATGAAGTGTTTTTTATTCATATTATAATTTATTTATAAAAATAAAATAAAAATATAAAAGAGTAAAGCAAAATAAATAGGATTTTTTTTTGCATATACTAGTTAAAGTAATAATATATAGAAGGCCGTTCAATGACAATGACGTATGTATATGTAAATGTGACAGAAGAAATTGTTGATTGCTTATCATCAATTATTTATTAATGGTTATAAAAAACGATTACTGTTAAAATGACATAAATAAAAAATATTTTTTTATTTAAATAGACTAACAAATACTTATGAATCGTCAAGCGCTTCCACGAATAATTTCATTGTAATATCGTTATGTTTTTAACCCCTTATTATCTTATTTTTAGTTCGGATTTGTTAGGCGCCGTCTTGTTCTCAACCAAGTCATGACGCATTGTTGTAAGCAGTTAACACAAAACTTAATTCCGCGACGCCGTTAAACAAAGATTTTTTGTTTGGTAGCTATTGACGAGCTTTAGTGTTATAAATTTAGTAATAATTACAAATTTGTGTTTTATTTGTATATAACGTTTACACAAAGAGACGATATAACTCATAATGTTTCTTATATATTATATATGTTAATAAGTTTCTAAAAACTCTGAGATTACCTAAATATACCTAAATGAATTAAAAGTGTCCAACAGTGCAAAACTGCATATGTATATCAATATTGAGTAGGGTGTGGTTCGCGTCTGGTTTATTATACAACTAGCTGTTGCCCGCAGCTTCGCTCGCGCGTGGTCTTTATCTATACTAATATTATAAATAAGTAAAAATAGATTTTTTGTATGTTTGTTTGTAGCGAATAAACTTAAAAACTGCTGTACTGTTTTTAAAAACCTCTTTTACCTACAGAAAGATACGTCATCAGCGAGTAATTAGCTGCCCGTCCCGACTTCGTACGGGTAAAATAAGGATTTTATCATTTTTTAATCAATAAGATATAAACATTTACCAATCGATTTATTCGCCCATCCAGTATAGTGTATGTGTGTTCAGTACAGGGCATATAATAATCCTACTAATATAATAAACGCGAAAGTTTGTATGGATGTATGGACGTTTGTTACTCTTTCACGCATAAACTACTGAATGGATTTTAATGAAACTTTACAGTAATATAAGCTTAGGGAATACCAATTAAGTGGTACATATGGCAATAATGGAATATGTTTTCTTTATCCAAACATCACTAACATAGTGAAGTTCGTATATTTCTCCCTAAGAGATATTGATATAAGATATTGCGTATTTTGAATTTCATTATTTGCACCCAACTCTTCCAAACAAAAATAAAAGTTTCTAAAAACTTTGAAATTCATGTTTATTAATTCAATCAAAAAACACAAATAGTATATTTCTATTTTTTTTAATTTTTATACTAATGCTTTTACCCCGTTTCTCCCGTTTTGAGTTAAATTTCTAAAAACGACGAAATACGTATGTATAGCTTTAATACTAAATATCATTCTTCTTACACCAAAAGTGACGGAATCCCCATACAAACTTTCAACCCCTTTTTTACCCTCTTAGATTTAGATTTTCAAAAACGCTGAAATACATTTTTATTTATTTTTAGCTTGTTCATTAAATTTCATGCTTCTAACTTTAAAAATGACGGGTTTCTAAACAATCGTTCAACTCTTTATGGGTAGAATTTCCAAAAATCCTACCTTAGTGGGTGTTATAAAATGTATCAACTGCCAAAATTTCAAGTTTCTAACCCCCGCGAATCAGTTAGGAAGAGTAATAATATTATGTGTATAGATCAACAAAAATACGTATTTTTTTTTACTTTTGATAGACTCAACTAATTTTGATGAAATAAAGTCTAAACGGAATCTTGAAATAGTTCTTATAATAATTCGGTTATTTCAATTTTTAGACGATTGAAAGATTAGACTGGACATACAGACATGCAGACAGTAAAAAAATTAAAAAAATGATTGCTTTGGTTTTGGTAAATCGTAAATAGCCATATAACCAGGCCCAGCCATTTAAAACAGGCAGTTATTTTGAAATAACAGACAGAAACTTCAATTTTATTTATATGTAAAGAGATGTGTGGATAATTTATTAATTAATTCGTTTTTGTTATAGATTTATGTTATTTTATGTGTACAATATAAAGTATAAAGTAAAGGAAATGTTTCTTCTGTCAGAGACTAAATAAAATCAGACTTAACCAAGGCTACTAATTTATTTAAACAAAAAAAGGGAATTAAAACAAATGTTGTCCATTGAACTTGACACACATCTGAATAAGCTGCTTAAGCGGCCATTTTATGTAGAAAAAGTATATAATATACAAACAAAAGCAGCTATATAACAATTTTAATTAAAATTTCAAAAGCAGTTATTTGACCGCTCTGGTAGGTTAAGTGTTAAAAATGAGATGACACTTATAGCATATATATATATATAAATATATACATACATTAGCTACGTTTCCACCAACAATAATTACACAATCACACAATCATTAAAATAAACAAAACATATATAAAATCAAACAGCTAAACAAAGATATATATTTTTTTATAATCAAATATAATTAATTACTTAATGAAAACACAAAATTAACAAAAACAAAATATAAATGTAATCATAGCTTAAGCATTATTACATTGAGTAAGGCCAATAAAATGCAGTAAATAAATGATATATATATTATTTATATATTTTTTAACCAAATACAATTAAAAGGCAAGCAAGAATATGACTACAGTACAAAATTTATAACAAACTAAAATATTGAATATTAAGATGGGTTGGTACATTCATTTTATATAAATTAATACATTTAATACATTATTATTTTTATCTTATTTATGTTATTTTTGCAGTGATTTTTTTTTAAATATATAATATATCTGAGTACACTTAATTATATATTATATGTTCGCACAGATCTACTTCTTCCTATTCATGATTATGCTGTCGCAAGCTTGATGTAGCCAAAGACCAATTGAATTAAGCTGAGAAATTACAAAATACTTTTATTCGGTTTATATTAGGATGAGGCAAATATAACCACGTTTCACAATTTTGTTCTCTTCTTAATTAGTTGCCCGTCTGACTTCGTAGGAATATGCACATCTTCTCTATTCTGTACTGTGTGTTGTTTAACCCTTTTACTCCCCCTTCATCACTTGATATTCATTAGATAATGACGGTGATGACCACGTCTCAGTGCTTTTATTTATGTGCTCCGTATTTTGTTGTTTGATCACTACTATTTTAGCTATCTCTATAGCTTACTTTAGTGACAGATCAGACCGTTGTAATAATCTTTGATGTTTGGCGAGCTACTCTAACACATATTCCCTGTAAATTTATCACTGACCAATGACTATTAATTCAACGAAATCGCATTTTAAACTGTAATTTTCTAGACTCGTAATAAAGTTGGTTATATTTTCGTGTTTGCTTTGTTTTCTCATAAAAAATACATGTCAGGCCATAGTTAAATTTTTCCTTGGTTCGAAATACTTGTTACATTTATTAATGAAGTCTTCTAAAGTAATTTCTGTTATTTTAATGTTGAATGAGTTGAACATTTCGACACCTTTTCAACCAATCGAGTGTAACAAAATTGCTATTTTTCTCTATTTACACTTCTTATACATAACCAGTGGCTAATACTCCTTATGTATATCCAGAGGCTAATAAATATAGTTCAAAATATGGTTGCCATTTTTTCCGCGTTAAATTGTTATTTATTTCGTTGTTTAGAAAAACCTTCGGTAGGTAAAACGTTTGAATTTTTATCTGCCGTTTTAAAACTTTTGACAGGAAACACGAATTTACGATTTTTTTTTACCTATTTAAAGTTTTAAGAAGTGATACCACGTTTATGTTTAAAGCAAACACTTCTAAAACCATGTATTATTGTTATAGTTGTTTTTTAGGCTTTGTTTATACACCTATATACTATTTACGTATTAATTATTGTCACTGAGTTAACTGACTTGCACACGCAGTCTTAAAGCGTACTGTTATGAAAGATATAAAATGAGATCATAAAGATACACACAATATATATGCAATATTAGTTTTTATGCAAAAACAACACACGAAGCTACTGAAAACACGAAATTGTTAACAAAACTTTTTAATTTTGACAACTAACAGTGCGCGTACTTTTCCTACAGATAATAATTTATTGATTTTTAGTAGTGATAATACTAAACTTTTAATAAATAAATAAAGAGATTAAAAATTATAGGACAAAATATAGGATAAATCATAAGCAAAAGTGTAATAATGTAATATTTAATCTCTTTTCAGTTTGACCATAACCATTTTTTAATAAATGTTCTACGTGTATCTTTAAATTGGCATAACTTTATTATTTATGAACCGATTGAAATAAAACAAACACTAAATGTTAAGTGAAGTTAGCCACAATACATTAGTGAAAACCGCACTCAAATCCGTTAAGCCGTTTTTGAGATTAGCGTGCACAAACGCACAGACAAACAGACAAACAGACAAACAGACAAACAGACAAACAGACAAAAAATCTATTAATCATTGTTTTGGGTTCTATTGTGTTTATAATGACCCCCGATAAAAGTTTTACTCATTTATCTTCCATGTACAGACATCGACCAGTTACAGATTTATTATATGTATAGAATAGATTATTTAGTGTATCTTTCTAGCGACTGGATAGTAGCGATTTTACTGGTGCCTGGACAGCGAATGCAGTTGTGTTTATGTGTAATAAATAGTTATTTCTATGTGTGAATCTATCTTGAATATATACGTAATTTGCTAGTGTTCGTCGGCGGAGACTTCTGATTGGTTTATGGTACAATTATGATTGATTTAAAAAAACATTTGCTCTGTTTGATACTGGACAAAGGGCATGAGTTACATTTTGTTACCTGTTGCTCATTTGTAATACGATATTTCAAGATTGACAGCAAATGTTCTGATGTCATTATACTAAAGATGACTAGAATTTAGTTTTTAGTACAGTACTGCGGGGAGGTGGGGGCATGTAACAGTGTGCTCGTTGACCCTACATTAGAACCAGCGCAAGTTTTGTACAAATTAGTGGATGGTCTTATTAAGAATAGATGTAGTTAAGCAATGTATAAATTTAAATGTTCTGTTAGCACCATGAGGGTGGCATTTTCTTGAATAAAAACACTCTTTAAAATAAATGATATAAAAAAGCTACATTCGTGCCTTTTTATATAGCTAAATCATTAATATATGCGGCTAGAAAACGTTCACCCTCCTTGTGGTGAATTGTTGACAACAATTCCCCACAGACCACTTACCACTAAGTGAGTTGATTAGGGAGTACTGTAGTAGATCTTCGAGATATTTTTATGTGATCCTCTACGAAGTTCGCCAATATGACGAAGAAGGAACAGGTGACGATCACCTGTAAATTTTTTTTTATAAGTAAGCCATCCGTCGAATACTGGAAATGATGAAATATTTGATAAAAGTTTAATTGGTTTCATTTAAAATAGGCAGTTTGACAAATAGGACATCTGATCGTAAGTGATCACCACTGCCGATAAATTGGTACTGTAAAAAATATTCACTAACGCTGACATCGTCAACACGTCACAAATTTATTCACCCGCGTATAATTAATAAAAATATAATATATATATAGCCTTCCTCGATAAAAGGACAATCCAACACAAACATATTTGTTTAAATTCGAACCAGTAGTTCCTGAGATTAGCCGGATCAAACAAATAAACTCTTCAGCTTTATATATTAGTATAGACGATATGTTCCTCGTTACATTAGCATACTCATCCATCAAACTGAAACACAAAGTCACTAAGTAAATAATCATTGCTGTTGTCAGTGTTGTTACGGTTTGGCGATATAATAATTGATTTTTGTTGCTGCATTTAATGGTTCTTAAAAACATTCTTGTTTTTAAATTATACAACAAATTATTATTTTACAATATAATTTTATTGGAATAGTTAAAATTTAGAAGATGAGATTTGAGCAATACAACAAGAACATAAACAAAAAATGTTTCCAATAATAGACGACAGTAAAAGAGCAAAAAGCACACATTAATAAAAAGTCTTTTAATATACAATAAATAACGATATTAGGAAAAAAATCGATATCTAGATATGTAAATTTATTTAAAAATCATGCATATGATAGGTTTAATTTAACGATAAACAAATGATTAAATAATGAAATAAAATTGATTACAATTCACGATTTTTTAAAATAAGTTGAGTAAATAAAAAGAATGTTAAATTTATACGATAACTTGAAACTATTAAATAAACATTACAAAAGCTTAAATTTATTTCAAAAACATGCAAGAAACTGAATAATAGTATTTATTGGTGTTAAAAAATATACCATTTCATCTGAAGTCATATCGAATTCGATGGCTTCATGGTTAAATGACACAGAATATAACCACGCACCGTTATTATGAAACTTAATACTCTAAAGTATAATTACCTACAGCTACTTTTAGAGAAAAGAAAAGACATACAGAAACAAATAAAACTGTAATAAAATACTTATTTAAATAAATTAATAATATAATAATAAACAAAATAGAAATAACCACCACAGTAGGAAGCTATAAAAGATCTTTCTCAATTTTAAATCGCAATTGACTGAAAAAGTAATTAAGAAAAACAAAAACAAAATTTCTTTCCATGGAACAATAAGCGTTTCGAAAGGAGAAGTGATTATAATGCTAATCCATTACAACAGGTAAATTTGAAAAAATATTGTCTAGTACCTCTTTTAAAAATAAAATAAATATATCATATAACACATTTCCCAAGATCGTGGAAGATAATAACCCTCAGCAACCCTTTAATGAAATAAGTCACTATCTATTCAAAAATTTATTTATTTACTTACTAGCACTTTGCCCGCGGTTTCATCCGCGTGGATTCTGTTTCCTTAGGAATACGGGGACAAAAAGGAAGCCTATGCTACTCGCTGATAATGTAGCTTTCCATTGGTGAAACTATTTTTAAAATCGGCTTAGTGGTTTGTATGTGATAGCGTCACAAACAAACTAACTCACTTACGCATTTATAATATTACTTAGGATTAAAGATCTCCGACAAAACGACTACACACTTACGAGTACATTACATCGTGAAATAATGTTTTAAAATGTGCTCCTTCAGTTATTTATAGGAGACCACATCAAGCAAACAAAATAATGATTAAATAGTTATATTGTGCAAATGTGAGTTAAGTACATATTATACAATTAAAATGAAAAAGTCACCGATAAACTAAAATAGTGACTATAAATTCTAACGGCCTTATTCATAAACGTTGCTTAGTTACTGTTTAGCTAAACACTGATTTGTCTCTTTCTGTCATTATTGATTTGACATAAGAAAGAAGAAGACAAAATATTGTTTAACTAATCACCAGTTAAATAAAATTTATGAATAAGGCGGTAATTGTTTACTCGGAGGTGAAACCACAAGCTTCGGTTAAAATTCACGTATCCTAACCTAAAAGAATCCAAACAATTAAAATAATGTAAAAACATTTTTAATAATTTCTAATAACCTGTACAAAAAAATAAAATTAAAGTAATTGAATTATAACTGTAATTTCAAAATGCCTCTTTTAAAGTTAATTTATGGCTATTTTCAAGTTACCAAAACCATCATTTTTTTAGTTTTATCTGTAGGTCTGTCTGTCCGGGGTAATCTTTAAAACGGCTAAAAACTACAAATGGAAATAAACTAAATTATTATAAGTAGTATTATAAAATACCATTTAATCTTTATTTTATCGAAATATTTGGTGTATAAAATTAATCCTTTTTGTTTCATAGGTTTGCCACTTCCAAAATTCAAGCAATTAGGTCTCGATAATGACAGAAAAAACTATATTGCACGCAAGGTCTATTATAAATATTACATAATTCAGCCTAAATTAGGCTTTAGTACAATGTGTGGGTGTCATTTCTACTAGCAATCTCTTCCAGACAACCTTTGGTCGGGATTTGGGGACAAATGTATAATAATTTTATTAACAAATATCTCTTCGAACCTAAGAATGATGCTGCTACGACGTCGTTAAAGCATATAAAAGAAGATATTAATATTATTTTTCTTAATTAATATTCTAATTTTTGATTTTTATCAAGCGATTTTTTACAGTTATAATCAAAGACAAAAAAGGAGGATGAAATTGTATAATGTATTTTTTCCAATATATGTTAATAATGATGTAAAATATCATTTTAAACAATATTTAAGTAAAAAATGTATCAATTATTTCATTATTATTATTACTTTCATAATTCATCTACATTAGCGTTCAACTAGACGGATGGTACCGGACCTTCGAAACGTATTGATTCTCAGTAAGGCATGCGCAATAATGCCCTCTGAACCTAGCTATCTAGAAAATACTACACATTATATTTTCAGCAATGATGTTATAACGACGTTTTTTGATTGTATTTTAAAATATACTTGGTGTGTAATTGGTGTTACATTATCAAACAGTTTTGTGGTGGTGAAGTGTTCTTTTGGATGTCATCATTCACTATCATTGTAACATACGAGTAAGTCCAACAGAAATAGTGATAAGCCTTGTGCGAATTTGTTTGTAATTAAATGACTTTTTTTCTTGCATTTAAAATATTTTGCTTATACACTGACGGACTCATAAACTGCATCAATGTTTAAGACGCCTTTGAAATAAACATTTTACCAAGATTTCAAACTTATTATACATATTTAAATTGAAATCTATAGTTTGTTTCGTTAACTTCATAACAGTGTATCATATTCTAATAGTTTGTATACTGGAATTAAATTATTTTAAATAAAAACGATAAATGTAACAAAAATTGGTTTTAGTTGGTTTATAGAAAAATATGGTTTTACAATAAAAAAAGCAGTTGAAGCACAGGTTTATTTTTCTTTTAATAAGGTGTATTGCCTCCATGTGCCCTTATTACAGATTCTAATCGGTTCCGCATAGATCTGATTAGGGTTATTAAACGGTCTTGCCGAATATTGTTCCATTCTTGTGAAATTGCTGTTCTTAGTGCTGCCACTGTTGTGGGCACAAGATTTCTCGCATATACAGCTTTTTTTAAGCTCTCCCAAACATGCTCAATGGGATTAAGATCCGGGTTGCGTGCTGGCCAATTCATGGTACGTATCCCAACCTCTTCGCAATACTGTCGACAATAGACTCTTCTGTGACCGTCTACGCCATTTAAACATGTCCTGCACTCATCGGTGAACAATATGGAGGCCCATTGCTCTTCAGTCCAATTAAGATGTTAACGCGCAAATTTTTCTAAGAACCTGTCTCTACAACCCTTTGCTATATATACTCTAGAAACCGTAGACTGGTTTTAATTTAAATTTCTAGCAATCGTTCATTCATCCAAGCCTTTCCGCACCAATGCCACAATTTGAGTGGCTTGTTCGGACGATATATCCATATTAAGGTTTACGAAACTTTTGTTGAGTTTAAAAGACTAACAAAATCAATACTGTTGGTAACAATAATTTAAATCGCAAATGTAAAAAAAAACCAAATATAATTAATTTCAAACTTTACTCTAATAACACACGAATTTGGGACTATACATAAATTTTATTTTCCCGGCTATAATTTTATCTTTTACTGCAGTTCTATTTAGAAATTTTGTTTTTTTTTTTCAATGATTAAGCGACAGTGCCGACGATTTCATTTAATTTAATCTAAAAAAAAAAAATCGAATGTAATCTTGAACTTTGATGCAGTTTATGAGTCCGTCAGTGTAGTTTTGTGGTTTCTTTTCTCATGACATACATTATAAATATAATGTGTATACACAAGATTAGCATATCGCTAATCTTGTGTATACACTAGCTAATCTATCTCAGAAAAATGTTTTTTGGACTAGCTGTACATCCGCGCATAACTTAAAGAAATTACTAAGGGAAAACTTACAATATTATATAACATTTAGTTTTATTTTCGTTTGATATTAGTATTTATTGTTTTTTGCCATACCCGTAGATAGGGCTAAAGGGGGGAGGGCTACCGGATTATGTCGATCACTGCGATGGCTGTTCTCGGCACGGATCGGAGAAGCTGTGGGATCGTGTTGATATAACGCATCTGCTTGTGGCCCGGCGAAGCTCTCCTCAGGGGGCGAAGGTAAGGCCATCACGCATCCACGACCCCCTGGCGTAACCCCCAGGTTCCGCCCTATCTTTTAAGCCCTGGGTGTCGGGGTTCTTGGAGGGCGATGATAACATTGTCTCCGCCGAACAGGATCGACCCCTTCCCGTTTCCGCTCCACCGTCTCCGCTCCACCGTCTCTTTCTGGAACATGACGGTCTCTCAGAAGGAGGCTTTGGCCTTCCACGAATAATTTCCTGCGGAGCATCGCCAACAGTATTGCTCGCAGGGAAAGGTTTTGTCCGACCTCACGGACCAGGATCCCCTTCGGCACTCCACGTGGGGTAGGCCTCCAACGTATCATTCCCTTAAATCTATTCCGACATATTTGAGTGTTTTTCCCTGTGCTTTATTTATTGTGACAGCAAACGATACCTTCTCAGGAAATTGTGTTCATTTAAAAGTAAAATGTAAATCTGTTTTTATTTTAAATAAGTTTAATTACCTACTTATTATCAACTAACTGACTAACTGGTTCACTTTTCGCCCAGAGAATCGGAATTGCGATTCAAAGGGCAATGCTGCTAGCATTCTTGCCACCATTCCACGCGGTCGCGATTTGTATAGTAACTATTTTTTAATCGTATATGTATTTATTTAAGGCATTACTTCACATGTCAAACTAACCGACTTAGTATAAATTTAACAAAACCATGAGAAAATATATGCGAAAATAATTATTTACGACTTAAATAGCCAAATGTGGAATTCATTTGGTTATTTTAATCGTAAGACATATGTTATGATTACAGAAATCTGTAGAATAACACCAAGGGAAAATGGATCACAAAAATATTTATCAGTGTAAGTATCTTCTACATCTATTCTTTTATATCTATACTAATATATAAAGGTGAAGAGTTTGTTTATTTGATCCCGCTAATCTCAGGAACTACTGGTTCAAATTGAAAAAATATTTTTGTGTTATATAGCTCATATATAATATCACGCTACGAGGTATAATACGAGCTACGATTAACAACAGCGGAGCGTCAATAAAAAATGTTGCAAAAACAGGAAAATTGTTTTGAGAGTTTCCGTTGCGTGTGCTGTGTAAACGGTTAAAGTTACTCAACAATCATGTGTGACCGAATTATTTCTATAAAAATGTTCTAAAAAAAGTCCATGTTAGCATATGTCTATCTTTGCTGGTGGACTCACTATAAACCTTTTTTATCATAATATTTTTTTTCCAGAGTAATGTATTATTTGCGGAGGTCGTTTTCATAAACATGGTATTCATTCTTATTTAAATAAACACATTATTAATAAGAAGAATGTAATTAAAAAAAATGATCAAGTGCGCGGCGTGGCAGAGAGGTCGGTCACTAGCTCTGCGGTAGTAATGTTCGCTCCCGATATGATTTTACCAGTCCTAACTTCTATACGAAAGGGCAAATTCGAGTAATTTAAAGAGAAATTTACATGTACATAATCCACCTTTATTATGAAGCTATTTAATTACCTAAGGATTAATGTCATGATACGAATGTCATCATCGTTGGTTGCTAGCCGCGTTTTTATTGACTAATTTGAACAAAAAGCAGATATTCTGACTTAACTACATATAATAGTTAGATAATATATAGCCTCGCCGACTTTTGTATTTTGTAGATAATGATGAGTACTATAAACATTAACCCAGGTATCTTCAATAGTTTTCGCAGTGCACACCAAATAATTACTTTCATAAAAAATATATATACCTTGGGTGTAACCCAAGGTGGGTAAGTAAAAAAATTTTAAAAATCAGTACTCTAGAATTTGGTTTAAAAACAAACATACAAAAAAGCAAATGAGACCTATTTATATGTAAATATTTGTATAAATATAGATTACACGCGAGCGAAGCCGCGGGTAACAGCTAGTAAGTCATATATAGATATTAAGAAAGGAATAAATAAAACATTGAAATAACTGTTGTAGCGAATGCAGCCCAACGCGTAGGACAAGCCCAAAGGGCACAACTCGTTCAACGAGCAGGACAAGCCAAACGGGTACAACTCACCCAACGTACAGGACAAGCCCAACGGGTACAACTCTCCCAACGTGCGGGATACGCCCAACAAGCGCAATTTACCCAACGCGCAGGACAAGTCCAACGGGCACAACTCACCCAACAAACGCAATTCACCCAACGCGCAAGACAAGTTCAATGGGTACAATTCACCCAATGTGCAGGACAAGCCCAACGGGCAAAATTCGCCCAACAGGCGCAATTCACCCAACGTGCGGGAAAAGCCCAACAGGTACAATTCACCCAACATGCAGGACAAGACCAACGGGCACAATTCGTCCAACGTACGGAACTATCCCAACGTGTGGGACTAGCCCAATGCTTAGACATAGCCCAACGTAGGGAAATAGCACAAAGAGCAGAAATAATCCGACAGTTAGAAATAGCTCGAAATTTTGAAATAACCTTACGTGCACAAATAGCCCATCGCTTAAAAATAGCCCAATATACAGAACAAGCCCAATGTACTGGATTATCTCAAGGTGCGGAACTAGCCCAACTTGTGGAACTAACCCAATACGCAGAACTATCCCAACGTAGGGAAATAGAACAAATATCAGAAATAGTCCGACAGGCGGAAATAGCTCGAAATTCTGAACTAACCCTACGTGCACAAATAGTCCATCGCTTAGAATTATCCCAATATACAGAAAAAGCTCAACGTGCTGAACTAGCCCAACATGCGGAACTAGCCCAATGTGTGGAAGAAGAACAATTCCAACGTGCTGAACTTGTCCAACGTGCAGGATTCGCCAAATATGTAGAAATTGGTCTAAATTCAGAATCAAGCTTACGTGCTCTAGTAGCCTACCGCTTAGAATTAGCTAAGCACGCAGAAATGGCCGATCTTGAAGAAAAAACCCGAAACGCTGATGCAGATGCAGAACAATTCAAACGTGCAGCACTTGTCCAACGTGCGGAACTATCTCAACGTGCAGAAATAGCTCAATCTGAAGCACTAGCCCAACGAACAGAACTAGCCCAACATGAAGAATTAGCCCAAAGTGCAGAAATAGCCCAAACTGCAGAACTAGACCCACGTTCAGAAATAGCCCAGACTGAAGAACTGGCCCAACATGCAGGAATAACCCAAAGTGCAAAACAAGTCTCACAATCAGAAATAACCCAACGTGCATCATTAGAGGAACGAAGGAAAATAAATGAATACATCATTTATTTGCCCATGATGTTTGAGTCGATCGACAAAGAGAAGCTTATGTTTTTTTAATATATGCCATATTATAGGTAAAGGCAACCGTTATCCCAAAAAATGCTAATGAAGAACCAAAAAAAAACTCTACGCTGATCTCCAAAATTGCAAAGACAATATCATGGCCAAGGTAAATTATGAACTTTTTATTGATATTATTATTTTCGTAGGACTTTAGTTCGCAATCCACATTTTTCTTTAATGTAAATGCTGTTATGTTTTTTTCTAGATATTGAAGGCGATGGAAATATCTGTCACTCAAAAGCCAGAACTAATTGCGCCGAAGAAACCACACCACCCGCCTCCCTGAAATCACCATTAAACACTTACATATTTATTTATTTTCAAAATACGTACAAGGTAAGAACATATGAAATTGATTAATGTAAGCTGTTTTTATTGAAGAACTGTGCTAGGAACTATTAAAAAATTTCATAGGCTTTTTGTCAGCTTATTATCAGTTCTATAGTTATCAAATTACGTTCACAAAAGAGACAAGAAAAAAACACGAAAGCTAACTTTAATGTTACATTTTTAAATGATTAGAATATTTGGTGGTGCTATATAGCCAGGACCAAAAGTGATTGTGAAAGTTAGAACAATATATGCAAATAAATTAAAATTTTTTAAAGTTACTTAATGCCGGAGATTGAGTTATTCCACAAAAGTCATACTTGGAAACTAAGGAAGAAATAAATAGAACATTGAAATAACTGTTACAGGGTACAACCGGTCAACGTGCAGAAGTAGCCCATGTAAAGAAATACCCCATGGTCGAGAACTAGACCAACATGTAGAACTAGCAAAACAAGCAGAACGTGCAGTAATAGCCCGAAGTATAGAACTATTCTAACACGAAAAGCCCGATTTTCAAAAGTACGCCCCGATCATCGGTATCTCCGGCAACATCTATTGTAGCGGGGGGAGAAGGTTGGCAAAGCGTCTCTTTCTTTTTCCCGATCTGCGTCGGCGGAGTAGATCTGCAGTGGCATCTTCTTCTCGCTCCCGATCGCAGAAGGAGGATGCGCTTCTGCGACATCACACTTTCACAGAAGGAGACCATTTTCGACCAGTACACCTCGCTTTCGAGCATCGCGTTAATGATGCTCAACAAGGAGAGGTCTCTACCTACAACTGTCGCCAGGGAATGCCTCTGGAGCTCCCACGTGGCCCACTCCGTCAAGGTGTGATGCGCCATGTCGTATGACGCACCACATTTGCGACAGGAGGGTGACACCTCCCACCGCGCTCATGCAAGTACTGACCGAAGAAGGCGTATTCGGTAAGTATTTGCGTTAATCTGAACGAGAGCGTGCTTCGTTTCCTTTTGACCCAGCGACTCAAGTGGGGACGTACCGCCTCCACTGTCACCAAGCCTGCCAAGAAGTGCAGATATATCTCAATGTGCTGATCTATCTCAACGTGCACAGCTAGCCCAACGTGCAGAACTAGCCCGAAGTGCAGAACTACCTCAACGTGCAGAATTAGCCTAAACTGAAGAACTATAAAAAAATGTGCAGAACTAGCCCGAAGCGCAGAAATAGCCCAAAGCGCCAAAGCCCAAATAGACTAATACGCATTAATAGAGCAACGAACGAATATAAATGAACATTTATTACTAATCTGCCTCATAATGTTTGAGTCAATGGTCAAGAAACAATTTTGCATGTATATGACGGCGCATTTGATTACGAGAATAAACGATCAGGTATGAATGTACGAATGGTAACCTAGCAAACGGTTATCGGCCAGTCTCGTTTACCCTAACGCAACACCGAACACTAATGCAACAACAAATAACAGGACCGCCATTACCGAAAAGAAGAGGCGACTGGCGGATGTTAAGAATACCGTGCTACGTGTTTGGTGGAGTGTTATCCGACTGGTTGTTGAAATATTCTCCTCGCCCGCCTGCTGGATATAAAAGGAGTCGATAGATAAAGAAGATATCATCATCTTCCCTTTAAATATATTTGTTCCATGTGTGAAACTTATGTATTTTTTTTTATATGCCATGTTATAGGAAGTAGCAGCCTTTGAATGTCCCTCTGCTGGGCTAAGGCCTCCTCTTCTTTTTGATGAGATGGTTCAGAGCTCATTCCACCTCGCTGCTCCAATGTGGGTTGGTGGGAATACAAATGTGGCGGAATTTCAGTGAAATTACCCACATGCATGTTTCCTCACGTTGTTTTCCTTCATCGACAAGCACGAGATGAATTATAAACACAAATGAAGCATATGAAAATTGTGCAAGCGTTCAAACCACTAGTCCATCTCTTTTATTTATAGGTAAAAATTGTTATCCCAGAGAATGCTGATGAACAAAGAAAGAAAATTGTAAACTGAAATCAATCTCCAAATGTCATGGCTAAGGTATATTATGTATTTTTTATAATATCATCATTTATATTTCAATTTTGCTTGTAATGTACAAAAAAATATGTTAATTTGAGGAAACTCGTATGTAAATACATACGAGTTTCCTCAAATTAACATATTCTAGATATTAAAGGTGATGGTTTGCCGGATATTATTAATCCAGAATTCTCTCAGCCACTAGTTATGCCAAAAGAACAACCCCATCGAGAAGGAGCCTCAATATCAACAATAAATAATTAAATAAAAAAAAAGAATGTACTGGCTTCAAATTGATAAATATAAAATTATCAATTTGACATGTTGCTGTTGTTGCTGTTGTTTTTCTCAGTTAAATAACAGCTCTGTGATTATGTAATAAATAATTAATCGGTATCAAATTTTTCTCATTTTAGAGACACGTACGAAACATTAAAAATATACTTTTTATTCATAATTTATTCATAATAGAGATTGAACATAGTAGTTGAATATTACAATTTGGTTTGTATAAATTAATTTAATAACAATTAGGTGTAGCACTGTACTCCTCGCTAAGTTATAAAATAATCTATATTATTGTATTGTAAATTGTCGGAATATTTGTTGTGTATCCTAAATGAAAAAGAAAATGTGATGATGAGAAATAAAAAAAATACAATGACGTATTATAGGGATGTAACTTTTAAAGACTGTCTATTTTTAAAAGCTTTTAAATTTTAATAATCTTAAATCAATTTTATTTTTGAAATTGACTTATAAAGTAAATTAATAAACAAAGTACAATGTACTATAAGGATGTAACTTTTAAAGTCTGTCTATTTTTAAAGCTTTCAAAGTGTTAATAATCTTAATATTTATTTTTTATGTAAACTTTATTTAAATTATTGTACTAATTAATATTGTTAATATGTAAAACTACTGTGAATGTAATATTTTTTGATTGATGTTGTATTTAAAATAAAATTAATCGTCGAAGTGTCGGATGCTGATGTACCTAGTTTATTTTATTACTCGTTATGAGTAGTGAGTTGCTCAAAAATATGTTTAGATGTTTCCTTGATTTATTAAATGTCAGCAACGACAAATGATGATTATGTTTTATTATATATGCTATTCCCTTCGATCTGTAATAATTATAATACTAGAATAGATTAATTTAGAGCCTCAAAATTTTGAATATCTTTCTATATAATAGTTATAAACATGTGACATATAGTATCCTGGCTGCAAGATCATTACATTCATAGTGTATATAATCCAAATCTATTTTTTATTATAAATGGTAGAATCAATTTTTGCCAGGGTGCCAATCAAAATTTGGCCGCGAGTACTTTTAATTAAAATAACATTAATTGACTTTTTCCAAAAGAATTCATTCACTTGTTATGAAAAAAAACTACAATCCACTCCGTTTTCCACCATTAATGACGTGACTAATTATATACAGGTTGTAACAAAATTCGTGTCCGACACCGACACTGTTGGTGGTAAAAACGTGGACTACTGAGTTCTTGACCTCGTGTCTTAGTTACCCGATAGGTAAGAGCTATCGAGCGCTATTGCCCGCAACTGTGTTGCCATGTAATTTTCGTCACTTAATAAAAATAATAAATTCTGGGATAAATTTTTTGCTTAGTTGTACGACTTTCCATTGACGTCCGTCGAGTTGGGGGTTGATATTTATTTTACAAACAGGTTACATTATTATAAGCACACACGCAAAGTTTCAACATGCGGAGATGCGTACTTTTTCAGAAAAAAAATATTGAAAATCAATTATTTTTCAATATTTCATGTCAATCCGGTAGGAATTTTGACATATTATAAAAATGTAACCTTTCTGTAAAAAAAAAAACGGTTGTGTGTTCTTTTATAACTTTCAATAAATTTATAAATGAGCAAAACTCATTGAATTGACTTATAAACGTCATTTAAAAAAAAAGATAATAAAAATACATGAAGCTTTTTTTTTTTTTAAAACATCTACTTAATATATACTTATCTATACTACTATCTATAAATCTATTGGTTCTGTCTAGTTTTTCACCTAATTTTGTGATAAATAATCGTTTTATGATGAATTCACATTATATTATTTTTTTTCAATTTTTGTCTGTCTGTCTGTCTGTCTGTGTGTATGTCTTCTTATAACTCAAGAATGGCTTGATGAAAATTGGTACTCACAAAGAAAATGTGATAGCGCAAATGTTAGGCTATATATATGGCCATAGGTGTGTGTTTGTGTGTGTGTGTGTGTGTGTGCGAGCGTGCGCGTGTGTGTTATTATAGTAATAAAATAATTTATAAATGAAAAGAAATTCAACGCATGTATTTTCATATACTCATATAATAGGTTTTGTCAATTATTTATTATCAACTTTCATTCATTTAATTATAGTAGTTAAATGTATATATACCATTTATCTACTCTTATAAAGCACACTTTTTCGTTCTTATTCCTTGGTAGCTATCAATAAAAATAATAAATAAATTGAAAATAGATAATGAAAACAAAAATCGAAAATTAATTCATTTCGATTTAACACTAGTAAAATTAAATAGGAATGGATTGAAGCGTGGCTGGTTGTTTTGTGGATACGAGCAAAGGTGGATTCGGTTGACATGCTACGAGTGATTAAGTAATGCATGAATTGGTGGAAATGTGGGCGAAGAAGTGGAAAGGTGGACGACAGCAATCATTTCAAAACATTTGAATTTTACATTTCTTGTATTTAATTGGAGCTTGAATTGAAATGAATAAAACTCATGATGTTGAGTGAGTGACAGTTGTTACACACTTGTACTTACAAAATAATATCTCCTGTCCAGTTACCGATACCGATAGCAAAATATGAAATCGTTCGAAATTGCTATGACTCAGCAAGCATTGTGGCTTATTACTCTGGCTTATAGTTTCCTTCATTAGAAATTACATGCAATGTTATAATTAATATGTTAAGGATGAGTTTATGTGACCAGTACTAACCATTATTTTCTAAGCTCGTGTAAGCTGAGTCATATGGTAACTGATCGTACTAAGCCCCGACTTGATAAAAAGATATTATTTACAATATTGTAACACTCTGTGGTTGCTTAACATCACTTGACATAGCATTGTATGTTAGGAATGACATAGAAATTTGATTTTAATATATAAATATTACTATAAATAAACTATGAAATATTACAAACAAACGTATTACCTCCATATTTAGTCTTTGGAATATAAAAACGTATGACTCTTTATTCCAAGTTATCGTTTAATTGATTTTATTTTATAAATCAATAAAACACGAAAAATTAAAAATTCCAATAGTTATTAGATCATTATTTGTCAAGCTATAAATATTTAAGTTATACATCGCTTTGATTGTTTGAAATTTTTAAATACATTTGTGATGATTAATTTATTGTTTTACTATGATAATATTCAAAATATAATCCGTTAGAAGTAATGTAATTATTCTGAATCAAATATAATTGTTTTACGCAATAAGTAAAACTAATGCAATTTGAATTCTGTAAACAGCGCCATCATTGAACAGAATTAAAAAAATGTTTGCTTATATTAATTATTTACCTGGGTCAAGCTATACAACTGGGCCGGCACAACTTTGAAAAGGAGGCCAAAAGAAGAATACCTTTGGGCTGGGAGGCATTCGGGAGGTTACGTCATATTTTTGAATCGTCGATCCCACAGTCGCTCAAGACCAGGCTCTTTAATCAGCGCGTCCTACCTGTAATGACTTACGTCGGAAGTGGGCTGGTCATGTCTCCAGGCGTCTTGATGGCCGATGGAGTCGACACGTGTTAGAGTGGAGACCACGCTTAGGCAAACGTAGTGTAGGCCGACGATTTAAAAAAGGTGGCAGGTACGGGATGGATGCAGGCTGCGCAAGATCGGGATTGTTGGCGTTCTTTTGGGGAGGCTTTCATCCAGCAGTGGACGGGGATAAGCTGAAAAAAAAAGAAAAATTATTAGAACTTGTTGGTGGCCATTAGTGAAAGGTGGTACTAGCGGTTTATACTTGTCGAAGTGCCCACCGGTGGCTAATAATAGGTTGGCACATATTGATCGATAAAAAAAAGATGTTTTTGCTTTTTTTTTGCTTTTATACGATAAATATTTTATGTTATACAATAAAAGTGTTAAACAAATAAATTAATTAAGAAAGCTATCAAATCAAAGTTGGAACAGTTTCAAATTCATAATTGGAACAGTTTCAAAGTTACAAATTGTAGGGCCTCGTTTCTTAGAAATGGGCACGTGTCCTCCAAAATTTGCCAATCAAAAAAACGTGAAATGATTTTTGTTATTTCTCGCTCTGGCGTTTCATCGATTGTATAAGAGGTACGTGACATGCGCAAGTACAGCAGGGTTTGGCGGTTCTGATATTCTAGGCATTCTTGTTTCTGCGTTGACACTATGATGTAGTATAATATTAATTATAAAATATATTATAATTTTGTTGTAAAATTAAGTAGTTAAAAAATGGATGTAAAATTATGGATTTATCAGCGAAATACGTAAGTAAACTTTTTTAATCGAAGTTTATTAAAATAATTTTCGACGGAATAGTTGTAAAATATGATTATTTTTAGAAAATATATTTAATATTATTATAGTTTACTTATATTTATTTCGATATTTTAATAATTTAGGTCGTTACGTCGTTTAATTTAATTTTGATTAATATCTTTGTTCGCCAGACAGGATACATCTGAGTGCATCGTATGTATCGTGATATGGTGTGAGTTGAATCTCTCTGTGTGTATATATGAATAAGCGTCTGATTTTTTTAATCGGATGTGTGTGTATTTTATATTTATATTTGAAAGGATCATAGTATCGAGACGTAATTATTTGTATTTATCTTCCACAGCGAATAACCGACATCTGCTCCGTTGAATACCGAATGCCACAGAAATACTAAGACCAGTCTAAATTGAAAAGAAAATGATTTTATCAGAAGTACGTAACCTACGTACGTATCCTATCATTTATGAATGCATTTGTAGGGACATTCTATCGAGACGTAATTATTTGTATTAGTGTTTAAAAATTTAACAAAAACATGTGTGTATGTTTCGAACATTTTCGTTTTGTTACTATTTTTTTATTGATAGTACTTCGGATCGAATCGGTTGACAACCAAAAGAACCGGCCTTGAAGTACAAAGCGAAGTTGCTAAACTTTTATTTGGGTAAATACCATTCAAAGTTTAAATTGAATTGTTGTATGTAAATACATTATATTTATGAGGGTTGTGTTTTATCAAAAACAAAACAAATAAAAGTTTTTTATTGAAAATAAAATGACGATATATCCTCTAATCTTAACATTTTTTTTTTAATTCATACACGTTATGCTATAAAGCTGAAAAATTAATTGTATTTGCAAATACTTTTGTAACGATATAATTTGCCGCTTCATATATTTTATGTCCTGTAAAATCTACACCGTCTGTTGCATGTCAATCACTCTTCAAATCTTTGTTTCTTGAATCAGCCGCTGCCGCGCTGTTGATACGAGATGACTACGGAAAAACTTGATTGCGTTTGTATTAATTGTCATATAATATACATAATAACTGTATGTTAAGCGAGCTGTATTTCCTGCATTATAAGTGTTATTAGTTTCTTAGTTTTTTTCAGTTAGGTGTTAAAAAAAGGGTTCGTAATTTCTAAAATTGTAAAGATTATTTAATTTTATCTAATGATTTATAATATTCCGCTATAATTATATATTATATGAAATATAATCGCAAATAAAATATAAGTGTATCGAGAGCGGTGTGTAACGCGTGGGTAAAAACTGAAATTTTCATGACTCGGCGCCCCAAGAGGACGAATGTAGAAATTATATCACACCACGCAAATAAAGTTATAATTACAATTTATGATATATATTATAAAATTGTAATATTAAAATTTACAGAAAAACCAACGTGCACTCCGTTAACTACCGAATGCCACAGAAATACTAAGACCAGTCTCTTATGCGAAGAAAATATTTAATCAAAGGTACGTATGCTCACTATTCATACTATCAGTTTATGAAACAAAACGAGTTTGTTATTTTATATCGAATGCTCTATTAAACATTTATTTTTTCATGCGAGATGAGGGAGATCGCGCGACTTCTTTTGCACCGGAGAAGATACCCAATTCCGTTGAAAGACATGAATCAAACACACATAAGACCAAACGTACCAAAAATCTACCAAAAGTACCATTCCAGATACCAAATTAAATCAATATCTGGACTGAAGAAGAAAAAGAAAGCGCCTCTATAAAGGTAGGTAGGTAATTGTAATACTGCGACAGATTAAACGTTATAATATATTAAATTATACACGATCATATAAATGAATTCAAAATTATGTTTTCTAGATGCAATGCTTGTTAGAGAAACTCCCAAGGTGTTTTCCGCTGAAAATATCAAATACACGAAAGATACGAAACTCGATGTCGATATATAATAAATATAATTAGGAAAAAACAGTTTACTAGCCTGCATGTATAAGCTATTTATAATTACGATATCAAAATAAATCATAATTATTTTATTTAATCATAATCATAATATTTAGGCTCACCGTTGCTATAATTTATATCTTATTTATTAAATTACATTGTGTAACATATTTTTTATATTGCTACTATATCCTACAAACGCTGTTAACAGAATAGATAAGAAGGCATGAAAAAAAAAAATAGAATATCCGGATTATATATAAAAAAAACATACAATAGAAATCTTTTTTGAATTTTACTGTGAGAATATTTAGAGATAATTAGTCTTAAGCCCAAATAAAGTTCACCTAGATATTAATGAATAGAATTTTTGATAAGAAAAAGATATCTCTGTACATATTGGCGACGAAGAGGTCAGACATACTTTGAAATAGGCAAAATATCATCAAGTATCGTTCGTGTCTCTAGTCAATTGTATTACTTTGATTTTATATAAAAACTGAGAAGAAGCTGTTTAATTTTAGTTTAATTTATCTGCTGATTATGTCAAAGAATGTGAGGCTTCTTCAGAGATAATCTGAAAACTTTTAGTTCTAAGCTTCTTATTCTGTTAATAAGTAACTTAACTTGCAATGGTTCTAATGTGAGTTCCTATTAAATGTAGTATAAGAAGAAGAATGTACCGTGGGGTGAGGTTGTGTCTTCTAAAAAATATTTACTGTATCCGATAGAAGATTGACTCGTCTAACTAACAGTTCATTGCTCATTTTTTTATCATCATTGAAAATCTTATACAAGAATTTCATATCGGAAATTATTTGTAATGTAATTAATATACGCCTCTTGTAACTCGGTACATTTGGAATTAGGCTTAAATAAAAGTAGGCGGCACAGTAGCAGTATTTTGAATGTATGTTAACGGTTAAAAATAAGTCCACAAGCCGATATATGTATATTTAAGAAACAGATCATCTGCAGTTTCCATATAAAAACTTATATTTAAACTACGATTTAAATATATATTGTTTATAAATATTGAAATCCGTGGATTTATTATTTGCACACATTGGATTTGTTTTTAATTTTACGATTATGTAGTATTTATATGATCTAAAGATGACTACTGTGTTGCTGAATCAACTACCTCCCTGTTAAGTTTAATAAGTTTATTTAGGTAAGTGTAATTTTAATTAATTAAGGTAGGTTTTATGACATAGATGTAAAACACGATCTAGCAGAATTGAGTAGTTTGTACATAGCACGTTAAAATATAATCACGCATTATCTTAGATTAATTATGTATATATAATACCTTGTATATTTATTCAAAGCGATCGATTACCTTACTATATATATTATACCAGAATAATTTCAACTTAGCTATTGATTAATTATTAATATACTCTATTTTATTTATTAATTTACTCGGTGGTAGAGCTTTGTGCAAGCACGTCTGGTAGGTACTATCCACTCATTAGATATTCTATCGTAAAACAGCAGTACTTTGTATTGTCGTGTTCCGGTTTGAAGGGTGTGTGAGTCATTGTAATTACAGGCACTAGGGACATAACATTTTAGTTCCCAAGGTTGATGGCGCATTGGCCTTGTAAGCGATGGTTAACATTTCTTACTATGTCATTGTTTATGGGCGTTGGTGACCACATACCATCAGGTAGCCCATATGCACGTCCACCTACCCATATTATGAAAAAAACCTATTGTATAACAAATGTAATAAGGCAATGCGATGATATTTTTAATATAACTAAATAATTTATGTATGTATAATGCTGGTGGATACATCAATTTACATCTTTGTAAAATCTTAACCTCTTTTAAACATTTTATATAGTATTATTCATAATTTTACATTAATCTCTTTTTCGAGTATAATGTATAAAATGTATATTATAAAAATATTGCGAAAGTTAAAAAAATTGTAAAGTCCGCATGCATTGCGAAGTTTTTTTTTTATGACCAATTATCCAATAGCACTCTCTTATATTATGTCAATAACCTTTACAAACCAACTAATAATTGTACAATGTCAGATGAGCAAAAATATTTTTTTCATAGACTGTCGAGTCCGTGCGTTCCATTAAGGTTTCTTCAATTGTTAAAATGCATATATTATTTTTTATTAAATTTATTTTATATACAAAAATAAATGGGTAAAGATAAGTTTTTCGTGTTAGTTAATAATTTTCTTGCTTATTTTAAATCGGAAATCGATCTCTTTTTTATTAGTGATATATAATGGCTTTACTTATAAAAATTGTTAAGTAGGTGGTTAGCAAAACTCTGATGTCTCTCTTTCTCATTTTTGATTGAAAGAAGACGGCAATGTTTTAATAATCACCCTATAAAGATTTATTATAAATTGGTGGGTTTTTTTGTTTTTTCAATAATTATTGTAAATAAGTTTTAATTTATTACCAATCGTCCCAATAGAGTTAAAAGTCTCTAATTCCCAAAATGGCTATTTTGATTTATAAATGTGATAAAGCACGCCAATTTTCAATTTAATTTACTATCTTACTGTCATGTCAATATGTTTCTTAATTTAATTTAGAACGCAAGAAAAAGATACCAATTTTACACGAGGCCACGTTTCGAGCACTCAGAGCGTCCGCCCATATTGGCGCTCCGTAGAGTGCCATCGAGCGTACCATGCTGGTGTATAGGTGCCTGCAAGGGGCACCTGGCCCTCCAATGTCTGCAGCCACCAGTCTTAGGGCCAAGCGCCGGAAGTGCTCCTCGAACTTCCACCTGCCGTCGAGGACGAGTCCCAGGTACTTCATCGTCGACCCCATGGTGATGGAAGTTCCGCCGACTACAATTGCCATCCCCTGAGGTGGAGCATTCCGAGGCCCATGAAAGACTAGGGCCTCGGATTTGTGTAAGGCCACCTCGAGGCCCAATGTGCGGATGCGGTGGACCGCATGAGCCACACCCGCCGTGGCTAGATAGGCCGCCTCTCGATGGTTGCTGCCGCGGGCCAACACGAGGGTGTCGTCAGCGTAGCAAGTGACGCTGACCTCCCGCAGAGTGGCCCCGCGGAGCACCCAATCGTAACCGATGTTCCACAGTAACGGCTCCAATACCGAGCCCTGTGGAACACCGCATGTCATGACCCTCCTGCTCGAACCATCCTTCGTCGGGTAGACGATGAGAAGTAGTCGGCGATGGTTCGACCCAGGTAGATCGGGACACCATGGTATTTGAGGCCCTCGAGTATAACCTCCCAGGGCAGGGTTTTGAAGGCGTTGGAGATATCCAGCGACACTGCCATCAATACCCCACCCCAAGAAACCTCCTCCTCCGCGAGCTCCCTTACCCTGGCAATCGCGTCTAGCGTCAAGCGGCCAGGGCGGAAGCCATACTGCCACTCGTTAAGACCTGGCTCCATGCTGCCGACTAGACGGGCTGCGAGCATACGCTCAAAAGCAAGGCAAGGGCGCGCCTTCCTACTCCGCCTCCGTCTGTGCTGTGACGGACTCCCCCGAGTCCACCACTGGAGGCCGGGCGTCAGGGGCCGACGCCCCGCGGCGGATCAGATAACTGGCTCCGTCGCCAACCACTCTCCAGGCCAAGTCATTGCGGCAACGCTCGACCTGCGAACGCACGTCGCCACTGACCAGGCCGCCTTCGGCGCAGCGGGATGGAGTTGGTGTCGCCCTTCCGCTGCCGTTCAGCCGCCTCCTTCTGCGACATAACAGTGTCGCTGAAAACACAAAACGCCGCCTCTTTGCTTTCGGCCATTTTTCTGGTAATGGCGGGAAGCGACAGATCTCCTCCGAATGCCATGGACTGCGCGAGGCTCCGCCCAAGCTGGGCACTCTGCGCGCGTGTGTTCGGCCGTATCCACGGCTCGTTCGCCACAATGGTGGCACACCGGCGAGGGTTCCCTACCCACCACCTCAGACAGGTACCTGCCAAAGCAGCCGTGGCTGGTCAAAAGCTGTATGAGGTGATATGTGGGTGGGCCGTGCTTGCGCTCGATCCCCTCCTTCAATACTGGTCGAATGGCTGCAACCAGTTCCCGGCTAGCTCCCGGGACGCCCAAACTCTCCGCCCAATTGCCAAAGAGGCGTTGTGCCTCCTCCCGCCACTGCTGAATCTCACGGAGGTGGGGCCGATTGGGGGAGGTGAAGTCAATACACCTAATCCAACTAACATTTTAACTAAATAAACAAATAATCTATCGATAAATAATTTGGATAAGTTTTCTTTTGGAAAATAAATTGTCATTTTGCATCAATATAAAAAATATATAGATTGGCCTGGATGCCTGTCCATTTGGATTAAACTATATATAAATTATCTTAAAACATCATGTCTTTTTTAATAAAAATTTTATATTGCTCTTTTTCCAGTTAATGACTTCTTGCTCTGCTGAGACGATTTATATTTGCTTAGAAACTAATGGATTATATAAACTAGTTTTAGATTTAGTAACTCTAAATGAAATATTTATTGAGTTAGAAAAACGAAAAGAACAAAAAACAAAGAAAAAAAGAAAATTGTAAAAAAATATAAAGAAAACAATAGTTAATGTAGAGTTTATGCATGTTGAGATTACTAATATAAAATATTGGTTATAATGTACATACATTTTCGTTGAAAAGCCACATAAAGGTTGATGTTAATTATACTAAGGAGGCGCTTTATGCTTACTCTTAAGCGGTGAATTTTCTCCAACTTAGGTTAAACACGATTTTCCTCTCATTTATTTGCTAGTTTTTAGTAGATTAAGTATTTTATTATATAGTTGCTGTCACATTCAGAGACATTTAGTAAACTGTCTCAGAGTTTGGCAGATAGTATTTTTATTTTATTAATTATGCGAATATCATAGTGTCAAGCAGAAACAATTGATTAATATATTGTAAAAATATGATTTCAATATTGTTACTCTTAAAATATTTTACAAATTATTGTATGGATATTTTTTAAAGATATTTTATTTTTGAATAGTGGTTTTGAAGGCTACGGATAATTAACTTGAGCAAAGTTTTGAACAGTGCTCAATCATCTTTGACTTTACACGCCTTTACAAGCCTTTGAGCGCTATTCGTAAATGCCAATTCTTAGAAAAAAATGTTTTTATTATCTTAATTAAAAACTTTGGGCAACTCTAAGTGAGTGATGTCATAAAAGTTTTTGAGGTGTGGTTGAAGTTATTTTTATATTGCAATGTATCAAACATTATCAAATTTAAGGAGGTGGAAGGATCTTGTCAGATCCGTCTGGGTTGAACCACCTTCCCGTTGAAGACTGTTTCAGCCTTACGCTTTCACCGGACTGCAACAAAGAAATGGGAGAACCAGTTTTTCCTTTCGTACTATAATTTGTACTGTTTCCTTATTGACTTCATTTTTTTATTTCTGTACTTTCTTCATTCTACTTAAGTATTAGTTTTGATATTAGGATACTCGGTGTTCATTGTTAGCTTGTAATGTGTCTCTTGTAGGTTAATCTGTGTCTAATGTGATCCATCTTTAAGAATTCATCCATTTAAAAGTATTTTGATAGATAGACAGATCAAGATAAAATAGAAATTTTATCAAAATTATAATACTCCAACAGAAAATCAGGAGCCAGTTTTTAATCTTAGATCAATATAATTGTATACTTTAATTCTTACTGTTTCTGTCTATCTATCTTCTTTCGCATCTTTTTCTAACTAGTAATTGGTTTAATTAGGTTTTCTTTTTTATTGGTTTCTGATACTTGTCTATTAAATGTAATCTTATTGAATGAAGGTACGAATTATTGATTTCTTTCGCTCGATTCAGATTATTATATCCGAATTTAATTACCTCAGAATATAGTAAAAGTATATGTAAGCCTAAAAAATATATAAATCTATTGCCAAATAACTAAGATCAGTTGTACGTTTACCTGTTCTAAATATGTAATCTACAAAGAAAAGTCACAAATAAATTTTAAGAGTAAATATCTTTCAAGAAAAATAATATCTAAGAACTCTTAACATATTTAAACTTTAATAAAATAATTCTGTATGATAATGTTATTTTGTTGTACCGTTGTCCTGTACAATGAAAATCTCGTTGTTATATAAATTGTAATTTTACAAAACACAAATACTGCCCGGTGTACTATACTATATGAAGTGAAAATCAATTATCTACTCAAAAATATTTTTTTACCTCAATTCACAATCATCAACAGATATCATTGTTTCCATTTCTAAGATATTTCCTTCCCAACAAATAAAAGAGCAGACATTGAATGTGAAATGTTCACCACTGGGCTATACAACAATTTGCATATTATAATTGTTACACCTAATATTGAAATTTTATTGATTATTCCTGTTAATGTTTAAATATTTTAGAGTATTTTTAATTTTGTTTATTTTAGGGTTGGCGCACATTTTTCACAAACGCATTGTAGTGAATTTTCCGCTGCTATCACTTTTGGCGCGTACGAGATGACGTTGCTAGGCAAAAACATACTTCGACACGCGAAACTCAATAATTCGTGCATATTTAATATTAACTGTAAGCTCTCAAGATCAGACTGCGTAATTGATTTGCATTAAAAATTGCTCCGAGCTGAGATTTGCGAGATGTGCGCCTGCCGTTCTTCGTTCTTAAGTCATTTATGTATTGAATACTTTGTATGTTGATTCGAATAAAATATGAGGCTATTTTATGTTGTACCTAACCGTTTCAATTATTTTACATTCTTATTGTTTTATGTAATGTAATTTATTAAATAGAAAATAATAAATGTTGTGAACTTGTAAAATTTTCAATTTCATCAACGCCTACATAAAATAATATATTTGATAAATTTTGATAATTATTGAAGAAGAGTGTCTTGTGTGTTATCTAATTAATAACAAACAGAAATTTGAAACGAAGTTTTCTAATGAATATTAAAATATGTAGATTTTACTTAAAAATAATAATTAATAAAGTTTTAAATAATACTTTAAAGTATTAATATTTATCTAAGTACCAAAGATGAAATTTTTAGGTCACAGAAAAACTATCGTCTTCGTTGTATTTTTACTTCAAGTATATTATAGCTAACATACTATCATCTTTATCCTTAGTACCAATATCTTAGCTACTTATCTCGTCTTTCTACGGATAAAATAAGAATTTAATCCTGTACCACTTTTGAATGAGATATAAACATTGACCAGTTGACCTATTCGCTCGTACTGTGATAAAGCATTGTATAACACTTCCTGCGTTTTTGTAGATGTTTTGGTAAGCTACGTCATCAGCCAAATCCATTGTTGGACATAAGTCTCTTCCAAGGACCGCCAAAGCTTCCGATTCTGCGCCCTCCGCATCCAGTTAGTTCCATCCTACCACCGTTCGATTTAGTTGGAGGGCGCCCTACGTTGCGTTTGCTCATCAGCGGTCTCCACTCCAGCTCTTGTGCTCCAACAGTCCTTAAACGTCCGTGATCATCTCACTGCCTCCTTATCAAGCAAACTATGACGGTAAATCCGATTTTTCTCCGGATAACTTCATTTCTGACTCCATCCTTGACAGAGACAGAGACAAGACTTTGGTTTTCATTGAACTACGAAAATAATGTTTTCACATAAAATCAAAATAGCAACTTTTACTAAATATATAAGAAAATATACATAAAAAATGTCTGTTTGTCTGTGAAATTAGTAATTTCCGTAACGGCTGGATTGTATTTGACGGTTCTTTCACCGACTGATAGTTAAGTATAGCTCATTTTTATTTTAGAAAAAGGATTAGAGTTCCATAATATGAAATTCAAACGCATGAAATTCGAAATCCATGCGGACGAAGTCGCGGCCGGAAGCTTGTATTTAATAAAGCTTTTGACTTTGACTTCGACATTGACAACTGTATTAATGGCAAAGTATCGAATGCGGTGAAGATATCCGAACGTTACAATAATAAAAGTTTTAATGACAAGAAAAATAAAGTAAAATATTTTTTTACGATTTTTCAGTTTTTTATTATCTAGTGTACAATGTCCAGTTTAAAAACAAAACTTTATGTTCTTAAACCTTTTAACGAATAAAACAAAATTAACTAACATACGACGTACTTAACTACATTTCATTACATTATATAAAAATACTTAAAACATACAAACATGTCTTTTAAGATTGGATGCTATTCGCTAGCTTATTTTTAAACGCAACTTTTATCGACTTAAGTCTGGACATGCGCAGACCGTCCCCTTTGGTCAAGTTTGCTGTTTTACTCTGGTACCATAAAGACGTAATTATAAAATGCGCTGAGTTTTTAATGGATTCAATTAATAATTAGATTGTGTGTGATTAATAAAATAAGTGTTTTCAAATAAGTATCTCAAACGTAACTGGTGTAAAGAGATTGTGGGATTTGAACGTGAGTATTGTTTTTTTAATTATTATTCTCATTAAAAAATAATGTTTATTATAGCATAGTTCTATTTTTACTATTTAAATAATATATAATTCGTTATATATTCGTTTTAATAATAATTATGTTAATGCTGGCTAATTGATAGGCGATTTTCTGACTATTAAGCTTGCGTTTTTTAGTTATGCGCGTAGATATTTTTCGATAATTAAAACTGCTAAGGACGACTTGTTTTTTGCGCAAAATACATATTAAACGTCTAGATAAGTTCTACCCTAAAGGCGATTAATTAAGGATGTTTAAAGTATCCGCTATCGTTTGATAAGATACTTTACACAAATTGCTCGCGCATATTTTATAACTATCCGCCCTTTTTCACCCGCTTTAAGCGTTACTGCCCCGCCCTAGTGTATTGTAGTATGATGTATGATATGAAATGAAATGATGTAGGCAGCAGGTTGTTATAGTCTATTACAATATTTTTCAATAAATACTGGACTTATAGATTCTAAGCGTAACACGTTCATACAAACAAATTCTTCACATTTATATAATAGTATACAGCGTGTAACAATATTCGTGTCCGACCCGTGAAGTGGTTATTAGGTATCGTGAGTCGATTTAATATATGTAATCATTTTTAAAATACTAAGTAAAAAAATTACCCCCAGTAAAATAAAATGACGAAAATCACATGGCAACACAGGCGTGACGACAGCGCTTGCTAGGTACTTACTTACCTACCGGGCAGCGAGGACATAAGGCCATGACTTCAGTTGATCAGCTGTTGTTAATCGTTCGGTTACAGTAGTAAGAAACTGAATTTTACGGGACCGTTGCACATAGTTTGCACAGACGCGTTGTAGCACATTTGCTCCTGATTTCATTTAGTCATAATTACTCATACTCAGACATATTGAAATACTCTTGATTAGAAAACGTAAAACATATCGTGGAACACAAGCACAGCTACAAAACGACCACTCGCAAGTAGTTTACGCGCCAAACTGACCTGAGTGAGTGAGTGTAGTGTAGTAGTTAAGTGAAAACAATTGTATCGATAGTTTATAGATAACATTGACAATTGTGAAATTTGGAATACTATTGATAACAACAATACTACCGATACTATTGATAGTAATTCATTCGATAAAAACGATAGTGTCGATAGTATTGCAAAATACATAGTTTTGACCAAAACCTATCGATACTATTAATAACATCGATGGTTTTGTACTATCAATTTCGTTAATGAAAAATCATTAAAATAGTCCAAAACCATCGATAAAAACGATAATTTTGGTTAAAACTATTGGGTATTGCAATACTATCTAAGCTATCGAATGCATTGCTATCGATAGTCAAACTATAGATTATTCTACAACATGTCACGTTCACCAACGCTCGCTCCGCCGCTTCTTTGAAGAAGCCGACATCACCTTTCGGCATGAACCAGTGTCGGCTTAACAAAGAAAAATGTGTACGAACGAAAAGTAATAAAATATTTGGTAATAGCTTAGGGCAGTCTTCCATCACTCTCATTAATTTATTTTTATTTTATTTTTTATTTTATTATAAACATAAAATGTTATTGTCAAACAAATAATCAAGCGTTTTGAGATTAAAAAATAGCGAATTGCTTATACTCTGCGAATTGCTTGGTATTATGTTAAAATAAATGTTAACTACTGCTGAAATAGTAGTTTTGTTGACAGATCTAACTAAAAAAGAAAAAAAATACCTAGTATTTATTTATAAAAATCATGAGGACCGGGCTTTGAAAATATTGCGACTTCGCAAACCCTAATATGTATGACATTATTAAATATTTTTTAATTTAAATTATTAAGTAACGCGCCACCGCTCACGCGAACTGAAATGTGGAAACTGACAATATTTATGATTCCATTTGCTACTTTGAGATTTTTGGTATAAATTATTATTATGACGTAAGCAACCTGTGTAAGTATCTGACAAATCAATCAAAATATTCAATTATAGCTTGTCAAAATGTTATATTAGAAGCAATTTACGTTTCTTTCATGGTGATTGTTAAATAAGATCTAGAGCTTTTATGTAAGTATATACAAACCTTTAGGCACTTAAAATTGGGTTATTTGGAAAAAAATACTGGAAGCAATGCTTTCATATTTTATAGTTCGTTGTTAATCATATTAGATACTCAATAAAATAATAACTTCTTATAATAATAGATAAGTTTAATTGTGGAAATACATAAAAAGAGAAATATTTCTTGGGAAGCCCGTAGGAAGGAAGCTTCGAGAGAAGCGCTTTGTGGCATACCCGATCAAAGTGTTTCTCTATGTCCAGACTGACTGCTAATCTGTGAGTCAGGTAAACAAGAAGATCACCGGCTGAGCGACCTCGACGAAAGCCGTACTGGCGGTCGCAAATCAGCTGGTGCTCTTTTAGGTACCACAGGAGCTGGCAGTTAATAATGGACTTAATTATTTTAGAGAACAAGGAGGTGACAGCAACAGGCCTATAATTTCTTGGATCAATTCGGAACTACATATAATGTGTAGAAGTAGCGGAAAAGACGCGTTAAGACCGGTGCCAACTCGGGAGCACAAGTACGCAGCACGATCGGAGGAATGCCATAGGGCCCACTCGACTTATTAATGTCCAAAGAAAGTGCCTTACGAATCGCACTTGGTCGGGATTTAATTTCCGGCATCGTGGTATCACACCGCAGTGGTGTCTTTCCTTAGTCGAGTCGAATCAAGTGTCGAGTTGGACGCGAAGAGAGTGCTCAAAAGCTTTCTCCTTCGCGGTATGAGCCAAGAAGTCAGATGGAAAGGAAGGCTGACAGAAATTCCCTAAGACAGCCTTAGCGAGAGACCGAAATGCGCGTGTTCCCGATGGAAGATGCACCAATCTCTCGCCAATCCTCTTTTTTTTTTTTATTGTATATGGAGGCGGACGAGCCTTTGGGCCACCTGATGGTAAGTGGTCACCAACGCCCATAGACAATGGCATTGTCGATGCGATTGTTAACATTTCTTATCTTAACCATCGCTTACATTGCCAATGCGCCGCCAACCTTGGGAACTAAGATGTTATGTCCCTTGTGCCTGTAATTACACTGGCTCACTCACCCTTCAAACCGGAACACAACAATACAAAGTACTGTTGTTTTGCGGTAGAACATCTGATGAGTGGGTGGTACCTACCCAGACGAGCTTGCACAAAGCTCTACCACCGAGTAAATCCTGCCAATGTGCTCCGACTTCGCCTTGGCAATAGTGCTTTTAAAAGACCTAGAGGCAGAGTGTGCTGGTATTTACATCACGAGATGCTGATGCTTCAGCCCAGGTTTGATAGCATTCTACCTTTCGGCGTGACGCCGTTTTGCAGAAGTAACCATGGGATCTGCCGCCGATGGGTATTGCAGAGTACGGAATGAAGAGTTCCATACCCTGAAACACCACATCAGCAACTGACTCAGGAATGGCATCTGGATCATAAGGCGAGAAACAAATCCATGGGTAGGATGCAAAGAAGGATCCGCATCTCATCCCATCTGTTGCAGCACGGAATCTGTAGCCTGTTGGATGTGCTTAACGAGCCGGTCAGTTTCGGCATTACCGCTATGGGACCTATATAGGCACGCATAGATTCGCGGATAATCATCGCAGTCTACGCGTAGCCGGAGAATGGATAGGTTCCCCTCCCTTCAAGACTGGCGAGGCTATGAGAGCAGATATCCTCTTTGGCATAAACAAACCCCAGTCCACGGTACAAAGGAATGCTTCTACTTGTACCCCGGGTAGGAGAGGAATGAGGTATAGCCGGAGATGATATCTGGGTCTTCGCTGTCTCAAGATGGAAGTGAACGGTGCTTACGTTTGAATTCAGTCCCCTTATGTTGCAGAAATCCACAGCGAGGGTGAAAGGGGTTGCCTTATGATGGTTGCTCTCTTTGCTCCGACCATTTCCGAGCGTAAAATTGACCTCTTCCCTAGAATTCAGCAGGCAGCCTGGGCATCCTTGCCCAGGTGGTGTACGTCCTGAGCATGGATGTCTAAAGAGGGATTCTCTACCGCAGTCGCAGATGGTACCCTCCTGGGGTAGCATAACCAAATCCTGCGCGATCATTTTGAAGAGGGGGGGGGGTTATTGGGCCTCTGGGATTCTCACATACTGAACGAAGCGCGGTAGCATAGCTACCACTTTACGCCGATTTTAAGTTAGAGAGTGGTACTTTCCCAGGCGTGCCGGCTCATTCGGCCGCACATAATGGAACATGTAATCTTATAGTAGATTCAAAAAATTGAATAAGGAAAATAGGATTTCGACATAACGTAAATAATAATCTAAATCTGTTACTTCCCCACTTTAAGAGAGACAGTCTGTTTCATAGAAAACAATATCGTTTCATGAGGGGTCGCTCGACAACTGACGCAACTTATTATGAATATTTATAAATCGTGGGAGCAGTCGCAGAATGCCTTAGGTATTTTCCATGACTTATCCAAAGCCTTTGATTGTTTATATCGTGATGTTCTGGTCAGGAAATTAAATCACAATGGAAGCAGAGAATATGCGCTCAAACTTTTGACTTCCTATCTTAACAATTGAATTCAGAATGTCGACGTTAATGGGATAAGATCTCCTGTGGTGTCAGTTGGTATGGGGATCAATTCTCGGACCTTTTCTATTCCTTATACACATAAGTGACCTGTCTTTTCTTGTAGGGAACAAACGTGATATGTTATTGTACGCTGATTATGGCTCTTTAGTTCTTAAAATTAAAAGAAGACAAGTATAACATGATAATGCTATTAGGGATACTTTAATATCATAATTCAAAGCAACGCACCTGCAAGCTCTCGGGTGTTGTAGGTGTATATAGGTCTTGGTCACTTTCGGCCAGGTGTATACGCTGCTAGTTTGCCTCTTCTTGCATAAAAAAAAAAATAATACATTGGTTTAATTGGTATTTTCACTGTATAATTTCATATGGCATAACAATGTACGGTATAATTAATATTATATATGTGCTGATATGAGTATATTATGTGCAAAAGAAGGCTATTTGCGCAATCTATAACCCAGGATGTAAATAATCTCTAAGATAGAAATTTAAAGAATTTAAAATATTAACTGTTGCTTCTCAATACATATAATGTTATGTATGTACGGATAAATATTAATGATTTAGTGAGAAAATGCGATATTCATAACCTTGGTACAAAGAACAAACACAAACTAATTAATCTTGTTACTCGACTGCATAGAGTCAGTAACTCTTTTGTGGGGCAATGTATACGATTCTACAACAGGATCCCAGAAATCGTTCAAAATGCCTCTGTTATTAAATTAAAAAACAATTATAATACAATTAGTGAATTTATGGATAACTTCCTGTCTATTTTTTATACTGAAACAGACATGATAACAAAAAATAAAAGCCCACTGAGTTTCTTTCGCAGGTTATCTCAGGACAGGGTATTTCTATTCCAACCCGGTGGAAGTTTCTATTTTGACTATCAATAAGTAAGTGTAATGCTTCTATGTTAAATAAAGTAATTTGATTTGAGTTTGGAAGTATTCAGTGCTTACATTCCCTAGCCTCGGAGAACTCAATTGGCGGTTTGTTATGAACTTTCTACTAGACAAATATAAGAAAAGAGCCGATGATCTTCAAATTATTTATTTTTAGTCATATCTACGGATAATCTCGATCGAGTCATCTTTTAAACAAAAAATAATAAATTAAAATCGGTTCATCGGTTAAGGGGCTATGATATCACAGACAGATACACAGATAAATTCGGTAAATTTACAATTCTCCCTTTTTGAGTCGGGAGTGTCTGTGTAAACAATAAAGATACTTTCAAACAATTTAACTCCAATTATCCCATAACTATAACATAGTTTTAGTATTTCATTAAAATATCTGATAAATTCTTATAGAAGTAATTAATGTCAACCGTAGAATCCTGCTCAGTAGGTGCATATCTGACAGTTCTTGGTTTTTGTTTCTTTTTCTTTCTTAGATTGCAATTATGCTTTCAGAAATTAATAAGTGAAGTAAGAATTTGATTTCATCTTCTGTTTGTATTTTTTTCTTACGGGCTGTGGTAGGTTGTAAGATTTTAAGATTTTGCAAATATTTTTTCATTTTCCAACTCTGCCCTCTGTAATTTTTCCTCTTTCGAAGTTTATGTATTTTTCTTAGTACTAGAATAAATTGATGGTCGCGATTTAGTTCATTGCTTGTATATTTTTTTGTGATACGATTTTTTTTTTATTGAATTTTCAATTTTAATTTTTAGTTGTAATAGGTGTTTTAGGTTAATATAATTTTATTACTATTTATTAGTAAAATTAACGCGTTGTCAGATGAATAACGTAGAGAAAGTGCAATATTGAGCGGCATCTGAGTAAAGTAATTATAAAACAAGGTATCGAATTCAAATGATAGTTAATATGACGATAACTTACGACGAATTTATGATATGAGTATGGCATGTACAAAACTTCCTTGTGAGAATTACTTTGATCTGTGGCCGATTTTTCAATGTTTCTATCAATACACATGATATGATTATGATAATAACAATAATATAATTCGCGCGCTTGAAATATTGAGCGATCTCATTATATCTAACATCAATAATGGCGAACTTCCATACAAACTTTCATCCCCAATTTAAACAACTTAGATTATCGATTTTCAAAAACATCTTAAGCGTTGCATTTTACTACACACATTTCGAAATTTTTTATTTCTTTTATATGACAAATTCATACTAATCCATAATTTTTTTGAGGAATTCTCCAAAAATGCTTCACCAACTGCCTTCACTTTATAACAGAAACCTGAATACCGATTTCTATATAATACCAGAAATTACACATTTCCATACAAAATTTCATCCCCACTATCATCTGTCATCGTAGTTTACTAATATATTAATTAAGTAACTGCAAAATATAATATATTTGTGAAATAAAGCAAAATAAATACAGGTTGTAACAAAATTCGTGTCCGACCCGTGAAGTGGTTATTAGGTATCGTGTGTCGGTTCTATTTATGTAATAATTTTTAAAATAATACACGCTGTATAATACATTTGTCAAAATTGTCGAAATAATTCATTTTGAAACCACTAGGAGGATTCTATACTCTTATTGTCTAAAATAACGACACACATAAACCGTTCAAAGGTAGTTTAGTCAATAGAAAGATAAGATCTTGTTTATTAAAATGTTATATGAGGCATACGTAGTACTTTTATCACTAGGCCATCTACGGTAATCTTAAATAAAGATTGCGGACTTAAACCGGGGCAAGGGTTACTGATTTTTTATCTGTTCATATTCATCTCGAGATATGTAGTATGATGATGTGTGTGTCCACCATCCGAAATTGGAGTAATATGGTGGAAGAAGCTCTAATTTTTTTCGTTAGAGCCCTTTACCCAGCAAGGTCATTAACAAGCCACTGCTTTAAGTAATCATTATTGAAGAGCCCTGTAGAGTACACATATAATCTAATAGTCAGCATTCTGTAAAAAAATAAAGTATATAAATAATATTCATTCATTACATTCATTACAGTTCTGACAAAAAACAATGTATAAGACTACTATTTCTAGGAAGACTGATGCACTAGAGTCTTAAAATATTGTTGAATTGCTCGTCGTAAATACTTTTAACAGAGTCCACAACCTAAGTCCTATTCAGGCTGCTGAATAAAAACATTGGTCTGGTCCGGCTGAGCTTATAATAGTTAGATATTAAGTATCTATTTTTATTTTAAATATATTTCTTTATATTTCATTACTATATATTTTGTTGTTGAAGTGTTATGATGGGTTATGAAAGATGGCTGGCCGCCATGAGTTACACCAGACTAAGATGGGAACAGTATATCAACGCCAACGCTCTGAGTTTCTCAGATAGAGGTTTTGTAAGTGATAAAAAATTATCTTCGTCGCTGCCTGTTGTATTTTTTTACGTCCAGCTGATTGTTCATAATATAATGGCAGCAGTATAATCAGATATTTCTTTTTGTACCTTTTTAAATATATATATTTTTTTTTTTTTAAATAACGATACGCCTTAATAGTTTTTGTATTGTAATAAGAGTACTTTCACGCAATTAAATGTTAATTTTTAAGTCATACAAATCAGAGGGTTTATATATTCTATTTAAATTCCTTGACGATGACTTATCTTTGAGCCGAGCCAAACACTCATTACTCAAAGTGACTCAACAGTACTGGTCCCTTGACCGAGCTAAGCACTACTTAAAATCAAAATGTATTTAGTTCAAGTTCCTCGAAATTATCTCACTTCTAAATAAGATTACTAAATTACTAAAAGAAGAATTTAAATTATACTTGAAAGTATCAACATAAAAAAAGTAACGTTATTGTAAATATATTACATTAGCATTTAAATTATGCACTTAATTTAACATATATATTTGTCGGAGATAGATGATCCCAGATTTCAGCTTTTATCGATTCACCAAAAGGTCAGACATGCGCAGCTAGACTATATCATGAAAGGCAATCTAGCTACGCCTGGAAATCTAGGCACTCTGGATTCTGCATTCAGGCTCAAGTGACGTATAGTGTTAATTTAATCTTTTGATAATTTTCAAGTGCAGTTTGTACTAAAGGTGAATAATTAATTTTATTTAGAGTTGATTGTTGTTTTCAAATATTATTCGTAAGTAATGCATGTCTGTTTTGTAATCGTTTTCATTATTTTTATCATTGTGTTTTATTTTCTTTGGTTTTGGAACATGTTTCTGTTTTATTAGATTAAAGTAACAACGAAAATATAATTGGTTTGCATTAATCACTATTTAAATTTATTTATTTTTATTTGTTCATGTATTAATATTTTATCATCTTTAAATTAATTTAAATTTCGATCATTTTAACACAATAATAATGTTTTCATTAAATATTTACAACAGTAAAATTCATAATGGTCATGTTATTGCAATTTTTTATCGACTTCGACTAAAATTCTAGGATCGGTCGGGAGGGGTTACCTGCGCAGCTGCAACCAGGGCGGGAGCGGGTGTTGCATTCACCTTGCAACAGCTATGCGCATATACACTTCGCCATCGATTATATTAGACATCTTTCATCAACTTCGAAAATTTTAATTTCAGATCAGAATCATGATCAACAACGACGACTATAAGAAGAAGATGTCAATGGGGGCTGGGTTTTATTCAGTCCGTAGCCCTCCTGCGGATAGCAACATCCTCTGCGAGAATTTGGTGTGTACAATTATTATTTTTGTTAGTTCATAAGAAATAGTAGCCTTCAAACGAGGCGTGAAGAGGCATCTTGCGGGCCGGCAAGGCGGGGGCGGCTAGTGCAGATCATTCTTCCCCACTGCACTAGCCGTCATCGCGTTTGGACTCTACTACCACTTACCATCAAGTGGAGTAGAGTCATTTGCCCTCCCGGGAATTATAAAATAAAAACTTAAATTTAAAATATTTTTGTAGGTCGCTAAGTTGACGGATAGAAGTGACGGACCGTCGCAGTCCCAACCGACGCAAGACGTTCCGCCACGCCCGGATGTGGATAACCCTTCATCCGGTAAGGACCTGGATGTAGCTATACAAATCCTTTCAGTTCTTAGAAGAATGTCAGGTATTAACTGAAGTTAACTTTGATTTCAGATCAACTGTCCGATTCTGATAATTTGGAGATCGCTGATGAGGAAAGTGATTGTAAGTCTCTTATATGTCGTACATTATGTGAAAAGTAATTGTATTCAATATTAATCTCTTATATATTTTTATTTTTTTAGGGTCCTCAGGACCTCCGACGCCACTGAAGGTGCCTCGCGCGTTCAAAAAAAGCGATGACCTGTACGAAAAGCAGCCGGACGATAAGGATAAGGAGGTAATGCAACATTTACGTACTTAAACAATTTTATTCAAAAAATAAAATTATGATACCAATAATTGTAGGTTGAAGATTGGTCGACGGATACCGAAGACGCCCAACCGGAAGGTCAACCCAAAACTCAAACGGAAAGTCCACCCCAACCTTAAGTTTGCTGTTGGAGCCCGGATCCTCTCCTTCTTCGAACGAATCTTGATGTCTAAATAATAATAAATATTTGAATTCAATTTCAAATATACATTTTCATGCCTGTAGTAGGATGTTAACCATAAATGTTTATCTATGTTTTTAAATATCTGAATGTACTAGAGGCTTCTGCGACATTGTTATATGATATTTATTGTAGTTATTCTTAACTATTTATTTTAACATGATTACCTGAAATTGTTTCGATATATTAAACAAAATTTTAAATTAAGTACATTTATGTATGAATGTTATAACTGTTATATTGTATATTTAATAATTTTATATTATCAAACACAATAACAACGATTATTTTGTTCATAAGATTGTCACTTTCTATAATTATTTGGTATAATTTTAAGAATCATATACTCGTATATATAATATGTATTATAATGCTCTCATGCTATTTATAGGATAACTTTAGACAATTTTATTCAACTAATGATAATGTTAGTAGATTTTTCGATCAGTAACAGATATCTCTGTAAATAAAACATAAAAAGCAACCTGATAACTTTATCATTATCAGGTTATTAGGATTTAAAGGCCGGCAACGCAGTTGCATGCCCTCGGGTATTGTAGGTGTCCATGGGCGACTTTTAGGTGAGCCTCCTGCTCGTTTGCCTCCTCTTGTATAAAAAAAAGGATCAAAGTCATTCAACATTTCTGATTTCTAATTACTATCTTCTAACCGCCGGGTTATGTTAACCCCGTAGCGACAACGCCGCATGACTACTTGATGAAGGATCAAGTAGCTTTTAAAGACATCTTTGTATTTGAGTTTGTAGCTTATCTTTGTAAGTTGCTAAAAATGATATATAATTTGGTTAAGTATATGAAGTAAAGTTTTGTTATTGGAGGATTGTTAAATAATGGACTAATGCAAGGTTTTGATAACGTGGTTCGTATAGGTCTACGAATGCAACGATTCTATACTCAATTGTGTATTAAAAAATGAAAAACATTCGATAATTTGATTAAGAGAATTGCCATAGTAAACGTGCTAAATTGGGACCTATGATATTTCAGTTAAATATTACATAAAAATAATCAACATCGCAGAACATATAGCTGTAATGTACTTTTTAAATTTGAAAAACACAAAATGATGTAATGAGTAAAACTGTGTTACAGATTGGAATATACGAATAGTGTGTAAGTTATTAAGTTAACTAAATAGCGATAAGCTAAAATCAAAATTTATTTATAGACTTGTTTATATTTGGATTGTATTTCTAAAAATCTATTATAATTACTGGCGAAAGAGTTTTCTCGATCTCCCTTTAGATTAGTTACTTACTCTTGTGGTTAAACTTGCGACTCTATTCGCGTTATGTAACCAAATCTCTATCAGTGTCTTCCTACTATAAACTAAAAACTAACTAAACTAACTAAGTCTCCACATATCTGTTTCAAGTACTTATTTCTTTAACCATTTTTAAAACATATATGTTTTTTATTTATATTTATATTATATAATAATATATTATTTATTTTAAGACTTAGTCTGTAATTGACGTATTGATGTGTTACTATATCAACATTTCGTTTGGGCTGTATTTGTTCCGTTGGCAGATCGCACAGTAAGATATACTATCTCATATCTACCTATTCGATGTTGATCCTTAGACATATTTCACGATTCATCACTGGAGACAACTATAATTTAAAAGGCATCATGAAAGAGTAAGGCAAGAAAAGACTTGTATGTATGTTACACATATACATTATTTATTTTGTAAAGTTTTATATATTATTTTATTAATAGGAAGAGATTATGGCACTTATTGATTTGTGATTTTTATATATGTGTGTGTGATATTTATATTGCTTTAAGTAAAACGAATACTTTACTAATATATATTATCTTGTTTTATATAACTATTTGTGATTTTTCTTAATCTTGTACTTAAAAATATAATGAAATGGCGCAATGGCGATTGTCAATGTAGTTATTAATAAATGTATTAAATGTCGAATTGTTTCAATTACTGTCAATTCATAATAATATAAATTTTTTCAATTGTAAGGGGTTTTCCAATAGGGACGCTTGAACTTTGACAGCTGATTGCGGCCATGTTGTTTGAGTGACAGCTGTCAAATGCAGTGTGTTATATTCATTCCGTCCTCCCAAACCACCATGGCAGGTTACAGTGTCCAGCAGCACGTGCAAATCATAAAATTGTTTTATGAAAATGGGTCTTCAGTTCGAGCAACGTTCCGCGCACTTCGCCCGTTTTACGGTCGCGATGATCGTCCTGCCGAGTCGACTATCCGTCGATTGGTGGACAAATTCGAGTCAACCGGGTCAGTTAACAATCAGCCGGTTCCCGTGCGTCAACGTAACGCGAGATCTGCCGAGAATATCGCCGCTGTGCGCGACAGTGTCCTCGAAAACCCGCGGCAGTCAATTCCGCGTCGCGCACAGGAACTCGGTCTTTCGCAGACGACAACTTGGCGAATTTTGCGTTGTGACTTGAGCCTGCACCCGTACAAGATCCAGCTGACCCAAGAGCTCAAGGTTAATGACCATAGACAGCGCCGTGTGTTCGCTGACTGGGCATTAGAGCAGTTGGAAGTTGACGCCGATTTTGGCAAAAAAATCATCTTCAGCGACGAGGCGCATTTTTGGATGAATGGCTATGTCAACAAGCAAAATTGCCGTATTTGGGACGAGACCAATCCACACGAGGTTCACCAAGTGGCAATGCACCCGCAGAAAGTGACTGTTTGGTGCGGATTTTGGGCTGGAGGCGTGATTGGTCCGTATTTTTTCGAAAACGATAATGGTGTGGCCGTCACCGTCAATGGTGAGCGATACCGGTCGATGATAACCAACTTCTTTTGGCCTGAAATCGAGAATATGGATCTGGACAACATGTGGTTTCAACAGGACGGCGCTACGTGGCACACAGCACACGCTACGATGGAAGTTCTGCACGAGCAAGCGCCCTTAATGGAAAACCCTATATTACGGGTGTTTTTATCCTTATGATATGTCAAGCCCGTCGTCGTCGTAAGCTATCATACATATCAAATTTTCTTATAGGTTTTGTAATAAGTTTATTGATAAAAAGTCATCATCATGTTGCTTTAGCCACCATAGAAGTGGGATCTGATAAAGCATTTCATAACTCCGACATTTAATAGACATAGCTGAAATATATTTATCAATGCTTCCCTAGGACCTCTATATTTATTAAATTCTAATAATGCATGATGTATATCATCAATGTTACCACAAACATTACATGAGAAAAAGGAAATTATTAAAAGGGCAATATTATAATATAAAATTATTATAAATTAAAAGTGTATCCTACCACTTATTTCTAAGGGCAACACCTCTTTGATTGAGGTGTCCATAAAAGAGATGAGAAAAGGATCAATTTTACTAACAAATTGCATCTTGGCCCCCAAGGTTACAGGTCCCACTGCGTATTTTATTCTCAATTTATATTGCCTTAAACTAAACGGAAGAAGCAGTGCTCTAATATTAATAATAACTCATTTTAATATTTTTGTAATGATTTTATATAACACAAATATAAAAAAAGAAGAAGACAATATTTCAGAGAAGAATTTTGACATATTAATATTGTTTTTCTACTTTGGTAAATTATAAAATAAAAATTAACTGATATCAGAAATGTATTGCAGTAAGTCTGTATATGTACACGAAATCTTTTGAAAACTCAAAGTTTTCTCTATCGGCTTTTACCGTATACGTATATGAGAAGAATAATTTCTTTCACCCAGAATGCGACAGATTAACCCTAAAAATCAACGATTATACACGATATGTCATTATAAGCGCTTCTGGAATTATGAAAAAACTATTTTGACAGATTGATTGATTGATCTTAAGGGTTTATATTACATATGTAAAGGTATATAAAGGTATATAAAGGTATATATATTATGAAGATAAAATATTACTATAAATTTGTAACTTCACTTAGACAGATTACAAAAAACAATGCCTTAACATGAATAGATTAATACAATTTTGTTTTTTTGTTTTTATAATTAACAGTCTGGTTTTTATTAGTTAATCTCCTACTATAGACGTTTTATTATTTTTGTTATTTTCCGTGTCAATAAAGCGTGAAACGGTATAGGTCTCATCGTCAGCATCGATGAAGCTGCAGCCCTTTGTGTAGCCCCTGGTAACGGCCGGGTTCGCACCTGCGTATTAGAGCTCAGTGCAGTGAAATATCGCGAGTGATCTTGTGTGTCTCTTAAAGTAATTAAATCTCTTTTATTATAAAAAATACTTTTGAAATAAATCTCTTGCTAATATGGACAAAAGAGTGACTTTAAAACGTTTTTAACCAACAATTAAACTTATTAAGAGAATCATAATTTTCCTATCATTATAATCAAATCTGAAATTCATGTTGCACGATTAATGTATTTAAAACTATTTCTTATTAATGTAATGTTCAGAACAATCCTATTGTAATACGTGCAGTATTCAAATTAATCTATAAAATTCAGTTGTTCTCCTTGTCGTCAGTTCAATGGCAGTCATCCGCGGAAAAATCTTTTCTAGGCGTGGTATCGACCATATAATATAATTATTGAATTAATATATAATGTGATATGAAAAAAACTTCGCTTACTTTTCTTGGTGGTCGGGCTTTGGACACGCCCATCCGGGTAGGTACCACCCGGATATATATATCATATATTTTATTTCTATACATTTTATTGCGAAGAGACAGTATACAGTTTTGTTATGTTCCGGTTTGAAGGGCGAATACTAATTTTGGTGTCCTACCGGCCATATTGACAGTCAATGAGATGGTATGGCAATGGCAATATGTTAGTATACATATATAAATCATCTATGATAAAAACTGAATTCCGTTTTTAATTTCTTCTTAATTAAGAATACTAAGAACAACCTCCCGAAACTTACAATTGAACGCTTTTTGACTACTACAAAAAACATTATTTTCGTGACATAGGTTATCGGAAAGGAAATGGAAAAAAAAATAGATGCAATTGTCAGGTTTATAGTAATAATATTATAACAATATTTCTAAATAATTATAAAATTCAAAAACATTCTTGTCAATTGTCATTTGTTAATCGTAAGTTGGGACACCGTTTTTAATAATTAACTCAGTTTCTGCATATTTTTAAACGAGACGATGATTTCTAATCCAATCTTTATCGTTTAGTACTATTTTATCGAATATTTCTTTCAAAATCCCTATTAATTTTAATATATTATTACTTAACATTTCCAATGAGAATAAGGACTTACATTAATTAACCCATCGAAAAAAGTCACCGAGCTTAAAAATAATAATAAAAAAGATTAATATAATTTTTGTAATTTAATAATAAAAAATATTTTCATAATTACTTTTGCGATTTTATAAACATTTTTTAGACGTCATCCCGAAAATCAATATATTTTTTTGTCCATGTCATGCAACGGAGTCATATTTTTGCATCCAGGCTAGTGCGACGTATCGTGTGATATAAAGCTGCTGCTGATATTAAAGTGCAGTTTGTACTAAAAGTGAAAAAATATATAAAATTTAGTGTTGATCGCTGTCTCAAATTACCGTAAGTTCATAACTTTTATTCAATTTTCTATTTCTACTCAATTTTCTTTTGTAACGCAGTATTTAATTTGTTTTATTGTGTATAAATATATTCAAATTCAAATATCTGTTAATATCTTAATATTTTTGTTATTTTGATTGATTCGGGACATACATTTCTATAATAAAGTTGTCCTTCGATAGTTACAAAGATCGAGCCTGTGATGTCCTTGATCTAGTTACGAATAATTAGGAATCTTGATTTTGGGTGGTCAATGGGGTAGTGGTTACGGGGGGGAGGAGCACAACACAACTATCCACTCCCCTCTGCGGAAACCCTTGGTTACCGAGATATTCATGATTAAAGTAGTCCTCAAAGGACTATCATTTTACCTCGGAACAATAATTTTGGACTAAAATAGTGTCCGATTAAGGGGAAGGGCTAAGGATTAATGCCCTTTCAAATCAATTGCGGTGATTTGAGATGGAAGAGAACATTAATCGTAATGGTACCTATTCTGCCTTAGATTAGTGAACATGGGCGATTCAGTTCTGGCGTTATGGCCAAAAGTAAAGATTTTTTTATTTTTTTATTTTTTTATTAATTAATTCCTTAATTCTATTTTTTTAGTCTTAAATAATAGGAAATGATAGCTCGGAGGTGACTTAGCCTCAAAACTTTAATCATGAATGTCTCGGTAACCATGGGTTTCCACAGGAGGGGGGGAGGAATGGTACAGGAGGGTTGTACCCCCAACCCACTTCCCACCCACAATTGAGGCGCGAATTACTAATGTCAATTCGTATGTGCGTTAATTGCTCGCTGTTTCTCTGTAAGAACTTATCGTAAATAAAAATAATTTATGATTACGGTTTTGTAAAAAAATGTAAAACGGTTTCCTAATTTATAGAATATAAAACAAAAAATGAGCAACAACGACGAGCAAAAGAAGGATGAAGCTGGAGCCAATTCAGAAAACGGCGAGTCCGCGGAAGTATCCTCCACTTCCCCGGATTCCCCCATAGCGGGGGGTTCGGAAGAACCCAAAGATACTGAAGAAGCTGGATCTTGTTCCACACCTGATCATCTCCCTGATTCAAGCGTTAATGGAAAAAAATTGGTAAATTCAATTGTTGATTTATTATAATTGAATTAATATAAGAAATATTTTAAAAAAATTTTGCAGGTTGCCACAAGGATCGATAAAAGTAACGATTCGTCACAACCACATCTAATGAGACAATCTGGCCCAAGCATGACCAACAATGGACCTGGTTAGCAACTGTCCTATCAAACATATAACAACAATTCGAGTCAGAGATTAAATAAAACAGTAAACTTTCATTTCAGGTCGGTTTACTGATACTTTTATAATAGAGATCTCAGACGACGAGAGCGATAGCGATTGTAAGTCACTTGTACATTATACATTTTGTTATATCCAATCGTATGTAATATCTATCTATAAATATATTATTATTTTGTGCAGCTTCGTCAGAAACTTCGCCGGAATCTTCACCGCAACCTTCGCCAGAACCATCGACAGCTTCAGATGGACCAGAGCATTTTCAAAAAACAAGTAACTGATTGTACCAAAAAGAAAATCAAGAAGCCGAGATAAGAGGTAATTAAAACTTCAATTAATATTACTATGGAATTAGAGAATGTGCACCCGACTTTATGACTACAGAATGGAGAGGGTTGACCTTCTACTTGGGTCTTGCTATGGGGGGTTGCTATGGTGGACCATCAAGGACCAATTCACCCTTTCTTCCTTATATACACTAATGGCTTGCTTTTTGAAGAAAAACATTTATAACTCATTAATTGTTTAAATTAAAAGGATACAGTTACAGTATGATGACTTAATCAATTATTTTTCTGATGTAATATTGAATATGTAACACTGCCTTAAAATAAGCGTAAATAATATAAAGTTAAATACTCAAAAAATGTTGAAGAATTCATACATAATGAGGAAAAAAATATAAAAGCTGATGTTCTTATCAATAGAGAGTCGGTAGATCCTGGTGAATCAGCAGAATACCTTGTACTTAGTGTTAATGCTAAATTACAACGCTCCCAACCAATATAATAATCAATAATCTTGGAACTTGTGTCATTAGGGCTTAAATTTAAAGAAATTAAAATAATTATTATGGAGTCTTCATAATTTTCCGTATTTTTATGTATGTGCGAAAAATATTAAAGATTTAGTGAGAAATTGTGACTTAGTAACTGTTTTGTGAGAGCAAACAAAACCTATGTTGCTAAGCAATAAAAAGTACACAGAAGTTTGTGCTTCAAAAATTATTTAAAATTAATACAGTAAGCGAGTTCACGGATGATAGTAGACCTCAAGCGATCGCCGCCTGGCTATATATTTTAATATTGAAAATTATAAGTTGCTTAAAAAAAATGACGAAATAATCCGCTGACTTTCTATCGCCTATATTTATTTTTACTTTGACTATCAATCAATGTAATGATTCTGTATTGAATAAATTCATTTGAGTTTAATGAACAGATTTATGCTACAAAGCACACGAAATTCGGATCAGACTTGAAATTTTAAATTAGAAATTGTGTTACTTATCTTTTGAATAACTTATCATAAAATATATTTTTTATTCCAAAGCATTATTTGTCTTTTTACAGAAGTAATTTTCTTGGAGAGATGTACCTGCTCCGGTTCTCGAACGAAACAGATCATCATATATACATACATATTATTTACGAACTTATATTTTAAGCGCAATTTTATTGTTCTTTATGTCTGCCAACACTTGTTGACTGTGATTTGTAAATTAGAATTAATGTTGTACATACTAATAAAATATTGACAAAAACATTTTTTGTAGATAAAATCCTTATATTTTATAAATGTTGTTTAGTACTGATATTAAATTCGCTCAAATTATTTCAAAATATTTAATGTTATGAAACTTCGTATATATTTTTTATTTCATGTCTACTTTATTAATACGATATTAAGTTGTGATAACTAATTTAAATATAGATTATTGTTTGGTACTTTTTGAGTATAACATAATTGATGATGATATATAGATATTATATAAGTGATAATGATACTTGTAGGATAACTTTCAAATAATTTAATTAATGTGAGTATATTTTTCGCTACATCTATCGAACGAATTTGGAGTTAGGAGTTTCGCTTCTTTGGAGATGTCTATTATTATATATGTTTAATGATCTATGGAAAGAATTGTTATTGTCTGTAATAAGAATGGATTATGCAAGGTATTTTGAGGTCGTATGAGACCATAATTCGTAAATAAATTCGGTCGTATGAGAAAATAATATTATAAAGATAGTCAGCATCACAATTTTTACATCTGTAATCTACGATGTATCTCTTTGAATTTAAATACGGAGAAAATTCAAATGACTTTTAAAGTAACTTTGTTTGTTTTAAAAATAATATTATTACGCAATATATTACTATTACGATATAGTTCGAAACTATGGGGAACAGTGTAGTCTGTAACTAAATGTGTTACTAAAACTAACTATCGCTAAGGTAAAAGACTGCTATTATTACTTATTGGTAAAAGAATCTTCTCGGACCCTTTAAGATTGGTTACTAACTCTCAAGGTTGTAATTTCTAAACTCGCTGATTTGCTGATGAAACGGATTAAGAGATAGGCGATAGTAAGCTTAAGTTCGCTTCCCGTTTTGAATCGTCTGATAAGGAATCCGTTTAACATACTTTTTTCTTTATTATCATACATTTTTCTTTTTTATTTATTATTTGTTAATATAAAAATAATATATTTTTTTTAATTTTTTTATTTAACTTGACATTTAAGTTTTCTCGGTCTTGTTGGCACATATCGATTTTTAATGCCACCTACATTTAGGGTCGCATTTGTTCCATAAGCAGATCGGCGAGTCAGCAAGTTACCCTCATACCTATTCTTATGTCTATACTTCGATGGGTTTTTCATATGTAAATAGTTGTAAAAAGATATATTTTTTAATTAGATTATTTTGCTTCAGTGTTGGTGCTTTTTATGATATGAATATTAAATGTACTCAATATCTTGTACAGCCAAAGGATAGAAGACTGGCAATGTTAGTTTAAGTATGAATAAATGTCTTAAATGTCAAATTGTTTCACTTCAAATTAATTTCAATGATTGTGAAATTGTAAGAATTGAAATCAGAAGCAAACCAGCGACATTATAACGACCGTAGAATAAGAGCTAGCCCGCGTTGCGAAAAATACCATACCTATGAATATACACGCACAGGCGATTTAATATTTGCGCGAACACGCTGCGGCGAGAAAGTAAAAATGCAAATGTTTTTACATTAAGTAACAACTACTGACGACTACTACGTAGTTTTATGTTGCTCACTGCGTTGCGAAAAAAATACACGAGTATTTTTACACTTTTACGCTTTTCTCCTGCTTTGTTGGCGTCAGTACAAGTTACGTCGAAAAAGACTTATATTATATTTTGATATTTATATATATTTTATATTATATTTTAACAGGTCTTGTCTAATAGGATCTTGTACATTAAATTTACGGTGAAATTCAGTAACGGGATTACAATTAATTCATGCGTTGATTTCGCTGTGCGAATTTACCCTTATACTTATAATATTATGAGTATCGATTTGCTATTTGTGTGGTAAAAAATTATATGGTTCTACTAAATTTATCTTTGTTTGTGGTGATTTCAACATAAATTCATTAGGAAACTGTGGTACTAGTATAAGATTCAGATCTCTATTAAATTCATATAACCTTGTTAATTTATTCCTAGAGCCAACTAGAATCTCAGAATCCACTGCAACATGTATTGATAACATATTTACTAATTGTGTATCACATTATAAATGTATTATAAATATGTTAAGTGACAATGATCGGACATTGTGGACTGTTGGCTTCATTTAATTCACAAATTAAAAATAATAGTAAAGAATTAAAACAAACGTTTGTTCCAATCAATATGAATCGAATGGAGAAGTTCAGAAGTAATATTATGGCAAAGCTCTCATATCTACCCTTACATGAAATTTCTAATATGTTGTATGATAATTTTTTTAAATTAATTAAAAAATAATTCAATGCCATATTTACTTCAAAAACAGTTACTTTAAGGAGTTTTCTCACATTTAATGATTGGGCGACTGTAGGAATCCATAAGAGTAGGCAAAGGTTGTATGACTTTATAATGAAAAAATTTACAACCGGTCTCTTTCTTTCATTAATCATGTTAGTGCTTACTTTAAATCGGTCAAACGAGTATGCACCATGGCCAAGTCGTTGCATAAAAGAAAAAAAAATGTAGGCTCACCAAATAAAATAAAAATGACTTGGAAAGTCAATTAATTGCGAAACAGGAAGAGTCAAAAGTAACACCACTGATTACCATCTATCCATCGATAATAAGCCAATTACTTCTGAGCAGGATGTTGCTACTATTATTGAAATTTTTTTTGCTGATATTCCAATTTCAACTACTAAATCACTCAATTCCTCTCCGACCGTTGCTGAATCATTACTGAAAAACAATGTAACTAAATGTAACATTTGCTTTAACAGTGTAAGTGTTAAAGATATAAGAAGTACTTTTAATTCATTAGATGTTAAGAAAACGGCCGATCTATACCTATGTGAAGTTGGCAACCAAGTATATAATAATTAATTTTTAGGACTTCCATACGTTTGTACTAGGTTTGTACCGGATTGTACCGCATTTAAAATCGTTTGTACCTCGAGGGGGTAAAAGATATGGGGGTTGTGAAAATATGGGCAAAAACTCAATTATTCATATTATTATTTTTTTGATTTCCATTCGATTGTACTAGGTTTGTACCGGATTGTACTGCATTGAAAATCGTTTGTACCTCGAGGGGGCAAAGATATGGGGGTTGTGAAAATATGGGCAAAAACTCAATTAATCATATTATTATTTTTTTGATTTCCATTCGATTGTACTAGGTTTGTACTATATTGTACCGCATTTTAAACCGTTTGTACCTTTGAAATCATATTTTCAATCAATATTTTTCTCTAATTCACTGTGATATCAAGTAAATAGATGTTACCTACATCTACAAACGATAAAAATACAAAACTCAGAGGTCTGAGTTTTTTACTTGTAACGTTTATGCCGGCGTCTGTTTACCTTGTATCGTCGTGAACTGGAGAGAAAAAGACATTGTGAATGATTTTTCAGAGAAATTCGTCTTTTAAATACGTACTTTTGGTTTACTCGTTTTTCTCGGGTTTTTTTCGATTGTACCCGGCTCTATTTCTGAGTACTTCATGAGTGCTGCTAGTACATATACGTTCAATGTCTAAACAGTCGACTGCGTCGTTTATTACCGTTTGTACCGTCGAGTAAATCGCGTGTACCCTAGGTACCGTTCAGTACCTCGATTATACCGCTTATACCGTCGAGTTCTTCGTTGGTAGCGTTTGTACCTCTGAGTTTTGTATTTTTATAGTTTGTACCTACATCTATTTACTTGATATCACAGTGAATTAGAGAAAAATATTGATTGAAAATATGATTTGAAAGGTACAAACGGTTTAAAATGCGGTACAATATAGTACAAACCTAGTTTAATCGAATGGAAGTCATAAAAATTAATTATATAATTAAGTGATTTTTAATCACTTTTTTTACACCTTGATATCTTACCCCTACTATAATATCTTATCCGGTACAAACCTAGTACAAACGTATGGAAGTCCTAAAAATTAATTATTATATACTTGGTTGCCAACTTCACATAGGTCCGATCTATAGGGAATTTAGATATAGAAGCGGCAGTCAATCTTTTCTACAATACGATCGATCATATCATCAGTAACTACGTTCTTAAAAAAATAAATGTTAAAAATTTACGACATCACTGCTGGTATTCAAAATCTCTTATTAAAATAGTTAAGGAGAAACTTAAATTTCACAAAAAATGGAAAACCTATGGTAGAATTAGTGATTTAGTATTTTAAGAGCACACTTAGTATTTTAAGAGAAAGATAGAAATTAATTCAACTTCATTGTTATGATTATTATATAATTGATTCAGAATTTTACGCCGTAGTAAGTTTTTTTGGACCTTTGTGAAATCTAAAAATCGTCCAATGATTTTCCATGTACAATGTTTCTGGGGAGTAGATCGGCATCTGGCGGGGAACAGATCTGTTCTTTGTTTAATGATTATTTCAAATCTGCATTTCAGACTCAAATTCAGGACAAGACTAATCTGGTATTAAGCTGCCCTAAATCAGCTTATGATTCGATATCTATTTCTTCCATTGAAATTAATCCCCAAATTGTACAAATATATCTTAAAAAATTGGATGTTGGAAAAGGCGCTGGCCCTGATAGATTACACATCTTAAGAAAATAAGGGGGTAGCTAGGCATACCCCCTTATTTTCTTAAGATGTGTAATGACACACTTGCTTTTCCGATTTCTCTACTCTTTTCAAAATCTCTTCACTTAGGTGTGATGCCTAGTATATGGAAACGGTGTTTTATTACTCCCATCTATAAATCAGGTAATAAACACAATATAGAAAATTATAGACCCATAACTAAGCTGTGCACTTTGGCCAAATTATTTGAAAAACTTATTTATGATCAAATCTTTCCCCTTTTTCGATCTATCTTAAATGAGAAACAACATGGTTTTCATCAATAATAAGTCGACGGAGACCAATCTTATCCAATTTGTTCATCACTTAACAGCTGCTATGGAACATGGCTCTCAAGTGGACGTTGTTTATACCGATTACTCAAAGGCATTCGACAAAATACCGCACGTCCATCTTATTCGTAAACTCGGAGAAGTCGGTAGACACGGTGATCTACTACGTTGGTTAGCGTCATATCTGCATGAACGTAGTCAAGCTGTTAACATTAAGGGTTTCTGCTCATCCTTTGTTCCTGTTACGTCAGGACTGCCTCAGGGCTCCACCTTGGACCCCTCCTATTTAATTTGTTTATCAATAATATTTGTGATAAATTCAAACATTCGGATATTTTATTATACGCCGATGACATGAAAATTTTTAGAGTAATTTAAACTACACAGGATTGTACTCTATTAGAAACTGATTTAAATAGCCTTTGTCACTACTGTCATCAAAATGGACTTACATTAAATCTTAAGAAATGTAGTATTATAACTTTTTCTCGTAAAAACAATAATTTAATATTCGAATACAAACTTAATGGAAAACGATTTGGGAGTACACCTCGATCATAAGCTGCTCTTTAATAGTCATGTTGATAACATTGTTGGAAGGGCATATCGGATGCTGGGATTTATCCTTAGAGTGGGTAAGGATTTTCACTATAAATCGACACTCTTTTTGCTATATAATGCCTATGTCCGATATATTCTCGAGTATGCATCAACAGTTTGAAATCCATTGTTTAAAAAAAATATAGATAAAATCGAGAGAATACAAAATACATTTCTTAAATATCTTTTAACGAAGAATAATGATACTCAAGATAATCCCCAAAATCTTAATATTTTGACATTAAAAGAACGTCGTATGATAAAAGATGAACTCTTTCTTTTTAAATTATTAAATAATCATATTGAATCTCCATTCTTACTTAGTAATATATTTAATAGATGACCTCGCATGCAAACATGTAAAAAAAATTTGTTCGATGTTCCCAAAACCAAGTCTAAGTATGTACGCAACAGCTTTCTTTATAGATCATGTATAATTCACAACAATAAATTTAATGATTTTGATTTAATTCTTTTGTTATTAAAAGAAATTAAATGTAATATTAATTTTCAGTTTAAAAAATTACTTACAGAATAATTTTAATTTTATTAATTTGGTCGTATTTTATAAAATTTTAATTTAATCCATTTATTTTAAATTCAATTGTTATTTTTTTATTAATTGGTAGTCTTATTTTTTATTATTATTATTTTAGTTGCTACTATCCTAGAAATCTGCTATGAATTGATTTTGATTTACTTAATTGTGAAGACTTGATTGGTTTTTTTTTGTAATGTGTCAATTGTTTTGTGTATTTTATTACTGTTTTTTTCCTTAAAATAAATAAATAAACCTCTGTTGAGGTAGTCAAGTCAGTTATTGATGTAATTGCACCTTATCTTGTTTCCTGACCCTATGAAACATAGTAAGGTAATTCTTATTTTTATATCTGGTAGTACTTCAGACCCCAACAATTATATACCTATTTATGTACTACCAACGCTTAATAAGATCTTTAAAAAATTAATGCTCAATCAGATGTTAGTACATTTTGACACGTAAAAGTTATTACACATTAAACAATTTACCTTTACAAGGGGTCGCTCGACAACCGATGCTGGTGTCGAGCTCGTTAAAAATACTTACAGAGCCTGGGAAGAGTCACAGGATGCCTTAAAGATATTTTGTGATTTATCTAAGGCTTTTGATTGTGTGCAACATGAAACGTTGATCAGGAAATTACGTCACTATGGTATTAGAGATAGAGACACTCAGCCTTCTGATTTCGTATTTGAGCGATCGTATTCAGAGGGTTGATATAAATGGAAAGAGATCTCCCGGGGCTCCAATTGGCGTGGGGTTCCCCCAAGGATCTATTCTTGGTTCATTTCTCTTCCTCATTTATATAAATGACTTGCCCCATTTTTAAATAATAAACATGAGATAGTATTGTTTGCTGATGACACTTCCTTAATTTTTAAAATAGAAAGACGCTTATCGATTTATGACGAGATGAACAATGCTTTCTCCGAAATAGTACATTGGTTTAGTGTTAATAACTGACTATTAAACAGTAAAAAAGACAAAATGTATTAAATTCACTATTCTTAACGTGAAATTTGTAAAAACGAATGTACTTTTAACTTGGGGAAGCTTTAGATTCAATAGGAGCAACAGAGTTTCTTTGTATCATCATAGATTCTAAGCTACAATGGGGCCCTCATATTAATAAATTAGCAAATAGACACAGCTCTGCAGTTTTCACGGTAAAAAAAATTAGAATATTGACTGATGTTGATACGGCTCTCCTAGTGTATATTAGTTATTTTCACAGTGTAATATCTTATGGCATTCTACTCTGGGGTAATGCAGCCGACATTAATACGAGTTTTATACTGCAGAAGAGGGCTATTCGCGCAATTTATAACCTGGGCCCAAAATATTCATTAAGATGTAAATTTAAAGAAATTAAAATAATGACTGTCGCTTCTCATTATATATTTGATAATGTTATGTATGTAAAAGAATGTAAAAGATTTTCCCAGAAATTGTGACGTACATACTGTTAACACCAGGAACAAGTATTACATTAGTTTACCCCAAATAATTTATTGTGCATGTTTTAAAATTTTATAATGACAAAACTTTCATTGTTTAATATTTATATGTAAAATATTTTTTTGCTTAGAGTTTTTACACCTAAAGAGGTCATTTCTTATTATATAATTTACTTCTTGTAAACTATTGCCACGGAAAATAACATTAATATAAAAGTAGTATTTCCGTTCATGGTGAACATACTAGATGTTCGCCATACGAAATGTCAATTCAATTCAATAATTGTCATTAATTGTCATAGGTTGTCATTTAATATACAGGTCACGGTCGTATATACAGGTCTTGCAACTTCAGTATGAGGTACATTGACATAATGACGCTGTTAAGTTCAATTTACGGCCGCCAGAGGCATGACAATTCGCGTAATAATTATCCCGAACACTTTTTTTCAAATCCAAACAAAACAGTTAAATAACAAAACAAAAATAACAAAAATCCACAAAACTCAATAAAAAGATATAACAATGATTAAATAACACAATACTTGAGAGAGAAAAATATCAGCTTCGATAGCAGCGACGTAGTACCTCAAGCGGATGGTATTGCGAATTAGCAGTTGTAACACACTCGCACCTATCTCTCACCACTGAAATTGGACTCAGTTACAAGACCTGTATACGACCGTGATACAGGTGAATATTTATTTTTATTACTGTCTAATGTCTATGTTGTAAGGGTTTTTAAATGAAAAGGTAGAACAATATCATATTATTATTAATCTATATCATTTAATGAATAAATATTAATGTTTATAGAAATTCTGTAATAAACACTATCTTATATCAAATTTGCCTTTTTGTGGTTTTGTGTGGTGGTGGAATTTTATTTAAATACCTACTGTCATTAACATTAACAAAAATCAAATTGGAATATTTTTTTAATCTATGTGGAACAGTAGCAGTATATTCATAAATAAATTATCTATCTATCGATAAGTTAAAATCAAAAGTTTTTTTTTGTCTTGTTTTTTATACTTTCTTTTTATATTTCTAAAATATTATTATTACAGACGAAGAGTTTTCTCGGTCCCTATAACATTATTTACCTTGCGTTCCACAACAAAGTAAGAGAGAGAGAGAGAGTACTTCCAGTCTACTTTACATGCTTTATTATTAACGATTCTATAAACATATACATAAATAATAAAATTATATCCCAGGGTCATCATCCTGTGATTCCGGATCCAGATCAAAACACTCAAATGAATGAATCTAATTTGGTATAGAACTAGATTATATATATATATATACAATCGTTATGGATATAAATCATGTAAATTTAACTTAACTTTGACCTAAAATTTAACAAGTGCATAAAACTGCACGGCTTCTAGTTTTATCAATTAAAGAGTCTGGACACTGGTCACAGGTAAAAATCTTGGGACACTTTTAGGTAATGAATGTTTTCACATAACAATAGGTCTGAACACAGTTGAGCATTGAGCACAGATGCCCGTGTGGAAGAGAAGTAAGACTCACACTATATTACGTAATGTTTATTTTTTATTAAATTATGTAGTAATAACAGTTTGTTAGTTATTATATTATTATTTTGCTAGAATATTGTTTCATATATTATTTTGTAACTTGTACAATGTTTATGCAACATTGAGAAATATAATTGAAATAAATGTTTAAATGTCAAATTATTTTAATAATTGCAAAAATACGTCTTTATAAACGACCGTAAACTAGGCGTTAGCCTGCACGGCGAAAATACCAAGACTTAATAATGCTTTGAATATTTGGCGATATTACACGCATTGGCGATTAAATATTAATATTCACTCGAAAAAAAAAATGTTACAAATTCGACGCGCTGTGGTGCGGATTTAATAAGGGCGAATGTTTATGTGGCATATTAATGTACATTAAGTAACAATTATGATTACTACGTGGAGTATTGAGTTGACCACTACATTTCGACAAAAAAAATTAGCGCAGAGGGGCTCACTTGTGCTGCTATTTACAAGAGGGTGACTTGCTTTTAGTCTGTCGATTTCATGGTATCAGTACCATAGAAAAACTTAGTTATTGTATTTTAACTGGTCTTAATATTTTGTATACAACTATTCTTTCTTTGGCCTCAAGGTCGGTCAGTATTTACAATGGTCCTTTTGTCTCACTCCCCTTAGTAACTGGCAAATTAATATTACAATTTTATTATATTGTTCATTTTAGTAATTCGACTCCGTCGAGAACTGAACAGGATTTTGTTTACGGGGTATGTAAGGTGAAGGTTAACGGGATTAAAATAGAAAGGGTGGATATATAGCTCGTGGCGGACAGCCACGAGCTATACTCATCCTCTGATCTCATGAGGTGATATAATAATTTACCAGTCGTATGTGCCAAACTAAAAAAATAGTTAACTTTAAATCTTGGCATTTCGGCAGCCATTCAATCACTATCTGACTACTAGAATTAGAATTGTCAACAACGAAAGAGCTATTCGGTTTAAAGTTGAGTATTAATTGTGTTTGGATCCACTTTAAATAATTATTATATTTCATATTTTCATGTTAATCACTCATATTTTGGTTGTCTGTAAACATAAGCAGAGCTTTCGGTACAAAACCAATCGAACCAACAATAATCAAATGGTTGTCCTTACGGAAATGTAACAGACCATGATGTTATTTGACGTATATTTTTATACGTTTCGTAGGTAAAAATAATTTGACGGTTTCATTCGTAACCATCGAATTTCGTAATGGTCGCTAATAAGGCCGTATATTGTTATTAAAAAAAAAAAAACTGTCCATGCCTACATCTTACAATCTTAATGTAAATATTAAAAACAAATTATAGATAATTTCGAGTGACGGAGAGAGTGATTAAGTGCTGGGTATTAAAATTTTAATTTTTAGCTTTTTTGATGAACTTTATATCCGTTTTCTAAATTTTACATTTAAATTCAGGGCGAAGTATGACATTTTTGACGACATCCCGAATCGTGAGTTATTATTATTGATTTATTTGGAATTCTTTCCGGATTTAGCTTTTTGAATAAAGTGACATATTTTGTGAAATTAATGATTTAAACATATTAAAGTGAAGTGTGTAAAAAAGACGGCAGATTCATTTAATTTAGTGCTGATCATTTTGTTTTCATAACATCGTAAGTAACACTTCATTATTTATTTTAGTCTTATTAATTTTGTTCTTAATGGTAGGTATTTAATTTGTTTTGTCATTTATAAAAAAAAAAAGATTTCAAGATATAATATTAATATCACAAAGTTCGAATGTGTCATTTCATTTAATAATATATACAGTGGTGATCATATAATTAGAAACACTTCTTATGAATAAAGAAAGTATAACTTCAACGTATTTGTACGTTCGTAAAAAATATACACATTCAATAATTAATAATCATGCAATAATATAGCCACTCAAATAAAAAACTCATTAAATGCATAAAATATAAAACATATCTTACTTTTAATGAGTCATGCTGAAAGATCCAGGTTATAGGCAAATGATCGTCCGAGTAGGGAATCATTGTGTGTTCTAAGATATTTTTGTATTGCCATTGATCCATTGTACCGCCATCGTGCTTGACTATACTCCTTGTGTATTTATAATTAAAAGCATTGTTTACAGGGCGTCTAACATAGCGCTTTCCATCGGAATTTACCATATTTATTTTAGTTTCATCTGAAAACACTTTTTTCCATTCTCGTACCGTCCAATTAACATGTTTTTTAGCGAACAATAATCGCTTCTCTCGGTGTTGCTTGGTAAGAAGCGGTACCTTTCGAGAGATTCTTCCAAACAATTTAGCTTCCACTAATCTTCGGCGTATCAGTCTTGACGAGATGTTTCTCGGGTCATCAGAGCCGTGGTTGGAGCCTTTACTTGGGTCTTTTTTAGCAACACGAACGATTAGCGTATCTTCTCTGGGAGAGGTTTTTCTTGGCCAAGCCTTTCTAAGAACATTTTCAACAGTTCTTTGTGTTTTATAATGATCAATTGCATTAAAAAAACTCTGTACCATTGGTGAATTTGACCCATACTTATTTTTTCGTTGCGGTATAAGCAGTGGCTTATAATTAATTGCTCTTGTTGAGGGGTGGGGTATGTGTATATTTATATGCGACAATAGTGGTGGACAATTTACATTACAATTTACAATTTATTAACACTAGAAGCGCCGAAGATTTAGATCCCCCTTAAACCGCCGTCGTGACAAATCTGTCCCATTCTACTTATTATAATGATCATTGGTATAAGGCATGAAAGTTATTATTAAAACGATTCGTGAAAAATTCAGAACACGTTTAATAATCAACTTAAAATAAATTCTTATTGCTTAACAAATATAAAAGTAACAAAACAACAAATCATGAATTAAAAATCAAATATTTTTTGGTTACGTAATAAAATCGTGACAACTTACTGAATAAAGTTAAGTTTGTTAATATTATCATTAGACTAAGTAATGCATAAATAATATTCTTTATCAGTGCATTTATTGCAGACAGTTTTTTTGCATATGTGGCACTTCATAGTTGACTTATTATTTGAGCATTTTGACTTCACCTGGAACCTTGTCCGTTTTTCTTGACTCTCCGGTATGTTTTCTGGAATTTCCACACGAATTGTAGTTTTTCTAGTAGTAGATTACGAGACATTGTTGCCTCTATCATAGAATATCCCATTTTATCGACCATAATGAATCCAGATCTAAGTTTTTTTGCTCCAGTTGCACCACGTATGTATAGTACAGCAATAAATGCCTTCAATCCTTCTACCGTCATGTGCCAATTCTCGCCTTGTAATTTACGTCACGCCTCTTCTACATATATATGTATTATAGTACATTCCAATATATGCTACATCACCTTTTTTGAAAATATAATTTGCCACTTTTACATGCTTCATCCATGTTACGTTTCGAATGTGGATTTGGACCTACTCGATCTTTAAAAATATTTTGGCATCCATACCTACCCGACGTACTTCCAGTTTCAAACTGTCTAGGCTGTACCATCGGGAGAAAAAAGTATTCTACTTGCGCCAGATGGCTGATCAGTACGATGGTTTTTTAATGTCACAGACGACCGGTCGTGGCTGGCTCGAGTAAGTACTCGCGCCAGCCACGACCGGTCGACGAGGATTGGCTCAAAGTTGAGCCAATCCTCGTCTTAGACTGCGCCTTTGATCTTGTGTCTTATTTACGATCAAACTCGTTGCTCCTGATTTACAAAAAAAAAGATACATATTGAAATAACTACAAACATCGTCCAGTATGTTGTTACGGAGATGTAAATAATAAAGTTAGTTACCTTGTTGTATTTCTATCTGAGTATCTTAGATTCGTCACATGAAGAACTGGAACTACTTTCCAATGCGTAATCATCGTCAGAGTATTCCAAAGATTTCCATCTGATTCATCATTCAAAATATCCGTCAAACAAGACACAATTTCGTGCGGTTTCATTATTTTATAACGTTGACTAGAAATATCTACACACGCGAGAAGCGCGTTTAGAAAATGCGATGGCCAACTAACTGATAAACATAACGTTCAATTGTTTTTTCGCACATGCATCGCCCTTCCACCGCCACATCTTCAATGACCGTATTTCGAATTGTTCCTTCAAATAATGAAGAGACAAAAATGACCCAGCGGCAGTTCTAGGTAAAACGTATTTTTTTTCTAAAAGTATTACTGATATAAAAATAAATATATTTTAAATTATATAAATGTATAAAATTACTAAAAGTCAAAAAGTCTCATCGACATAAATTAACAAATAAAAACGTTAAATACAATCAAACTTGCGTATGGGACAAAAATGGGACAGTAGCGCTTCTAGTGTTAAGCAATTTATAAATAAAAATTATTCTTAAATAATTACATCTTTGATGCAATGTTTTCATGCCGAAATATTCTAGTTTTTCTTCATATTTGGTATCTAGATTGGTATGAGTAATATGAACAAGTCTTTTTATGAACTTTTTTTGGATTTTCTCAATACGTTGTATATTATTCTGATATATAGGATACCAAATCTGACAGCAATAATCAATATTGCTACGGACAAGACAAAAATATAAAGTTTTCAATGCATTAATCGCTTTAAAGCTTTTGGTGTTCCGATAGATAAAACTTACTTTACTTTAACTAAGACTTTTTGCCATTACAGCATTTATTTGATTGAAGAACCGTAATTCAGTATCCATTATTATACCAAGATTTTTTATTTCTGATACCTTACTAAGTTCATGTCCATATATTTTATATGTGCCAAAGTGATTCTTTCTTCGTGAAAATTTCATGTGAAAACATTTTTCAGGATTTAGTTCCATTACATTAATTTGGCACCAGGTACATAGCCTTTCAATGTCGTCTTGCAGACTCCGCCTATCAGTCTCTAAGAAAAAAAATTGTATGACTTTAAATCGTCGGCATAAAGTTCGTAATTAGATTTTTGTATACAATGTTTGAAATCATCGATAACAATTAAAAATATAATTGGTCCCAAATTAGAGTCTTGAGGTATACCGGAAGCTGAGATAAATGCATACGATTTATACCCGTTTACGTTAACTACCATGATTCTTTCACTTAGGTAAGACTGAAACCATCGTAAAAGTGACCCGAAAATACCAAAATCATATAGCTTTCTAATAAGTATACCGTGATCTACTTTATCAAAGACTTTTTTTAAATCGCATAAATAACATCGACCTCCTTACCTGAGCTTATGGCTTCAATAGTATTTTCTACGAAACTACTTAGTAAGGTTAGTGGTAGTAGATCGATTACGAATAAATCCATGTTGATTATCACTAATAGACTGCTTTATATGTCATGTTAAAATTGGACACAGTAGTGATTTGAACACTTTAGCAAGAACGCAAAGTATACTTATAGGGCGGTAGTTTCTTATATTTGCTTTGTCCCCTGATTTTGGAATTGAGATCACTTTTGCTTTTTTCCAAATTTTAGGAAAATTACCATCTTGTAGAGATTTATTATAAAAAATGTACAAAGGCTTAGATAACTGTGCTGCACATCTTTTGAAGAAAATTGGAGGTATATCGTCTTCACCAGCACCTTTATCTTCATTTAAACTTTTTAATGATTTTTCAATCGAACTTTGTGATATGTTCATTGAGTTCAAACTATTATGGTTATTAATATGAGTTTGTGATAAGATTTATTGGATGAGACGTTTTATAGACAGAAGCAAAATTGTCGACAAACAAATTGGCTATTGTTGGTCCATCATTAGCTTATTGGTTATCTAATTTTACATTTTGTGGTATGCTGTTTATATTTTTGTATTTACTTTTAAAATAATTCCAAAAGAATTTTAAGTTTTTACAATTAGCTTGCACGCATTCAATGTAAAACGAGTAGTCGGCATTCATCTTTTTCTTGGCTCGCTCTTTTAATAATTCATACTCGTATCGATCAAGGTCATTATTAAAAACTTTTGCCTTTATTCTATGCTTTTCTTTTTCATTTAGTATTTTAACCAATGCAGAACTGAACCAAATAGAATAATTTCTTTTAAAGTTTCTTTGAAATGGGACGAATTCTTTAACAATTATATTCAAAATTTCATAGAATTTATGTAACTGTTGGTCAACTGTTTCACATAAGTGGGCGTACAGAAGAATAACTGTTTCTCAGTTATTCTTCTGTACGCCAACTTATGATCTATATGTAAATTAACAATGATTTGCCTAGTTGACGCGTCACTACTTTTATTTTTGCCCATTTTGAACAAAATAAAATTCAGATTAAATTTTGAATTGCCGCCAAAATAATAGAAAAAGCCAAGAAAGAAATGTTATACTCTAATTTCAAAAAAAGAACGAGCTACGGCTGTTTTTTTAAAATGTTTCTAATTAGGTGTCCAAGCGGCCAGTAACAGAAAATAAACTCCTACATGTGTAAGACTCATTTTGTAATTAAAAAAAAGATATGTTTTATATTTTATGTATTTAATGAGTTTTTTATTTGATTGGCTATATTATTGCATGATTATTAATTATTGAATGTGTATATTTTTTACGAACGTACAAATATATTGAAGTTATACTTTCTTTATTCATAAGAAGTGTTTCTAATTATATAACCACCACTGTATATCATTATATTTACTTTGACAATTGACATAAATTATATAAAATTATTGTTTCTGAAATCATAAAGCTTACAAACCATCTAACTTTTGTATAAATTGAATATCATATTTTATACTTGCATATAATAAAGTCTTATAATTTTATGTCTGTCTACTACTTTGGTCATTGTGACGTATGCTATTAGGCGTAAAATGACATTCACCTTCATGTACATATGACATTTCAAAAACAATAAATCCGCTGTCACTCAAGTAACCTACGGCAACACTGAACTTCACTGCGGCTGCGTAGAAGGTAGTTTACTCGTGGTGGTGTATGCTCGGTAAAATTAAGTAAAAGTGATAGTTCCTTACTACGTAAGTAAAGTAACGGTCTATGAAAAAATTAAAAGTATTAAAATTCTTCAAATAATTCTTCAGTACTTTAAAACTTTAGATTAAATTGCTTTTATTTTTCTTTATGATAACATTTCTTACCTTTGGGTAAATCAATTTAAATGTTTTGAAAATAAAGAGTCAATATTATTACTATAATTGGAGAATACATCTACCGCAAAACAGCAGTACTTGTTATTGTTGTGTTCCGGTTTGAAGGGTGAATGAGCCAGTGTAATTACAGGCACAAGGAACATAATATCTTAGTTCTCAAGGTTGATGGCGCATTGGTTTTGTAAGCGATGGTTAACATTTCATACAATGCCAATGTCTATGGGCGTTGGTGACCACTTACCATCAGGTGGCTAATATGTACGTCCGCCTACCTACGCTATACAAAAACAAACATGTCTAATATTTTATATTATGTAACCTAAGAAGTTTCAGAGCATACTTACATAGAATTCAGTGGTCTTAAAGAAGAGTAAACCGCAGTAGGTACCTGGAAAAGCGACTGAGGTGATTTTGTATATTTAATATATTTTAAAATTTGATTAATGGATTGAACTAATTAGTCCCTACAATTAAAATAAATAAAATAGATTTCATATTTTTGTAATATATTAGTCGCAGTGATCTGTTGCACCAAATATTTCATAAATTTCTTCACAGAATTAAATAAAATTAATTAATTATAATCATCAATATTTTATCGTAGTATTATGTAGTAGGGGAAGGAGGGGCAAGGCGGGGTGGCTGTTAAGACGGGGTACCTGCCTTACCTAAGAAACCAATTGACCAATTATGATAATTTTTGCTCATAACACTTTGTTGCCATGGCAGTTATTAATCAGAAATGTCATAGGGCCACAGTACCCAATGATTTATTACAAAATAAAAAAAAAATGTTTTTGGTGATTTGCTTAGGGTTGTTGTTTAGTCCGGCGCCTTCAGCGCTGGTGAGCCCCACATACCCCCCCACTTCACGTGGGGGAAACGCGTACATGCGTTTATCCTGCGAAAAAAAAAAAGGGTTGTTTCACTTTAGTTGTAACGTGATTGTATTGTTTCTAACAACATTACAAAGTACAAATAAGATTATTTACATACGTCAACAATCACACTTGCAGGTAGGCACTTGTTCATTATTGTGCGGAAACGTTGTTTTTTGAAGGGGTCAAAATCATGCCCTTTCCAGTAACACGTAAAGCTTCTCGCGCTAATAGAAAACGAAAAAAATACTGCAATTATAACTTCATATGGCGATATAAAAGATTAGAAGATATGTAAAAAAAAGTAAGCACAGGAAGAAAAGTAAAAGTAAAAAAACCATAAGAGACCAAAGAAAACCGAAAGAAAATGTGCGGGAATTAAAAATACAGTGTCCAAAGAGAAAAAACATCCAAAGTTAGGTCAACAACAAAGAGCAGTTAAAGTAAAATTGGAAACACATATGTTTTTATTGTAATGGTTATTATTTTGAGTTGATTAATTAAGGCTGGGCTGCATGCACTGAATGCGGTAAATGGGCTCACTGCAGCTGTGCTGATATAGATGATGAAGATGCGATACTGGCGAATTTTTTTCAGCAAAAATAAATAAACTTTTGCAAACCCCATCTTGCCCGAGGGAGGGGGCGAGGTGGGGAGATCTGACTGTCTACTTTTTGAGAATTTTCTATTTAATTACATAGCCTATCTTCCTAATTACATTGAATCATGGGAGACTGATAACCAAAGATGATAATTAAAATAAAAAATAATAGTATAAACATCAAAATATTAGTTTAATTGAGGTTCAAACGTTAAGTACCCCATCTTGCCCACCTCTCTCCTATGCACTCATAGCCTGGTGAGACTCGAAAAAAATTTTAAGCTTTTATCTCAGGTCAATACTTTTGTTAATATACTCACACACAACGTATAAAACCATATTCCATAACTATTAATTAAAACATACTTGTCAATTGTCATTTGTCGTTAGTTGTCAAATGAAGTAAGTATACCGTTTCTAATAATTCTCTTGACATCGAAGATTTAAAGCAAATTGTCTTATGTTTATATGATGTTATACTTACATCTTAATTGTTCATATTAATAATATTAATAGCAGGTCTACGCGCATTTAATGAAGTTTTTCGTTAACTGGTGAATTAACCAAGTACGACATTCTATATAGTTACTATGAAAATTAAAATTTCCTCGAAAATATTTTTTCATTATTTTTTACTTATATATATAGTCATAGTTAAGTTATTTTCCGTTGGCATATATTTTTTTATTTTTTTTACATTCAGATAAATATTATTAATATAAAGTTTCGACTGAGTTTTGAAATATAAACTGCAAAAAAAAATTTGTTTTCTTCTATAGTTGTTAAAATGTATTGGCATGCGATTTTAAACTTAAGAAATAAATATTAAGTTCGAATAACGGTAAAAAAAACACTATTTTATTAAAATAATGTTTCCTATAGTATACATATTGTCGGAATTAGTAAAATGCACATTTTTTAGACGACATCCCCAATGAAAGTCATTATTGTTTGCAATGCACTCTGGATGCTGGACTCAGACAAGAACGACGCATCTTGTGAAATAAATATTTTGTAGATAATTAATTATAATTGTACTAAAGGTGAAATAATTTTAAATCAGTGTTGGACGAAGATTTATAAGAGATTCGTACAAGTAAGTAATTCACATATATTAAAAACATTTTTTTAATGCTATTTTTACTTAGGCGTATTTAATTTAGTTTTTCATATATATATTTATACATTATTGCGTTTAGTATATAATGTAATATTACGGCGAATTTTGCTTGTTTCTTTTGTTATTTATAATAATATTTTCATGTTGTTTTTTTAACATTTATACCTGTAATCGTATGGACCTATGATTATTGATTTCGAGGATAACTTAAAAATAGAAAAGGATGTCGCGATCTGCGCAGCTGCGAGACCTGGCGAGGTGGGGGAACTGCATTTTACCTTGCAATAGCTTTACGCGTAGTATTATTGATATTGATTAAATATATTTCACACTATATTTTATCGTCTGGAAACCTTTTTTTATTTAAGATTTGTAATCAAATTAACGTAATATTTTTTACAACTTTGAAGACGAAAATCGAAAATATGAGCAACAACGAAGAGCAAACTAAAAATGAGGCTGCGGGAGCTGAACAATCCTCGTCAGCGCCTCCTCTCTCCGATCCAACTGTTATCAACAAGGCATTGGTATAAGCAATTATTGATTTTCTTCATTAATTGAAATGAAATAATATTAGCTTAATGAAAGAAATATTTAAAAGTTATTTTTTGCAGATTGCCAAGTTGATCGATAAAACTGACGGACCGATGAAGCTACGCATGAGGCGCAAGAATAAAAATAAATGTGGTGAGGGCAATAATAAAATTTATTACAATTTTAATAAAAAAATCACATAACAATTGAATACTTTGGTTTCAGAGCAACGCGCTTTGATCGAGATCTCTGACGAAGAAAACGGTAAGATAAGCGGTCTTGTGTACATTAGGTGTATATGGTGTGAGATACAATGGCATGTAATTGTATTATTATATTTGTGTTATTATATTTGTAATTATATTTTATTATATTTTACAGCGTCTTCGGGACAGTCATCGCCGGCGCCAAATGATCCTAAGCCGTTTGAGAAGAGTAACGTCTTATATGATAAAAAATGTGTTAAGAAATACAAACAAGAGGTAATTAAATCTTATCATACTTGTTATGTTAATTTGGAAATACACGAATTGTGACGCTCGTTAAAAAATATTGACTTTTTTTCTAAGCCGGTATTTGGTTTTTTTTTTTTTTACAGAAGGAAGATTGGTGGAGGGATGATGAGGAGGAACGCGAGAAACGCCCGCCTCGTGGTGACCCGAGCGCAAAGAACTGAATACTGAAATTGACAATCGTCGTCTGGGATGTCATCTATAATTATTTTATTAATTTAAGCATTAAGTTCTTTCTTAAAGACCGATACTCGTATTTGGTAGATATATTTTTTTTTAAATCTAAACTCAATTATATTACTTCTTTATGTATTTATGCCGACAAAGTTATTATAAGAATATTAAACTGTTTGTGTATTTTATAGAAATATTAGTACTAATATTTCTACAGTCAGTCTTAAAAATTTTTGATTTTACTAGTATTTCTATAACAATGTATTAAAAGTGTCAAATGGTTGTTATTACTGCATTATTTGTTGGATTTAATGTTCCAATAATATTTGATATATGTATGTATGTGTTCGATGGATACTATTATAGAAAGTTCGTGACATATTATCGAACAATTTAATTTGAGAATTGACGAGTAAATATTGTGCTGTTTTTGTATAAGTGACATTTTAGCAAAATATGATGTTAAGATAATCAACGTCGCAGTCAAAAAAGATGTAATTTCTTTCAAATTTGGAAATCGGAAAATTTTAAACTGAATTTTGTAGTAAATTTGTCTGTTTTAAAAATGATTGATTGCACAAAATTCAAATAATATTAAAACTATATTGTTCGAGACTATGTGGAACAAAGTAGTGTGTAACCAAATGTGTTACTATAACTATCTATCGATAAGTTACAATCAAAGGCTATTTATTGAATTATTTTTATTACAGTTATATTTCTAAAAGACTATTACTATTACTGGTGAAAGAGTTTTCTCGATCCCCTTTAGATTAGTTAGGTCTTCTCGCGGTTACACTAAAACTGGCGAAAAACTAGTTTCCTGCCACAAGCTCAAATCACCTTCCCAAGTGAAGGTATCTTTACATATTTCATTTCATTAACGATTTATTGTTTTAGTCTTTATTATGTTTAATCGTCAACTTAATATCCTTTAACTTGTAGTTTATTGTCTTTAATAATTAATATATCGATGTTTTAATGTATAGCTTGTGTAGTTTTTTATAGGCACAGTTAAATAATTCAACTTATGTGTGTAGTCGATGTGCGTGTTTAGATTCAGATTATTGAAATGTGACAAAGCTAACCTTTGAGAAAAACGATTACATGAAGGGGCAAGAAGATATGAGAAAGACTTCTTTATATTATCATAAAGTTTTATATGTATATTTATTATTATAAATAAATATTTTAATATATTTATTTTCTAAATAGGATTTTTTAAAATGTATATTGTTTTAACTAAAAACTATTACTATACTTATATAATTTTTTACTGATAATATTATTTTTCTAGAATATTTTTTTAAATAACTATTTTAAATTTTTTATATATCTTGTACTTAACTATATTGATGGAATGCGGACAGGGAATAGCATTTTAAGTTTTAATAAATGTGGTTACATGAAAATTTGTTTTAATGCCAACATTTGATAAATTATTATTAAATAAAATCCATTTCGTATTCTAGGAAATAGCTTGACGTCGATTTGATAAATCGATACACGTGACCCAATTTCATTTGGCTTATGCAATATGCAGGCAACCTCGCCATGTTTATCGCCGCTCACGAAATGCACCCTTAGAAAACCAGATAGGATATGACATGTGATTTGGCATGTGACATGTAGCTTTAAAAAATATATTATAATTTTTAATTATATTATTTTATAACATAAAACAATTTAATTTAAATAACTACATTAAAACCTTAAATAAATACAAATAAAAATTAAAAATATTTACTATACAAATCGTGACCGCGTGGAATGGTGGCAAGAATGCTAGTAGCATTTCCCCTTTGAATCGCAATACCGATTATCTGGGAGAAAAATGAACCAGCCCTCCTGTCACCAGTAGAGGCAATAAGACGGGGTGTAATATTTTGGATTTATTGTATAGGTAGCCGGACTAGCATTTGGGCCACCTGATGGTAAATGGTCACCAATGCCCATAGACATTGGCATTGTAAGAAATGTTAACCATCGCTTACATCGTCAATGCGCCACCAACCTCGGGAACTCAGATGTTATGTCCCTTGTGCCTGTAATTACACTGGCTCACTCACCATTCAAACCGGAACACAACAATAATAAGTACTGCTGTTTTGCGGTAGAATATCTGATGAGGGGGTGGTACCTACCCAGACGAGCTTGCACAAAGCTCTACCACCAAGTAATTCACGCATTCGCGTTTCGTTCAAACTTGCGTTGTCGTAGCGTTTGCTTTTTTGATTTTTTTATCAAATTCATTAATACAATTTATATTGATAATATTAAATTCTTTGTTGCTTAAGGTTGCATTTATTAACTTGATTGTAATTATGTTCGTCGTCGAATTACTCTTCTTCTTCTTACTTTTTTTTTCTAAATTATATTGTTATATTTCTATTCCTTAGTTGTAGCGTTTAATAAAGTTTGAATTAAATTGCTTAGTCTTATCCTTATTTATAGTTTCATGAGATAAGAAGGGTGGTTATTTTTTTATTACATGTTGCCTTTTTACCCATGGGTACAGAGGCGGTGCAAGAGGGGGGCGGTGTGTTTCCGCAACCCTTCATATGGTGGAAACGATGCGGGCCTCGCAAAATGTATCTCGCCCACATAAAATTTCGATCCTGCGCCGCCACTGCGCGGGTAACAGTTCAGTATATCTATTTATCTTTAGTTACCAGAGTAAAAATAATATATTATGATATCAGTACATATCGTAATATGATTTGCTTCGTGCTTTAAAAGTAACCTAACATAACCTAACTTTGCCTTAGAATTGCCCGAACTAAGTGCTCTTGTTTACATCAGGAACATCCTAGACCGCTCAGACCACCTACCTTGAGTCCTACCACTCATTGTTCTTTTACATCTTTTTTTTCTTATTTTTAAATGATTTCATGTTCGAATCCTCCCCTCCTCAATATTGCATGAAATATCATTAATTATTGATAAAAAACATGTCATAGTTTGGAGCCATTTATGGCAAAAGCCGCGATTGAAAATATTTATCTAAAATTGTTATTAAAATAAATGGACTTTTATTCTTGAAAAATCAAAATAATATAAACCTAATATGCAATCACATAAAATAACTATAAGAAGAAACGCTGCGGCCGTAGCAAGAATGGCGGCAGTGTACCGGTCGACCGCGAACATAATTTTTGTTGCACGTAATTTAAAAACTGCGATATCTCCTAAAATATTAACTCGAATGGTATGGTGTAAATAAGAATTTTGATCTATATTAAATCTTCAAGGCATTTGTCACAATTATATGAATAAGGATTAGTAGTTAATCCGAGAAAATGGCTCCCCAAATAACCTTCTTTTCATTAGTTCGAACGTTGAGTAGAGCCAGTGATAAGTTTTTGTCAGTAGCAGTCGAGTCGTTGCCTCAGAAAGAAACGTTATGCCGTTGGTCTTGCGACTGAACGTCCCATCGTTTTGTAAAGGTGGACACACACTTGTGCACTTTAATTTCTACGCAGCTGTGTATAGTCTATTATGAGTGATCACCGTGGCGGAATTGGTCAGCAAAACAGTCTTAGTTCGTTTCCTTAAGCAACAAATATCAGATGATACTAAAAACAGGTATATGATGCGAGTACTTTCATTTATAATATAACATCTCCAATGTTTATAATGGCACAATATAACAGATGCAAAGTTATCCCCGCCGACGCCTTCGACAAATACCTAACACAAGTGATACCAGCATTCTAACTAATATTATAAACCAAGTGTTAGTCGTAATTAATCGTCTGCTAAAATGGATTAAATACGAAAAATTATTCACATCCGCTGTTTCTCTCGATTCTCCCATTACACTTAAAATTGTAGAGCAGTCATGTAGGTTAGGTTATGTTAGGTTACTTTTAAAGTACATCACATACTAGAACCGAATAGGCCCATGTTCAATAGACAAAAAAAAAAAATTTGTTCACAAAAAAAAAGACTACATAATCCGACAGGACGGCAATCCAAAACGACCGGAAAGAGTTCAGGCGCAGGACCAACGCCTTAACATGCTTTCCGAGGCACGGGAGTGTACACACTTCCAACTTCCAGACTCCGGGCTGCTACTGAGAATTTTCTTACAGAAGAACCCAATAACTATTTATTGGCCCGACCTGGGAACCGACCGCGTCTGCAGCCTTATATCTAGCCACTAGACCAACGAGGCGGTCATATATATATAAACTTTAACCCAGAGGTTTTCTGAACATGCCGTTTTGCACCGTTTAAACTTATAATACATTAATTATCTATTAATGATCATTGCATTAAAAATCATTACCCGTTAGAAAGATACTAATGCAAATGCGAAAATGATTTTCTTTGTTAGTTACGCTTTTATGTCTCAACTATAAAATCGATCATCCTTAAATTTTGAGTATATGTTGTCAAGGGTAAGGAAAAGGACAAATCACCTTGCCCCATGCCCCAAACATCATCTCCCCTAAAAAGCAGTTGAAGCCGCGGGCAGAAACCAGTAATTGATAAAAATATTATAAGTGTTTGGTATTTAAGGTGCGGTTAATTTACATGGTCAGTAAAATCTTAAAATTAGTTAATAGAATTGTATTGACTCAGTATAGTTTATAGCAGACAATGTTAAAACTTTTTAATTTCCAGTAATTATTTTAATTTGTATTTATTTAAGGTTTTAATGTAAATAAATATTAGATCTAATATTTATTTTTAAATTTAGAACAATTACTTTATTTATACAGTGTGTAACAAAAACCCTGTCCGATCCGTGAAGTGGTTATTAGGTGTCGTGAGTCGGTTCTATTTATGTAATCATTTTTAAAATACTAAGCAAAAAAAATTACATCGAATAAAATTAAAATTAAATGACGAAAATCACATGGCAACACAGGCGTTACACAGGTGTTCCCCCCCCCCGCCGTGTCTTTGAAGAAGCCGCGACACCATCTTTCAGCATGAAACTACACTAGTTTTGCAGAACAATAATTGATAGTTTAACTATCGATAGTAGACCTCGAAAGCTATGCAGAATATCGATAGTACTATCAAAAGTATTGGCTATTGTCAATACTGTCGACACTATCAATATTAACGATAGCTCAGCGTAAACAATATTATTGGTAACAGCAATACTATCGATAGTAATTAATTCGATAGTAACGATAGGAGTAAAACGATCGATCGATATATTTTGGTTAGTTGATAGGATTGGTTTGGTTTTGGGTCGATCGTTACTATCGACAGTATTGACACGTGACAATATTATCGATAAACTATTGATACTATTGCTTACACCTTAACCATCGATAAATAATCGATTGTCTATCAATAGTGGACTATCGGCATGCAACACTAGCATGAACCGGCGTAACAAAGTAAAATAGTTTAAGGATAAGGTTTCACAAGACGTTCATTAATTTATTTTATTTTCATTACATTTTTTCTTTCTCTTGTTCTCTTATAACCTGTGTGTGTTATCATTTTATGTTCTAGTAAGTCGTGGAAACTTGATTGTGTTATAAAGGAGAAAAGTGTTACTTATAAGTATAAAATTACTGTAGGTTTCCCTGACTAAGTTAATAAATAAATTACACGTTAGTGTCCAATTGGCTCAGACCGCTTACTGAGAGTGTAAGCTAGGTGATTTGTGGCATTTTTATTTTAGTCGGCAGACAATATCGCACAATATCGCACACCGGTCACTGCTGAGCAGTAGTAACACGGCTTTACACGAGCCAGCGGCGTTTCAAAGGCACTCAAAGGAACGGGTTTCCGACTCTGGTGTTGTCACATTTCAAAAAATTAGTTCGATGTTGGGGAATTATGGCACTAAGATATGTATTTTAAATTACAATAACATTTTCATAATAATGAATATTTGATTTTTAATATTATTTTTAGTAATTTCTATAACACACCAATATGCTCCTTTCGGGTCGGATAGGATTTTTATAACATACTGTATAATAACGACACTCTAACCATTTCAATAACAATTAAGCAAAAAAATAAAAATCCGGAATTCTATTATTAGCGTGCCAAAACATTACAGGAACTAATTATCTTTTTATTAGTAAAGAAATGTTTAAATCCCAAGTAACTTAAATTTTAATCTAAGCAACTTGACGCAATCATCGTATGATTATTATATTTAGCATTATAACGCTCGTATTTATTGTCGGATAAATTGAAATTAAATTGGATGTGCAATGGAACATTCTAGAACTTTCTCGCGGGGTTGATCCTTGATGTATCGATTGAAAGTTAGACATGCGCAGATAGGCGGCCTGGATCTAGCTTGCTGGGCCCGGAAAAATCTAGATGTTGCTTGATATACAGCACGGTGACACACATATCGGTGCGTGTTTAAAATTAAGTGAAAAATATTTAATAATTAAATAAATTTATCGAAGTTATCTAATTTCACGTTTTGTGTCGACTGGATTGGATTTTAAATATTATTGTAAGCAAATATGCATGAAATTGTTTCAAAAATAAATAAATATGAAATACATATATGTATATATTTTTTTTGTTTTATATGTCATTGCGAATTTTATATACCTATGCAAAAATATACGACGTATTTTAGCTTTTATATAATATTTGTTTTATAAATCGAATCTTTCCATCTTCCATATATCCAAGATGGTGTTGTGTCTACTCACGTAGGGTTCACGATGCGCGCGCAATTTTAATTAATTCAATAACTTTAATATTTTAAATTATTTTAAGTGCTTATACTTAATATTTATATTTTTGGCAATAACGTTATATTTTGTAAAATCGGGTTCTGTTTATACGTGCGCACGCATGCCTAATAAAAACAGTCTAGCTCAGGGCACTTGTTGCGTCTTTGTTTACGTCACTGAACCATATATATCAGGCGGACTGGCAAATGGGCCACCTGATGGTAAGTGGTCACCACCGCTCAAAGAAGAAATATATTTAAAATAGTTATGTACACTGTATTCTATGCAATATTGATTGTTATGGGCTTTTTTCAGCGAACGCTATCAAATAGGACTTTGTGGTGAAGATGGATCACCCGAAAAGAAATGGCATGTACACGTTTTTAAAAAAAATTTTTTTAAATTAAAATGATACAAGCATAAACACCTCTTTACAATTCCAGATCCAAATGCTGGTGCATCGTCTTCATCAATTGGACCACCCCCTCAAATGGGTATTGACGATCCAGAGGACTTACATAGAATACTATGTATCTTCAAAACTCTGGAATCAATAGTATGATTCTATTTATATTGCTATTGTTTCAATTATTATAAGATTATGTATTGATGTATATATTTTTTTTCAAGATTAAGCCGATAAAAACTCAGGCTGATATTATGCGCAATAGGCAATATTATCTTGCCACCCATTTCCATCGATACAAATATATAAGTGGAATCGCAAAGGTAACTTCATTCATCATTTTATTATCGGTTTGGTTTTAATAAATTTTACACTTGTTATTATTATTATATATTTATTGTAAAACAGATACCGAAGCCGTTTCCGAGAGGTGGGTCATCTTATTACGTGCGCCCGTATGGCTATTGGGTACGAGACCCAGATTACGATCATCCTCCTCCAGGTAAAACACACAATATTTATTTAGCTTTGAAGTTTAAATATAAGTTATACTTTGTGCAAACTCGTCTGGTTAGGTACCACCCACTCATCAGATATTCTACTGCAAAACAGCAGTACTTGATATTGTTGTGTTCCGGCTTGAAGGGTGAGTGAGCCAGAGTAATTACAGGCACAAGGGACATAAAATCTTAATTCTCAAGGTTGGTGGCGCATTGGCGATGTAAGCGTTGCTTAACATGCCAATGTCTATAGGCGTTGGTGACCATTTACCATCAGGTGGCCCATATGCACGTCCGCTTACCTATGCAATAAAAAAAAATGTGTTTTCATTAAAACACTAAATTATTATCACTGTTTCAGATATGTCAACAGTGCCCATGCCGTTTGAAATAAGAGATGGGTTGGACCGAGCGGTCGCTACTGAGAATATACGCAAATTGTTCAAAGAGTTGGATGATATAGTATGGCAATTCTTATTATCTCTTCACATATAAATTGAAGTAAGGAGGTGCTTATAATATTAAGTATGTTTTACAGCTTAGTAAGGCAAAAGGACCTGAGCCAGAGGCAAATAAAGAAAATGGGAATGACAGACATCCAGACACACCGGAAGGTACATTGCAAGACATAGCGCAAGGCACATCTCAAGATACACTACAAGATACACTAAAAGAAAGTGAAAGGGACTATGAAAAACGTTTGGCACAGGTATACTATTATATACAATATTATTGCGTTAAAAGTATACGACCCAGTGAGTAAAAGCATGGTTTTTCTTTCAGTTACTAAAGGGTACGAAGATGTAATTTTTTTGGTCAAGAAAATCTGATTCCTGATAGAAAAGTCACGAGGAACATCATCACTCTTACTCCTATCAATTAATTTATATCTACTCAGGAAAACAATAAAGTTAAATAAAACCGAGGACGTAGATGAAAAATTATATTTTTGTAAAAAAAAAAATTCTACAAAATTTGGATTGAATAAACTTTACCTTTAATTTTAATATATGTCTACACAGTACCACGACTATTAGTCGTAGAACGTGGAAAATAAAATTGCTCGTAAAATTATTGAAATTTTATCTTATAATTATATTTTACTAAATCATTCGCAATTATGTAATGTATGTCAATGTAACGTTTTATTCTAGCAGATTTAAATTTATGACGTCATCGTTTTATTGAAACCTCGTTAACTTATATATCTTAATCGTTTATCGGTGTTGGTAGTTATAGTTATGTAGTTTGTTCAAATCGATTTTCGTCTTAATATTAGACTAACGGTCAGTTTCTGCAGAGTCATTTAATTTGTCTCACACGAAAGACATTGATTGCACCTTAAAATTTTTATTAAAATTAAATTCAATAAATTTTTCTTAGCTTACTAAAATCCAATAGCGTTTGAGAAGTGATAATGATATTTTTCTAAGCTTATCAGTATTTCGGTTACAGATTTTTGATTCGTTAATTTTAAATGACGTTCAGAACATGACCATTAGTCAAGAATTATTGATGTTTGTATTCGATGTTGTAATTTTGTAGGCATCTTTGTTGTTTGGTGACTTTAGTTTAGATACATTATAATTACCATAATCCTATTGTTATTCAAATATATAATAATAACTTTACATAAAAATCAAAAAAATACAAAATGCACAAAAAAAATAAACGAAAAAAAAAAGAATTTTACGTATTTTTAACAATAAAGATTTTAATCTCTCTGTGTGTAAATTGGCGTTCTTTTTTCTAAACCTGTTCAGTACCTTTCTCCTCTGGTTATCATGCCCTTTTTTAATGGCTATTGAAGATCTTTGGTGTTATCAATAAACTAACGAACTAAAAACAAACTCAGCCACATGAATAATCATATAAAATAATGTAGGCCTCTAATTTTCACAAATTATTTTAGTCGAATTACGACCAATGGGCAATGACTTGCTTAGTTTATTTTCACAGTATAACATCATCATAACCAACCACTAGTATTAATTTTAATGAAAGCTCGAGGTTATTACTAAAACTCAAATAACAAAGTAATGCCATGTCACTTAAAATAAGTGAAATTCTAATTAGTATGAAATTTTCTTGCAATTCGGTCATATTTCTCTGATTTATATAAAATAAGTATCTTATCCCGTGGTTTTTTAAACCAATGAGATGTAAAGATTCGCTTATTTAAATTACTGGAACGAATTGCAAAGTGTTAGTGCTAGCAATATTTATCAATCTGAAGCGTTTAATATTAATATGTTATTTGTTTTGGTAAGCATTTATACTTTGTGACAATTATATTAAACGATTAGAACGTTGCATGCGTGCATTTGACGCATTCTTAACAATTTATATTTATATAAAACCTATCCTAATAATAATGTTAACTTTTTATGAAAATTAACGATCCAAATTAATGCAAAATGAGATGCAGGTAAATAGATACAAAGTAAATATACAACAACAAAAAACATTAAGCATTTTTTATAGGATAGGTATGCGGACGAGCATATGGGCCATCTGATGGTAAGTGGTCACCAACGCCCTTAGACACTGGCCAGACAGTGTAAGATATGTTAACCATCGCTTACATTGCCATTGCGCCGACAAAAGCTTTTTTAGAAGCTACAACAAAATAAAAATACTCGCGCAAGAGATAATATAGTCATTGTGAGTGTACCATAGAAGATAGACATTTGTTAGCGCAGACTTTTCTGTAAGGATTTTAAAGGCCTTTTAACATGTTTTTACAATTTTAACTTTTATCTTAAAATTTTCTACTTAATATTTATTAGGTAAGAATCTAAAGGAAAAAATGAATATACGCTTGGTTGGTTTTTATGTTTATTTTTAAAAGAAACAATTTTCTGGACATAAAATTTTCAGTCCAGGGGCTTAAACCCACTCAGAAAGTGAATCTGCTACTGGAACATCTCTAATATCAAGTGTTGCTTCTTCTTGGTCATTCTGGATTGTGGCGTCATCGACGTCCACCCATTCTACATCAGCCCCGATGCGGTACAAAACTTCTTTGCCTCGCCTTGAAAATATGGCTGACGCTTTTTCACCTTCTATAAGATTTTGTTCATGAAGATTTTGTTGCGAGTTGCGCTGCCTTTTATGATGCAAAGTAATTAGAGCATACTATACAAATTCTGTCTATTAGCGCATCTTTTACTGATGGACAGTAAAAATCATACGGAACATTCTTAAATAGGGTCTCAACTTCTATATTTAAAGATCGCACAAACAAAGTTGCAAAATGGTCAGATGCTTTTACATCCTTTGGGGCGGAAACATGAGCGATGGTTTATTATGGTCTATTAGGATCTAAATATGTTTTAGGAATAAACCGCTGCGGATGGATTTTATCAATATCACTTCTGATATCACCACAACATTCTTTATTAGTTCATTTTACAATCTGCTAAAAATATTGTGACTTGCACATGGTTTGTGTACCAATGTTGATCATATACATTTACATCTGTCAATTTGACAACATTTTATTTTCTGGAAGAAAATATTCAGCGACTACTGGTTCATTATCTATAATATAATAATTGAACTCCAAATCTCTGACAAAATTAGACCTGACTGAGCAAACTTTATCAGCCTTAAATCAGGATTGGTCGTTTTTCCGTTTGCATGGAGGTGGTTGCCGATGGTTGCCGATGGATTGGTTATCATGCGGTAGCACCAGACCTGACAATGCTTCCACTGTGCTTAACGGTGCCATACGTCGTTCAACCCTGTTAAATGCACTTCTACCAGGTGCATTTGTTGCTACAAAAACGGCATCTAAGTTAAGCTCCTTAATATTTTTTATTGCACTTGCAATAATTTACTCTTTAAACGAGTGTCGTTTACGCAAACAACGTACGTTGCCATGGAAATAGTTTACCTATACGCATCCGAGCACTCTTCGGCACTCGCGACTGTCAGTTGCCCGTGCTTTTTCATATTTTAACTTTGCGTATATTTGTGATCTTGCGTAAAAACTATCAAGACCTCCCCCCCATAGCGCGTCCACCAGTGTACGGTGATAAGCTGAGAACTACCGCAACACTATCATAAATAGCAATTACCATCAGGGGTAGATGATCACCACCACCTTGGAACTTTAAGAAATAAAAACCAACCCTTACATCACCAATGCACCAGCAACCTTGGTCTCATTCACCCTTCAAACTGGGACACAATAATATGGTACGCGGTTAAATATGTGATCTATATACTACTATATAAATTATTGGTTCTGTCTGTACAATTACTTTTTCACCTAATTTTGTGATAAGTTATCGTTTTATGATGCAGTGATTCACATTATACTATTTTTTTCATTTTTGTCTGTCTGTCTGTCTGTCTGTATGTCTTCTTATAATGAAAATTGGTACACACAAAGAACATGTGATGGCGCAAATGTTAAGATTAATCAATGTTCATAAATAAGATCGGTAAACCCTACGGTATTTTATGAAAATTCATATCAAATCGTTAATTCGTACGTATTACGTATACCAGTAACCGTGTGTGTGTGTGTGTGTGTGTGTGTGTGCGTGCGTGCGTGCGTTCGTGCGTGCGTGCGTGCGTGCGATTGGTTAAATGTAGAAATTAAATGGAAATGTATTTATATGTTTTGCGGAAATGTTTCGTATCCTTCCCTAAATAATGTACATATATTAATTACATTATATTGTATGTTCTTGTAAAACTATAAATGATTTTACTACAAATCGTTTAATACAAGGCCAAAAACTTGTTGCTCTTGCTAACCGACTATACGGGGTTAGAAACTATTTTGCATGAAATTTTTTAAAACTTTTACAGACATACTACAAAACAGTTGATAGTTTTTTTTTAACTTTATTTTTGGTTTATGGTAAAGGTTTATACTTTATACCAGCCTTAATAACAAATTGATTCCTTGAAATGATAATTCTTTCGCTGGTTATTTTTAGGCCGAAGATTTTGCATTTACATTTCATTTTTAAGTTTGTTTTCTTTTAAAGTTAATTTTTACTCGGACCAACATAGACAACAGAAGAACTCAGTGGGTTTGTATTGTCTTGATTTGTAATAATTTGGCTTACAATTTTCAATTTAATAGATAAACATTTCATTTCATTATTAGCCTGTAAGACCTAAGCGAAAATATAACTTATTAAATTATTTATTTAATTAAAGCATCACCGATGATTGAAAATTGATAGTTATAGATGTTCGAGTTAGTAGGCATGCTTAAATATTATTTTTAATACTTTGGGTTGCGAAAAACCAAACATCACAAATACGTATTTTTAATTCTAAAATCTACATGTTATATATAATATTGATGTGAATATAGTTTTTTATAAAATTAACAAAGAGTTTGAATAGATTATTTGTATAACTTAACGAATATCTTCTATAAACATTTATAATGTAATTAAATAAAAATGAATGTTTATATTACTTTATTCTATTCATCGTACGTCATTCATCTAATTGGTATGAAATTTTGGTTCGTTCTCGAGAAGATTCCTAAGCCCAAAAATCTATTTTTATATAAATTCATACGTTTATCCTTCTATGTAAATGTTATCTCGACCCTTATTCTACCTGTGCGATGTGAAGCGTACGTTTTTAACAACCAATATGCCTCTATCATAATATTCTCTCCAGTTGGGAAGCATCTGTTTTCATCGATTGTATCTATTTAGGTCAGACATGCGCCTTGATCAAGTCTAGCGAGGTACCTAAAATTCTTGGATTCATTGTTAGCATCGATAGATAATTAACAAAATGTTAAATTCTTTTAGAATGTTTAAATAAAAACAAAGAAAACTTGGATTTATAAAGAAAACTATTCACCAATCACATTCAAACGTATATTTTTATAAATTATTGGTTTTTAAGTTACAAGGCAGACATCCGATCAAGTCGAGCGACGAAGGCGAAGTGAGTGATTTTGCTATTTACCGTGCGTTTTATACTCTTGATCGCTAACAAAAAATAATTTTAATGTCTTATCCTCTTTTCATTCTATTGTTCAAATATGCAAAATCGTGGTTTGGTTATAATGCCAAAAAACAAGCAACTAACTCAATGTTTAACTTATGGACCTGGAGATACTGACACAAATTTTCCGGTCATTTGTACCAGTATGGCGACATTTCAGGGGTTTAATTACGTTATGACGAAAAGGAAAATGATGGTCATAGCGCTGGTACCAGCGGCCCAATCGCGTGGGCGTTAATTGAACGTATCGGATAAATCACGAGAGTGAAACGATTTGTTCCACAAAAATTCTTGTATTTTTCGATAGTCGTTGAAAAAAGAAGTAGGCGGTAGCGTAATGCCATACTTCTCCGGTATGACTTACAGCCGACCATAGCGACGAGAACATGTTAATTTAAAAAAATCAATTCAACCATCTGTACCAGACTAATTTTTGCACAGCTAATCATAGGATTTACGAATTACGAATTACGATTACGAATAGATTTACGAACAAAATAAATTTACGATTTGTGGCGGTATGGAACCGTCGGAAAAGTATGGCATGGTGATTTACAACATATACATATACATATATTTTTGCCAGGTACAAAAATTAATTATATAAAATTATGTTAATAGTTAGTAAAAACTTCACCCGATTCACATTCGACATTGTACTGTTTTCAAATTTACATTAATTAATAAGCAATTTTAAATTAAGAAAATCTATGCACTCATTTGATTACGTTTTCGTTATACAAGTACATTGTCATCATAAAATTGTACAAAGTACATATTTCTACCTATGAATATGACTATAGAGGGTGCGGGTGGACACTCCCACATCCCTACTACTAACCAACCCCAATATCCAACTTTATTGTGTATTGATTCTAGAATAAACATGCGCAGATAGCTGATCTGGGTCTAGCTCGCTGGACCGGTATAAATCTAGGCATTGCATTTTCTGCATTCATGTTATGAGGACATATTTTGCGTTTTGAAATAATTGCATCAAGTGATTCATATTTTAATTGTTTTTTTTAAAATTAGTGTGAAGTGAACTTAGTGTGACTGATAGTTGGATATATAAGGTGAGTACAAAACAATGTATATTTAAAACAATGGGGCACATAGTAATTAATATTTTTTTTATATAATACTATTTTATAGTATATAATATATTTAAATAAGAATTATTAACATTGTTATTTATTCACATAGCTGAATGTCGAATTCTTATAACATTTTTGACAAAGCTTCTGAAGTTTGCATATGCGACTGAAATTCTCTGCAAATCTGAATTTAAATAAAAGGGTTCAAATTTGAAACAAACTGTCGAAGAGGCCATTAATATTGATATTGTGTCGGTAGCCACCACCTTCCTCTAACCAACTGAGGTAAACAGGAGCGAGGGTAACCGGGACCCCTTAGTGTATGGGTTTGCTGTGCATATACTGCAGCTTGCGCGCGCATGGCATTCGAGTAGGATATACATATATAATGTAGCTCACATGTCCTTATTTGTGTTTGTGTGTGTTTAGGGTAGTAAATAATAATAATCAGCTATATAATTATAACAATCGGAATTGTTATTCAATTTGTAAGATTTATTGCCGCTATTCCGGAGGGGGGGGACTATTTGTACAGTGGCTATTTTTAAGTATGGTATATATTATACATACTTATTTATTTTCGTTATGTAAATAATTCTTATTTCAATTCAATTTTAAGCTTAATAATATGGATAAAAAAATTGCGATTTCTTAATGCTTAGCATATTAGGTAAAACTTAATGTAAATACACCAACGCGCATTGGAGCAGCGAAGTGCAGAAAGCTCTAAACCTATCCTCAAAGAGGAGAGGAGACCATAGCCCAGCAGTCCCAGCTTCTGGACGCCTGGGACGCTTACAGGCTATTATATTACTTTTCATTCTTTAAATATAAATCAAACTTATAGGAGCAAACCTCTATGTTACTGGATTATTTTAGCTTTAGTTAATAATTACATTGAAAGGTAATTGGCCCACTTCTGGGTAAAGAATTGCTGTCGTTTTAGTAAGCAGTAATTTAGCAGAAAAAGATATTATGTCGCTTTGCGTTTCAACCCACTATCTCGGTTCAGAAGAGTTCTATCCATTGAACCTGGCTATGGTATATCTCACAATAATTATAAATCAAATTAAAATAGAATCATTTCATTTCAACAATTCGATTGTTACAGGGAACTCCAGTAAAAAGTACATCATGGAAAAGGATAATAAAGAGGAACAATGTTTGTATTTTATTTTTTATTTTTTATACTATAGGTAGGCGGACGAGCATAATATGGGCTACCTGATGGTAAATGGTCACAAACGCCCATCGACAGTGGCATTGTACATTTCTTTATAATTAACATCGCCAATGCGCCACCAACCTTGAGAATTAAAATGTTATGTCCCTTGTGCCTGTAATTACACTGGCTCACTCACCCTTCAAACCGGAACACAACAATGCAAAGTACTGCTGTTTGGTAGTAGAATATCTGATGAGTGGATGGTACCTACCCAGACGAGCTTGCACAAAGCTCTACCACCAAGTATACTACGACGTACAATTTCATTAAATATAAGTTAAATGCGATAAGTTCAATATATCGTTCAAATTTTATCATTGCAGTGTTCCCAGAGGAGGACACTCCGCCGCCGGAGCAAGATGAAATATATGAGTGCGTAAACAAACTCAAAAAGTTGTTTATCGCCATAGATGCCATTGTATGTCACATTTATTATCTTCATTGTGTATGTACTTAGATATGGGCATATATAAATTCAAATAAAAAATATATTTGACAGGTAAAATCCATAATGGTCACTCCAGAAGCTGGGAAAGAGGCTCCGCAGAACCTGGAACTGACTCTACAAACATGCAAGGACAGCGTTATGACAAGGGTAAGCTATTAAAAACCTAAAAGTTTATTAAATAAAATAGTAAATATTTATGTAACAAGCTAATATGATTAATTTATTTTTACAGCTAGTGGAGTCGGTGCGAGAATATGAAGACTATATTAAGTCGCTAAAAGATGCAGATTCGAATGATCCTTCTGAAGAAGATGATTTTAATCAACCAGATTAAACGTTCGTTGTATACAATATTTTTTTTAAGAAATTTATAATTAATATGTTAATCAGATTTAACATTTATTTGATTTAAAATCAAACGGCAATATTGTCCTCGTAAATTCAAAATGAGCGTCTCGGTTTCAATATATTTACGTATAATTTGTTTTAAAGGCAGTTCTTTCAAAATAATTGATGCCGAATACCGTAGAGGATTTTAATAATAGTTACCATTTCGAAAGCCCTTTTTATTTAACTCTGATTTATATGGAAAGAAAATGTATGTTGATAGAAAACGTAAAAAAAAAGGTTTTACGTCAATGACCTCCGTAAGTCTATGAAGTAAAATTGTAGACTTTTGATAAGAGAAGATGTATTTGCAACTAACTAATTAATAGAAGAGACTATCCATGATCAAATCTTATCATTCATAATAATATTCTTTTATTTTTTTAAGAAAACAATTAAATTTTTTTATTAACGTCTTAAAAATGATGTTACATTTAATAAAATATTTTTAAATACTTTTGTATCTACTTAATAATTGTTTATAATTTTATTTTTATTCTAATTCAGTTAATATAAGGTTTCTTCTAGAGACATCTTAATATTTAACTTGTAGCCTAAGATTTTCGAATTTCTAATGTTTTAATGACTTACAGTAGAGCGTTTATTTTTATTAAAATAATAGTAGGTTAATTAAGTAAAGTGGATAGAGTAAGAATTATCATATAATTTTGTTTTTGTTTTATATAAGATAATATATATTATTTAAAATTACACTTTGTTTTATGAAATTTATTAATTCGTAGGTCCAGTTTGATATTATATCAACATCTATAATTTACTCTATTCTTGTATACTTACAATTAAAAAGATGGACGTACGACTATAAAACTGTTTTGCTATAAGATTAAGTGATAAGGTTATTTTTAGTCAATGAAAAAGCTCAAGGAAATAAAACAGTAGAAAGTTTTGATAAGAGAAAAGATGTCTTTGCAAATATATGAATAGAAGAGATTTGATATCTTAATCCACAATCAGATCATATTTCATTAAAAAAATACATTTAAATAATTTTGGTAGATATTGGCTGATATATTATTTCCATTAAAGTTTTCAAAATTAATAGTTTACCTTTGATATGTTTAAAATACACTCGCATCTAATTAATAATTGTATATCTAAATTTTGATTCTACTCTCGGAATTCTGGTGTGTTCGTTAAATATGAAGTTTCTTCTAGAGACATCTTAATATTTAAGTTTCAGCTTACATTTAAGATTTGCGAACTTTCTGATATATTATGTATATTAATGACTGACAATAGTGCATTTATTTCTCCTAAAATAAAGTTAGCTTAATTAAGTTTAACGGGTAGGGCAAGAATCATCATATACTTTTGTTTTTATTTGTTCTATATAATAGAATCGATATAATTTAAAATTACACTTTGTTTTATGAAATTAATTAATTTACTTACTTATAATTAATAAATAAAATATTAATTATTTTTTATGAGATTGTAAGTTCAGTTTGTTCTTCGTCCTACTTATTTTTTTGCACTATTCTTGTATACTTACAACTAGGGCTAGAAAACTGTTTTGTAATAAGATCTTGTGACAATGCTTCATTATAATAGATTAATTACTAAAAATCCTATAATTATGTGGGGTAGGTTTGGAAATTTTACATTAGAACTTCAATTATAATGAAGTTGAATTTAGGGACAGGGTCTCCTCTACCTTATCTACGAAGTATTAAAATATACGAAAGTAAAACTAATTACAGGTTTATCAAAAACTATGTCCATAAGTAAAACTTATATAAGGCTCACACTTAATTCAATTATGATATTATTGAATTTAGTGTGTAGAAAATCATTTATTTATGAATTATACAAATGTACGTAAGGAGTATTAATATTAATCAACTTGGTTCACCTGTTCGTTAACATGTTTAATTTATTGAAAGTCAGTTAAAATTTTGAAAATCAACATCTAATTTCCAAGTTGATAACACATGTTTATCTGTATATGACAAGTTATACATCACTGAATTAACATTTATTTATAATTTAAAAATGGTATGTTTGTATAATTTGTAAATATAAAACAGGTCTTAGCGTGGGTATACTAAAGTCAGGTTATACGTAATTCCTGCTCTAATTTTTATAAATATTTATAACTATTTATAGTAATTTTGATATAATGTTTTTGGTACCTAACGGCGATAAAACAAATTTTATTTTTGAAAATTTATCATCGGCGCTTGCGCATATATCGCCCCACAGGGTAGAGCTCACAGTAAATACACGCACACATACATCGATTGGAATATTGTAATGAAAGTAAAATTATTTGGTATTATTTATTTATATTAAATTATTTATTTTTTAAATTTCACGATTCAATTATAACATTGCGAAATAATAGGATAGAATAAAGAACGTATCATTTCATCTTAGTATATTTTAGCTTGAAATAGAAATATTACTAGTGATAATAATACTAAGATCACTATCAACACAGTATTTATATATTTAATCCTTTATTTAAAGGATATATAAACGTAGTTTACATGCTTCGTATATATAATTAGTTACCTATGTATGGTTAATTATAGGATTAAAAAAATAATTGATTACTTTACCATCAAATGAAGCATTGTCATTATTTTAGGATATATAAATATTTATGGTGGTAGGGTTCGCTCGGCCCGCCTGGGGTAGTACCACCCTCCCGAAGAAACCTGTTCGCGATAAGAGTGTCATGAGACAGAGTAAAAGGAGAACCAGTTTTCTTACTTCCTTTTCGTAATTTTATACTCTCGTAAACGTCTTCGTGCACCCTCGCCGCCTTACCATGAGCTCTCTTGGGTTGTTGTGTCTATGTCTTGTCATGTCGTGTTCTATGTCTCGTTCATTAACTTCTCTATCAATTTAATTTGTTCTTTATTCTATCTTGTCTTTCTTCGGACTTAACGGTCGTATAGTTATAATGTTTTAATATCGGTATTCTGTGTAGTTTGTTCTTTAAGCTGATCTTTGAATACAATAGTGCAACTTACATCTGTCTCATCAGCTCAGTCCGACGTGCAAGTTCGGTCATGACTCATTTGAGACGCTTACTGAGACGATGGGATGAAGACGTATAAGGCACTAGCTTGTGGTCGTTCCGGGATTCTAGAATGTTATAGCGGAAGAAAGTAATCTTTAAACATCTTGGAAAAGTTATTGCATGAAATGTCATACTTGAATATGCTAAATTGATGTCTATGTGTACTTGTATACTGTATCCGTATTCTCGATGTGTACTATATATGTGTAATTAGTGTGTAAGTTATTCAAATTCATAAAACATCTTACTATATACTTTTAATTTTAACAATTATTGATTTAAACATTCGTCCAAAAACACGCCAGTAATGAGTTCGTAAGTTGGCTAAATATTATATTTAAATAATTTTAAATATAGAAGATTTATGTATTGATTGACTATTGTAATACCTTCTTCGGCATATTATAAACCTTTTCAGTATTTTCTAAGTAATAAATGTGTGTTTCTGACTAGATTTTTTTATATTCCCCCATATCCTAAATAAGATATAAATATAAAACGCAATCAACCGTTTTAATTTGTAAAAAGAAATGCAGATGTCTTAAGTAATTATACCATTGGAAATATACATTTCAAGGTAAATAATAATAATCCATTATTTAAAAATATAATATATATCTATTCTAGATAAGATACGGTATTTTTAATATACCGCTCCACCGGAAACGTTTCAATCTTCTATCTCTTTACAAAACAAAAAACGGCTTAAGAAAAAAATAATTTTATATTTTATTGATTTTTGTAATTTGTTTAGTAACTGTTATCGCGTTGTCTCAAAGGAAAGTTTTGGTGCGCTGTCTGATCTGTGTATGGATACATTTTTAAATAAAGAATTACAATGCTCCATAAAAAAACTGTCATCCTGTATTTGACCCTCTTAGACAAAGAATTTAATAAAAAATATTCCTAGTGCTCCCAGTGTTCCTAGCCTATATAAGGAACCATTGTGCAAAATGTCATGTGTCAGAGCCAGCTAGAGCATAGATACGAATTATTCTTTATATTTATGTTTAAATTTACCTACTAGCATAAGATATAGATTTGGAGATTGTAGATATGAGTTTATTTATAAATATTAATATATTATGAAATTGATTCGAAATTGATTCAATGAATTGAATTGAAAACAGCAGTACTTGTTATTGTTGTGTTCCGGTTTGAAAGGTGAGTGAGCCAGTGTAATTACAGGCACAAGGGACATAACATCATAGTTCCCAAGGTTGGTGGCGCATTGCCAATGTAGGCGATGGTTAACCTCTCTTACAACGCCAATATCTATAGGCGTTGGTGACCACTTACCATCAGGGTGCCCTTATGTACGTCCGCCTACCTACTCTATAAAAAAAAGTATAATAACGAATCGCTACAGCACACAATAAATGCAATTATATTGCTAAATATAATATTTAAAAGATTTTTTTTCTCAATATATTAAGACGTAAATAAAACGAAGTTTCTCTTGGTGTTGTATTATTCAAATAATAAAAAAAGTCTTTTGATAGATAGTTTAATATCAAAAAGGAAAATATTACAAAAACATAAGTTATTTTGCTTATCTATATAAAATACTTCTAATTGTTTTTAATTTTTTAAAAGCGAAAAAGTCCTTTTAAAATATATAAATTAACGTTTTTTATTTTTCCAGATGATTACTGAGAAAAAAGGTTTTAATACACTCAAATAAGTCATAGTTTCTGGACACAGCCCTGTTACAAAGGAGGTACCTATTGACTGTAATACGCACGCGCAAAGTTTTCTGTTCCTAGCTGAACCTGGGAATCTAGATTCTAGACATACTTGTGCTCGGTTCGACACTGGCAGTACGTTTACTTGGATAATAATTTTTAAACATTATATAATAATCACATATATTGTTCACGTGTTTACTTTAAAAAGTATCTAAATCACAGCTTTTTATCTATTAATTAATTAATTTAGAAAGTGTATATAAAAAAAACTTCCTAAGCAGTTTTAAAAAAAATCGTAAGTGTACATTTTTATTGAATGATGTATGATTTTTTTTTGACAAATAAATTTTCTTTTTTAATTTCTTTCGAGATTAAACAGATCGAAGAAAAGATCGAAAATAATTTTGACGCTTGGATCCTATTTTCCTGAGTATTTTTCAGCTTTTTATAAATGATTATCGATTTCAGGCGTACCCTCCCCCTCCTTCGGTCAGGTAAGGAGGGGGAGGGGTGTAAAGCTGCGCAGTTGCTGTACTTAGCGGAGTCTGGAGATGACGCAGCAATTAGTGCATCCGGCGATTTTTGAAGGTAAATAACAAATTTACTTATGTTATTAACGTGAGTTATCATGTTTCATTAATATGATATTATCTCTCTTCCAAGACCCTCGGTTCCTGCTTCTTCAACACCGGACGGGCGTTTCTGTGCGTGTTGGAAGTTTTCACATGGAACTTCAAAGAGTTTTAAGCTCGAACAATTTGCACCATCTAAAAAGGCTGCCCTAAAGTAAGTGTCATTAATATTTAAAACAACAATGATAACAGAACTTAAACCGCTGTCTTAGACAGATCAGAATATATTAGTAATTTTTTTATTGATTTCAGGATGACCCCTCCCCTTTCTTATAGCTTTAGATTAAGGGGAGGGGTCTATAAATGTGCAGCTGCGGAACGCGACAGATTTGTCGCAACAAGTACCTACCATATGCTTACTTGTAAACATTTAAGAAGGTATTGGATAATAAAGCTATATTTTAAATTTGCAAATAACGGAAAAAAATGGCATGAAAATATTTTACTAAATAAAATATGATCATATTAATAATATTTTACCTTTTCCCTTTCAAGGTCCTTGGTGCCTGTCTTCAGTACCGGACGGCCAATCCTGTGCGCGTTAGAAGTCTCCCTTCAGTTATTTAATTCTGAGGCGACTTTGAAACTAGTATAATACGCGCAACCTAAATGCCGGGCCTGAAGTTTACCTTTCTATGATATCGTACTATCTGACTACCAATTAATTTCAAACCCGCCAACTTAGACCGCGCGTATTGTAATTAAGATAATTTTAATGTTGCTTTGTTATATACATATATTTCCATTTATTTAACAAAGCAACCGGCTAGTGCTAGGGTAAGTTTCTAAGTATATACCTAATGTTGCGATTGGGCAGTTTACACTTTAAAGACCTCGTACGAAATCGAATGGTTACGCGTTATCGATAAATGTTTCAAACATTCAAACTCTACAAAGCGATTAAACATTAATTGTTATTGTAGTTAAGGTTAGTTTAATGTTGGCTTGTTAAATATATCCAAATATTTAACAAAACAACCGGCTATAATTACTGTATGTTTATGTGCACTAATATCCGTAGTATTTTAATCAATAGCTTATGGTCCTTGTGTAATCGGGACAAAAAAAAATATAAAAAGATTGAGAAAACGTTACTTATGTTCTTTCATTTATTTTAACACAAATCTTTTAATTGACTGTTGCGCTTTAACTGGACTAATATACAATTACTAGTATATCGAGTGATTAACCACAACTATGAAGAATTAATTAAAGCACTTTTCTTACTTATAAATTTATAATCTTTCAAATAAAATATTTTCGCAGTGCTTCATGTATTTACATACTTCTAACTCAATCTGAAATTGTATTCGGCAATTAAAAAATGAAACTTATACAGAATTACTTGTAAAACCAATAAATAACCTTGCAGGACTTGATAGCTAACACCCGAAGTAACAACTTTTGTTCTACGACTTTTGATAATTTCTTAGATTTTATTTTCATACAAAAATTAATATTTAAAGGGACGTCGATGGTATCTTCTATATCTATCGATTCCATGCTTGATCTTCAGTAGGCATAGGTATTCGGGCGAAGAGAATATTTCAACCATCAGTTGGATAATGCTCCACCAAACACGTAGCATGTTATTCTTGACATCCGTCGGTTACCGTCAAACGTGGCATCTTTACCTTCCGTGAGCATCTTTACCTAAGCATACCCTATGCTAGTTTACATTGAATATTTTTTTATAGGTGGAAGTAGGCGCAACTTTTGTCACATTGGTAGATTTTATAATAAATTGTAGTATGCCAAAAAATGTTTCAAGCTGGCAACTTTGTTAATTGTCAAAATATTATACTTTTTCATCCCATATGGTCAATTATGTTCGCAGCGTCGTCGCCAAGAAATCAGTATTTCTTACAGAAAATCAACGTGTAGATAAGTGACTTATATAAAATCGTATTTGATATATTGTTATTGAGGTGTATCGAAATGATACAATCCTATTAAACTCTCATTTCTTGAGTTATTAGAAAAGGTAATGTTGCTTGAGCTTAGGTAAAGTTACCTCACAAGCACGAATGGCAACTTTACCTGTGACTAGGGCTGTCAAATTTTGCCCGAGTAGTATTCTGAATTTCAATCATCCAAAACAGTAACTTTAAATACAATACACAGGGTTATTGGTAATTCGACGTTAGGAGGTGATAAGGGCGACTATTTGCGATTTTTAATTAATTTTATGGAAATTATAAAGAACGAAAGCTTAGTTCGAATACGAATTTCCGCCTGCTTCCTTTGTGATCTTTCTTTTTTTCATTTTCTTTGAAATAAGTTCCTAGTTGTTATGCATTTTTGGAGAGCTAAGAAAACGGTTATATTTTTAAAATTATCTGCAAGTCAAGTTTCATAACGTTTTTTTTGTTTTTAAGAAGTTTTTGTAGAAAAAAGTCTCAAGTCAACACTTTTTGGAATTTTTGTCTGTCTGTCTGTATTTTTGTCCCCGCATCACGCAAAAATCACTGGATGTAATTGGTTGCGCGTTTTACCGATGAATTGCTAGAGGTTTAATTTAAAAATAGGCACTATTTTACCACAGGAAAATATCTTACTTTGATTGTTTTTAATTAAATATTACATGGAATTCGCGTTATTTAATGAACTTAGCTAAATTAATAGATTTTAACTAGCTTTTCTTATAGCAAAATATAATTATTTATGTACACTAATAAGACACTAATAATAAAGCAGTAAAATTAAATTGTTTTTATGTTTGTTTATAATGGATTAATAAAAAAAACACGCCGATTTTAAAAATCCTTTCACCTACAGAAAGCTACATTATCAGTGAGTAGTGTCGGATATATTTTAATTAAAAGAAAATCGATATCTTATAATGATATCGCCCATAAATTCCTAATGCAATTAAATATCTGGTTTATATGGTGGCGAATGAGCCAGTGTAACTACAGGCACAAGGGACATAACAATTTATTTCCTTAGGTTGTCGGCGCATTGGCGATAGAAGGGATATTTTTTATAGTGCCAATATCTATGAACGTAATAAAAAAAATGGCTACCTCTTTCAAGAGGTGTCATAACGTGGGAACGATGAGCCTCCACTCACACATATAAGACATAAACAGAAACGTGAAAATATACGCATGGAATGTGCTTTACGCATATTATAAACAATTTAATTTAATTATGACAATAGTAAGTGAAGAAAATTATAATGCAATCGTCAATGTAATAGTAGTAATTCCTTCGAAAGGAATATTGAATTTTCTTATTTAAGTTTAAAAGTAGTTTAACTTGAAAAATAAAAATTGATTCCAGTTATCTTTGTCCTGTTCTTATTTCCCTATATATACTATACTCTACAATAAAAAAATATTTTTAATTACATAAATTTCTAAATTACTGTTAGTTTGCTTAGATTAATTTCTGTCAAATTGCTTTGACGTCTTGATCTTATTCATATTATATCTTATCAAATTAATTAGTTTGGATTTTATATAATATAAAAATAAATTTAATTCATGTTAATTTATTAATGGATTTTATTTATTCTAGTAGAAAAAATTCGGATATAATATAATATAATGGTTTTGTTATCCGAATTCATCTTTCTAGATAAACTTATTACCTGTTGTCTTCGATTAGTTTCTATATAGAAAATAATCGTTATATTAATAATACAATAAATTGCTGATTATCTAAACAAATATGTATATATATTTGTTTTATTTTTTAATGTTTTTTTTTTATTAAACTAATGACAGTTGTATTTATTGCTGGTTACACCTTACAAGTTACAAGGCTTTCAAAAAACAAAATACCAACTGTCAATTTTTTTTTAAATGCCATCAGGTAAACCTCCGAATTTAAATTGAATATTATGTTGTTATAGGTAAGTTGTCTCGATAATTATCTTTGCAAATTCGCGATTGAATAGTATATTCTAATGTTTTATTAGCTAAGTATAAAAATCATGGTTAAAAAATTTTAAACATTTATAAATTGTTCCTATAAAAATTTCTATTGGCATTTTGAAATCGTATGTCTTTTTTTTTTGGCTATGCTATTATTTTGCAATTTTAGAACAAAGTAGCAATATTTTATTAAATTATTTACACAGATTTTGAACTCATGGAACGATTATCTTGTTTACTTTAGTGCAATAGTAATTATGGAAGGCAAAATTATGCTTGTGTTATTTCATGTAATTTCTGTTATAATTGAACCTGAATAAATATTGTTGTAGGATGTTTTTGTTTTATGGAGTAGAAATTTACTGCTTTAAGAGTGGATGATACAATATCATGTCTAATTATATCCAGAATCTTTATATTATATTCAACTTTTTGTTTAATTGGACCATGCTATTTGCAATATTAGTTTTAACCAGCCTGAAAGTACAATAAGATCGTTTCCAATAATAGTATATTTTTAAAGCATACATTATATTTATAATTACAGTTGTTCTAGTTAAAATATAGTTCTTATTAATACTAGTCCTAATTTAAGGTACAAATTACAAATTTTAATTACATTAATTTAAATTACAATTTTAGTTGTACATACTTAACATTATTAGGAGGTAACATTATTTATGTTAATTGGCTATTAAAAGTTTAATCCCACTAAAAGTATACTTACAAAAGAATAAAAGTACAAGTATACTTGACAAGCCCGTTGGTGTGGTTGGTAGATACCTGCCTTTCGCACCACTGGTCGTGGGTTCGATTCCCACCCAGGACAGACATTTGTGTGCATGAACATATCTGTTTGTCTTGAGTCTGGGTGTAATTATCTATATAAGTATCTATTTACAAAAGAAAAATAGTATATGTAGTATATCAGTTGTCTGGTTTCCATAGTACAAGCATTGCTTAGTTTGGGATCAGATGGCCATGTGTGAATAATGTCCCAGGATATTATTATTATTACTTACAAAAGGTTAAAAGTGAAAACATATTACGCTGTACTAACTGTAGTTTTATTTTATTTATTTATTTGCTATATAATTGAGCCCAATAAAAAAGAGTAAAATAATTAATAAATCTTATTAGATTCAATAGCGGAATAGAATAATATAGTAATATTGTATAATTTATGTTTTAATCAAACTAGAAATAAATAGTAAATAATAATAATAATAAAAACTTTAAGTGGTGGATAATATATATATATATATATATATATATATATATATATATATATATATATATATATATAAGAAATGGTATGCAGTAATAAATTTGCAAAATGTGACTTGATTATACTTTTTTAATGAGAGAACAGAGCCGAGGAACATCTACAATGAATCTAATATTTTTCAAAGAAGAACACATTCTATGTATGAGTGAATAAAGACCTATGTTTGTTCTAGCAAAAGATAAATGAAAGGTTTTATGACTACTGAGTCTACTATTTTTTTATCTAACAATAGTTATTTATTATATGAAAGGTATCATCACTTATAGTTATATTAGCTGAGAGTAACATAATGTCATAATATATATTGCAATTACTATTAACCTAATATGCGGAGTCCTATTGACGTTAAATTTAATTGTATAAATGAAACATATTTGAATACTGGAAATTATGTATTATCAAACAAATAGGAAACTAAGAATAATCTTTAGCTACATATATATAACGTAGCATACGTTTAAAAATATATTATTATTGGAAGCAATGTTATTGTACTTTTGGTTTTTATTATAGTACTATAATTTAGAAGATGCTTCGCTCAGATGACCAGGCTGGTGAAATACAATTAATATAGGATAGTACAATTTTCATTGTTTAATTCTAAGGCTTTTCCCTGCAATGACAATGTAGAGATTTGTATATAATAATTATAGTGTGTCAATTGTTTTTTAATCGCTTCTCAAAAGAATTCAAATAACATATGGATTTTTAATTTCAAAGAAATCTTGCACGTTGCGATCCGGCGAAGCGGAACACGCAGTTTGCCAGAGGAGTGTACTCGTCGCGATGCAAGGGTATCGCCGTTCCGCGACAAGGTTCGATCCGGCGTCGCGCAAGACGCACGTTGTCAGACGAGTGTACGCGTCGCGATGCCGGAGTGTCGCCGCCCGCTCCGGTGCTACGCCTAGATGATTTTACGGTTGAAGGTACACATGGTAGCAAGTTGAAGATCAATGTATGATTAGAGCGGATGGGTTGGATAATAACTTAATGATATGTCACAAATAAGACATCAATTGTACACGTACGGGTATAGATGCGAAGAGTAAACTATTAACAAAGAAAAAGAAATAAGAATGATATAGGTAACTCGAACTAACTTTTACAGTCTCTTATAATTGCTTATAAAACTATTTTTTTTACAAAAACTCAATGAAATAAAGGACTATAATAATAATTATTAGGTACAGTATACATTGTATATACGGAGAAAACAGAATTAAGGTTTGGTACATATATGTTATTGTTAAATAATGTATTTAGATTGTGTAAGTCTATGCCAATCGAGAAGGAGTAAAGATAAACAAACTTTACATCGACCACGACTGAATGTTACAGGTGTTGCGCAAGCTGTGGTGATATAGAGAGTATGAAGAGATATGTTCATGCAGTGTAGGACCTTAGCATCGCATCCACGTCCGTGAGCATCGATTGCATGGACTGGTAAGAGAACCAGTGATTTAAATCTATTATTATAAGCTAGGTTTGACCTTTTCTTTAGATATGGCTGTTTGAATTATTATGAAGCTATGGCTACATTATACACACCATCAGCTGTGATTACTTAGACCATGTATCTATGCTCAAAATAGACTCACATGGCCACCCAACCTATACTTGGCGGAGAGTGAACGCATACGTCCCTTGTGCCTGTAATTACACTGGCTCACTCACCCTTCAAACCGGAACACAACAATAACTAGTACTGCTTTTTTGCAGACTAGCTCAGTCTAGTTAAACACCACACCATCAACTGTGATTACTTTGACCAGCTATCTATGCTCAAAATGGACTAACATGAGCGCTCAATCTATACTTGGCGGCAGGTGCACACCTTTTTTTTTTTTTTGACGTGGGAAAACGCATGACGCGTTTCCCCCCACGGGAACAGTGGGGGGGGGGGTATGTGGGGCTCGCCATATGTCCAAGGCACCGAGTGTGCCCCGGTCATCGGAATACCCACTAAAAACCCAGCGGTACCCTTCCCGTCTTAACGGGAGCGCCACGGGATCGCTTGCGCATGCTACCGTGACGCTCCGACAGGCAGGTGCACACCACTGCAACCTCAAAAATTAGTTAAATATGCAATGACAGGGGACATTTTTAGTTTCTGGAAAGATAAACTATTACTATATATTATAAACTATTAGTAAAAGCTTATTATTTAAAACGATTGCCTTTCTAAAGTCTTCAATTATTCATTTATATTTATATTAAATACGTATTTAAAAGTCAAACGATGGTTACATTTAATATAGGATCGAATTTATGACCTCTGACGACCTCAATATTGGATTTAGTTTAGACCTCTGAAGCAATAAAAGGACACGATTTCAATTTAAAAAAAAAGAACTATTTACTTAATTCTATTTCAGCTCCAATAGTAACGGTCCACACGAAGCTTTGCGGTGGCGGTGCGGCACCTGAGCGACGTCGATGACGTTGATGCCCAACCCACGTAGAAATATTGAAGGTATGCCAAACGGTTCCGGTATCCGGCTCCGCGTCGTACTCGCTGTAGATTCGGCTTAACTGCTAAAAATTATAATAATTATTAAAGTCACATTTAATGAGTGCTCCACTATTGCTTATTGTATAAAAAAAAAAGTTTTGATGCGATGAAAATTGAAATTGATTTGTATTCCCTTTAACATCGCAAGGGCCTATCTGATATTTTTCAATAATATAGATAGGCGAACCGACCTACAGCATGTCTTAATTGAACTGCCCTTTGAGTTTTATTACAGAAGCTTTCTATCTTTGTACCGTCTCTGATAACAACAATTCACCGTCACCGTGGGCAATAGGTCGAGATGGACGCGTCGTCCTGGAAGATGCTTGGTCTTCACTGACGACTGTTGCTGATGGACGACTGGTCCTGGAAGATTTGTGATCTGTTCAAATATGTTATTTGGATTTAAAGAATAATTGAGTGAGTAATTTACATCAATTTATATGATTTGGTGTCCTATTTTTGAATAGACCAATTTGAGGTTCTTATAAAATCAGTTGTCACTTCTGGGTACTAAATATATATGTTGGTAACACTGCATTTGATAATTGCTTCAATTTTAAAATATTTATTAATATACATATTACTCATGTCATGACTGCCTCGTTGGTCTAGTGGCTAGATATTAGGCTGCAGACCCGGTGGTCCTGGGTTCAATTCCCAGGTCGGGCCAATAAATAGTTATTGGGTTTTTCTGTCAGAAAATTCTTAGTAGCAGCCCGGAGTCTGGAAGGTGGAAGTGTGTACACTCCCGTGCCTCGGAAAGCACGTTAAGCCGTTGGTCCTGCACCTGAACTCTTTCCGGTCATGTCGGATTGCCGTCCCATCGGATTATGAGAGCTAAGGAAAAGAGAGTGCACCTGTGTTTGCGCACACACTTGTGTACTATAATATCTCCTGCGCAATTGGCTAATCTCTCTTGAGATTGGCTGCCGTGGCCGAAATCGGTCTGGAGGACCTTACTTACCTTACTCATGTCATAACTTCTGTTTGTTGATTATGGTTCCACTCAGAAACTATAAGTTCTATATGCAACTTTCCTATTCATTTCATTTATATTTTTTGGACAGATTTATGCCTTATAGTATATACTAGCTTCTGCCCCTAATTTCGTCTGCTCAGGATTAGTACTTCAAGAAGCCTTTTCTCTTTTCTTAGGTCCTTAGGTTGAGGGGCCCTTGTTTTGCGTGTAATGTATGTAAATTCAAATTGAGATTTTTTGATGATGGTTTATAATATGCTGAAGTTATAAATAAACAGATAGTTAATGTAATACCTTCTATAAATTACGTTAAATGTTATTTTTTTATTCTGCGTAGACATATAGATTTTGTGATGAGCGAGCTAACGAGCGAGCACATGAGCAAGCTACGCAGAGCTGCGTGAGAGAGCGTGAGAAAAACATGGCGTGTCCAAATTTATCCTGCTAACTTTCAGGTTTGACCCTGAGATTTGTTGACTCATTGAAAATGCAACTTTTAATGAGAATTGCAGATGCTTTAACTTAAATGGTAAGTTATTAGGTATGATTGGGATGTGTGGTATAAACACATTGTCTCCCGTGGCTACGCCAGTTAAGATTGTGGCCTTCACAATATTCCTTCCTAGTTCGGTGACTTGCAACCGATATCGTATCGTTGCATAATCTTGTCGCGTTCAAGTTGCGCATTAACAAAACGGGTACTCCTGTTTTTAATTCAAACTTATGGGATGACACCCCGGATAAAGAGTAGGAATTTGACGGGATAGCTCGTAGTGCCATCGGATAACATGACTGTGTCGATTGAGTTATACACTGATTTTTCGCTAGATATTTCGTCCAAATTTTTTTACTTATTTTCGCAACAGTTATGTTTTGGTGCCAGTATGGTTCTTTCACTCAACCATTTTTCGTCGTGGATATTGTGTTACAGATTCGGAAAAAATTGAGCAATAAAGTCATCCTCCGATTCCACAACATGACAAAATTGGTGTGTGTGAAAAAAACATACATTCTTGGTCGTTTTCAAGACGTCCTTTACCAATTTCTAGTAACTTTTGCGCATATGCTCCTGAGTCGACATCGCTGAATAACTGGGCTCGCATGTTAGTGGTGAGATTAAGCTTTTAATCGTTGGTCCACAGGTATGATAGTTTTAAACATGCGTTAATTTCGCCTGCCGCAATGCCTCTCTCGATAATAGGTAAAGTTTTTCTAAAATCCCCTGCAAATACACACACTACCACACCACCCTATAACTTTTGATTGCTTTGTATGTCTTGTAGATAGCGATCGAGCGCCTCGATGGCGCATTTGTGTGACAGTGTACCTCTCCCACACGATCAGTTTATATTGTTGCAACAGGGCACCGCGTGCGCCGCTCTTAATGGTGTTGTACGTTGGGGTTTTTTCGCTGGCCAGATTAAGAGGTAATTGGAAAACTGAACGTGCCGTCCGTCTACCGCTTAGTAATTTTGCGGCGATCCCAGAGGAAGCCACAGCTAATGCAACTTTACGACCCCTTTCGAATTTTTGCTCGTAGCAAATTAAGGCAAATAAGTTTTGTTTGTTCCACCCGGAGCATCAAGAAAAAAAGGCCGACTTCACCACGCTCAACTCGTTGTAATATTTTCTCATAAATGTTTTTTTAGCAGATATGGCTCAGTTTCGTTGATCTGAGCTTCTAACAACGCGATATCGTAGCTTAGCTCTTTGATTACATCGGTCGACAGCTCTCCTCGACGCTGTGGTATAAATATACCGAAGTCGGACAAATTCTTTCCGCAAATCGTAATAATTTTGTATTCGATAAGACCCAGAGCTTCTTTAAAAAATAGATCATCGTTGACATGATCCATCCTTTCAAACCTATGCAAGATATCTTCTGATAACGCAGTTTATACTTATTTTATAATTGAAGAGGATTGGATAAACCGCAAGTGCATATCAATATGGCAAATAGATCTTTTATTTGCGATGGAGTGGAGTGGAGGAGCAGAAATGGCAATGCCTGAACTCTTCTATTGTGGCATCCCATTGGTTGTCATCTTCCAACAACCCCAACTGTTTTTATATCCAAAAAGTTAATGGGTTCGCGAATTACATTCAGCAGCTTTCGAAAACAATAATATTCGAAGTTGCTAACGTGCACTGCGGCCAAGGACATGTACTGCCTTCACACCTGTCTAGCTGACGATAGCTATTCCTTGTAAACGACCTTTCCATTTTTTTAACGATACATTCCATGTGTAGTAGCAGGGTCCTTCAACATAAAGTTTTTGCAAATGCGCCATTTTGTCTCAGCTGGGAAAACAGTTTCGTCCTTGGTGGTACGGTCATTCTCTCTAAAATTGTTTTCAATGGAGTAAATCCGCTTGCCATTTGGCAGTTGTACCGCAAGATAGTGACTTTTGGGTGTCTCTCACGCAGAGATAGGCCCAAGACCCGCCACCTGTCTGCACCTAATCTCTCGGGTCAATACTTACGTTTCCTTGCTGTCGGATGTTAAAAGTAGCCTGGTCTTTACCTTTAGTCGTCGAGATAATTTTGAAAAATTGACGGCGCCGTTGATTTCCTGAACGGCATTCTGTTGTACTGGTTAGTTTTAGTTATCTGTATGGGTTGATATTGGCAAAAATTTTTTTGAGTCTGGAGCTATTTCAAATTGTAAGTACGCGTCTTTCAAATCAATTTTTGAGTACAGTATTCCGTCTGAAATAGGACATGCGAGGCCCCCAACTCACGCATTCACGGTCTCAGGGTTACGCCCTTTTAAGCCCAGGGAGGGGGCTGTGGGAGGGTCGAGACGACGCCGACGTCGTCTCCGCCGAGCACGATCAGGATCAAGTGCTCCTGCCGCTTTTACGCCTCGAGCGCACTCGGAGGGTGCGCGCATTCGCTGTTTATTGGAGGACGCGGCTCTGCTGATAGACCTTCGCGTCCATATCCGCCAGAATCTTCAAGGGTGATAAAAACTGTCCATGTGATAACAGTTTTCACTAAAGTTAATGCCGATTATGTTCAACGACACGCCTTGGGACTTATTGATTGTCATGGGGAAGCAAACTTTAATAGGGAACTATATACTTTGTCATTCGAATGAATATTTTCATGGATGATATTCATGGAAGGAAAACCACCTAACCTCACTACCATAGTGAAGTTTTTATAAAGATAATATATTTCTTGCCTTGCCTTCCCTAGGGAATATTGATGTTAAGTTATAGAGTATTTTGTATTTCGTTATTTGCTCCCAGAAGTAATTAAATGAAGTTTTCTTAGCGTATACATCTATACAAACGTATTAATCTTTCAAAAAATTATATCAGCATAAATTCTATTCGCTAAATTTGAAAAAGAGGTAACTACAATCGCCAAATTTGACAGCCAATTACAGTAATTTTGTCTTCCAATCTCGGCAAATAGCCCAGCGGATGCATTACATGTGGCCACAGAGAAGAATAAGTATCTCTGGGTTCGACGGGTAATGTTTCCTCTTATGTCTTTTAATGTTTTTTTTGAGTGCTTCGCCCTTATGCGCCATTGTACATTCATCCCAAACTATTAACTTACAATCTTCTAAAACTCGCGCCATATTGCTTTGTTTTGAAATATAACAAATCGGTGTCTCTATTCGGGTCAAGTTGAAGGGCAGCTTAAAAGCAGAGTGAGCTGTTTTACCTCCTTTCAGCAATGTAGCAGCAATGCCTGAGGACCTAACTGCCAAGGCTATATAGCACGTACTTTTCGTATTATACATAGCAAAAGGTTTATTAAAAATGTTTTTCCTGTAACCCCAGGAAAAAAAATAAGTCTTCGTCATTTAGTGATTTTTCATTAGTAATGACAACTTGCGCTAAAACATTTGGATCATAACTGATTTCCCGACGATAGTCTCTATTCTGTAAGACAGCTTCCTACTTTCTCGGCTGAGGTAAGCCGTTGTTTTTTGTTGTAGCATTGGCCCCCTAAAGAAAGCACTGTATCTTTAATACAAACTAAACATTTATTGTATACTTCACTTAATATTAAATGAACATCACCATATTGTAACTTTAATTCTACTTTATGTCGTAAGTCTTATTTTTATGCTTCTCCCAAAGACTTAATGCATCTGACGATTGACAAAAATTTTAACTTAACTGAAAAAAGTTCTCGTAATCTAAATGGTGAATCAGAAAATCTACTTCTTCCATAGTTGCATCCCAATTTTTATCGTCTTCTAGGAGGCCTAAAGCCTTACATGTTAACTGATATGTGGCCTGAACAATCCCTTTCATGGTTTTTAATTCCAGGAAAGATATAGGACCTCGAATTTCATGAAGCAGAAGGCGAAGATAATAACCCTCGGTATTATTTGTGTAGATGGTATATACCCTGACTAAAGCCTGATCTTTCTTTATACCCAGCCAGCTATTGACGTCTTTTCCACGTTTTCTTTTCTCGAACTGGAATTGGAATTTCAATATAAAGAATTGTTTTGGCAAAATTATCTATCCTATATAAATAAATAAATGTTAAATTTGTTATTTTCGGTGGATTTGCAATTATATCTGTTAAACGGTTGGTATCGTTGGGATTGAAATAAATACGTTGTCCACCACCACACCATTGATTTCGACTGTAAAACCACCATTTTCTGAAGCTTTTCGTCGATACTTTGGCCTTCTCCTGTTTGTGTTTCTTGAATCATAGGTCGGAGAAACTTTTTGCTACAATTTTCTGTTGTCATGCGAGGAGAACTATTATTTAAAATAACGCAGGGCCCGTGGATCATATTGCTCTTAATAATTTCATACTGAAATGGATCTGTCTTTGAGTCTGGTATTTCTGCACAAATAACATTATCTAGTTTATCTAAAGAAATATGATGTTGTAGCTACAGCAAAATATGTTTTCATATTATAGATGCATTATGTAAATGTTATATATAAATAAATCAGGACGACCATAGTGACGGATGTATGTCATAGCGTCCTGTGTTTTTTCATGCATGTACCTTGGTGACCCAGTAAATGTTGATGGAAGCACTACCATATGCCCAAACTGAGCAGCATCGACATCTTGTCTTCCAATGGCATCCTTAAGATGTATATAATTTTCGGCTCTGAGTTTTATCTGGTTGATTCTAATAAAATTTAATCGCTCTATTGCAAGTTTAGCGTACATATCTATCAAATATTGACTGAAAAATGAACGACAGTGCAGCAAATGATTTATTTCCATTTATCGGACCATTATACGATAACCATAAAAATTCATTACAGAAACAATGTTTTTGGGTCAATTTGAATAGAGTAACCATTTTCAAAAAGCAAAGCGTCATTTGAACGCTGCAATTCACAGACATGTTGTAATTTGTTATCACGACTTTGCAATATAATATCTCATTTTTCGAACTGCTGTTCAACAATTACCAATGCAACTTGTCGTGCAATTGATGAATTAAAACATCCTCTATGAGCATTGAGTGGTTTTTTATCAACATGTATTACACTTCAAACAACTTCAAAGTTTTGACAATTCTGAGGTATCTTTTATGTATGGGTTATAATGGTGCAGCATTTTTTGTAGTTTTTTTACTATGCTTTGTTTTATATAAGGAAAACTTTATCTTTTTTATTTGCATTATTATTCTTTCTCTCTCGTCTTCTCTAACAAAATAAATCTGAAGGAATTGTGAAAATATGTAAACGATATAGAAAGTAAGCAATGTAATGAAAATGCTTGATCGAAATATAATAACTCAACTACTAACTCTTAATCATAATACTCTAATCTAAGTGAAATGTTGATGGAAACACTAACAGTGAACATTTAAACAATATTTTGAACATGAAAAATGGAATCTACATATACGAACTATATGAATACATTAAAAAAATATATATATTGTAATTTGCCTGTTTGATAGCTCAACGGCGATCGATAGATGACGCTATTATAAAATTTTTTGACATACTGTGTATTTTTATGAATAAAAAGCTATGCAATAAAAAGAGATATAATTATTACTTGGAGTGCCAATAGATGTGAAAATTGGACAAATATATTTAAAAAGATTTAAGTTTTCTCTTCTATCGGCAATATGTACAAAAAGTAAAAAATCGATACTCGTTCGGGAAAAATTCCAAAAACTTTGTAATCAAGAACGAAATAGTAAATTTTAATCATGTTTCCCTTGTTTCGTGTTGAATTTCCAAAAACGAAGAATTACATATGCATTTATTTTTGCTCAGAATTAAATTTTAAATTTCGTTCTTACGTCAAAAATAGCAGATTCCCCATATAAAATTTCAACCCCTATTTCAGCCTCTTAGGTGGTGAATTTTAAGAAACGTTAAAACACATATTATTTATTTCTAACCAGAAGTTAATATATAAAATTTCATGTTACCTACTAACTTTGAAAACGACGGATTTCCATACAACCGTTCATCCCTTATTTTGACCTCTTTAAAGGTGCAATTTCCAAAAATCCTTCTTTAGTAGCTACTCACATAATAAAATGTATCAATTACCGAAATTTCAAGTTTCTAACCTCGCATTAAAAGAACACGAATTCAATAAAAAATAAATAAACTTTTACTTATTTCTATTTCAGCTCTGATAGTAACGGTTCACAATGGCCTGAGGGATGTCGATGACGTTGATGCGGGATTCCCACGTAGAAATATTGAAGGTATGCCACACGGTGCGATCCGGCCCCGCGTCGCACTCGCAGTAGATATGTAACCAATTGTCGGCTTAACTGCTAAAAACTATAGTCCTTATTTCATAAAGCTAGGTCAGGTACTTTTGAAGATATTGAACATTTATCAGTAGAATAAATTAGTCACATCTTGATATTATTAAATTACGTATGTATCTTGTTGTCTTTTTTCGATACCGGGTTGGAATATCTGTAAAACAAACCATATAACCATGTATTACTTATATAACCTCGTACAGTTCTCACAATCTTTGTTTATACTACCCAAAATTTTACTTAGTTTTGTACATTTAAGATAATATAATATAAATGTTGTGTAAATAAATAATTACTTAAAATTTATTATAATCACTGTTATAATAATAAAATAAATTCCCCTTTACTACTTATGTTGATCATCATAATTATCATTTCACGAAGCTCCTAGTTTTCTCATCGTCTAATAGGACGGTACTTTACTACTTATGTTCATTATCATGAATATCCTATCATGATGGTCCTAGTTTCTTCATGGCCGACTGGCCGATGGCCTTTTATGTCAAACCCCTTAAACACATTAATACTATCTGTCTCTTTTCATATTAATATACCCTAATTTTATCTTTCTAAAAGATAAATTAGTTCCTCCGTGCTGTCAATTTCTGACTCTTCTGATTTACTCTTACTATTTACATAATATTGATTTATGATTTTATTTAGCCACCGTCGCATAGTATTTCTTGTACCCAGTACTTTTTTGATCTTTTTGAGATCACTATAATTATGTTTCTTTAAGTTCATGCATAGTATTTTTACTTTTAGTTTGTGCCCCTTTCCAGTCCTTTTCCTTTTCTTCATTGACATTGCATTACAGAACGACTATTTTGTAACTTTAATTTATTAGGTGAAAAACCTGTTGTAGCATTTACAGTATTATTAATGCCCCACCATTTTTCATTAATACATTTTACCAATCGCGTTAATCGGTGGTGTTTTTATTAATAGCTTCTAGCAACGTTCTATTATAACGCTCTACGTGTCCGTTCGAGATCGAGATGAGGTTGTTGAATTAATCACGTGTTTTATTTAATTAGAGATGCAAAATTGCTTGAATCCGAAGTTATTCGTTTTGGATAACTAAAATAATATAATGTTTCTTACAGCCTATATTCTACTTCTATAGACTTGGTTGTGTGCGTAAGCTTTGCCCAAGTAAACTTTTTGTATGAGTCTACCTCTACCACTACACATAAGTATGCCTTTACCACTTTTCCAAAATGATCTTGGGTGGTCAATATGTAATGTATAAAGATTCTGCTGCCTTCTCCATAGGATCAAGCTCACCTTCTTTCTTACCGCAATTACCTCGTTTATAGAGACAATACATACACACATCGACATACTTCCTTAAAAATCTTATTATACGTTGGAACCAACAGTTCTCCTTGATCAATGTATCACATTTTTGTAGATCTAAGTGACCTATATCATCACAATCTTTTCGCATTACGCTCCATCGAGTTATCTTTGGGACTAATATTCGTAAGTTATCATCTTTAATCTTCCTGTATACTTAATTATCCTGTAGAGCATCGTCGTTCATTATATTAGGATCTTTAATATTGATCTCTAGTTTTTTCTTAATTGTAATATGATTTTGCCCTTGTAAACATGACCTATTAAGAGTATCAACATGTTTATGGTATACTCCTGGCTTATGGGCTACATCCATATCATATTCTTGGATGCTAAGCAAAATATCTGTTCTTTTAAAAGTTTGATTTTACAACGTATGTCAGCCAGATAGACCCCAAAATTTCTCGAGCCTTTCTATAACAGCTAAGATTTTAAGTTCAAAGGAGTGATAGAGTGCTTCTTCCTTTCAAGCATTTGCGATTAAAGAATGCTACCGGTCTCAAGAGCTTCTCATGTCTCTGTAATACCTTTGCTTAAAACGTCCGAATGTACTTCCATTTCAGCCTTAGAATCATCTACTGCTAAAATTGGTCTTTCGGTCAGAACTTGTTTTAATTTAACAAAAGTTCCCTGTACAGTTTTGCCCCAGATCCTAGGACGATCCTTTTTTAATAATTTATAAAGATCGTGTGACATTATTGCGTTAATGTGCACTAATTTTCTAAAATAGCTTTTTAATCCCAGGAACATACGCAAATCGTGAATATTGCTCGGTACCTTGCACTTTGTGATAGCTCTAATTTTCTTTTCAGATAGCCTTATATCTTTCTCACTTATATTGTACCCGAGGTATTCCACCGTAATTTGAGGGAAAGAATACTTATCGTTGTAAAGTGTAAGCTTAGTGAAAAGTATAGAGAATAAAACACCAGTTGTTCGCACGACGTATATTGGTAGACAAAAGCATAAGATATTCACATTTAGCATTTTAGCTCGGTAGTTATAAATCTACCCCCAATATGTACATACATTACACCTCCCAACTTAATAACTAACTAATAATTAAAAATACAATTGTTTACCTAACTTAAAGACAGATTTACTAAGCTACATTATATTTAAAATTAAACTAACTTACCTAATTAAACTATACAACGCTTATGCAAAATAACTTTATAACACAAAATAATAAAACAACAATATATCTTTATAATTCCAAGATTACCCTAAAGTTGAAATCTAACTGTAGCTTTTCGAAGACGTTTGTGACGGATCTGTAACGGTGGCGTTGTATACACCTCTGGTGATGAAACAGTCTCATCACTAACTTCCCCTTGCGAATTTCTAACCTCTTCGCCCCCCATCGTTGAATGATCCGTGAGTACAGACTGCCTATGTACGACCGAGGTTCCCTCGCACTTAGGATCATGTTGCACGACAGTCTGAGATGCATCTCGTTCAACCTCACTAGCTACATCAGGACAAGTAACATCAGACATGCGTGATCTTCGTCGGATTTGGTCAATATGCCTACGTATAAAGCGATCGTTTCCGGTATACAAAAGGTACCTACGAGAACCTTCATTGCTAACCATAATGTGGTTTTTTAGACCATTTGTCGCGGTTACCGTACTCCCTTGCCCAAACTGTTTCTCCTGGTAATAAAATACGCTCTTTTCCCCCTACTTACTGTGATTGCCGATCTTGCACACTACGTACCTGCTCGTAAAGCGCACGTTCGCTTCGCAATAAGACGTGAACGTAGTGTGCGACGTTGAAGCAACATTGCCGGACAATCACCCGTTGTACTGTGAATACTATTCCTATATTTTAATAAAAATGTTTGTATAGCCGCATCTATATCTACTCTGTCTCTAAGAGCTTTTTTTATAACTCCCTTGCACAACTTAACCGCATTTTCTGCAGCGCCGTTTGAAGCCGGATGATATGTGGGCGAAAAATATTGAAGTATGCCATTCATCATTAAAAAATCTTTAAACTCAACACTGGCAAACGGAGGGAGGACCTTGGTCTGAAACCAATTCCATAGGTAACCCAAACCTTGCAAAGATTTCTCTCAATACTTTTATCACATTGGTGGCGTTTGTTTTTGTCATTTCACATATTTCAAGCCACTTTGAACTAGCGTCTATCAAAATTAAAAAAGTTTTTCCTTTTAAGGGCCCGAGAAAGTCTACATGTACCCTGGTCCACGGTTGTGTAAAATAGGGCCAGGGCTGTGGTGGAGCGCGCGGTGGCGATGCTGCCTCCATACAACACGTCTCACAATGTTTACATGCTGCTTCGATGTGCGCGTCAATATTTGGCCGCCACACATAACTGCGTGCCAAGGATTTTGTTTTCACAATACCCATGTGACCTACATGTAACTGTTTTAAAATCGATTCCTGCAGTGATTGAGGTATAACTAATCTGTTACCTCACATAATACATCCGCGTTCGCAATAAAGTTCATTGCGACGTAAAAAAAATGGCTTAACATTTTCGTCTGAACAAGTGACCGGCCACCCCGATTGTAAATATAACATTATTTTACTAAGAATTTTATCTTTAGAAGTATGAATTTTAATATTATCGTGAGTTACAGGTAAAAACTTTTCTACAAAATTAACGTACGTAGTTTCCTCCGAAGAATTCTGAATTTTACTGCTACTAGGTTGCGGTAAGGCGTCAGTGCAATTTTTACTTGAAGTGATATATTCTATGTCATAATTATAACCCGACAATAATACTGCCCACATTTGCAAGCGTGAAGCAGCCATAACCGGAATACCTACTTTGTTCTCAAATATATATGTCAAGGGCTTATGATCCGTCCTAATTATAAATTTTCGACCGTATAAATATTGATGAAATTTCCTAATTCCGTAAACAATAGCGAGAGCTTCCCTATCTACGGTTGCTCGCAGGAGTAATGCATTAATACTTCGCTTGAAACGAATTTATTTTTAATAACTGTAAAAGTATCCTCACAATCTTTATTCCACATAAACGTTACGCCGCTTCGTAATAGACTATAGAGAGGGGCCAATATTGTACTGATATTCTTTATAAATTTTGAATAATACATAATCATTCCAATAAAAGCCCTAAGTTCCGAAACATTAGTAGGAGCGGGAGTATTTACGTAGTGGCCTTAACCTTGTCGGGACATGTGTGTACGTCGTCCCTACTGATAACGTGACCTGGATAATTTATAGACTTTGCAAAGAATGAACATTTTTCTCTTTTAACACATAATCCGTGCGATTGTAATCGGTCAAAAACTTTATTTAAATTATCCATATGTTCCTTCGTATCTATACCAGTAATGATAATGTCATGTCACCTCACAGTATCTGGAACTAAATTCCCTAAGTTAAAATCACTCTTATTTAAATTATGTACATTTTAATTATAATTACATACTGAAATAGGTAACTGTAAACCAAGTTCTAAAATCCATTGCCTATCTAGTAGCACAGTTTCGCCATTTTCGATCACATATAAATCTAAATACTTGCTTGTATTACCATATTTGACAAGGGGATAAACAATCTCCCCGGTATAATACTTTAAGGCTACACTACATTTATTTAATTTTAATTCTTTATATCTAATTAAATATTGTCCATAGCTTATACACGACACGGCATAGCCGGTATCGCACTCCATTTTTAAATTTTTACCGTTAACATTTAACGTAATTACAATGGGCTTGCGATCTTCGAGAGATAATTGATTCATAAACATAATTACCTCGTCGCTATCGCCTCCTCCGTCCACCGATTGATTATTCAAATCCGTGACGGCAACATTGTAATGTTCACTCCTAAATGGACATACCCGACCCGTCATTACGCCGTGGTCACCACCACAAGCGATACACCGGTGAGCCGCCCGTCCACTCCGTTGATTCACTCGCCCCCGCTGCTTGTTTGCTAATTTAAATTTTCGATTGTCTTCTTCTTTGTTCTGCCATGCTCCCGCCATGGCTTGGCACTCTACTAACACGCTACTCCTCGAGCTGCCCGAACAGTGGTCTACCATTGCTGCATCCTTTTCCGCCGCCTCCATGCTGCTTGCCAACTGATAAGCTTTAGCAAAATCCAGGTTACTTTCCGCGAATAACCGTTGTCTTATAGTTTCGCTTATCAGCCCACACACCAACTGGTCTCTAAGACTTTCCTCCAACCATGCGCCAAATTCACATGTCTTCGTTAGTCTTCTTAAATCCGCAACGTATTGTGATATAGACTCGCCTGACCTTTGTACCCGTTGACGATATTTAAATCTTTCTGCCAATACGCTCGGTTTTGGTTGCAGATGTTTTCCGAGAATTTCCGTTAACTCGTGAAATGTTTTTGAAACTGGTTTATCCGGTGTACACAAATTAACTAACAGTTCATAGCACCCCGCACCGACAACTGTTATTAATGTCGGTACATGCAATTCACGCGGTATATTGTTCACTATAAAATACTGTTCTAGTCTTTCCACGTATAACTACCAGTTATCAGAGTCAACTACAAACTCGGAAATTTTTCCAATCGATATTTTTAAAGAAAACAAAAATATAAAAAAGTATTCATAATTAAACTATTATTATTATTATTTTATTATTATTACAGTTCACCACCTCGGCGCCACTGAAAAGTATAGAGAATAAAACACCAGTTGTTCGCACGACGTATATTGGTAGACAAAAGCATAAGATATTCACATTTAGCATTTTAGCTCGGTAGTTATCAATCTACCCTCAATATGTACATACATTACACTTAGCATCTCTCAAAATTTGTAAAACTTATTGAAATACATTAAGTCATTCGTCTTCTGTAATGTATAAGAAGGTCATATACGGCAGCTCCTTGTCAAATCTAAGAGAACTTAATACTTTGTCCTTTAGACGCTGAAAGATGCGTGGTGAGTTTCTTAAACCGGAGGGCATACGTAAAAACGTTCGTAATGTTTTTGGAGTTAGAAATACGGTTTTTGCTATTTAATTTTGAGCCATTGAAATCTGGTAGAAGTCTTGTGATAAATCTGAAGTTGTAAAAAAAAAATCTTGTCAATTTTCTACTTGTTCTTTGATAATCGTAATATTTTTGTCCTTGACAGTATAAATTTAGTTTCCTGTACTTCACGCATAGCCTGTAGGTGCCAGTCTTCTTTTTCACCTGAATGATGGGACAGGCAAATTCCAAAGTAGATTCGTGGATGACTTTGTTTTTCAAAAGGTCATCTATTTTATCTCTCAATTTTATATCCTTTTTTGCTTCTGTCAATCTGTAGGATCGATAACATACTGATTTTTTAGTGTTCAGTACAATATGCATTTCTATTTTATCTCTGTTCTCTACAGTCTAATTCTGTAGAGTTAGTCTAGTAGCTTTTGTTTGACCTCCGGATCTACAGAGCCATATTAAAGTCTGCTAAAATCTACAGTCATTATAATATTATTGGTTGGTTGTAGTGCAACAAGTTGCTCTACCCCTTTTTGTCACATCTCAGGGCTCTGGCTAACGTTTCTCCTCAGTTATCATGTGAATAGTCTCCGGTTTTGGTGGTCCCGCGACTGATGTTGAAGAAGCTGGCCTATACCAGCATTTCGCAGGCTAAGCTGCCATGATTTATATTGTCATCATTAGTCTTTTGAAATAGCATCTGTCTTTGGTTCAATTTCTGCCGACATTACCGTAAGAATTTGTACATATATTTGACTAAGAGTCGTATCCTGTGTCATTTCCTGCCCTGCTGCTTTCATATGTGGGGGTAAGCCATCAATAATGTACGCTACTGCTTTATTCTCACATATCTGAAGCTTATTTAATAAAGCCAATTTACTATAGATATATTGTGTCATACTCTCGGTTGGGAGTATGCGCTATATAAGTATAACACGCAAAAGTTCAATGAAATCTAATTTTTGTGTAAAAGCTTCTAGTAACTGTTTCTTCCGTTGGCTCTTAGTCATTTCATATTCTTGCAATGACGCATACCAGATAATCGAGACTACATAAAATATGATTTCATATGCTCATTCCACTCATGAATTGCTGCTAATTCATAAATCTTATTAAGCCATTGTATTTTTTCGATATTTGTTTCAGGATCAAAAGAGGAAATGCCTGCTTTGGCCATTTCAGTATTCAAAATGTAAGAAACAGACTCACTAAATGATCGTTTGTTATTATGACTACTGTTTCGTTCGGTTTCGAATTATGTACTGCATTCGTCCTCAGACGAAACCGATGGTCTCCAAGAGCACCGTCTTTTTATACAATATTGTTCAAGATGTGTTGATTGTCTTCTCAGTTGCTTAGGACAAGTTAGGGCATTATCCAACTTCTGAAATTGTTAAACATGCATTAGGAACATGGAAGGTTTCTTAATTAGACACGTATATTAACTTTAACTCATTAACCTAAACTACCTATTATAATTAATAAATGATTTTAACAACAAGTTCAAAATAGAATTTAATTTAAATATTGATCAATAAAAGTACAATATTTAATTAATTCCTTTTCTCCATTAGGTAATCATTAATTTACGTATTGAAATACTACTCAAACCAGCCACAGCAACTGTCAACTTTTTCTCATCCACGTAGGATGAGTAAAAGGGAGTTGAGATAGTATATTATCCCGTTTCCAAGCGCCGTTTTGTCCAAAACCGCTTCCTTCCAATATCCGCCGAAAAGTCCGCCTTCTTTTTTCATCAAACCTGTCATTCTTCTTTTTAAATTCAGTAATTGACTATTGACATTATAAAGTTGTCAGTTATAAAACATAGATAAATATAATAATGTACGTTCTAGACCATGCATACTACTTGAAGACAACTGATGTGGACGACAAATACTCTTATTAGAAATACTTTAATAATACGAAGCTATCTTCATTGGTATTTGTTGCATTTAATAAAATTATCTTTTCATAAATGTATTATTGCGAATATATTTGTGTGTTTTCATAATGCGTAAGATAGTTTTTAAACAGTTACGAGCGTTTTATTCCACATCTACATGGTATTTGCGCAGATCTTTACGAGCTTACCAAAACGCAAAAATGGCGTTGGTCTCAACACGAATAACGATTTTTTGAGGAAGCTAAATCTAAAATTGCTACAACAAAACAACTTTTTGCGTCCGATGAGAACCGTCCCATTTTCTTGGCATACAATGCATCCGAAAAAGGGGTTTGAGCTATCTTTTACCACAAAAACAAGGACTTTGAAGAGCCTATAGTATTTGCTTCCAGGAAACTCGAGCAGCTGAGCGCAAATATTATGTAATTGATCGTGAAGCTCTAGCTATATTATTTGGAATCAATAAATTTGACGAGTATTTGAGAGGAACCAAATTTACTTTGGTTACAGACCATAAACCACTGATTCACATTTTAGGACCCCAACGTAACCCGCCAAAGCTAGTAAATAATAGATTTTTCCGTTGGGCCCTTTTAAATGGTAGCTATAAATATAACATTTGCTACCAGAGTGGAGAGAATAATGTTTTAGCTGATTGCCTATCCAAATTACCAAATTCGAACCATCGCCGGCAGAAAACAATTTATATAAAACAAAGGTATATCTTCTAGAAAGTAGAATTGCGGACCTTCAATTGACAGAGAAGACTGAGCGGTGAAACATCTAAAGATCCAGTCTTGGCACACAATTACCAGTGTCTAAAGACAAGATAGAGAGAATTGGACTGTATACAAGAAATTAAATAATACTACAGGAAAGTAAAGTAGGTGAATGTCCCATTGCTGGGCTAAGGCTTCCTCTCTTTTTTTTAGGATAAGTTTTGGAACTTTTTCCACGTTGGTGGAATATATATGCGGCAGAATTCCAGTGAAATTAGACGCATGTAGGGTTGTTTTCCTCATCCATCAAGCACGTGATGAATTTTAAACACAAATTAAGCACATGAAATTCAGTGATGCTTGCACGGGTTGGAATGCACGATCATCGGTTAAAATTCACTCGTTCTTACCACTTATCCATCATATCTGATATTGAGATAGCTTAGGCTCACTCTTCCATCATATCTGGTGATATTGAGATAGCTTAGGCAAATAAAAGTATTATTATATAGCTGATGATAAGGAATAATTGTCGCGTTGACTTAATTTTTCAAAGTCGGTTGGTTCTAAGATCTAATAGAAATCTTTGAGATTCTCTCTTCTGTTATGTTAATATAAATAAATTACAATGCTATGTCCTTGCAAGTGACGAAATGTTGATTGATCCCGGGGCCTAGCGACTATTTACTTTATGGCAAATTAAAAAATAATTACAAAATAAGAAATATGATTTAAATAATGTTTTATTACCATTGTAAGTGAACATGGCACCAGGGCCAGGATATCGTTGTCCTAGCGAATATAAATACTACTCCTAATATAATACATTATATAAGAACACTACTATTATAAATACGAAAGGTAGTGTGCGTTGTGAATATTTATTTCTTGACGCTTTATCACAGTTAAAATGTGATATAATTAACAAAATTTAACCTGTTTTTTTTCGATTACAACGTGGGCGAAGCCACGGGCGATCCGGTTGTTAATTGATAATGTGCGAGTTTCGCATTATGTAGTATTAGAGTAGTAAATTTAATTGTAAAAACTAAGTAATACATCGTATTATAATTAGCACAAGAAATATTATGTCAAAGTTTAATTTTTATTTACTACAAATCATAATTGATTTCAGGAATACCCCTCCCCTCAATGAATGTAAGGGAAGAGTAAGGTATATAAGCACAGTAGCGGCTCTTGGCGGAAGCAAAACATTTCTTCTGACATTTTATAAGGTATTTGATAGTTGTTCTTTTTTCTATCAATTTTTATTTGACTATGTAAAATAAAATATTGCTTTTTATTAATACCGTTTCTCTTTCAAGATTCTTGAAACCTGCCTCTTCAGAAACGGACGGACGGTTAAGTGTTAAACTCAACACTTAAAGCGTTAGAGGCGGTTTAACTCATACAACACACGAGATCTAAATAGGCCGATCTGAAGTTTGGCCGTCCTGAAGTTTGGTTGGAACTTAACAGTTGGGGACGAGCAGAGGCAGACACGTGCAAATGAATTAGTTCCACTATTATTTTAAACAAATTCGAAGCGCTATCAATTGACGACGCAGCGCTATCACGGTGGCAGACGCGGTTCTTAATGTTTCTTTTGGTATAATTAACGCTAATAATAACGTCTGCCATGTATGCTGATCACATATAAATTTTGCTTGCCAACTCCCTAACTATAAATATATAAATGTAATTAATATGTTTATTAGTTATACGCGGGTGAAGCCTCGGGGCACAGCTAGTATATTATAAGCCAACCATTTCGCATACGCAGTTTGTCAAACAACTAGTTGGTTTTTAGTAATGTTTGTTAATAAATTCAAATGTTACATATTGTGTGTCGTTTTATTTAACTTGTTCACTAACCTACTTTTGATTTTCACAGATTCAATTGATTGTTATATCATATGTTGTATAATTTCATTTGCATATTAAAAAGAAATGTTAAATATGTTATAAAGTATTAATTTTATTGAATGAATCGTAAAATCAATCGTATTATATTGCTTTCATATTTTTTTACTAGCATAATAATTAGGAACAGAAATTTGTTTTAAAACGAATGATGATGATGTCCTCATTGACGTGTCCGTCATCGGCGAATTTGGCTATCGTGTTGCGAGCGAAGGTGGCTTGAAAAGCCACATTTGGTTTTAAATAGTATAATATATAGTAATGTTGACACTACTGACATAATTAATTATCATGTAGTACCGTATTTATTATGCATGTATTTACATGCATCTATACTAATAAAGCTGAAGAGTTTGTTTGTTTGATCCGGCTAATCTCAGGAACTACTGGTTCGAATTTAAAAATTATTTTTCCTTTTATCGAGGAAGGTTCTAGGATAATTTTTATTCATTATATTTTCATCAATTATACGCGAGTGAAACCGCGCGTAGAGCTAGTAATAAATAAAGTATAATCTATATTCGTGGTTAGTGCGGTATACAGCTATTAACGCGAACCGCAATCAGTCGTATTGTCGGACGCAATATAATTAAGAATAATAACAAAGCATTTTAAAACAAAAGAGCGTATCGTAATATTTAACTATCTGTAATAATAAATGAAAAGACGTTTTTCTTTAAACTACTAAACTTATATAGATAAAACCTGTACAAGAAGACGAGTTTTGAAGAAGGTTTTATTGTATAATCTTATTATAACGGTAGCCGCACTTGCAGTTTTACCCGCTTATATATAGACTATTGATGTGATAAACGTTTCATGTTATGGTATTTTATAAAAGCACTAGATGTCGATGTAGTCTACGGGCTATGACAGGAATGCTGGAGATCATGAGGACCCAATGCAGAGATCATCCTCCAGGCAGAGAAAGAGGTGATGGACGTCAACAGGAGTCAAATTTTTCTAGTTCATTATGGTGACGTTCAGTTACAATATGTTAAGGACCTATTCCTATTTAGATAGTCTAATTCATGTGTTTGACCCCGAAAATTAGTAATATATATAGATACCGAACTGATATGACCAAAATCAAATCTCAATTTCTTATCTTTGTAGACAATATTATATTTACAACTGGATACTGTAACATAACGTAATATAAGCCGACTAGACAAAGGATTATTTGATTTGATTACATTCTAGAGATGTTGGCGTTGAAGCAGTGTAGACGCAAAAGTGAAGCCATTCGCAAAATGATAGCTATTGTGTTTAAGGTACCGTTACTGAAATATGTAATACATAGCATTCGTAATTTGTTTTAATCGACATATTTTCAGTCTGACCCCTATGGTTGTTTATAAACTAAATTAGGCTTAAAACGCAGCCACAACGTGTTGTACCATAAAAATAATAAACTGCCGTAGCTTAATAGATCAGTAATCCATGCATCTACTGTTAGTTATAAACTAGTTTCACATTGTAAATGTTTAAGAGCTTAATTTAAGGTTTGAGAGTGATATAGCACTTCTGTCCATTTGACTTTGACAAGCGTTTCAGAAACTAAATGTGATAGGTGTTATGCTATAGTTATTTAGTAACTCCACAGACAATGTTTCGAATCAGGGCGGAGAAGGAACGTTCAACGCGGTACAAACCAAGCAGTTATGAAATTATTAAACGGAAACTGATAACCTCGCGAAAATTGTCTGGTTTGCAAGGGAAAATTTACAGACAACTGCATTATACAACGAAATCTCTGAGGCCTTTTCCTTGATCAAAAGATCAAAGGATCTATTCCAACGGAATTTGCCCCATTTTGCGTTTCTTTGTTTTACTTTATGTTAAAGTCTGAAACTGTACCTAATGTATAAAAATATAATAAACGATGTGTGAAAGTAGTAATGCGTATTTAATAAAAACAAACGCGTATTTAATAAAAATAAAAGTCGGACTCTCCACTGCAATAATAAGTTATAATTAAAAAAGTAAGAATTTAAATTAAAATGGTTTTTATTAAATTATTATTATTAATTAAAAATGTTATAGTCGTCTTGGAGTATTAGAGTTTTTCTTCTCAGTCAAAATGACGTCATACTTTTGAGGCTAAATTGCAACGATAATATCATTAAAATTTGCGTCCAAATTTTATTATATAATTATACTAATAAGGAGGAACCACTATTTTTGTAATGTCTATATAAAATGATATTTGAATGTCGAACATGTAATAACAGAAAATGCATTAAAACAACTTTGATTCATTTATATTGTTTTATTAATGTCATTTTTTGGCTTTCGAGATATTAATAATGTTGTAATAATACTACTATTACAAGATTTAGATATACTGTAGTAAATATTAATATTTTAAAATTGAATATTTATCATTTCAATCATGGTAGGTAATTAAGTATGAAATTTTTTAAAATAAAAACATTGGATACGTTAATTTATTACATTAAATCATAAATTAAAAGTTTATTAATTATGTATCACTACCAATCAAATACTACCATCCCACAATATTTTATATACATAATGTATGTACACATTAATTCTTACATCACTAAAACCTAAACCCGTGGGTGTAATTTTCCAACATTGAAGCATTTCAATTTCGGTGTCGTGGTTTTGAAAGAACTATTTGTCTATAATATATTATATTATGTTTATGATTTACACCTTATCACTCATGGCGATTGTGATTATAATATATCTCGTGCTTGACAGTGAAGCAAAAATATCGTGAGGAAACCTGCGTGTGTCAAATTTAACTGAAATTGTGTCACATGTGTATTCCACCAACCCGCATTGGAGCAGCGTGGTGGAATAAGCTCCAAAACCTCCTCAAAAGAGGACAAGAATCCTTAGCACAGCAATGGGACATTCACAGACTGTTACTGTACTCAAGGCGTAGTTGCTATACTCGCTGCGCTGGACGTTTATACCTTTCGAAATTTTCAAAAAACCGAATTCTGAAATAAGAATAATTTCGAGATTTGCTTTAGTAATATATCAGGAACAGAATATTGCCTTGTAACGGAAGACGTAACGGGAGATAGGGGAACATAGACCATTAGCTCCCTCTTATCTTGCGCCTCCTTCTCCAGGATGCTAGAGTTTACTCCTATTTTATCTATTGAGCAATTGACCATATTATATGAATACTTATTATTTACAAACTTAACTCACTTTCGTTTGTGTGTAGTTATCAAATCATAAATAATAGTGACCGGTATATAAGTGTGTCTTAACGATTCAGAACAAACCCGATAAGTTCACAATTTCGGAAACAGTCAAGTCAAGAAGCATGAATTATTAGTATCTCCATGAATTTCTCGTTCATACTTGGAATGATGACATATGGAAATTTGATAAGTTAGCAATTTGATTTTATTGCGATTGATTAAAAATAAATAAATGATTAAATAAAAGATGAATCATTAGACGAATAATAAACAGAAACAATCCACAAAATTATACTGTTTTATACATGTATTTTGTACGTTAGAGTGGAGACCACGCTTAGGCAAATGTAGTGTAGGACGCCCTGCGGCAAGGTGAACCGACAATTTAAAAAAGGTGGCAGGTACGGGATGGACGTGGCCAAGATCGAGATGGTTTTGGCTTTCGTCCAGCAGTGGACGGTAAGCTGAAAAAATAAATTTAATAGCTTCATTTACATTATTTTGACAGTAAATTTACGATTCATACGAAATCGGCTTTTTTCCCATATTATTTTCGACAGACTATTCGACCTTGGTCGTCAAATAATGTTATATTATGTTTGATTGATTCGGTGACTATAGCTTTAGTAGTAAATTATAAAAGTCGCATATGTCGAATTCGAGTTACATAGTAGAGCTATTCTGGAAGAAAATACCTTAAACTCTTCGTGGAACACTATCTTGAAAATTTCATGTCACTATGTGACACTCACACAAAAACTCTTTATGAAACCAACTCTTTACAACTAATTCGATACGATACTCTATTGGTAAAGAATACGAATTGTTTTTGCTTGTCAATCTTGGAAGTTTGTCCCTTTTGGCATTTTAAGCTAACACAAATCGTAGTTAAAGTTCAATAAATAATTAGTTCAATTATCTTATGTAACTTGTTTTTAGTTTTTTCTTTTATTTTTATATCAAACAGGCTTGTAATTTTATATTAGCATTCACATAATATTTTTATGAACGTAATTGAGTTAATTCTAAAACTCAAAAATTATTAAAACCTCGACGATGATGTATATAAGTATTTAGTATTTCGATAAACGAAAATTGCTGTAACAAACAATTGGTGCTAATTTATTTGATGCAAATTTTCTTATTATTCTCGTGTCAGTTGAATCGTTTTGCATAATGTATCTGTTTTTCTATACTCATACATTTAGAAATAGGTTATCATAGTTTACGATTTTACCCACGGCGCTATTTTTTTAATTATTTTACAATACTGACCTAATTTCAAATAAATTGGCATTGCACCTTTTTCCCGGATGCATATGCAAATTAATCCCTTAAGGGTTAAATACTAGTTGTTTTTAGGCCTCAATTATGTGAATGAATTTATAGTTACATTAGAAGGACATTGTACCAATTTTGAATATCGCGCCAATCGGTGTTGAACGACGTAGTAGTTCGTAGATGTTTTCATATTGCACTGTATTGATTGAAATAAATATAAGCACGCGCAAACCTATCTGTTGCTAGCTTAGCCCGAGGTCGGGAATGTAGACGTCCTAGTGCTTGTTTTGAATTTTATAGTGGTCTTTATACGAGTGTTTCATTTCAAATGAAAAGAAAGGATAGTTTGTTACGTATTTAATTTATAATGTGAATAAAAGCTATAAGATAAGTGAGGAGTTGTTTTAAAAATCGTAAGTAGACATTTTTATTGACTTGCATAATTTTTTTTCTATTAAATTTTAAAGAACTAGTGGTTGCTCGCGGCTTCGCTTGCTTTCTGGGTGAGGTTGTTAGGAACAGAAAACGCCGTAGGTCCTTTTCTTTACTCCTGACGACGTGCATGAAAATTTGTTGAATAGTTAAAACATGAAAGCGTAACAAACAAACAAACTCACTTTCGCATTTATAATATTAGTAAGAACAAAGAAGATAATTCTTTTTTTAAAAAAAGCTTGTAGGTTGGGTAAAGAGCTCAGTGGTTTTGTTGTTAAACAAATCTTACAATTTTCAACATTAAAAATAAATAGGCAGACTCGTACCCTTGGTACTATTTTTTATGAACTCACTGATTGTATAAATAATCCTTTGAATATCATTTGGTAATCGTAATTATTAGATTCTATTAAATTACAATGTTTGTTTGATAGTTCGTTTGGTCAAATTTTGCAAGCTGAATTAGAACCACTCCTATTTGTCCTACAGACCTGAAATGTTCAACAAGTTCCAATGGCAATTTTTATGGTCAGAGGCACGATCCGATTTTGCACCTAAAATTAACTCGAGACTAAATAACTCCTCAACGGTTAACACGAAACTTGCTTAAGGAATTTTGCTTAAGCATTGAATTGACATAGTCCATTTAAGTGGTACCATAATATCATAGCTACTGCACTCAAGGTTGGCTCCTGACGAGAGAACTGCTCAATGATCAACTGCACAGACACAAAACTTTGTATACGTAATCAAAGTATGATAGCCCGTTCTAAAATCTGGCATAACTAAGGTGTGGGTAAATCATTCGGACTAAATCTCTGTCATTATCGGAAATATAATCACGGCGCTTCTGTATGTTGCAAATTATACTATATTTGGCTTGGCTTAGAGAACCCATCTGGCACAAGATGGGTTCCTGACTGATTAGTGTCCTGACTGATTAGTTAACTAGCGTACAGATTAGACCTCGTTTCGGCTAGTTCCAGAAATGTTGCTGTACGAAAGTATACTATAAAAATACTTAGCTAAGTAAATGTATAAATAAAAATACTTAGCAAACCATGTCAAAGGTCGGTATATGGCTTATCAGTTTAAATGGAGGACCCATTGTGCATCAAAAGTTTCGCCAATTAATTCATACTGTAACTGGTAGATATCGAGTACTATTATTGATTTTTTATATTACCCGCAAGGGCAAATGACTCTACTCCACTTTATGGTAACTAGTAGTAGAGTCCAAACGCAAAATCAAACATTACATTACATTATTTTACATTTTGTAAATTCACTTTGTTAGCATTTTACAACTTTATTCTTATTATTTAACATTAGTTTACCAAAATCTTTGTAAAGTCGTTTGGGTAGGTAGCAACCACTCATCACATATCCTAGCAATACTTTGTATTGTAGGAAGGGTATGTTAACCAGTGCAAGTACTGCGGACATAGCATCTTGTTCCCAAGGTTGCACTACAAAAGCAATGGCAATTTTAGATGGTTAATATTTCTTTATAGTGCCTATATCTATGGGCGATGGTGGCCATTTACCACCAGGTGGTCAATTGGCCAGTCCACCTATCTATTTCAATAAAAAAATACAAGACTAAGTCTGCGTTTTTTTAATCAAAAAAATTTACATTCAGTCAGCAAATTAATTCAAACATTTAATCCATAGTGTACAAGAATGTCTAAGTAGTTTACAAAGTTGGGATATATCTATTGTTTCGTAGGATCCGATATTATAATATTTTTAAATTCATAGAAATTAGATTCAGCGACCCATAAAGATTGGGAAAAACTTGTTAGTCCTGAATGCTAAAAGGAATTGCCTTCATTTAAAAGCTTCATTAATTTTCTTGAGTCTACTCGTAATATTCAAACTTTAGTTTTGTTAATATAATCCTCCATCACAATCATGAGAACGTTTTTTTCATGTTAACTCTGTACAGAATATAAGTTGTAGTTTTTGTAATCAAAATCATTATTTGTATAGTTGTCAAGATTTTTTCAAGTTCGATCTGATTAAAAGAAGAGAATTTGTTAAGGATAATCACTTATGTTATAATGGTCTATCATCAAGTCACTCAGTTTTTAATTGTAAACAAAAGGGGTAATGTAAGATTTGTGGCAAACTTCGCCACTCACTTCTACATCAGAGTATTTGTAAGAAGGAGGAAAGGAATGAGTCACATACTAAGACTGATTCAAATGGATTATCTTCTTTATATACACATTCAGAAGGTAAGCATAATTATTTACGGAATCTATCAGTGGCAATACACTTAGCATCGGGGCCTAAAATAGCGCTCTTAGCAACTGAATTCGTTCCGGTTAGAAATTATTTGGGAGAAATCATAATATTAATTTAATAGATTCAAAATCACTGCAACTTCAAAAAACAGCAATCAATGGTACGGTGACAGGTGTAGGTTCATCAACAACAATGATTCAATCTCTCTGTAAGGGCTTATGTATTATCATCACACGTGACGACCAAAATTACAATGTCAATCAATCAAGCCAATGTCATATTGGACACATTTGGAAGGTCTCAACTTGGCTGATCCACATTATCACTACTGCTCGAAAAATTGATATTATACTCGGGGTGAAGTATACACGGAGATTATCAAAAACAATTTAATCAAGGGTAAAACAGGCTCATCATCAGCTCAAGAAGAGAAGCTAACTTGGAATGGATTTTGTTTGGAAATAGTTATGATAAGAAAGCAGGAAGTAAAATCGTAGTTATGCATAACAGTAGACTATTGTCTAATCTTATGATGCATAGAAGAAGCAAAAGAAAGGGAATTTACAGCTGCCGAAAGAATGTGTGAAGAGATTTACTTAAATAATTACACCAGTACATCAGATGGAAGGTATATGGTAAAGTTACTTTAATAGAATCAACAGAACAGATAGGAGAAACGAGAGATATAACATTAAAGAGGTTACAGCTGTTGGAAAGAAGATTAGAAAATAATCCACAACTTAAAAATGGCTAATAGAAGAGTATATACTATTAAATAATATGGAAAAGGTTCCAGAAAATGAAAGAAAAAAAAAACGCTGTATACTTACTTCACCATGCAGTCATCAAATAAGAAAGTGAAACAACAAAAAATTGAATTGTATTTGATGCTTTTTGCAAAAGTTCAAACGGAAAATTATTGAACGACATACTTATGATAGGAACTCAATTACCAGAAAATATCAGAAGTCTTGTCATGAGATGGCGTTTGAAACTATTTTGCTTCGTTGCAGATATAGAAAAAATGTATAGAATGGTATTAGTAAAGAAGGAAGGTGAAGAAGAATTATATGAAGATATCATGTAGATGAAGAAATAGAAGAATATCGCATATTAAGAGTGACATTTGGTATAGCCTCGGCAGCATACTTGACTTTCTGAATAGTATAAAATCAAAGGAAGAATCTGAGAAGAATGATAAAGATGAAAATACGATTATTTGATCCTCTCGGATGGTTGGGTGCTGCGATAATTACAGTTAAAATTCTCATACAGAAACTTGGGATTCAAAGATTAGATTGGGATGAATACGTAGGAGATACACTTAAATCAGAATAGGTAAGAAAAAAAAGTGATTTTGATAATGTAAATGAAATTAAAATTAAAAGATGGATTAGGTAGAAGGAAAGAAAACAGAAAATGTAAAATTAGATAATATCAGACGCCATGGGTTTTGCGATGCTTCAAACAAAGCTTATTGTGCTGTTGTCCATTATAGAGTAAAAGCTAAAAATAATAAAATTAAAATAGTAATCATAGCATCTAAAATAAGGGAAGCGCCAGTAAAACCAATTTCAATTCCATGATTTGAGCTTTATAGAGCAGTATTATTGGCGAGACTATTAACACAAATACGAAAATGAATGCGAATACCACAAGATAAAGTTTTCGATTGGACGGATTCGTCGGTTGTTCTTTCATGACTTTGCGGATATCCTCTAAGGTAGAAATATTAGATAATTTAAGCATCACTCAATGGTTTCATGTATAATCACGTACCGTAGACGTACTTCAGCTAGGTAAAGGCCGACCCAGCTGATATTTATCAAGAGGGCTCGAGTTATCCGAATTAATTAAAAATAAGACGTGGTGGAAAGGACTAGTAGCTGAGAAAAAATGAAATACACTTTTCATAATTAAATATTATTCCTACTGATTTAGAAAGAAAATACAAATAAATTTGAAAATTAAAGACAACGAGAAAATAATCAACTATGAAGATTTTAATTCCTTAGAAGAACTTTTAAGAGAAGTATACTGTAGAAGATTTTTAAATTATAGAAGAAATAAAGACCAGTTAGATAAGCATATGACTGTCGAAGTGCTAGGAGAATCATTGAAGACATGCATCATTATATCACAAAAATATATTTTATCGAAGAAAAAGATAGGTTAAGTAACAAGAAATAGATTAAGTAAACAAGGAATATATTACAAGACTGGCTGCAATAAGAACGCAAATTATAGGGGACTTACCTAAGGCACGCACTACTCCTGCACGTCCATTCCTCCATGCTGGAGTTGACTTTGTAGGTCCTTTGCAAGTATTAATACCAAATGGGAGAGGAGCAAGGTCGAACAAGGCTTACATCGCTATTTTCATTTCAATGGCCACTAAAGCCATACATTTAGAATTGAATAGCGACATGTCGTCTGACTCATTTATTGGAGCCTTCCACAGATTCGTTGCACGCAGAGGAAAGTGCGCTCACATATGGAGTGATCAAGGTCGAAATTTTGTCGGAGTAAATAAACAGTTAAAAGAGGCATGGAAGGAAGCTAAACTTGAATTACCAACTAATTTAAGGGAAATGTTAACTTCTGAAAAAATTACAGTGGCACTTTATCCCACCAGAGATATTGTACTCTTAAAGGATAAACAGTTACCACCACTTCAGTTAACATCACTTGGTCGTGTCGTGGCCAAATATCCTGATCCACATAATGTTACTAGAGTGTATATATAGTGTAAAATGTGATATAATTAAACAATCAATATCAAAACTTTGTTATTTGACTAAAGAAACGAAGTAGTTGTTGTACATTGTTCGATTCATATTTTCACATAAAAATTGTAAGTTGATAATGGATTCACTTTACATGGTATAAATAAGTAAAAAGTGGATATCGATAAAAAAATAAATGTGTAAAATTGTAAACATGTGTTTCTCTATATACATATGTAAACTTAAATATTTTATATTGTTACTTGTGTTTGTTATTAAAAGGACTTTAATATTGTCCTTTAATGGGTGGTATGTTCAGACGTCAACTATATTTTTTAAGGTCAGTCGTAATAAACCAGTGGCAGAGAACGTGTGTTATATTAAAATCTATTTAATTCAAAATAATATTTCAAATTAGATACAGTCCAATTCAACTCTAATAATCATCAATACACTTGTTGCAGGAGACTCCAGTAAAAACTACTTTCTCCATGATGGACAAGATTCTCGAAGAGGAATGTATGTATTTAAACGTCTGGTTTATTATTCAATTAAACATAAATACGAAAATATAGGTTAAAGGACTTCATTTTACCATTACAGTGTTCTCCGACGACACAGAGCCAGTGCAGCAGAATGAAACAAAGAAGGGCTTATTAAAATTCAGAAAGTTTTTTGCCGCCGTAGACGCCACAGTATGTCATTTCTTGTATTTCTACTTTCTTTAACATTTGGTATGAACAATACCCAGGTTATTTTGTTTGTGGATTAATTTTGTTTATTTATTCATGTCTTATAATTACTTAAAAGTCCAATAACATTGTCATGTCGTGTCCATATTATGGATTTTATATAAATTAATATTGCGATAATCCATAACTATGTTTTGTTTTTATATATGAAATACACTTGTAATGTAGTCATATATTTTTGTCAATTATTTTAACTCATATGAAAATGAGTATTTCATTTGCTAGTTGCATTATATTATTATTTCTCCGTATAGTTGTATCATCGAGTTCTATGTCCAAGGATCTAATATTATGTGTACTTTCGCTTATATATAGATATATTTTTAACTAAAGTACTGTTTCCTACTAGCCGTTTTGTCCCTGTTTTGTATTTTCTGTTTGACATAGTCAAAAATCAAAATCTAAAATCTTTGTTCAAATTTTTTTTTTTTTATCCTTGTACTTTATTCACACACGGCCATCTGATCCCAAACTAAGCAGAGCTTGTACGATGGAAACCAGACAACTGATATACTAAATATACTACTTTTCTTATGTAAATACATACTTATATAGATAATTACACCCAGACTCAGGACAAACAGACATATTCATGCACACAAATGTCTGTTCTGGGTGGAAATCGAACCCACGACTTGCGGCGCGGAAGGCAGGTATCTACCAACCACGCCAACCGGCTCGTCAAACATTGAAGCATTACACTTATTTATTGATTGTCATAAATCTACCTCGGAAATAAAAACTACAGACCTGAGAAGAACCAGCGAAAGATATCATAATAATATCAGCTTTAAGGTTTTTATCACCTAATCAATTTACTATGTTACTGTTCTATAAAGATTTTTTTTTAACACAAACCGTATTTCACAGGTGGTATCAATAATCACTACTCCTGAAGCTGACGAAGTGACGCAAGATAATTTGGAACAATCCTCAAAAACATACGAGGAAAATGATGTAACAAAGGTAGCCATTTAAAAACTCAAGTTTACTAAATACAATTGTAAATATGTAAATGAATAAAAATGCTCATATAATGTATTTATTGTTCCAGACTGATACGTCAGTGCTCGATGACGTAGTTTCTCAAATGTCGCTTAAAGAAAATAATCCGAAGAAACCTGAAGGAGAAGACGATGATGATAAACCGATTTAAATATAACTGCTTATCAACATAAGACTTACTCACTTTTTTTTTTGTTTATTTATTCTTCATACATAAGTGTATTCTGTAACGAAAATTATAATTTAGGGCATTTCGATAAAGGATTCTACAAGTATTTTATTCAGAAATCAATTAAGGCAAAATAAGGTAAAATTGTTCTGGTAAATTCAAAGTTATTGTTGAACCAAATAAATTACGATAACTATTTTCAGAGTCATATATGTTTGGAGAATAAATAGAATTTATTCAATGAAAGAGGTTTTGACGAGGGGACCGATGACTGTGAATATATTGATAGAAAAGACTTATAGAGATATATTTTGTCATAACGAGATCTTTTTTTTTTTTAAATACATATTTTCCCTTTTTAGATGATGCCACGAATATTATAATGTTGTCTCTAGTGTGTGAATTTCGTATTTGTCATTAAATATGAGGTTTCTTCTAGATATGTCTAAAAATTTGAGTTTCGTTAAATTTCAATTTAAAGATTGCGAATATTCTACTATGTTTTAGTCAATTGTGATTTTTGTAAAAATTAAATTACATAAAGAATTGTCAAATATTTTGCTATCTTGTCTAGCATATTATACAATTTAAAATTATGTTTTTTTTTATACGTAGAACATATTGTATTTTTTGTAATTTATTTTTAAAGAAGAGCTAATTTCCGTTGTAAGGAGAGCAAATAGATTTGTAAAATCTATTTTTTAATTTCCTTATTTTAATTCTTGATTTTCTACAAATGCACTCCAAACTTAGACTGTAAAAGTATTTTTCTATAAGGTATTGTGACAATGCTTCATTAAAATATTAATATACGATAATAAAGCCAAAAGGTATTTATTAGGATACGCACTGAAATAAATAAGAAATAAGGAAATTTATTCTTGTATTAGGGACAGGGTCCTCCACGGAGTATTAAAGTTTACAGAAAGTAATATATAGGTTAGATATATTTCGCCCATAAAACTTAGCCCACTTTAAACTTTGACAATCAAAATTCAATTATAATATTATTAAATTGGGGATGTATAATTATTATAGAATTTTATAAAGATATGTATATTGCTCAACTTTGTTAACTTGTCTGTTAATATTTTTTGGAAATTGGTTAAATTTTAAAACAACGTTTGACCTCCAAATTGATTACATATGTGTTTATCTATACATTATTAGTATTATATAGCCGAAAATAGTATTTTAATTTTTTTTTTATTTAAATTTACTCATATATTTATTTTGTAAAAATGAAGCACATTTAGAGAGAACTGTAGCATAAATCAAATCAACTATTTATAGTAATTTTGATAAAAATATTTTGGTACATAACGGTTACAATACAAATTTTATTTTTGAAAAATATTTATAATCGGCGCTTGCGCACATATTGGCCCACAGGGTAGACCACGCAGCAAACACGCACATAAACATCGATTAGATTATTGTTAAAAAAGATTATTTAATATTTATGAATTTATTCATTATTTTTATTCCTTTCAATTTTAAATAAAGAATAGAATATGCATTTCATCTTAGTAATCTAAAATACGTAGGTATGAATTATGTACTTTAGTTTGAATTTTGTATATTAAAAACCAGAACTACATTGGACACCCTTATAGCGTAACTATGTAAGGCAGTTTACAATCTACTCAAATATAACTAAGTAATATGCATATATGAATCATATATTTAACATTTGGTAACTAATATTCATAAACGCATTAATTTTAAAGTTAGTGATTATCGTCAAATGAAGCATTGTCGTTATTATTAGGATAAAAAAATTGAGCGGTCGGGGGACCCCCGTCAGGAACGAAGTTCTGTGCGATATTTCGACTCAAACCTTGTTATAAATTTTTAATGGATTATATACTTTATTTTTGTCACACCAAAAAGGACCTCCTTTATAGCGACCTCCTAAATTCGAACGCCCAACGCATCATATTTTGTAGAATTTGGTAGGCACGATGTAGGAACGCTATTTCGTTATACGACGTAACCTTGGGCCACTGCCATTTCACTCTACAGTGAGCCGCATAAAAGAACTTCGTTCCAATAAATAAAATTAAAGGGGTAGGGTTCGCTCGGCCCACTTGGGGTACTAACTACCATACCGTAGATCAGACGCGTTCGAGTATGTGCGTTCGCGTCATGTGATAGCGTAAACAGACAACCAGTGACCTTACTTAATTTCTTATTTCTATTCTTTTCCTTACTCTCGTAGCTGTCTTTAATCTTCGTGCGGTTCCTTCGCGTCATCAATAATTAAGTGTAGTAGTAAAAAGTGTTAATCTGTTCTTCATTCTATCTTTCTTCGAATTCAATGGCGTTGTCGATGTTGTATATCGTTGTGTCGTTGTTCAGTGTCGGCTTAAGGGTTCCGTAAAACGATCTGTTCATATTTATATATGAAAAGGAAATTATTATTATCACTGAATGTTATAGTTACATCAACGCCCCATCGGCTCGGTTCGACGTCCATGGTCGCTTAAAGTGACGAGCGGATGAAGGTTTAACAAAGAAAACTACTCAAATATGGTAGTTCAGGGAATCTAGAATGTTAAATGAAATAATGTTTAAACATCTTGGAAAAGTTATTGCATGAAATGTCAAGCTTGAATATGCTAAATTGATGTATATGTGTATAGTGTTTCCGTATTCTCGATGTTTACTATTAAGGCATGTGTAATTAGTACGCAAGCCATTTTAAATCCAAACAACGGCCTATTATACACTTATAACAATTATGTTAAACATGCGTCCAAAAACACGCTTATTATGTTGTGAGATAGCTACAGGTTATATTTGTTTAATTTTAAATACATATGTGTGTACATTCGATGTAATAAAGCTAAGGTAACCATTGTAGTAATCTCTTTGGAATATTATGTTTACCTTTAAAGTTGTTTCTAGTAAATAAATGTGTGTTCCTGACTTACATATTATGTTTTTTTATTACCTGCCAATGTCAAATTTACCATAGACTGCAAATCTGAGGGGCGTACCGGGATAAAATTCAAAGTGCTCATTTTTACATGGAGTTAACCTATTAACTCTATGTAAAAATTAGCACTTTAGCACAATTTAACCAAATAGATTATAACATTACTACCATAGGATGACAAATTTATATATTTCTCTATAATTTTTTTAATTCTATCATGAAGAAAAATTAAGACTAAATTATATATTCGTCATTTGCTTTAAAACGTATTCACGCCCGATTTATTAAAAAACCTATTTTATAAAATTATTAATTTATATTAAAATGTATGTTAATAAATTAATTATAAGCTATTCCTTCTAATGTAGTTCTTTTTGGTAGTGAGTTTTTGTATTATAAGTTGATTAAAAAAATATTTTGTATCGAGAAGGCAAAGCTATTGTCTTGTCATTCACACTATTTCAATTATTAATAATACAATATAGCAGTGCTATTCTGTAAGAACTGACTTAATTACTCACCCGTAAAATATTGACCACCGAATTATGGAGATATACTATTTTCACATGTATTTTTGATAAGTTATTATTATTATGATCAATATCAAATATCACTTGTTTAAAATTCAATAACCAAATCAGAGGTGAGCTTCGAGATCGCTCTTAAAAAATATATCTGTACTGATTTCGAAAATTTAACACGGTAAATATTAGGTTTGATCTCAGAGAGACTGTACTTGTTGAACAATAGTCCCGTCTAGACGGGGCGTGTCATATTATATTGATTTCTCATTAGGGGTCAACAGTCGGACAAAGAGAGGAGACTCTTTATTATTAATTATAATGGCAAAGAAGACCTCACCGAAATCATGTTAGGCGACTAAACTTTCAAACAATTAATAACAGTACTTTTGTAAATACATATGTTATGAAATGTGACCACATAGTTTACTTGTAATTTATCAACAAATCGTTAATGTTAGATAAATTAAAATTATTTTACTATGATTAGTGATATATTATAAATATTAAAAAAGTACCAAATGCATTTTTAAAACAATGACTTTATTAAATACCACCACCGGTCAACGTGGATCTCCAGCTCTGATGCCATGTTTACTCACAATGAAAGTAAAACATTATTTGAAACATATGATTCTTAACTTGTAATCTTTAGCGCTAGCTAAGGTTATGGAACGGATCTTAAACAATCAACTGATCCATTACCTAAAATATTACTGTCTCATTAATGATTGTCAGTTCGTCCAAAACGATCCACAGGTGATCTTCTAGCGTACGTATCGCACCTCTGGGGTGAAGTTATCGACAAGCATGGGGAATCATTGGCTGTCAGTCACGATATCTAAAAGGTTTTCAACAGAATCTGGCACAGTCTCAGTCTTCTCTCCAAAGTGCTGGCATACGGTCTGTTTGCTCAGCTCTGCAACTGGATAGCCAGGTCCCTGCATAAGCATAGCCTCCGTGTGTTTGTTTCAGATGATAGTACAGTGCACGGGGGATACCGCGGACGCGCAGTAGCCAGGCAAGCGGAAATTGAAGAGAGGCGGAGGGATCTTGTTATTAGGCTCAATTGTATGTGACAACTCATTACCAAATGGGATTCTGATAATCTTGTTGAGAGTGCTAAGAAAACACAAGTATGCGCTTTCAGGGCGAAAATGTCACTATTTTTCCCTGTTCCGGCCCTGTGTTGATATAAAGCAAAATCGCCATGCTGGGGATTGACGTTCAGTGCTACTAGTACTCAGTGGTACAATCCAATTTTTGATTTTTTCTTTTCTCTAATAATTTCAAATTACATCTATGCAGTTATAAAACAGCCTCACAGAACCTAAGAGTTCTGAACAATGTGCGATGTTTTTCCACGCCACAACAACTGCGCATGTTGTACAAAACGCAGGTACGGCCTTCCCAAAGGTGTGAGCAATAGTCAAAATATTGCTTACACCTTTGGGATGGCTCCACTAAGTACCTACTAGAGGCCTTGGATCGGTTGCAATGACGTGCAGTTCGCATTATTGGTGACGTAAAGGTCAAAAACAAAACCTCTAGAGTCGAGAGATAGCGGCGCTGAGCGAGTTCTATCTACTGTATCATCTGCTGCTTCCTCTTTCCTTCACAAGTCTACGCGTGCTAGCTCTCGATGTTACCGCCAAAATTAGACATCAATTCCATCGCGCGCAATGTAATTGGGCAACCTATTTCTTTGTCACACTTCAAAAAAATTGAATTCTTTACCAACACACGTGTTCCTCTCCTCTTATAACCTTTGTGTTCCTACAAAAGAGGTGTGAAGAGGCATCTTGTGGGCCGACAAGGCGGGTAAGTCTAGTTGGTTCTGTTCGATTGGATTGGAAATAATTGGTATTCTTGGAATAAATACCGTCTCCACTGCGTTTAAATTGACACATTTAAGTAGTTCCATTGCCACCCGGTTTCCTGCTTCGCAGTCTTCGCAAGAATACGGTGCCCCAGAAAAGATGTGTAATCCTTTCTAAAGATAATCATTTCTATGATAAAATTCCACAGCTATTTTTAATTTATTAATTAATTTCACTCGTATGTTGAAAAATACGTTCCTAAATAAAATGACTACTTCTTTTATTATTGCTAACTAGGCTAACGTTGGCTTCGCTCGCGTTTTTAGGGCTGGGTCAGATGTTAGGTATTTTTCGTGGACAGCGGCGACCCTCCTCGCGGGCGATCCGCCCTGGGAGCTCCAGGCAGCAGTGCTCGCGGAGGTGTACCGCTTCCGGGCCGAGGCGAGGGAACGCGGCGACCGTCCAGGGTCGGCGGAAGTCGGGCGAATCAGGGCTCTAGCCCATCAAGCCCTGATCACCCGATGGGAGGAGGACCTCGGGTCGCCCACGGCGGGCCTGGCGACAGTGGAGGCGGTACGGGTCAGAAGGAAACGAGGCACGCTCTCGGTCAGGTTAACGTAGGCACTTACTGGACATGGATGCTTCGGAAGTACCTGCACGAGATAGTGCAGCGGGAGGTGTCACCCTCCTGCCACGGGTGTGGTGCGCTATTCGACACGGCACATCACACCCTGACGGAGTGTGCCGCGTGGGGGCCCCAGAAGCATTCCCTGGCGTCGGTTGTAGGCGGAGACCTCTCCCTGCCGAGCATTATCAACGCGATGCTCGGAAGCGAGGAGTGCTGATCGGAGATGGTCTCATTCTGTGAAAGTGTGATGTCGCAGAAGTAGGCCGCGGAGCGGGAGCAGGAGGAGGATGCCGCTGCAGATCCGCTCCGCCGCAGAAGACTGGGGAGAAGAAAGCGGCGCTTTGCACACCTTCTCCCCCCGCCACAATAGGTGCCGCCGGGACTAGGGGGGTTCCCAGTACCCTGGGATTCCTCCCTAGTGAATGGAGGCATAGGCGGGCCGACCATCGGAGCGTCACGGTAACATGCGCAAGCGATCCCGTGGCGCTCCCGTTAAGACGGGAAGGGTACCGCTGGATTTTTAGTGGGTATTCCGATGATTGGGGCACACTCGGTGCCCTGGACATATGGCAAGCCCCAATAACCCCCCCACTGTTCCCGTGGGGGGAAACGCGTAAGGCGTTTTCCCAGAGTCAAAAAAAAAGGTGTTAGGTACTTTGTCCTTTTTTTACCCCTGACACCTTGTATGCAAAATTTCATGATAATTGGTTGAGTAGTGAAGACTTACAAACAACAAACAAAAAATAATAGTAGCTTTACATTTAATTCAATACTGTAAAATTCCTGCTAATGATTAAAACGAGTTTTTATGAGATTATTTGAATAATGAATATTTTGATTTTAATATTTTAAAAGTTAGTATGGAAAATTTTGTCCTATCTCGCCGCGCTGGGCAGGCTGTGGGCGCGCGCAGTGAGATGAGGTATTTTGTGGAGGGGACACGATGTTTTGGGGAGTATGCTGGGAGAATGGGCGGCTGCCTATCCTCCCGACGCTCTACACAAAACTTATGTTATAGATAGATATAACAGATGTTAGGATCTGGTTATCCTGTTCAACTTATATCTCCCTTATTATTGTTTGTATGAGACGTGAATGTGGTTCTACGTATGTAAACAAAAAAAAAACATCCAATACAATATTCAAAAATAATACTAAATACAATATTTAAAACTCTTTGGGTTTGAATATTTAAAAAGTCTGATATAACTTTCTGTTAGCTTTAAAAAAAATTTCAAAAATATCCAAGTCCTCCTGTCTTTTCTATTTAATTTATAAACATTAATATATAATTTAATTGATTGAAAAAACGTACGCTAACGCACAATAGAGATGTAATTTTAGCCAATAGCATGATAAACTGATTTAAAGAATATAATTATTTATTGACAAATGCTTAATTATTCGGTCTTTACTGAAAAAAATTATAAAAAATAAGGTCTGTACTATAAATTAAAATCTTTAATACAGATATATATAAAAGTGACACTGGTCTTCAAACTTCAAACGGTATCTACCTTAGTTTTAACTCCCTGCTGTGTATATATCTAAGAACAATATTTTTAAAAACGGTGTTATTTATTTATTTCGTAGTAGTAGATGTTTTAATGTCGACCTCGCCCCGTCTTATGTTTTAACGTTGTAGTCTGTGAACGCTACCCTATTGCCTTATATTGATTGAAATGAAGCTACGCTTGCGCGGGCTACGAATACATGTCTCTATCTGGACCCGGGACTACAGACATTCTAGTGCTTGTTTCGAAACCGTTAATACGTTTCTTTGATTTCTTTTCGTGAACAGTACATAATATAAGTGCTTAGTTTAAAATAAAAAGTAACTAAATCATAGCTATTTATCTAATTAATTTAGAACGTCTGAAAAAGTATTAACTTCCTAAGGAGTTCTTTAAAAATCGTGAGTGATAATTTCTTTTTATACATTTATGATTTTCTTTGTGTCAAAATATATTTTAATTTCTTTTGAGATTTAAAATTGTGTATATAATTTTAATTGATCAAAAGAGTGGTAGAACTTGTTACATTAATTCAGTAGATGTCAAGTTAATCTTAGGAAAAGTTCGAAGATAATTTTGACAATAGGATCATTTTTTATTTTCAAGAGTATTTCTTTTTAAGGATTTTATAAATAATTTTTGATTTCAGGCGTACCCTCCCCCTCCTTCAGTCAGGGAAGGAGGGGGAGGGGTGTGAAGCTGCGCAGTTGCTGTACGCGGCGGAGGCCCAAGATGACGCAGCAATTAGTGCATCCGGCGATTTTGAAAGGTAAATAACAAATTATACTTATGCTATTAACGTGAGCTATCGTGTTTCATTAATATAATATTATCTCCCTTCCTAGACCCTCGGTTCCTGCTTCTTCAGCACCGAACACGTGGTTCTGTGCATGCTGGAAGTTTTCATATGGAACTTCAAAGAGTTTTAAGCTGGAACAATTTGCGCCATCATAAAAAGGCTGCCCTAAAGTAAGTGTCATTAATATTTTTAGAAAACCTTGATAATTAAGAACTTAAATTGCAGTCTTACTTGACTGATCAGATTTTTTTAAATTTGTTTCAGGATGACCCCTCCCCTCCCTTATAGTTTTAGGTTAAGGGGGGGAAGGAGTCTATAGCTGTGCAGATTTGCCGCAACAAGTACCTACCATATGCATACTTGTAAAATTTTAGAAGGTATTGGATAATAAAGCTATATTTTAAATTTGCAAATAATGGATAAAACTTGCTTAAAAATATTTTACTGAATAAAATATGGTCGTTTTAATAACATTTTATCTTTTCCCTTTCAAGGTCCTCGGTGCCTGTCTTCAGTACCGGACAGACATACCTGAGCGCGGTGGAAGTCTTCTCTTGAAGGAGTTATTTAATTCTGAAGCGACTTTGAATCTATAATACGCGCATTCTAAATGCTGGGCCCGACGTTAACCTCTCTATGGTATCGTACCGTCTGATTTTAATATAAGATATAAGATGGTACGATATCACTTAATTTCACGCCCGCCAACTTAGACCGGGCGTATTGTAATAATTTAATGTTGCTTTGTTATATACATATATTGCCATTTATTTAACAAAGCAACCGGCTAGTGCTAGTTATTAAATATAATGTACCTATATATAGATCAGGGCGATTGGGCAGTTTACTCTTTAAAGACCTTGTACCTAATTTAACGGTTACGCGTTATCGATAAATGTCTGAAATGGACATACTATTGAGCGATTAAACATTAATTGCTCTTGTAGTTAAGGTTAGTTTAATGTTGGTTTGTTAAATATTAATGTCGGTTTACAAATATTTAATAAAACAACCGACTATAATTACTATATGTTTATGTAATGTAGTATTTTAATCAATAGCTTATGGTCCTTCTGTAATCGGGACAATATAAAATAAAAAATGTAAGAAAATGTAACGTATGTTGTTTCATTTATTTTAACTGAAATCGTTTAATTGACTGTTTTGACTGGGCTTTAACTGGACTAAGATACAATTTCTGGTATTTCAAGTCATTAACCCAACTGTAAAGAATTAATTGGCAAATTATTAAATAAATTAATTTAATTGCTATTCTTACATTTAAAAAATATAAATTTATTATTAATTCTCTGATAAAAAATTATATGATATAAATGTCGCGAGAATACGTTTAATATGAATAACATATAATTATGTAGTGTGCAGGGGAAACATCCGCAGGAGACCATTTTCTTTTTCCGCACATAAGGTATATGGGACTCGCCGATACTGAAGGCGCCGGAATATGCACTAAAAAACCAGCGTACCCTCATCGTCTCATCGAGGGCGCGGCACGGGATTATTTGTGCATACTACCGCGAAGCCCCGATGGTTGGTCCGATTATGCGGGCCTGCTTTCTTAGTTGGGTTCCCGGAGTACAGAGAACTCAACTAGCCCCGGCAGCGCTTACAGCGGGGCGAGAAGGTGCGCATAGTGCCGGCGCCTCCTCCCCTTCTTCGGCAGATCGGATCAGCAGATGTACTTTCCTCACGCTGCCTTGCGAGAGTGTTATGTTACAGAAGGAGACCACACCTTCTAACATCTCTCGTTGTCGAGCATGGCGTTGATCAAGCTCGACAAGGAGAGATATCCGCCGACTGTCGCCGCCAGGGAATGCCTCTGAGGGCCCCACTCGTGGCAGGAGGGTAAACGTGGACCGTGGCATTAGATGGCCTCCGTTTTATAGATGGAGATCCTCAAGTCCAACATTCCTATCCTGTCCACCGTGAGCGACGTGCCGACTTCGGCCAGGAGGACTGGCTCTAAAAAATTCCGCCCCATCACCGTAATTACGGTGTCGTTCGCGTAGCACAATAACCCCATTCTGGGAAGGACGGTTGCCCGCAGGAGCCAGTCAAAGCAGTCGTTCCACAGGATTGGGCTGACGCCGCAGCCTACCCGACGACTGACAATTCACCCATCGCCACCCTCCCAAAACCACCCGATTCTGAACTTATGCCCCCAATAGCCTCCTGAGATAGGAAGGCACCTCATGACACTGAAGCGCCACCCTTATTGTCTCGAAAGATAGACTTGAAGGTGTTCGCCACTTCCAGAGTAAATAATAAATATAAATATGCATTTCGTTTACTTAAATTAATTGGATATCTGTTTTATAAGTAATTTTCGAGGATCTTCAGCAAAACGGCTTATGACATCTCTCGTGAAAGAATTGCCCGTACCGTTTACAAGTTTTTTTTTAATGTACATTGAGCATACAAAGTCCATTTAATCTGCCTTAAATCAATGTTGATTTTAGCCATGTTATGTATGCTACCATAACTTTTATCGACAACAATAGGTACAAAGGCATACAAAATCCAGGGGCTTGATTTTGTATTTTGTTGCTGATTGTTGTTTTGTTTGATTTTGCTGCTTAAGTTGTTTCAGGCAAACGCTCACTTAGGTAATAGTTGATTTTCGAAAATATCTGAGAAATTAGGTTTATAATAGTTTGTATAGCATAAAAGAAAAATTAAATTTTTAAGATAAAATTTGTAGCGTTTCTATTTGCATTTTAAATATAGATAATAATTATGTAATATGTTTATCTGTTTATTAATATTTCGCGGTTTATCACATAAAAGACAACAATATAGTTTGCGGTAAAGTATAGACTTCGGATATTTAGTAACATTTTTTTGTTGCTATGCAATCGGTACACATTTGAAATAAAAAAATATTATTACGAAATTATTTACAAGTATTCCCAATCACGACCTTGCAATTGTCATTAAATTGTCTAATACAACTCGAGCAGCACTGTACCTCCATGGAACCATGACTAAAAACTTCCCCTCACTTCCAACGCAACAATACTTAAAAACAAATAATTCTAATAAGTTTCAACTTAATATATAGAAATATCGCAAACGCTTAGAATACGAACAAGCATTAATTTTTCATACAATATTATAGCATTCAATTGCCACGTAACACAAAAATTCATGGTAAATTAGTTTTCGCCAGCAAATTCGCCCGCGTTTGAGGGAAGAGTGGGATGGTTAGGTGGTAAGTTTATTAGAAGGCACCTGTCCTTTTATCATGATGATCGGTCGGAGTAGTTAGCGCAACAGTAAAACAAATAAACAAACTGACATTCGCATTTATAATATTAGTTAGTCGCTCTTGAATTTGTTATTATATAGTATTAATTGCTTTAACGATTACTGTTGTATAGTGAGTACTGGTAAATCGACATGTAAAAATTAGGTAACTAATTAAAAACGACTTCCTAGTGTCTTTATTTACTTACTAGTTTTGTACGCGGTTTCATCCGCGTAGTTCCCATCCCCGTGAGATTATTGGGAGAAAATGTAGCCTATGTTACTCGTTGATAATGTAGCTTTCCATTGGTGAACGATGCAAGGCAATAAACATACTCCCATTCGCATTTATTATAAGTTAGGATTTAATTTTCAGCCGACATGGCTGAGACCGGAAATTATCAAAAGCAAAAATTTTGATATTAATTGAAAGAAGTGGACGTTGAATATATTTATTGATATAGACATTGACACTGGAATTTTATTACTGACTACATTAAAATGACATAATTAGATAAATATAATTAAAACATAAAATTTTAAATATTAATTAATCTACTTCCATAATGGAAAATGTTGTCACGTCACGTTGATGAAACGGTGAATTAAGATCTACCTCTTAATTTATTGAAACACCAGATGCTGCACTTTCCGCTTGTCCCATTCATATACCCCTTAATATTATATTGTTGCCGTAGTTATATATTAATAGTTATGTGAATCATATTTGAGAAACTATTAATAGAATTATCTTAGTAGTTTATATGCCTACCGAACAAATTCTACAAGCTGATACTAAATATTGATATATTAAAACATCGAGATATTAATAGGCTAAATATACTAATAAAAAAAAATAAAACAAGTCAAGAAAAATCGATGTTTTAGTTTGTGAATGAATTCTCACTCTTACTCCGTCACATGACGCCTGTACTAGAACATTATCAACGGAAAGAGTAAGTTACTTATGTGGACTTTAGCTGCAACTTTTGCCGATTCATCGTTTGTTGAAAAATAACACTATATGTAACAATAAAAATGTGACAGCTTGCAATATTTAAATAAACAAATGAAAATAATTTATACAAATAACCTTAAAGCTAGTTCACTACATATTTACAGGCTACTCGTTTAATCCATTGTTGAAATGTGAAATGTGAATATCGTCATATCTTAAATTTTCTAATATTAATATTAATCAATAATTATTAAATTTAACCAAATGTATATCATATCATATTAAGATTATCTGAATCCGAAATGGCATACTTATTTATCAAATGAAAGTATATAATAATACATTTTGAAATTTGATTAAGTAAATTATTACAATATTAAGAAGTAATATGATATAATAATAAAATGTTCCTCTACGATGATGATGCTACACTACTAATAATAGTATTAGTTAATTATATGCTAAAGAGGAGCGTCTTCTATTTAAAGTAAGATTATAGTGACCATACACGACGGCACACGACTTTGTTAAACCCTTATATTTCAAATATTCTATTCTAAGATAAGAACGTAGTAGTGAACTACATTTAATTATACTAAGAACATTTTTAGCAAATCACAAATCGAAGCTAAAAACAAAAATATTTAGATATCTCTAGAAGCAACCTGATCGTTCATCATTTATTAATTACTGTCGTTCATACGGTAAAATGAAAATGTGTGAAATATTTTAGATCAATATTGATTGAATTGATATTTCGAAAAATATATAATAAAACAATTTCGACGTTATGAAACTGTCAGTCTGCTTCTAACTTTATATTTACAGAGAAATCTACTCATATTGCTCTTAACTATTTTTTCCCATATTTGTCTTATACTGTCTTATTATAAATTATAAATACATCGTTAGAAAGTTACAGATGATTATATAATATACTAAGAATACTCGTAGCTGATATTTTTTATTAATATAGAAAAAAATTGACAGGGTTTTATAATTTTCATATATTAAATTTAAAACCCCATTAATAATAGATAACTAGTATGAATCAGTTTCAACGATGATACTTCGCGTAAAGTTACATTAGTTGACAGGCTTTGACTACCATTTCAGAAACAGTATGTAAGCCTATAATAATAAATACGTTTCTAATACAAATAACTTACATAAGATCATTCAGTTTCATTATTATACTAATAATAATGATTGTATAGATAGACATAAACATAATATTTCTAAATTAATCAAAAAATATATGTAAGAGTAAATGAATATAAATCAAAATCAGATTTTTCTTCAAATCTGGTAATTAAAAAAATAACGGAGGACGAAACCAACTTCGTCTCCGAACGCTAGGAACATTTCCATCTGAAAAAAAAATGTTAAGTATAGAATATATGTTTATGGTAGAAAAAATCTGCAAAAATATTAAGAAATTGTTATATAATATTTTGATTAACTTACTTCTTTCTTTTGATCTGTACAACAGCCGTTGTACACTTAGAACATAACAGAGTTATCGCGCCGTGTTGCCGACGACCCTGAAAAAATATTTTAAATCATTTCATTCTTTACAATTATTAATAAATGCGTATAATTAACAATATAATATAAACATCAAGATCAGAATTTATTTGGTCAGATTATTTTACTTTAATTTATTTGAGTCATTTTTATTTTTATTTATTAATTATATTTTTATCTAGCACAAATGTTTTACCTTTATTCTTTGGAATCTTGCGTTCATAACATTGAAAGTTTCTAGATTTATACATCGATTCCATCCCCTGTAAAATGTAACATAATTATTATTATTATAGAAAATATATCTGTAGTAGATAATTTATATAGAAAAAACTTGTGCGGTCGGGTGAACCCCGTCAGGAACGAAGTTCTTTGCGAAATATTTCAACTCAAAACGTGTCTCAAAATTTACTCACATTTATATCACAAAATCCTAAAAAGCAGGGTCTTTATGCAAGAAACGGCGGTCCAAATTTTGAACTGAGTTAACCGTTTCGTGTGGGGTATCGTATGAAAGAGCTTCATTGGCACAAGTTTAAACAGATTTTTAATTATTTTTAATAATGTATAGTTTTCGATTAAGGACGAAGAATGAAAAAAAAGCCGTTTCCGTTTTTTATAAGCATATTTAGGTACCTAATAATTTTGGTGTATGCACTGTTATGAATAATTTCTTATTTAATTTAAAATTTTGTAATTAAACATAACCTTAAATATGTATCTACAAATTTATACGGAACCCACAGTGGGCGAGTCCGATTCGCACTTGGCCACTATGTATAAACGCTTTTTTGTTAGTGACGTGACTTTGGGCCACTGCCATTACACTCTACTGTAAGCCGCGTAAAAGAACTTCGTTCTAAAAACTTATGAAATTTCTATCATTAGTATATGTATATATATTTTGATATTATTACCTTACGATCTATTTTCTGATGTTCAAGACGTTTATCGAAAGCTCCTGAAAAATCATTATGGAAGTTATTAGCATTATAAAATTATATAACATTTCATTTGATTGTACACACATTTTAATAGATATAAATAGATGATCATGAAATATAAATTTAAGTTTCTCAAGTCAAATCTCAAGTTTTAATTACCTATCTTTTTTTGAGCCATGCGCTTAGCAAAAGCGAAATCTTCAGACGGTTCCTTATTGTTCACCTGGAAAACATAATGACCATTGTATAAATAATGACCATAAGATAAAATATGTCCATGGCAGATTAAATAAATCGTAGCGAAAAATCTTATAAAATTTAATTACCTCATCCTTGTTACATATTTTGCAAAAGTATTTATGGCGACATTTACTTTCATCGTGCGCTTTACGCGCATAGACGCGCTGAGGTCGTGATCCTGAAAAAAAATATCACATTTCATTGTATGTAACTTTTTATAAAAAATCCATGTGACCAAATTTGTGAAAGGACATTATTTTAAGAGTTGGAGGACTATCAGCACGCTCGCTTTTCCATTAAACAATTTAATTTTAGTACTGTAATTAATTGATACAAGAAATGATAATTCATAAAAGCAGTAAAGAAAAGAAAACCTGTTATATTCGTTTGGACGCGTGTCTGTGGTGTTTTAATGTGTCCTCCTCCTTCTTTGCCATCAGTTTTCTCATGTTTATATGGATAGTCCATCGTTAGCTCTGAAAGTTGATATTATAGCTTTAGTTCCTTGATCACTTTTTTGTAATTGTATATTATGTATGTTGCTTATTTACCTAATTTGATCTTATTTGTGCGTTCGTGAAGACCGACCATATCGTCCTCACAATCAATGTTCAAACTTAAGATCTGAATACAAAAACAATTATTTATTTCTTAAGCCTGAAGCACTTAATGAGTATTTTTTGTTATCAAAAAACAGACATCGTTTAATCCCTGTTCAGACTCTTCCATGGCTTCACAAAGTTTATGATATCGGCGGCATTGCTCGTTGGTGAACATTTTATCAATTAAGATCGAACTCTATAAATCTCGTGACCTAAAAACAAAATGAATAACAGTTAACAGTTGCAATGAAATTGTATAAATTTAAATGCAACATATTTTCTAACTAACGGACAACGAACGAATCAAACAAAAAGTTTGCATTAAGGTTTATTTCGCCGAACCAGAACTAAGTACCAGCAGTAATTTTAATGTCACACAAAAAAAAAAAAACGATTAAATAAACTGAAAGAAATAAAGATAACATTTTAATTTACAATTAAGTATGTTTCTTTATCATCATCGATGTTAATCGGAACAAACATGGTTCACATCAGTCGAACTAGTAGAATTTCACATGCGCCTTGCAGCCAGACAAAGCTAGTACACAAAGGCATAGCTATGTGATTAATAGATAATTCGCACCTCCTTTGCGCATCTCAAACAACTGCGCATACTCCCACTTCCTCCTCGTTCCTCCCACTAGTAAAAGGGGGGTGAGGAGGATGATAAAATCAATAATCATTTATGACAAGCACCAATCGCATCAGCAATACGGTTTTTGCATATTTTTAAATAATATATTAACTCGCGATAGGTTAAATAAAAATTAAAAAATACCACCAACGTTAATTGTGTTAAAAAAAAGCTATAATTGATCGCTTTTTTAAGTATAAATTTGCATTTTATTATAAAATATTAAATCTAATATTATATTTTATTGCGGTCGCATTATGAGCAAATAAAAAAAAACCAAATAATATATATGTATATACTAACGTAAAGAAATCCGGTTTATTCACACACTAGTAAATTATAATATTAAATTGATTCACTGATTCTATATTCAAAATCTCAATTACACAACATACGTCACTCTTGACTGGACGCCGAAGGTAGAATGTCTGGATTTCCAGGGCGGGTTAGGTACTGATAGGCTTGCGCATGTCCGAGCTTTTTTAGAATCAATAAATGCCCAGTCTGGAATTATGGTGACATACTTGAGAGATGAAATATCATAACTTATTATAACATAACTAAGCAAATTTTAATTTTTTTTCACACTTTCGATTTTTATTTGTTTTTACATGACATGAAATAAAAAATAATTTATTGTTTATTAGATTTATATTAGAAAAATAATTAGTAAGAAAGTGGAATACAGAAAATACCTATGATCTTTTAAAAAAAAAAAAGGTGATCGATGTTCACATAAGATATTATTTATTGTTGGTAAGTTTCACACGGTCACACTGGTGATGAGGGGTGAAATGCCGACGAGATAAAAAAGAACCAATTTTGTTAGAAAGTCATGCACGCTTGTGATTGTGGAAGTCGACTGGGACTGTGCCGGTTGGGAAGTGTCACACGGTCGCAATATGTGACGAGGAGTGAGTTGCTAACTCTTATAGTCATAATCATTAATGAGGGTGCCAACTTATAAATAGTAGAGGAGGAGCAATTTTGAAGACAAATTTAATAGACAGAATAGCCGAATGTTAGTAATATTTATTTATGCACTTTTAATAACACATTTAATAATTACATATTATTTTGTTATTCAATAAAAATAATCGATTTTAGAACGCAATTAGTATTGCTTTGTGGTTAAGATAGAAAATAGTTTTGTCTGAAACCGAATTAACGAAATATGATACATTTTTAATGACATTTATATTGATCTCGGAAGTTTTAGGATATTAAAATTAAAAAATAATAAAAATTATTAGTTATACTGGTGCATCTATTACAAAGTAAATTGATTTCTTTGTTTCTTGCCGGTTCTTATCGGAAGAATCCACAATCCACATTCCGAACCGTTGGTAGCGCTTTGTTTTTATGTGTAATGTGACTATTCTCATTGAGATATATCTCATTCTTGGTGTTACGCCGTTATAGAATAGCAATTAAAGGCTAATTAATTAGATTGTGTATTATATGTGGATAACTGCTACATAATTGGTACCATTTGAGAGCTTCAGTTGCGTGCGCTGCGTAAACGGTTAAAGTTACGCAACAGTTATGTATGACGGAATTATTCCTTTAAAAAGTTCTAGAAAAAAATCCGCAAAAGCAAATGTCTATCTTTGAAGGTTGACTCGCTATAACCTGTTTTATGGCAATCAAATTATTTCGAAAGTAATGCATTATTTTCGAATTTGTTTTCATAAACATGGTATTAATTTTTATCTAAATAAATTGGTTACTCATCACAAGTATTGACCTCCCCTGTCTAGTCTACCTAGCAACACCTTCACCCTAGAAACACGTTGATTATTTTTACGTTGCGCACCTCCCCAAGCTCGCAAGAACGAGCTTATGTGCATTTCCATTGTAATTTCTGATACGAGTGTGATAGATAGATAAATATAACAATATATGTATTAATTTAGTTAGCTGAATAAGTAGGTAAATACTTTATAATATTAATATATTAAATAACGTCAAATATACGATAACGTTAAATATAAATAAATGATATTATTTTAGAACTATTGAATATATATTGAATAATATTAATAAAACACTAATTTGACGCATCCGTCATTCGATATAAAAGAGTGGGAACAAGTGTAACAGTATAGTTGTTTCATGGCAAGCGGCGAGTATTTCTAAGGTACGATATTCATTTTTATATTGTATAATATTGTTGTATGGCTGTTATATTATCTTACTATAGTGTGATTTGTATGTATAATATTGTTGTATGGCTGTTATATTGTCTTACTATAGTATGATTTGTATGTAAAGTGTAACTATTAGCAATACGAAGTAATAAAACTAAAGATAAGACGAGAAGAGGAAGATAATTCTGTATGACATAATGAAAATAGATAAATGTACAACATAATGAATAATGAATGCATTCATGCTCCTAAAACAAGGTTGATCCTCATAATCTCTATAGTAATAAAAACTGGCAATAATTAGTCCAGAAATAATACAGTTAATATAAATTTAACCTTTCGTATATCACAATATTACTATTGTATTTTATTATCACAGTGAAAAATATCTGACAAGTGCATATATCGATTTGAGTGTCCTATTACTAGTTATTACATCCCCCTATTTGGGTATGGAGATAGGAGGTGGAGGGTGGTGCAGGGTCTGCTTTCAACACCCTCCATCGTTTGTTGCCTACGCGATGCACTACGCAAAACGGCTAAAATCAATACAACACAGGAGGCTATACACTGATTTATGTCGGTAATAAAGTACAAAGAAAACTCTGACAACCTATTAAGAACACGTTTTAAGCGTTTTTTCTTATTTTATTCAATTACATAACGCACTATGATTACATAATACAAAAAAAAAGTGATACAGCACAAATATATTAAACAGTCGTACAAGTTCTTTGTTTAATCGCAAGCCACTTAGTAAAATGTTTTTTTAAGCCTATCATAGAATGCAGTTTGGAATACATATGCTTTACTAAACTAATGGCAAGTTAAGTTAAATATGAATGTGGGCAACTTTTTTATATTATAGGTAGACGACGAGCACATGGTAATGGAATGGTATGGTATGGTGGTGGCCACATAATGGTTAGTTGTCATCGCCGCTTATAGACACTGGCGTCATAAGAAATATTACCCATTCTTTATATGAATGACCAATGCTCCACTAACCATTATGTCACTTGAGCCTGTAGTTATACTGGCTCACTCACCATTCCGACTAGAACACACAAAATTAAATATTGTTGTTTGGCAGAAGCATAAGTGATAATATGTAATGATATTATGGTCGGTGCTTATCTAGATGAGCTTGCACAAAGCTCTACCACCAAGTTCCCACTAAGTGAGAGGGTTTATGTTGATAAAAAATTCGTTCAAGTTCAGGCGAATAAAACGTATTTTTATAAATATTTTAAATACATTTTGTATTTAAATCAAGTAAAGATTAAAAATTACAAAATACAATTTTATTTATATAAAATTTCTTTGAAATTAAAAGAAAATTTTGATTTTAATTAATTTGATTTTAATTTACTTAATGCTATAAGCATTACGTAAAGATACATTTTATCAGACATTTTAAAACGGTGTTATTACAATTCTCTATTTAAACAAGCATTATATATAATTGAAATTCGAGCAAATGAATCAGTTAATTTGTGCTCGAATTTAGTTATAAGCGAATCAAGCAGAAAAATTATATTCATTTACAGTGGTTTTAATTTATTTGTTGGCTTGTCAGGCATGCGCTCGCCTATCTGTCTATATTTAGCCGAGCCCTGGACAATACCCGGGCTAGCTGCATCGATCGACATTCTAACATGTTATGAAGCGACACTAAGTTACATTATTTACTCATTATATTTATTAGCATATAATAAAAGTAAATGTCGGGCTAAAGCGTCTTCTCCGTATGAGGACATTTTGTGATTAAACTACCGCGCTAATTCAACATGGGTTAGTGGATACATATGCAACAGATTTTCAACCAACACATGTAGGTTTCCGTACGATAATTTCCATCATCGCAAACACGAGATAAAGAATAAAAACAAATTAATTACATTTAAGAAAATTCAGTGGTTGTTGCTAGAGTTTGAACCAGCAATCATCAGTTCATATATAGGTGATTAACCACTGGGCCATTTTAGAAGTTTTATATACAAAGAAAAACAACAAATAATTTTGTACGTTAATTTTGATAACAGTAATTTTAAAACAATTTCGACGAACACTCGCTTCCAGCTTTGCCCCAAAATAGGAAAATACAACTCTTCATTCTAATACCAAAAAGCCTCTTGACACTCCTTATTATGGAAATCAAAACAAAATTTAATAAAATATGTTATTTTTATTACTATGGATGTGCAATTAAAATGAATATATTTTTTTTTGTTGTAGATGTTAATAAGTAGATACTTATGTTTTTTGTAGTCATTTTTTTTTGCTTTTTTTATTATTTTTTTAGCAAGTTAATATAATATGTCTGGACTCTGGAATATCTTTTTATGTCCAAAAAAGTAACATATGATAATATTACGATAGAATACCTCAGGAGAAAGCGTTTTTAATGTCTCCACTTTTCCATTTTTTACTTTGACTGCAATCAATAAGTTACATAAAACAACATATTACATAAACGAAATACTTCAAAAACTCTATAATAGCTGTGTTTTGTCCATAAACATAAACAGAAGCTTAAACGCCGATTTCTATATTTAAATTTTTAATTATGACGAACATCCTTACTAATTTCATTTTAAATTTCACCCTCTTTGGTGACAACTTATCAAAAAAGCTTCACATCTAATATTGAATTATATTTATAAGCCTATATACCGATTCCCAAAGAAATGACGAATTCCCATAAAAAAAATTTCATCTCCATTAAACCCCTTTAGGGAATGAATTTTGAAAATTCCTTTTTTAGTTCTCATCTACGTTCCAAAAACAATTTATGTGCAAAATTTTATCTTGTTAGACCCACCAGCTTAGACAAAACTTCAATCAGACATTTTAAAATTTTATTTCGTGAATTATATTTGATTTATTTTAATTATATTTAAGGTTAATTTTGTAATATAATTACATTTTTTTACATGTTTAACAAAGTCGAAAGATATTCTTAAAGCATTCAGTGACTACTTCCTTCTTCTTCTTCTTCCTGCCCTTATCCCACTACGTGGGGTCGGCACAACATATATTTTTCTTCCAATTCTTTCTGTCACTCATCTTCTTAGTACTTACACCTTTCATACACATATCCTTTCTTACGCAATCCATTCACACTTTTTTCGGCCTCCCCCGTCCCCTATATCCATCAACATTCATACTCATCATCCTTCCAGTAACATGTTTTTCATCCCTTCTCATCACATGCCTATACCACGCTAATCTATTACTCTTTAACTTTTCATCTATTGGTGCTACTTTCAGACTTCCTCTGATATATTCGTTTCTTATCTTGTCTATTCTAGTTACACCGCACATCCCTCTTAACATTCGCATCTCTGCCACATGCATTCTTTTTACATCGTCTTCTTTTGCTGCCCAACATTCAGAACCATACATCACGACAGGTCTTATAACGGTCTTATAAATCTTCCCTTCAAGGGCATTCGTGAGTCACAAATGGTCGCAGAGACCTGTCGCCATTTTATCCACCCTGCATTTATCCGATTCCTCACATCCCTGTCAATGTTACCATCGTTCTGGATTAATGAACCCAGGTAACGAAAATCCGAGCTTACTGGTAGATGAACACCCCCAAGTTACGAAAATATTTTTAATTGACACCATCATTTACGAGTAATCCTAATTACGATTAGTTGTTATATGGTATTTTATAGCAATATTCTAAAAATTATATTTTTTGGTTAAAGGTTAGGTTTATAGGTGGCGAGGAGTGTTTAGAGGTACATGAAACTTTTACTTTGGGTCATCAGGTGATAAATAATGCTATTGATAAAATAATTAGATAGATAAAAAAAATTTTGTATTGGTTTAAAATGACTTTCGTCCTGACGTATATAAATTTGATGTTAACTTAATACAATTAAGCGATATATATTTTTTAATCTAATTGAAAGATTATCCAATTAGCATAAAAACAAATATTCTGTTTCAATTTTAAAAGTAGAACAAAAATAATCTTTAATTTAAATATATGTAAGCTTTATATAAATAACCTCAACTCAAGGCAATTTCAGATTGTTTAAAGTATTGACTACAATTGTTTTATATATTGTGATATTTATTGAATGATCTATTATTAATAGAATAGTTTTTGTATACATAACGAATAAGATTTAAATAGTTAGAAAATATGCTGATATCGTTTATTATCAAATTGGAAAATTGTAGGAAATGCTCATAGTTAAAATATATATTTGAAATTAAATGAAACAACATAAAATTTTAATATTTTTTTAATTTTGTAATTTTTTGTGCAGGTATTACCGAAGCAAGCGATGACATTTATATATTTATCCTTAAATTTAAGTTAACTTAAATAAACGCGTTTAAGTTTGGCGGTTCAGAAATTAGTAACATCTTGGACAGACTAATTTCAGGCCAGCCTTTTTAGATTGCGCGTATCATACTATTCTAAATGTCTGTCAAATCAAAACTGAAGACTCCCAACGCCTGCCATCCGCCCGGTGCTGAAGAAGCAGGCACCGAGGAGAGGATCTTCAAAAAGAAAAAAAACAACATGTTAATATACAACACAATCACATTTTAATTAGCATAATAAATTGACATAAAAGATTAAAATACTTTCTAAAGGCTTTAGAAGTATTTGTTGCAGCATCTTCGCCACGCCCAGCAACTGCGCAGCTACACACGTCTCCCCCTCCTTGTCTCAGACTGAAGGAGGGGGAGAAGTAGGCCTGAAATCAATAATATTTTTTATAAATGTAGATAAATTCATGATATTATAAAACAATGCAATCATTAAAATAGGGTTCGAGACTTATCTAAAAAAAATAGGTAACTCTACTATAACTGTCTTATTAGTGAATATAACAAGGGAGATCAATGGAGAAGTAAGGAATTAAGTCACAAAAGATATGAAATAAATTTATTTGAAAAAAAAAACGGCTTCATAAAAATTTGCACTTACGATTTTTATATTAACAGCTACAGAAATATTGCTTGTATACACGTCCTTAATTAAATAGATGAAAAACTATAATTTATTTACTAAATATAATAAATAATATAAAAAAAACGTGTTAACCCCAACAAAACAAAAACAGAATGACTGAATTCCCGGGTCCAGTGTGGGTTAGAGACTGGCAGCTTTGCGCATGCGTAGGTTCAATCAATAAACGGTTACTAAGGGAACTTCTACAGGCTACGAAGTTCGAACACAAAATTTTAATTAACTAACCTCAAAATACTAGATTAGCATATTCCGTTCAAAATAAATAATTAAATAGTGGCAAAGCATTCGATTGCAATAATTCGCACAGAGCTGAACAATACATTGCATTAACAACTATTTTGAAAAAAAAAAAAATTTAATGAAACTACACACACGATAACTCCAAGTGACATTACACACACATATAACTCACATTGCAACATTACAACACATACTAAAATGACAGGTACTGAAGCAGATTAAAAAAAAAATTAAATCATTAGATTCCCAAAAGACGGAATTTTTTCATTAAAAGATGCGGCTCAGTTCTAGTGGCTCATTTCCATTGATTGTAATTTTAATATTTCTATGTAGAACGGTATTTTCCCCGAGGAATGGAGTAAAGCTAGGATAGTACCAGTTTATGAAAAAGGGAACTGATCGGACATTAAGAATTACCGGCCATTTTCCATCCTTCCCTGTCTTTCTAAGCTGTTTGAGAGCCTTGTTTAACCCATATTTAGCAAACATTTTAACAGTATCATAACACATTCGCAACATGGTTTTATAGACGAGTTATCAGTTTAAACTAATTTAATACTTTTTCTTCAGACTTGGCATTAGCGACACTTGTAATTGACATGCATATTAGATACACTATTATTGTTTTATAAGTTAATTTTTTCATTTTTTTTTTTGTATGTAAGAACACTTACAGTTCTTTTACAAGGAAATAAACATAATTATTTTATATAGCTTTTAAACTGGTCATGTACTCTTTGTATTTTTATTTAAAAATATAATAATAATAAAATAGGCATTAAAAAAAACAAAAATCAGTTTCTAAACAATTTTTTTGATAAATCATTCGACATCTAGTCATGATTTATATTGTGTAAAGGCTCAACATTCAGGGATGCTTAGAAAATTACGCATTTATTTTTCCTTAATCTGTGGTAGCAGTGCAATACAATTTTTTTTCTAAGAATCACAATTATTGAGTTATATTATGGGTCTTTCTTGAAAAATGAAGAATTGTTGACAGGAAGTTGTGTCCTTTTAAAACTACAAGGAAAATTTGTTTATTTAAATAAGTACTTATTATCGACCTACCGTATAAATTTTACAAAATAATGAGAAAAATATATATGCCGGAACGAAATATCTATTTAACCTATAAACGTTATCTTACAAAGTTGTGCACCAGCCGAAAACCTCGATGGCCTCGAGGAGGACGACAGCCGGGATGACCTCACGCTGCCTTATGCATTAGTGGAAAGTGCGACGGGGGGGGGGGGGGGGGTTATGGAAACATAGTGCCTCCATCTTAAGATACGCTTTCCGGATCGCAGATCTAATTGACGACGATGTTCACTCCGAGCACGGTGAGCTCTTTGGTTCTCCCAAAAAGCTCTACCTATTCACCATCTAGTCCACGGCTTATTTGCTTATTTGGTAAGATAACTTAATGCTATGGGCAACAAGTACCAGCCTAAGCTAATTCAACTGAACAGTTGTTTTATAGCATTTTTATCGTAAAGGTTCGACGTGAATCTTTAAATTGTCATGACTTTTTTATATATAAACTGATTGAAATAAAACAAACGGTCAATTTGAAGTGGAGTTTATCATAATACATTGGTGAAAACGGCAGCCAAATTCGTAAAGCCGTTTATAAGATTAGCGTGCATAGACAACAGACAAGCAGACCAAAAAAATCTAATAATCATTGTTTTGGGTACTATTGCGTTGCGATAAAAGTCTTTCTCAATATCTACCATGTTCAGACAGCGACCAGTTACGGGTTTATTATATGTATAGATATAGATTCAAGCTAAGATTATGGAATTGTTGTCGTAGTTTTAAAATTAAACGTATAATCTAATATTGCAAAATATTTTTTGACTTAACAAAATATTTATCAAATTGAATATATTTTAAACCAAAGTTGACTTAAGTTGGATATAAATTAACCGCTTTATTATACCATTGTTGCATAGTATGACTTGCGTCATACTATGCAACTATTGTTGCATAGTATGACGCAAGTTTATGTATACTTCGTTAAACATCAAGAAGGCAGTTTCAAGCATCAAGATTAAACATAGAATGCCCGCGTTTTTGTATAATTAGTTTTTTTTATTACCAACAAAGACTGATCTGCAATTAAGTACATGAGTACGTGATAAGGAGTCAGGGATCGTAAGAAAAGCGCTTAAATTAATTTGACAATTAATTCTTTGCAGCTGTGGTTAGTGACATGAAATACAAATAGTTAAAGCGCAATAGTCAATTAAAAGATTTCAGTTAAAATAAATGAAACAATATACGTTACATTTTCTCAAATTTTTAACCCAAATCAGACCAAATCCGATCAAATCTGACAAAATTCGGCCAAATCAGATCAAATCAAAACAAATCAAATGTTCCTATTCTCATCAATGAATGAATCATATTGCAATTATTCAAGTACTGACAGTCAATCCTACACGAATAATAGTGACACTTCCCGGCTTAGCACGTGTATAATGTGTATATGTGTGTATATATAGATTACATATTACAACGTTTATATTGAATGTGTACATTTACGTACAAGTTTTATTATTATTTTGTGCTAGACCCTTCTCATACATACGTAGAACACGTCACTAAGTTTTTATAACAATCGGATGAATGGTATAGCAATGCATAGTGGACAAACAGGGATAAGATTATATTTTTTATTTATATGAGAAAAAATAGAAAAAATATGATAGTTGTAAATTGACAATGGATCATATAATTTTGGATGTAAAATAATAATAATAAATATGTAATAAAATATATGATAAAGATAAAGACGTCATAAATGAAACAACATATCTTACATTTTACTTGATTTTTAATTTTTTTTGGGCCTTAACTATTGAAGAATACAAGGGCATATCTTAGCCATTGCTTACAATACTTCGCGCAGGGAAATCCTTTATATACTACATATATAGTGAGTAACGTACGATTACGGTTGTTTTGTTAAATATTTGCATATACTTAACAAAACAACATTAAATTAACCTAAATAATTTTAACATTAATTACTGTAATAATTAATGTTAACCGCTTCGTAGAGTTTTAAACATTTATCGATAATGCGAACCTATTACATTAGGTTCAAGATTGGAAAATGGACAGTTGGAAACTGCCCAATTGCCCTGATCTACATAATATAGGTACATTATATTTAATAACTTAAACTAGCACTAGCCGGTTGCTTTGTTAAATAAATGGCAATATATGTATATAACAAAGCAACATAAAAATTATCATAATGACAAAACGCGCGGTCTAAGTTGGCGGGCGTGAAATTAATTGATATGCAGATGGTGCGATATCATTAAGAGGTAAACTTCAGGCTCGGCATTTAGATTGCGCGTATTATATTAGTTTCAAAGGGTCTTCAGAATTAAATAACTGCTGTTTCTGAAAACTTCCAACACGTACAGGAACGTCCGTCAAGTGCTAAAGATGCAGGCACCGAGAACCTTAAAGAAGAAAAAATCATTTCTTTATAAAAAAATGTACACTGTTAATATAAATAAAATAAGTTTTTACAATATCTTTTTATATTAAAATTTAAAAATACCTTAAAAAATTGTGTCAGATATTTGATACGCCATGTTCGCCGCGTACAGCAATTCCGCAGCTTCACCCCTTCCTCTCCTAATGACCAAAGAGGAGGGGGGGAAGTAAAAGCCTGAAAACAATGAAATTCTTTTTTAAATATTTTAATAAAGAAGTACTCAGCAAACTTTGAGATTATAATTTTGTCATGTTTAATTAAATCATTACATTATTTTGTATATTATGAAAAATATACAGTTTTTGTACCTTAAAAAATCATCAGAAGCATTGGCTGCGCCATCTTTGTTGCGTACAGCAACTACGCAGCTTCACACCCCTCCCCCTCCTTTCCGTAGGCAAAAGGAGGGGGAGGGTAACGCTAGAAATAAAAAATAACATATTTTTTTAAATGTTAGCAAAGACGTATTCTACAAAATATAAGACAATTCTAATAAAATTATTTAAATAAAATTTTGAATTTAAATTATTTTCGATAATTTCCAAATTTAACTTTAATAATATGGAACTGTTACATATTAAATTATTATTGAATATAACTAGTTTCAATACATTTTTGATCAATTAAAAATTTTAATGTATCACAAAACATAAATACGATATTTTTAGAAAAAAAAAAACACTTTTACACTTACGATTTTAAAAAAAACTGTCTAGTAAGCTATTGCTTTCAAACACATTCTAAATTAAATAGATAAGAAGATATGAATTTAGAAACTTTTTATTTTAAGCACTAATCAATTATGTAATATATTTTATCACTATCCAAAGAGACGTGTTAACAGTTTTGGAATAAGTACTAGAATGTCTAGATTTCCAGCTCTAGTGTAAGCTAGAATCAGGTAGATTAGCGCATGCGTTCTTGCGTAGCTTGAGTTCAATCAATTGAAACCGGGCGTCGTCCACAAAATAAAAGTCAGAGAGCTGACGAATAAAATGTCCATATAATTTACTCTTGTGGCATACATTGTTAATAGTGAGAATAGTGCCGTTAGAAACATTACGGTAACGCTACATTGTCAATTGACAGAGATTTTTATTTGTAGAAAAAAGGGGCTTCAAAATTATCATATCTGCCTGTGACACTGAAGTTAACATTCCTCATGAAACGATGAAAGTCGGAGAAGCATCCTCTCTGCCTTATACTATTTATTTATTTTATAAGTATTTTTTATTATAAAATATATATAGTGCACACCTGATAGACGTGAATTCTTCGATTGCTTACAAAAGACAACTGAAAATGGTCTGCCAGCATTTTGTCGCTAAGTTGTAAATTTTTAGCGATTAAAGAATGTTAAAAATGGCTTGCTTGACATTTTGATCAAAGTCTCTTCTTGGAGCAATTCCTTGGCGACAGTCAAACCATATGTATATTTTTTTGAAAAAATCGACCGCAGCTCTCGAGCCTCTGCCCGAATGCAGAGCAAGGGAGTGGCCGCGAATGCGCTTTATCGATCCGGTCCGGGCGAAAGGCGGCCATCGCATTTGAGTTGATAATGCTCCTCTCCTAGGGTCCGGGTAGGTACCTGTTTGAAGGTTACTACTGCGTTAAAGTTATAGTACATAACTGATTATGGGAGAGCGCCAAAATGTTATTTTGGAATCAGGCAAAACTACATGTTTTTTTTAATGACTGTAATCCTATGAATGGGAAGTAAGTCTTTTTTGTTATTTTCACGTCTTAGCTACTTAATTCACTTATATCGGGTATACGGGGGAATATTAGTCACGTACGTCGTTTCTACCTGCGGGAAAATGGACCATCTGATGATAAAAGGTACCCACCACGCCACAATTACCAATGCGCCACAGACCTTGGGAACTAAGATTTTATTTTCCTTGTGCCTGTAATTACACTGGCTCACTATGAAGAAAACCTGTCCAAAAAGATTGTCTTATGGTCGGTCTAGTGCTTTATAGAATGGACATCGTGGCAAATTAACTACAAGCTGGTCGACATGGTAAATTTGCAATAAACGACGTTTTCAAAGTTTATAAAGTACAGACCAGTTAAAGGACAAAGACATATTATTTTATTTTATTTCATAATTTTGATACTTGTCAATCGAAAATGCTTGTAAAGCAATTAATTATTTTATCCAACTTCAAAGACCTTAATTTTTAATAGAAAATTAATCCAATAGCGTGGGTGAGAGGAGCAATACAACTAGTGTTCATAATATCTGCTTTTTTGTGATTAAAATAAAGAATCAGAAGTCACCACGAAAATAATGGTTGCCAAGATTAATTCAATCATCCACTAAGAGAAATGGCACATTTTTACATTTACAAAAAAAAACTATTTTATGTACATCCTTGAGATTTTCGTGAAAAATAGATATTATTTATCAAAAATAGATTAATATGTCATTAAAATAACACAGATGTTACAATAGACAACCCATGTCCTTCAATAGGCGACTTTATTCGTTTGTTTGAACGTTGAAAAGATAAAAATAAATCGATCTAATCAAATTTTTAATCAAACATCGTAGGGAATGTTGGTTTGTTATCGAACAGTGCAAGTTATCATAAAAAATCTTTATTAAATTTACACGATTTTAATGCTGGAAACCATATAACTTGTCTTTTATATTTAACAAATAACGCATCGCCCGCGGTTTCACTCGTGTCTTAATCGAAAATCCAGTTAAACGGATCAAAAGGATAAAATATTTTGTTAACTGTGTCATATTTAAGCTGTCATAAAGCGTGAAGAAGTTTCAAATATTCACAACAAACACAACCTTTCGTATTTATGATATAAGTGAGATTTTTATTATTATATAATAAACTATTTTAGGTGTAGTATTTATATTTGCTAGGATAAAGTTAGCCCCTGATGCTATGTTACATGTGCCTGCTCACAAGGAAAATCTAAGCAATTTCATGCAAACTTTGTGAAACCCTACAACTAAGGAATAGGTAACCTTAAAAGTAAAAAGTTATAATCTATAAAATTCAAAACATTTACTTTATTAACTTAAGAAGTTAAAATTGATAGAATATTTAATATTATTGTTGTAATGAAATTAATAAAAAAAAAAAAATTCCCAGAGAATTTAGGGGCCATAAGTGATGAGCATGGAGAAAGGTTCCATCAGAAACTCAAAGATGGAGAAGCGTTACCAGCGTAGATGGAGTCCAAGGATGTTGGCTGACTACTACGGGACGATCAGAAGGGACCAATCGGAAGTCAAATATTCCAGAAAATCATAGACATTTTTTCATTTTTTTTTTCATTACAAATCACATAATTCGCATATTTCTGCACAACTATTTAATATTTCCCTTGTAATTCTTTTTTCTTCACCATATAAAATTGATACGTGATTAAAATAAAATGACTGTCTATTTTCATTCACAATACCATAATATATACATAGTAGAAACACTAAAAAGTACGTGTGGACCACGAAAATTAAATTTTGTAAACCAGTGTCACAAACATGGCTGTAGATAATAATTATGGTAATATTACAATAATAGGATTACAATTTATTGTAATTTTTAAATTTTAATACTATTGTCATTAAATAAAAAAATGCCAAATAATTAATTATAAGTATTATGATAAAAAAAATAACAAAACAATAAAAATACAAAATACAATTTATAGCAAAATCATAATCAATTGATTAATATAAAATTAATTTCATAGAATTCTATATTTGAACTTTAAATTTTTATTACTTTTGATAGACTCGACCGATTTTGATGAAACAAAGACTAAACGATACCTTTATATACTTATTACATCAAGCCATTTGACATATTTATAGCAAAATCATAATCCATACTTATTAAAGGATTTTATGAAAATGTCTACGTCTATTCTGTTGTAATGCCGACTTTTTTGAGTTTTTTATTTATAGCAACGTATTTTCCTAATATCCAAGAATATAAAACACCACAACTCATGTCCTTTATATCGGTCTCATTGCACCCTCAACGGCACCCTTAATTAATTCGTATGTAAACATTATATTACACGTGTCTTAGACGTAACGAAGATCCTCACCTCTATCTGTTTCCACGTCGCACTGTCGCAGATTCTGTATTGGGTAGGATAAGTCCTGAACCTTGGATGCTGAGAGGAACGTTACAGAAGAATCTAATTCTTAAACATTGCAATAACATTAACACGTAACTTTCGGCAACAGATATTTATTGTAATAGGCTTTTGTCATAATATAATTATAATAAGTGAATATTATAATATGTATGGAAATTGTATTTGTATATCGGTATGATACGTGTATTATTTACATTCGGAAAGAATACGTTATAAATTTTAGTTAGCGTTTACATTTTTCGTTTTCGTTAACATCAATTACAAAACTTGAACTTCCCAGAAATGAGGTTTGAAGTTTGTAAATTATTTATTACTAATTAAATGTAAGTTCTATCTTCATAACATGAAGAAAAGCGGCGTGCAATATTAGTTTTCTTACTTTGTCTAGGATTAGTTCGGTTTTCTTCCAACGTATAAAACATTGAGTATTTCTTATTCAGTAATACTAATTACCGATCTGTTTATCTTAAAATATTCGAGACGGACCGCCATTAGCCGTGGTGTTAACCCTAATGAAAAATCAATATTATGTCAGGCCCCGTCTAGACGTGCTTATTGTTCAACAAGTACCGAGTCTCTGAGATTACACTTGATGTATTTAGTAAATAATAATAATATCTTTATTATTCAGGCATCGAGGCCCATAATTTTGTTACAAGATTACATATTCTTATAAATGGTGGTGTCTAATCTAGAACAACAGTGCTATTCTTTAAAAAAAATACTTAATTAATTACTCGTGAAATGTTGACAACTGAATTATGGTAATATACTATTTTGATGTCTACTGTAGAGCTATTCTGCAAGAAGCATGTCGAAACTCACCGCAGAAAACGGTTGAGAAATATCAGAAAGTGACATACGATAATGACCATAATATTTATAATATTTCAAAAATACACGTATCAAAATAGTATGTCCAAATTGGTTGTCAAAGTTTGATGGGTGAGTAATGAAGTGAATTCTTACAGAATCCGTACTACAATATGTATTTTAACCATTTTTTCTTTTCAGGTTTTACTTGATAATCTTAGGATTTATCGCTGAGATCGATACGAGCCGATTGGCGTGATTGGTAGATCGCGCCGCAGGTCGTGGATTTATTCCCAGGACAGACATTTGCGTGCATGAACATGACTGTTTGGCCTGAGTCTGTGTGTAGTTATCTATATAAGTATATATTTACAAAAAAAAGTATATGTAAGTATATCAGATGTCTGGTTTCCATAGTACAAGCTCTGCTTAGCTTGGGATTAGATGGCAGTGTGTGAATAATGTCCCAGGATATTATTATATTATATTATTATTATTATTTACCAGTTGGAGTTTTTCTTGGAACATGTTCGTTGGATATGGTAATATTGTTGTTAAAATAAAACTGAAATATGTTTTACACAAGTAGACTTAGAAAGCTCAATAGCACAGAATGAAGGTATTGTGCTACGGCGACGGGACGGACCTTTCAGGAGGCGGTCCGCCGTCGGCCTGAGGTCGGAGCGTCGCTCACGGTCGATCGGATCGGAATGATGGGCTTAAGGATCTCTGTAACAAAAACGGATGCCCTCCTATTCCACGGTCTACATCAGGGTCCTCCTTAAGGGGCATCTATCACCATCCAGGGGACGGTGATTAAGGTGCAGACTCAGGTGGGGTATCTGGGCCAAATTCTGGACGGAAGATGAAGCTTCAGGTTGCTTTTTGTCCAACTGAGCCCGAAGCTTATCAACGCTGCTGCCGCCTTGGACCGCATCCTACCTAACGTAAGAGGGCCGGAAACACCTTGCCGGCGTTAATACGCTGGTGTGGTGCACTTCATGGCACTGTACGGTGCCCCCATTTGGGTGGAAGCTGTCACCGCTAGTAACAAAGCTCTTTTGCGGAGACCACAGAAACTTATTTTTTTAACAACACAAAAAAACAAATAACATTCGTTTAGTTATCCGTCATTGGCTTTAATTAAAAGAATTTGTATAAATATATTCTACTGTTTTCGACATAATTCGTTCATAATATCCTTTATCACTATAATAGTATTTTTATTGTTTGTGTATACTAAAAAAATCATTTAAATGTTTTCTCTTATAAATGTAAAAATAACTTTCTTTAATAGTGTCTATACCGCAATGTTTGAAGACGAAAGTCTTCAACCAATGCGTCTTACCTGCCATGACATACGGTGCCGAAACGTGGACACTAACTGCAGGACTAGTCCACAAATTCAAAGTCGCTCAGCGTGCTATGGAGCGAGCTATGCTCGGAGTATCTTTGAAGGATAAGATCAGAAATGAGATTATCCGGAAAAGAACCGGAGTCACCGACATAGCTTGCAAAATTAGCAGGCTGAAGTGGCAGTGGGCTGGTCACGTATGTCGTAGGACCGATGGCCGTTGGAGCAGACGAGTCCTAGAGTGGAGACCGCGAATCGGCAAACGCAGCGTAGGGCGCCCTCCAGCCAGGTGGACCGATGACCTTATGAAGGTGGCGGGCACCGACTGGATGCGGAAGGCGGAGGACCGGGAGCTTTGGCGCACTTTGGGAGAGGCCTATGTTCAGCAGTGGACTACGATTGGCTGTTGATGAATAGTGTCTATACGTTTTTTAAATCTATTGATTAATTAGACACGTGTCAAGACTTAGATAATTGTAACTTTAAGTTAAAAATATGTACATGTATAAAAATATATAAAGGGAAGTCATTATTAAATGTTTCAGTTTATTTTACTTATAAAATGTAAATCAAGTTAACGTATCTTACAAGAATTATAACAAAAACATGTACTTCTAACTACTAAGCAAAATAAACATAGATGTCTATCTACTTTGATTTCGCGGAGCGATGGATGCTTCTAGAGTTCAGTATCGATCGAATCTTTGAGAGGTTTCAGGTCAGACATGCGCACCTGGATTCAGCAACGCCCGGAAAATCTAGCCATTCCACCTCCAGCGTTAACACTATGCTGTCGTGTGCCAAAATCAATATTTTTTTTGTGATTTCAGTAAAAATATTTAATGTAATAATATAATTGTTCTGTGAAAATAAAAATAGTTTTGGTGATTCGTTCAAATTGCAGTTCAAGCTTAATATTGAAAACAGTAAGTAATTTTTTATTTAATTTAACTAAAGTATATTAAAAACAAAAATTATTGTCGCAAGGTAATTAATTAGAAGGCGATTTAAGAAATTATTATTTTTTTTCGTGACTTTTTTGCATAAGTTTTTGTATATATATTGCGCAATTATATTTTATTCATGTCATAAATTAAGTTATTGGTAATTAGCTATCTTCATGGTAATAGATTTGTGCGGAGCTAAAAATGTAATAGGATAAAAAAAAAATTGCTGAAAAAAGTTGTATTGATTTATGGGCGACGCCCTCCGTTGACAAAGGGGGAGTCTTCGCCCGCTAGCTAAGAGGAGGTAGGAGGAGGCTGCGCAGTTAAATTTTGCGCAGTCTAAGCTAAGCTATATGATGTAGATATATGTATCTATACACTATTCGTAGCTATGCGCCCATTACAGCTTAAATCTAGGTGTATAGCATACACTATTGATAGCGCACTCATATAAATGAATAATCATGTAACGAATATTCGTCTTCGCTTTTGCGAATTCTCGCACATTTCCGGACATTTTTAGTCGCACTCGCATTTGCAAAATCTATGCGAATATTTAGCGAATGTTTTCTTATCCTTTGTAACTTAGCCCAGTATTGTAATTATATTAATTATAGGTAATGAGTCTGTACTTTAATATTAACTATAATAATTTATGTTCTAATATTGTCATTTAAAACTCAATCGCACTAGGAATTATCCGCAAGTGATTTAAAAAAAATAAATTGTTTCATCTAGTTATGTATATCGTTTGTTAGTATATTACATTTTATCATTCGTCATAAAAATGTACCTACTCAGGTACGTTTTTATTTACTTTCGTTAGCTGTGCACTCGTAATTTAATTAACTTAAATTTAAAATTACCTAATATCAAACTAATGATGAAACCTTTTCAGTCAGGAAGATTTGAGTGATAAAATCATGAAATTGACAAACGTGCAAATAATGCCACTGGGCGGCGGTGATGATCATAAGGAGCGTGCGAGGCGATTTCCAAATCGTAGCCCCATAATTGAAAACAACGACGATGCCGATATCATGGTACGTACATTAATTATTATTTTAAATGTATTATTTAGAGCATATTTTGCTCTTATTTATTGAGAGGGCAGAATTTGTGTTAAATTGAGGGGCTTGGAATTGGGGGTAGTAATATAACTGGGATTAGAATACATTTTGCAACTAAGACTGACTCAGTAACTTAGACTGTAATAAAGACTAAGAGTAATGACATATAATGGTATATAAACCGGCTTGAGGCTGTAATTTCGACTTAGGATCCAGGACTGAGACTGAATGGAGCTGGTCTTTGTACTGGGATTGTGACTAAGACGTACTGGAACTGGAACTGGAGCTGGAACTGAAGCTGGAGTAAAACCTAGAGCTGAAACTTTAACTGAGATAAGAACTAGGACTAAGACCAGGACTGGAACTGGGTTAGGAAATGGACCTGGAACTCGAACTGGGATTGGGACTGCAACTTGAACTGGGACTAGGACTAGGCGTGGGACTGCAAATGGAACTGAAACGAGAACTTGAATTGGGATTGGGAGTGAACCCTGAAATTTGACTAAGACTGGGACTGGCACTCGGGCTGGGACTGGAAATGCGACTAGGACTAGGACTGGCACTGGGACTGGAAATGGAACTGAAACTAGAACTTGAACTGGCAATGGGACTCTAATTTGAACTGGGACCAGGACTGGGACTAGGACTATACCTGAGACTGGAAATAAAACTAAAACCGGAACATGAACTGAGATTGGGGCTGGAACTGAATCTTGGACAAGGATTGGCAATAGGACTGGGACTAGGCCTTGGACTGGAAAGAGGACTTGGACTGAGAATGGAACTTGAACGTGATCTGAGATTGGGGCTAGGATTAGGACTGGGACTGGGACTGATATTAACATTCTAAATTGTTGTACATGCGCATAATATATTAGATTTGTTAGTCTCAAGGAAACTTTTATAAAAATAATTTTTTTACAGGCTCGAAACAATATACACCAGCACAGACTCCCGGAAATGGATGAAAATGAACCCTTCAATTTTATAAAATTCTATCATGGTGAGTACACTTGCAAACACTGATTATTATTTGAATACGTTATATTTGCTTATATAAAAGTAACATTTCAAATGGTGATACAGGAAGGGAATGGTCGGAGGTGGAGCATTTGCTTCAAGTGCCGCCTGATTCGGAGAAGGGTGATGAAGAAGAAGAAGAGGATTGTATGTATCCCATCCTCTTAATTATTTTATACAATTACAAATTCGAAATCTACATGGATTAAAATGACACATATAACATAACTGTTCAGGGTCTCCGGAGCCGTCGCATGCTAGTACCGATTTACAAGACGACCCATTCGCTGAGGATATTCACGATCTTGTCAATGTTTTGGATGACATGGTATATATCATAGTATTAACATATGTATATATGCTTTTTATTTTATTTATACATTTAAATATATTATATATATTTTTTCTTGAATTTACAGATAAGGTCTCAGTCCAACTTAAACTATGATGGAACTCGAGGTGTAGACTACCTTGATCTAGACTTGTTTAAATATGAGACTATATTGGCAAATGTAAGTACTTCAACCCATTAAAATAAATTCATAATAACGGACGCCGTCAGAATGGGATGTGACCTTTTGGAAATAAGACACGCGAGGTCCGTTCAGTAGCGGAAGCGTCGGCAAACTCCCGTCGATCCATGCGATCTGGACTCCATTATTTTAGAGACTTTCGATAGTACAGTACATAAAGCTCTTTTAGTCGAGAACTGGTATTCTCGATATGCTTTGACGAAGTCCCCTGCTGTTCTCATAGCGCGCGGATTATTTGACTATTTTATATTTGAAGCTAATTTAAATGTATTTTAATTCAATTTGGACTATTTACAGGTTCAAGATTGGACATGGGAATCCAATGAATTTCTGAATGAAGGACCTTTCATTCCACCCGGAGTAGGCGCAGCCCCAACTCCTTAAGGAGTTCACCCACGATGAAAACACATTTAAAATTTATATACATATGTATATAAATGTATATATTTATATATATTTTTATTTTTTTACATAGCCATAAGTTGATAAAAATAGAACTGTTGGAAGCGTTCAATGGCTCTAATTAAATTAAAAAATTGGTTTTTACAGTATTGGCATATGAAAAAAAATTTAAAATCAGTGATTTTGATGAAAAAAATTGATAAATTTATAATAAAATAAGAATCATATTCAGCCTTGATAATTTGTTCGACATTATAATTATTGTTTATATTACCTTAATAAAAAAATTGATAAATTATTTTCATGAGATTAGAGAATTAATTATTGTCTAATCGCAGGAATTGTTAAAAAAATAACAGTAGAATTTTGTATAAGAAAAGTATGTCTCTGTAAATATATACAGTAGGAGAAACTTGATATTTTCATAAAGTTATCATTGGATATATTTACATAATATTATAACAAGCAGTGACTCAGATACAGTTCTCATCAACAATTTCTTGATGGTTATGTTTTGATTTGAACAGAAAAGAGTAAGACAAAATTTGAATAGATGATTTAATAGACTAACAGGTTTTTTTAAAAAAATATTTTCATTCAAATATGAAGTTTCAAGTTTCTTCTAGAGATATATAAAGCTTAAAATTATAGTTTGCCGTTATAATGTTTTAGTAGGATGGAGTCAGTTATATGACATATACCGAGTTTATATGAGGAAATGTGGGTATATATTTTATTAGTTATAATGGGAATAAGTTGAGTAACTTATCAATTACCCTTCTACCAAAAAATAATGATTTGTTTTCGCGTCTTTCGCTTTGAAGAACTAGTGTTAAAACAATTACACCTTTTAAATCACATAGTTGGCAGTGCACTGAGCCGTGTGGTTCCGGCAGAGTAGAATAGAGCCATCCCATCTCTACCCGTGGGTGTCGTTAGCGGCGACTAAGGGAATTTTATCGTTAACCACACCCGTTAATGTTATCAGCAATTAACGGCTTGATCACCCGTGGTGGATGGAAAACAGCCAGTCTTCCCAAGGAGATTGATCATCTTTTACGGCTGGCCGCCAGCCGTAAAAGTATGCAAAATTATTTTTCTTGCAATATAAAATACACTGCCATCCCGAGCAAATGAAATTACAGCGAGCAAATTGTGATAGCAGGCTGTGTATTGATTTCTTAGTGCCAACGTATTATACGTTGTAATCACTTACCATCCGGTGGTTAATTTGCTCGCATGCTGTTAAAATAAGAAATATACAAACGCCATATTGTTCGTATAACTCGGTATATTTAAGTTTATTATAATATTTAGATATTAATTAATATAAGGTACATAGTAGCAGTATTTATATTGAACAGATAAAATGTGACGTGCACGTATTGCTTTTAGCTACATTATTATTGCTGCAGTAAAATCAAAGCTTTCTGGGATATAGAGCTATTAAAGTATCACAGGGTAGACATTTCTACGGGCGTGTAAGAAATTGGCACAATTTTAATTATTTTGAATAATTTCATTCTCATATTTTGTTATTATGTAAATATAAATTACAATTAAAATACTAAAATATAAAATGTAAATTAGAATATACTCAAAATTTTCGATTAAGCGTGTGTCACCACTGAACCACCTCGGCAATATAAATAGTGCTACTGCGTCTTAGATTAGGTTAGGTTAAGTTAGTGGAGGAATATTTGTTTATTATTGAAAATATTTTTTTGATTATTCACTAAGACACGCATGAGGCAAAATCGAGTAGTGTGTACATAAGTAGTATCTATATTAAGATAGATTAGATGTACATAAATGTTTTTATTTGCATTTTATTAAATTTGTTCTAGAATCAATGATTATTAAATTATAAATTATTAAATTAAGCATTGTAAAATTTAAACGGGATTTCAAAAAAAAAAGCTAATTATTGTTAATGAATTTTTGACTTTATCTACTTTTGGTTATTATTAAGTTTTATATTTTTAAGTTGTTAATTTGTTAACTTGAATATCGTTTTATATTATTATATTTATATTATTTCTTAAAATAATTTAAATTAAATATAAATTGTTTTGTTTTTTATAGTATTAGAAAATCATAAGATATTGTTAGCAGTGACGAAATGGTTGAGTGATTAATATATGTCTTTATTTTCAATGATTGGAAAAAGTATTAGATCTCTTAGAAACTTTACATTATTGATATTTCATTAATTATAGATTAGTCATTCATATATTTTATATATTTGTTTGATACGTTATATATATAATTGGATCCCAAAATGTACTAAATCTACTAAATCATAATATTAATGAAAAATTCGTTATTTTGTAAATAAGATTTTATAACGCTATTTATTAAGGAAAATCTGTATATTTTTTTAGATAGAATGGGAGTTAGTTTTTACATTAATCATATTAAGTATAGATCATAGTGTCGTTGTAATAACTGCTTGCTTAAGGACGAGCAGCTTCAGTATTCTCCTAATTTTTCAAACTCAATTTCAAGCTGTATAACGTACAATAAACGCACACGCAAAGCTCAATAGCACGCACACATACCCAAAAAGATACAATTTAATTTATTTAGAGCTAGAGCTCTAGAGATAATAGTTACACCAAGGTTATACCCTTCAATAGTTCTTGCTTAAATCGAAATACTCAAACAGCGCTACTACTCAACATTCATTGTGAATGTCATGGTTGCTTATATTTTGGAAGGCATCGGCTTTGGCTAGGCAAAAGAAAATTTCAATCGCGTTAGTTTACAACCAAAGCAACACAACTATCATTTAAAATAGAATTAATTATATTTAAATATTGTGTAAGACAAACTATGTATGTCATAATCATAATGTCGAACAGATAATATTAGGGCATTTTTTGTTAAAAACAAATTCATTAGAAGAAGTGAATTTGAAGGTTTTATTACAATTAATATTACATATAATATTATTTGAAGCCAATGTAAACTGTGATTTAATATCTAGTTTTATTATATATTATGTTAAACATAACGGAGAAGACGGTATGATTTTATATTTTCTATATAAAAATAACGCAAACTCTATTTGCACACTTCAGACGAGATTGAACATTTGTTCAGTATATATTTTTAATGTTAATATTATTTTTGGGCTTATGGTTAATATTGGGATAAATTAAAGAAGGTTATTTTGGTCCGTGCGGAGCAGAATTTGTTGATTATTGTAGGTGGTAGGGTTCGCTCGAACCCGCCTGGGTTAGTACCACCCTCCTGGTAAAACCTGTTCCCAAGAAGACGCTTTAAGCATCATTGAACAGAGTAAAGGGAGAACCAGTGTTTAGACTTCTTTTTTATCTCATTTTATTTTCACTGTATAATTGCAGTCGCCTCTCTCTTTTTCTCTCTCTATCTCTCCCTATCTCTATCTCTCCCTATCTCTATCTCTCCCTATCTCTATGTCTATCTCTATCTCTTTGACATACGCTCTTAATTATTTTCATTTCCTTATTACGGACTGTTTAAAAGATCAGTTTGTTATTATTGAGTTTGCAAACTTGTTCTTCATCTCTAACTGGTTCTTCTTTGAAATTATATTCAAATTGAATTATATCGATTTTCTGAATCAGCTTGTAGTATAATTTCCATAGGCATTTCCGGCTTTGCTCGATGTCGACGCTTCAGTACGCACCAGAATTCAAAGATGATTATGACATTAATATAATTAAAAAAGGCAAACCCTACGATTTACGTCAATATTAAATATATTTATATTAACATCAGTGTATGTGTGTCATAATCATCTCTGAAGAGTGACCTTTAGCTTTTAATCATTCATCTCGGTGTATGTAGTTTAGTTTATAGCCGTTATATACGAGTAGTGGTAGTAGTAGGTTGGAAGTAACACTTCAATTTTATCTTAACGATTACATTCTTATAACATCTATATGTTTAGGAAGTAAGAATTCAAAGTGTTTATTCAAATATTTGTTTTATGATAAATGGGTTTATTCGATTCGGTTACAATTGATTGATTTATACAAAGTTAACGTTGTTTTATCTTTAGGTGACACAGTTTAAAAAGTTTTTGTTAATAATACTATGTGTTAGATAGTATTTATTTTGATTGTATTTAATTACTTTTATATACTATGTTATATTGTATTAAATTTTTGACTTAAATATTTTATGTAAACTTTAATAAATGGAATCAATATCGTCTTTTATCATTTGAATACACCAAAACTTTTCTTTTCACAAAAGTTATACAATATCTAAATACAATTTTTTTAAATAACTCTATATTTACATTTATCTGTTACAAGCTGACCCGACAGACGTTATTCTGTCATAATTTTGAATATTGAGTTCTAATTGGAATAATTAATAAAAAAAAAATATTATTCAAAAACATATTGTTTATTATTGTAATTCTCTATGATACACAACATTCTTCGTTTTATTTTCTGGTGCGTATATGAATAGGTTTGTTTGTATGCCAACACGCGAACAGATTCAAGATTGATGCCACGAACACTTTGTGACTGCCCTTGTGATTTATTTATCGATATTGCAAATGCTAGTCGTACTGGAAATTGTAACCGTTTACGTAATTGTAAGTCGAATTTCATGCCGTTCGGAATCAAAACGTCTTCGCCTTTGTACTTCCCTTTCAAAATTGTGGCTTCGATGACGTTGTTCATTAATTTTTTAACTGCAAGTCGGATTGCCGTTACAATGACGTGGCTGGTTTATATTTCGCAACATAATTATTACCGATCCGATTTTTCATTGCAAATTATGAGGTAGTAATCCGGGCGATTCCAGCGAATTCAAGAATTCCGTAATGAAATTACACGAAATGATAAATTAATTATTCATCAACCGACGCATTTGTGTTAAACGATATTTGCATCGCGCATTTTGTCAATCGCTGACAGTTATTTAAAATAACTGCCAGTTACGTAAAACAACTGTCAGTCATGTAAAATTAAAATTGTAGTAAATTATTATTAAATTTTTCAAATGTTCCGTTCACCTTTCTTAATTTTATCTTTCATAAGAACCTTCTCCTGACAATAATAAACACAACAAAAAAAGAATTAGCGAAATCAATCCATCCGTTCACGCGTGATGCTTTGACCAAGGGAAATAGAGATTCATTTTTGTATATATATATATATATATATATATATATATATATATATATATATATATATATATATCTGCTAATTTAAAAAACCATTGAATAAAGAAGACCGGCAGGCTTGCTACCATTACAGTTTGAAGTCTCAATACTGCCCCACAAGTCCTCACAGTCCGATTCTAAGCTAGGAATGCGAGAAGAATTATTGATATCATTAGAGACTGCTATCAACACTCCACCACCGTCTTTTTTATTATGGAATCCACTACTTTCACGATCTCGCCTGTAAACTGTATACCGATTACTATTGAACAACTCCAAGTCAAAGACGCTACTGTTCAACCACGTCTCGGTCAATATGATAACATCGTATCAGTTTCACAATACATTATTAAATAGCTCTAAAGTTTTAGTTCTCAAACCTCTGACATTTTGATGATAAACGGATATTATTTTAAAAGTAAGTAAGTAAAAAAATAATATAAGTCAACCTTAACGTAATTATGACAAATTTAAAAGTATGTCCTGATTGCGAATATCAATATACTTAGCATTTTCGTTTTTTCTCATAAAGATTTTATAGTTTAATTCCGGCAGCAAGTAACAATTTTATTTCTGGGGATAAATGCTCAGTCACATATATAGCGTCTTTTTTAGGGTTCCCAATTCCGTGGTGGCTACAATTCAGCTTATCGTTTGCATTGTCTTGTTGAACTTACTACACGACGCTAAAAACTCGTCACGCAGTCGCGGGCTATTAAGCTTTAACAGAATAGATCTTGGGCGTGGGCTGTTTTTGTTCATTGTGGCGACCCTAGCGCAGAAATGAACATTTTTATCGTCAACGGGGCATTTGATAACATTAGCCAATGGTTGTACAGTATTCATTAGATTTTCTTGCTTGTGTTCAGGCACACAGTGAATGTCCACGTGACAAGCTCGAGAAAGTTGTTCAATCTGTGTAAGGCGAGAATTAAGTGCTTTGTTCGAGGAGCACAACGACTTATTTTCTTCTCGGACTGCGTCTATTATGGAAGACTGTATGAAACACTGTTCTTTTACTTTGTCTAATTTTTAACGAAACTATGTCAAGGTTAACTCAAGCGAAGATACCACCGTATGTATTTCCTGGATTTTAGGATTAAATTCATTTGACCAGACCTAACGTAGCTCCTCCCCTATTATTTCACGAATTGTCTCAGCCGACAAGCAATTACAGGAAGCTTTTTTATTGCGCTGAGTCACATATTCCTGCTGCTGAGTAGTAAGCGAGGTTTTTGAACCGGGGTATTTGAATTGTTGCCTTTTTTCGGTTCTTTCACAAACCCAGATCTTTTTGCAACTAGATTCATATCATCTATGTTATGAAAGATTATTCTTAGGTGGTATTGGACAAGAGAAAAGAGTTACAAGCAAGGTTAGTGGAAGAGAGGACAAAAGGCAATGGCGCATACCTGAAGTATGATAAACTAATAGTTAAAAAGAACAACAGCCAAGAGAAAAGAAAGATGGAAATATCTGCTCTTGCTCAATCTATAACCAAGGTAAATAGGACAAATGCTTTCGATATGATGCGATCTAGATCCAACTCTTTTTCTAGTATATCAAATACCAAAAACAAAGAATAAAAAGTAGTCAATATTCTAACACCAATTTATTTTATTTTTAAATATAATTATGTTTATATATCATCAACAGCCAATCGTAGTCCACTGCTGAACATAGGCCTCTCCCAAAGTGCGCCAAAGCTCCCGGTCCTCTGCCTTCTGCATCCAGTGGGTGCCCGCCACCTTCATAAGGTCATCGGTCCACCTGGCTGGAGGGCGCCCTACGCTGCGTTTGCCGATTCGCGGTCTCCACTCTAGGACTCGTCTGCTCCAACGGCCATCGGTCCTACGACATACGTGCCCACTGCCACTTCAGCCTGCTAATTTTGCAAGCTATGTCGGTGACTTCGGTTCTTTTCCGGATAATCTCATTTCTGATCTTATCCTTCAAAGATACTCCGAGCATAGCTCGCTCCATAGCACGCTGAGCGACTTTGAATTTGTGGACTAGTCCCGCAGTTAGTATCCACGTTTCGGCACCGTATGTCATGGCAGGTAAGACGCATTGGTTGAAGACTTTCGTCTTCAAACATCTCTTTCCCGTGGGTGTCGTAAGAGGCGACTAAGGGACTAGGAAAAGGGGGGATGGGCAGCAGCGTCTCCCCCGTAAACAACTACCGCCCTACTGCGCTCGCCAACACGCCTGCCCAGCGCGGCGAGTATGGGCAAACCCTCCCAAATGGTAGGTGAGCTGAAAAAAACGGCCCCTAGTTACCGGCAAGCCCGCTAGGCCCGACCAAGGTAGCGGTCGCGGTATCGGCAGGGCAGGGGGTGTGAAGAATCACCGGTTTATATATATCTAAATTTAAAATTGTATATAATTTTTATAAAACAGTAGAACAAAATCAATAAGGTATGGGGAAATATATTACACGCATTATTTATTTTGTATTAATTTCCTCTTTTTTACCTACCGTGTCACATCTGAACCTTATAATCTATGGATCATACTCTCGGAACAAAAAATATTTTCTGTCTTCAATTATAAATATGCTATTATAATGTTATATTTTTGCATAATATAATTGATCGGAATAGATATTGTTTTTAAGAATGAATCAACATGCTTAAAATAGGTTTTACTCAAATATAACGATATTTTTCCCTTGAATTTAATCGACAGCATCGATGGTAACATAATATTCAATGACGTTTAATGTGGCTACTAAAATGAAAAAAGAAACGTTAATATACGCAGCCTATCATAATATAATAAACCGTTTAAAAATGCTTAATATTAATAATAACAACCACCGAACTTTCCATATTATATATTCTTCTTCTTCCTGCCCTTATCCCACTACGTGGGGTCGGCACAACATGTATTTTTCTTCCACTTCTTACTGTCACTCGTCATCTTAGTACTAACACCTTTCATACACATATCTTTTCTTACGCAATCCATCCACACTTTCTTCGGTCTCCCCCGTCCCCTATATCCATCAACATTCATACGCATCACCCTTCTAGTAACATGTTTTTCATCCCTTCTCATCACATGCCCATACCACGCTAATCTATTACTTTTCAACTTTTCATTTATTGGTGCTACTTTCAGACTTCCTCTGATATACTCGTTTCTTATCTTGTCTATTCTAGTTACACCGCACATCCCTCTTAACATTCGCATCTCTGCCACATGCATTCTTTTTACATCGTCTTCTTTTGCTGCCCAACATTCAGAACCATACATCACGACAGGTCTTATAACGGTCTTATAAATCTTCCCTTTGATCTTCAAGGGCCTTCGTGGGTCACAAATGGTCCCAGAGACCTGTCGCCATGTCATCCACCCTGCATTTATCCGATTCCTCACATCCCTGTCAATTTTACCATCGTTCTGGATTAATGAATCCAGGTAACGAAAATCCGAGCTTACTGGTAGATGAATACCCTTTACAGCTATTGAGGAAAAATTGGAGGCACCATTGAAATCGGAAAATAGATGTTCCGTTTTGGTTCTGCTAATTTTAAGACGAACTCCCTCCAATCCTTCCCGCCATTTTTCCGGCTTGCCTTCCACCTCGGTTGCATGTACTAGCTAGTACTAGCACTCCACTTCAATCATTCTCTTCGTTCATCGATTTCTCAAAATAATCTTTCCAACGACTTTTAATTTTCTCATCATTCGTCAATACTTTCCCTCTTTCATCCTTTATACATTTTATATGCATAATATCCCTTTCACTTTTTTGTCTTGCTTTAGTTAATCGGTGCAGTTGTTTTTGTCCTTGAGGGGTGTCCAGTGATTGATAGAGTGAATTATGTACATCAGCAATAGCTATCGCAATCGTCTTTTTAGCCTTCTTCTTACATTCTTTGTACTTTAACCTTTTATTCTCGTGAGATTTTGCATCCACTTTATCGTCATTTTTCCATTCCTTAAAAGCATCCTTATATTATATATAATATTATATATTATAGAAAAATAATTGAAACTAATCGGAAGCTATTCAATTAAATTTATAAATAAACAGACATACACATATAGTATCCTAAAAATAAATAACGATTTATAATATCTATAGTAAAAAAATATAAATAATAGTGCATTATAGATGTCATGAGAACGGAGTGTCATAGGAATTTAGGAACTTTCTGACAATATGTGCTCACGTAGACGAGTCTTAAAAGTAAATTTAGAAGTAGCTTTTCTAATATGTTTGGGTACTTAGTTCCATAATCGGTCAGCTGGAACGGAGTAAAAATTAGAAACAAAACCGGAAGTATGAATAGGAACAGAAAGTAATAATGATATAATGTTGTGTTCCGGTTTGAAGGGTGAGTGAGCCAGTGTAATTTCAGGCACAAGGGACATAACATCTTAGTTCCCAAAGTTGGTGGCGCATTGGCGATGTAAGGGATGGTTAACATATGTTACAAAGCCAATGTGTATGGACATTGGTGGCCACTTACTATCAGGTGGCCCAAATACTCATTCGCTTACCTATGTTATAAAAAAATGTCAATTATTAAATATTATCAGCAGTTTACTTGCTTGTTTTATTATAGCATAAAAAAGTAAGTCCATAAACAGCAAAAGAGCATCATGATCTGATGTTCCGTTGTTGCGTGTTACAAACACAAACCAACAAACATTGTTGATATTATCTATAAAAAACGTTTATGTCGTAATAAGTATAGCTCCAAGAATACAAGATTATTCCAATCTTTCCATCTTCAACAATCATTTTTATATGAATTTAGCTAACTTACACAAAATCTTAATCTTAGTATATTATACGCCTAAACCTTCATCATAGAAAACTTCGTCCATTTTTCAAAACTGTATACAAATCTGTTCGCTAGTTTTTGAGTTTCTTTTTATCTCGACAGACAGACATACAGATGCGGCGTGGACTTTGTTTCTCAATATGTAGTAATAAGGGAAAATTTACCATTATTATTTGTAATCGCCACTAATTCTTGAATAAAAGTACATTAATGGATTACAAAACTAATTATTGATATTATATTTGCCACGCCTAGCCGCTCAAAATCAGGGTACATGTGAGCAGCTTTGAAGTTAACGATTCACCTTTAGCATTTAACCGATGACCTATATTGCTGTATTGATCTCTGACAGGGATACACTCAATTGTCCTGAAAAATGAAGCCCCGTACACCAAGGGATGTTTATATTTAAATCATCTACCTCGCTCGTTTTCTCCCGTAAATCAAACCCATTCTTCTCTCAATTCCGCTATCAGACAAACTAGACATGCGCAGTTACCTGAATCTAGCTATGCTCGGCGAAAATCTAGGCATTCAGCTCTCTGTATCGCTACTAAAATCACGCGTACTTGATTAAAAGTGCATATTAATAAATCAATTACATATTCATTAATATTCAAGTTAATTAAAGTGTGCTAGCGTGACAGCAAGTCACGCAAGTGTTTTACCTTTAGTTATCGTCAAGTGTAAGTTACTTATGATTTCTATGAATAATTAAAAATAGTCAATTATAAAATGTTATTTTTTTAGCAAGTGAATGTTTATGATAATACTCATATCAAATTTGAGTCAGTCAAATTTGTTATATATATATTATATGTTTGAAGCAAAGTGACGTTCATATCATGTTGAATTCGTTTTGTGTGTATGTTGTTTGATGAATATTATACAATTGTGGTCACGCTGTTTTTTTTTCGTAATATAGGGTAGGCGCACGTGCATCCGCCACTTGATGGCAAGTGGTCATCTCTTACATCGCTAATTTGCCACCATAATGTATATTATGCATATATTTCATTTATTAAAAATTAATATATGATCTGCAGTATCAGATATCCCCCTCAGCTTTCACCCCTCCCCTCTGCCGCCACCCCCAACTCTTTTCCCGCCACCTAGTTGCATCGAGTGGGTGAGGAGGATTCCACGCATTTCCGATACAGCAGCCAGCTCCCCCGACTACCACCCCAAATTATTGATTTCAAGCAAATGTTAAATGCGAACCTTCCTATGATAGTAATATAATATAATAGTTAACGTTACCTTTAATTGAATATGTTCGCTGCAATTATGTACAATAAAAAAATGTTTATAGAGGAACGACGACGAAAAAAGTAGTAATGACGTATCTTCTAAGCAAGTCGACATATGAGCTGACTATTACCCATGACCCCGACGTTTTGGATGAGGATCCCATTTCTTCGAATGAGTCGCTCGAATTTGAAAACGAAATCGACGTACGTAAGAAACGCAATCTACCGATTAACGGTCTAATAATATTTATAAAACCAATACATCATAAAAAGCCACACTTTTTATTTTAGTTTACTGAGGAAGTAATTGCTGAGGCTACTGAATTCTTCAAAGAAAATTACTGTAAGTATTTTAATGTTAGAAAAATAAAGTAATAAGTTTTTTTAATAGGATTTTTTTGTTTTAATTGCCTACAGACAGGCAATGGGAGGCATTACAAGAATCGGAATCTGACTTGGACGACGATGAAGATGAACCTTGTATGTATCTAATAAATTTAAAAAAATCTCTGTTTTTTTTTCATATTGGCTTTAGATATTTTTTTTTTCAATTGTTCGCTGTAACCATTGCTGATAACTCTTACACCTCTGCACAGGGCCTCTGCCTTCATTTGCAACATTGTTGACTTTAATTGATGAGGACTTTGAGGACGATTGGATCGACGATGATGAGTGCAGTGTATTATTGGAGGTCTTGGACGAAATCGTATGTTTTTATACATTATTTATAATTATTCTAATAATTTGAATTTATTAATAAAATAATTACTGTTTCACAGATGGAATCTAATCATCAATACATCGAGACACCGAAGTATGTCATCAAAGTGAACATATGCAAATTTGGCTCCTACGATGAAGAGGTTTGAATTTGTTTTTAATATTATTAGGTATAATTAGGTAATATGTTAACATAATAATTAATAATTAAATATTTGATATCTTTACAGAATGACGAATGGATTTTGTCGTTGGAATATTCCATACATCAATATCCAGACGATTCCACTGGTTAAGCAGAGGGACTTGGAAACGAAAATATAAATCTTTTTTGTCTATTATTAAATACTTTAAAAAAATAATTAAAAATGTTAATACCTATAAAGGGTTATAGTTGTGCAAATCGATGTCTATGGGTAGAGAAGACCACTTATGTGAGTTCTATGTTCTCTTGTACGAAGAATTTATGGATTATGGATTTTAATTATGTTGTTCTCCGACTTAAGCATGCCATATATTATCAGAATTTGCAAGATCCTTATCTTGTAGTCTTACAGTCTTTTAAAATCATATGTGTATAAGATATTTAAGATGTATTATACCCACGCAAACGAAACTTATCGTTAAAAGAATATTTAATATAATTTTCATAACAACCTAATCCTACCTGAACCCAAGGACCTAGTCATACATAAGATTATTTAAATATGTCATATTTACAAAGGATTTGTAAATCAAATTTAGGTAATTTGATTTAAGATTAAGAAAAAAATATATGTCTATATAAAATATGGGTCTGTTTTTAATAATTTATTGTATAGCTTTTGAAGTTGAATTTTAGACTAACTAATTTTAAACCTCTATCTTTTGTATGAAAAATATGAAATAAAACATTAGGTTTTGTATTTTACTATCAAAAAAAAAATAAAACAATTTATATACTAATTCCTTACTTAATTGTATTTCCATCCATCACGTCGTAATTTCTGCCTCATTAATAAATTAAGGTTTCCTTGTTAAGATATGCTCAAGCTTTTTATACTTAAGTTCTGCTAAATTTTAAATATGTGTCATTTAATAATAGTTATAGTAGTTATATAGTAGGTTTGTTCTTATTGTAATCGTGAAATAAACGAATTTAAATGGTGTCAAGTTATTGTGTTCATACCATAAACAAATTTTTACGCTACTGGAATAATACTAATCGTTTCAATAACTATTATATCAAAAAAAAACTTCCATCCGTCATATTAAAGTTCTTAGATAAATTATTATAAAACCTTGCATTGGTTCGTTACGAAACCATACCATCGATAGGGTCAACGCAACTCTGACGAAGTTTTTAATGATTTGCCGGAGTTAATGAAATACAGAAACAAATCAAACCTTTTATCTTACAATTAAATGCGATATATTCATAACGTGAAATTATGAGCTTTCTATTTTACTACATTCAATATTTTCGTTCGCAAAAGTAGAAGGATTTTCCTTTTATTGCCACACACTAAAAAAAATTACAATTCAAATTTCATGTGTAATGTGAGGAAAAGAACGTGAAATAAAGGAGACAACTCAATAATAATATATACAACTCTATAATAACAAAGCGCTGATTCGTTACAAAGCGCTGGTTTTCAGTGGCGGAACTGATACATAGATTTTTTCCTAATTTATTCCCCTTTTTCCTTTTCTTTTTCTGGCTAAATTTATTCCCCTTTTGAGACAACCAAGACGACAAGCATCTTGTGGCAATTCAATGACATTCACAGGCGTAATGGTTAGTATCAATTAATAAAATTCCCTTACTCTTATGAAATATCAATGCTTATTATGAGTTTTATCTAATAGATAGAAAAAGGCGTCCATGTTTTCAAAAAAACTACGTATAAGATTCAAAATGAGGCCTTATAACTTATCATTCCTAACATAGAATACCTTCCACCAAGCCAAATATTTTATTGCTTAATATAGCTTTAAAATGTAGATAATTTAATACCTATATGTAGTATTCTTTTAGGTATTATGCCTCGACAAACAATATCAATAAAATTACAGAGTATATTTCAAGCCACTTTATTTAATATTTTTTTATTTGCGCTGGTTTTGCTTTCAATCAAATTGTCGCATGTCACGTCACTTCCCCGGCGTAAAAAATAGCTGGATGATGCTTCAGTCGTATATTATAACTGTCATATATACACATATTATGTCACATATAACTTATTCTAAGTCAATAGACATTTAGTAAATTTAAAAAAAGAAGAATGACAGCTGGTTTGCCGTTTCGCTCCTTTGTTTAATAAATTATACAAAAGATTTGGTATAGTTGAAGCATTTGGAACCACATTTCTATAATAATTAACTAGACCAAAAATGATAGTAGCTTATTTATGTTCGTAGGAACATTTCATCAATAAGATATCCTGAATTTTTCCACACATATCTATGTCCTTCGATCCTAAACTTACTCAGAATAAACGTAGAGCTGATCGAGTTTGCAAGACTATATCACGCGACTACATCAGGTCGACCTATTGTTGACCTGTCAAGAAAGATTTCTTGATAGGTCTTTGGGGATAGGGAGGAACAGGGTGTAAAGTTCCTCATCCACCATTGAAAAGGGAGGATCCTCCGACCAGACGGGTGTTTGTCTGGTGGGCTACTGCCCGACGGTTGTTGTCGGGTTCTTGTATATATGTTCAATCGCTCGGATAACTTTAATATCGCGATGTAGGATACGTCAGTTTTTAGTTTTCGTATGTGGCGAGATATATGTCGCTACATCACTCCCCTCCGAGACCGGAGGTCAATAGCAGGTTGAGTCGTCCATACATCTTGTGATGCTTGCCGGGCCAGTGGAATGTTCCAGTGAGTCGGAACCAGATGCCGCATAGTTCACGGTGAGTCGGAACTGTCTGCGGTGATGCCCCAGTGAGTCGGGGTGATGCTGCAAATGCTCCAGTGAGTCGGAGTGGTGCAGTACTGCGTAGTGTCTGGCTGCTGCGTCGACCAGGAGAGAAGTGCGTCTCTGCTTGCTGACCGGCCAAAGTGCAGTGTGCTGTGCCAAGGTCGCTGAGAAGACTGTGGGTGATGACCAGGAATGTGCGTCCGCTGCATGCTGGTGGTCAGGATACTCGTAGTAGTCGTGGATACTGGCTGGCTGTATGACTCGCTACTCGAAAGCTTGAAGAAGTGATGATGACGTCACGATGACGTAGTTTTTGCGAAGGCTGCGCTGACGTTTATGCTCGGGGTCACCAGTTTGGGGATAGGGAGGAACAGGGTGTAAAGTTCCTCATCCACCATTGAAAAGGGAGGATACTCCGACCAGACGGGTGTTTGTCTGGTGGGCTACTGCCCGACGGTTGTTGTCGGGTTCTTGTATATATGTTCAATCGCTCGGATAACTTTAATATCGCGATGTAGGATACGTCAGTTTTTAGTTTTCGTATGTGGCGAGATAGATGTCGCTACAGGTCTACAATAGGTCTACCTTAGTTCAGTGCTGTACAATAGAATAAATAAAGAGATAAATATTTATTCATTAAACTTTTTTCAAGTTTAAATACAAATAACTAGCTTCTTCATTTAAGTTATGATGAGACTGAAAATTTAATTATACCCTTAATCTGATGTTCCCCTACTTTCCCTTATTCTTTTCCTATAATTAAATATAACAATTCAATAATTAAATATAATTATGTTTTTGAATTTGAAATCAAATTGCTTTATTATTATTATTCTTTTATTATTATTATTTTTACAATAAATATTATTTTATTCCATTAATTATGTAACTTATTAAATTAAGTACATACACAAATAATAATATAATTTTATTCTTACAATGTTTTGTCTAAATCTTAATTGTAATTTTTTTTCTTTTATTTATTTTGTGCAACTTAAATGTTTTATAATAAGAAGAGCAATGTCGCTTTGTTGGCAGGCGTTAAAGCTGCACCACAGTTTCACACTATAGCAGTTAATATCGTTCACATTTTGTTAATGATATAATACTATGCTTAAATAAAATTATTATTATTATTAAAAAAATATGTTTAAATAATTGGTACTAATTAGAAAATAAAAAATTACGACAATCTGTTAAAATACAACCCTAAATTCTAATCTATCAAATCTAATAAAATTATTAATAAAGTTAAAACAAAGCGATAGCTTGACTGATGGCATTGATTGAAATCTCAAATATATAATAATCTTTAGCTTGCATCATAGAATTTATTAAAGCTTGCATTAAATTAACTTTAATAAATTGTATGATTTATGCAAGCGAAATATTATATATTTGAGATTTAAATATACAAAAAAAGTAATGAAAGCTATAATTTTTTTTAATAATAATAATAAAACAAAAGCGAACTCCACGGCGGGGAATCGAACCCCGGTCTCCCGCGTGACAGGCGGGGATACTTACCACTATACTACCGAGGATTATGAAGACCGTTGCTAAATTCTCGTTCTAATTCAGCAAGTACTAACAATTTATTCTAAAAGTTCAATAACTTTTATTGTTTCAATTACTGACCTATTATAATGGGTAAATAAAGAAAATATTATATTAAGTTATATGAGACGCGGGATCCTCGACTATAAATTCAGACGCAAAATTATTGACTATGTAAAAATAAGAACACCATGTAGTGAAATTATTCAAATTTCGAAGTTCGAAATTAACGGAGCAAACCAAAATTCTATGGAGTTCTGTGGACATAATGACTCAATAATATTAACAATACAAGTTTTCATCCTATTCTCGTTTCAGGCTCGTGAGTTCAGCCGTTCGCGGTGCTGGTGCAGGTGTGCGGGCACAACCACGCACGGCAGCGGGACAAGTTTGCACTACTGCTGCACGACTTGCAGCAGGAGGTAGCTTACCGCCGTTATAATCGTGTATCTGTAGTGAGAGTAGAACCAAATTTTAATAGTCTAGTCATTACGACTGAAAAAAAGGACAGGCTCTAGTCGCTTTAAAACTGCAAGGGAAGATCCGCTAGCCGTCACGTCAGCACGTCATATAACGAAATAGCGTTCATACATCATGTCTTCCAAATGAACTGTATAGTGCGCCTATCATTTTATTATTAATTAAGTTAAATACTTAAATATAACAAATTCAATCAAAAAAATTAATTTTGTTTGAAATACTTTCCTAACTTTCTTAAAAATACAAATACAAAAATATACCAATAGCGCTGCGGCTTATGAAGCGCACGCAAGTCCCAGGTTCGAACCTTGGGTTATTATCACAATTCCCATCATAAATTTTGTTTAATTAATAATATCATATAAAATAAATTACTGAAATAATATAATATTTGTAAATTCCTTAAATTTGGGATTGCTATTCTTATAAAAACTGTTTGATTGAATTTAAAAATGTATATCGTTTCTTTATCTTTCATTAGAGTGGTTTAAATTAGGTTAAGGCGCTTTTGGTGTGACAAAAATACAGTAATAAAATCAAATAAATTGATCTACATTTGAAAACACGTTTTGAGTCGAAAAAATATCGCAAAGAACTTATTCCTGATGGGGGGGGGGTCCTCCGACCGCACAATTTGTATTTATTAGATCACCAACAAAGTACACACAGACATATACAGCACACAGTTGATAAAATAAAGAAAGAAGTGGTACCACAATTACAGGTGAATAATATGGAAATGAACAATAAGGAAACATATACATTATAACACAAAAATAAATCCAAATCAAAATTTCAAGTTACAAAAAACAATAAATAAAAATTTCAAAAAATAATTTAACCATAATGTTATGTGTACTTGTAGTTCTGTAGCTCTCTGAGTAAAAACGGCTGGCCGAATTAAGTTGTAAAATCTAAGCAAATGGTTTATAATGTTGGTAGCGCTTGGCTAATAGACTTAATTAAATATAGCTCTTATTGATTTCTTTAACTTATCCGCAGGTGAAATCGCGAGCATAGCTTGTAAAGAATAAATTAATCAAACTTGTATTTAGGATAACAGTTATTAATATTAAAAAGTTTTTTGAGAATGTTTCGAGAAATTTTGTGCGTCAAATAAATAAATACCTCTCCGTGCAGTGACGGAGTAAGAATACAATTCACTGCCCCTCTCTCTCCCATGGGTGTCGTAAGAGGCGACTAAGGGATATCTGAGCGTCCATCTGCTCATCTGGTGGTAGGATGACTCTCATCCGCCTGGCTTGTTACCACCGTACGCATGGTGAAAAACTCGTGAAGTGGCTGTTCGCAGTCGCGTTTCGAGATCAGCCAGCGTACAGCCAGTGCACGAGCGCGCATCGCCGTGATATGTGGTGGTCCGGTGGAAGTTGGTGTTGAACCAATGCCGGGGGAAATTATGTTGACCTGCCGGACAGGGAGACCCGTAGAAACGGTTGTTCCGCTGGCCGCCCGTGGCATAGTACAGGGGCCCAAGCGTTCTTAACCAGCTCGCGAGGCTGCCCCACCAGGCCACGCATAATCTCGGTGTGGACCGTCGTGCCGGTTGGTGACCGGACGGTGGGGTCCCGGCGGCCACTACCGGGAGGGTTCGGGGGCCCTTCCGTCCGGCGGGTCAGTTTATTTTCCCTTCTGGCAGCTTCCTGGGGAAACACAGCTCCACACTTTGACCATCCCTATCGTGGCAATGCGTCGCTCGCTTCACGTCTCGTCCTTTCCTTTCCCAAATGAGAGCGCATACAGGAAATAACGGTCGATCAGCGGTGCACACCCCCACCATACCTTCGCTGTTTGAGGTCGAGTTCTGTAACATCCGTGGACTCCATGCTAACCTCAATGCTGTCCACCACCATCTTGAGACAGCACGGCCAGCAATGTTGTTTCTTACGGAGACTCAAATACTCCGTCCTGTCGATACCAGCTACCTTAATTATCCCGGCTACATGCTAGAAGAATCCTTCAAAGCGAAAGCCGGAGTATGCTTGTTCGTCAGGACGTCTGCGCTGCTTGGAGGACCCTTCCTTCTCCATGTTGGTGGTACATGTGGACCTGATTCGCCAGAGTCGAGTCTACGTGTGCCTCTACAGATCCCATAATGGTGACTTGGAGACAAGCCGACTATTTGACCATCTTAGTCGGGTGGCAGATGCTGCACAAGAGCAGTTTCCTAACGCGGAACTGGTGTTTTTGGGGGACTTTAATGCTCACCACGAGTCATGGTTGAAGTCTCCCAAAACTGACCATGCTGGAAGGACTGCTCATGCTTTCGCTCTCACGCAAGACTTGACCCAACTGGTTGATCAGCCCACCAGGATCCCAGATATTGACGGGCAAGCGCCTTCTCTACTGGACCTTCTGCTGACTACTCACCCGGTGGAATATCAGGTTGAGGTTCGGGCTCCTCTTGGTTCTTCGGATCACTGCCTGATATCTACCAAGGTGCCACAGACCAAGCTGCCGTCACCAGCGGTATGCAAACGTCGTGTTTGGCACTATAAGTCGGCAGATTGGGACGGATTGCGCGATTACTATGCGTCAGTCCCTTGGAGGGAACGTTGCTTTAGTGAGAATGACCCGACAGCTAGCGCCGCTGCTATTGCTGATGAGATCCTGTTGGGGATGGAATACTACATTCCTAACTCAGACCTCATCAGTAAGGGTACGCGTAACCGTTGGTTCACTCGCGAATGTGCCGATGCTGTGTCATCTAAGCAGGCGGCATATCGCGCATGGATCAATGGCTGCGTTAGTGGGGCATCTAACATTGACTCACTGAAAGCAACCTACAACAAAAGCTCCAAGTCCTGTAGGAAGGCATACACGAGAGCGGATGCACAGCGCATTGTACAGGTTGGTCACGACCTTGTTTCGTATCCTAGGGGCTCTCGTAGCTTCTGGCGTCTGACCAAGTCTGTGCAAAACAATTTCTGCCAACCTTCGCTGCCACCGCTCAGGAATCCGGACGGATCGCTAGCTCACAGTCCGCAAGAGAAAGCCGATCTTCTGGCAAAACTCTTTGCGAACAACTCTGTGATCGATGATTGCAGTGCACAGCCACCTTCAATACCTTCATGTGGCCACACGATGCCTGACATCAAAATCAGGCAGCGCGATGTGCGTGCAGAGCTGCAATCACTCGATGTACGGAAAGCTAGTGGTCCCGATGGAATACCAGCCATAGTGCTGAAGAAGTGTGCAGCGGAGCTGTCTTCTGTGTTGACGCGCCTGTTCCAGCTGTCTCTCTATACAGGACGTGTGCCGGATTCTTGGAGAGAGGCTAATGTGCAAGCGGTTCCCAAAAAAGGGGATCGGTCAGACCCGGCTAATTATCGGCCAATAGCTATCACTTCAGTACTTTGTAAGGTGATGGAACGGATTCTAAATAACCAACTGATCCATTACCTAGAAGATCACTGTCTGATTAATGATCGTCAATACGGGTTTCGACCGAAACGGTCCACAGGTGATCTTCTAGCGTACGTAACACACCTCTGGGGTGAAGCTATCGACAAGCGTGGGGAATCGTTGGCTGTCAGCCTCGATATCTCCAAGGCTTTTGACAAGGTCTGGCACAGAAGTCTTCTCTCCAAGCTGCCGGCATACGGTCTGCCAGCTCAGCTCTGCACCTGGATTGCCAGCTTCCTACACAAGCGTAGCCTTCGCGTTTTAGTTGATGGCTGCGCTTCAAAATTCCATGTAGTGAATGCTGGGGTCCCCCAGGGGTCTGTGCTATCCCCCACACTCTTTCTTCTGCATATCAATGATATGCTCTCTCTCGGGAGCATACATTGCTATGCAGATGATAGTACAGTGCACGGGGGATACCACGGAAGCGCAGGAGCTGGGCGGGCGGAAACTGGGGAGAGACGGAGGGATCTTGTTGTTGAGCTCGATAGGACGTTAGGACTCATTGCCAAATGGGGCTCTGATAATCTTGTTGAGTTCAACGCCAAGAAAACACAGGTATGCGCTCTCACAGCGAAAAAGTCACCATTTTCCCCTCCTCCTTCCCTCTGTGGCACTACGCTGGAGATACAAGGCAAAGTCGCCATACTGGGAATTGACGTTCGGTGCGACCTCAATCCAAAGGATCACATCGAGGCTGTTATAAAAACAGCCTCACGAAAACTCGGAGTCCTGAACAAGGTGCGGCGTTTTTTCACGCCACAACAACTGCTCCTGTTGTATAAAACACAGGTGCGGTCCTGCGTCGAATATTGCTCGCACCTTTGGGATGGCTCCGCTAAGTACTTACTGGAGGCCTTGGATCGGTTGCAGCGACGTGCGGTTCGCATTATTGGCGACGTAAAGGTCACCAACACCCTCGAGCCTTTACAGTTGCGTCGAGAGATAGCGGCACTGAGCGCTTTCTATCGACTGTATCACGGCGAGTGCTCAGAGGAGCTATTCACCCTCATTCCTGCTTCCCCTTTCCTTCACAAATCTACGCGTGCTGGCTCTCGATGTCACCGACTAACTGTGACATCAATTCCATCGCGCACGAAGAAATTTGGCAACTCTTTTCTTTGTCGCACCTCTAAAACATGGAATTCGTTACCAGCACACGTGTTCCCCTCCTCTTATGACCCGGGTTCCTTCAAACGAGGCGTGAAGAGGCATCTTGCGGGCCGGCAAGGCGGGGGCGGCTAGTGCAAGTCATTCTTCCTGACTGCACTAGCCGTCGTCGCGTTTGGACTTTACTATCACTTACCATCAGGTGAAGTAGAGTCATTTGCCATCCCGGGAACTATAAAAAAAAAAAAAAAAAAAATAACTATGCGTAAAATGAAGGTAAAATGTTATATTTGAATTTTCTTATCTATATGTTTTCTCAGCTTTCACAGATTTTTCCTGAAATTATCATAAGATGCTAATTTAAATACTTTATCCTGATAAGACGTACTATTTTTCATTCCTACATAAACCAATACATTGCTTAATCAATACCATACATTGTTTTTATCAAATGATCAAAATCTGATGTATTTGATTACCCACCCTTAACCCTTGTCTCTTGACATTGAATCTATTTTGAAACTCGTAGCACCCAATTTGTTTTATAATATAGGAACAGGTTACCGCCTACGGCTTAGCCCGCGTCTGGAGGTTGAAAGTTATTATATATTAGATATAATTTATAATTAAAGGTCATCAGTTAATTAGGATAAAAGCAACAATAAAAAAGAACAGTTGGCCATTAGCATTTAACATAAAACTGCGTCGTTATGATACACTACATAGCTCCAGGCTCGGTGATATTGATTTTGCGTGGAGATAATTCATATCAGACATGCGCAAACTTGTCTGAACCGAGCTGAGCCCTACAGTACGCAGCCCTTGTGACGTCTTTACATACATCCTGCATCGGACCTGTGATTACGTGTTTATTGCACATTAATTGTGGCCTTTTTCTAATTCATTTTATAAAAAAGTTTTGAAGATTTTGATCTTTTTACAGTTTTAAATCTTTGCGAGTGAGCAGTGTGGAAAACGTGTGTATGTATAAAATATTTTTTGTTTTGTTTTTGTTTTTATATTTGCCGGGAAGGCAAGTGATTACTCCACCTGATGGTAAGTGGTAGTAGAGTTGATTAATGTTTAACGCTGCGAATAACTTGATTTTTTAAGAGCGATATGAGGTTGCATTTACGCGAATATATTTTTAATATTTTATATTATGTAAAAGTATTATAATACATGATGTAATTGAGCATTGCTTTTATGTATTCCAATTTTTTTTAATATATAAGAAAATTAGTTACTAAGGTAGCTGAGCTAAAATTTTTAACAGAAGCTATTGATTTTGTCGTCTCTTCTGGAGCAGAGGTTAACGAAGGACAGGCGAATTTGTGATAAAAAAGGGGAGCTTAAGCAGCTGGCGCACTAATAATAAAAATCAAAATAAATATTACATACAATTTTTAATTTAGATTTTGTGCTTAGCGCACATTTGATGTGGCTTGACAAACTTGAAAAGTTAAGAAAGTTGATAAATTTTGTTGTAGTAACACAGAACAATGAGTGATACTCGAAGTAAACAGGAGTTCAGTATAGAATTAGACTCCAGCAGCGAGTCGTCGTCAGAAGAGGAATCGGATCCACCAATTGACAATAAACACACAGGTAGTTATGGTGAGAGCATCAACCTCACTTTAATTTACGTCATTCAATAGATTTTATAAACTTAAAAATGTATTATGTTTTTAAAACAGATAAAGTCAATACGGAGTCACTTGCGGAGAATGTGCATAAGCTATCGGTTGATTCGGACTTAGATGACGACAAGGATGATGGTATGTAACAAACGAAAATATTACTATATTTATCTGTTCTTAACAAACTTTATAAATTAATAAAATAATTAACAGTGAGCCAGTCAAACCCGTGTCACGCACCACCACAGCCGTTTGAGTTAGAAGGTGATTCAGAAGATGATTTCGAGAATTCTGAAACCGAGGACAATATGCCTGAAAGGGTGCACAACCGACACTCGGTATCGTTACAAATGTATCATGACAACATACAAATACTTTAATTTTTTTAAGATATTTTTAAAACGAAATTTAATAAATTACAGTTCCTGAATAGTCCACAATGGTACGCTTACATAAGACGAGTCTTGACTGAACGTCAAAGAGAGGACTTGTGGAATATTACTGCTTGGGTGAGGTTTTGCTTGCATTTAAAATTGAAATAATTTATGATATGATTCCACACATCAATTTCGATAAAATTTAATTAATTATTTATTAACGCATGTTCACTTCTTTGTATAGGTAGACAAATGGTATTGGGATGACATCTCCGATAATACTCCTCCACCAGAGCGTCTGTTGTTTACGGACTCTATCGGTCTTTTTTAAAAGCACACTTTGCAAAATCGTTTACAAACCCTTAATTTTTTCAAGATTGCCTGATTGACCTGTTGCCCCTTTATAAGTATTAGTAGTTCAAGTAGTGTGAAGCGAAATTTGCGAATTATACAGTAATGTTATGTACATCCATAAAAAAGTGTTTTTAGATATAATATATTTTTAATTCAGTTATCAGTTATTCAGTCATTTTAAATTCAGAATTAACTGAATTTAAAATATTTATTTTTATATTGTGCTTACGAAAGTTGTCAGAAAGTTTTCATTTTTCATATATAAAATATTTTTGTATACGATATTGAAGTATAACATCATTCTTTTAGATTTAGTCTTTTTAATATTATATAATGTTTATGAAACGTAGCAATGAAAGTCAGAACAACTTGCGTTCTTCATGTATCTAAAACATATAGAATTATAATATATTATATGATAATACGATATATATAGGGCTTGAACCCAATATACACAGTGATGACGGTCATAATAGATAAAAGTAGAATTTTTGGTAAGAATGAGATATCTTTGTGAATATAGAGATAGAAGAAGTCTGATATTCCCATGAAAATCATCGGGGGCACTAGAATAATGAAAATTTGAATGTTCATTTTATTTTCAACTTTATTTTATATTTGATACTAGAAGATAACTGGGATAAATAATAATTTTATTATTCATTTATTTAATTTAATTTATATAATTTTGGAATATTTTGTCTAAAAAATATAATAAATGAGAAATATAAGGTTTCTTCTAGAGATATCTTACAGTATGAGTTCTTAGCTTATCACTTTGATTCGCAAGCATTTTGTTATGTTCGGGTAAACGTAGTCGAGATATAGTTTTATAGATATAAGTAAAAGATGATAAGCTCTCAGGAATATGCGGAATATATGTTGGAAGATCAAATATGGCGAATGTATGCGTAGTCTATCAGTAAATTAATATGATTAAAAACAAAAATATGTAGATGACGCGAAATGGTAAAGTATATACCTATCGGGGTAGTATGTACATAAGAAACATGCATACTTATTCATTAGAAATATAAATGTATACTGTCTGTATCTATTCATTTTATTATAAAAAAAAATATTTAATCGATTCAATTGATATCGCTTACAGTTTTTTTGCCTATGAAGTTTTTGTATCTCTCAAGCTTCGGTATATTATATAATATGTATATCTGAAAATACAACATATATGTGATGTATATGTATACTATAATTCAATATTGTAATTCCAGTCGGAAGTAAATCAGCTAACTGGCGGCATTAGATAATTTCTGTCTCGTCAGGTAAATGCCCTTGTAATGTTTTAATTATTTACTTTTTTATATATTTACTTTATTAAAATTAAATGAAGTTAATAAACTTAGTGTGGGCGATTTATTACATTTATTTAGTTTATTTTATTTGTTTGTTATGTGTAAGTATGTATTAGTGTAATGTGTAAATGTTTATAATATTAAAACTAAAATAAACTAAATAAATGTAATAATTCGCCTACACTTAGTTTAACTTAGTTTAAGACTATTGAAATGTATTACAATATAATTGTAAGAATGTAAATTTTGAACTTCAAATAAAATTCAAGTAGATAAACCTTTGTTGCTTATTTTTCATCATCATTATATGTAACTTACTTCATACCTTTTAGTCTACACACGAGTACCAACAATTATTCTAACTCTATGCAATGATATGGTAACTTATTTGTCATAATGTTATATCCATTGTGTAACAAAAACCCTGTCCGACCTGTGAAGTTGTTAATAGGTATCGTAAGTCGGTTCTATTTATGTAATCATTTTTAAAATACTTAGCAAAAAAATTACCCATTAAAAATATTAATTGTGTTTACCACTGGTGGTGGTAAACACGTGGTCATGACCTCGTGTCCTAGCTACCCGATAGGTAAGAACTTTCGAGAGCTGTCGCCCGCACCTGTCTTGCCATGTAAAAGCTACAAATCATTCATGCTTGCAGAATTAGTTCTCTTTATGCACTATAGGGGCGCGAGTCAAATCTAATAAAAATAGCTTCTATATCGTTATCATATGAATACTTTTTCGCAAGTCATTCGTGCTAGGACCACCGCCATCGATAATGTAAAAAACTACAGCTATACTAAACGCTCTTGCATTGATAGTAGTCAATTAATAAAGTTTAATCTTAAGCTAATGTTGTGTTAAGTGCATTTATAACCTACAATTAAGGTAGAATTTAGTCTGTATCGTAATAACTGTTTTCAATTTTTATACAAGTGATTTAGTGGTTACTTTACTGGTGGTTGTAGTTCTGTTAATAAATAAATAAACAATTCCACTACTTGCCATACTCTCGAATAAGCAGAGTTCGAAGTGTCGCGCCATTTTGTTTATTATTCGTTACTTATTAATTAGTTCATTGTTTGTTTTTTTTGATTCAATTATTTTATTAGACAGTAAATTTGTTGATTTTACTTTACATAACCAGAATTTAATTCAATAGAGATACGGGGGAAGTTTAAACAAATAAAATGACACATTAAATTTTATTGTTATGATAGCATGAGCCGAGGAAAAAAATAATGTCATAATAGTAGCGGAATTATGATATATTGTACACATAAGCAACACTCATATAATACATAGAACAAGCTGACAAGGCTTATGGAGGTTAAGAATGTACATTATACAAAATAAACAATAAAAATTTGTTGTTATAATATATATGCTTGCAGAATTAGTTCTCTTATTATCTGAATAGAATTTCTTATAATTTTGACAGCTACGGCTATTGCAAGGAAGAATAATGACTTCAATATCATTCTTGACTGGATTAAATCTTTAGATTTTATTGTCAATTCTTGCTATCTCTATAAGTGTCTCTACTAAAAGATCAGACCGTTGTAATAATCTTTGACGTATGTGCGTGCTACTCGAGCACCATAATATTTGCTATAAATATATCACGGACCAATGACTCTAAATTCAACGATAAACTCAAGATAAATTTGTTTACATCTTCGTGTTCCGTTTCTTTTCTAATGCAAAATGTATGTGTGGCCATAGTTAAATATTTCATCGGTTTGAAATAATTGTTAAATTTATTAATGAGAACTTCTTAAGTAAATTCTGTTATTACAATGTTCAATGAATTGAATATTTTGACTCATTTTCCACCAAACAAGTGTAATAAAATTGCGATTTTTCTCTTTTCACACTCCTTAACTAAACCAGTGGCCAATAAATATAGCTAGAAGATGAGATCATAAAGACACACATAATACGGTAATCGTATGCAGTATTAATTTTTTGCAATAACTACACAAGAAACCACGGAGAACACGAAATTGTTAACAAACTTTTTGATTTTGACAACTGTGGATTGCGTTTAACAGTGCGCGTGCGGTTCCTACACATAGGTAATACTTTAATGATTTTTAGTAGTAAAGCAAAACTATAAATTAACTATTAATTAATTAATAGATAAATTGATGGCAAAATAAATATATTATAACGCCTTGGGAACTCTAGGCCGAGGTGCCCGCGAAAGTGCACCGATTCCGGGTGGAAGCCAGGGTGAATGGCGACCGTCCAGGATCAGCGGAGGTGAGACGAATCAGGTCTCTAGCTCAACAAGTCTTGAGTCGCAGATGGAAGGAGAACCTGAGGTCCCCATCAGCAGGCCTGGCGACAGTGGAGGCGATCTGCCCTCACTTGAGTCGCTGGTAGTAAAGGAAAGGCGACACACTTACGTGTAGGCTGACGCAGGTGCTTACCGGACATGGCTGTAAGTACCTGCATGGGATAGCGAGGCGGGAGGTATCACCCTCCTGCCACGAGTGTGGTGCGCCAGTGGACACGGCGCACCACACCGTGACGGTGTGTTTGCTGCCGAGCGTGATTAACGCCATGCTCCACAGCGAGAGGTACTGGTTGGAAATGGTCCTCTTCTGCGAGAGTATCATGTCGCAGAAGTAGGCCACGGAGCGACAGCGCGAGGAAAGTGCTTCCGCTGGTTCTATCCGCCGAAATTGAAGTACAATTCGATTATATTTTTTCCAACTAAAATTGAAATATTTTTAATAATATATCACTTTTATGAAACTTGTTAAAACAATTACATTTTTTGTGTATGAATAGACAGATTACATATATATATATATATATATGAAAATATATATAATCCTAAGAAATTAAATGTAATTATACTCTATATCAATATAATATATTTAATCAATTTATGGCACTTTTCATGCGTTTTTTTATAACTAATGAAATATTGCTTTGACCTAAAACGTTTTTGTATTCTGTATTGTATTCATTATATATATGGCAATATAGTCGTCAATACTTTGTTGTTGTTTCAATTGTTTTATGAGTAGTTAAGAATAGTCATACAAGTGTAATTATTTCACTTGCGTAATCACAATGTTAAACTAATTAGTGTTAAGTAGTTTAGAACATTGAAATGTTAAAGTTGTTTTTAGTTATTAAGGTATAAATATTGAACTTCAAATAAAGACCAAGTAAACCCTTGTCGATTATTTTTTGTATATGTAAGTAATGTTTAACTGCATAGAATAACCACGCTTCTTTTTTTCTTTCAAATTTCCAATTCAAAGTTACCTTAAATACAACATCCACCGAAAAGACAAACACCACGGTCCTCAATCGGATTCCAATCCATTCGCCTTCGATCATCTGTAAGCTACAGACACATTTATGTTGTATGGACGCGCACATGGGTCACCTGATAGTAAGTAATCACCATCGTCCATCGCCTATAGACATAAGCGATGTGAGAAATATTATCCATACCTCACCTGGGAAATCAAGCAACCTTTGAAACTAATATGCTACGTTCCTTTTGCACACTGGAATACTTACACATTGACCAACAGACACACAGCAGAACACAGCAATGCTAAGTGAGTGGGTTGTCCCTGCCCAGGTGGAGCTGCACAAAACCTTATCACCAAGCATGAAATGAATTATAAGCACAAATTAAGCACGTGAAAATTCAATGGTGATCGCCCATGTCTGTCCACGCATAATCGGTTTTGATTCACGTGTTCTAGCCACTGACCATCTCAGCTCCAGTTGAAGACAGTAATTCTGTATCTTTTAAAATTCAAATTCAAATCAAAATTTAAATTATCTACATGTTAAAGTTTTGCTCAGAAATTTCTTAAAGAAGATATGTGAGCACTGGTATAGTTTATGTATGTCACCTATTAAAACGATATCTAAAAAAATATAATAAGAAGTAAGTTTGCACTTTAAAATTCATTAATTTATTTACAAGTAAACATAGTTACTACTTCATTACTGCTTAACTGTAGGTTTGATATAGATAATGTATTTATTTATCCAATATATGCAGATTTCTCACGATGTTTCAAATCACCGCCGAGCACGAGATTAATAATTATTTTGTATACAAATTAAGTACTTGAAAATGAATTAGTTCTAACTGGTCATGAATTTTGTCTGAGTGCCATTCTCGAAATGAATTTTTATAAACACTAACTAAACACTGAAAATTAAAAGCATAACTCAACAAAAATACAAAAAGAAAATAAACATTCGAAAATGTATCGACAATGCCTAGTAAATAAAGAGCAGCGCGTTCTCCTGTTTATTTTCGGGGGGTCCGTCTCCCCCGAAAATCAACGCAGCTGCTTAATATTTATCACTTAAATACGGTTATCAATGGTACCGCGGCGGCGCTTTTTTAATGTGTTCGTTGCTTAAAACAATTATCAATCGATTCAACGAACACCAAAGTTCGTAGGATAATAAACGAAGATTTTTATGTTGACGACATGATCACGGGCTCCGACGTTAAACTACATTTAATTAAATTATGCGAAGAAATAACCACGACACTGTAATCGGGCTGTTTTCCATTTCGTAAATGGATAGTCGATTTTATGCGAGATGAGTCATCCGGATCTATGATAACAACACCTGCGGGTGCATGGTTGCACATTTGTAAACTAACTAACGCTTAGCGATAATAGTAGTCACAACAATTTAGGAATAGGTTGACTTAATGGCAGCTATGAATTTTGTTTTAATACAGATTTTGAATTTGACAGTACTATCTACTAATTTGGTCACACATCCATTTCTTTTAACAGCAAAAATGTTATTACAACAGCTATGTCTATTAAAGTTAGGTTGGAACGACGCCGTATCCAGCGTTATCGCACGTCAATGGAACCGAAACATCAGTAACAGTTGCCTTAGTAACCGTTGCCATAGTAACCGATTTCATGATATTTGTAGGGATAAACTAGCTGTTGTCCGCGGGCGGGCTTCGCTCGCGCGTAATCTATGTCTGTACTAATATTATAAAGAGGTATATTTTTTGTATGTTTGTTTGTAATGAATAAATTATATTTTGTATTTTAACATGGTAATATTTATCAAGAACGATTGTAATTTTTAATTCGCTGCTGACCACAGCGCTGCTTGATAGATAAAACAAACCTCTGTGTAGAATATTAAATAGATTGACGGATATTATTCCCAAATAAAATTAAATTTGCAGCATATTTACTGATGGTTTACTTATGATTTCAAATTTTTGTTAAGAAAAATTGAAAGACACAATATACTTTAATGCCTTTAATTTACTTTATATAAAAACTACAAGGGAACACATAATCCGAGAACGATTATTATCCCGTGTAAACTTTAAATTTTTAATAAGAACATACTACCGTTTTTCTTGTAAGCAGTTCACGGCCTATTTATTAAAACTATGGTCGAAGATAACCTGAAGATATATAATAGAATTTTAATTTCTTATAATATTTCCAAAACCAAACTTTCAAACAAGTATTAAGGGTCATTATAAAATTAATTAGAAGTAATTTAGTGCTGACACAAACATAATGAAGTCAATACATTTATCTAACAACACAATATTAATAAATTTACATTTATACTTCCTATTTAATCTTTTTACTCAAAAATAAATCGTCACCATGTATTAATACATAGGCTCGATAAGCGAAAAACAATACCACGTGATCCAAGCCCCCAATTTTGCTTATCTTATAATCGTGATCAATTTCAATATTATTATTTAAATCCAGGTGCATAGATTGATTATAATTATTCTGGTAACTTTGGTAATCATTTGAGGCCCCGGGTGAACATGTGTGACGCACGGGTGTAATCTAAAATTTTGCTGGCTCTAAGCGCATTCATCACACGAAAACTCTGTCCGGACTTGAATTCACAATCTTTGCTTAGGCTTCACCACTTTACCATTTCATTCCGGCGGTAATATAAATATACGTAGAACCAATTCAGACATGCGCAATCTAACGACGATACCCGGCCATTATAGTTCCGGCATCGACACTGTGATAACGTATATTCCACTTTAATTGTGTATATTGTTTATTTAAATTCATTATAAAGAAGTGGTAACTGGGCAAAATGTTAAAAAATGGGGCTCTTGAGACTGACACGACAACAGTATGTATTACATCAGATTAATATATTATTTATCTGAATGCTATTTTAAAAATTAATATTAAACTTAATAATTTTTTTGATAAATATTTGCCTGTGCGAATAACTTGACGCAAGTTAATTAAGATAGACAGATAAATTTATGCGAATTAAATGCGTCTTAAATTTTAATATACGCGAATTTCACAATGTTTATAAACATTGTTTTGATATATTTTTTATAGACATAAACGCTAAAAATAGTTAATTAAGGTACCTGAGCTAAAATATCTATTAGAAGTTATTGATTTTGTCGTACCTTTCCTCACCCGAGAGGGGCGGGTAGTACAAAGGATGCGAGGATATACCCACGCAATTTTGTGATAGGGAAGCGAAGGGGGGTGGTCAATCTTATGCAGCTGCGCAGTAATACCTGTTGAAATATTTTCTTCTATAACCGATTATTCTGAATTGATTGATTTAATGTTTTTTGAAGCCTAAGAGACTTGTACAGTTAACAAAATAAAAAGTGATATTATTTTTTGTAGAACTCCCAAACAATGGATGAAGATTGTGAACTGGACGTCGTCATAGAACCAGATTTCATCGAGTCTGATGACGAATCTGAATCATCGGCTGACAATATGAGCGACTATTATTATGGTCAGATCATATTCATCTACTTCGTTTTCATTTACGTTTCTATTAATTTACTAATAGGTTATGTTTATAACACAGATACTATCATAGCCGAGTCACTTGCGGAGAACATGTACAATCTATCAGTGGAGTCGGAACTAGAAGACGACGACGACGATTGTGATTGTAACTAATGAAAAATATTACTTTATTAATTACTTTAATAATAATAATAACTAATATGACTGTCTCGTTGGTCTAGTGGCTAAATATAAGGCCACAGACCCGGTGGTCCTGGGTTCAATTCCCAGGTCGGATTATGAGAGCAAGGGAAGAGTGCACACTCACCTGTGTTTGCGCACACACTTGTGCACTATAATATCTCCTACGCAGTTAGCGCAGTTGGCAATCTCTCTTGAGATTTGCCGCCGTGGCTGAAATAGGTTAGGAGGATATTAAATTAATTACTTAATGAATTAATTAATTAACTAAATGAAATAACTTTTACAGTGAGTCCATACGCCTCGTCTCTCGGACCACCACTTCCATTTGTGCTCAACGACTATCCAGAAGATGAACCTGAAGAAATTGATCTCGATTATAAGATAAGCAAAATTGGGGGCTTGGATCACGTGGTATTGTTTTTCGCTTATCGAGCCTGTTTATGAATAAAAATTGTTTATAATTATTTGAAAATATAATATGAAAATAAAATTACAGGCCGTGAATAGCCCTATGTGGTATTCCCTAGTCAGGCCACACTTGACTAAAGAAGAACGTGAGGAACTGTGGGACAGAACTGCTTGGGTGAGGTTTTGTTTACTATTAAAATAATGAATACATATATATAATTTTAAATTACTGAAATAAGCTTCGATAAATTATATTTATTAATAAATTATTTTTTTTTGTGCAGTCAACAAAATTTTATTGGGACGACGCCGACGAAGCTGGAGCCACAGATTCTTGTGCTCGTTCGCAACTAAAGAATCGTTACTATATCGCTCTTCTTTAAAAGTTTATATGTATGCACTTTGTTTAGTTTGAAATCATATTATTTTATTATTTAGACATCGTTTATACACCATTCATTTTTTCATCTCTTGTGCGCCTTAAAGTTTTCAAAGTTTTTGAATAGGGTAATGCGAAATTGTATATGGGTTTAGATTTTGTCTTTTTAATATTATATAACGTTTATGAAACGTGCCAATAAACTCGTCAGAGTAACTGGCGTTTTCATGTTTTCGAATATATATGTATATATATAGAATAATAAATATGTATATACTTGGCTGTTTTAAAACTAGATAATCGCAGTATCAATGGTAATAATATATGAGTAGAGTTTTTGGTAAGTAAGAGATATCTTTGTGAATATATTAATAGAAGAAATCTGATATTCCCATAAAATCATCGGAGGCACTACAATCATGAAAATTTAATGTTCATTTTATTTCATAATTATATATTCAATATTAGGAAACAGAAAATAAAAAATATATATATTAGTTTAGTGTTAGAATATAATAATAAATATGTTATTTATAATTATTCTTTGTAAAATAAATAAAAAAATGTATTGATATCATTTTGGAATATTTTTTTTTTGGGTAATAAATTTATTTTGTAATAAATAAGCCTCGTAGGTAAATATTGTTAGTGTCAGCTGATTTCACAATGAAGTGTGAGGTTTCTTCTAGAGATATCTCTCAGTATGAGTTCTTAGCTATTAATTTTGAATTGCAAGCATTTTTTATGTTCTGGTAAACTGTAGTCGATAAATTGTTTTATTTTGAATTTTGAAAGATAGATGGAAAATATGTTAAGCTCTCATGAATATACGTAATCGAATATGGAATAAATATAGCGACTGTATGCGTAGTCACATACGATTAATATGATTAATCACAAGAATTAAAAAAATATGATCTTTAGGATTTTCTAATGATAAATCCTACATGATAATATCAAAGTAGTTCTTTAATAAGAAATTTATATAATTGTTAGAAATAATTATTGTTAGAATTTCTGTTTATCTAGTCACATTTATTTCTTTAAAATTTACTTACAATATTATTTTTCTATCTAAGATATAGATTTATATTTAAGTGTCTATACAACCCCAGATCGAGTAGATTTGCCCGGGGCAAATCATCATTAGATCATTTAAAATGACTTAATATGTAAGAACATATTTAAACATTATAACTATTGTATTAAATATAGTTTATATAAATATCGAATTGGTGTCAGTAAAGTACATAGTAGTATAAATTATATCGAAATTATTTTCTTATTTTATTTTAATATTTTAGTTTCTTTAATATATAATTCTTTAAACTTTACTGTACTTGTACTTCTTTTTTGTACTTTTTCCTGAAAATTAACGAGACTGATTCTTTTTTTTAAATTTTATTCACCAAATATCGCTTAAAAATATTCCACTTATAATATTTTTGTACCTAACACATGATATAAATTATTAACGGTAATATAGTATTATGCATATCGCACAACACATCATAATATATTCTTTAATACTATTTATTCAATATTGTATAAATGGCGCGCTACTTCCCAAACAATCCAGTCTGAAGATAATCAGCTAAATTGCTGCATCAGAGAATATCTGTCTGTAGTGTCTATGTATCGTGTGGAAATATACGTGCAATGTTTATATACTTATCTTGTCTATTTAAGTTAATCGATTTAGTATTAAGTAGTTTTAAAATATTAAAATGTTTAACATTATAGTTATAAGGACGTCAATATTGGACTTTAAATAAAAATCAAGTATACCTATATATCATGTTCATTATTGCATATACAAATACATACATATATATATATATATATATATATATAATTATATACCTCTATGTCTTAATGTCGTATGTCAAAAGTCGTAGTACAAAAGTTGTTGCTTATGGTATTAGCTATCTAGTCCTGCGAGGTTGCTGGGTCGTTACAAATAACCCTGAATAAACTTTAGCGCTTTGGCTTACTTTAATGTGAATGCCATTATATTACGACATTAATATAATTAAAAAAAATCCCATTGGGAAGTTAGAAATGCAGTTCGCGGAACACAACCATTTTGCATGGAGCCAACCACGGCATGATGCCTCTCCTAAGATATTCATTGAAATCAAATCATCTAATTTAGGCATCGGTTGATTGACAATACATAAATCCACCTAACACTTTTCGCAAGTTAGTGTAGACCTGATCCATTTTCAGTTACTTGAATTAAAGATAAATTGTGTCTTGCTAATTATTTATTGTTTAAATGACTTGCTGTTGCCCGCGGCTTCGCTCGCGCTTTAATTTAAGTAAAGGATAAGTTATTGCGTGGAAGTCTGTGATTTTAAAGTAAGAACCATAAAATGTCACTGCATATCAGATGGATTTTTTAATTTTTAAATTAATTTTTCCACCCCATTTGTCCCGTTTGGGATTGCATTTCCAAAAACGATAAAATACATCTGCATTTATTTTTTCCTAGAAGCTTCAATAATAAATATATTTTTTTGACTTTAGAAATTACGGACTCCCCATATATATTTTCAACCCCTGTTTAACTCTTTCAGGTGGTGAATTTTGAAAAACATTTAAATTTATTTATTTCTTACCATTAGCTTGTATAGGACGGGTTTAAATGCAACTGTACATCCCTTATTTTACCCCTTTATGGGTGGAATTTTCAAAAACCTTTCCCTAATGAGTGCTTGCATCATTCAATGAATGAACTGCCAAAGTTTTAAGTTTCTAACCCTGGTTTGGGCGCTGCGTCTATGAATCTGTAAGGACAAATTTAGATATACATTTGTATGTATGTACATTCCGAACGTACATCTGCAATCTGATCTAGATGCTCTAAAAAGGTGGTTTCACCCTAAAGGGGTGGAATAAGGGATGCACCATTGTATGGCAATCCATCATTTTCAAAGTTAGAAGCATGATATTTCATACACAAGCTTCTGGTTAGAACTAAATAAATACGTAAATCAGAGTTTTCCGAAATACACCACACCACTAAGAGGGTGAAATATAGGGTTTTCCAATAGGGACGCTTGAACTTTGACAGCTGATTGCGGCCATGTTGTTTGAGTGACAGCTGTCAAATGCAGTGTGTTATATTCATTCCGTCCTCCCAAACCACCATGGCAGGTTACAGTGTCGAGCAGCACGTGCAAATCATAAAATTGTTTTATGAAAATGGGTCTTCAGTTCGAGCAACGTTCCGCGCACTTCGCCCGTTTTACGGTCGCGATGATCGTCCTGCCGAGTCGACTATCCGTCGATTGGTGGACAAATTCGAGTCAACCGGGTCAGTTAACAATCAGCCGGTTCCCGTGCGTCAACGTAACGCGAGATCTGCCGAGAATATCGCCGCTGTGCGCGACAGTGTCCTCGAAAACCCGCGGCAGTCAATTCCGCGTCGCGCACAGGAACTCGGCCTTTCGCAGACGACAACTTGGCGAATTTTGCGTTGTGACTTGAGCCTGCACCCGTACAAGATCCAGCTGACCCAAGAGCTCAAGGTTAATGACCATAGACAGCGCCGTGTGTTCGCTGACTGGGCATTAGAGCAGTTGGAAGTTGACGCCGATTTTGGCAAAAAAATCATCTTCAGCGACGAGGCGCATTTTTGGATGAATGGCTATGTCAACAAGCAAAATTGCCGTATTTGGGACGAGACCAATCCACACGAGGTTCACCAAGTGGCAATGCACCCGCAGAAAGTGACTGTTTGGTGCGGATTTTGGGCCGGAGGCGTGATTGGTCCGTATTTTTTCGAAAACGATAATGGTGTGGCTGTCACCGTCAATGGTGAGCGATACCGGTCGATGATAACCAACTTCTTTTGGCCTGAAATCGAGAATATGGATCTGGACAACATGTGGTTTCAACAGGACGGCGCTACGTGCCACACAGCACACGCTACGATGGAAGTTCTGCACGAGCAATTTCTGGACATGGTCATCTCGCGCTGAGGCGACGTGAACTGGCCACCGAGATCGTGCGATTTGACCCCGCTGGACTTTTTCTTGTGGGGTTTTCTTAAGTCGCAGGTCTATGCCAACAAGCCGCAAACCACCGATGCCCTCAAAGTCAACATACGCCACGCCATCGATCAAATACAGCCCGATTTGTGCGCCAGAGTCATCGAAAATTGGACCTTTCGTGTGCGCGCCACCAACCGAAGCCGTGGCGGTCATTTGAATGATGTCATATTCCATACATAATGGGGTCGATAGACCTTTCAAATAAAAAAAAAATCGCAAATATCTCTCCTACATGTATTTTTTTTTGCATTTCAAAGATCAAGCGCCCTTAATGGAAAACCCTATAGGTGTTGAAATTTATATGAGGAGTTAGTCATTTTTGATGTAAGAAGCATGAAAGTTTATATACAAGCTTTTGGTTAGGTTAGATTAGAATAAATAAACATGTAAATCAAGGTTTTTGAAAATACTTTTGGGTACAAATAATAAAATGCAAAATACACAATGTCTCAAGATAAATATCTCCTAGGGAGGTGCAAGAAATAAGTTTCTTTATCCAAAACTTCGCTTCCAAAGTGAAGTAATTTTGATACAGTGCAGCTTCCGGCTTATTTTCCTCTTCCTGGACCGCTTGATAGCATGGGTCAGCATCTTGACCACAAACATTTCATGGACTGTATTACATAGTATAATCAATGTCTGCGAATTCCAAAACAACATTCATATCATGAATACGAAAGGTCATGTGAGTTTTGATTATATGTTACTTCTTCAAGCTTTATCACAGCTAAAATATGACATAATAAACATATTTTGGCCTTTTTATTATTTGTGATTATGTCGCAGACAAAGCTGCCGTTAACCACTAGTTAAATTATAAAAAAGGTTAAAACTTAACGATTGAATGCAAACTTAATTTAACAACCAAACCAACAAATTAAGAAATAGGTAACCTTAAAAGTAAAAAGTTATAATCAATTGAATTCTAAACAAAAATAACTTCAGATCAATAGAAAAAAATTACAACCCAGTCAATAATTGCAACCTAATATACCACGTATGTATTTAATATTATCACTGTGATTGAAATTAATGAAATACTCAAAACAATCAGACGAAAAGACGACAGAACAATGAATATGGCAGAAGGTCACTCAACTCCGGAAAATCAGGACACCACAATTCAGAAATTGAAGTATTTAGCACACCGCATCTAGGGCTTAATAGCCTGAATTATGTATTTATTTATTTCTAACCAGAAGGTTGTATATGGAATTTTCAAAAACCTTTTTCTAATGGGTGTTTATATCATACAAGGTATCAACTGCCAACAAATTCATGCTTCTAACCCCTCTGGTTTGGGCTCTGCGTTGATGAATCAGTCAGGACAAGTCATTATATTATATACAGGACATGTTAGATAATAACATACAAATAATTTCAAAACGAACGACATTGAAACAAAAGGATACAACAAACAAAATCCCGCCCATTCTTCTCATGACTGGTGGTTATTTTCTTTCAAAGCGGTGTAAATTTTTTGGCTACTTATTAAGAGTTTTGATTTTTGTGGTTTCGCCAGTGTCATATTGTTTGTTGAAATTTTGCAGACCAACAAATCTCTCATATAAAGTCTTTATGAATCTGTTATAGTTTTGTTAAAGATAAATTGTGTCTTGCTAATTATTTATTGTTTAAATGACTTGCTGTTGCCCGCGGCTTCGCTCGCGCTTTAATTTAAGCAAAGGATAAGTTATTGCGTGGAAGTCTGTGATTTTAAAGTAAGAACCATAAAATGTCACTGCATATCAGATGGATTTTTTAATTTTTAAATTAATTTTTCCACCTCATTTGTCTCATTTACACATCATGGGCGGATAATTTTATCTCAGACCAAGACTGCATATTAAAAGTAAATCTAAAACTAATGGATTATACTATATCAATCAATATATTACTTTACGAGTTAGATAAGGATTTTATCACGAGCATTTTTTAATCAATAAGGTATAAACATTCGCCAATCGATCTATTCATCCAAGGCAGCATAATTAAACTATATATCAAAAAAAAAATGCAACATGTTAACATACCAAACATTTCTGTACTAAAACTTAGACTACAATACGAAAGTTACAAATCATTAGGATTTATACTTTATCTCTATGATATTAGTATGATTTTATATAACACTTTATATATTGTGCTTCATCTATTCCCGTAATAGGACTAAATAGCACTGAAAACCACACCGTAGAAACCGGGAACAGCTGAAATTAATTTATTAAAACCTTTTTGGTTATCACGTTTTTTTTTTCTTATTTTTAATTTTAAATTATTCCTTTTATAAAAAAGAAACACATTTTCCATAACAAATATATATTATTAGTATTAATAGAACTGAGACGGCCCAGCGGTTAGAACACGTGAACCTTAACCGTCGTGTTCGTCATCGTAATTGTTGCGAAATTGCTTTCCACGGGACACGAAAACCCTTTATTTAAAGTTAAAGAAGTAAGGTTGTGACTTTTTTCAATTATTTATTAATTATGTTTTGATTCTACTTAAATTCAAATCAATCTCAATTCTGAAAGCTAAAGATAATCAGAATGTAGCCATAAGATTTATCTTCGGTCTACGAAAATTTGATCATGTTTCTCAGTATCGGTCTCAGCTATAGTGGCTGCCAATCAGACTTCGAAGAAATCTGCACGCCTTATCCCTTCTCTATTCTGTCCTGTATGTCGATTACACACCATCGTATCTCAAAGAACGCTTCAAATTCCTTGGATATGACAGCACACACAACCTGCGTTCTTCGGAGCATAATAAACTTATCATTCCCTGCAGCCGGACACAAAGCTACAGTAACTCTTTTACTATTAAAACTATTAAGCTATGGAATGCACTACCCACAGATATTCGGCAGTCGAATTCACTGAATATATTTAAACATCGTTTAAAAAACTATTATTTGTCACTCTTTAAATAAATTATGTATATACATGTATGTATGTATGTATGTATATGTATGCGTGTGTATATATGTGTGTATGTATGTGTATATGCGTTTATATATGTATGTATATGGAATAGTATGTAGTTTATACTGATCTATATTTAATTTATTATTTTATTTATATGTATGTGTTTATTAAAATTTGTTCTTATTAAAATATCTCCTTCTTTTCAAGTTTGCCTGCTCTGTTACAAAGCTCTTTTCAACAAAGGTTGTCTGTGAGAGATCGCTATAAGCGATAAGACCGCCTTTGCACGCCATTTTTTCTGATCGACTGTTTCTTTACTCTTGTGATATTTATATGTTGTTGTGCAATAAAGTGTTCAATAAATAATCTTAAGACTAGCTAATGATACTAATATCTTAACAAACAATTACTCATATCTTCCTAGATTTAAATTTATTGATATAAAAATTTTAAATGTCTGTGATAGTTTGTATGGAAAAGAGTAAAAGTATCTTAGTAACATAGCCCACTTAATTTGTTACGACAATTTTAAAACGGTTTAAGACATTTATTTCTCAAAAAAAAATACAATTAACTTAATATGATAAATATACGTTAATCTTAAAAGTTATATTATGGAAAGCGTGGGTATTAAGAAATTCTTAGTCTATATATTATTATAATTTAACATTGTTATAGGTGGGTAAAATGAAAGCAATAAGGTTATTACATATCGTTTACATGCCTGTAATTACACTGGCTCACTCTCCCTTCAAACCGGAACCTAACAATACTAAGTATTGCTATTTTGCGTGGGGGGTGCATGAGTGGGTGGTACCTAACCAGACGAGCTTGCAGAAAGCCGTAGGGCCCACCAGTGTGTTACCACCCAACCACGTTTTTGTGTTTGTGTTACTTTGACTGAATGTTTTTATTTCATAGTTTATGTATTAATATGCATGATTTATATTTATATATATTTGTGATGGTGTCATTAATTTACTTTTCTTGTATATAGATCTTTTCCGTCGGAGTTAGGTAGTTGTAATGGAATAATCTTCATGACTATTTTGTTTTGATATGTTACGATTAGCTTTAAAAGTGACGTTTATCTGCAGTACCTAAAAATAAACTACAAGTCAAAGATTTATTTAAATTTAGTAATTTTATTTTTATACTGGCTGTGCCCCGCGGCTACTGTCGCGTATAATTAATAAAAACATAATAAATTATTTTATTACTATAATAACACATACGCGCGCACACACACACACACACACATATGGCTACAGGTAAAGAAATTATATAATTAACAATTTGAAATTAATTTTCATAAGATACCGTAGGGTTTACCGATCTTATATATGGCCGAGATGGCCCAGTGGTAAGAACGCGTGAATCTTAACCGATGATCGTGGGTTCAAACCTGGGCAAGCACCACTGAATTTCATGTGCTTAATTTATGATTATAATTCATCTCGTGCTTGACGGTGAAGGAAAACATCGCGAGGAAACCTGCATGTGTCAAATTTCACTGAAATTCTGTCACATGTGTATTCCACCAATCCGCATTGGAGCAGCGTGGTGGAATAAGCTCCAAAACTTTCTTCTCAAAAGAGGAGAAGAGGCCTTAGCCCAGCAGTGGGACATTCACAGGCTGTTACTATATATGGCCTATCATTTGCACCATCACATGTTCTTTATGTGTATCAATTTTCATCGAGATTGGTCAAGCCGTTCTTGAGTTATAAGAAGACATACAGACAGACAGACAGACAGACAGACAGACAAAAATGAAAAAACATAGTATAATGTGAAACACTGCATCATAAAACGATTATTTATAACAAAATTAGTTGAAAAAAAAATGTACAGACAGAGCCAATAGATTTATGATATATATACAGTAGTATAGATATTAAAATATGAGTTAGTTTATTTATGTCAGAAATAATGGATACGAACGGTTATAGCGGATTATTTCGGCCGCTATCAAAATTAAGAATACTTTCTTTGAAATATATTAATAATAATCTCTCTCTTCCAGTGCCTCTCCAACTAGTGAAGGTTGGCTGTCAGCTTCGCACACTCCGCTCTGTCTCTTGCTAGCCGGAACAATTTTGACGCATTTGCGATCACTGTCCACTCTCTGATGTTACGTAGCCACGATTTCTTCCTACGCCCAACACTTCTTTTTCCTGAAATCTTGCCCATCATTATAAGTTGTAATAACATATATCTGGTATGTCTTAAGACGTGTCCCAGATACGAGACTTTCCTTCTTTTTAGTGTTTGCAAGATTTCTCGTTCTTTGTCGACTTGCCGTAGGACATCCCGGTTGGTGATCTTTTGAGTCCAACTGATGGCCATCATCCGCCTATAACACCACATCTCAAATGCCTCAATTCGTTTTCTTAGATCCTCCTTGATTGTCCATGCCTCACATCCATACAGGAGTATGGGCCATATATAGCAGTGTAGAAGTCGAGTACGCAATGGGATTTTGATGTTGTGATTGCATAACACCTTTTTCATGTTGTTAAATGCACTTCGAGCAATCTCGATACGAGTCTAAATCTCAATATCGCTGTCCCATTTCTGTTAGCCAAGTGCCTAAATATTTGTATTTGCATACTCGCTCTAGTGTTAATAATAAAAAAAAATACAAAAATTATGAAAAAGACCTCTTTTCTTCCTCTTTTGAGGTTTTAGAGCACCCACCACGCATCTTCGCTACGGATACCCATCCGATACACATTTGGCAGACGTCCATCCGAGTACTGACTCATACAGGTTTTTTTACTATGCTTATACTTACTGCCGAGCCATATATAATTATAAGCATACAATAAAACCGTAAAAAAAAGTTTCAGAAAATACAAAAAAAAATCACAAATGCAAATTCAGTATTGCTTGAACCAGCAATCATCGCTCAAGATCACGTGTCCTATTCACGGGGTCATCTCGTCTCGGCTCATATACATAAATATACGTAGGTGAAATTCAGACATGCGCAAATTCATCTACCTTGCAAAGCCCAGCCATTGTAGCTCCGGCGCTGGGCCTGTAATAACGTGTACTCCGTATTAATTGTGTCTGATATATATTTTAGATTCACTATAAAAAAGTTGAAACTCGTTAAAATGTTAATAAATTGTGATCCAGAGAGCGGCTTGGGAACATGGGTATGTATTTTTTATTTTTGTTCTTTTACGCGTATATTATAAAAATCATATTATACATAATATTTTTCAAGTTAATATAAAATATGAGTAATTCAATTTATAAATATTTACTGCTGCGAATAGCTTGGCGCAAGTGAATTTTATAAGATATAGACATTTTGTTTTATGCTATTTTATAATATTATATTTTACTAATACATTAGCATTGCTATGGGGTTTTTTTGTAATAAATACGAAAATTTGTTACTAAGGTAACTAAGCTAAAATTTTTAAGTGACGTTATTGATTTTGTCCCTCCTTTCCTCATCCCAAGCGGGGCGAGGAGCGGTTAACAAAGGACGCGTGGACATGTCCGCGCAGTTTTGTGATAAGAGAAGGGGATATGTGGGATGGTCGATCAGTTATGCACTAGTATTAAAATATTTCCTTTCATTACCTTCTATACCGAATCAATAGATTTTATCCTTTAGGTACATTTTACGTAGTTTAATATCCTTCAGTTAACAAATTAAAAGACACATAATGTTGTAGAACTGCCAAACAATGAGTGACGAGAGTCAAGAAGAAGTCAGCATGCAACAAGATTCCAGCGGCGAACTCTCTGATAATGACGAATCGGCTCGTCTAACTGATAAGCCAGACAGATATTATTATGGTGATATGATTTTCATTTACATTATTCGAAAGACTATATCAAAAATGGAGTGTGTTTTTAACCAAAAAATATCATTGCAGAATCACTTACGGAAAATATGTTCAATCTATCGATGGAGTCAGATCTGGATGATGATGACAGTGATTGTAAGCAACTAACGCAAAAATTTTTACAATATTATATTTGTTACTAATAATTTTATAATTAAATGTAATAAATTTTACAGTCAGCCCATATGCCTCTTCTCGCGGCCCACCACTTCCATTTGTCTTCGACAACTACTCGTATCTCGATGATGATGATGATTCTGAAGAATTGGGTATCGACTATAAGTTATGCAAAATTGAGGGCTTGGATCACGTGGTATTGTTTTTCGTTTATCGAGGCTATTTATAATTTAAAAACATTACCAAATATTTTTAAATTAAATAAAAATAATTACAGGCCATGAATAGCCCTCGCTGGTACGCCCTTGTCAGGCCACACTTGACTGCTCTAGAAAGAGAGGAATTGTGGGACAGTACTCCTTGGGTGAGTTTTCTTTACTATTAAAATTTTAATTTAGTGATATGATTGAAATTAGCTTCAAAAATATATTTACTAACCTATGTTTACTTTGTTTGTGCAGGCAGTAAAATTTTATTGGTGTGACTCCGATGATACTGATGCTGAAGATGAAGATTGTGTAGATTCCCCGTCATATGAGGATCAATATTATATCGCACTTAATTAAAAGTTTTGTTCAAGTGTCATACTTGGTTAATGTAAAATAATATTATTTTAAAATTAATTTAAATTATACATTTTAGTATATTAATATTTTTAAAAAATGTTGTGCGCCCTCAGTCTTTAGTAGCTTTCAAGTAGGGTGATACGTGTTTACATTTTGTCTTTCAAATATGATATAACGTTTATGAAATTTGCCAGATCATTTGGCCTTTTAATGTATCGAATATATATAATTATAATTAATTATTGTATACTGGGCTTGGAGAACCAGATACACAGTCAATGATGATCATTAAATTACATGGGTAGAATTTTGATAAGCAAGAGATATCTTTGTGAATATATAAATAGAAGAAGTCGGATATTCGGACGCACTACAATTACATAATAAAAAATTAATGTTCATTTTATTTCAAACATTATTAGATATTCAAAATTGGGCAACAGAAAATGGTGAAAATTATATTGATTTCATTTTGTAATCATCTGTTTTTGGGTACTCTATTAATTTTAAAGTAAATGGCGCCGTAGGGTTAATATTGTTAGTGCCAGCTGATTTTACAATGAAATATGAGGTTTCTTCTAGAGATATCTTACAGTATGAGTTCTTAGCTTATCACTTTGATTTGCAAGCATTTTGTTATGTTCGGGTAAACGTAGTCGAGATATTGTTTTATAGATATAAGTAAAAGATGATAAGCTCTCAGGAATATGCGGAATATATGTTGGAAGATCACATATGGTGATTATATGCGTAGTCTACATTAGTAAATTAATATGACTAATTGCAAGAGTATGAAGATGCCCCACAATAAATGTGGTGTGTAAATAAGAATATATATAATCTTTAGAAATAATATGTTTCTATTCTCTCTTTCCGTTAAATTTATTTTAATAATAGTCCTTCAGATCGATTTCGGACACGGCCGATCTCGTGAGAAATTAGCCAACTGTGCAGGACATATTTATAGTACAAAGTGTGTGTGCAGACACAGGTGCACTCTCTATTCCTTTACTCTCATTGCCCGATGGGACGGCAATCCGACACGACCGGAAAGAGTTCAGGCGCAGGACCAACGGCTTTACGTGCTTTCCGAGGCACGGGAGCGTACACACTACCAACTTCCAGACTCCGGGTTACTACTGAGAATTTTCGACAGAAAATCTCAATAACATTTTGTTGGCCCGACCTGGGGTTTGAACCCAGAACTACCGTGTCTTTGGCCTTACATGTAACCACTAGACCAACGAGGCAGTTTTACAAACTCAATCTTTCATCTGTTATTTATTTCTATAATTTAATCTGTTAGATAATATATATCTTTTAGAAATCTTCCGCCTAAAACTTGTTCTTATATTTTTCATTCTTACTTATACTATATTATATAATAAATGTACATATACTATGGAACGGATGACTATATGACCTACTACTAGCATTTAATATAGTAAACATGTCGGCGTCAGAGAATTTCTGTCTCGTCAGATAAATGACGTTGTAATACGTCGAATGTTTTATGTGTAGTTTAGAAATAGTCGTACACGTTTATTAACTGCTCTCGTGTAATCATAAAGTTAATCATATTGGTATTAAGTAGTTTTAGAACATTGAAATGTATAACATTATATTTATAAGGGCATTAATATTGTTCTTTAAACAAAATATAAAACCTTGTTGTTTATTTCATATACACATATGCAAATTAGTCCCTGTTTGTCTTAATCTGTCTTAATGCTATGACAATTAACATTTAAATAAATTAAAACATTAGTAAAAGAATCATTTGTGTATTGCTGTAAGGGGCATTTTTTACATAAGTACATTTGAAAGATCCGAGCCCGAACTCAATTTTTTTTTTTTATTATAATTGTTAAATGAATTCATATTAATGTTTTTAAATATATATTCCAAAATATAACTTTTAATTAATAAATTTATACAAATTTCAGAGCACATTTCCTTGATAGTTTTGTAATACTAATATCAATAATTTCAGGTTCCCAAATGTCAGACAGATGATAATTAATAATTTATTAAATTGGGCCATTCTAATCAGCAGTGCTATTCACTAAGAACTTACTTAATACCTTACTCATTAACTACCGATAGTATCGATAGTATCGACAGTATTGACACAAGACAGTACTTTCTATATCCTGAATAGTTTTCGAGGCCAACTATCGATAATCAAACTATCGATTGTTCTGCAACACTATTAGGAATTTTATTTACATTCCATATAAATTACTATTATTCACTTACACGATAACATTAAATAAATAATTACAATAATTGGCTAAATTTTATAAAGCTTCTTAGTAAAAAAATGTAGGTAACGAAGAGAGGCAGTCAAACTTTATTAATCCCTAAAACTAAGGGATAGAATCCTAAAAGTCAAAAATATTTATCTATGAAATTATAACAAAAGATTACTAAAGATTTTTAGAGTAATAGAACAAAATTACAAACGAGGTAATAATATATATTTTTTAAAGCATAGTAAGGGGTCACCAATGCCCATAGATATTGGCATTGTAAGAGATGTTAACCATCGCTTACATCGCCAATTCGCCACCAACCTTGGGAACTAAGATGTTATGTGCCATGTGCCTGTAATTACACTGGCTCACTCACCCTTCAGACCGGAACACAACAATACAAAGTACTGCTGTTTTGCGGTAGAATATCTGATGAGTGAGCTTGCAACAAAGCTCTACCACCGAGTAAATTCAATCTGAAGCCACAAAGTATTTAATGTTATCAATGTTAATTTTTGTAATAATTAAATTAATGAAAAAAATTTAAACAATCAGACGAAGCGACGACTGAACAACAACCCATGGCATTATTTTTTAATTAAAATTGAAAAAATAAACAGTCTGTTTTATATTTCCTTATTTGTTGATCTTTCGTACTTTTCCATTAACCTGTATCGTTCGAATCTTGTATCGAATTTATGTTCTTTTAAAATAAATTTATACTCAAATGCTTAACTTTGGTCTATTCCAATTAACTTGTAAGGTTTTCCAAAAGTCTTAGCCCACTGAACTATAATTAACAAAGTCAAATTCAAAGATCTTTATTCTATATAGAAGCGTTGCACTCGCTTATTGATAGCCAAAAATTAACCACAGATACATAAAGAAACACAGACCCGAGGTATACAAGTTAAATAATATATTTAATAATCAATTTATTTTTATTTGTAAAGACCTGGAGGCGATTATTTCATTCCAATGATGCGCAATTACGCTGCTCCAGTGCTGTTTTGTTATATACATGTTATGGCAAATATTATAAAAATTTAGTGATTTTTGCCCAGGTTTGAACCCAGAATCTTCGCTTAAGATATACGTATTCCAACCACAGACTCATTTCGGCTCTGCTCATATAAATGTACGTTTGGTGAAATTCAGACATGCGCAAACTTAACTACCGGATAAAATCCAGCCAACTTAGCTCCGGCGTTGGGACAGTAACAACGTGTTCTCCATATAAATTGTGACTGATATTTTTTTGGATTCATATTATAAAGAAGTTTTAACTCGTTAGTGTTAATAAAGTGTGATATGGAGAATGGCCCGGGAACCGTAAGTATTTTTTTGTTCTATTCTGCGTATCAAATATATTTATATATACATAATATTTGATACGCAGAGAAGAACAAAAAAATGCTATTCATACATAATTAATAAAGAAAATAGAAATAATTTAATTTAATTGATAAATATTTACCGCAGCGAATAATTTGGAGCTACTTAATATCATGAGATACATATAAGGTTGCATTGTATGCGATTTTTTTTATATAGGGTTTTCCAATAGGGACGCTTAAACTTTGACAGCTGATTGCGGCCATGTTGTTTGAGTGACAGCTGTCAAATGCAGTGTGTTATATTCATTCCGTCCTCCCAAACCACCATGGCAGGTTACAGTGTCGAGCAGCACGTGCAAATCATAAAATTGTTTTATGAAAATGGTTCGAGCAACGTTCCGCGCACTTCGCCCGTTTTACGGTCGCGATGATCGTCCTGCCGAGTCGACTATCCGTCGATTGGTGGACAAATTCGAGTCAATCGGGTCAGTTAACAATCAGCCGGTTCCCGTGCGTCAACGTAACGCGAGATCTGCCGAGAATATCGCCGCTGTGCGCGACAGTGTCCTCGAAAACCCGCGGCAGTCAATTCCGCGTCGCGCACAGGAACTCGGCCTTTCGCAGACGACAACTTGGCGAATTTTGCGTTGTGACTTGAGCCTGCACCCGTACAAGATCCAGCTGACCCAAGAGCTCAAGGTTAATGACCATAGACAGCGCAGTGTGTTCGCTGACTGGGCATTAGAGCAGTTGGAAGTTGACGCCGATTTTGGCAAAAAAATCATCTTCAGCGACGAGGCACATTTTTGGATGAATGGCTATGTCAACAAGCAAAATTGCCGTATTTGGGACGAGACCAATCCACACGAGGTTCACCAAGTGGCAATGCACCCGCAGAAAGTGACTGTTTGGTGCGGATTTTGGGCCGGAGGCGTGATTGGTCCGTATTTTTTCGAAAACGATAATGGTGTGGCCGTCACCGTCAATGGTGAGCGATACCGGTCGATGATAACCAACTTCTTTTGGCCTGAAATCGAGAATATGGATCTGGACAACATGTGGTTTCAACAGGACGGCGTTACGTGCCACACAGCACACGCTACGATGGAAGTTCTGCACGAGCAATTTCTGGACATGGTCATCTCGCGCGGAGGCGACGTGAACTGGCCACCGAAATCTTGCGATTTGACCCCGCTGGACTTTTTCTTGTGGGGTTTTCTTAAGTCGCAGGTCTATGCCAACAAGCCGCAAACCACCGATGCCCTCAAAGTCAACATACGCCACGCCATCGATCAAATACAGCCCGATTTGTGCGCCAGAGTCATCGAAAATTGGACCTTTCGTGTGCGCGCCACCAACCGAAGCCGTGGCGGTCATTTGAATGATGTCATATTCCATACATAATGGGGTCGATAGACCTTCCAAATAAAAAAAAAATCGCAAATATCTCTCCTACATGTATGTTTTTTTGCATTTCAAAGATCAAGCGCCCTTAATGGAAAACCCTATATTTTTTATGATTAATTATTATGTCAAGAGTTGAGTTACTTTAACGTTAAGGTACCTGAGCTTAATTTTTATGAAATGTTATTGATCTTATCTCACCTTTCTCCACCCTGCTGAGGTGTGTGAGGCGAGGCTTACAAAAGACGCGTTGACGTGTTTGCGCAATTTTGAGATAAGGGAAAGGGAAAGAGGTGGTTGCAAGGCAGGTCTAGGCCCTACCTATTAAAATATTTTCTTTCAAATCTTACAATTCTGAATTGATTGATTTTATGCTTGGCGTGCATTTAATATAGCTTAACAGACTTTAACGGTTAACAAATAAAAAGTGCCCATTTTCTTTTTAGAGCTACAATACAATGAATGACGAAAGTCAAGAAGAAGTTGGCATGCAACAAGATTCCAGCGGCGAAGCCTCGTCTACTGACGAAGCGGCTCCTCTAACTGACAATAAACACAGAAATTATGGTAAGACAATTTGTTTTCATCGTTTTCATTTACATTATTTATTCCAAATCTTCATTTATTCCAAAGAGTTTATTTATTTAAAAGTGGTCTATTTTTAACACTGAAGAACTAATTACGGAGTTACTTGCGCAGAAGATGTATGATCTGTCTATGGAGACGGATGTAGAGGATGACGACTGTGAATGTAAGTAACTGACGCAGAAAGATTACTTTATGAATTTGTTCATAATCATTTTTATTATTAATTTATTTAGTAACTAAACGAAATCAATTTTACAGTGAGCCCATACGCCTCTTCTGGCGGACCACCAATTCCATTTGTGCTCAACCACTATATAGAAAATGTTGTCGACTATAAGCTAAGCAAAATTGAAGGCTTGGAACAAATGGTATAATTTTTCGTTAATCATTAATCAAGGCTGTTTATAACTTAAAAGTATAACTATTATGATATTTCATATAAAAAACAATTACAGGTCGTGAATAGCCCTAAATGGTATTCTCGGGTCAGGCCACACTTGACTGAAGCAGAACGAGAGATATTGTGGGAAAGAGCTCCTTGGGTGAAGATTTGTTTACTATTAAAATTTACTGAAATTAGTATATTTATAATATATTTATTAATGCACGTTTACTTTGTTTGTGCAGTCAGTAAAAATTTATTGGAGTCATACCGATGACGATGACGACGATGACGATGATATTGATGACGTTGGTCCTGCCGCTACTCCGTTATTTAAGGATCAGAATAATATCAAACTTTAAGAGTTTTTGTTCAAGCACATTTTGTAAAATCATATTTTTTTATATTTTCATTTAACCATCGTTTATAAGCCATTAATTTTTCAAGATCTGTTGTGCGCTCTAAAGTGTTAGCGTTAATGTTAGTAGTTAGTAGCTTTGGAGGGTGAATTGAAATGTATTATATGTTTAGATAAGGTCTTTTAAATATTATATAACGTTTATGAAACTTATGAAATTTCTCAGAACAACTGGCGTTTTTCATTTATTGAAAATACATTAATTGTAAATGTATATTGTGCTTAAAAAATCAAATAAATACAGTAATGATGGTAATAATATATGAGTAGATTTTTTGTTAAGCAAGAGATATCTTTGTGAATATATAAATAGAAGCAGTCTGATATTCTCATGAAAATAATCGGAGGCACTACAATAATTAAAAATAAAATATTAATTTTTTTTCATACATTATTTCAAATTTATTTCATTTATTAAGTAAAATATTTTATTGATATTAAATCAATGTTATAGTAAATGGCGTCATAGGTAAATATTGTTAGTGCCAGCTGATTTAACAACGAAATATGAGGTTTCTTCTAGAGATATCCTACAATATGAGTTCTTGGCTTATCATGTTGATTCGCAAGCATTTTGTTATGTTCGGGTAAACGTAGTCGAGATATTATTTTATAAATATAAGTAAAAGATGATAAGCTCTCAGGAATATGCAGAAGTTGGAAGATCCAATATGGCAACTGTATGCGTAGTTTATAGATAAAGAGTAACATCATAAATAAGATGATTACCAATTATATGAAAATGTTCCCCTGTCTTAATATCAAAGTAATGTGTAAATAAGAAATATGCATATATTTGTTAGAAATTAAATATAATTAAATTATGTCTTTATCTATAAGTTTTATTTTAATTCATTTAAAATGATTATTTTATTAAGAAAGTAAATAAATTTATTTACCCAATATCATTTAAAAATAATTTGGAAGATGACCTCATTATCGATCATCTCAGCGTGTGAGTAAGAATATATGTAATCCTTAAAAATTTAATATTACTTTTATTCAGATTTTTTATTAATTCAATTTTCGTTTATTATAAGCAATTTATATTTATTTTTTCTTATATTTTTTATTGAAAAAAATCAATTTTGATTCGTTTTCTATTGATTTAACTCATCAAATCGATACTCAGTTTGAATAATTCCGTATAAAACATTTTTGTACTTATAATAATTTTTAAGTATATTATAAGATAAGTATATTATAATATAAGATGTACATATATTATGGAGCGGACGACTATATGACCTACTACTAGCATTTAATATAGTAAACATGTCGGCGTCAGAGAATTTCTGTCTCGTCAGATAAGTGACGTTGTAATACATCGATTGTGGTTTATATGTAATTTAGAAGTAATCGTGCATGTTTATTTACTTCTCTCATGTAATCATAAAGATAATCATAGTGGCATTGAGTATGCTTAGAACATTAAAATATATTACATTAAAGTTATAAGGGCATCGATATTGGAAATTAAATAAAGATTAAATAAATGTTCGTTGTTTTTTTTTCTAATAAATCAGTGTTCGCACAGTGAAATTCGGGCATAATTCGTATTGAAAGTTTAATATAGGTAAACATTTAGATATGAATTTACACGTTTCAAAGATTTTTATTTTATTCATATCTCCATATTTTTTTTATTGATAACTCTAGTCTCGTAGCTGCCTAGCAAAAGATAAAAATTGTATGAACTTTCTTCAAATTCAAATCGCCGTGCCATTTTATTTCCATTCAAATTCAATATAATGGTGGCAGACGCGGTTTTTAATGTTTCTTATGGCATTATTATTACAATTAGTAATGTGTGTCACATGAATCATACAGTAATTTTGTTTGACAGATCCGTATATAAATTTAATTTCTCTTTATATAAAGAGAAATTAAATTTTAAAAGAATCTTACCTTTTTCTATACAATTAAAAACCTACATTATCCATATTCATTAGGAATCAGCCGTTAAGATATATTAAACCGCAAATACATAATAGCACGGTCAAAGTGGTCGACCATGCGTCAATAATAAGTATTTTTTTCCTTTTCTGGCAATAACAATTTAAGAATACTGATTCGATTTATAAATAGCAAACGACAATTCACTAACGCAAACGTCTATGATTTATTTGAATGTAATTAATATTAAATAAATACGGCAAAACTATTTATTTTTGACATTTTTAGGTTAAAAAAAAAAAAACAGTTTTCTGGACTCAAAAATATTAATAGAATCGAATAAAGTTATTCTTTATATATACACATCCACAAAACAAAAACTAAAGATGAATTTTCTTAAACTAAAAATATAACTACAAATTTTTCATATAATAAATAGAGGAGAGAGAAAATCATACAGCCGCTAATAAATTACCATTTGTTGTGATTTACAACGAATTAACAGTTAATATTATTTATATAGCCGTTATTATATTATTACGACGATCATTATAGATATATTTATTACATGAAATAAAACGATAAAATCTATTTTACTCTCTCTGTTTTTTTGATAAGACCCATCTAGTAACACATTGAGGAACTGACTATCGGTTTCGTAGTAGAGCCACGAGATTGCGTTACAGTTAACCGACGTTTATCTTATACACGATTTAATTAAATACCTAATTCCAATTTAACTGGGTATGAATCTCATAAAATAATTCTAGAATATTACGGCATTTTTCGGCTAAAAAAGGGACAGTAATTTGGTGGTAATTTTATAAATTAAAGTATAGGACTCTCCAATGGCACGCCACTAGGCCACTGTGCTTAAACATCTGGATCTTAACCATAAACTGTAGGTTCAAAACCGGAAATGCACCACTGATTTATTTTTTATTCATATTGTGCGCGGAAGTGAAGAGAAACATCTTAAGGAAAATGAAAATTTGCATCATGTGTATCAATTCGTATTGCAGCGTCGTAGAATATTTTAGTTAAGATATTTTACTTGGTGGTAGAGCTTCGTGCAAGTCCGTCTGGGTAAGTACCATCCCCTCGTCAGATATTCTACCACTAAACAGCAACGTTCACTATTGTTGTGTTCCGGTTTGAAGGCTGAGTGAGCCAGTGTAACTACAAGCACAAGGGACATAACATCTTATAAGGAATGGTCGATATTTCTTGCATCACCAATTCCTGTCTGGTGGTGACCACTTACCATCTGGTGGTCCAATAGCCAGCCCGTCTATTCTTGTAGATACTGATATATTCGACGCTTTCTCCGGTGTTAACAATTAAGCAAGTAAATTAGTTTTCTTCCATATTGAAACCTATATTATTTTGTGTAAATTCACATTATTTCATTTTACGTACTATTTGGTTATTCGACAAACTCCTAACTAGAGAGCCGGGCCGCGGGCAGCTGTATTGATTTATTTGATGTCTGGGAGGGGTCACGCGCGAAAGGTCAGGGCGTGGCATTTTCCACAGCCGTAACGATGAGCATTCTATGTTTACAATGACAGCCTTCCTATGTATCACAAAATACATAAGATAAATGTAATATACGTTACCTCGAAATCGCTATTTTCTAATAAAAAAATCTAATGAAAATCTAATTTACAATTTTGTAAGTGTGACTTGTGCCTGCTATATCTTGATCATATTTTAACCTTTTTATCTCGTTTGGATTTTCGATTATGAGGCGGGCGAAGTGCTAGTATATAATAATATTATCGGTTAAAAAAACTTCGTAAATAATTCATTATTTTCGACCGAATATTAAATCATATTATTATCTTTCATCTATTTTTATCTTTTCTATGAAATTATGCATTCACGGATAATTATTTTTTATTTTTATGGGGAACATTTCATCCATACTTTTCCCGAGATAGCTAATTATATATGTATTCATAAAACAACACCTATGTCCACCTATATAATGTACTTTTCAAATGAAGAATAATATTTTAAAATAGATCCCGTAACTTCAGAGTTTACTTTCCTGTGCTGAGTACTTGCGTCAGTGAGTGGGGCTACCTTCCTTGCCTACCTAGAATAGAACGGTTGCTATTATTTATTCCACTTGAACATTGACCCTACGTTTTAGTGCAACTGCACTGCATACGCACCTGGAAGTAAGTTGTACATCGAATATTACGTTTTTCAGAACTTATTTTGTGATTACTGCTCACTTGGAAACTTACGACATTAAAACTAAGCATCAAAAATCTAGCTAATTAATCCACATTTTGAAAGTATTAGAAACGTTTGTTAGTTCGAACACATAAATGATGGATAAAATGAGCAATTGTATACCGTTCCAGGTAAAAACTGAAATTTCAGATAATACATATTATAACTTGATGTAATGTTAACTTGATGATACTATATAGATCCCATAAATATTAATCAAGTCCAAAGAAAACAAAACAAACTAAAAAGCAAATGTGCACCGGAAAATGATAATATCGCTATCGAATATTAAAAAGATACAGTAAAATATTATGTCACCCAAAATCTCATTTATGCAATCTTAGCTTGGTTAATGGTATCATCTCTATTTATGCAATCTTAGCTTGGTTAATGGTATTTTCCCAATAAACAGGCCGTCGTTACTCCCATTCACATAACTGGAGATAAAGAGATAGTTTAGACCCATATCTCTTCTAAGTTACATATGAAATTAGCCTTACATATGAAATTTCGACACTCAATGGAATCAAAATTTATAGGGTATTGACCTAGAACTATGAAATTTCGCAAGTAATACCGTCTTATATTACAAGTATAAGGAAAAATCTGAAAACAATACATTTGTAATTAAATTATAAAAAAACAGGGTCTTTATGCAAGGAACGACGGTCCAAATTTTGAATTGATTTAACCGTGTCATGTGGGGTATCGTATGAAAGGGCTTCATTGGTATAAGCTTAAACAGATTTTTAATTATTTTTATGATGTATAGTTTTCGATTTATGACGAAGAAAGAAAAAAAAACCTTTTCCCTTTTTTAAAAGTATAGGTAGATGATACCTAATAATTTTGGTGTATGTAGTATCGAGCAGTTTTCAATGTTATGCATACCTGCTTATTTAATTTAAAATATTGTAATTAAACATAACCCTAAATATGTACCTACAAATTTTTACGGAACCCTCGATGGGCGAGTCCGACTCGCACTTGTCCGGTTTTTTTAGTAAAGGGATCACTGAACTGCCTATAAGATGGCAAAAGTGCATAGATAACAACGGTGCATACTTTGATTAATTAAATATATTTTACAAAAAAAAAAGACTTTATATTCCTCCCGTACAAAACGCCAATTTCATATGTAAGGTCATAATACTAATTTAAGTTTACATGGCAATACTCGTATGTCGGACACTGCTCAATTACTGCATACCTGTATGGGGAGGCGCCGCAGCCACACACCTGATCGAAGTAGAACGACCCCAAAGGTGTGTAATAAAAATTATGATAAAGAAACATCGAAAATTTCCAACTGAAGAATTATATAGTATTTCAAGCCTTCTAAGTGTACGCCAACTATAATTAATGCTATTGTGCGATACATTAAATCCTACATATTGCCGTCACACTCAATACCACGAAGATGCCCATTTATAACTTTTCCAAGAACTAAAATTAAATATGCGCATCGGCATATTTTTTCTATTACTATTTTTATTTTATTTTTAACTTTTTCAATAAGTCACTGCATGAGATGGCACTGGGCCCTAAGACACGGGTATTTCTAGTTTAGGGTGCCAGGGTATCTTTGAATGTATGTACTAAAACTATTTCAATAAAGATTTTTATTTATTATTATTATCATCCTAATCAGAAAAAATATTGCTAAGCCCATACACTCTGATCTGTCTTTTATTACATACTAGCACTTCGCCCGTGACCTCGACCGCGATAATTTAAAAACGATTATTTAACGTAAATACGACAAATATTATTTGTTAATAGATTAAAAGTAGGACAGTTACAGTTTGTTCAAATCGTGACATTTTTCTTACCTACTTAGAGAATTTATACACCCGTCATAACTTCTAGACGAAAAGTCCGATCCGAATAATTTAAAGTGGAATTTACACGTACAACCTTAATTATCAAATCATTTAAATTGTCAAGGATTAGTATCATGATACTAATATCACCACAATTGGATTCCATCCGTATTTGAACTTAATAATTTAAACAAAAACTGTTGTGGCTTAACTGTAATAGTTAGGCGTATACCATGACGGATTTTGTTTATTTATTTATTTATTTAATAAGTACACTAACAATATACATATTAATTGATGGCTTACACAACATCCAAAAAAAAAACAACTTATGATATGTACATCGATTACAAGTGTACATAACATTTACAGTGTATCGTATCAACATGTTTTTTTAAAGTTGAAATTAAAATGTATTATACAATTAAAAAAAAAACATTATTGGCCTATGCTATCATTATTTATAAACATAATAACTAAATAATATAAAAGATAAACAAAAAATAAAAAAATAAAACAAAACAATAAACAACAGGAATTTAACGCACTATTTAACTGACAAAAAATTATCCATGAGCTTTTTTTTAAAAGTAATAAGAAGCTATCATGAAAGATGTCAATGCCATGTATAACTTTTGTCAATTTATTATGTCGAGCACATATGCGCACTATTGGAGCCAGCTTTCCAAGAAGAGTTTTCGTGATAGGAGTATGGAATATTTTTGTTATGTAACTTCGGGGATGTTTGCGAGGAACAGTAAGAGATATTCGATGTAAATGGTCGCAGCACTTGAGCTTGTTTATGCAAAATACATTGATCGAGAATATCCCGCCTATTGCGAAAATACATTAATTTATATTCAGCTAGTCGCTGATTGTATGGCTGCCTGTGTGAGAAACCACTGGCTTGGAAGGACAAATGTCGAGTAAATGCACGTTGTATTCCTTCAACGCGTTGAGAGTTTGAACTGTAAAACGGATTCCAAATGACGCTGGCGAATTCAAGATGGCTTCTTACAAAAGCGTTATATAGAAGGATTTTAGTCCTGGAAGAAAATCCCTTAGTATTGCGTTTAATGAATCCCAAGAACTTTGCAGCTTTGTCAACAATATTGTTTATGTGTGATTTGAAATTTAACTTTTTGTCAATAGTAAAGTCTCTTATCTCAGATAACTCTTTTAAGGTCACATTATCAAAAAATTTATGAACAATAATGAGTACTATTAATATATAGAACACTGTTTTATATAACGTCAATAGTTTTTGCAGCGCACGCAAAATAATGATTTTTAAGTCACTATAAAATATGAAGTCAAACTACAGGAATTCGCAGTAAGTTCACTGATGATTGTTAAAAAAATATAAATTTTTATTATATTCCTTCCTATTCAATTATTTGTCGTATGAGGTATCAATTATTATCAAGGAGTGTATGTATAAGCATACATATATAGAGCATAACAGATATTAAGATACACGTAATTTTTGTGCATACGTTTTATGAACTTAAAACATCGCAAAAAACATCAAGTCAAATATATATAATAAGGGTGGAAAGGACTATACAATTTATTCGTATTGAAAAAAAGACGTGGTTTCGACATTAATAAATTTATCGTATTCGTCGTTAGACGAAAGTTCCATGGCAGAAGATGACTAATAATACATAGTTATTGCAATCATATTCACATTTCTTGCGAATTTGCTAGAATTGCATCTCCAAGTACGAGTATATATTATGGAGTATATACAAATTGTTGGGAAATGAGAAATGCGTGTTCATAGCATTTATTATGACCACATTTCTTCTTTAAACTTATTTTACGACGATAGAAGACCATAATAAATAATTTTGAAGACCTTTGAATTTTTTCATTAGATTAAAGTTATAGAATATCTCTAGTTATAGAATATATAGAGACAGGGGGATGTAATATCCCCGAAACTGTTCACCAACGCGTTGGAAGACGTTTTCAAGATGCTGGATTAGACTGGATATGGAGTCAATGTAAACGGCGAGTACATCTCACACCTTCGCTTTGCCGATGATATCGTCATCATAGCAGAGTCGCTGGAACAACTCACCGAAATGCTGCCTAGCCTAAGCGATTCTTCCCGGCGTGTCAGTCTCGGTATGAACTTGGACAAGACCAAGGTCATGTTTAATAGGCATGTCTTACCGGGATCCAGCTATGAGGATAAAGGCATGTCGTGCTGGGACCAATATACGTCGAAGGGAAACCTCTCGAAGTTGTTAGTGGATATACCTACCTAGGACAGGTCATTCAAGTCGGTAGGAAAAACTTCGAGAAAGAAGCCGATCGAAGAATTCGTTTGGGATGGGTAGCATTTGGCAACCTTTGTCAAGTCCTCACCTCGTCTAAACCACAATGTTTGAAGACGAAAGTCTTCAACCAATGCGTCTTACCTCCCATGACATACAGTGCCGAAACGTGGAAACTAACTGCGGGATTAGTGCACAAATTCAAAGTCGCTCAGCGTGCTATGGAGCGAGCTATGCTCAGAGTATCTTTGAAGGATAAGATCAGAAATGAGATTATCCGGAAAAGAACCAGAGTCACCGACATAGCTTGCAAAATTAGCAGGCTGAAGTGGCAGTGGGCTGGTCACGTATGTCGTAGGAGCGATGGCCGTTGGAGCAGACGAGTCCTAGAGTGGTGACCGTGAATCGGCAAACGTAGCGTAGGGCGCCCTCCCAGCCAGGTGGACCGATGACCTTATGACGGTGACGGCTACCGAATGGATGCGGAAGGCGGAGGACCGGGAGCTTTGGCGCACCTTGAGAGAGGGCTATAATCAGCAGTGGACTACGATTGGCTGATGATGAAAGTTAAAGAATGTTATAGTATTTTGTGTATGTAATGGAATGTAAAAGATTTACATTCCATTACATACCCAAATAAATAATTTATTCACGTTACCACATAAATTAATATATTCACGTTAAATTGAATAATATTATTTAAATTATAAAATCGTCGGTAATTTTTAATAACCATGTATATATTGTAATTAAACGTTCATAATAATTAACGAACATTGGTATTATCTTAATAATTATTATACCTACTGTTAGCGGTCTCTGCCCCCCCAGAGTAATCAACATGGTTCAGCGGTTCAGCGGTTCAGTGTATAAAAAGGCACGGCAAACTGCAGAATCACTACACTTCTCCTCCGTCGCTCGACATGATCGTACGTCTTCCTTATAACTTTAAAAGTAAACTTAAATGCTAACACTACATATAAATTCAATAATTCGAATTTATAATTTAAATAAGTCGGTCACAATTGCAAAATCATCAATATAGACCTAAGCTATGATATATTATTCAAACAATGCATTAAAAGTATTTTTATCAAAAACAATTAGTACTTAAATATTTATTGCATCAAATGCAATAAATATTTAAGTACTAATAGTGCACGTAGATATTAGGTTGATCGATGTAGCCACGCCCTTCCAGGCTTGAGCCTCTTTGCGCATGACCTATACACCACAGCACATAAAATCAACCAAAAGTTGAATTATTGAGAAGGACATTCTACGTTTAAGTAGAATTTATATTTATGCCTTTACAATTACGATATATTTAACATACATTCGGTCTGTTTTTTTTTAACAACGCAGTTATAAGGATAAATGAATCTACTTACAAATACTAATTTTTCTTTTAATTTTAAACAAGTCTTAAATGTCGTGGTGGTAGTGAGGCTTTGTGTAAGCTCGCCTGCGTAGGTACCATCCGCTTAACGCATAATTTACCGCCACACAGCAATACTTAGTATTGTTGTCAGTGAGCCAATTTAACTACAGACACAAGGGACATAACACCTTAGTTTATTAATTTTATAAGAACTACCAACAGTATGTTTCGTTTCCAAGGCTGGTAACGCATTAGCAATCAAATAGTCAATATTTCTAGGGACTCGCTAGGTACTAAAGGCGCCAGAAATCCCACTAAAAATCCAGCCATACTCACTCCGTCTTCGAGGAGGCGTCACGGGATTGCTTGCGCATCCTATTTTGAGGCCCTGACGGTTGGCCCATGCGGGCCTCCATTCCTAAGATGGTTCTCGGGGTACGGAGAACCCCCCTAACCCCAGTGACGCTTACGGCGAGGGAAGAAGGTGCGCATACCATCATCACCACGTCCAGCGATACCACCAGGACCACGTCCCCTCGGGCCACTGCCTCCATGGTCCGGGTCTTTAAGACATTCAGGGCGTAGATGGTTGATCGACCCGCCCTCACCTGTGCTGAGCCTTGGAGAGACCAGGTCCCACTTCCTCGAGATGCCAAACAAGACAGGTAGCGAGAATGTTCTTGAAGAGTTTGTCCGTCTCATTCCGCAGTACAACTGGCTTGTATGCGGAAGAAGAGTGCACCACGATATGGTGCCCCCATGGATCCCTATTCAGGTCTGCCAGCATCTCAAACGTCGCTCCTTCCTTGGCCTGATATATCATAAGTTGCAACTGTTTTTTCAGCTGACGATAAGCAGCCAGCAACTGACCCTCTTAGTCCGCGTTGAGGCCGTTTCGCCTGTGAAAGTTGACGTAGGCCCTCCGCGCCTGGTTTCACGTCGTCTGAAGCTTCGCAATTTCGGGGGAATGAGGTGGCATATTTGCCAGTTCATCTTATAAAAAAAAAACAGTATAGACGGTTTCAGCCTGGTAACACTATCAGGATCATTATAGTACAGTAACAGCCTGTGAATATCCCACTGCTGAGCTAAGGCCTCCTCTTCTTTTTTGAGGAGAAGATTTGAAGCTTATTCCACTTCACTTCTCAATTATTAATCGGCAAAGCTATTTCAGGAATTTTCTTAGAAAAGCAAACGCTTTACCCAAAGGAAGGTAAAATTGACTTTGCGGAGATGGAAACCTGCTGTTACATGTTTTTGATTTTAATTTGATCATCAATACTATTATGGATATATTAGGTCCTTACATATGAAATTGGCGTTTTGTACGGGAGGAATATCAAGTCAATTTTTTTTTGTTGTTTTGTTTGTAAGTATGCAGTTTTGCCATCTCATAGGTAGTTCATTGATCCCTTTACTAAAAAAACCATGGGGGCGAGAATCAATAAACTCTTTGAAGGCGGTTTGGACTGGTGCATCGGAGATGAATTTTTTTCCTTGTAAGAAGTTGTCCAAATTCCGGAAAAAATGGTAATCTGTTGGGGCAAGGTCTGGGGAGTACCGTGGATGTCACAGACATTCCAATTGTAGCTCATCTAGCTTAGTGGTTGTTTGTTATGCTGTGTGTGGTGTTGCGATGCCGTAAAGCAGCAGTGGCCTAGAGCGATTGACCAATCTCGGTTGCTTAGCAGCTAGTTCTTCCTTCATGGTTTGCAGTTGCTGACAATAGATATCTGCCGTAATCGTTTGGCCAGATTTTAGAAAGCTGTAGTGAACGACACGCAAGTAACTTTTTCTGAGTAAATTTTCGTTTAGGGCAGGAAGCGCCCGTCGCAATGGCTGAGCCATTGCGACGAGCGCTTCCGATTATCGTACAGTATCCGCTCTTCATCACAAGTAATGATTCGATTTAAAATCCCTTCATTTTTGTGTCGGTTGAGCAAAGTAACACAGCAGTCGACGCGTGTTTGCAAGTTCGATTCACTCAATTCATGAGGTACCCATCGTTCAAGTTTTTTTACTTTCCCGATTTGCTTCAAGTAGATTAATACAGTTTTATCACTTACCCCGAAGCCAGCAGCTATCTCTGAAGTGCTTTGTGATGGATCTGCTTCCACAATAGCCTTTAATTCTTCATTTTCCACTTTGGTATCCGACCGTCCACGGGGTTGGTTCTAGGAAATTCTAGGAAGGTCGAAATTTCCAGAACGAAAACGTTGAAACCAAAAACGTACCGTGCTTTCTTTTGCGACACCAGCGCCGTACACATCATTAATCCTTCGAGTTGTTTCTGCAGTACTGGTGCCACGATAGAACTCGTACTCGTAAATATACCGATATTTCAATTTTTCCATTGTGCGGTAATAAGCGACGCCAAAGAAAAAAAAATGAGGAAAAAACTAATGAATGATTATTTTCAAAACTTATATTTATAAATTAGAATTTATAAATTGCAATTTGGAATTCTTATACAAAGAGGAGATATTTCAGATCAAAGTGGTCAGTACGACAAAACGCTAATTTTATATGTAAGGACCTAATACATAATATTGTGATTCCACATGAAGGGAGTCCGTCTCCGAGATAGTATACAACCCTGAAAGCGGTTTTTTTATTAATTCATGTAAAGTGAATGTCTGCGGTAATTATTTACTTAAGTTACCCGGTGGTAAGGCTTTGTGCAGGTAGGCCTGAATGGGAGGTACCACCCACTTATCAGATATTCTGCCGCTAAACTGCAATACTTAGCATTGTTGGGTACCGATTTGAAAGTTTAGTGTGTCTGTGTAATTGCATGCACAAGGGATACAACATCTGAGTTTCCAAGGTCAGTGGCGCATTGGCGATGTAAACGATGGTTAACATTTCTTACAATGCTACTGCCTATGGATGTTGGTGACCACCTAACATCAGGTGGCATCCACCTGTCTTCAGATTAATACCTTTTTATTCTAAATTAATAGTTTTACTTTATAGTTTTAACTAGTATACGCAGTAACCCCAGGCAATATAAAGGATAATAGCCCTGAGAAACAAAAAAAAATCAAGATGAATGGTTGAGTAGTTAAGACGTAACAGCGTAACAAAGAAGTAAACAAACTCAATATCTACTTTTTGTAGTTAGTTGTGTTCCGGTTTGCAAGGTGTAATCACAAGCGCACGTTATATAACTTCTTAGGTCCCAAGACTGACGCATTGACGATGTAAAGAATGGTTAATGTTTATAACTTTACCTATGTCTACAGGAGATGGTGACTACTTGCCATAGGGCGCCACAATTGTCAATCCAACAACATATAGAAAATTTAAAAAAAAGTATTAAAAAAGTAACAGCCTGAAAATGTCCCAGAGCTGGGCTAAGGCCTTCGCCCCTTTTTGGGAAGAAGGTTTTGGAGCATGCTCCACCACGCTGCTCTAATGCGGGCTGACACAAATTAAGCACATGAAAAGTCAGTGGTGCTTGCCCCGATTTGACCTTGGAATCATCAGTTAAGATTAAAGTCTCTCCCCACCGGGTCATCACGGCTCTATTATAAATAATAAATAAATGAAAAAGGAAAACTATTTTAAATTTCAATGCTAGTAAAATCATAGTATGTTTCTTAAAAAACCTTTTATGTAAACATGTTTGAAGTTATTCGAAAATGAATGTAATATTACAGTATCCCTCTAACATTTCATGTTCAACTAGAAGGACTACGGAACATAATCGATAACTCATACAAATATACGTAGATGCAATTCAGACATGCGCAAAGCTTACAGCCCGGGCAATATCCAGCCATAGTAGCTCCAGTACTGGGACTTTAATAACGTGTACTCAGTATTAATTATTGTATCTGATATTTTTTTGTGGATTCATATTCTAAGCAAGTTTTAACTCCTTAAAATGCTGATATATTGTGATTTGGAGTCCGGCCCGGGAACCGTATGTATTTTTTATATATTTCTTTTTTATTCTTTGGTGTGTTTATGGGGTCTTGAATAAATATTATTTTTAGAATTAATATAAAATATTAATAATTGAATTTATAAATATTTAAGCCTGCGAATAACTTGACGCTAGTGGTTATTGATAAAATATATATTTTAAAGTTGCATTCAATTTATGCGAATTAATTAAATATTCTTATGATAAATTATTATGCAAATGCGGAAATATGAATTGCTTTCATGCGTGTTTAATATTTTTTTACACATACTTAAATAAGTTACAAAAATATGTAACTGAACTAAAATGTTTAATAGACGTTATTGATTTTGTCTCACTTTTCCTCACCCCGAAGGGGGCGGGGAGAAGTGAACAAAGGCGTAGACCTGTCCGCGCAGATCTTTTGATAAGGGAAGGGGGAACTTTTGCAGCTGCGCACTATAAACAAAACTAATATTTATTACTTTCTATTCCGGATTAATTGATTTTATGCTTAATGTACGTTTGATGTAGCTTGAAGAGCTAAGAAATTAAAAGGTGATAAATTTTGTTGTAGTACCGCAAAACAATGGTTGTAAAAAGTCAACAGGAGGTCAATATAGAACCAGAGTCCAGCAGCGAGTCGTCGTCAGAAGACGAATCGATCCCACCAATGGACAATTTGCACAAATATTACTATGGTGAGATCGTTTTCTTCTACCACTTTTTAATTGACTATAGTTGATAGAATTTATTTTATTTAAAAAAATTACATTTTTAATTTTTTTAAATGAAATAAAATTATATTAATAAAAATTTTTTTTTCAGATAAAGCCACTGCGGGATCACTTGTGACGAATATGTGTAATCTATCGGTGGAGTCGGAAGATGATGACGACGATGATTGTATGTAACTAACACAAAAAATTACTGAATTAATTCGTTTCTAATAAATTAATAACTAAATAAAATAATTTTAACAGTGACCCCTACACCTGCTCGCCAGTCACCACCAAATGCATTTGAATCGGAAGACTATTCAGAAGATTCTGATTCCGATAACTCCGAAATCGAAAATAATCAACAAGAAACGGAGAGCGGCGACAACTTGGTATTGTTTTTGTTTATCAATGCGATTTTCTACTTTAAATATATTATGTATATATATATATATACTTTTTTTTTTAAATGCAGGTGTTCAGTAATAATCCAACATGGTACGAGCAAATAAGGAAGTACTTGGCTGAACGAGTAAAAGATGATCTGCGGGAGAAAAATCAATGGGTGAGATTTTGTTTACTGTTAAATTTGTATTTAATAATATTCAATAAAATATATATATTTACTAACGCACGTTTACTTTGTTTGTGCAGGTTGAGAAATGTTATTGGGATGACTCAGACGACGCTGATGCTGACGCTGACGTTGATGATGACGATGCACCCGCTCCTCCTGTATTTGTGGATCACTACTCTATCCAACTTATTTAAAAAATCGATCAAGCTAATTTTGTTTAATGTTAAATCATATTAATTTATATTTTCGCTTGAAACTCGCGTTTCTAAGCCCTTGAATTAAAGATCTATTAGTAGCTTTCAAGTAGGGTGATGCGAAATTTAAGCGAAGTTATTATTTGCTTAGATTAGGTCTTTTTAATATTTTTTAACGTTTATAAAACGTGGCTATGAAACTTGTCAGAACAACTGGCATTTTTCATTTATGGTAAACAATTCGATACTCAATACACACAAATACTGCAATAAATATAAGAGTAGTTTTTGCTAAGCAGGAGATGTCTTTGTAAATATATAAATAGAAGAAGTCTGATATTCCCATAAAGATCATCGAAGGCACTACAATAATAAAAAACAATATGTTCATTTAATTTCATACATTATTTTGTATTTGACATCAGTAATGAACGGCGTAAGAATATTATATTAATATAAATTTGGAATATTTTGTTTCTTGATTATAAATTAATTTTAGAATAAAAGAGCCTCGTAGGTAAATATTGTTAGTGCCAGCTGATTTCACAATGCAATATGAGGTTTCTTCTAGAGATATCTTACAGTATGAGTTCTTAGCTTATCATTTTGATTTGCAAGCATTTTGTTATGTTCGGGTAAACGTAGTCGAGATATTGTTTTATAGTTATATAAACAAAAGATGATAAGCTCTCAGGAATACGCGGAATAAAAGTTGGAAGATCAAATATGGCGACTGTATGCGTAGTTTATAGATAAAGAGTAACATCATAAATAAGATGATTACCAATTATATGAAAATGTTCCCCTGTCTTAATATCAAAGTAATGTGTAAATAAGAAATATGCATACATAATATATATCACTATCTTATTGTTAGAAATGAAATATAATTAAATTATGTCTCTATCTATAAGTTTTATTATAATTTATTTTAAATAATATACTAAAATTATTTATCTCATTGATTTAAAAAAAAATAGACATTTTATGCATTTTTTTAAATAACTTATACAATATCATTTAAAAATCTTCCGCCTATAACATTTTAGTATTTGTATTTTTTATCTGTATTATATAATATGTATATCGATCAATAGAAAGAACGAATGTAACATTACTTTTATTCAATATTGTAAACATTGCGCGCTACTTCTTAAACATTCCAGGCTGAAGATCATCAGCTAAATGGCTGCATCGGATAATTTCTGTCTCGTCAGGTAAATGACGTTGTAATACGTCGAATGTTTTATGTGTAGCTTAGAAATGTTTTATTGTATTAACTTCTCTCATGTAATCATAAATTTAATCAAATTGTTATTAAGTAGCTTTAGAACATTATAGTATAACCTACATGAATATTGGATTTCAAATAAATATAAACTCAACCTTTGTTGTTTATTTCATTTTATTTTCGTCGTATTTATGCGATCACTTATAAACGCCATTGGAAGTAGGTGAGCATATTATTATTTTCGATTGAAATTGAAATCATGATAGCTAAGGAATGGCAGTGTAGTAGATAATTGCATGATCTACAATTTTTGACTGAATTTTTCTCATTCTTCATTTTTCTTTTTGAGAAAAAGGAAAAAACTGATACTTTTGACCTTTAAACACATTTTTAGCAGACGTGGGTTTAGTGAGGGTTTTTGACATTACATTTGTAATCTTACTATTAGTAGTATTACTTAGACCAATTTAGCTCTATGCGAATTATGGTAACATTACTATTTTTTGTCTTTTCACCGGACTAATATAATTAAAAATGACTACTCTTTTACTAAGCATTGTGTAATGGCAAACTCGCGTTGCTACTTGGTTATAAGATCAATTTATATAAAATTATAAATGAAACGCTTGTTTTTATATGATAAATAAATTATTTAAACAAAAATATGGCCACATGTGAGGCGATAGATGACAATCTCTCAAGGAATATCCCTCGATAAATCTTCTGTCCGAATTTAGATGAGATTAGAGTAAATTAAAATAACATGAATGTTGCATATCAATAGGATTATTAGTTTTTGTATGCCCAAACAAACAAAGAAAACTTACCTGTGTATAATATTGGTAAGAAGTTATCTTGGTAAGAGTAACATTCAAATTGAATCGTAATACGCTATTAGCCTGCGGTTTGTTATACCTAATAAGTATATATGTAGCTTCTAGAAACTGTAACAATGATTTGCGACTTTTTATATATTTATGTGATGTAAATAAGCATTGCTTTTATCTATTTTGGAGATGTATAACCGACCAATACAAGCTCGGTCTGGAATGGACATGAAAAAAAAAACAATTATCATAATTATTCTTTGTTTTTTAGTTCAGCTTAGTTTTTTCGCGCTAAAAGTTCGGAATTCAGAGATATAAGACACTGAAACTGAGACTGACTTTGACATTTATGTATACTGATAATTTTCAATTTCAATTTTCGTTCAGTTTTTAAGTTTCATAATATTTAGAAGAGGTTTACAAAGCCTTAAGTATGAACTGCAGTTTTTGGTGTGCCTATCCCATAGGTACACCAAAAACTGTACACCGAAAATTAAATATAGGTGACATGTTATGTTTGTAAAAAAATGAATGAAACTACGTAAATTATGTTTAATTTTTTTATTTTAATGAATATTATCTTTAATATGTGGAATTATTATATGCCACGCCATAGTTCATACACCATGTAGATTCTCCGTTGAAAAAGTGAGGTCCATGTTACGAAAAGTTAAAGTGAAAAAGTTCAAACGAAATCGGGTGTCAGTCGAGTAAGCAAACTACAGAGATCAGAAACTCAACCAAAATATACGTTATAGAACACAACAAGCAATATATTTGCAATTGGAGTTGCAACACGTCTAACTGACATGCTTATGTCATATATCAGGTCCTTACATATGAAATTAGCGTTTTGTCGTACTAACCACTTTGATCTGAAATATCTCCTCTTTGGTTAAGAATTCCAAATTCAAATTTATAAATTCATTTAGCTGGTACATTTGAGTTTTGAAAACAGTCATTCATTAGTTTTTTCCTTATTATTATTTTTCTTTGGCGTCGCTTATTACCGCACAATGGAAAACATAAAATATCGGTATATTTACGAGTACGAGTTCTACCGTGGCACCAGTGCTGCAGAAACAGCTCGAAGGATTAATGATGTGTACGGCGCTGGTGTCGCAAAAGAAAGCATGGTACGTTTTAGGTTTCAACGTTTTCGTTCTGGAAATTTCGACCTTCAGAACCAACCCCGTGGACGGCCGGAGACCAAAGTGGAAAATGAAAAATTAAAGGCTATTGTGGAAGCGGATCCATCACAAAGCACTTCAGAGATAGCTGCAGGCTTCGGGGTTAGTGATAAAACTATTTTAATCCACTTGAAGCAAATCGGGAAAGTAAAAAAACTTGAACGACGGGTACCTCATGAATTGAGTGAATCGAACTTGCAAACACGCGTCGACTGCTGTGTTACTTTGCTCAACCGACACAATAATGAAGGGATTTTAAATCGAATGGTTACTTGTGATGAAAAGTGGATACTGTACGATAATCGGAAGTACTCGTCGCAATGGCTGAACCCTGGAGACCCAGCCAAACCCTGCCCTAAACCAAAATTGACTCAGAAAAAGTTACTTCTTAGTGTTTGGTGGACAAGGGCTGGTGTCGTTCACTACAGCTTTCTAAAATCTGGCCAAACGATTACGGCAGATATCTATTGTCAGCAACTGCAAGCCATGAAGGAAAAACCAGCTGATAAATAACCGAGATTGGTCAATCGCTCTAGGCCACTGCTGCTTCACGCCAACACAAGACCACACACTGCAGAACAAACAACCACTAAATTAGATGAGCTACAATTGGAATGTTTGCGACATCCACCGTACTCCCCGGACCTTGCTCTAACAGATTACCATTTGTTCCGGAATTTGGACTACTTCTTACAAGGAAAAAAATTCAACTCCGATGCGCCAGTCCAAACCGCTTTCAAAGAGTTTATTGATTCTCGCCCCCATGGCTTTTTTAGTAAAGGGATCAATGAGTAGTTCATTCTATAAGATAGAAAAAGTGCATAGATAATAACGGTGAATACTTTGATTAATTAAATATATTTTCGCATTGCACACCTCTTCTACAGCACTGCGCAACCGGCCCTCCAGCTCATCGACACTGGCGCCCTACCACCTTACCGTACCGCAGGAGATCCTTCTTTATACGTAGTCAGAAGAAATATTTAGTAAATAAATAAATATAATTATGCACATATATATTTAATCGTTAAATCTATTCATTAAATCAATTGGATATTAATTTGACTAGCCTGTTGGTGTGGTTGGTAAGATACTTGCCTTTCACTTTTAGCTGCCCTCGCCTGCCCCCCCTGGGTACGCCCATAATAGGTTCTAATAAATATGCGGAATCCAATTTGGAAGGTATAACATAGCAATGTATTATTCTCAAAATTATAAAGGTGATTAAATATATATCACCGAAATTATAAACTATATATCAAGTTAATGGTATACAATAAAATATAATAATGTTCAGACTATTAATTTTAATTAACTAAAAATAATTATTTTTATCATATTTGTGATGTGTTCTTTTGTTTAACTTACCAATTATCGTTTAGAAATCTGCCGCATATAACATTTTAGTATTTGTATTTTTTATCTGTATTATATAATTTGTATTTCGCACAATGGAAATAACGAATATAACACTACTATTATTCACTATTGTAAACATTGCGCGCTACTTCTTCAACATTCTAGTCTGAAGATCATCAGCTAAATGGCTACATCAGATAATTTCTGTCTCGTCAGGTAATTGATGTTGCAATACGTCGAATGTTTTATGTGTTGTTTAGAAATAGTCGTACATGTTTATTAACTTCTCTCATATAATCATAAAGTTAATCAAATTGTTATTAAGTAGTTTTAGAACATTGAAATGTATTATATTGTTATCAGTATTGATCTTTAAATAAAATTCAAGCTTATAATTGTTGTTTATTTCATACTAGCTGGACCCGAGGTTTCAGACAGTGTTTGCCTATTTTCAAGAAGTTGGTATCACACATTTGTGGCCAGCACATAGCCCCGACTTAAACTCCACTGAGCATGGATGGGACGAACTGGAACGACGTGAACGTTAGCGGAATCCGCCGCCAATCACGCTACGTCAAATGAAAGAAGCTCTAATAGAGGAATGGCAGAATATTACGCAGCATCGCTTCAAAAACCTAGTAGAAAGTATGCCAAAATCGCATAAGAGCCGTATTGCGAACTCGAGGAGGCAACACAAAGTACTAAAATTCGTGAAAACGACATATCTGTAACCAATCTACATACATAAAAATACTAGAAAAACTACGCATTTTTATTTTATTTTTATTAAAAATAAAAAGCTTGAATTATTTTTTTTTCATTTTCATTTAAGCTCATTAAAATATGCTTTAATTCGGCCTTATTCATAAGCGTTGCTTAGTTACTGTTTAGCTAAACACTGATTTGTCTCTTTCTGTCATTATTGATTTGACATACGAAAGAAGAAGACAAAATATTGTTTAACTAATCACCAGTTAAATAAAGTTTATGAATAAGGCGGTTAGTCTTGTTTTTCAGAAAGCTAGTTCAGATAATGTTGAAGATATTGAAGATTTTCTAACCGACCCTTTTTTTTGCGATCCAGTTTTTTTATTAAATATTCTCAGAGGTGCCTCAATACTGTCTGTATCATAAAATACTCATATTTAAAAAATAAAATACTTTATAATGAATTAACTAAGCATATGAATCAAATAAATAAACGTTTAGATTTTCCAAATATTTAAATACATGTGATATTTATTCTCTGATTGACGTTTGGGAACTTAGTTCATATTATCATATTTTCAGTTTGCAAATTCAGATGATTGTAAATTTATTAATAATGACTATTCTATTTCTGGAGGAATTACTATAATGCCTAGTATAAATAATAATCTAATCGTGAATCAAATTTATTAACAGAACTCTTTCCTTACTTTCTGAATGTAATGCCAAGTTGTTATTTGGGCAAATCAATATTGGCCATAAATAAAAAAATGAATAGATGGATTTATGTACAATCCAATATAAATAAATCAATTATGAAATGTAATGATGATCCAATATTGGCGCAAGTATAATCAAATTAACCGAAAATTGTATTGGTTATTCCAAAACTATTCAATTATTGGTAACGAGTACATTACATTTTCTATTAAATATAGGTATAAGCTTTGATATAATAAAAGATGGTTGCTGCCGAAAGGACATATTTAATAAAATCTTACCACACTTAACGCCAATTTCGTTAAGCAATTTTAACTTAGATTCCTTAAAATATGCGAATCATCAGATTAAATAATCTTCAAATGTAATCACATTTATTTAATTATGACTCATACTATTTCACATTTACTTATAATTTAATTGTATTAGGTTGGGTTATAGGTCCGTAGTGTAGATTATTAATTATAAATTATTATTAATTGTTAAATTTATTGTAAGTGTATTTGAATGTATGAATTAAATTTAATTAATATGGATGTGTTGTAAGAAAGTAAAAAATATTTTATCTATTTAAATTATCATTTAAATAATAAATATATAATAAACATCTCGACAGGCAACGCTTACTTATTAGTAGCCGTCATTATCGAAAGTAGGCGGCGCCTAGGCGGCCGAGGATATTTATCGAGCATTGCGCACGCGAAAGGTCTGACCCGTCCCGGGTCCCGGGTCCCTCAAAGAGCCGCACCCGACGAACTGATCTGAGAAAACACTGTTTTGCTGCAGCCGACCGAAAAGAGGTTACTTAGACTGCGTCTACCATCCACGACCGCTGGTCGCTCGCTGGACTTTCTTGAACGGGGTCTTATCCGGTGGGCTTGATCATGGGAGTATACGCAATCACAGACTGGAACGCGAACACCACGCATGCATCGACGCCAACCAAAACGCTGGAATACCTCACCTCAAGACAAAAGGCAAGGTGGGAGCAGCTAGTGCAGTACATTCTTCCCGACTGTACCGGCGTTCATTGCGTTTGGCCTCTACTACTACTTATCCTTAGGTGAAGTGAAGTAATTTGTCTTCCCGGCAAATATAAAAAAATAAGTGGGTGGTACCTAGTCAGATGATCTTGCACAAAGCCCTACTATCAAGGAAAATGGTGTCTATAGATAAATATGAAGCAACGGAAGAAGTAGGTGGCTACATGAGTAACGAAATACAAGCCGCGACGTCCACCTGAAAAAAATAGGAACTGGGAGAGAGATGGTGCACTGAGAAATGGTCAAAAGGAATGCCACAATCAACAAGGCGCTCTTCATAGCCCAGCTACACCGCGTGAAAGATGCTTTTCGACTGAAGAGACCGCTTCGACAAGGTCAATCATATTCGTTCACAATTACGCCAGGCCGAAGTCGTCAAAGCCGCACTCCAAGAGCTCGAATGGGAAGCCCATTCAGCATTCGCCATATTCTCGGGACCTTGTACCAACAAATTATCACCTTTTTCATGAAAATGACCTTAAAAACTGGCTTAAAAACTTCGTCGATTAAAACGCTATAAACTTATTACCCAATCTATTATTTCTATTTTTATACTTAGCCCATAAATTATACCAATATTTTAAAAATCGTCAAGGTAAGTATTGTATACCAATATTTCATGAAATAAAAGTTCATTTGAGATAACTAATATATCAACATCTGAAGAAGATAATAAATCGGTAAAATCATAACCAAATTCTACTAATTATAAGCCTTATAGGACTTGTATATGAAGTTTACTCTTCCTCTGGAAGAAATAATAATTTCTAATTTCTATTAAAAGCAAGAATAAGAGTATTTTTAGAATATTTTTTTGTTATAGAAATTAGATTGCTTCCAGAAGAATTAACACTCATGAATAATTTATTTACAATTATAATTTTATTTAGATACAATTATAATTTTATGGTCTTACCTTGTCGTTCTATATTATGTGATTGATATAGCTAACTAATTCAATTAACAAATTTAATATAATTTTATAGATTTAAGGACAACAGTCTCTTTGCCGATACATATTTTGGTAAGGCAGCAGAAAGTAATAGAAAAAATTTACATCACTTCTAATCTTAAAAGAAGGTGAAAACTAAACAATTTAATGCAAATATTATTAAACCCTTAATATGGAATGGGAAACCTTAAAAGTAAAAGTATCTACAATCTACATAATTATATTACTCAGAACAAAAATATTACTTGGGAAGTTATACTCCGGAAAATTTTGACAACCGATTTATATGAAACAAAAACTAAATGGCGCCTTGTAATACTTCTTTTAATAACTCGCAAATCAACTTTGAAAGAGGCAATTTTATTGAAATCACAGACAGACACTTCAGTTTCATTTATTTGTTTAGATAGATGATAAATAGATTCGTCGAAATGGCGCTTAAAAATTACTGGAAGAAACAAATGACATTCTTGTTTAATTAAAAATTAAAAATAAACAGTCTGTTTTATCTCGGTAGAGCTTTGTGCAAGCTCATCTGGGTAGGTACCACCCACTCATCAGATATTCTACCGCAAGACAACAATACTTAGTATTGTTGTGTTCCAGTTTGAAGGGGGAGTGAGACAGTGTAATTAAAGGCACATGAGACATAACCTTAGTTCCAAAGGTTGGTGGCGCATTGGCAATGTAATGGTTAACATCTCCTACAGTGCAAATGCTTATGGGCGTTGGTCACTTATCATCATTTTCTTTATGCTCGTCCGCCTACCTATATAATAAAAAAGAGATATTTTTGGAAATGGATCAGTTGGTTGGTTTTAGTAACTCGCAAAAATCCATATTATTAACTTTTAAAGAGCCAGTTATTTTGAAATCACTGACAGACATTATACCATATTTATAATTTTTCAAAAATTTTCATATTATTTTAGGATAAATTGGTAATATATAATAATTACTTATATTAACTATAAATTTTAGATTTCTATTTGTGTATTTTGTAATGAGTTCCGGAATTATAAACTTAGTCAGCAATCGAATTCCCTTTAAATTCATTTTTAATTTTATCGGAAGTCAAAATAATTACCAATTTGTATGTGAGAATTGTTTTTATAAACCTTGGTTTAATTTGTAGTTTCTCTTTTTTTAAATAAAAATATATGATAATCGGGCTTGGCTTCCTAATAGCTCGCGTCGATCTAGGAAAGGATGTAATTATTTTGTCATTCTCCAGTTAGAATCCAGTAACTTTATTGGTGTTAACCTTGAACGGGTGCGGGGTGTGGGACTGATCTTCGGGGGTTGCTGAATGCTATTCACCAACCTGTCCCTAAATATGCTTAAAGTCCAGAATGGCTTGGGTAATTACCGTGTGTAAAATCTTCACCAGTTTCATCGGCACGTCTTCATTGTATGACGCGTGATTGCACTCACTACGTCGGATACGTTATCGTGCAATTTTAGCCTTCTTTTCACTTGTTAGATGAGGAAGACCACCCGGTAATCTAGGCAGAAGGAATACAATTTGATTAAATTATATAATTAAATGATAACAATAATTTTTTGAAATAAAAATTAAATTAAGTCTTTCCCTATCGATCTGTTTGTTATCTCAGTAGAATTTACGATTATATTTGCAATATGTTTGCGATTTCGAAAGCCTTATTTCATAATTACTAAATTATTGATTGGTGTACGTCGTGGGGCATGCGCGAATCTGGCCAAGTACGGGCGGGCGAGGCCGCATCGCTTGACATTGTAATGCTTCTGTTACATGAGTGGTATAAAGCAAAAAATAAACTATTTACTTAATTATATTAGCTAATATAATCTATAATAAAGCCACAAAATGGTTCTGGAGCTTTTTCTTCTCTTTCTGTCAACCAATTAACATTTTATAGAGCTATCATTAAAAAAAAAATTGGAAAGAAGCTTAGTAAGAAAATGTTCAAAACATTCATATTAAATGTCTTACTCAATTTAAAAAAAAAAAAAAGATAATAATTTTCGAATTATTTTAAAGACCATTCGTTTCTAGTTTTGCATTATTATGGATTATTTGGTAAAACAGTTTTTTTTAAATAATATCTTACGTCAAAATACCTCGTCCTAAAAAACGATTATAAAAAAAACTGTTTCTAATCAATACTTAATATTATACAGAGGAAAAATAATTTTAATTGAGTTTAATAATTTAAGTAAAATTTAGATACTTTACGTATAAGTAACATGGGCGATATTTTATTACAATAATAATAAAATGCACGCGATCGGACACAGCTGGTATAATTAAAATGCAATTAATTTGTTATTATTTAATGACAAATTATAATTGATAGATATATAAGGTAAAGGCACCGAATTTTTAGGTGTTTACACTTTAGCTTAAAAGAACATTAAAAAACAAGCATTTATTGTAGCTTTCTGTAGATTTGACTTGGCAATTTTACTCTTGAAAATAATAGAAGTTGGAAAATAAAAATAAAAATTTGTGAACACTGTAGTTTACTTGTGTCAGTATTTCGGAATTAGATACTAATCATAGAATAATAACGCGATAGTGTCATACAAAGTTTCGCTCAAAATTGAAGTCACTAGAATTAATGTGTGTGTAAGTGTCACGTATGTTACATACACCGACACATACGACCGAATTATGTTGCAAGTGAATACACATTTTCCCCATAAAGTGAGGAAATTGATATTGTTTGAACTTGAATTATGAAATATATTTTTTTGCATTTAATTAATTTGAATTATTACGTAGGTTGTATTCAGATGTGACAATTTGTCAGACAATAATATTGGACATTATTATTTTTTCATTAAAATTAATTAAACAACGCTGAAAAGTTTTTGCTGAATATTCTTCTCTTCGATTAAGTTGTATTTTATCTATCCATCGAGTAGCAGCAATTGAATTCGAAGGAAAGCTAAAAAAGATTACAATTAATCAATAAGTATTATAAGTATATATTGCAAAATTATTTATTTCATTTTAGCTTTTATTATTATAATGATCTCTTTTTTTTAATTTATATTGTAATATTATTTAGTATTGCATTTATTTTATGAATAATCATAAAGAAAAAAAGAAATAGTTGAACAGTATTAATGTTTTATACGCAACTTAAAAAAGTTAAAATAATAATTTATATTTATTTATTTTTATTATTTAAAATATTAAGCAATCGTGGTAAATATATTTTCCATAGCTGGTAATTTTTTTTATTGAAATGGCGTCTTTTGTTTACAAATTCTTTTAATGTTTTGATGAATGTATTTTAGCTAAAATTATAAGTTGCCAAATAGTAGTTACGTGTGAAATGTGATTTTTATATCCTTAATTATTTTATGTGGAGAGTAAAAGGGTGTCACACACCCTTTTACTACACAGTAAGTCATTTTTTAATAAATTGCGCGAGATGTTTACTATGACACTTTATCGTGACAACTGACGTGACGTCAACTGGATTGAGACTAGTCACAATTTGAATGACTTCAATTCGCTTGGGCTTACACTCCTTCTAAGCGTTTTTATTCTATGGTAGTAATAGAATTATTTCGACATATAAATACATCGAATAGCATTTTATAATATAAGTCCTACTAATCTCGGTCATCACTCCTTAGTATTATACAGGCTAAGTATATCGTATAATTAATTTAATAAAGATAAGTCTATTAACTTACTTAGTTAAAAGCTCAAAAGTTAAATGGAAGGAAGCTGTTCTTGTTATTAAGATTATTTAATGTCAATTTTCTTTTTTACGTTATATTTCTTGTTGTTATAATTATTAGTACGTAAATAAAAGATTATTTTACAAAATCATTTTGTATGTATAAATCATATTGTACTTTATTATTGCATTTGTATGCTGTGACTATCTATGCTGTAAGTGGAATTATGTGTAACCAATTAGCCTAAGGCTTTATCTATAATGTAAAATACATATAATATTGTTGGTGGTTTAATTATAAATAAATAAAACACGCTTTTGACTATTAAGCATTTAGAGTATTAAAAAGCAAAAGATTTTTCACTTTTCACAATGCTTAATTGCAATATCTTAGGTCAAGAACTTTTTTTATTTCTCTTTCCAATACAATGAATTTATAAAATACCTAAATAAATAATTGATCTGTTATTACTAGTAAATTCGACGTCAAAATATACCTCGGAAGTATATTTTAATATTAAGTGTTTATTAAGGTACTCAAGCCCTAAACCAGAAGGGAGTAATCATAAAACCGCCTTTAATAAAAAAAACACAAGTCCTATGATATTTTATTTCGTGGCGAAAATCGCCATATATGAAGAAACTAAAATATTCCCCGCTTAGTTCCGTTATTTTCACTGTAATTAAGTTATTAATTTAAACAAAACTTATGTAATTTCGATTAAAACAACACAAAAGTAACAACTAAAACACTACTTAACAAATCGTAGTTCTCATGTGCACAAGGTGCAAAATAAATGAAAAAGGCGTTTGAGACAGCTGATACCCCAAAACTAAACAAATATTTCAAAACGTGCACTCATGAAGGAATTCTTTTGCTTATATAAACACGAACAGAAAAAATATTAATTGCATCAGGTAACAAGTAAGCTGGTGCCAATTTTAGAACTCCTCGACTTTAGCCGCCTTTACCTTAAATATGTTGTGAGAGCTGAATTATTTGTTATATAAATATTATCAAATAAAATGTATTGCTATACATTTTATTTTTTTATTTTTATTTAATTTAAAACTATTTTGTAAATAATAAAGAAATTAATTGCGAGTCACTGTTCATATAAAATTTCCGAAGTATTAATTTATGCGACGCCTTGTTGAGCGCATGCTAAAACCTATTTTTGTCTATATTTAGTCGAGCCATGGGGGAATTTCAATTAATAAATGAACTCTTTATCGCAAACGTTACCGAAATAAACGTAAAAATATAAGTAATTTAAAAATATATTTAATCAATAGTAGGTTATTAGTACTTACCTAATGCAACAATTTTTATGAAACGAGAAGATGTAACGGTAACACAAAATATCTTAGCATTGATATATGAGTAAATTATATGAACGTATTATTATTATTATTATATTATTATTAACTAAATCGCAAGTTATCTGGATAGAAGCACAATATTAACGTCTAGACAATATCGGATCCGAACCAAAAGGAAAATTCGTCGGCAAGTTAACACGTTCACTGCGTAACTGGCGAATTAAATCTCGTACGACACCCGAACTCAGTTCGCTGCGCCGGCGAAAAAGCTAGCTAAAGCTTCTCGCTGATGCGGCACGAATTTCCCCTACAAATGTCATTGTATTGACCCTTCGTATGCCGCATCACACACAATGAGAAATGCTGTATCTGCCGCTGATTTTAACGGGTGAAAGAGAAAGAAAAACCTACACAGACAGATTTTTGCTGTCTCTTCCATTGGTCGTACGCTATGATTTAGTAAAGCCAGATGTCTGAGCTTTATTTTGACAACATTATCGAAAGTTTTATCAAGGCTTTTTGGTAGGCAAATGGGCCACTTAATGGTAAGTGGACACCACCGCCCGATCGTAAGAAATGTTAACCATCGCTTACATCACCAATAATAAGCAGAAACAGGAGTAGGAACTGCAGGCAATCATGAACTAAAAGGAATTTGAGCTCTCTTGGTTTTAGCAGCTAAAATGACTAATGTATTAATCTTTTTTATAGAATAATAATTTCTTATAAAACTTAATAAATAAAAAAAACTGTAATCTCCCACAATTAACTATTCAATAAATGAATATTAAAGAGTTAATATTTTGATAATAAATAATTAAACAATAAGAAATCAAACCTAAGCCTCAACCTAGAAAAAAATCGAATTATAGGTTTAATAATTAATGAAATGATTTAAAAAAACAAATGATAGAAGTAAAATAATAAAACGATTTAAATTTAATTCAGAACTTATATAACTTTTTCTATAAAAAATAACATAAGAAGAAATTAAAGAAACAAATATTACAAACAATAAAGATATTCAATTTAATAAAAGAGAAACTACAATATTTATAGAACTAAAAGAAATAATTAGTCATTCTAAAAAAAGAGCTATATTACTACTAACTACTGGTAGTACTAGTAGATAACTAAGTTTATAAGAATTAGTTGATGCTTCGTTGTACGCATGCGTCCCAGCCTTGGACGACGATCCCCGGGCGAGCTGCATCGATCGAATTTCTAGTGCTTACGAGCTACTATGTTATGCCTCAAAGAGATTTAATTTCTTGTATATTTTAAATATAATTAAATTAATAAATATAGTGGACACAATACAATGTCAACCTCGTTGGTCTAGTGGCTAGATATAAGGCCGCAGACCCGGGTTCAATTCCCAGGTCGTGCCAATAAATAGTTATTGGGTTTTTCTGTCAGAAAATTCTTAGTAGCAGCTCGGAGTCTGGAAGTTGGAAGTGTGTACACTCCCGTGCCTCGGAAAGCACGTTAAGCCGTTGGTCCTGCGCCTGAACTCTTTGCGGTCGTGTCGGATTGCCGTCCCATCGGATTATGAGAGCTAAGGAAAAGAGAGTGCACCTGTGTTTGCGCACACACTTGTGCACTATAATATCTCGTGCGCAGTTGGCTAATCTCTCTTGAGATTGGCCGCCGTGGCCGAAATCGGTCTGGAGGACCTTATAGTGGACACAACACTAAAGTTTGATTCTACTAATTTTCTTTAAATTAGTTTTCATGGTTTTGTTTTTTTTAAGATAATAACGTGTTTCCCAAAATTAACGCAAGATTTGAAATTGCCGCCATTTTACAGTTGGGAGAATTGAAAAAAGAATTATTTGATAGGTGAGATATAGTATAGGGTTAGTAAAAATGGAGAGTTATATGATACAACAACGTGTTTCTATTATTGAACAATATTTAAAAAATAGTGAAAGTTTGGAGGACGCTCCTCTAAAATTTTTTACAAAATATGGTCAGAATAGTGTTTTGACCTCGTCAACTGTAAAAAGATTAACTGAAAATTTCAGGGAGACTGGATCGCTTGGAGATTGTAAATTAATTATAAATCTATGACGTGCAAATAAGATTCTGCAATTTAATAGAATATATATTCTAATAAAATATTTTATTTGATAGCTACCTGTGATATATCGAAACGTCTATATCGAGTTTCGTATCGATTGACACCGCAAAGGGCGGACATGCGCATTTGAGTCTATTCGCTCCGTTCTGGAAAATTCCATGCGTCCTATAACGTCTCTGACAATTTTCTCATATACTAAGAATTTTAAACTTGTAAGAATGTTCAACTGCCATAAAAAGGTTAAGCTGTCCAATTAACAAAATATTATCAAATAATCTGTTTCTCCTAGGCCATCGTCTATCTGGGTGATAATTGATACAGTGATTTAAAAAAACTAAGAGGCTAAAATCAATAACATATTCCATAAAATTTATAATTTAAATCAAAGTTTAAACGAATACTAACAAACAAAGCAAAATTCCGGTTCCTAAGTATGGATTATTTGATGCGTGGGCACATGGACAACGATTGGTGTCTATGTTTAGCTTGGTCCGGGTGGGGCGCATGGTACCTAGGCGTGGCTTATCGATTGGAAACGCAAGTACAGTGTTCTCGTATTAAATTGAAATATAAATTGCAAGAACATTTTTGTAATCAAGCTTTTATATACATTACATTTACAAAAATTGGGCAGTTCCTTTGTCTGAAGGTAGATAGGCCACCAAAGCTTATAGACATTGGCGTTGTAAGAGATGTTAACCATCGCTTACATTGCCAATGCGCCACTAACCTAGGGAACTAAGATGTTATGTCCCTTGGCCTTGTGCCTATAATTACACTGGCTCACTCACTTTTCAAACTGAAAAGTCAACAATACCAAGTACAGCTGTTTTGCGGTTGAATATCTGATGAGTGAATGGTACCTACCCAGACGACCTTGCACAAAGGTCTACCACCAAGTAACTTTCAACTCCATAGGATCCGTGGAAGTGGTTCTTATTCAGCTTACAAGATTTGATATAAGCAAAGTAACAAAAATACATTACAAATTTAATAGCTTGTTGCGAAAGATATTTAAAGTTATATAATTTTCATATATGTTTACTATTTATTATGTATAAAGAAAACGTATTTCGCTATTGTCATGTGTACCACTTAATTGGTAGTGTCAATGTTACCTCAACGTGACCCTCAATTCCTACAGATTTATTGTTGTGTTCGAGGAGAGTTAGCTTTCATTCCAAGAATACCATCCATGAGAATATGTCATCGAAATTCAAAGTATATAGTTCTCTCTTAAAGTACGCTTCTCCATGACAAGTATATATTACAAAATACATGTCTAAGCGTATGAAATAAAAAATCGTATAATATTTTGTATTTTTCAATGTCAATGTCAAAATCCTTTATTCATAAAGAAGCGTTGCACTAGTTCAATGATTGTCAAAAATCTACCACCGGTTCGAAAATAAACCTACCAGGTCTAAAAACAACCGGCGTAAGAATAATATATTAGGTCCTTACATATGAAATTGGCGTACGGGAGAAATATAAAGTCTTTTTTTTTTTTCGTAAAATATATTTAATTAATCAAAGTATGCAGTGTTATCTATGCACTTTTGTCATAGGTAGTTCATTGATCCCTTTACTAAAAAAACCATGGGTGCGAGAATCAATAAAGTCTTTGAAGGCGACTTGGACTGCCGCATCGGAGTTTAATTTTTTTTCTTGTAAGAAGTTGTCCAAATTCCGGAAAAAATGGTAATCTGTTGGAGCAAGGTCCGGGGAGTACGGTGGATGTCGCAGACATTCCAATTGTAGCTCATCTAACTTAGTGGTTGTTTGTTGTGAAGTGTGTGGTCTTGCGTTGTCGTGAACTGCCGTGCACAGACATGCTTACTTGTCTATATAATATAATTTATATGATGCTTCGTTGTATGCATGCGCTTATTTCTAGTGCTTACGAGTAAAGGACAATAAAAAAAACAGATTAAAGGTGTATAATATATTAAATACTATTGATGCGTCAGTCAGTCATTTTGTTATATACTAAGATAATAAAATGATGAATTCAAAGAAAACAACACTGAAGTTTCATTCTTTTTATATTCTTAAAATTTGTTTTATAAACAATAAAAACAAATTGTTAATTTCTTTTTTTTTTAAATAATACTTACATTAACCTACCTAGTTTACAACACACGTGCATAATTGTAATTTGTTAATATTATGTACAAAAAGTATTATCTTGTTTTGTCTAAAATCTATTACTTTGTTTTGTGTAAAAGGAAACTTAGATAGTTATATCTATTATATTTACGGCTAAAATTGTTATTATTATTTGTTTATACTTCCCGGGAGGGCAATTTTTTCTACACTTGTACAGCAGGAGCAGTGGTTGTGGCGTGAAAAAACACCGCACCTTGTCCAGAACTCACGAAAAAAACACTGAATTTCACGAAAAAAAATCACATAAATTTAATAACTTTCATTCATATGTCACAAATTATTGTACACTAAAATTATAAAAAAATAATAAATAATTTATACATTGTTTCCCACACATTTATGTTTAAAAAAATGTTATCTTAATAATAATTGTATACCTATTTGAATTAAAGACGAAAAACACAAAATCCGAAATCCAAGTCTCATTAAAAAAAAAGAAGAAAATAACCAACCGCCATACAAATAATTATGTTTTGTCTTATGAAACCCGATTATATGACAATACAGAATATGTTATAAATTTACTAATTGTATTAACATACATAATAACGAAATTACATTGATTTTTCATTTAAATTGTTTCTTGCCGGTTCAACTCGGTAGAATCTACATTTCGAACCAGTGGTAGCTTAAATTTCTTTCGTTCCTGTAACATAATATTCAAAAGTACTAAGCCTACTTAAACAAAGAATATTTAGATTTTATAAAATTAGTGAGTAAGTCGACTCCTAAGGAAAACTCCATCCATTTTATAGTTAACTAATGAATTATATGTGTATCAGTTTTAAACTTACTATTTTTTTGCATACAATTCATCTGTTACATAAATGCAGTTTGATGAAGCTTCTATATTGCAAATGTATCGATTAATTTGATGCGTTATTGGGCACGCGTAAACCTATCGCTGTCTCTTTTTAGCTAGGTCCGGGTGGGCGGTACCCAGGGCGTGGCTGCATGATGTTCTAGAAGTATTATGCAATAAAGAAAATAGAAATGGCATGATTTATTAAATATATAATACTACCTGATAGCGCAGCTTCGCCCGCGTATAATTTTTTTTGTGACAAATATCTTTGTTCAGTTCTTTTTTATAATGAGGAATTGAAATAAATGAAAGTTACAATTTTACAAAATATGTAAATTATTAGAAAGCCATCAGTATTCTGTTAAACTTAAGAATATGGGTAGCAGATCTTCCCATATTAGTAAATTAAAAGGCAGCATCTTAAATTCGGGAACGACGGCTGTATGAAACGGAAAATGAAAAACGGGAACTATATACTTTGTAATTTTAAAATTAACTTTTCTCTTTAAAACAAGTTCAAAACTATCTCACCGGTGGACCAAGGTTCGGTTAATTAGGTTACCTGTTAATTTTGCCAAAAAATAATGAATAATTACTCAATTTCCACATTCATTTTGTTAGTCATTAAGGAGTTCCGTTGTTTGCCTTCCTTTTTTCACTCGCTGGAATAACGCTTTTTTTCGTTCCTCCATATAAAGTTGAGGGAGGATTATATAAGAATACACACTAAAAACCAGCGTTCACCACTCCGTCTTTTACCCAGACGTAGCCGACGGTTGGTCTATCTGTGCGGGCCGACATTACTTGGGAATTTCCCGGGTACAAGGAACTAAGCCCCGGCAGCGTGTTCATCGGAGCTGACTCCTGTGTTAACTCATATGTTCCAACTTTTTTTTTTAGGATATGTGCCGTAGGCTTGAATAGGAGCTAATGTGCAAGCGGTTCGTAAAAAAGGGGGGGTTACACACAGTAAATTGGTGGTATGGTATTGGTGGTAAAAAATGGAGTAACACTATAGTTAACCAGTTACCAAAATAAGTACATTACAACACATAATTCTGTACTTTTAGGGAGTTGTTGCTCCTATATAGAAGCTAAGAGAAAAATAAATCATGGAAAATGAAAATTTCAAGTTTCATAAAATTCAATAATGTCGTTATACTACTGGCGACAATAATGGGTACATTACCATAGATCATATAATACTATATTAGTACAGATATTCAATCCCATACAAATATTTGGATATCGCTAATTTGGGCTACTCAGCAAGCTTTTTTATTTCCTAAAATGCACAATAGATAACGTAATGGAAGCGCTCGCGCAGTACTAAATTCGAACGCCCAACGTATCGCGTTTTGTAGCATTTGGTAGGCATGGTATGAACAAGGTAGGCACGGTATGAAGGTAAGCCGTGTAAAAGAACTTCGCTCCAATTATTAAGACTAAGATACAAAATAGTATTTTTACCTGAGGCTATGTGACTACAAACTTGGTAATAGATACGTGGTTCTCTCCTCCTGGGACCTAGCGTAGACTGTATACTTAATAGGAAATAAAAAAAATCATTATAAGATAAAAATCGTATGTTGTACATAATGTTTTGTTTTCATTATGAGTAAAAATCGTATAAGGGCTGGAGATGATGAGCGGTGATGGTATATAAAAAAGTGAAGGTTTCAAAATGCATTTGGTGTTTTTAATGTTTATAAAGCTTGCTTTGAATATGCATCAAAAATCGTAATTAAATCATTTTAACATGTGACTTACATCAACTATTTTTTGATGAAGTACAGGTAATATACATATGGTACATATGGTCTCAATTCCAAATGGGAGTACGAAGATCCCAGTGTTTCGCCTGTACTACACCAAAAAACATAATCGCTTCCTTACACGATATTTTAATGCTTTTTTGTTTGATTTTCTAGATATGGTCAAATTGTTTCATCCTCAGCATCAGCACGTTAATTTTGATTATAAATGTTGATTATAAGGGTTAAATAATCTATAAACATAAATAAAATTGTAGTAGACAGACACTTTATTATGATTGCAAAACAACTGTCTCTATTAAAGTTAATAGGGCTATTTTTGAGACACAATATACGAGGTGTGTCTGTTTGTCCGGGCTCATCTTAGAAACCGCTAAAAATTACAAATTGAAATGAGTGAATTATTATATGAAAATGTTTTTCATGGCTCCATTATTTCTTTATTTCATCAAAATCGCTTGAGTCTATCAAACGTTATAAAAACTTACATACTTTTGTTGTTTATAATATGTTGCAACGTTTAGCCGATAGATGGCGGTGTGCTAAATAAGTCAAATGTTGTTGCCTGTCTGTCACCTGATTGTTTTGAGTTTTTTTCTTATAATTCATTACTATATTTTTTTTTATGTTAAAGCTTAAGAAGAAGAAGGTTTGCAATTTTACTTGTTGCTGTTTTACCTATGGGTAGCTGTGGGTATATGTAGCATGTTCACGGGTAAGTCATGCAAAAGATGTCATTTTCCTAGCAAATGGAATTACTACACCTAATATAGTAAATTATATAATAATACTTGCACTAATATAATAAATAAGGAAGGTTGTGTGTTTCGTGAATATTTTTTACTTCTTCATGATTTATCACAGCTAAAATATGACATAATTAACAAATTTTAAGTTTTTATCCCGTTTTACTGCGGATTGCGGACGATTCGGTAATCGATAATAAATTAAAAATTGTTGTAATTTATAATTAAAGTTGTATACATAAATATATATCTATATTTATATCAACATCAACTCTAATGTTATTAGAAGAAGAATACATCAAATGTATTTGTGAATTAAGACTTATATTATTTGTTTGTTGCATAATTTCAACTAAAGGTCTTACGGTTAATGAGTCTACTGTTTAGTCGTTGCATAGAAAAGGGAATTTGTTTTTGGGGAAAAAAAATATCAAGGGTTTATTGATATTTATTTCAGGTCCAATATTGATGTAGATATAACTATAATGTAATACATTTCAATGTTTTAAAACTACTTAATACCAATTTGATTGACTTTATGATTACATTAGAGAAGTAAATAAAAATGTACGACTACTTCTAAACTACATATAAAACATTCGACGTATTACAACGTCATTTACCTGACGGGACAGAAATTATCTAATGCAGCCATTTGACTGATGATCTTCAGCCTGTAATGTTTAAGAAGTAGCGCGCCATGCTTACAATATTGAGTTAAAGAATTACATTCGTCCTTTCCATTGTGCGATATACATATTATATAATACAGCTAAGAATGACAGATATACAAAAGTTTTAGGCGGAAAATTTCTAAACGATATTTGGTAAATAAAAAAACGCATCGAAAATCGACTTTTAAAATTAAATATTATTAGAAAAATTATCAAAGTAAATCATTTTTATTAAAATAAAATTATAAGATAGAGAAAGTATATAATTATATTTAATTTATTGTTACATATATTTCTTATTTAATACTACACCTTGATATTATCATTTAGGATAATTTTCACATTTGCGATTAATCATATTAATTTACTAATGTTGAGCGTAATCTATAGACTACGCATACCGTCACCATATTTGAACTTCTAACTTTTATTCTGCATATTCCTGAGAGCTTATCATCTTTTACTTATATCTATAAAATAATATCTCGACTACGTTTACCCGAACATAACAAAATTCTTGCAAATCAAAATGACAAGCTAAGAACTCATACTGTGAGATATCTCTAGAAGAAACCTCATACTTCATTATAGAATCATGTCAATCAATCATTTTCATGAGAATATCAGACTTATTCTATCTCTATATTCACAAAGATATCTCATTCTTACCAAAAATTCTACTTTTATCTATTATGACCAATATCATCATCACCGTGTTTATCTGGTTTTCCAACCTGAAAATGAAAAACGCCAGTTATTCTGACGAGTTTCATTCACACGTTTCATAAACGTTATAAAATATGATAAATACCAAATTTAAACACATATAGCACTCGATTTCGCGTCTCCCTGCTTGAAAGTTACTAACACTTGAGGAATCAACAGATCGTGAAACAAATTAATGGCATATAAACGATTTTTAAATAAAAATACTAAGTAATATGATTTTACATTAAACAAAGTGTTGTAGATTTTTTTTTAAAAAACTGGTATATAGTAGTAATCGGCATAAAACGGCGGAGTGTTAGCATCATCGTCATCATTCCAAAGGTATTCGGAGTCAGTCCAAAAAAATTTTGCCGCCTGCACAAACAAATTAAATGGGCGTTAATAAATATAATCATCGAAGAAATAAAATTTTAATAGTAAATAAGACCTCACCCAAGGAGTTCTTTCCCACAACTCCTCCCGCTCTAGAAGCGTCAAGTATGGCTTGACATGCTCATACCACGAGGGACTATTCACAACCTGTAATTAGTTTTTCATGTTAAATTTAAAAATATTAAATAGAAAAATTATGAATAGCTTCGATAAACAGAAAAGAATACCATGGATTCCACGCCTTCAATTTTGCTTATCTTATAATCGATGTCATAATCTTCGGCCTCCTTTCGTAGATACTTGTTGAAATCATATGGTAGTGGTGGTCCGCGAGAAGAGGCGTAAAGGTTCACTGTAAAAGTTATTATGTGTAGTTTCAAATTTATTAAAAATAAGTATAATACAATATTTTTTGCGTTAGCTACTTACGACCACCGAATTCATCTTCTAGACCCAGCTCCACCGATACATTATATCTATTATCCTCCATTGCTTCCGCGATAATTATATCTGTGTTAAAAAAAAAATTGAAATTGGGGAAAATCTTTGAATACGGCAAATGAAAATGAGGAAGATGAAAATTATCTTACCATAAGCAAATCTGCTCATGTTGTCATTCGGTGGACCCGATCCCTCTTCAGGCGGTGACTCGCCGTGGGACTCTGGTTGTACGCTATCTTCCTCTTCACTTTCGTCATTCAATGTTCCGGTGTGCTATAAAAAAAATGATCACTTTTTATTTTCTTGACTGTTCAAACCTGTCAAGGTATATCTTAAGTCAAGTATAAAATCAATCAATTTTTAATATTTTTAATATATAGTAGGTAATCGTGGAAAATATTTAAAAACTAGCGCCTATATGCATAATTTTCATCTCCCTTATAACAAATCTGCGCGGACACGTCTGCGCGTCCCCCCTCCCTCACCCCTCCCCACCCTGCTCAGGGGTTGGAAAAGGGGGGGAAAAAATCAATAACTTCTCTTAAATTTTTTATCTCAGGTACATTAGGAACTAACTTTCGTATTTATTATTTAATTTTACGAAGAAAGCATAAAAGCAATGCTCACATAATTTACAATAAAACACATTACATTTATATTTTTCGCATACGCAAAACTGAACCAGCCTTGTTTATATTTTATGAAATTCACTTGCATCAAGATATTCGCAGCGGTAATATTTATAAATTAAATTATTAATAACTCATATTAATTTAATAAATAATTTTAATCACAGACACCAGATACGTAATATAATAAATGATCGATGATAATAATGAGGAAAATAATAAAATACATACTGCTTCCGGATCGGAATCCACCTCACAATATTTTAACATTTTCACAAGTCAAAACTTCTTTATGATATGAATCTATAACAAAGCACAATTACTTGTATGGAATATACGTCCTCTCAGTCCCTTTACCGGAGCTATACTACCTTTACCCGATAGATAAGTTTGCGCATGTCTGAGTTGGACCTACGTATCTATAATAGCTTATATGGAAAACTGATTCTGTAGTTTGGTCAAATAATAAATTCTTGAGCTGTATATAATAAATGTTTTTTTTTTTATATTTAAATCAATCGCTATCAATAGCGGCTTACAATAGAGTGAAATGGCAGTGGGCCAAGGTCATGTCACATTACGAACGATAGCGTTATGCCTACCTCTAAAATGCTACAAAATGCGATCCCTTGGGCGTTCGAATTTAGTACTGCGCGAGCGCTTCTAGTTCGGTCAATATAGACATTTAAAATAACAAAAATTCCCGGAAAGCCAAATATTGGCGGAGAGCTGGGGTTTACCATTACAATTACAGTTTTAAAAATCCCCATCGATTATGATTATGAGTTTTTTCCTAAGAGTTACCATTCCTGAGATATCGCGATTCTAAGAGTCACATTAAGTCACAATCATTGTTTTGGGTTCGTTGATAAAAGCGCTAGATAATCGTTTTACTCATATATCTTCCACGTACAGACATCAATCAGTTACATTTTATTATGTTTAGACATAGATTTAAACAAAAAACAGCATAGTCAGAGAAACTAAAATACAAAGGGACCGTGAAACCGTGATTGAAACAGAGATAGTTTTCCAATGTGTGCGTATAATGTTGCCATAGTAACTACATTCTCTGTTGTGGGGGGTAAATTATTTTCAGGATTTAAATAAAACGAGATTTTTTGACTAAATTTGACGAAATTTGACTTTTTAATATTTATTACACCTTTTTTATTTAATTAGAATATTTAATTGTTTTTTCAACTACATACAAAAACCGTTGCATTGTTTGTTTTTGTTTCCGTTGTCAATTGTGCTTCAGCATCTTTATATGATATCAAGGATTTGATTAAGTTTTGGAATAATATCTAATAATTTAGTATTTCGTTTTATTAGGCACCTATTCCGTCACAGAATACGTGATAGCACTTATTTTTTAAAATTGCAACAGTGTCAGCTTCTTTGTAAATCAGCTTTAAGGTTGGTGTATCTTCCTTTTCAGACAATTGCAATTTTCTGCTGGTGGTTTTGATTTTTGCGAAATGTTCAAAATCAACACTTAAAGATGTTGATGATACTTGATTAGCATTCTCCTCAGGTGTTGCAATCTAAAACACTCAATTAAATTATTAATAAAGAATGGTCTCCACAAATATTTCTACATTAAACTCTTGAATAAAGACTCGGAATGCATATTATGAATTCAAGACGAATGTTAAATAATGTTGTCATTAGGAAGTAACAAAAAGGAAAAAGAAAAAATTAAAATAACATAACACTTGTAGATAACGAAGCACTTTAGGTTATTATTGGACTCGACAATGCACCATTGCTTAATCTTCGATATGATACAAGGGTTGTTTCTCTGTCTTTTCACTGGATTAGAATCGTTTTCTAACATAAAAATAAGCAATAAATTCAATAAAAAACACAATGAACTGTCAAGTTTGTTTCGCTACTTGAATAGCCAACCTTGATAAAATTGGTTACGCCATAAGGGACAAAAATTTGATAATTCTATCTCTGTCAATTAGCACTAAGTTCATTAAATAACGTGAGCTCCGGGTAATATTCAATTTAAAACAAAAGGAATAAGATATTTTTAATAAAATGGAGCCTATATTTTAAGTAAGACCTCTAGCAATATATGGGTGAAAACCGCATTCATTTTTTGCAGTAGTTTTTGCGTGATGCGAGTACAAAGGTACAGACAGGCAGACAAAAATTCTAAAAACTGTTGTATTGGCTTCTGTTGCTTTAATAAATACCACGTTTTCCAATATATTTAATATCCAGACATCGGCCTGTTACAATTTTTCATTTTTACGTATATACTAGACATTCACGAACTTACCTTAGGTAGTATTAAGTGGACTAATTTCTTCAAATTTGTAAGCCTCTTGGTATAAGCTAATCTAGATTTATTCTAATATGTTAAACTATGAAGTCACTACAGTCGGATTAAGATTTACTAACAAATTACTAAAAAATAATATGTCTTAGGGTTAAAAAGGCATGAGTGTACTGGTACATATAATTATTATTTAATTAGTTAATTACTGGCGGTAGAGCTTTGTGCGAGCTCATCAGGGTAGGTACCATCCACTAAGATATTCTACCCCAAAACAGCAGTACTTGGTATTGTTGTGTTCCGGTTTGATGGGTGAATGATTATGCCAGTGTAATAACAGGTACAAGGGTGGTGCATTGGTGATGTAAGCGGTGGTTAACATTTCTCAATCATTTCAATTTACGAAAATTCAATATGGGAGTGGCAAGGAGCCGTTTGTCGGTTCAGTGCCTACTCTTGTATCAATCTTGCATGGCAAAATATACAGTTTGTAACAAAAACCCTGTCCGATCCGTAAAGTGGTTATTAGGTGTCGTGAGTCGGTTCTATGTATGTTATCGTTTTTAAAATACTAAGAAAAAAAAAATAACCCGAATAAAATTAATAATGGGCACGTGTGCAATGACAGAGAGATAGTTAGTATATGTATATATAAAATAAAGAACAAGGGTATACATGACTTTTATTTGAAATCCAATATTGATGTAGTTGTAACTATAATGTAATTCATTTCAATGTTCTAAAACTACTTAATAACAATTTGATTAAATTTAAGATTACATGAGAGAAGCTAATAAACATGTACGACTACTTCTAAACTACACATAAAACATTCGACGTATTACGACGTCGTGCCTGACGAGACAGAAATTATCTGATGTAGCCATTTCGCTGATGATCTTCAGACTAGAATGTTTAAGAAGTAGCGCGTTTACAATATTGAATAATAGTAGTGTTATATTCGTTATTTCCATTGTGCGAAATACGTCGTGCCTGACGAGACAGAAATTATCTGATGCATCCATTTAGCTGATGATCTTCAGACTGGAATGTATGAGAAGTCGCGCCATGTATACAATATTGAATAATAGTATTAAAGATTATATAAAATATGTCCTGTTGTGCGCTATACATGTTATATAATATAGCTAAGAATTATAAAAACAAAAACGGTTTTAGACGGAAGATTTTTAAGTAATATTATATAAAATATTTTATATATCAAAAATCTTGTTTTTAATAAAGTAATAAGATAGACATAATCAATGTAAATAATTGTATATAAATAAAAATAAAATGGATAATAGGAACCATATAACTATATTTTAATTCTAATGATTACACATGTTATTCATTTACACACTACGTAGATATAATCATTTTGTATTTTTACGTCCATACGATTAACTATTAATTAACTGATATTTCTAGTTATCTATATACCACGCATAGTCACTATAAATGACCTTCCACTTTCGATTTCACGAAAGTTTATCATATTTTTCTTCAATCTATAAAACAATTTCTCGACTACGATTTACCCGAACATACAAACTGCGAAACAGAAATTTTCTGATGTAGCCATTTATTTAGCTGATGATCTTCAGACTGGAATGGTTGAGAAGTAGCGCGCCATGTTTAAAATTTGAATGATAGTATGAAAGATCACATATCTGTTCTATTGCACGATATACATAATATAATATACAGCTAAGAATAACAGATATAAAAATGTTTTAGGTGGAACATTTATTTATTAATTTAAATAATATATAATATTAATTAGGTAATTTCATTAAAAAAGTGAATAAACATTGAGTTATTCTATCAAATAATATGAAAAAAAAAATTGAATTTAGGGTTTTTTGATTTAGTAAAGTCGATAATACATTAAATTTTAATTAATAGAAAAACATTATAGTTATATTTAATTTCTAATGATTACGAGTAAAAATATTCTTATTTACACACTACTTTGATATTAAGTATACGGAACATTGGTAATCATCATATTTATGATGTTACTCTTTATCTATAAACTACGCATACAGTCGCCATATTTAATCTTCCAACTTTTATTCCGCGTATTCCTGAGAGCTTATCATCTTTTACTTATATCTATAAAACAATATCTCGACTACGTTTACCCGAACATAACAAAATGCTTGCGAATCAAAATGATAAGCTAAGAACTCATACTGTAAGATATCTCTAGAAGGAACCTCATATTTCATTGTAAAATCAGCTGGCACTAACATTATTAACCTACGAGAGTAATTTATTATAAAATTTATTTCTTACAACAAAATATTCAAAAACGGTATCAAAAATATAAAAAATAGCTCGTCATCGTCGAATATCGTGAATAATGTATGAAACAAAAAGTATATTCAAATTTTCATTATTGTAGTGCCTCCGATGATTTTAATGAGAATATCAGACTGCTTCTATTTATATATTCACAAAGATATCTCTTGCTTAACAAAAACTCTACTTTTATATTATTACTATCATTACGATGTTTGTCTGGTTTTTCAAGCCCAATATAATATATATAATATGTTATTCTATATATTTTCGATAAGTGAAAAATGTCAGATGTTCTGACAAGTTTCATTGGCACGTTTCATAAACGTTATATAATATTAAAAAGATTTAAGAGTCAGTTGGAAAAAATAGAACATTATTATATAATTTTTTAAAAGAGTATTCTAAACAAATAACACTACATTTTCGACAGCTGCTAACATTTGAGGGCGCACAACAGATCTTGAAAAAATCAATGGTTTATAAACAATGTTGCGATATGTGAATGCAAATACAAATTTTCATGATTTTACATTAAACAATATGTGATGAATATGTGATGTGTGATGAACTTCAACAAAACATTTTAAATAATTGCGTTGAAGTAGTGATCTTCATATGACGGAGGAGCAGCAGGATAATCATCATCGCGAACAGGGTTGTCGGAGTCATCCCAATAAAATTTCACTGCCTGCACAAACAAAGTAAGCTTGCGTTAGTAAATATATTTGAAAATAAACAATAATTCAATTGCTCCCAGTCGTACTGGAAGAAAGTATATTTTAGTTTCATTTAATTTGATTTTATCAGAGCCAATCTCATTAATTATATCACTATATTAAATTGTTTTTTAGAAAACAAGAACTCACCCAAGGAGTTCTGTCCCACAATTCTTGTCGTTCTAGAAGATTCAAGTGTGGCCTGACCTGAATATACCAGAGAGGACTATTCACGACCTGAAATTTTATTTATTTTTTAAATTAAACTTATAACATTCAAAATCATAATTAATAGTCAAGTAAACGATAAAAAATAATACCATGTGCTCTAAGCCTTCAATTTTGCTTATCTTATAATCGATATCAGATTCTTCAGCATCGATTCCTAGATAGTCGCTTAAAACAAACGGCATTGGTGGTCCGCGAGAAGAGGCGTATGGGTTCACTGTAAATTTTATTTATTTTAATTACAAAATTATTAGGAACAAATTAAAAAATTAACATATTTATTGCGTTAGTTACTTACAATCATCGTCGTCATCATCCAGATCCGACTCCATCGATAGATTGTACATATTTTCTGCGAGCGATTCCGCAATGATTTGATCTGTTTTAAGAAAATAAGATATTTTAAAAATAATAATTTTTCACATAAGAAAAATTTAAATTAGGTAGATGTAAATGTACCATAAACCGATCTGCTCATATCGTCAGTTGGTGGCGCCGATCCCTCTTCGGGCGGCGACTCGTTGTGGGGCGCTGGTTGTACGTTGGATTCCAGTTCACTTTCGCCACTCATTGTACTATGACAAAATTTATCATTTTTATTTTCTTAATTGTTCAAGTCTGTCAAGGTACATTAAACGTTCATCAAGCGCAAAATCAATCAATTCAGAATGGTAGGTGATAGCAGAAAACAATTGAATATTAGTGCGCAACCGCAAAAGCTCCCCTTCCGGCGTCATTTCTTGATCTCCTCTCACCCCCCTCAGGGTGAGAATGGGAGGTACAAAATCAATAATATCCCTTAAAAGTTTAAGCTCTGCTACCTTAGCAAAAGGATTTCGTATTTATAAAAATACCAAAAGCAATGCTCATTTACATAATTTATAATATAAAGTTTATATAATATAAAATTCGCATAATTGAGAGGCAGCCATATATTTTATAAAATTCACTTGCGTTAAAATATTCGCAGCGGTAAATATTTATAAATTGAAATATTCATACTTTCTATAAATTTTATAAATAATATTAATTCCAGACATCAGATATATATTATAAAATACGCAAAAACAAAATAATAATAATAAAATACATACGGTTTGCGGGTCGAAGTCCACGTGACAATATTTTAACACTGTCACAAGTTAAAAGTTCTGTATGATATGAATCTCAAACAAAGCAAAAATACTAATGGAAAAATACGTCTTCACAGTCCCTGTATCGGAGCTACACTGCCTTTACCTGCTAGATAAGTCTGCGCATGTCTGAATTGCACCTAGAAGCGGGAGGTACGTTCGATATGTTCTGGGTATTAGGGAATAGACAGAAAATTCCAATTACATTTTAAATATATTTTTTTTCTAAAAATCTGCGTTACTTCAGCTAGCATTTATGGGTAATAAGTAATATTTATGGGTCACAAAATATTGCCGCCAACTATAATTACCAAGTTAAATATATTTTAGATAATATTATGTAAATAAGTCACTTGTTTGGTATTTAGATATTATTTATATATCATATTGTTTATTGAAACATAAATCTCTTTACAGAGCAACAATTTTAGTTTTTCGTAAAAAACAAAAACAAAACTTTAAACAACATTAAAAGCGATTATTTCAATTAATATTTTATACAATCGTTAATAAAAAAACAAATGCATTATTTAGTGTGTTTATTATGTTTGGATAATATATATAATGTTTTCATAGAGCTGTTTGTAGCTCAATGCATTGTCACTTGCTTAAACCCATACACTTATCCAATGTGTCGCTATTTACTCGTTTTCCTGCGTAATCACTTGTTTCCGTTGAGAACGACCGATGTTGCCAATATTCTGTCATGAAGACTTTATTTTGTCCAGATTAAAGTTCAATATTTGTATGATACCGTTTTATATTATTTGAAATGGTAACAGATTATTTATTTGGTGTCTTCTAAATATCTTTAATTTCTGGAAATACGGTCATAATATATCCATATCCTTCATAATAATATGGTAGTTTTAAAACTATTACATAAAATACATAAAATCGTAATTGTAAATTTCAGATGATTTATTTGATACATTGTTGCGCGCATGTACAGCCCTATCAATATCTAAATTTAGACGAGACACATCCCGGGCGGGGTTTGCTGCATCGATTGAATTTCCAGTTTGTGCCCAGTTTGCTGTAAGTCGGTAATATTTGTGATTAGTGTTTTCGAAATAGAAAATATAAGATATCAATTTCATCTGTCCCTAAAACTTTATTTAAATACAAACCCGACTCTGAAAAAATAAATCGTAATCTTCGAGACAAATATTTAGTCTCCGGTCACTACTTAACTAGTGGTTATGTTATTAAATATATTTGCAGTATTATATAAAAATCTTCAAGCAATTCAACTGAAAATGCAATAAAAACATACTTAATAGCTCTTTATAATACGTAGACATGTATATAACTTATATTATATATATTTTAAAGTTAAAGCTGTGTTAAAGTTTCCTCTTAAATATCAGGGAGAAATAATAATAAATAAATAAAAATTTATCCATCACGCTTCCTAAAGGCGAGAGGGCAGGTACATAAGTATTAAAATATGCGAATTCCCTTATGGTGTCCGTTTTCATTATAATTATATAATATTAGTATTATTCTTAATGTCTCGACACAGTAGTACAACACGGCCCAACTATTTATATTATTTAATACTATCCCTTTTAATCATATTTTGTAACATTATTCAAAAGTGTATTTGTATATTTTTAACCGTAAAACTATCTTATACGCAGGGTCGAATTTAAATAGTAGTCTATGTCTGCTCAAGGCTGTATCTGTATGGCTTATATAGTATATAATAATTGACGTTGTAATAGATGTCTAATCTACACACCGTTCTCAAAAAACTGCTTGTGACTTGCACGAGAAATTTATTATGTCTACAGTACTAAACTTATTTCAGCCTTATGTATTACTCCGAGACACAAACGTCAGCGCGATTTAAAAGATTAGTAGTGGCATCTAGTGGTGGACGTTGTAAACTCTCAATGGGCGTTATGAAACGAGTGATCTACCATTCCACACACGATGTGCCCGCCATGTACATTTATGAACGATTATGTTTAAAATTAACGCTAAATAATAACAGAGGCGTATTGATGTCTAACGGAGTGCACCGAAATTTCATCAATGTATTATCTATAAAATTGACAAAGTTGGTGTCGTGTATGTATAATTAATTGTATATAATAAATATTAAAAAGAAAAAACAATCATGCACTCCTTAATTAAGATTCTGGTTTACTAAAGCACAGCAGTTTCATCTAGTAGTAACAGGTAAATTAAATAAATAACTTTATAGTATACTTGTGTTTTTAGTAACACAAGTAAAAAATATGATATTAAAATTAGCGACCCTGCCAGGATTCGAACCTGGAATCTTCTGATCCGTAGTCAGACGCGTTATCCGTTGCGCCACAGGGCCACATAGTTGTAGTGTAAAAAATACATATAGTTTCTACTTTCTTAACTGTAATTTCTTAGAATTTAAGTTATATAAATTATAATATCGTTTCCATTATGAGGCTGCGTCTCCACAAGTTGAAAATAGATAGCTACCATAGTGTCAACACGCTTATGAAACTTTCGGCAGCTGTAGCCTTTAGTGGCATCAATAAAACTATAAAAAATGGTGTTGAATGCGAGTTAATTTCGCAGATCACAATATGTAAGTCGTATGATAAGACTTGATAATAAAATGAACTTGTTATTTAATCCAGTCCTTGAACGTGAGACAACGCAATGTAAGTTACAGAAAGCTTATTATTATACTAAGTGGGCTAGTTCCAGTGGCGTAGCATGGGGGGGCCGGTGGTTGCGGTTCGCACTGGGCGGCACTTTGCCGGGGGCGGCATTTCACAGGTGGCGGTTAGAGAGAAAATTAAGTAAAAAAAATGTTAATTTAACTTCTATTCAATAAAAGTACCCTTTTTACCATGCCCCATTTTTAATAAGTTGCAAAAATAAAAGGGCGGCACGCTTGGAATCCGCACCGGGTGCTAGTGACCTATGCTACGCCACTGGGTAGTTCTCACTTAGTATAATAATAAGCTAATTTTGTGACGACAAATCTTGGTCGAGACTTGGTGACCTTTTTGGTGATCTTCATAACAATATAAACAAATATGGAGATACATCATCCCTTCTCATCATCTTACACCGTTATTCAGTAAAAAGCACTTTATCGGTGTGTTTCTAATAGTGATTTTGCACTTCGGTACCATGCAATACTACAAGTATTTATATACTAGAAGATTTTTTAGATTATTCCATGATTTCTTTAGCAACTAAAACTGAAAATATGTTAGAAGTAACTGAAACGCTTAGAGTATATAAATGTTGGCATGGCATGTGACATCATCTAAAACGCGCATAGATGGTGGCGTTTGATCAGCTCAAATTAATTCAATGTTTTAAATTTCACTTTGAAAAATAATTTGAATATTTTCAAGCCTATTTACTTATATACTTTTTTACGTTAAAAAGATGTAAAGGATTAATTCAAGTAAAAAAATCATGCATATTCCCTATTGGTTGAGAAAATCTATTATTATTTCATTCTAAGCCATTAATATTATTTCTTTTTATAAACGATTAAAAAAAAATATTTTCGATATACAGTGGTATAATGCTGCACTTGTGTAATGGGATTTATATTGTTTTTCTAATAAATGATAAATCGTTGAACATATTATTGTACTATTTATTGTTTAATTTAAAATAAAAACGATTGCGGTGAAGTATCTTACATAATGTCAAGGACCGTTGGTAGTGTTTCTAATTATAAGACCACCACTGTATATATATATAACCAACGTTATTATTTATTAGAAAAACAATTTAATAAATTAATTATTTTGATTAGATAAATCCATCCGTTGACGTTCCGCCAGAGTGACATAACACCAAAAAGTATGCTAACACTCTCGTCTAAACTTCAATCGTCTAAGACTCTAAGACTATGGAGGGTAGAGGTAAGGAGAATCATCTCATATGGTAGAAAACTTAAAAAAGTGTCCAGCTGTAAGCTTTAAATAACAGTTCAAAAACCTTCCACAATGGCGCTAGTGTAGACAAAGAGTATGGTATCAATGTAGCAATTATTGTAAATGAATTGTATGCCGAGTTAAAAAAAATAATATTATTGTTGACTAAAGTAGTTAGTTATTGTTTTGTGTAGGGTAAAACAAGCGTGGCGGACATGGCTCGAGAAATTTCTCAATTGCCCCTGGATCAAAAGCTGGGTACGCCCATGCATATGTTCGTCCTAAAACCATGTCAAAAACAGAAATTTTTGTTCAATATAAAAGCTACATACGTTATAAATACTTGTTTATTGATTGTCAAAAGTCTACATCTGGTTCGGAAACAAACAGGTTCTGATTCTTTTTTATATCAACACCAATATTGTATTTTATAATTTGGTCAAAAATAGTGGATACTGTGAGTTAAATTAACTAAACTTTAAATAACAAAGCTCGGAATTTTAATAATTTTTCTAACATCAAGTTTATAAAAATATTTTAATTAAATAAAAAAAAATGACTCATTACCCCTGGTGGGACTCGAACCCACAGTCCCCGGCTTAGGAGGCCGATGCCTTATCCATTAGGCCACAGGGGCTCATGACATTGTTTGTGAATTAACCATACGTACTTATCGGCTAATGCTCGATATTTTTATAAATGTCTGTTGATATTTTTCTGTTTTAATTGCATTTGAGATTAAAACGTAAAAACCGCGGAATCTTGATATCAATTCATGAAACATGAAGACAAGGCATCCTGATATCGAGTTAAGAAACATCAGGATGCACACCTTTCAATATCTTCTTTAGGGACATTTAAATATCATGACATCGTATCTGCACAAATATTTAATCAGTTTTTTCTAAGAAAGTTCTAAGTTAAATTCAAGTAATTGTATAGGTGCCCTTGTAAAATCATTTATAGTACTGTCGCACTAATTATAGTAAATGTAACATATTTTTAGAACTCGTAGACTTACGAGTTGTTACTTCTTTATTATATAAAGACACAATCGTTTCAATTATTTCTTACATTAAATTTGATTGAATATTGCATAAATGTAGATTTAGTATAATTATATAATAAGTACTGCTTGCATACGTTCTATTCTAAGCAAAAATTTTAACATAAATAACATTTATTAAAATAATTTGCAAGCAAAATGCAGCACGCGGCGGAAGCGGTTCAACAAAATAGTTGCGACATTTTTTGAAGGTACTAGTTGTTAATGTCACATATCTGTTATTGTTATCTCTTAATTATTTTTTTAAAATGATAATAGGTAGGCAGCTTGGCATGTGGGTCATCTAATGGTAAGTGGTCACCACCATACACATTGGCACTATAAAAATATTAGCCATCCCTTACAGTGTACAGCAAATTTGGAAACGAAAATTTATATATTTTTTTTCGCCACCATAATTTTAATTCTTACGCGATCATTTTAATTTCGCGATAACTCCTAGGATATTCATTTAATGTTAATTAATTATATAGTGTAAAAGACAAATACGTCTAAGTTTTAGAGGCACTGCGGCTGCTGTATTGTTATAGAAAGTATTAAATAATAAAAAGAGTCAAGTAACAAACGTGAACTTCAACTATTTCAATAAATAAAATGTAAAATGTAAAATATAGTAAGCTAGCGGTTGCCCGCGGCTTCGCCCGCGTTTATGTGTAAGTAAAGGATAAATGAGTGCTTGGAAGTCTCTGATTTTAAAGTAAGAACCATGAAATGTCATTTTTTTTTTATTATAAACTGATGATTATTCTTTTAATAATCATCAGTGAACTTACTGTGAACTCCTGTAGTTTAACTTAATATATTTTATAGTGACCTAAATGGCTTGATGAAAAAATCAATTTCTACATATATTCAGATTTACCATCCACTCGTTAGATATTTTACCGCTAAACAGCAACTTACAACAATACTTAGTATGGTTGCGTTCCGGTTTAAAGTGGGCCACGTAATGTAGGCACAAAGGACATAACATTTTCGTTCGGCATGGTTGGTGGCGCATTAGCGATGTAAGGAATGGTTAATTTTATAACAGTGATGATCACTTTACATCAGGTGGCCCTTGTGTTTTGTACTTAGATAAATTTGCACGCCTTTGCTGCGTGAACAGTTAAAGTTGCGTGAAAATAAATGTTACTGTTCCTTATAAAATGTTCTTAAAAACCCGCAATAGCATAATTATATCTATCTTCTTAATATCAAATTACAGTATCATCTATCCATCCAATCATATTTAAAATTTTGGTTAATAATAAATTATTATTTCCGAAGCTTTTTTAATTGATATGATTTTTTTATATCTTTAAAGGAAGGAATTCCGCCTGATGGATAGAGTGTAGCTTCATTCTACAACTCCAACTGAATATCCTGATATATTATCATTCTTCTTTAGATCAACATATGTTAACTGTAATAAGGGAGCTCGGTTTACTTAAATTAACTTATATATAACTATTTTTATGTTAAATTCCTGCAGTGCCGGAGTCGTTACAATCGAAATTTTGGCCATAAATGTAATTTTGAGGTTAGATTTACGAGATTAATATAATGCATTGTAATGATTTTTATTTAGTATATATGACAGAGTTAAGCGAATTATTAGATAAATGAATGAAATTATTTGTTTTTACCTTTTGCGATTGTGCCTTATTAGTTAGTATCGTTTGCGAATGCTAAAATTGTATTCTTTATAATGAAAATTTGGAATTTGTGTTTAAATAACTATTATCTTCCGAATAAATAAACGTATTTTAAACGGGTAATGATTGTTCCTATTCGTGTCTACCTTCGTCATTGAAAAAGTTTATTGCTCGCTATTGTGATTACGTCGATGGTGTAAAATAGCTTGATTATGTAAGCCAGCGAACTTAAAAATATGTCGAGGGGTCGGACGTCAACTCGTTATCATACATGGCGAACTTCGAAATAAAAGCCTAGTCGTTCACGTTAATAATCTATTTTCAATATTAAATCAAAATAACTTTAAAATATTACAATACGATAACAAGATGGAGGACAATTCAGTTGGTAACGCAGCGAGTTCGTCCAATCGACTGTGTCCACATACGCGGTCCCCGCGCCCACTTCAAAAATGACATTTTTCGGACGTCACGTGTTCTTTACGTCATACCGACACAGTGGCGACCTCGCTCAAGCTTCCAGCTTGACGTTGCCGGCTGAGTACAATAATTAATCAAAATAATTCTCAATCAAACTTCTTGATGCTTCGACACGGCCATCGTGACATCTCACACGTCCTCGTGTGAGGTACCTAAAAACATAAAAGGTTCTGCAGTAAATAAAATTCCACTCGGCCACCCTGGCCCAAATAAGAACTCACAGTTCCTTAGCAAACAAAACACGGCGATAAAGTACCAATCAAATCCATTAACTATCATTCTGAATTAACAAACAGCTTCTGGACAACCTTTAGCTGGCGTCCGATGGCACACACAGATAACTGGTCCGGCGTCCGAACACGACATGGACAACCTTACAGCATCAGATAACACCAGGATAACTGAGCCAGCGTCCGAACAAGCCATGGACAACCTCTCAGCATCCGACAATACCAGGATAACCAGGCCGGCGTCCGAACAAGACATGGACAACCTCTTGGCATCCGACAACACATTGATAACCGGGCTGGAGTCCGAACAAGCCATGGACAACCACCCGAAATCCAACTATCGAACCGCGTCTTACCATACTGAGAATTCTTTGTCATGTTTTGTATCGCTTGTGTACTGGTATGCTGAGCACTCTCAGCGAGTTGGACGCTCCCAACGAGCCGAAAACTTTCAGCATGATCAACCACACGTGCTGATTACTGCAGCACTATGCGACGAACACGCTGCATGCGCCGTACGCGCCATACGCGCCTCAAGCGCCATACGCGCCGTACGCGCCTCACGCGCCGTACGCGCCTTACGCGCTGTACGCACCGTACGCGCCTCACGCGCCGTACGCGCCGGACGCGCCGTACGCGCCATACGCGCCTCAAGCGCCGTACGCGCCTCACGCGCCGTACGCGCCGTACGCGCAATACGCGCCCACACTGACAGGTGACGCTCGGCCACTAGCACTACGCTACGCAAGCAACACCACATCCGGCAGGCTGGAGCGCCTGCTGACTGGATATGGGTCAGCCATCAGCACCAGTTGTGCGCAGAATGATGTATCGCACCCGAAGCACTGAAGCACTATCCTCGTGTGTTACTCTGAAACAATGTTTGTCACACAGTATCACATAGCTCGGTCACTCCTGACCACACATCGATTTCGACCTCACTACATATCATCGAAAAAGGTCTCGCGACTTTAACTATTAAAAATTTTTAAGAACTAGCTTTTGTCGTAAGACTAACCGGGCAGTTAACTACAAACTGTACTTCGCCTAAAAAGTCCTACCAAGAATGATCGTTTCACTCTACAGCCGTCAACATAGACTTTAATACCGACATGAACAATGACGTAAGTATTAGCTAAATTTAATGAAAACATGAACCACAGTAACTTTGTGTAAAACTGAGCACCATTTAATCGTGATATTAGGTCTGGTATAAGTGGTAATAGATATCGATCGGATAGTGTATTACTATTAAGTTCACGATAATCAATAGTCAATACACAAACTATCCGAACCGCCCCTTTTCTTAACCAACAGAGCTGGGCTTGCAAACGGCATACTACTCTACATGTGAGTAATAATTGTTTACGTCATGAACTTTAGAAATTTTAAATTATTTCGCGGTCATATTAACACTAAATCTTTGCTACAATATTTCGCGCTCTGCCTTGATAATATCACTACGCAAATAGACATACGGCAACACATACAATAAAATTTCGATTAAATTATTATCAATCTCGAAAATACAAAATATTTGAACAGTGCTGAGAAAACTTGACAGACTGTGACTACGTTCTGCTCAAGTTTCCCACAAAACTTACAAGAAACACTTTCTTTAATAAGAGAACACTCAGCACCTGAATCATAATGGAATGTGAAAGATTGACCTTTGTGTTTTAAACTTCCTTCAGGAGCCAAGTTACTACGTCACGCTTCGGACTCCATTACCATTGAATTTTGACGCGATGTATCTCTTCGCACCCAATATTTATGTCATTGATGTTTCGTGGCAGCACTCATACCACGGCGAAGACACGGCCGCAGAGTCCCGATGCTCCTCCATAGTCACGATCACTTCCCGCAGTTGCAGCGGTGCGGGGTCCCGAGTGGAGGTTTCGTTCCTCCGACGACGTTAATCGAGCTAGAATGTGACACATTTGTTCTGTTAAGACTTTATCAGAGTTATGGCTGTTATTAGGCGGCATGTTTCTTAGCTATTATTACGCAAGATCACTCTTAATTAATAATAATCCAAAGCAGGGTTGTTAAATAACGAAATTTTCGCAAGCTAACTTGTGAATTTACTAAGAAACTTATAAATTATGACACACAGTAAGACATAGTGTCTATCGCTTTTAAACAAATTGGAACGCACTCACCAGATCCTTTTCATCGTATAATACGTTACCACAGGTAGCAGAGCGGATCAGAACACATGAGGTTCCGATCCCACTTCTGATGTCGAGGGGTCGGACGTCAACTCGTTATCATACATGGCGAACTTCGAAATAAAAGCCTAGTCGTTCACGTTAATAATCTATTTTCAATATTAAATCAAAATAACTTTAAAATATTACAATACGATAACAAGATGGAGGACAATTCAGTTGGTAACGCAGCGAGTTCGTCCAATCGACTGTGTCCACATACGCGGTCCCCGCGCCCACTTCAAAAATGTCATTTTTCGGACGTCACGTGTTCTTTACGTCATACCGACACAGTGGCGACCTCGCTCAAGCTTCCAGCTTGACGTTGCCGGCTGAGTACAATAATTAATCAAAATAATTCTCAATCAAACTTCTTGATGCTTCGACAAATATAATATCTCCTCAAATAATTAATTTCACATTATAATAAATATTTATGTCCAAATTGTATTTTTTTTTGTAAAATTTAAAATCTAACATACACCAACACGTCGTTAGACCTATCGTGCCAGCCTGCGCAAACTTTATGAGGCCTTCGGACTTCTGCAGGTAAGGACCGGTCATGATTGTTTTGGTAATTACCTATTTCAGGACGGACGCGAAACGAAGATGATTTGCCTCTTGTAATTCTTATTTCTATAAAATCCATAGAAAAATAACGCTTAGAACGATAGTTTCATTTATAGTTCCGCTCAAATTTGAAGCAACTTTTGAATTAATGTCACGTAATTACATTCACCGACACGCACACATACAGCCGAATTATGTTGTATGTGCCCCTATAAAGCGAGGAAATTGATACTGTTTGAATTTGAATTTTGAATTTAATTTATTTAATTGCAATATTATTTATTTAATTTTAGCTGTCATTATTATAATTAACTCATTTTTTGTTTCGCTTTATTTTATGAATAACCATAAAGAAAATTACAAAAAAAGTATTATATGAGCAGTTAATGTTTTAAATCGAATTTAAATAAGTTAAAATATTAATTTTAAATAATAATTAGATTTTTATTATTTAACATATTAAGAACTCGTGGTAAATATTTTTGCCCTATCTGACAATTTTTTTATTGAAATGACAGGAAAGGAATTGAAATGTTTTCAATCCGCTTGGGCCTACTCACCTTCTGAGCTTTATTATTCTATGGCTGATACATTGTATGATATAAAATAAGAAAAGATTTTTGGACATTACGCCAAGAGTTTAAATAAGACATGAACGAGTATGGTGTAACCCGTCATTTTCAAAGTAAGAGGCATGAAATTTTATATACAAACTTCTGGTTAGAAATAAATAAAAATATATTTTAGGTGCAAATAATACTTTTTTGTATACGAACTTTGTAAGTTAGTGAACAGTGTATAAAAGAACCGTATTCCATTATTGTAATGTGTACCATTTATTTAGTAGTCTCGAACCTTTACCTCAATATGACCCGCAATTCCTCCAGATTTATTTTAGGATGTGCGATGTGTTTGATGTTACAAGTGACGTTTACGCAAACAAGTGACAGTCTAGTTCACAAGCGGGGAGTTCCCGGGAGGCGCAGTGCGGTTGCCCAAGCTTTTTCAAATCTTAGCTTTGCGTATATTTGTGATCTTACGTAAGAACTATCAAGACTCCCTTCCACCTCCCACTTGTAAGAAAAAATAAACATGATTCCTCCTCCCCTAGATTGTCTTACGTAATAAATGAATGGCCCCTAAGAATATATCTTTCAAAATTCAAAGTATGTGTTCTTCCAAGACAGTCAAAAGTCCCATTGCCTGTCGTTGAACATGGCCTGAAGGGGTTAAAGTTTAATCAACCAATAAAGTTATATTGGGTTTTCAAGCGTCACTTTATTCCTGTAGAAGTAGTATTTGGACTTTATGCGACTGCTTATTGTACACAGACGTGACAGACGTGCCTCATATATTCGCTTGCTCGATGTTCCGTTAGAGTAAACGAGACTGACCGATAACAGTTGCTAGGTTACCATTCGTGCTAGATCGTCTACTCTCGTAATCAAATGCGCCGTCAAACTTATTGTAGCTTATTGTAGAGATCCGTAGCATCGGCGTCGTCAAAGTTTTTGTTTACAAAGTTGAGGTGATGCCGAGTCCATCAGTTGGTGCGAATTATGCAATCAAGCAAGGCCTTCTTTATAATGTTAGAAGAACAGAATTGTGACAAATTTGCATCGAATTAAAAAAAAATGGATTACCAAAATTCTGAACCAGATTTGAAGCAATAGACTATGATAAGTAATACACTACGGTCAAGGAAATCGGACTAAATAATAATGACTACATGTACTGGACAATAGAGTAAAATTATGAAAATAAAAATATTATGTCCATACCAAAAAGAGAGAATATGTAAGAGAATAATTAATAAAATAAATCAAAGAAATCAGATCTGGTGTGAACTTAGGAATGACCCGGATTATAAAACTCTGGAAGTATTTTTTTAAACCAATACACTAAAGATACATACTATTTCAAGAAATTTATTTAGTTTATTATTTGTCCTGATTGGAAATAGACGAATACTAATTCCACTCTTTTAAATCGTCTATATAAACCTTTAGCTTTACCTTACCGGCAGCGCTACTGGGAGACGGCGCGGCATCATGCAGCAGGACGGTGCTGTGTACGCTGCTATTTGTAGATACGAATGTTACTTCTAGTAATATTTTAACATGAAACTTTTCCGACTGAACTTTACAACTGGCGCTTCAAATGCGTTGTAGACGATTTAATCATTTTTTATTTGCTAGAAAGGTCTCTAAAGGTCAAAATTAGTTTTTTTTTATCAAATAGTTATCTTTGCTCTAATTTATTACTTATATTCATTTTTAGAAATTGCCTAATCTAACATTTATCTTAAGCTATATGACGTACGTCGAAAGTTGTTAACAAAAGTATACAATTTACTTCCGCGTTATAATTTATGCTAACCTTGTGGTTCACCAGTTCCCAGTTCTTGACAAAATCGATAACAGTACGGTTCCGGCCATGCTTATTGCGCACCTGGTGTGGTCTCAGTGCATAGCAACAATTTGAATAAAATACATTTGCGTATAGGACTATTAATATTAAACAATTTTAAAAACAGCCTGTGAATGTCCCACTGCTGGGCTAAGGCCTCCTCTCCTTTTTTGAGGAGAAAGTTTAGAACTTATTCCACCATCCTGCTCCAATGTGGGTTGGTGGAATACACATGTGGCAGAATTTCAGTGAAATAGAACACATACAGGTTTCCTCACAATATTTTCCTTGCCTCGCCAGGCATGAGATGTGGTTAAAGAATTTATTTCTCATAAGAACTTTACAGATGAATTATAAACACGAATTAAGCACACGAAACTCAGTGGTGCCGGGGTTGAACTCACGATCATCGGTTAAGATTCACGAGATCTAGCCACTGGACCATCTCGGAGGCAAACAATTTTAACGGTATACAATGCATACTAATATTGCAACAATAAATTACTTATTTATATTACCATAGGCGGTTAGTACGTTAGATAGTACATTAAAAATATGTATATTACACAAAAAAATACTGAGAACCTTTTTTTTGCATTTTTACATTTTCATTTTATCTAAAGATAAAATCACTTTTGAGAAAACCACAACTAAATAGATAGTGTCAATAGTTGTGCAACCAAATAGTGTTATTTGTTAAATGTAAAAAATACGAATTATATTAAAATGAAGCCGACACCGCGCACAATATATTCGTGTTTTCACCGTGTTCCCAACAAGCAGTCGTGGCCTAGCGGCTACAGCGCCCGAGGGATACTATCGTCCTTTTGGGCGAGAGCTTGCGTTCTAATTGAGGTGGTCATATTCGTACTGGACTAAAGCATGTCTCAGTATAAATATGGCATCTCATATTGCTTTTTTTTGTATTTATCATTTTTGAAATGAAAATAAATATCATATTTTACATTAATCATTAAATTAATTGCAAATCAATTACCATGGTATTTTATTATTTTAATGTTTCATTACCAATAGTATAAATTGGTATAACTATGCGTCCGTATTTGATTTTAATGAAACCTCGTTGTCGCCTCGCCGCGTATTTTAAGAAATATATTTAGAGATTTGTGTGCAAATGTTTGTTTAGAATATAGCGCATGCGAGCGGCACTTATTATATTTTAATTATACTAAATCTAAATTTATAAAATATTCAATTAAATATAATGTAAGAAATAATTGAAATGATTGCGTCTTTATATAATATACTCGTAAGTCTACGAGTTCTAAAAATATGTTACATTCTATAATTAGTGCGACAGTACTAAAAATGATTTTACAAGGGCACCTCTACAATTACTTGAATGCAATTTATAACTTTCTTAAAAAAATCTGATTAAATATCAATGCAGATACGGTTTCATAGCTTGATATTTAGGATGTCCCTAAAGAAGATTTCTTAACTTAAGATGGACATGCTTTGTCTTTATTTCTCATGAAATGATATCAAGAAAGCTAGATTTTCACGTGCAATTAAAAGAGAAAAATATTAACAGACATATTTAAAAAAAATGCCGAGCTTTAGCCAATAACTACATATGCTTAAATCACCGAAATCTCGTGAGCCCCTGTGGCCTAATGGATAAGGCATCGGCCTCCTAAGCCGGGGACTGTGGGTTCGAGTCCCACCAGGGGTAAATAGATATTTTTTATTCAATTAAAATATTTTTGTAAACTTAATGTTAGAAAATTATTAAAAATCCGGACTTTGTTATTTCAAATTTAGTTAAGTTAGGTATTGTATAATGCTTTTTTTAGAAGACTAGGAAAGTTCCATTTTTAAATCAAAGTTCGTAAGTGTTTTTTTTCTTCTCAATGTCATCAAGTGTTTTCAAGATGTATCTCAAAACAAAGTATGATGCCATTGATTATTATCGAATCTATAGTTAGTACTTTTGTAAGTACTACACAAGTAAAAAAAAATGAAGTGTCTGTTATTTCAAAAATTACTGTCTCTTTTTAAGGTAATATACTACTACAGTAAGGCGGCTACTTCCTATTTACCAAAACCAAAATGTTTTAATTTAGTTTTCTGGTGCTACTTAATAAAATAAAAATATTTTGAGTAGATAGATAAATAGAATATGCTTTATTGTACACCAAAAATAGTTACAGAAATATACAGTAAAAGAAAATACTTGGGAGCACGGCAGTGCCCCCGCCAAGACGAGACAGCGGAAGCGCAGGGCACTCCCTACGTTTTCTAGAATCGATTCCTCGTATTTTTGTACCCTTATAAATCCGTTCTGGAAAGTGCTCGAAAGTCAAAATTATCAGGATATAATTTCAATAGAGTACTTATTAAACATGTCAAGTTTCAAATTTATAGCTATTATACTATATAAATTATTAATATCTAAAATATGCGGAATAATAATTTTTGTCTTTCACTGCCTGATGATCATCAAAATTGTTAGGGTACTTCCTGAAATGACAGAAAGCTGAAATTTGGTATGAAAGATAAGATTAGCACACAGAAAACATAAAAATTAAGAAATCTAAACATTCCGACTACCCCCTTCCCTTAAAATAGAGGGATGAAAGTGTATATGGAACTTTTGTCAATTTTCAAGCTAAAAACATAAAAAATTGTATTTAGAATATGGGTTTCATATAAATAAACACTTAATCCTTCGGCACATTACAAAAAATACAAATTAGCGAGTCATTACGTTAATATTTACAAAATTTGAGAAATAAATATGGACGCGAACTTCATTGTACTCATCACACGTGATCGTTAAGCGCATGCTTATTAATTATAAAAAATTGATAAGTCAGAAATTCCAAAGCCACTGTTAGTATAGTTTTTTATACTATATTTTTAATTAAATAGTTTAACATATTGACTTGCTTTTATTTCATCAAAAACCAAAAAAATATTTCATGTAAAATTTAGCCGAGACGAGTACATATTGATTGCGCTGTAAAAAAGTTATCTGATCTTATGTGAATCAAGGTACACACTCTAACGTCGTAACAATCTCTAACTCTCATCACGTCACTCTTACGAAACGATTAATCCACACTTAATCTATTTAATTGCAATATTATTAATCCACACATTTTGAATAAGGTGTAGAATTTCTCAAAGTAAATTAAATATTTTAACAATATATCAAAATAATCAGATATATATCAGAGTCCACTATAAATTCAATATTAATAACTAGATAAATAATAATCTAATATTTTCAAATAACTATTGAAATTGAAATTTCGTGTTTTAGACATTTATAAAATAAAATCATAGAAATAAAATTGATCCTTGTTATAACTAGAAACTTGTATATATTCTTACATCAACACCTATTCCACCCTCAGGTGATGAAAATTCAAATATGAAAACGTGAATATTAAAAAAAAAAAATCCTTGCGCCATTTCCTGGTTGGTTCTCGTGTTCTGTGGACTATCAATGTATCGACTGAAATAAAGCTACGCATGCGCAAATCCTTCTAGCCTGCACTGAACTCGGGAATGTCTGGGACATTCTAGTACTTATTTCGGGATCATTAACAGGCTTACATTATAAAAAAAAAAGTTAGCTTCGAGCGTGTACAAAAGCAATATTTTTTTAAGCAGTGCTGTTAATAATTGTAAATGTGTTAATATTTTAATTAAGTGGTGAAATTTGTTACAATTTAATAAGACGGTGTGAGTGAAAGAATTGTTATTAATGTTGTTTTATATTTTTTTAGAATGTATTTGTCAACGAAATTTTAAATTATTATTACAGGGTTACCCGTCCCCCTCCTGTAATCTGAAATAAGGAGGGGGAAGGGTATGAAGCTGCGCAGTTGCTTCACGTGGCTGAGGAGAGCGAAGGTAATCGAATTTTTTATATTGTTTTTCACAGAGACGATTTCATACAAAATATAACATTGACCGTATTTTTTTTAAAAAAGTGAACATTTGCTTATTGCTCGTGTTGAATTATAAATAATTTTAAATAAATGTATAATATATCTAAATGTAAATTCGAATAACGTCATATTTGACTTTTCAATCAAATTTCAGGTATATAATGCTGATTTCGGACCATAATTGCGAACGTAAGTCTGCGCAGATGACGCAGGATGCTGCAGCCTGAACGTAGCATCAAATAGGTGTAAAATTTTAACTCAGTAAGATAAAAATAGTTATTTCTAGTTATAATCATAGAACGATAGTTTCATTTATAGTTCCGCTCATATTTGAGGCAACTTGAGAATTAATGTGTGCGCAAGTGTCACGTAATTATATACATTCACCGACACGCACACACACGACCGAATTATGTTCCAAGTGAATAGACATTTCCCCCATTAAGCGAGGAAATTGATACTGTTTGAATTTGAATTATGAAATATATTTGTTTGCATTTAATCTATTTAATTGCAATATTATTTATTAAAATTAAATAAATAATATTGCATTTAAATTGTTATTTTTATAAATATATATTAATAAATATATAGATAATAATAATAATAATAATAATAATAATAATTATACAGACTTTTATATTTGCTTATATTGAAATGTAGAATCTTGTAAATTAATTACATTTAAGTTTTATTATTTCATACTGTATAATTTCAAGTAATATATACTTTCACTGTGTTTTTGTTTTTTATCTTAAAACTATATATCTTATCTTAAGAGATTATTCTGTATAATAAAATTAAAATGACATAAAATTTTTTGTGAGAAGAAAATATATATTTGTACATATAAATATAGAAGGAATCTGGTCAGTCAATTTTATTGTATAATTTAAAAATATTCTTAATTAATTTTAATTGAATCATGAAGTCGAATTTTCTTCAGTTCGTTCGTGAAATAATTAATCGCCTATCAACCTAGCACAATCCGAATTCCTTTGAAATTACTTCAACGATTAACTTAAATAACTAAAATGATTATGAATTTCGTTTTACTGAATTCAATTCTTGAAAACATTAACAGCAGATTAGATATTGATTCGTGAGATTTCTTCTACATATATCTTAATATTTTAGTCTTAGCTTGATATTATTATTTGCAAAAGTAAATATTTTAATATTAATATAAGGTTATTTAAGTCAAATCAAAAATCAAAATGGGAGATACGTTAATAGATTTGCTAAGAAGAAAAGATATCTTTGTACATATAAATATAGAAGGAATCTGGTGAGTTAATTTTATTATATAATTTAAACATATTAATTTGAATTGGACCATGAAGTCGGGTTTTCTAGAGTTGGTTTATGAAATAATCAGTCGCCTATCAACCAAGCACAATCCGCATTCCTTTGAAATTATTTCAACAATTAACTTTCATAACTAAAATGGTTATGAACATCGTTTTACTGAAAACATTAACTCCTGATTAGATATTGATTCATGAGGTTTCTTCTAGAGATAACTTAATATTTTAGTCTAAGCTTGGAATTATAATTTGAAAAAGTTGTGTTATGATTTTTTTAAATTATATGACCTGAGGATAAAAGCGATATTGTACTAGAATGTCGCGTACTAGTCGTATAAAATTATGATCTTTAAATCTAATTGTAGTAAGAATAGGAACATACACGATTAGGACAGACACATGAAGTATACACGCACCTTCGTTTAATGAGCTACATTCTCCGTTACAAAAGTTAATTAACAAAAATCTAAATTAACAATTAACAAAATAACCTTTCGAATCTTTCCAATAAAGCCATGTAAAAAATCTAACAAATTTTCGTATCACATTAAAAATATTTACAGGTTTGCAAATAGTCAAATTATTTATAAAGCAAGATAAATTCGTTGATTTAAATGTTTGTCAGTCTATCTGCTACTGTGCCTGAAATAAGTCGGTGTCTTTTGAATACACCGATGTTTATACCAGTAGATTTTGCACTAATTTAATTCATGAGGCAATTGTTTCGCATTGCAACCAGTTTACGACAAAAAGTCTTTATTTAAAAATATATGTTATCTATTTTAATAAATCGTTATCGCCTTGATTGAATCCGTTGATTCGAATGGACTTTTAAGTAGTTGGGTATATAGACAAATGGATTAGACCGGTTGATGGGTAAATAAAAGAATTGTTGCATGGCGATGAAACACTGATTTTAAATAATGATTTCATATATGCAGTTATTAATATTAATAATGTCGACGCTCGGTAGAAAATAAGTCAAATAAATAATGGCAATTGGTCGGGAAAATTAATTATAATGTGTAGTTGTAAATATAATTAGCAAAATATTATTGCAATTGGGGATATATAATCTATATTGATATCCTTGCACTTGCAACTTTTTTTTTTAATCATCATTACTAAGTTTTTTTAAATTTATTTTTAATTAATTCATTTATATTATTCGTATTAAATAAAAAAAAAAATCTCTTTTATAATTTAATAGTTTTAATTAGAATAATTTATGATAACTGTATAGGACTTTTGTAAGTAACGTAACATGTCGAAACAACGCTGCAAAAATAAGAGTAGTCATTTATATATAGTGTATTGTAGTCTAGGTTAATATTTTTACGAAGGCTATCTTCTAATTTCTTATTGAAAGCCTTATTTCGTTATTAATATACTATTTTTGGGTGTATTTTTAGTGTACACACTACTTGAGAAATACATAATTAATTTTAGAAGTTCGAAGCTTATCTTTTATGTACTTTTATATTGTTGTCATTACATTTTTTTCGAATTAATCATAACTGCAACAACTTCGAATAATGTATGAACAAGAACACATTCTGAAAAGAGATTATTGAGCCTTCAATATATATATATATATATCTTTTTAATACATTAAGTAAATAATTAGAATCAATATAATAAACTTTGTACGTAGTTATATCAAATAAAAACATTTTTTACAAAACTGGTATGTGTGTAAATCATATTGTTTTATATAATCTTATATAGAACTTCCCCCCTTCCCCCTTCCCTTAAAATAGAAGGATGAAAGTTTATATGGAACTTTTGTCAATTTTCAAGCTAAAAACATAAAAAATTGTATTTAGAATATGGGTTTCATATAAATAAATACGCTTCACAATCTATTTATTTCTTTTATTTTCCTTAATTCCGATTACTTAATTATACTAAAAATATTTAAATGAATCCTCTTCTTGAACCTCCTCCTCCTCCTCCGAATGAACCTCAATTTGATTGTATTCGAGAGTGTTACGGGTGATAACATACGGATCCAAGTTTGATTTAGCTTGAGGATGATGCTGACGGTAAAGGAATTACTTATTATAATTGTCTTTTCGTTTTGTCGTTCTTTGTTTGTCATTAGATGTCGCTATCTTACCATCAAGTGATCGCGCCAATAGCGTTATTAGTAGCCAAGTCTTTTGCAGTTCATCGTTCAGCTCATACTGATAATAATGGTGATAGGTAGGTAGGTATAACACAGCCGGATGATATTTTCTGGACATCGGACGTCAAAAACAACAAAAATACGTACGTGAACTTAAAATTTTTAAGACTTTTGATACACTCACCCGATTTTCATGAAATAAAGACTAAACGTTTTCTTAAAATACTTCTTATAATAATTTATTTCCATTTGTAAATTTTAGCCGTTTTAAAGATTACCCTGGACAAACAGACAGGCAGACAGACTGACAAACATAAAAAAACTTATTGTTTGGAATAATTTAAAGAGGAATTTACATGTATACAGTATATAAAAAAATAATATTAGTTGTGTTTAACGACACTGTTGGTGGTAAAAACGTGGACTACTGAGGCCATGACCTCGTATCATAGCTACCCGATAGGTAAGAGCTATCAAGCGCTATTGCCCGCACCTGTGTTGCCATGTAATTATCGTAATTTAATTTAAAAAAAAAACAGGATAAATATTTTGCTTAGTATTTTAAAAATTATTGCATAAATAGAACCGACACACGATACCTAATAACCACTTCACGGGTCGGACACGAATTTTGTTACACGCTGTATAATCAACCTTTATTATAAAGCTATTTAATTGCATAAGGGTTAATACCATGATACGAATGTCATCTTTCGATTATACCCGTGTTTTTATTGACTTATTTGAAAAAAAGCAGTTGTTGTGATTTAACTATAATAGTTAAACACATAGGCTCGTGGACTTTTTTATAGGTAATAATGAATACTATAAAAATAAAATAATGATATTATTGCAATATCCAATTGTTCATTACAAATTCATCATTGTTAATTACAAACAAACATACACAAAATCAAATTTTCCCTCTTTATAATATTAGTATAGATTGTGTATAGTAACTCCAAGGCAATGAAGTGAAATGTTTCTTATATTTCATTTAAAACAATGTGTAGGTATGTTTGCTGCCGGGATTTTTCATTTTATTTTTAGCGTATAACCTAACTATTCTTTGCAGCATCATTGATGTTAAATAGGTACCACTCCTACTTAAATGTTCTAAGTATTTTAGTACACGCCATTACTGCGCATGTCAGTCTATGCCGGAGACATAGTTGCAAGTAAATAGCTGTTAAGGTAGGCAGCACCCATCTGAATAATATTATGAAATAATAATTTGATTGAATCTGAGTAATATATAAAATATTAATAATGAGTGAGTGTTAATGAGTGATACAATTACTGTTGAGGTGTCGAAATAAGATCAAGAACTAAACATGGAAACGAAGACGGGCGAAGATTATACATTTTGAATATACATAAATATCGTGAAAATTTCAAATTTTGCTTAATACTCGTAGTTATACATACAACACTGTTACAAATAAAAGAGATACGTGCTGGTAAATCATAATACACAAACCAATTAATCAATATCTAAATATATCTATGGCTAGGTAGCTGGCGAGCGAAATTTCTATATTATTTGTGCATGTGGTAAACGTTAAGTAACGCGCCACCACGGCTGCTGCGCTGCATTGTCAATTAACAGTGCTTTAATGTTTTTAAAAGGGGTTATTATATTATTTCATCAAGCCATGCACAGCTGCTGATATCCAAAAAAAATTTTTAAATGTGTGCTACGTATATAACGATATTTCTTTCCTACAAAAACGAGAAAAATTGATAAGATAGACATCCATGCCTTCGATATTCCAAATGCGGTTGGCATTTGTAATATTAAGTAAAACCCATGCGCCATTTTCTTAAGTACAATTAATTATTTATGTTAGATGAGCAATCCATAGGATCGATTTCAAAAACAGATTTAAAATATCCGGGTTCTTAGTCAGTAACTTTCAAATTCAGTAAGAAAAACATTGCTTAATTATTTCGTTTTCATCATTCAGTCATGTCGAATCAAATGAACGTAGCTGGAATCATGAGCAAATGACACAGTAGGACTTGTATTTTTTTATATTTTCACAACTTGATTACGCGATGATACAGAGCCCTGGATGTTCGCCTCATGGTTTATTTTATTTCCAGGATGACTTTGCCCAACAATCTCAGGGGCAGTCGTGAGCGAATTATTAATTGCCTTTTTTATAAAATTAAAGAGTACTTACTTGAGCTTTAACTGTAATGAAGTGTAATGAACTGATTATGAAATATGACTACATCATATATCGAAATGCTCGCTAGCTCTCAAGCCACTGCACTAAGCTGCTTAATTAGCTACTGTCTATGTTTTTCTATAATATTTTATTTTTTCTTTAAGTAATATCACATATGTGATATCTTTTGAGGATATAAATACCTTTAAAAATCTACTAACTGCTAATGAACTTCGGCTCCATGATGATCGGAACGACGAAAGCTTTAGCGAGCTAATTAACAGTTAAAACTTTCGTATGTAATAATACAATTTATATATTATTTTTTAAACATGGATTTTATATATACAGCTATCTATGTGCAAGCTCGTCTGGGTAGGTACCACCCATTCATAAGATATTCTACCGCAGAACAATAGTACTTGGTATTGTTGTGTTCCGGTTTGGAGGATGAGTGAGCCAGTGTTATTGCAGGCAGAAGGGACATAACATCTTAGTTCTCAAGGTTGGTGGCGCATTAGTTATATAAGCGATGGCTAGCACTTCTTTCAATGCCAAGGTGGTAAATACTTACCATCAGGTGGCCCAGTTGCTCGTCTGCCTACCTTTGAATACATGTAATTATTTCACGTCATTTTTATTTACATTTCCTCTTCTTATTTCAAACAATTAAAATCTAAGAGAATGTTATCTTGATCATTTTTAAGTAATCGAAACAAAATAATTCAATTTTGTAAACAAATGAATCATAAATTTCGCATTTGATAATATGATCGCCCAGTGGAGGGAATTCGACCATACTTTATTTAAATATTAAGTTTGAATGTTATTAAGCTTCAATTGTCAAATACTAAATAAAATCACAAACTTTGCCAAGGCTGCTCAGTTAATTATCCTAACTTTTTTTGACAAATGATGTAACATTCAAATAGAAAAACAAATGATATGAAAAAAGTATACAATATAGAAAAAAGCAGTTACACAGTAGTTTTGATTAAAGTTTTAAAAGCGGTCATTTGACAAATCGGTTTGGTTTTGTTTTAGTGTTATTTAATTGTTTTTTTTTACTGATTGTCACTGAGTTAACTGATCTTGCTTACAAGCATCATTGAGGCAACTGTTATGAAAGATATAAGATGAGGTTATAAAGATACAGACAATACGTATGCAATATTAGTTTTTACGCACAAACTACACAAAAAATCACTGAAAACATGCAATTGTTAAGATTTTTTTTTGATTTTGACAACTGCGTCTAACAGTGGGCGTGCCGTTCCTGCTGATAGTAATTTATTGATTTTTATAGTGAAGCAGAATTTTTAATAAATAAATGAAGAGATGGACATATAAATATATTATAACGCACAAATATTTATTAGGCAATGTATGGCAGGCATGATCAATGTGTTCGTATAACATGCTAAGTGTATTATAAAACAAGAGAGGCATAACTTACGCCTCTGTTGTGAGCTGGAGCTGCAGTTGGTCCTTAAAATACACTTGTCCTCTATGGCCTCTATATTTTAAATGATTTTTATTCGTATTCTGCATATTGATACTGAACATATACATATATTGTGGAATATTCTTCAGCTACGTCAATCGAAAACTCACCGAGACGACTCCAATCAAGTTGCGGTAATGCGTCAAACAACTGTGAACAACTTCAATCAGTAACGCAGCAGCAATCTCACCTTGCAGCATTATTAGTTCTGTGAGTACTACCTTAACATATTCAATTAAAATATTTTTCTGTAGAATTAGTAGGTAATAGTAACGAAACTCAAAATTACAAAGCATACACAAAAGAAAAAAAGAATTAGTAACCAGTTCTTATGTTAAATTAAAATTATTTTACCTAACAATTTCAGTCACGCGTGTTGAACAACGTTTGCTACGAGTAACGGCGCACCACCTGATCGTCGGTTGGCTGGTTATCGAGTGTCTGATTGTCGATAAGATTTCTATAAATAGTGATGAGTACTATAAATATGTAATACATTATTTTAGGTGTCATCAATAGTTTTCGCAGCGCACGCAACATTATGACTTTTATAGTAAAAAAGTTGACACCTTGGGTTACATAATTGAAATTATCGTAAGGATTTCTAATATTTTTCAAAGCAAAATATAGTCTATGTCACTTGCTGATAATGTAGCTTTCTGTAGGTGACGGATTATTTAAAATCGATTTAGAAGCTTTTGAGTTTATCCATTACAAATAAACATACAAAAAATTTAATCTTACCTCTTTATAATATTAGTATAGAAGTATAGATATAGATATTGACTAATACTAAACAATTAGAGCAACTTACAAATACAGTCTAAATACATATTTTATAAAGACCTAATCTAATTATTTTAGAATTTGATAAAATTAAAGCAAAATGAGGTGTAGTGTGTTTTTATTTAACAAATGTCTAAAAGTGACTTTCAAATAGTTTAAATCATCTATTTTTATATAGTCGGCTCAAACTAAGAAGATATGAACCAAAGTTAATATGTACATGCATAATAAAAACAAATATTAAATTTACATAGGCGGCAATAATTGCAAATATAAGATGAAAGTTAATGACTCAACAGCCCCGCATAACTGAGCCCCCGTATGTTAAATCTTTGCAACCGCACCGCTGATATTTTTTTTGCTCGACAGTTTTTATCGTCCTTCTCCTACTTACTCCTAAGATATATATTTTTTAATCATATAGTGTAAATAAAAAATATGTTCTATAATAAATACTTAAGCTAATAAACATATTTATATAAAATTTTAACATAAATATGTTATGTTAAAGTTGTTATGTTTAAATTTATTTTAACAAAAGATTTCATAATTTTTGACCAACATTTAAAGGATATAAATGTATACTGTGAGTTACAATATAAATCAATATTATTTAAATATAACACGATACCAATTAAAATTAAAACTAAAATTTAATTTATTTATTGAGGATTCTTGAAAAGTCTAAATAATATAAAATGCAAAACAGCGATGATTTTTTCGGTTGCAACTAATTTAGAAACTATGGCATAAATCTATTTATATAATATAATTGTAGCAAGCCGATGTCTGTACATTATAGACATTAGAAATAAAAAGTTATATGGGGTATTTATTAGATCACCAGAACCCAAAACAACAGTTTTTAGAATTTTTGTTAGTCTGTCTCTATGTATGTTTGTAAACGCGTCACCAAAAAACTGCTGCATATATTATCAAAATTTGTTAATTGAATTGAAAAAAATTAATCATTTCTAAATCTAAAATAAGAGAGAGTTGCATAAAGCAGGTAAGGCGCTTTATGGTGTGATAAAAATAAAGTAATATAATCAAAATTAAAATCTACATTTTTCGACACAAAACATTAAAACATAAAAATAAAACACGGTTTGAGTCGAAAATATATCGCAAAGAACTTCGTTCCTGATGGGGCCCCCCGACCGCACAATTTTTATTTTTATTAATTAACACTTTATAACCTCATATCAGATTGATCAGCTTGAACGTAGAACATTAAACAATATACTACTTAATTTAAATTAATATTTTAGGATTACGGAAATATTACAATTCACACGCAAGAAGACATATAATGGTGGTGGCCAACGGTACGTAGCCGGCGCGAAGATTTTGTATGTTCATATTTTACCGCCAAACAGCAATATTTAGTATTATTGTGTTCCAGTTTGAAGACCGTCTGTCAATCTCAAGAAAGATTAGCCAGCTGCGCAGGACATCATAATAGTGCACGAGTGTGTACGGAAACACAAGTACAATCTCTATTCCATAACTCTCATAATTCGATGGGACTGCAATCCGACACGGCCGGAAAGACTTCAAGCGCAGGCCCAACGGCTTTTCATGCTTTGGCATGAGAGTGTACACCCTTCCAACTTCCAGGTTCTGGGCTACTACTGCTACGGCTAAAAGTTAAAAACTTTGTATTAGCCCGACCTGGGATTTAAACCCAAGACTCGGGGTCTGTAGCCTTATGTCAAGCCACTAGGTCAACGAGGCTGTCACTTAGCACTTTACTACATGGGTGAATAAATATAAAAAAACCCGTGCAATCGACGAGATATTTTATTTCATTCTCTATGGATAAATCTACTTCAAAATTTAAAGTGAATTATAAAAAGTATATTGTATTGAATAACATTATACTTTCAAGGATTGTTTCTGGTACAAAAAACGTAAAGACAAAGATGCGATTTTCTCGATAAATCACGAAATGTCCTCTAATCTTTATATATTTCTGACTTACGTTCTAAGTTATTGAGACAAAAAATGTCTAATGAATTATATTTAAAAATAATCTAGATCCACCTGCGGGGATTTTTTATAAGATCCTTTCCTTTTTTTTCTATAAATATGTAAAGGTTTTGGTGCTTACTACAATTATCGACCCGCAAAAAAAGAAATTGTAATAAATAGTAGCATTTTTTTGTTGAAGATAACCTATGAATTATTACGAACATTCGATTTAAACCTTATATGAAATATTTTGATTATCGGCAACCAAGGCTAAGCTTTCAGTTCAATTTTTTTTATTGCTTTTTAAAACTTTTCATTATCATATCACATTAAAAAAGAGACATAAAACATAGAACACGTGCTCAAAATATCAATCAGAAAGTATTACCTTTTTTCGAGCGTTTCATCCTTAAAGATCTTTATCGATCGCTGTACTGCTTCTGTACTTATGGAAGTTCTTTTGTGAGATTGATTATTTATTCATGTTATAAGAAGCTGTCTGGTGAACGTGGTGGAGTTGTTAACAGCAGACACATTGGCGCTTTGCCGGCTGCATAGGCCCCTCTTCGCCAACGTCGGCCCTTCGCCGATAGTGTCGGTGCCTCGTCAGCAGTAAAGAGCTGCCCCATCTTGCCGGCAGTGTCAGCGCCTTGTCAGCAGCTACAGTGCCTAGCCGGCAGTAATGGCGCCTCGCCGGCAGCAGTGGTGCTTAATTGATAGCGTCAGCTCATCGCCGACAGCATTGGCACCACGCCGGCAGCAGTGGCGCCTTGATGGCAGAGCCAGTACATCATCGACAGCGTTGGCACCCCGCCAGCAGCGGTGGCGCCTTGTTGACAACACCGGTGCATCGTCACCAGCGTTGGTACCTCGCCAGCAGCAATGGCGCCTTATTGGCAATGCCAGAGTATCGTTGACACCTTTGGCGCCTAGCCGGCAGCAGTGGTCCCTTGTTGGAAGCACCAGCTCATCGTCGACAGTATTGGCAGCCAGCCAGCCGCAATGGCGCCTAGTTGGCAGCGCCAGCTCGTCGTCGACTTCGTTCGCGCCTGCCCGGCAAAGTGGGAGCCTCGCTGGCAGCGATAGCACTATGCCAGAAGTGTTGGCATCCCCCCAGCAGCGTAGGCGGCCCCGCATTAAGTACTGCACCCCAGCAGACCTGTCGGCGCGTCAAAGGGCTGCTGCAGCGTCGGTGCCTAGTGGCAGCGTCAGCGTAACAACGGCAGCGTCAGCGCCTTATTGGCAGCGACAGCAAATCGTCAACAGCGTCAGGGCAGCACCGGCAGCGACGGCACGTCGTCAACATTATGAAAGCCCCGCTAACAGCGAAAGCACCATGCCAGCAGTGTTGGCGACCCTCCAGCAGCGTAGGGGCCCCCGCATAAAGTACTGCGCCCCGGCAGAATCGTCGGCGCGTCAGAGGGCCACTAGAACGGCAGTGACTGGTGACAACGTCTGCGCATCAACAGCAACGTCAGCGCCTCATTGGCAGTGTCAAAAACTCGTTGACAGCGTCGGGACAGCGCCGGCAGCGGCGGCGCCTCGTCAACAGCGTGGGAACTTCGCCCGATGTGAAAACACCATACCAGCAGCATTGGCGCCCCCCCAACAGCGTAAGGGCCCCCGCATAAAGTACTGCGCCCCAGCAGAACCGTCGGCGCGTCAGCGGGCTGCCGCAGCGTCGGTGCCTGTTGGCAGCTTCAGTGCATCAACAGAAGCATCAGCGCCTCGTTGGCAGCATCACCAACTCGTCGGCAGCGTCGGGGCAGCGCCGAAAGCGACAGTGCCTCTTCGACAGCATGGAAGCCCCGTTGGCAGCGATAGCACCGTGCCAGCAACGTTGGCGCCCCCCCAGCAGCGTAGGCGCCCCCGCATAAAGTACTGCGCCCCAGCAAAACCAATGGCGCGTCGGTATGCCGCCGAAATGGCGGCGCAGCAACTTCGCCAAAGCCTTCTTGGCAGGCGGCCAGGATAAGGTGCACTTTGGCTGTTTGTTAATTAATGCGTTCTGAGCTTTTTTATCCATCGTGTATTATTTATAATAGATGAAAATTTAAAAAGATATAAGTCTAAGAAATGCAATCTATTGGAATTGACTATAAATAATTTTATATAATCAAGTCTCATTTTTATTAACAACTAGCTGTTGCCCCCGGCTTCGCTTGTGTTTAGGTATATGTAAAGGAAAAATGTTTGCTTGCAAGTCTGAGATTTTAAAGTAAGAAGCATGAAATGTTATTCTGGGTAAAAAAAAGTAAAATATTCTACCGCTAAACAGCATTAATCACGATTAGTCTTGTCGCGTTCCGATTCGAAAGATGAGTGATCCAGTGCTATTGCAAGCACAAGGGCACATCTTCGCTCCCACGGCTGGAGGCGCATTAGCGATGTAAGGAATGTTTGATATTTCTTACATCGCCAATGCCCACATTCATATGTTTTACATCATAAAATGTATTAACTGTCAAAATTTCAAGTTTCAAGCTCTGCTTTGATGTTTCAGTCAGGAAAAGTCATTATATGTATGTTTGTGTACATATAACAACAAAAATACGCATGTTATTATAACTTTTGATAGACTCAACCGAAATATAAACTAAACGGATACTTCTTACAATAATTCAATTATTTCAACTTGTAAATTAGCCATTTCAAACATTAGCCTTGACAAACAGACGGATAGAGATACAAAAATTTTAAAAATGATTGTTTTAACTTTCAAATAGGCAGTTATTTTGAAATCACATGAAGTATTTTATTTATTTGTAAAGATTAATTTTCTGTGAGTTGAATGTTTTTGTAAAATCTGAATAATTCCGAATTACAAAAATATTTGTGCGCTTGGTCATTTACGGCATTGACAACGACGTAGATGACGCATTTGAGCTACAGCATCATCAATCGAAAGACATGTATAAAATAAATCTTGTTAAAACCCATTTAAGTCACTATAAAATATATTAAGCAACTGCAACTTTACTGATAAAAAATGCCGTAATATACTTTTTTCTAACCAGAATGACATTCCATGCTACTTACTTTAAAATCACGGAGTTCGATACAACCATTCAAGCTTGACCTATACTAACGCGCGCACGAAGCCGCTGGCAATAGCTAGTTATGTAATATGTAGTATCGAAAAACGAAAAAAGTGTGTATTTTTTTAAATCCGTAATATGTACAGTTTTTTAAAATGCTACTACCCTAACCTAACAAAATATATTACTAGCGAATTCAGACAGAGGTTTAACAGGTCTCTGTTAAAAGTACTAGCATAGCCCTATTTAATATGATTGATCATATAAATCTCAGCTCAACTTACAGTGGAAGATTCTAAATCTTCGAAATCCTCCATTTTTTTACTTTGTTTTGCTCCTACAAACTTTCAATCAAATTCATTTTACCGACTATCATTTATATGTACCTAAAGTTTCAGCCAATTCAACTGAAAAAGTTATTTTATAGCATTTGTAAAGAATAATTGCTCAACATGATTCTTTAAATTGACTTAACATTTTTATTTAAAAACCCATTGAAATAAAACAAACTAAATTTTAAGTAAAGTTTGTCACAATACTTTAGTGAAAACCGCACCCAAATCATTTAATCCGTTTCTAAGATTTTCACGCACAAACGCACAGACAAACAGACAAACACTCATTGTTTTTGGTTTTATTGCGTTGATAAGAGCTCACGATATTTGTTTTACTAACGTATCTTCCATGTACAGAAAGCAATCGGGTACATTATTATTACATGTAATATATATGTATAGATGAATGAATTACGGTCCGAGGAATAGGTGATGACTGTTTTGGCTAATATTATTACGTTATCAATTTAACGACACGCAAATATATAATTAAATCTATGTTAATCTTTTAATGTAAAATAAAATAACAAAATGATATAAATAACAGAAATAAATAAAATACCAGTAGTACCAGTAGTAGTAGTAAATAGTGGCGACAGTGATTATATTATGTCAATTTTATATAATTATTATAGTTTTCAGACTTAACCCCCCTGCGCCTATCGCTATCAGTTGATGGAAGATAACGCAACACAAAACTTTGACGACATTTGAAGGTACTTTGTTACTTTATTCTTTTTAAAATACAAACTATTAAATTGCTTACTTTAAATTAACTTCTTTCAATTTACTATATAAAATAAAATAACCTGTTTCATTAATACATTTTCTTTTCTTTTTCAAGGTTTCACGGTCTTCACGTTGAAAATCTTCAATCTTCTCTCTAAAGCTGTAGAGACTGCATCATCTAGTGGCGCTTTATTCTAAAACTAATAGACTTTGCAAACATGAATGAATTTGGCGAATAAAATATACCACATGTGTATCCATCAACCCACATTAAAGTAGCATAGTGAGATAAGCACCAAGCCTCGTCGTCAAAAGAACAGGAAGCCCAGCCCTCAATTATTTATAGACTGCTTTTATTTCTTAATTTTCTATATTATATATAGCTAGAACAAATAATAACCCTGCGCGAAGTATTACAAGTAAATGTGAAATATCATCATTAATATATTAATTTAATCATCAATGTAATCATTAATATATACTCATCAATAAATATAATATAATATAATGTATATTGGTGTGTAATAATTGTTCCATTTAATTTACCATAAATCTTGTAACGAACTGTTGCGCAGCACTTGTCAATTTAAAAGGGGCAAAGAGATATATTTGATACATTGAACGCTATAAACGCCAAAACGAGACAACGGAAGCGCAGGGTCTACCTTTTCTCGAAACTTTTCGTTTGAGTTCCTACCTGGTGTGGACAGTGCTAGCAAGGCTAAATTCTCAGAATGTGATGTCAATAGAGTATTTATTACATATATCAAGTTTAAATTTATATCGCTATTATACTTTATATATTACTAGCGTTTTGCCCGCGATTTCACCCGCGTAGTCACCCGTTCCCTTGAATACTTGGACAAAATGTAGTCTTTGTTACTCGCTGATAATTTAAGCCACATTGTCCACATTGGTGAAAGATTTTTTAGGTTTGTAGGAAATAGGTTTAGTGGTTTAGGCGTGAAAGCATAACAAACAAAAACAAATTCACATTTATAATATTAGGTACCAGTTAAATACCCAGATTTTAACACTCAATGACTGATGATTAACAAAACTAAAATAAAGTTATAGAAAGCTGAAATTCGGTGTGAACATAAAAATTAAGAAATCTTCTTATTTTACTTATGACATCAACACAGAGTAATTTCAATTTCAAGTTAATAAAATGTGCCACCAGTTTTAAACTATTATAATCGAAAGAAAATTGTATGCGTATTTCAAGTCTAGTTAGAAGTTGTACAAATCAGTCAATCATTCATTAAACGGCTCCCGGGAAATGCTAGAGCTAATCAACACCGATTGAGATCCGACGTTACAATTGGAGGTGGTTGGTATATAGCAACTTTCATTGATCATCATAAGATATTTGTGTATTTTATAGAAAGTAAAGCAGAGGTTTCGGATAAGTTCACTTAATTTAAAAAAATGAATGAGCTAAATCACATTAAATATATAGAAAATGTTTTGTTTTTCGTTTAAGATTAAAAAGTATATAAACAAAACTGACTTACATTTAACTGGAACTGAATGAAAAACTGGAATGAAATTGATAATTTTCATGGTGGACTAGCCGGTTGGCGTGGTTGGTAAATCTGCCTTTCGCGCCGCAGGTCGTGGGTTCGATTCCTATCCAGGACAGTCCTTTTTGGGGCATGAACATGTCTGTTTGTCCTGAGTCTGGATGCAATAGAAAGTAGTATAGTAGTATAGTCCATATCAAATGTAGTGGATTCAGTGCTTTATTTTACTTACGACGTAACAAAAGGGCACAAGTTACACTTTACTACTTTTTGTAACACAAAATTATTATTCCAAAATCATTATTAAAAACTTAGCAGTGTAATATTGTCTTTAAAGCAATTAAACAATTAGAATCTCCCTGAAGCAAATTAGTGTTTATAATTATAGCACACGATTTATAATTATAGCAATCAAATATTAATGTAATAATTAAAACCTAATTATAAGCTTTTGAAAAATTATGATACTTGGAAAGACTGAGTACGCACCATAAATGTCATTATAAATATAGATTGCAAATCCTTTGTTACTGAGAAAAATGCCACACCGTGCCCTTTAATAGTACAATTTGAATGTACTGTATTTGTACTGTACGTGTAAAAATAGTTGTGTAATTAATAATTTTATTCCTCGAATCACGATGAAAAATTATGACGTCAACTCGAAATCAATATATCTTAAACTTGTAAGAACACAATCAACCACTAATTCGTTTTAAACTCAACGGCTCATTTTATTATAAGAATCTGTCATTGCTGTTACAGTAGTTATGCCATCCACTAAAATAACCAATATTTATCGACGAATTAATCATTAGTTCATCGAATCATTCATTATATATGAGATAGATACGATACGTATTTAATTACATACTTTCCATAAAATAAAATAGACAATTCATTTCCATAGAAAACAACGATTGCATAGGTAAGGAAGGTTCTCATAATACAGGCGCTAGAATTTCAATCGATACAGCTAGCCTAGGGAATCGTCCAGAGCTCGGCTAAATATAGACACTAATAGGTCTGCGCATGCCGCAAGGCAAATCCCAAAGAATCAAAATAAATTCGCAATTCTGCAATTTAATATTTTTTGTTGACAATTATCGTATTTTGGATGGGTTATATAAAGTTAAATGGAAATTCAACCTCTTTTTTACTATTTCTTACCTCTTGAAACTAAGTGTTTTATTTAGCCACTTTTACATTTGTTTGTGTAGTACAGCCCATGTTTGTTGAGCTGTTTCTGTAAAGATATAAAAAAAACAGTTACTTGAGTTAAAATAGATTCGCCAACACGGTAGTATACACAAGCGATCGCGTGCTCAAATATGTATATATTACTAAGTAACTTATTATAAAAAGAAAAAATATAAAATTTATTTATTTATCAGATGCTCATCGGTGCTCAACTACAAACACAAAAAGTTTTCAAGCTAATTTTGCTGTACTTTTGTTGTTGCTTTGAATAGTTAAAACTTGGTGGTAGAGCTTTGCGCAAGCTCATCTGGGTAGTACCACCCCCACTCATCAGATATTCTACGACAAAACAGCAGTCCTTGGTATTATTGTGTTCCAGTTTGAGCCAGTGTAATTACAGGCACAAGGGACATAACATCTTACTGTGTAAGCGATGGTTAACATTTCTTACACAGCGAATGTCTAAGGGCGTTGATGACCACTTACCGTCAGGTGGTCCATATGCTCGTCCGCCTACCTACCCTAAAAGCAATTTCAATCGTCACACGTAGTTATTCTAAAGTTTTTCATTTAAAACTATAAAATAATTACAAATTTTAAAAATATTATAGTATATTTTTAATTAAATTTACCTTAGCATTTTCATAAGAATAATTAAAAACAAACAAGTAATCAAATGTTATTTCTTTATTTAATTCACAATCTATAACACGATATAAATCATTGTCCCTACACTACATTTAGGGACAAAGATTTATATGTGTAGGGTGTACGGTGACGCATCGATGAGTAATTAAATGAGAAATAATAGTAAGATGTTTTTCACAAACTCTTATACATATAAAGAACTTCCAGCTTATTCTTAGTTTGGAGAATAAACTTATTAGGAGGGAAAAAAGGAAAGGAAGTGACAGGTTTTCCAACAATAAAAAAAGTCACGTGTTGGTTACAGTATACACTCTACCCACAAAACATACATAGCATCCCGGTAATGCTGAACGTTACTATTGGCGCCTTCAGTTGCATAAGATTCATGGTCCTAGAACGGGAGTAGAGAATCCTACATTACAGACAGCTTGCAGGGAGCTTGGGTTATTCGAAGACGACTTTTACTAAGAGAGTTATTTGCAATTAAGTTGGTTTTTTTGTCAAGTAGGAGACCCGTTATAATTAAGGGGAAAGTTTGGCCGAAGATATCAATAGAGAAATGGAGATACAGAGATTAGAGATGTTGAACTGTCGCTCGATACCGTATACAACCAATGTCTTATCATTTTTGACAATATTGTTGAATCAATGTCACATAAGTCATTGTTACACAATTGTTATGCTTCCAAAGCCAAAAAGCAAACAATATTATTAACAATCATCAGTGCTTGAGCGAATTGGCTTGACGTATTTCAGTTGATCGAAGTAGTTGTGTAGATCTTTTAGAATTTAATCAAAATCAAAAATAAGTATATGATGAAGTCTTAAGCAGTGTTGTTTCTAATTTCGTGCAGTTTTTCTTTCTTGGTGTTCAATGTAATAATCTAAGGACCATTAGTGCTATAAAACAAAAATGTAGCTGTTGTTATAAGAAATTGTCATACATAAAAAAACTAAAATCTAAAAAAAAATATGTGGTTAACCAATAAAGTAAAAGTTAAATGTTGGAAACAATAATTAAGTAGGTATTTTTTCACATTATTTAGGCCTACTGGGGCACCCCCGCTCCGTGATTGAGGACGCAGTGGCTCCACCACTGATCACGGAGCGGGAAATGGAGATGGCCTTCGGTCGCCTGAGGGCCAAGAAGACGGCGCCGGGTCCGGACAGTGTTCCAGGGCGTGTTCTGTGCGTGCAGCTCGGCCCGAAGCTCGTCAATGCCACCGCCGCCTTAGGCCGCCTCCTACCAAACGTGGGAGGACCGGGATCGCTATGCCGGCGCCTCTATGCCGGCGTAGTGAGGTCGATGGCACTGTACGGTGCCCCGATTTGGGTGGACGCACTCACCGCTTCAAACCGGGCCCACCTGCGAAAACCGCAGAGGGTCATAGCGGTGAGGGCGATTAGGGGCTATCGTACGGTATCGTGGACAGCGGTGACCCTCCTCGCGGGCGATCCGCCCTGGGAGCTCCAGGCGGAAGTGCTCGCGGAGGTGTACCGCTTCCGGGCCGAAGCGAGGGAACGCGGCAAACGTCCAGGCGGAAGTCGGGCGGATCTAGGCTCTAGCCCAGCAAGCCCTGATCACCCGATGGGAGGAGGACCTCGGGTCCCCCACGGCGGGCCTGGCGACAGTGGAGGCGGTACGTCCCCACTTGAGTCGCTGGATCAGAAGGAAACGAGGCACGCTCTCGTTCGGGTTAACGCAGGTACTAACCGGACACGGATGCCTCGGTAAGTGTGGTGCGCCATTTGACACGGCGCATCACACCCTGACGGAGTGTGCCGCGTGGGGGCCCCAGAGGCATTCCCTGGCGGCGGTTGTAGGCGGAGACCTCTCCCTGCCGAGCATCATCAACACGATGCTCGGAAGCGAGAGTTGCTGGTCGGAGATGGTCTCCTTCTGTGAAAGTGTGATGTCGCAGAAGGAGGCCGCGGGGCCAGCGGGAGCGGGAGCGGGAGGAGGATGCCGCTGCAGATTCGCTCCGCCGCAGAAGACTGGGGAGAAGAAAGCGGCGCTTTGCGCACCTTCTCGTTCCGCCACAATACTAGGCTAGGGGGGTCCCAGTACCCTGGGATTCCTCCCTAGTGAATGGAGGCCCGCATAGGCGAGCCGGCCGTCGGAGCGTCACGGTAGCATGCGCAAGCGATCCCGTGGCGCTCCCTTTAAGACGGGAAGGGTACCGCTGGGTTTTTAGTGGGTATTCCGATGACCGGGGCACTCTCAGTGCCCTGGACATATGGCGAGCCAAAAATACCCCCCACTGTTCCAGAAAAAAAAAAACGGCCTATTGGGGCACCGTCATGTAAAATAATGGAAACGCATCTCTCTACATAATACCTCATAATGAAGTAATTTACTAATCACTGACTTATGAATAATAAAACACTCGCGGACGGGTAGAACAGTGCCGAGTGCAGCAGGTGAATATCAGCTATATAAAACAACAATCACTAAATTATAATTTCAAATCTAGAACTATTTTCATTTTGAAATTAATTATTACGCTTAGGTTCAAGAATAAAATTATCGAACCGTGCCAGCTAGTTAATAAACATATTTTATTATGATAAAACATGTTGACAACAATGCTTTCCGTTGCGAAAAATATAAATGTAGTAATTATCTACGCTCACAGCCACGTTTTACTAAACTTGTCGTTCGTCAGCCGCCAAGAATAGACGTGTGTCAGTGTTAGATCAAAAAATATCGATGCACCATAAAAATGAGTCTTAGTGTATTATACAATTGAATTTAGATTGTAAGTTCTCTATCGATTTTATTACAACGCTTTTATTCTGAATATTACTCGGCGTATAGCGGACGCGCTCTTTGGTTGACTGCCTCACCCTCGCGGAAGCAACACAATTGCTAATTTTTAACTTTTTTCGGGAGTAGCAACACCCCGCCAAATTTAAAGAAGCTAATTTTGTTTGGTTTGCATTGTACTATTGGGTTATTATGAGTATACGACGATCGCCGCCCTGTTCGATTTTTGAGGCTACTAGATTTAGCAGTAGTTCTCACCCCGACTTATCTAAGCTGAGATTGATGACTGCGTTGGATCCACAGATAACTTTTAGAAAAAGAAAATACTCCTCCAATGAAACCTGCGTATGCAATAATGAAGTCAAGGCAATTCGTATAGAGTTGACGCGTATCGGCCTATTATTGGAAAAGTATGTTGGATCTAACGAACAAATACTGATTAAATTACAGGAAAGTATAAAAGAGGTGAAAACACAAATAACTACGCTGAAAGCTTGCAATGGGCAAACTTTGAACATGATCCAAGAAAATATTACACAAAGTAACGAAATTAATGCGCCTACAAAAAACATAATAGATGAACAAAAAGAAATAAAGATGAACACCGTATCACACACAGAAAAGCAAATCCCTCAGAGCAAAAATAGAGTAACATTTCTAGAAACCGATTTAGACTCAATCTTTAATAATAAAACTCAACCTTCAACCTCTAAATTAAATGAACCGTTATGCATGCCTGAACAAATATTTAGGGAAGGACAAACCTGTCATAAAAGAGAAAGGAATATCATATTTGCAGGCATAGAGGAGCAGAACTACCGAGGTGCAAACGAAAGGTTAATGAAAGATGAAGCTAAAATAATAAGTATAACGTCCTTGGTCAGTAAGGATATTCCGAAACCGACTGAAATCTATAGAATCGGTAAATATACGCCAGGAAAGAACCGCCGAATTAAGGTACGCTATAATTCATCAGAACCCGTGAAACTCCTTTTGAACAACCGAGATAAGCTACCATTAAACATAAAAATATTTTCTGATATATCTCCGAAACAGAAAATGTGCTTATATAGCGTAATAGGCGAACTAGCGACGACGACAGTGACTTTTCCGGAAAGTACATAAACGGAACATCCACAGTAAGGAAATCAATTCTAAATAAGTTCCTACTAAAAATACTACCAAATATGATAACACAAATATCGATACATATCAAGTACTTACGTACTGGTAATTTGCGTCTAAGGTTCTTATATCTTAATGCCGAAATTTGACAAATAAAAATTCCTTTTACGATAATTGTCGATAGGCCATGAATATTATTTAACTAACATAAATCTTAATTAGAAATGAAGCACAGGGTTTAAAATTACAAATTAAGAATTACACTCTTATTATATACTACACACTATTACAACTATATAAATGATTCAACGGGTAGGGTTTTAGCACATATTCATGAATAAAAATCGTAGTAGATAATCCGAATAATCTTATTAAAGGAAAAATTAAATATTTGTGGATAAAACTGGTAAGACAAATATTGTTGAAGTTGGTGTTGTTTATAACCCTGGTACTAACTATAAAGACATTCTTCGAATGTATGAATTATAACTTCAAAAAAAAAAACAAAGTTATGGTTTTGGTGACTGCTGGCCATAATAATAAAAAATAATAATAAAATAAATAATCATAATGCATTAATAATATTATAATGCATGGATGGAACATATCCTCTTAAATAGAAACAATTATAATATTTTACCAGACATTGGACGCCTAAAAAGTCTATTTTAGGTAACGTCAACCAGTATCAAAATGTTCTACGTGACAATAAAAAGTTTCAATATTTTATAGGATATTAAGAATTTTGATGCATGTAAAAAAACTTTCGATACTATAAGCCGCGAAACTTCATGAAACTAGAAACATTAAATGTCTTTGGAAATGTCTTTAAGTAAATAATTATAAAAGTATAGTACACGCACCACATACATAGATGATGTGAGCAAAATAGCCTGTGACGATGAGATATAAATTTAAAGAGAGCTTTAAAAGCTTGAGACAGAAGAAATTGAAACTAAAAATAAAATTATGCCTGCACATCAATCAAATTATATGTAATAAAATCAATGATATGGGGGAGAGAAAATGCCTATATATCGAAGTAAGTTTTTGGCTCTCTACTTCGCTAACTCCGTGACATTGACCGAAGTCTAACTCATAGACTACGATACATCATTTATAATGCTTTGACCATACCTGATGTATCGAATCTAATTTGAAAAAACTTGAAAAAGAAAAAGTATTATTTTTCAAGTTACATAAGATAAGTTAATAAAATGTTTTTAACTATCGGTGTCTAACATCTATCAGTAAAATTTATAACAAATTAATGAATATTAACCAGTTATATATTTTTAATATATTATATACTTATCCATAAAGGGATTACTATAAGTATCCATTAAAGTAAAAATTAACAGTATGTAAATATTCCCTTGTTGGGTTTTAGTTAAGTTGGTGGATACGCATCTGGCATTCTTCCACACGACACATGCAGCTTTTCCTACGACGTTCGCCTGCACCGTTGAACACATCATGAAATAAGCTATAACCACAAATTAAGCACATGCAATTTTAGTGAGCTTGTCTGGATTTGAACCCGGTTCTTTGGTTAAGAACCGCACAAACCACTGGGCCAGCACGGCTCTGAAATAACCGTGCAAACATTAACTTTATTAAAGAACATTTTAGCAAGCGCAGTAAATTTTTTTTTTAGTTTTACATAAGATGAGCATAGATTTACAATACGCTTCTATCACACTTATACACATGCACTTATTTAAAATACTTTTAAGCCCATAAAATGAAGAATGAATATTCGTACAATCCATTTTAATTTACTCTATTATGTCATATTCTTTATTAATTGCAATGATATCATATTTGTTTATTCTTTCCGGATTTGCTAAAATTCTATTAATCCGATTGACATGGAACTTAAATATTTTATTTTATAGTTGTAGGCATGCAAATCTTAAAAATTATAATAAAAAGGAAAGTATATTTTTCAAATCAACAGTATATTAATTCTATTGTAGATAACTCTCAGTGAATATGATTAAAAGTAAAAAATAATAACCTAATTTTTAATTTATTTAATATAAAATATTAATACTGTTGCATATAAACGTTTCTTATAGATACATACATATATGAAACTTTTAAAATTACTAAATTAAATTCAATAAATGAATTAGATATATATGTATTCATTATCAATTATTATTTTATAAAAATAACTATTTCTTAATTGATAAAATAAATAACACGTTAAATATCAACAGTTACTCATTAAATAGTAATTTAAGAATATTATAAATATGACTAAAGATAACATAGCGACAAATCTTTTTCTATTTGTCGGTATGTTCAGATTGCAGCATCCTGCGTCACCTACACAGACTGTTGGTCGAAATCAATAACCTGAGAATAAAATTTGAGATGGCGTCAAAAATTTATCTATATCAACTTTAGATATATAATTAATCTCATGATTAGCGGAGAACATCAGCTTAAAGGAAGATGTATGTTTTAAAAAAAAATAACAATATACCCTTTAATCGGCAGTTTTTAGCATGCTGGATAATGCTCAATAACTCGCGTTTAGGTAACTATATTAAATATATCTTAAACTTTAACGGTATAGTCATTTTGTTTCAATTTAAGAAATGACTATAAATAATACAATTTTATTTCATAAGCTATTATTATACATATGATTTCTGTTTCCGACTAATCGCTTGAATATTTTGAAATAATTAAACAAACATTTTTTTAAGCATTATCAAACTATCCATTTATTTATAAATTTTGCCTTTAATAGCGACATGAGAGAGAACTTCTAGACAGATAATGAAAATCCTTACAATTCTATTAAGAATACTTGAACGTTATAAATTTAACATCCAGATAAAAAAAACTGTTCTTAGAAGAAATAACAACGTTTACTTGAATATTATTCGAGTAAAAATGGAAGCAAATGGTTCCGAAAAATGTGTTTATTTTATTTCATATCAATACAATTTAATAACATTCAATGTTGTGCCTTTGTTCTTAATGACATATTAATAGGCACGATATCAGGACCAGTACTTGATTGTTAATCGACACATCTACCCCCGTGATACGCCCTCCCGGGCTCAGCTAAATATAGACAGTGACAGGCTAGCGCCTGTCATAAATCAATACATTTGAAATATGCAAGCTTCATCAAACTGCAATAGTGTAATAGAAAATTGCGTGCACAAAAACAATAATTTTACTTAAGAGCCAATTTACTTACTAATTGTCTAAGCAATATAGGTAATTGATATCGAATTAATAGAGTTGACGTACATTTTGAAACTTTTCATTTCAAGAGCAATTTGCCAGTTACATCGAACAGACATATTTTTAAGAAAAACTTGAACGTATATTTTCTATTTATATATAAATAAATTAAATTCAAAAAACTGCTGAAAGGTTTTTTTTGTTAAAGATAGATATGCCGCTATTTATCAACAAAAATTTATCAACAATGTGGCCGTAAATTACGAAACAAAATTATCTTTTAAATATCTATTTTATATTATAGCTAAATTTGTTTATTGACTACCACTCTGACAGGACAATTAATATCGAATCAAAACATTTTTATCCAAAAACATGTTTACAAGAATTGAACCATTAATTCACATCACAAAACGTCATGAAATAGCGATAGACATCCCCTCTACACAAAATACTTTTTACTAAGACAAAATTGAATACTTGACTCTTAGTAGTTCACCCTAACTCTAAACTTGTGTAGTTAAAGTTTTAAATAACTCGCGTTGGGCTCTAATATTATAATAATGACCTTTGCGCCTGTAATTTCACCCTCACTCACCCATTAAACCGCAATACGGTACTACAAAGTATTGCTGTTTTGCGGTTGATTAAAAAGTAGACACTTTGGTAGAGCATTGCACCAATCACCCGTAAAAGCGAATTGAAATCGAGGAACAAAATATATCTTGTATTAGCAGGGTTTTATAAATAAGCAAATTACTGATATACTGTACATATTTTCCCATAAATAAGGTCTAGACTATTCTAAAAAGCGATGAATAGTTTGGCTTAAGAATAAGAAGAATTATCACTCAAAATAAACGAACTCACTTTCACATTTATAATATGAGTATGGATGGATAAGCGTGCCTAAGACGGCAACAAGAGCGCAGATGTTTTTATGCTTATCCTTGGTACCTTATGTAAGTATGCTTAGACATATATTTAGTGTGTTAGGGTATAATATATTAATTAATTTATAAACAATTAGCGTCTTATAAAGTATTTAGGTCTGTTGAGAATTTTTATTGTGTTAGTATATAATTAGACCGTTCGTAGCGCAGCTTTTGTATCACTCTTAGATAATATTATCTTAGTTAGTGTCACTCTTATATAATATTTAGTTTTAGCATGTACCTAGTTAGTCATGTTCATAGAAAGGAACCAAAATTAATATTCTATTTAAAAAAATCTCCAGTATAAGAACAATATGTACGTCATTTAATATCCACATTGAAACAATAACCGGCGGAGAAATTATTCAATCTGAACGTTTGTATTAAGTTCTATCTGGATCACGAGTGTTTCTACGATGTTTTAGTTCCCATGCTATTTTGATAAATAATGCTGTTTTTATTTGCGACAAAGATTTATATCATAATACGGCACAAAATAAAAGGATATATGCATGACACCACGAGGTTAGAATTGACTGAGCCAGTTGTTAATGCTAGTTACGTCATCAAAATAACAACATCACGAGTGTTGTCTGAGGCAACAATAATGGTCTGGTTTAAAACCTTTTTTTTTTCAAATTTAAATATATTTGGTTCTGAGGCCACAGTACGCATTCCCATTCCAAAGCAACATAGCTTAAGATTTTAGCTGTTTATGGTTTAGTGGAAAAACACCAAAGGACTATATAACCCCAAAGTAATATGCAGCAAATAATCGAGCACTAACTCAAATATCCAGATATAGGCATATTTTCAATTTTTTTTTTTTCAAGGATATCTAGTGCACTGTATTAATTCATGGAGTAAGTAAACTAGTGATTTCAAAAAACATTAGCGCTTTCATTATATAAGAGCGGGTTATCTAAGCCAAACTAATGCATCTTTAATCTAATATGCCACAAAGTACGTTAGAAATAAATGGGAAATGACATTCTAAACATTTAATGAAAGTCATTAAAAGATTAAAATGTACAACCGCTCAAATCAAAATGATTTATCAAAATTATTTATATTTATAATATCAAAAGTGTTTGATAAAATTGCCATTTTCATTATGATTATGATTTCTTAATATTGTTGACATTATTGAGATTAACGACATATTATTATGCTCTATTCATATTTAGTATACTTTATTATATAGTTATTGTAGTTGTATTATAGTATATTTAGTTATATAGTTGTATTGTAGTATATTTAGTTATATAGTTGTATTGTAGTATGTTTAGTTAATTTATGTTCAGATTGTGACCCATGCATGTCAGTATGTAGTCTTAATAAGGTTTTAATTAATATAATATTGTAATTAAGTAGCACTCAACATGCGTTTTATTTAACCCTCATTGAATAAATTATAAAATATAAATCACATTCCAATCACGAATATTTTATATAATATGTTTTATGTGAATAGGAATTTCCGCCCGCGCATACGCCTTCGTGCGAATGGGATGGGGGTTCAGGTGTCAGGTAATCTAATAGCATATACATATATAAATCAAGCAGAATTTTATGTATTTGTCGTTTACCAACTACTTGGGAATATAATTTTTAATTTGTTTTTCAATCGTCTGTTTTCCACTGCTGGGTGAAATCCTCCCCCATAGAACGCCCACTATCCCGATGTTGGGCAGCCCGCATCCATCCCGTACCTGCCGAATCGTCGAATTATAACGAATTTTAAATCGTCAGTCCACCTCGCCTCGCACTACGTTTGCCTAAGCGTGGTCTCCACTCTAGCACGTGTCGGTCACGTGACTGGTACCCGTAATTGTATAATCAAGTTATTTGCACACTCAGATCCTCACATTCGATACACTGAACCACCTGTAGTAGATATCAGCGAATCTGAGGTAGTCAAGAACATTATATTTAATAAGCAATATGCCCATATTTCATTTATTAATTAAAATGAAAACTAAAATTATATTAATAAAAAAACTATTAAACACTATTAGTTTTCATGAGGTTTATGAGAAATAGAATACCTACCTACTACTACCTACCTACATATTAGTTTAATAAAAACATTTTTTCACTTTCAGGTTTGGCTGTAAAAATATTTTATTTCATTTGTAACGTTTGTTTGCATACGATCTAAGGATCAGAAATTGACAATATTGGCTTAGTTCCGATGATAATGCATTTTCATGGTAAGCACTGATTTTAAGCCCAGGATTTGCTCCAGACAAAGGTGACCGGTACAGACACGAAATTTTATTTATATATCTAATTATAATGGCCTGGTATTACTATGGATTTACTACTGAACTTAGCGTTAGCTCCAGGCGAGCACCGACACAAAGTTTTGTATACACATTCAATTGTGATATCCCGTTCTAAGTGCATCTATGACATAGCTACCTTAGATTGGCTATTGACGAGCGAATTCCTTACATTTAACTAAACTAACTAATAGGTGCTATCATGACATGGCAACTGTATTCAGGGTTGGCTCCTGGTGAGAGAACTGATTAACGACAACCTTTTGTGTCTTATTAAATTATATAATGTAACAAATTAATAAGTTTTTTTTTACCAACTTTTGACCGTTGTCTTGCCTGATGTTAAGCATCGACTAGATCTAAGTTGTAGCACGCTTGCCTAAAAGATACCTGTGTACTCTAGACCTATCGGGAAATCTAACCTATCTTTGAACCTATCGGAAGTTTTATTTGCTTCAAAGTTTATTATCATACTCAGATCTAGTATCTAGTAAATAAACATTTTTAAAATTTTATTTAAAGTATTTTGTTCTAAAAAGTTTAAAATTGAACGATTGATATCCCCTTATGTTTTAAAATAAATTTAAGGCGTAGATATATTATATTAAAAATACTTTTCGACATTGCACATAATACTATTTGCACAAAAAAATTATAATTAATGTTGTTATTTTTCAGAATGTACTATTTAAGGACGCGTGTTAATAATCAATATTTTTCAATAACAAATTTAAATAATAAATTACCAAAGATATTTTTAGTGTATTTCTAATCTTATGTTCTTGTGCTATTATTATCTTATCTTCTTACGTGTGACTTTTTACGTGATCATATATTTAATAACGGCATTTCTTTAAATGATTGGTGTAGTTATCAATTCGAGTTTATAGCAATTAACTTTTAACTGACAATAACCGTTATTATTAACTGCTTTGCTCACTTTAAGCTAAATTAGCTTTTTGCTAAAATATCAATTAATTAACGATTTACTTGCACTAATAAATATATCTTACTTCATATATTAAAGATTAATTTTGTTTGGTGATTGTTTATTCAAATGGTTAAGTTAATAAAATCGTCTAAGCTTCCCGTCCCGACTTTCTATGGGTAATATAAGATCTTATCTTGAGACACGGTAGTTAGGAGAATGGGCTACCTGGTGGCAAATGGTCACCACTGCGCAGATATATCTGCACTGTAAGAAATATTAATCATTCCGTGTGAAAAAAATTATATGTTCTTTGTGCCTGTAATACTAAATATTGCTGTTTGGCGGTAGACTATGTGACGAGTGGGGGTGGTACCTACCCAGACGGGTTTACACTTGTAATTTTAAGCCAATGCGATATACCCCCAACTTATCTACATTATTAATCTAAATTAATTAAGTTTGTTTATAAGTTTTCAAGTTAATTAAACCGATCATAACTTTATTTATTATTTCGAGCAAACTTTTATGAAATGTAAAATAAATTATCCTTTGAAGAAATGGGTGAAATATGTATTAGCATATTCAATGTCGCTTGGTATGTAAGTCTTGGCTCTTTCTATCTGACACAGCTGAATCGCTCTCAATCGTCAGCTGCGATACCTACCTAGGTATATAGGTTGAATCGACTTACGAGTAAGTCATTCTGATTCGAACAGCCGAACCTCTCGGTGATCTAAATTCGTTCTAAATTTAAAATAAACTACTTAACGATAAATAGTGTTTGTTTCGGTGTATCTACTGAGAACAGCATAAACAGTTGGTACGTGTGGGTGCAGTGCAGGGTTCACCGACGAATATCAAAATTTCTGAGTGTATGTGAAAATTAATTTACTCTTTCGCTGTTCGGCGCTTTTGGTATACATAATAGTGAGTGTAATGGGTTGTGTGCTATTTTGTGAAGTATAGAGTTAAACATAATTGGAGTTAGATTCCGTTGGAAATGAGAATCGAAATAAGTATGAGACTACGAACATCATAACACTTTTGCTAAAGTATGTACATATGTATGTTTATGTTGTTACAAGCATATTACACGTAATTAAATATATATACTATAATTTCATTAGCTGCATTATTGTGTCACTTTGTGATTTCAGTTTTAATTTTACTTTATTTTAATAAATATACTGTTATTTTTTTTTATTTTGCTATTGTTGCTATCGTGCCGTTGAAATAAGTTTTCATTAATGCATAAATCAGTAGGAGTATCTAGGTATTTAAGTACGTAGGGGAGAGGGGGGGGGGTCACCGTATTTTAAAACGAATGGAAACTCATACTTAATACGAGATACTATTAAGAAAACACGAATACATGATTAAAGAAGTAAAGGCGGTAGAAAGTATGTGTTACAAATACAAAAAAAAATTGTAAATGTATAATTAACAAAAGCCTTACATTTTGATATAATAAGTAATGACTAACATTTTTATTTCTGCTATAGAATTTCATCATACAGTACAAGTTGAATTACAAGTAGAGAATTCTAGAATATCGATCGATACAGCCACGCCCTGGAACCGCCCTCCGGGACTCATCGTCAGCTTCAAATAGACACCAATATACTTGCGGATGCCTAACGTATGTTATAAATCAATAAATGTCTGTGTATATATCGCCAGATTCTAATTGAATATTATATGAAAATATTGCAAATTAAAATGTTATTTATTTTTGTAAGAGTTATTCTATTGTGATGACATTATAAAATAATGTAATATATTTTTGTTTAGAACAAAGAAACATTTATATAAGATAATAAGTTAATAAAGACTTTTCTGTGCCTCTGATATGTGTTCGTTTTGTTGTTTGATTGTAATTTAAAACAAAAGGTTATCTTTACCTTGAATAATTTTAAGATAATGAACTCAATTTAATATTAATTTAAATAAAATTATATCAATTAAGGCTTGTTTGAAATTAAAAAAAAACAACGAAATCAATCTTTAAACTATATAATAACTATAATAAATCTTTTATTTAAACGCAGCATGCTTGATTCGAAAATTTCAGACGCCTTGATTTAATTCAAGTCTTGTCGAGCAACAACTAAGCTACCAGTTTCGAGCCTGGGACGATTCCCAGGCTAGCTGTATCGATTCGAATTCTAGGGCGTAGACATTATTACTATTGCTAAAATGCACTTAATTTTCATTAACATAGCGCTCAGTTTTGCTTGGGGCCGGTTAGAAAATTGTCGTTCGATTTTTCGCGAAATGGATTATTTTATTATTCAATGACATGCGGCAGCCCGCGACTTCAACGATTTGAAGAATAAATTATCTCAATATTAAAAATAAGTACCATGTACAATAATGCAAATTCAACAATAGTACAGTTTTAATGAGCTATTTTTATAAAATCGGCTCTAACTAAGGATGTCAGTACCTAACGTGCCATTGAAATGAAACCTCAACAATTAACACCGCTAGCGTTATTACAATAGCCTTGGGGTGAAATTTGTAAAAGCCTTAAAATTACCTTGAGCTATTCCTACTGAGATAGTATCCTAATAAAATTAATAAGCTATCTTCAAATATCACATATTAAAATAGAAAATAATAAGTGTTAAATACATTTATTTTTACATAAAACTAAGTAAATAATGTTTTTCTAATGTATATAAAATTAGTCATGGTATTCATAAAAAATGCTTTAATATATGAGATTAATAAGTTATGTTATCCTATTTCTCAATAAATGTTTTTTTTTTTTAAATATGATAATAATATTTAAGGGACTATTTTTATCTCGGTTAGAAATAACTTTTAGAAATTAATCCACAAAATTAGTCTGAAAGTTACGGATAAATTTAAAATTAGTTTTTTTTTTTACATTTTGTTAATTCAACTTACAAAAACAATTAACGCAAATTACGAAATAAGTACCATGTAGAATAATATAAGCTTAACATTTTTTATAAAATCGGCTCTACATAAGGACGTAAGAAGCTAAGTTATTATGTAAGACAACATATTATACTAAATGTGAAAATTAAAAATTATTATTCAATACCAATTTTAAATAATACAAAACTACGCGTATCTAATCCATACACAATTTAACCTCACCTACTGCATCTCACTTCATATTAATGACTAATTTGTTTCGAGATCGCATAATCTCTCTTCAAATCTGTCTCGAAACCTTACTAACGAAAATTTTTAGTCCATGAAGTATATCGCCAACCGATCTATTCGTCCGTGTAAGTACGGTAATGTGTTATACAAGCACCACGAGATGTTATTCATTTACAAGCTTATTTCAATATCTCGTAATATTTTTAGAATAAGATTTCAAATCGCAATGTGTAAATTACTACATTTATCAACACGAAATAATTAAAATTAAGTATTTTTGTGTTATCGATAGGGTAGTAAATGTGCTGTATAAATTTACTTGTAATAAACTATTTTATTCATCTAAATTATTTATAAGTTGTCTAATTAAGTAAACCGAACACAACTTGAGTAATTATTATGAACCAACTACTATGAAATGAAAATTAAAAAACCAATGAAGAAGTCGGTAAACTGTTTTAACACAATCTTTATGGTTTGTTATATATATCTTGGCATTGAGAGCTCTCAATCGTCTGCTGCTAAACTTACTTAAATACATCACTAGAAGCAGATACTTCTTTTACGAGTCAGTAGGCTCATTCTGAATCGAACAGCCGAAGCTCTCGGTGGTCTATACCATTTAACAATGACAAAAATAGGATGATTTAAAAAAAATAATATAATCTACTTAACAATAAATAGAGCTAGTTTCGGTGTACGTAAGAACAACAAAAACTGTTAGTGCGTGTTCGCGCAGTGTAGGTACACCGGCGGATATCAGATTTCTGAGTGTCGTGTCGAGTGCATATCGCTGTCTGGCGCTCTTGATATACGTATAGTGAGTTTATTAAAGTTGTGTGCTATTGTGAAATCTTAGGGAGTTGTATCGGATTATGAAACGTTTTTGGAATGAAATTCCGTTGAAAATGACTGTCGAAATTAGTTTGGAACTTCGAACATCATTTTAGTTACATTAAAATATATATATTAACTACAATTTCGTTATATTCCATCATTTTTTATTTTAGTTTAATTATTTTTAAAAAGTAGTGTTATTATTATTTTCATTTTCATTCAAATAAATTTTTATTTATCCGTAAATAAGTAGGAGTAAGAAAAAATTTAGGTATTTACTTATTTTAAAATGAATAAAACCTCATATACTTGGTGATCTGTGCAAGTTCGTCTGGGTAGGTACCACCTACTCATCAGATATTATACCGCAAAACAGCAGTACTTGGTATTTTTGCAGCAGTTAGCCAGTGTAATTACAGGCACAATGGACATAACATCTTAGTTTCCAACGTTGGTGGCACGTGGTCTGAAATAGGACACGTGAGGCCCCCACCTCACGCATTCACGGCCCTAGGGTTACGCCCTATCTTTAAGCCCCGGGCGTCGGGGCTGTGGGAGGGCCGAGACGACGTCGACGTCGTCTTCGCCGAGCAGGATCGGCCCTTTCCCGTTCCCGCTCCGCTGTCTCCTTCTGGACCAGGACGGAGAAGGAAGCTACAGCCCTCCACGCCAATTCCCTGCGGAGCATCGCCGACACGATTGCTCGCAGTTACATCCCTATTTCAACAGCTTTGGGGTGAATTTGGTAAAAGCCTTGAAATTACGTTGAACTCTTAACTCCTACTTATAAAGTATCGTTATAAAATTAATAAGCTATCTTCAAAAATCAAGATAAGTGTTACAAATACATTTTTTTACATAAAACACATATATAAAATTAAACATACGTATTCATAAAAATGCTTTCATATATTTGATTAATAAGTTATGTTATCCTATTTCCCAATAAATATATATTTTTTAAATTTGATAATAATATCTAAAGGGCAATTTTTATCTTGGTTACCATTTAACTTTTAGAAATTAATCCACAAAATTATTCTAAATGTATAATACCGCAATCAAAATTAACATTAAAATATAATTCGTAGCTTAACATTTTAATGTAATAAGTAAAGATTAACGCTCATATTCCTTTTATAAAATCTTATTATTGAAACAAGTAGAAAATTCTAGAATATCGATCGATACAGCCACGCCCTGGAACCGCCCTCTAGGACTCATCGTCAGCTAAAAATAGACACCAATAAACTCGCGAATGCCTAACGCATTTTATAAATCAACTAGCGGTCCCCGCGCGGCTTCGCCCGCGACGTAATCTAAAATAATAAAATATGTTAATTATTGTCTATTGAAGCTGTGAAAACTGTGTTTTTATACGAATGATTCAACCCATTTCTCTCGTTTGGGGTTGAATTTTTTAAAATGACAAAATCGTGTGCCTTTTTTTTTTGCTAAGAAACTTTAAAATTAAATTTCATGCTTCTTACATAAAAAATGACTAACTTTCAACCCCTATTTCACCCTCTTGCGGGGTAGTTTTTAAACCCTGAAATAAGTTTTATCTATTTCTAACCAGAGGCTTGTATATAAAATTTCATGCTCCTCACCTGAAAAATTATGGACCCGCGATACAAACTATCACCCCCCATTTCACCCTCTTGAAAGGTAGATTTTCAAAAACCCTTAAATAGATTTTTATTTATTTTCAACCAGAGTCTTGTAAACAAAATTTCATGCTTCTTACTTCAAAAATAACGGAGTTCCCATGCAAATTTTCCAACCCCATTTCACCCTCTTCAGGGGTAAACTTTCAAAAACCTTGAATTACATATTTTACATATTGTATCCAACCAAAAACTTCTATATAAAATTTCATGCTTCATACATCAAATATGACGAACTCCTCATATAAACTTTCAACCACTATTTCACCCTCTTAGGTGGTGAATTTTGAAAAACTCTGATATTCGAACTTATTTATTTCCAACCAGAAGCTTGTATACGAAATATCATGCTTCTAACTTTGAAAATGACGGATTTTCATACAACGGTTCATCCCTGATTTCACCTTCTTAGGGGTGGAATTTCCAAAAATCCTTTCTTAATACGCGTTGTCGTCATAAAATGCATCAACTATCAAAATTTCAAGTCTCTATCCCCAGTGGTTTAGGCTCTGCGTTGATGAGTCAGTCAGGACAAGTCTTTATATATATATATATATATATATATATATATATATATATATATAGATAAATGTAATATAACAACTAATTCCAATTGAAAATTATAAAAAAGCACTGTGACGACTAAAGTAAAATATATTATCGTCATTTTAAAAGATTAAATTATACTTGAATAATTTTATGATTATGTTTTGTTTGAAATTAAAAGAATAAATGAAATTAATCTTAAAACAATAATTAAACCTGTTAATTAAACGCAGAAAACTCAATTCAAAAATTTCAGCCGTCTTGATTTAATTCAATTAGTCTTCTCGAGCATGCGCAAAGCTATCCAGTTTTGAGACCTGTACGATTCCCGGGCTAGCTGCATCGATTCGGCTTCTAGTGCATAGACATTATTATTTATGCTAAAATGTACTCAGTTTTAATAAGAATAGCGTCCAGTTTTGCTTGGAGTCGGTTAAAACATTCGTTTGATCATTCGCGAAATGTATTACGTTATTATTCAAAGACTAGCGGCAAACCGTGACTTCATCCAATTTTAAGAATAAATTATCTTAGTAAATATTACGTATAGTTCTAATTGAGGAGGTAATTATCAACCAATTGAAATATAGTGTAGATAAGTAATTTATTTTTTATATTTATAACCTAAATTTGGTTAATTCATTCATGGTACACGAATAAGTTCTAGACGTAAGCCATGATTTAATGTGCTGATTTGTAAAACGAAATGCATGAGTAATATCTTCTCATACTTTACTTACTTTATTGTACACCACAAAGGTTAAAACAAAACATGGATGCAACCTAATTATGACGAGCCGGTTGGCGTGGTTGGTATACATATCTTGCCTTTCACGCCGCAGGTCGTGGGTTCGATTCCCATCCAGGACAGACATTTGTGTGCATGAACATGTATGTTTGTCCTTAGTCTGGGTGTAATTATTTATATAAGTATTTATTTACAAAAGAAAAGTAGTACATGTAAGTATATAAGTTGTCTGGTTTCTATTTGGGATCAGATGGCCTTGGGTGAATAATGTCCAAGGATATTATTATGAGTAGTATATAACTTTAGCGACCTTATCGCTATATAGTATGTTCTCTTCTCTTCTCTTCTCTTCATCTCTTCCATCTCTTCCAGGCAATCAACGGTGTAAGGAATTATTCATAGGATATGAGATTTCGGCCCTTTTAAAGCGTTCAGAAAGAAATGTTATGCTTAAATATTAAATAATGTCAATTGTTTCACATAAAAAAAAAATCTTTATGTGGTACATAATTAAATTTTTTTCATTAACTAGCACTTCGCCCGCGACTTCGTCCGCGAAAATTTGAAAACTATTAATTAACGTAAATATGAAAATTAGTTTTTGGTAAAAGTCTAAACGTGGGGCAGTTACAGTTTGTTCAAACCATTGACATTTTTTTACTTAGAGATATCCGTCATAATTTCTTTACTTAGAGATATCCGTCATAATTTCTAAACCGAAAGTCCGGTCCGAATAATTTAAAGTGGAATTTACACGTACGATTATGTACGTGCAAATTCCACCTTAATTTTCAAACTATTTAAATGGATGAGGATTAATACTATGATACCAATACCAAACCACTATTCAACTTCACCCGTATTTAAACTTAATAATTTAAACAAAAAATGTTATTGTGGCTTAACTATTATAGTTAGGCATATACTATTGCAGACTTTTTTGTGAGCAATCATGAGTACTGTTAATATATAGGACACGATTTTATATATCGTCAATCGTTTTCACAACGCACGCAAAATATTAACGAAAAATAGGCAACATTTTGATACCTTGGGTTACATTGTTCCATTTTAGGTAGGGATCTCTAATTTTAAAATATAATATAGCTTATGTTACTCAGTAAAGAATTTTTAAAATCAGTCGAGATGTTTTTGGTTTAAATCGTAACAAACAAAAAGTCAAATCTTTCCTCTTTATAATATTAGTATGGATTTTAATTTATTTTATCGATAATACTCTGGTTATTGGCCATTGTGTTTTCCATAAATTGTACATTTAAATACTATCCACTAAGATTATATTTTTAGATTATTCTAATATTATGTGCTTAGGTTGGATTGCCTTATTATAAAATAAATTAAAGTAAAATGAAATGTATAGTTACCTCTAAAACTAATACTTTGCATTAAATAGAAAGTGTTATTTTAGTTGGACTGTTTTAGCTCGATCGAAATATATCAAGACACTTTGTAATTGATGAAAGTGTGTAGTTTCGTGTTAAAGCAATTTTTGGACAAGATTCATACACTATTATATGACCACTATATTTATTAACATATTAATTATTGAATGCCTCGTTGGTCTAGTGGTTAGATATAAAGCAGCATACCCTGTAGTCCTGGGTTCAATTCCCAAGTCGGACCAATAAATAGTTATTGGGTTTTTCTGTCAGAAAATTCTCAATAGCAGCCCGGATTCTGGAAGTTGGCAGTGTGTACACACCCGTGCCTCGGAAATAATTAAGCCGTTGGTCCTGCGCCTGAACGCTTTCCGGTCATGTCGGATTGCCGTCCCATCGGATTATGAGAGCTAGGGAAGAGAGAGTGCACCTGTGTTTGCGCAGACACTTGTGCACTATAATATCTCCTGCGCAGTTGGCTAATCTCTCTTGAGATTGGCCGCCTTGGCCGAAATCGGTCTGGAGGACTATTATTATTATTATTATTATTAATTATTAATTTCAGCATCAATCTCACCCTATTATAGTCGGAGGTAAGGAGGAGGAGGGTATAAAGCTGCGGAGCTGTTGGTTTATTCGTTGAAAATGGCGCTATTACGGACGAGTTTTGTAAGTATTTTATAGATATATATTTTTTCTTCATATATAGTCTATTGGAAAAAAATTAGACTCATAATAAAGTTTGGTTGATATCAAAATAACGTATTTTATTAATATATCATCGTTTCTTTTTCTAGGTCATCGATGCCAGCTCCAGCATCAGATGGAAAGTTCGAGGCGATTAGAAAACGTTTTATTCTAAAATAAAATAAAATATGTCAAATGTTTAATGTTTCATTTTATTTTCAAATAGCACTTCGCCTGCGGTTTCGCAAAAATTTAAAAACTATTATTTAACGTAAATACGTAAATTAATATTTGGTAATAGACTAAATGTAGGACAGTTAAAGTTTGTTCAAAATGTGATATTTTTCTTACTTAGAGAATTTTTATACCCGTCATAGCTTCTAAACGAAAAGTCCGATCCGAATAATTTAAAGTCGAATTTACACGTATATAATCAACCTTAAGCATCAAATTATTGTATGGGATAAAGATTAATAACATTATGATACCAATATCACCACTATTCGATTCCACCCATATTTGAACATAATAATTTAAACAAAAGTAGTTTTTGGCTTAACCATAATAGTGAGGCATATACCATCGCGGACTGTTTTTGTGAGCAATCAAGAGTACTATTAATATATATATAGAACACTATTTTATATATCATTAATAGTTTTCGCAGTGTTTGCAAAATAATGACTTTTATAGGCAATATTTTGGTACCTGGGGTTACATTGTTCCATTTTAGGTAAGGATTTCCACACTTATATGTATTTTTAATATAGAAATGAGACAGAAAAATAATCACTAGAGATAAAATGCGAATAACATAATTTAGGCTTTCTAGAATTCCTTTTTTTTTTAATTTTTGGAACGTAGTTTTTTTACGCAGCTTACAGTAGAGTGAAACGGCAGTGGTCCAAGATCACGTCATATAACGAAATAGCGTTCATACATCGTGCCTACCAAATGAACTGTATAGTGCGCCTATCATTTTATTATTAACTAGCTGTGCCCGCGCTTTCACCAGCGTATAACTTAAAGAAATTACTCAGAGCAGACTTATAATATTTCAGTATACCCAACATTTTTAGTTTTATTTTGGGATATTAGTATTTATTGGTTTTCGCCGCACCCGGATCAACAAACCATTGGCCATGAGAAAAAACAGCATTACCTATTCTTAAATATACTTAAATAAAGCATTGGGAAGCTTTATTTTTGTTAGCTGCAAGTGATACCTATGAATGTCATAGGAAATTCGATTCGGGTTCAGGGCGGGCCGTTCAACGATCGACGCCCTGAACGCCCTGATTACTCGGACCACTAAAGTGGTGGCCCAGGGGCAAGTGGTCCTGGCGGTATCGTTAGGCGTTGCAAACGCCTTTATCAGTCTCCCATTCAAGACGATCAGGGAGGCACTCCGATACCAAGGGGAGCCGAGCTACTTGTTGGAGGCGAACCTCCAGAACCGGGAGGTCGTGTGGGCAGGGGGCGACGGGAAGTTGGTCCGGCGTCGGGTAGGCTGCGGCGTTCCACAGAGGTCTGTTCTCGGCCCAATTCTGTGGAACGTCGGCTTCGATTGGCTCCTGAGCGCCCCAGTCCTTCCCGGTATGGGGGTGCTGTGTTACGCAAACGATACTCTCATCACCGCGACGGGGTGGGACTTTCGGGTGGACGCCCGCCTGGCCGAAGTCAGAACAACTCTGACCTGACGGTTATTAAGGTCCGAAACTCGTCAACGCCGCAGCCGCCTTGGGCCACCTCCTACCTAACGTGGGAGGATCGGAAACACTTTGCCGGTGTAGTCAGTCAATGGTCTGTATGGTGCGCCGATATGGGTCGACGCGCTGACCGCTCACAACCGGACCCTCCTGCGGAGGCCGCAGAGGGTTAATATTTGGTAATAGACTAAATGTAGGACAGTTAAAGTTTGTTCAAAATGTGATATTTTTCTTACTTAGAGAATTTTTATACCCGTCATAGCTTCTAAACGAAAAGTCCGATCCGAATAATTTAAAGTCGAATTTACACGTATATAATCAACCTTAAGCATCAAATCATTGTATGGGATAAAGATTAATAACATTATGATACCAATATCACCACTATTCGATTCCACCCATATTTGAACATAATAATTTAAACAAAAGTAGTTTTTGGCTTAACCATAATAGTGAGGCATATACCATCGCGGACTGTTTTTGTGAGCAATCAAGAGTACTATTAATATATATATAGAACACTATTTTATATATCATTAATAGTTTTCGCAGTGTTTGCAAAATAATGACTTTTATAGGCAATATTTTGGTACCTGGGGTTACATTGTTCCATTTTAGGTAAGGATTTCCACACTTATATGTATTTTTAATATAGAAATGAGACAGAAAAATAATCACTAGAGATAAAATGCGAATAACATAATTTAGGCTTTCTAGAATTCCTTTTTTTTTTAATTTTTGGAACGTAGTTTTTTTACGCAGCTTACAGTAGAGTGAAACGGCAGTGGTCCAAGATCACGTCATATAACGAAATAGCGTTCATACATCGTGCCTACCAAATGAACTGTATAGTGCGCCTATCATTTTATTATTAACTAGCTGTGCCCGCGCTTTCACCAGCGTATAACTTAAAGAAATTACTCAGAGCAGACTTATAATATTTCAGTATACCCAACATTTTTAGTTTTATTTTGGGATATTAGTATTTATTGGCATTACCTATTCTTAAATATACTTAAATAAAGCATTGGGAAGCTTTATTTTTGTTAGCTGCAAGTGATACCTATGAATGTCATAGGAAATTCGATTCGGGTTCAGGGCGGGCCGTTCAACGATCGACGCCCTGAACGCCCTGATTACTCGGACCACTAAAGTGGTGGCCCAGGGGCAAGTGGTCCTGGCGGTATCGTTAGGCGTTGCAAACGCCTTTATCAGTCTCCCATTCAAGACGATCAGGGAGGCACTCCGATACCAAGGGGAGCCGAGCTACTTGTTGGAGGCGAACCTCCAGAACCGGGAGGTCGTGTGGGCAGGGGGCGACGGGAAGTTGGTCCGGCGTCGGGTAGGCTGCGGCGTTCCACAGAGGTCTGTTCTCGGCCCAATTCTGTGGAACGTCGGCTTCGATTGGCTCCTGAGCGCCCCAGTCCTTCCCGGTATGGGGGTGCTGTGTTACGCAAACGATACTCTCTTCACCGCGACGGGGTGGGACTTTCGGGTGGACGCCCGCCTGGCCGAAGTCAGAACAACTCTGACCTGACGGTTATTAAGGTCCGAAACTCGTCAACGCCGCAGCCGCCTTGGGCCACCTCCTACCTAACGTGGGAGGATCGGAAACACTTTGCCGGTGTAGTCAGTCAATGGTCTGTATGGTGCGCCGATATGGGTCGACGCGCTGACCGCTCACAACCGGACCCTCCTGCGGAGGCCGCAGAGGGTCATAGCGGTGAGGGCGATGAGAGAGTACCGTACGGTGTTTTGGACAGCGGCGACGCTCCTCGTGGGCGATCCGCCTTGGGAACTCCAGGCGGAGGTGCTCGCGTAGGTGTATTGCTTCCGAGCCTAGGCGAGTGACCGCGGTGACCGTCCAGGGTCGGCGGAGGTCGAGCGGATCACGGTTTAGGCCAGAAAGCCCTAATAGCCCGATGAGAGGAAGACCTGGGGTTCCCCACGGTGGCTCTGGCGTGAGGAGGCGTCGGCGCTATACGCATCTTCTCCCCCGCCATAGTAGCCACCAGGGCTAGGTGGGTTCACTGTATCTGGAAACCCCGCAACGGGAACGGGATAGCTTACGCATGCTACAGTGACGCCCCTATGGTCGACCCGCCCGAGGAACGCCCTTAGAAATGGAGGCCCCCATTTCTAAGGGCGTTCCTGGATAGGGAACCCACCTAGACCCGGCGGCTATTAGGGTGGGGGGAGAAGGTACGCACCGCCGACGCCACCTCACCGGTCTTCTTCGGTGGATCGAATTAGCGGAGGCACTTTTCTCGTGCTGAAGGAGACCATTTCCAACCAGCAATTCTCGCAGTTGAGAATGGCGTTATTCACGCTCGGCAGCGAGATATCTCCTCCGACTAAAGCCATCAGGGTATGCATCTGAGGGCCCTACAAAACGTTAAATGTGTTTTATAAATTTAGATCGTTTCTTAATCTGTGATTAGAGAGAGTTGAATGAAGGAGGTAGAGGCAATGTGAGAGGTGTTTTTTGGTGTGAAAAAATACAGTAAGATAATCAATTAAAATTTACAATTGAAAACACGTTTTGACGGTTTTCAACACGGTGGTTCACGGTGCGCTGAAATAAAAATTTTGGGACAATTAAGTCTATTATGTTCATTGGTATTTTTTCTTGTAGAGCTTTGAAAATTATTTAAAAAATATTTTGGCTAAGTAGAGAAAAGATTTCGATATTTTAAAGCGTTGGAAATTTATAATGACATTTCCAACGCCTTAAAATATCGATCCCGACCGCACCATTCTTTATTTTCTTCACTGTAAGTTCACTGATGAAAAAAAACGCCCTAAATTACTTTTTTTTTAACCAGAATGAAATTTCATGCTTTTTACTTTAAAATAAACTTCCATACAACCATATTTTACCCTTTACCTATACTTACCTATTAATTACAGTAAAGCCACGGGCAATAGCTAGCTAGTTAAATATTATAGTACCTTCACCAAAAGAAATGTGTATTATATATATCGTTATATTTTTTCCGTAATATGTATAGCTTGTTTTAATAAGCTACTACCCTAACCTAACAAAATATATTACAAACGGATACAGACACAGGCATACCAGGTCCCTTTTGAATGTACCAGCATAAGCTGGTAACCCCTATTTATTATGATTGATCATATTGATCTGAGCTCAACTTACATTGGAAGAATCTTAATCTCTGAAATTGTCCATTTTTTAACGTTGTATTGTTCCTATTAACTTTCAATCATCGTGACTTTACAGACTATCATTTATAGTTAGCTAAAGTTTGAACCAATTCAACTGAATAGTTATTTTATAGCATTTTTATCGAATTAATGTGATTCTTTAAATTTACATAACTTTTTTGCTTATGAACCGATTGAAATAAAACAAACACTAAATTTCAAATTAAACCGCACCCAAATCAGTGAAGCCGTTTCTAAGATTAGCTCGCACCAACGTACAGACAAACTGAAAAACAGATAGCCCTTGTTTTAAGTTAGAACTCTAGCGATACATCGGTGCAAACCGCATTCAATTCTGCGCAGTCGTTTTTGCGTGATGCGGGTACAAAGGTACAGACAGACAGACCAAAATTCTATAAATTATTGTTTTGGCTTCTTTTGCTTTAATAAAGACATATAAGACATATAAGTTTTTTCCGATATCTTTAAATTACAGACATCGGCCATCATAATGCTGCGGCTTACGAGCCGTCCCAGATTCGAACCTTGGACTATTATCACAATTCCCATCATAAACTTTGTTTAATTGGAGGGATAAATTCCTTAATTGAAATCATAAATTCCTTGGGGATTGCTATTATTATAAAAATTGTTAGTTAAATTAAAAAATTTAAATCGTTTCTAAATCTTTGATTAGAGAGTGGTATAAAACAGGAGGTTAAGGCGTTTTTGATGTGACACAAATACAGTAATATAATCAAATAAAATCTACATTTTAAAACACGTTTTGTGTCAATTTTTTTTTTATTATATTGTTATTAGAATATTAATGAGTGATTGATAAAATTAATACCTTGTGGCAATGAGTTATTTGTGGCAATATGTCTGTCTACAAAGCTTAAACAGGAGGATACATTTGTTTGAACAGCCAGCCTGAATAAACAATGTAATGAGTTCGATTATTTTTTTAAAAGAACAATTAATACTTAATACTCATATTAATATTATGTTTATCAAATCTCTTTAAAGAAATAAGAAATCGCAAATTTGTCTATAATATATATTTGCCTTTACATATATTTCAGTTATTTACGTTTATGTGTTACTAGAAATAATTGAAATAGTATAAGTAGTATTGGGAATGGAATAGGATATTTTTTTGTGTTTTGAAATATAGATATTTCGACCAATACGTTCATATACATATACGTATATGAACATCAATGAGTACTTCTTATTTGACCAATCACAAACCATTAAAAGAAAGTTGTGTTTAACTAAACAATTGGTTCATCTAAGCCATGGTTTTCCCCAATATTTAAGAGAGTTTTTACGGAATAAATAAAACGTACCACATATAATAAGTATATTCACATCAATAATTACAAATTTATGAACTGCCGAAATTAATATACATATATATGTACCTACTTACAATTGATTTTGTTACATTTACTTTAAATATTACAAATAGATTTATCCAAATAGCCAGTAGGAACAATAATTTTTGAACAACTTTGGCGAAAACACATTTTCAAGTAATTTTTTTTTTTCGTAATCTTCTAATGGAATAAGTTTCACAAACTACTACTAACGAACACATTTAATTATATTCAAAGACCAGAAACAATTCATATAGAATGAAGAGGAAGTAAGAAAAATGTATGTATTTAACTTAGTCATCTAATATTTAAAGCAGATATCTAATTTGTTAACATAATATCGTTACGATAGCAGAATAATGACAATTGTGCATTAATTAACCTCCGAGTAAGTCTCCACTAAAATATTTGATAATTTTCTTGCTAGCAACTGTTTGAAACTCTACAAAAAGTTACCAATTTTTTATATCTTTTTGACCACTTCAAATGTATTGAAGTCGTCAACAATTTTCAATCCCTGTTTATAACTATTTAATTATCGTATAAACAGAGCAATACTCTATATCTGCAGTATTAGTATTCCTTTGATGTTTACTTTTTCCGATGCAAACGGAAACATGAATACACAAAATTTTTTGACAACTGATTACGTGCGTTACGAAGTGCGTAAACCAACGCATTTTAACAGATGTTGATAATTATTCTTTGTGGATACATCAACTATACAGTTACTAATGCAAGATTACAGTTAGAGTTACATACTTAGATATTATATTTTTTTATAATTTAACAGAATGTAATTGTTAAACTGATGGTGTAGCACTTACACTTACACACTCAAGAGAATCCCGAGCGAGCCCTTTCAACTCTAATAATTCCAAAACACATTCAGTTTCCTTTATGTAAGAATTTATTAATTTCAGTAACACGACTATATCCAAGATCGATCAATAAGGAACATTTATTTGATATACTACGCTACCTACGCTGTGACTGAGATTTAATAAATGTCCAGCCATTAGTCCGGCACTACACATATCTGCCAAAAATGTACCAAATATATATCTCCGTGAACGTTAATGAATTAGTAAAAGTATGCGTAAGAGCAATCGTTCTAACTAACCGCTTGTTGCTATTTTAACATTTTGAATACACCTTACAATTTCTCATATTTATGTTTGCAATGGGTGTTGTTTACTCAAGCTTATTATTCGTCCAATTCGTCGTTCTTGTTAAAATTCCTCTTTTGTATATTTCTGTTCGTTGTTGGTGTTTGTTTCTTACGATCTTGTCAGTGGTTGCAATAATTGGAGTCAAGTGCTGACACTCAGCAGAGAAGCCGAGCTCAAAGACACAATTGTTCTGAGAGTATCTCTTGCGAAACCGTAAGGTTTATGGTGTTTTCAGAAAGGGAACAGAAGAGAGCCTTGAGGAATTTCGGACGATATACCGGTAACTGTCTTCGCCTGATAGATTTCGCTTTCCCAATGATATTTTATAAATTATATACATATCCTTCAGAAGACGTATATGTGTTTCGTCGTCTTATAAACATATTATTACAAATAGCCTTAGTTGCTATGTGTAGTTATTTAAATATACTTTAACTCGCTAAAACCTATTAAGGTTAAGTGAATACAATTAATAAATAAACATGCAACTTTATGCAAATGCATTTCTCTCTAGACCTGTCAGTTCCTATTTACAATGTACATTCCTACATACATTCATAAATAATGTTACATGAATCAATGCCAAAAATGACAATTTATTTTATATATTTTTAAATTTTGAATAATGAATTCGAATTTTTAATTGAATTACAAAAATTCGGATTATTTTACCATGAATGCTCTTTAGTTGTTGACACTGTGACCTACGCATATTATGAAAAACGAGCATTTCAAATATTATCTAATACTAAGTCTAATGCAGATACCCCAACATGTGTTGTCATAGTATTTCTATGAATAACTGATGTGACAGGAACTTCCCGATGACATGATGATACGCTTGACATCTCTTAAATTTGAAATTTTCGAATAGTATGCTTTTTTTTGGTTGCTAATGCAACATAAGGGGTTTCGTTCCAGTCACATTAGTATTTCTTCCTAAATCTAAGTTTATATTTCTAAATTAAATTTAATTATATCTCTATTGTGCGTTATGTCTCTCTTTTATGGTTTTTGCATAATTACTTCTTTTGTAATAATAAAGTTTGCAAAATCAAAATTTTAAAATCTTAACAACTAGTTAATTAGTTAACTCGTTTTTTTTATATTCTTTTTCTTTTTTTGCTTTTTTTCCATTTTTTTAACATAACAATTCTTATGCTAGTTAGCTATTATAAAACTAATAATTGCGTAAAACAAACATAATATTAACTTAGAAAATATAAAATAAAAACAGAAATTATTCCATTTTAAGAATATAAAAATTATATAACACAATTTAATGTACATTAAATATACTATATCAAGGCTTGAATGAATTTAAAATTAAAATAAAGCAAATGTTGACGTATCGCTATAAAACAAACTATTTTGAATCAGGGTGAAAGCAACATCCTAGACTAAAGGGAGAGGCCCTTTGAGGAAGAGGTTGGAGCTTGTTCCACAAAGCTACGCCAATCCGATTTGGATACACATGTGGCAGAATTTCAGTGAAATTAGACACGTGCAGGTATCCTTACATTGCGGTTTTTCCTGCACCTCTGAGCACGAGAATAGCAAAAAGGTTTAAAATACGATATCTAGAGGAAAGTCTTAATGGTTTAAATATTTAAAAAAAATTACGAACTATTTTTTAATAAACAGATTCTCGTATGCATCAAACCAAGTTCAATTAAAAAATTTGCCACTTAGCTCAAATTTATATTTACCAACTTAAGATTACTAAGAAATACTATTCATTTTGACTCCGACTACTACTTGTTATTCCATTTTTGAAAAAAATATTTTCAGTTCCGTGTTACTGAAGATGGTTTTTCCAATTTAATTTCATATTTCTATGTGAGGTAGACGTTGAAGTAAAAGTTAGATGATAAACTATGAGAGGAGAATGAGATTAACGTTAAACTAAAAAAAAAAAAATTTTTTTAAATAAATAATAAAGAAAATAATAACTAATCAAATTTAAAAAAAATTACTAAAATATATTGATTTACATATTTACACACAATTTCATAAGTAAGTTAAATCATAAATAAGTTAAATCGAGATGGTATTTAGAGAACACTAGCAAAGCTTTTTTTCAAGACATCACCAGTGTTCCCCTTTTTTCCCTCCAACTAAGTGTTATAACTTCGCTTGAAGAGGGAACGATAATAACATCATAATAATCAAGCACAATTTCTAAAGTAAATAAGCTGTTTATTCACCAAGCATAAATATATCTATAAGAAGAGAAAGAAAACAATCTTAGCACAGTTATTAAAAAAAAAATTAACGAAGATGCAAAGATCGTGGTCTCAGTTTGTAGTTGATTGCTACATAAATGCCAAAACAACAAATAATTTGCATACTAAGAACTGAAAATACACAGTCAAATCGATTTACTTTAGATATTGTGCTCAACATAATTGTCCTATATCTAAATTAAAATTCTTAATTTACTATTTACAAACTACTTTTGTCTGCTATATTCGTTTTATGGTGTACGTATTATCTCACACAAAATCATTCCTATACTTAATGTCTACACTACACTAATTACTACAAAATTATATATATATATGTATGAACTGGAAAATAAATGAAAACGCAGATTTTATTGAGTCGTTTGTTTGAATCCGTTCCCTTAAATGACAATTAACAAATAATATTAATCGTTAATGACGAAAGTAAATCTCTAAATAATGATGAACAGAAGTAGAGATTAAACCTGCAACTTTTATTGAACAATTCAGAACTAATTCGTCCCCTTAAATTACATATATAAAACAATATTGATTGCTAGTGACGATAGTAAAATTGTATAAATTATGAACAAAATTAAGATTAATGCAACGGTTATTAAATAATTAGTTTCGTTAAGTAAATGTAAAAAAACATATAATATGGTTATGACTGATTGTTAATGATGAAAATTTGAAATAAATGACTAGTTATCTATTACAGTACTATTTTATAAATGGTTTTCAAAAAATATATTTGTATTTATTCACTTATTGCGACGCACTTATTGCACTTTTAGTTAGCTTGCATTTATATCTCTAAAAAATTAAAAGCGTTACTACGTTTACTCCAACATAACAGAACGTATGCCAACAATAGTAAAAAGCTAATAACTCAAAGTTTCAAGATATCTCTAGAAGAAACCTGATATTTAATTACTTGCACCAGCTGTCAATATATAGGATTTTTTTTTTTTTAAATTATCGAAAATTTCTATTATTAAATTAAAAATATTTATATAATTAAAGAATGCTTCGAATGAAGATCGAAATATTTCTGGACTACATGAAACAATCAAAGTAAATTTTATTTCTGAAATAAATCAAAAAAGTTGAGTTACAAAAAATATATATATATATATATTATTTGTTTTCTATCTATTAACAGGCCAATCGAGAAATAAGAATATGAGATTTCTTCTATATTTATATGTACAAAGATATCTTCTTCCTTAAAAAAATCTACTCACTTACTTTATTATTACTGTGTTTACGTGGATATTAATGGATTTTTTATTTAATTCTAAAATTATTCATACCGATGTTATCCAATTTTAATATAATCGCATTGATTACTTCCCTTCCGGTCAATATTTTTAACATAATCAACTCCCTAACTACGTTTAAGATTACTCCTCAAGCTACCTTATAATATATTTGTATAGAAGACTTAAGCTAAAAAGTCTTAAATAGAAAATTAAAAAACAGAAAATTATACCAGTGGAGATGAATGACCTCTCCGATCCTGGTATAGAAAACTACTAAGATACTTTTTGGGGTTGCTGTGGAACATCGTCATGCCTCCCATGAGTGAACATTATTCATCCCATGAGGCCATATTACAACTCAAAAAATAGTGTCCGAAACGACAAATTTTTTTGTTACTTTTTTATTTTTATACAAAAATAGTTTTTAATCTACCTTAAACTAGTACTTATTATCTTTTTTTTTTGTGCATCTCAAACCTTTTCGCTGTTCATTTCCAGTTGTTGCCATCGATGTTCAAATTTCGTCTCCAGAAAATCCCCAAAATTTTTCTTATTTTGTTTTCCATTTTTTTTTGACTATTCATGTTTCTATGATACAAAAATGTGTTGACTATTAATTTGTAATTTCTTTTCAATAAATTCATTCATAGATTTTCAAAAAATTATGTACTTACAGCTAAAAAGAGATAACTTTGTTAAAATTATAAGCTTCTCAATGAAGAAATTCTCTTCTGGTGTTAAGGCTCTGTCGGTATCTGTAAAATATTATTCAGTTCTTAATCAGTATTCACAAATTACAAGTATATGATATTACGCTATTGCTTGATAATAATTCATACTTAATCGTTTTGAAAGCTTTGACGTGTGGAAAGTTTCTTCGTCCGAATGGGATCCTTATATTGAATATGATTTGACCAGCATTTGTGATGAAGTTGGATGTGGGATTAACGAAGACCCTGCAAGAATAGTGATGTCATTATATTTGGTTAAAATTTATGTAGGATATATATATATTTTGTGTTAAATACTTACAAGCAGACTTACCATCCATGTAATTAAGTTCCATCATATTTTTCGTTTAAATGACTCTCTCTGCGAAATTTCCCTGTAATAAATATTAAGAGCATAATTTTCGTTAGTTTAAATTTCGTTCGTTTGTAAAACATAATAATTTCGAAATAAAGTTCTGTAATATCTTACTGATTACTACGGACATAACTTATACTTAAGAAATTAAACAAAATTAAAAAAATACGAAACAAAAAATGTTTGGCAATTTCGTCGCAGGATTGCGTTTATTGATCGCGATATATAATAACAGTTTATTTTATTTTATTTTAACTATAATAACATCGCAGATATGCTTACGCCGCTTGCAAGCGTTGCAGCAATCGCCCTGCCCATTAAACTGGAGCTTATCGATTACACCCTTTGGGAAGGAGAGCGGGGTGTATGAGGCGAAGGGAGGTAGCCATTCGTAATGCATTAAGTTTTCAGCGCAGCATTATTATTATAGTTAATTATTATAATAATAATTAAATCACAGGTAAAAGTCTGGCAAGCTATTGCTCAATTAATTTGAAATATTTCGCTATATTTCTGCACCCGACAATTAGCTCAGCACATATACGAAAAAAAAATTCATAAATACGGATTCAATAAATTAAAAGAAACGTTAACAACTGAATAAATATATATTAAGATAAAGTACGATATTAAAAAAATACTTACGATATTAAAATCCAAACGTTGTTTGAGATAACTGCACACATTTTTCTTTTTTTTAAAAACTGTTTTATTCTATTTTAACACTAACTCTAAAAACAAAAAGGTGCTCTTATTTAAAAATACAGTTCATAATATGCGTCATCATAGTATCAACACGTAAAGTGCATTGCCAAGATTTCCTGCTACGGCCGGGTTGAGGTAACTCGGACAGATCTGCGCATGTGCAAACAAGATCGATACCACCCCGTTTCCATGGGGAAGATTGGAATGAGTAGGGTGGTGTTGGGATGTGGGTGGTGGGGAGGGTCAATTGGAACAATAGTCGATATATGTATTATACCTACTCGTATGTTGCGTTGCATAGGCGCAACACAATGCATTTTAATATAATTAATGTACATTGTACATACATAATATAAAAAATAAATAAATGTAACTATAATACAATATAAGAATCTTTTTTATCAAATTGAAAAAAAAATAATGAGGACAACAGTTTATATCCGAACGATATCCGTATATTTATAATTATTAAAAGTTTAATATTTATCCACCAGATTTTATGTATTTTGCAAGCTTTTTATTAACTTGCATTGTCTGTAATTTGTTCGGGTAGAATCTTGCAACTCAATTTTGAAGTTGATATCTTCAACCGATTGAGCTGAAATTTTGTATACACGTTCAGTTCTGATGACTATGCATGGTTAACTGTGTGACATCATTCTAAATCCAACATGGCGGCACACCCAAGATGGCGGTCTAGTTATTTTTCATACACTCCTATAAAATTTGTATCAAATGTTAGGGCTTGCTGAGAATACGAATACGAGTTCTAAAAAAATAAGATGCTGAACATAAGCTCCGATGTACCGTCGACCATGCCATTGTATACTTAGGCTCGAAGCTATTCGCTGCTGGTCAAGCATACGTGGCCTTAAGTAGAGTAAAATCACTAGAAGGTATCACTAGAAGTTATTGAAGAGCTAGACTATTCGCAAATAACCAGCAAACGACCTTGAAACAATGGTGCGTGTGGTGTCCAGCGATACCTAAAAAGTAAAAAAATAATTAAAAGTAAAAAAACTTTTTAAAAACAAGCTTTCATTTAATTAAAACTTTTATTTACTTTAAAACTTTTACTATCAACTTATAACGTAATTACACAATTTATATGACATAAAAGCTCGTCGCGAGATTTACTTGTGTAGATAAACAAGTAAATTAAATAACTTGATGTGATTGATTTTAACTATTAACATCTCGATCCCATTTCCGAAGGTTAATTCATGTGTCGCTAAACGTTTCAGTCCTTACATAGATTCGCTTATCTACAATAAACTATTCAGCTATTGTGATCTGAAACACTGCTCGTTAAAAGAAGCTAAAAGTGAGATAATTTCTTTTCTAGAATCATTAACATATGATTTGACTGGGGAGTAGAATCACCTAAGGGCATGTAATCATAATAAATTTTTACCCAATTATGAATATATTATAGATAATATGCAGGCAACTTCCTATCAATCAATAATATTTTAATTACAACTAAACCATAACATTGTTAACCAAGCTTAAACCAATGCGTACTTTGATAAACTAAAATGGGTTCCCACGATACAGTCTTCGTAGTGTGGGTACCAATAGATTCATTCACACATTGGTAAATTGTTTTTTTGGTAAATAAAGATTTTTTAGTTTTTTCATTTATTATAGGGTTATAATAAGTGGTATAAATACCGTTTCCCCTGCATATACCATTAGAATTTCTGCTTGAATTATTATCTTTTGTAATTTGGACACTTTGAATAGTTCCATTGCATAATTTTGAACACGTGATATGTCTGTAACTTGAAGTTTGATTAATGGACAAGAAGACCGTTTGTAGTGATTGAATAAAGAACTTCAACCCGATAATTCTTAGCATCATCTTGTCCACGGTGTTAAGTGTCTTGACATGTATGATGAGGCATACTTCATCTTCTTCAATTGTGATCAAGATGTTTTAGTTAATTACTGGCACTTGGTCTAGTTTAACCGTTAAAATAGTTCATTCACATATCAAGTATTTCATTTAATGCAATATTTGTTTTACATCTTATTCCACTGATAGATTTAGTTCCTCTACCGTAATAAAAATCTTGCAAAGCATTTCTGTTTTGATCTAGCTTTACCTCGTTTTTATGATATGGTAAAGTGCTTTCGCAATATTTCAGGATTTAGATAATTTTTGAGAATGTGAATTACCGGTAAGTTGAACTCTTATGTTGACTGCTAAGTAAGTCATTTTTGATGTAAGAAGCATAAAATTTTATATACAAGCCTCTGGTTAGAAATAAATAAATACGTATTTCAGGGTTTTTGAAAATCTACCAAGAGGGTGAAATATGGGGTTGAAAGTTTGTATAAAAGGTCCGTTATTTTTGGAGTAAGAAGAATGAAATTTAATTTTAAAGCTTCTGAACATAAACAAATAAAGGCATACGTATTTTGTCATTTTTGGAAATTCAATCCCAAACGGGAGAAATGGGTTGGAAACCTTAGTATAAAAATAATGGTCTGATCTGCTTGAACTTTACTGTTTGTGTTTCTTGAATGAATTGATAATCATGTCTTTCAATGTTTTAGAAATTCTTTTTTATCTTTGTTGTGAAGGGTGTTTGTATGGACATATTCACTAAAAAACTTTGGATTCCAAACTAAAGTGTTGCTGGTAAAGTGCAGCTTCCAGCTTATTTGCCTCTACCTGGACCACTTGATAGCTTGATCATGGCCACAAACATTTCATGGACTGTATTACATAGTATAATCAATGTTTGCAAATTGGTACTCCTTATGGAGCCAAACAAATTATAGAAGATGGAATTTATGCAGAACAGGATCACTTATTTGATAGTCTCGAAGCTTTACCTCGACGTGATTCACAATTCCTATACATCTATTGAAGGATCTGCTCGAGGAGAGGTAGGTATTCATTCCATTTCATTCCAAGAATGAAAACCTACCTCTATCAGATTATTCCATATATCCATCAGATTATTATTTCGAATATCAAAGAATATAGTTCCCTCTTAACGTGTGCTGCACCATGACTATCAATAAGTCTCAAAGCCAGTCATTGAATATGACCGGCATTGATTTAAATAAACAGTCCTTTGTTTTCACATAGACAGTTTTATGTTTCGTGCTTCAGAGTAAGCTATGCGAGTAGCTTAGTAATTTTAGTCCTAAAATGAAACCGAGAGTCATTTTCAAAGAGGTGCTAGGATTATTAATTATAAATAATGTTTTTAGTGAGTTAAATAGTTTTGTTTATTCTGAATGTTTTAGAATCAATACAAAATAAATAAAATTGAAGTGTCCATATGTGTTTCAAAATAAGTGCCTAATTTGAAGTTAATATGGCTATTTGTGAGATAACAAAACGAAAACAATTCTTTTGTCATTCTTTTTGTCCGGGCTAATCTTTGAAATGGCTAAAAATTACAAATAGTATTAACAGAATCGCTTTTGATGAAATAAAGACTAATCGGAACCTTGAAACTTCTTAGTCGATACTCGCTCTTAGCAGAGCGATTGTGATCGCCATGAAGTAGTGGCTGATGTTATTATTTTCAGAATTTTGTCCCTGTCAGCTGTCATCCTGTACATCTGTGCAATGGTTCTCCCATCGCAAATCTGATTTGGTCAGTCCATTACATAGGCGCTCGACCGCGAAGTCTAAAGCCTTTAACTCTTCCTTGAACGACAAAGCGTTCTATGGAGTCACAGTTTCTCCTAAGACATGGCAGTGGCGTAGATTTTTAACAAACGTGTCCGGACTGTTGTTGACAGACGCTGCTTGATGCCGAGTTCTTCGAGTATAGAGTTATTGGTTCTAAACTCAATCCACGACACTCGAAGCATTCTTCTCCAGAACCACATCGCCAGAGCGTTAATTTTTGATTTCATTACCACCAATACTATCGCCATCATTCCAGCCCTCCAGAGTGACATGCATGCGAAGTTCAGTCATTCATAAACGTTGAATATCAGCGGTGATATTATACATTCCTGACGAATGCCGTATAAAATTACATCTTAGGCTGCAAACTCTGTTGACATTAATTTAAGATATTTGTATGAATAGAATAATTCTTCCTTTAAATGTAAGGTAAACTTGTTAATTGTTAGAAATTAAAAGTTCAGGTTGCAGGGAGACGTAGACCTAAATAATTAGATAGATGTCATCTAATTTGAGAGATCAATTCCTAAATCAATTGAATTAAGCTTGTAAAGCCCTATAAGGATCTGCAGATGATCTCTCTCCATCCGTGACGAATTGCCGTCCGATCAGAATATAAGAATTGATGAAATTGTAAGTGAATCTATACTTAAGCACACATTTGTATGCATTAACATCAGCTTAGGCGCAGTTGACTTTTGCCACCATGATAGAAATTCGCTCTGCTTTAAATACAAATCAACCATTCAGTTAAATATTTTGATGACATGTTTCAAAAACGAAATAAATGAAATAAGCGAATAATGATATTGTCTATGTATTAACGTCATATAACTGCAGAAAAAATAAACACATTGATTTTTTTTTTATTTAATTCATATAGAATGTTCGTTACGGCATATGAAATTACACTGAAGTAATTATACTTAGTTTTAAATAAATTTGATTAATCCTAGACACAGAGATATTTCAAATACTCCTAATTTCCCAATATATTAAGTGATACCTTAGTACTAATGGTAGCAGAATACGTGATAAATACAAGACAATAAAGTCTAATACATGTAAAAGGGTTTTCAATACAATACGCTATATCCTTGACACTAGAAGTATATATGTATATTCGGGATACATTCAATAAATAAGATAAAATAGTGATATTATAACTCCGATTTAGGTTTTGAATAAGGAACAGATAATAATACCCTTAGCAATAATGTTATAAAAAAATGTGGCGAGGTAAACCCCAGTTTATTCGAAATCTATTTGATACTGTACAAAATCATTCTTATATAAAATATAACCCAAATACAGTATACATTTAAAAAAAGTGTTATACATTATTTCAATATAACTATATATTATTGGTATACAATCTTAATATATTTCAGTGATTTCTTTGATGTTAATCAGTAGGGAACAAAAGAAGTACCTACTGTGTATTTTTTCACGGTATTCAACGTTTATCAATTTTTCAATTTTTTTTTTAATCTCCGTAAGATTTCACCCAAAAAGCAAGACTGATTGACAAGACTCAAAAAATACCATTTCTTACTTCCATTCTTTTTCATTACCCTACACTCAAATATTTGTTCCCACACATTTAAATTTCAAGTCACAGGTAAGTCACCTGACAATCATAATCACAGTTCAATTTCTGATTCCGTATAACTCTTTAGCTTCTTTTTTTTTCTTTATCGAAATCTGATTTCGAAATAAGAGAATTTTGTTTCAACGTCCTATATATTACCTCACATATTATTATTAGCCTCACCAATTTGATCTTACAAAACTTCTATAAATATTTTTATATAACTCGGGTTTCATCAAAAGTTTAATTTACCCAAAATATAATGATATAACAATTAAATTGATAAGAATATTAAAATTTAATTCAAGTAACCTCCTCTCTGAATTACGAGACTTCTTATAATTTGAGATAGGTTAGGTTAGAACCATAGAGCAGTCTTATAGAAAGTTATTTTAAAATATTTTGATTATTTAATAACCAAGGCCCAAATTTTAAAATTTAAGCACCGAAAAAACTAAAGTTATTCCTATAATGGCTCCAACTAAGCAGTGCTTTTAGTGAGAACGACATTAGCACAAGAGCTAACCTGCGACGCCTATATCCATAGTCAACCGCATATATACACATTTCATATCATAATACTTGAATCGTACATTTAACTTACTTACTTATCATAAAACGTACATTTTACTTAGATCTGCTGTAGTCAGTATTTTCATTTGTGACTTCTTGTTTGTTTATATGTGTTCGTGTATGTTTATATAAAGTAAAATCATAAATTAAAATATTTTACAATAAAAATAATACTATCTGGCTTACAGTTGATTTATAAATAAATTATTATGAATTGTAAAAATGCACGCAATAATTTTTCACTTACATCTCCTGTGCGTCTTACATTTTGTTTGTTTTTAAAATATGAAATCAAATTATCGACACACTTTGATAGCATTTGATTAGTAGTTTGTTACCTAATAAGGGTAACCTATGCCTAAAATAGATAAGTGTCAGAAAACTATTAATATCTCGAAAATCTTGAAAATCCATCTAGATTTATTATTTACTAACGGTCCTTACGATATCATGGTAACAAATATAAATCTTACAGTATACAGTACCTCACGTAGTGTGTGGTAAATTTATAACTTAGTTCTATGAAATTAAATTATATTTCGTTACCTTAGGCATACATGACGTTTAAGATAACAAAATATTTATAATTTCAAGCTAAAAATTAAAAATAAGATGTCTCTAGAAGTAACCTTATATTTCTTAATGGAATCAGCTGTGTATGAAAAACTAAATATTCAATATTAAGAACTGTTTAATACTGTTTACCGACCGAAAATTTATAATAAAAATATCAGTAAAATTTTTAAGATTTTGATTGAAAAATAAAAATAAAGCTGAGTCAAGAAAGAGAATATTTGACTTCTTCTATTTTATATGTACAAAGACATCTTTTGATTTATTGGTAATCTACACTCACATATTTCCTTTTAGTTCGCTTGCTTAGATTTACATAAAATTAATAACATTATTCTATCGTTATATACTTAAGTTCTAAATAGATTATATAAATCGATATTTTTATTGAAAATAGTAATAATATATATACTACATATTTGAAAATATTAAAAATATAATTTTTTAAATCATATATAAGTATATATTTTAAATAATACGTTTTCCGATAAGCCGATTAGTGTGATATGTGAAATCGAAAATGATTAAATATGCCCATTCTAATATTTCTACTGAGAATGTTAATACATATTTTTAGGAAGAAACAGAAATAGTCTTATACTATACGACATAATATTACATTTTAGAAAATCTTAGGAATTCACTTTTAAAATACTACGACTACTTTTAACGTATATTCCTAAGACTAGCTAAGGTTATTAAGAGCAGTATGTTTTAGTGTATTTTCGCTTCGATTCCTCAATATTTTTGGGCATCTTCCCCGATAATCGCCGCTTCCTGCTCCTTCTTCTCCGCCACTTCCTGCTCGTTCTTCTCCACCGCTTCCTGCCCGTCCTATAAATAAACAACATCACTTACAACAACAGGATGGTCAAATTAAGGGGCGGAAGTTGATTTGTTAAACAAACCTTTGGCATCAAGTATACACACTTGTAGACGCCCAGTAAATGCACTTCATTTTTTAATTCTGCATTTGATTGGTTAATAGCCTGCGTAAAAAAACTCTACGTCAAGGAAGTAAAAATAATTGTAAAGTAAAGTATTCGGATACCTAAACGAAAAACGTAATAAAATGTGCCTTACAACATTGTCTAAGTTATAAACAATATCGTCGTCTTCTTCCTCGACACCATCTTCCTCATACTCATCATCATATGGCTTACCATACGGTGGGATTGGTGACGGCGGTGGCGAAGTCCCTGTAAAAAGTATTTTTTTAATTCACATTTTCTTGAATAATAAATTCTTTAAAATATAAGTATAATTAATATTTTACATACACTCTTGTGGTTCCTCGTCATCACTCTCATCATAAAAATCCTCATCGTATTGACTTAAAATAATTGGTGGGCGCTCTGTAAAATAAAATGAAGGTTATTTAATAAGTATACACAAGAAATTTAAGAAATGTATTAGTTCTATGTATATAAAAACAATAAATGTTAAGAAAATTTTATGATTTTTACATACATATATGTAATATATGTAATTAATATTTAAATAAAATTGACAATTTCTAAATTAATATTTTGCCTAAATTAAACACACCATCCTTCTTGCCATAGCCATCCTCCCCTTTGTGTTCTTCACAATCCATAATCGGATTTATCTCTTCTGTATTTTTGCTATCATTATTGGCAAACGGCTGGACTGCAGTAATTTTATTTTCCTCCGGGTCAATCATTATCAGAAGATTTCTTCTTGTGTTCTTTATCTAAAATACGTCTGATAAATAATCAGTCTGGTCACCAACTAATAAATATATTTACATCAATCAGGCAAGCGCGCGCAGCTTCACACTGATTGTCTCCAACAACAAACAAAGCGATATGCTCGATAAAACGCCCCTTACCCCCCCCCCACCTCAGCTTCCCTTTTAAAGCGAGAAATCTAGCTAATCGCTACAACCTCTCGGTCCATCAAATAATGATTCATAATATTACCGCAAAATTTTAGTTATTAAAACTATAAAAAAAAAATCGCTATATTGCTGCGAGTAAAATTAACCAAAACATTTACATATAGGATGTCATAAATTCGCTTTCAAATCATTAACTAAAGCTAGCTTATATTTATGTCTAGCTACAACTTAATAAATTGTGAAAAAAAAATCACAAATAAAAATACTTACAAAACAGGTCAATCCAATTACACAATGTTAATTATTTTATGTTGAAATAAATGATCACTTCTCCAAAACAAAAGTGCACGATATACGACTTCACTGTACCGGTGCCACAAGACGGAATGGCAAAATATATAATGATAATGATGGACTAACAAGGGCCAGGTACGCTTGCGCAAGCCTGAGATGGGATGAGAGTGGGGGAACCATGGGCAGAGACAGCTGAAGGCTATATAACATACGGTTATAGAATTGGTTACATGACTAGTAGCAAAAACATTCCAAATGAAATTAATAAGTGGAATATTATTTTTTTTCGATTTTCTATTGTTATTGATTACTTTTAAGTGGCCATGTGGTCCACAATTACTTGCTGGAAAAGCTTTGTGTAAGCTCGTCTGGGTAGGTACCACCCAGACGAGCATCATCAGATATTATACCGCAAAACTTACCGTAAAAACTATAAACCATACCGTACTTGGTATTGTTGTGTTCTGGTTTGAAGGGTGACTGAACCAGTGTAATTACGGGCACAAGGGACATAACATCTTAATTCCCAAGGTTGGTGGCGCATTGGGGATGTGAGCGATGGCGATGTAAAAAATGTTAACCATTTTTTACAGTGCCAATGTCTATGGGCGTTGGTGACCACTTACTATCAGATAGCCCAAATGCAAGCCCGCCTAACTATATAATAAAAAAAAAAATGTGAATCCCAAACAGCTCTCAAACGGCTCTCAGTGGGCCAAACGATGTCAACGCCTTTGCAATAAGGGAGGAATAAGGGAAATTTCTGTATCAAAGCGGTACTACGGTATCTAGGTAGCTTATGTAGCTACCTAGATACCGAAATGATGACACTTCCTACAGAGCCTTTCCACCTAAAAATATTGGCGTAGTATCTTTTATATCGCCACATGTTGACTATTTTAGTACTTGGGTCTTGGAGGTACTAATAACTAGGACAAATCGTTTACACGATTCTTGAAAGCGATTTATAAGTCGCAGTTTTTTTTTTAAATTGGGGGGAAGGCAAATTTCTTTAATCCACCTGATGGTAAGTGGTAGTAGAGTCCAATCTTGACGACCGCCAGTACAGTCGGAAAGAATGTTCTTCTCAAGCCACCTCCGCCTTGCCGGCCCGCAAGATGCCACTTCACGCCTTGTTTGAAGGAACCCTGGTTGTTAGAGGAAGGAAACACGTGACCTAGTAAAGAATTCCCATTTTTGGAAGTGCGACAAAGAAAAGAGTTAGCCAAATTTCTTCCTGCGCGATGAAATTGATGACACAGCTAGGATGTGACATCGAGAGCCAGCTCGCGCAGATTTATGAAAGAGAGTAAAGCAGGAATTAGAGATAATAATTGCTCATAGCAATCGTCGTGATCCAGTTGATAGAAATCACTCAGCGCTGCTATTTCTCGATACAATTGTAAGGGCTCGAGGGTGTTTATGACTTTTACGTCACTGCAACCGATCCAAAGCCACCGATCCATTAGGTACTAAGCGGAGCCATTCTAAAGGTGTGAGCAATATTCAACGCAAGACCGTACCTGCGTTTTATATAATAGGCACAACTGTTTTGGCGTGAAAAAACGCCGCACCTTGTTCAGAAGTCCGACTGCCCGTAAGGCTGTTTTTATAACAACCTCGATGTAATCCCTTGAATTAAGGTCGCACCGAATGTCAATCCCCAGCATGACGATTTTGCTGTGTATCTCCAGCGTAGTGCCACAGAGGGAAAGACGAGGGGATAATAGTGACTTTTAGCTGTGAGTGCTCGTACCTGTATTTTCTTGGCATGTAACTCAACAAAATTATCAGAGCCCTATTTGGCAATAAGTTGTGACGTCCTATCGAGTTCAATAACAAGATATATTAGCTTCACCTGGCTACTGCCGTCTATCCGTGGTATCCCCCATGCACTGTACTATCATTCGCATAGCAATCTATGTTCCTAAGAGAGAGTATATCATTGATATGTAAAATAAAGAGTGTGGCGGATAGTACAGATCCATGGGCGCAACCCTCAATTAAAACACAAGTGCTACGCTTATGCAGGAAGGCAGCTATCCAGGTGCAGAGTTGAACGGACTGATCGTATGTCGGCAGCTTGGAGGGAAGACTTCTGTGCCATATTCTGCCGAAAGCCTTGACGATGTTGAGGCTGATAGCCAACGACTCCCCATGATTTTCGATAGCTTCACCCCAGACGTGAGTTACGTTCGCTAGAAGATCACCTGTGGACCGTTTTGGTCGAAATCTGTAGTGACGATCATAAAGTAGACAGTGATCCATCACCTTACGAAGTCCTCAGCTGACAGCTATTGACCGAAAAAAATCCTGCAATGAAGGTTCGCCAGAAGCTACGGGAGCGTATAGGATGCGAAACAAGGCCATGAGGGCAATCTGCACAATAGGCTGCGCATCCTCTCTGGTGTATTTCTTCAAACGAGACTTGGAGTTTTTGTCGCAGGTTACATTCAGTGAGTCAATGTTAGAAGCCTTACTAACGCAACCATTGATCCATGTGCGTTATGTCGCCTGCTTAGATGACACAGCACCGGTACATTTACGAATGAACCAACGGTTACGTGTACCCATTAATGATGAAATCTGAGTTGGTACTGTAGTATTCCATTCCCCAACAGGATTTCATAACAACAGCGGTGCTAGCTGTCAGGTTATACCTACTGAAGCAACGTTCCTTCCAAGAGACTGACGCATAGTAATCGCACATACCGTCCCAATCTGCTGACTTATAGTGCCAAATGCGACGTTTACATACCGCTAGTAGTAGCAGCTTGGCCTGTGACACTTTGGTAGATATAAGGCTGTGATCCGAAGAACCAAGTGAAGCCTGAACCTCAACCTGATATTCTACCGGGTGAGTAGCCAGCAAAAAGTCCCGTAGAGAACCCGCTTGCCCATCAATATCTGAGATCCTGGTGGCCTGATCAATCATTTGGATCCAAGTCATGCGTGAGAGCGAAAGCATGACAAGTCCTTTCAGCATAGTCAGTTTTCAGTTACTTAAATAATGTTCATATTGCACAACAACCTACACAGAGCATTTCATTTTGCATTATCTTTGCAAAGCTGCTAGTGAGAAGGCCCAAAGTAGTTACAGAAAAATAATATACGTATACGTGTGCGTAAATGTATTAAATGAATTTTCAAAATCTAAATTAAATATATCTAAGATATTATTTAAAAATTAACGATTTAAATTAAATAGAAAATATTTTCTTTGTACAATATATTGTTTTGTCGACTGTACATCAATAGGGGTACTTGGAATATAATATTAACTCCCCTAGCCTCCATCCATCTCCTCATCAACCCACGCTCAATCCTTCCACGTCTGGAACATTTTGCCACCCCATTTCAAAAGTTATTGATTACAGACAACCAGTGCATGCGTACTGAGCTCGCTCTTCCGTTTCACCACTAGAATATCAAAGCATTCTACTTTTAGAATCAGCTCTATGGCGACGTACATTATTTTCATTGTTTTCCCAATATTGCGACTTTGAATGTGCCGTGCAATAATGTAGCGAATATTCTATTTTTTAAACATTGTAGCGAACAATATATGTATATTAATGTCAATAAATGTCGGTAAATATATTAATGTCAACCGGTTTTTATGATTGAGAGTTTTATGAAGTTATATAAGGTTTTCCATTAAGGGCGCTTGATCTTTGAAATGCAAAAAAAAAATACATGTAGGAGAGATATTTGCGAATTTTTTTTTTTATTTGGAAGGTCTATCGACCCCATTATGTATGGAATATGACATCATTCAAATGACCGCCACGGCTTCGGTTGGTGGCGCGCACACGAAAGGTCCAATTTTCGATGACTCTGGCGCACAAATCGGGCTGTATTTGATCGATGGCGTGGCGTATGTTGACTTTGAGGGCATCGGTGGTTTGCGGCTTGTTGGCATAGACCTGCGACTTAAGAAAACCCCACAAGAAAAAGTCCAGCGGGGTCAAATCGCACGATCTCGGTGGCCAGTTCACGTCGCCTCCGCGCGAGATGACCATGTCCAGAAATTGCTCGTGCAGAACTTCCATCGTAGCGTGTGCTGTGTGGCACGTAGCGCCGTCCTGTTGAAACCACATGTTGTCCAGATCCATATTCTCGATTTCAGGCCAAAAGAAGTTGGTTATCATCGACCGGTATCGCTCACCATTGACGGTGACGGCCACACCATTATCGTTTTCGAAAAAATACGGACCAATCACGCCTCCGGCCCAAAATCCGCACCAAACAGTCACTTTCTGCGGGTGCATTGCCACTTGGTGAACCTCGTGTGGATTGGTCTCGTCCCAAATACGGCAATTTTGCTTGTTGACATAGCCATTCATCCAAAAATGCGCCTCGTCGCTGAAGATGATTTTTTTGCCAAAATCGGCGTCAACTTCCAACTGCTCTAATGCCCAGTCAGCGAACACACGGCGCTGTCTATGGTCATTAACCTTGAGCTCTTGGGTCAGCTGGATCTTGTACGGGTGCAGGCTCAAGTCACAACGCAAAATTCACCAAGTTGTCGTCTGCGAAAGGCCGAGTTCCTGTGCGCGACGTGGAATTGACTGCCGCGGGTTTTCGAGGACACTGTCGCGCACAGCGGCGATATTCTCGGCAGATCTCGCGTTACGTTGACGCACGGGAACCTGATTGTTAGCTGATTGTTAACTGACCCGGTTGACTCGAATTTGTCCACCAATCGACGGATAGTCGACTCGGCAGGACGATCATCGCGACCGTAAAACGGGCGAAGTGCGCGGAACGTTGCTCGAACTGAAGACCCATTTTCATAAAACAATTTTATGATTTGCACGTGCTGCTCGACACTGTAACCTGCCATGGTGGTTTGGGAGGACGGAATGAATATAACACACTACATTTGACAGCTGTCACTCAAACAACATGGCCGCAATCAGCTGTCAAAGTTCAAGCGTCCCTATTGGAAAACCTCATATTTAAAATGCATTATAATTGATACCATTAATTTATTTCAATAATTTATGCTTTATAAATAGATCTCAATTAAGCGCATTAAAAGAAATCCTAGCTATGAATTATCAAAATCGGTCCAATAAATACCACAAAAACGCTATAAGGATATTGACATAGATTAAAAATTGATTTAGTACATTAAAAGTAGATAACGTAGCTAAAACCTACGTTGTAATTTTAATCCCAAAATTTAAAAAAATGAATACTGTAAACAATGAAAATACATAAAAATTGTCACCAATAATAAAACAAGGGCTTTATTATAATTTTAGTTACAAACAAACTGTTACAAATATTATAAAATCAAGGTGAAGAAGAAGTATGAATGCTTTAGTGATGAAAATTAAATGCATAATTAAATTTGCAACGCATACCTTCAAGATGTTATTAAATGTGCTGTATTATCGAATTAGGACAACCATGTCGTGTAATTATATGTATACAGTACTGATAAATAAATAAATAAAAAAAAAATAAAGATTAACATCGACTACAAATTAAATATTTAGGTTTTCTTACTCAACACAAATTTAAAATTGCCTTTAAATCCATTTTTCCTCCTACCATTCTTAAGGTGGAATATATTAATTAATTAATTATTGATATCTTATTGTTAATTTAAGTGATTATTATTACCTAAAATAAATGTATTATCTTAATAAAACTGAAATAATGTCATATACATATATGTCGTTGAGATTGCAATTGAGTAAATGAGTTTCGAACATGAATATTTAGAACAATTTAGGGAATGCTTTTTTTAAACGCAAAAAAGCAGTTGGCATATGTCGTCAATTTATTGATGACAGCTTCAGGTATAACACATTTCACTTACACTCAGCCAGTGCCTACATCACATGAACTTTAAGTAAAATCCGGGTTCAAGTCTGGAAAAGCACTATTTTTTTCATTTTTTATTTAAAATTTTAAATTCATATCTTGAGTGGCGGCGATAAAATACTTCACCAGGAAAACTACCTGTATCGGTTGAAATGCTGTCACATGTTTGTCCACCTCTTTGGAGCAGTGAAGTGGAATAATATCCAAACGTGATAATGTCCAATTTACTCGGTGGTAGGGTTTTGTGCGAGCTCGTCTGGATAGGTACCACCCACTCATCAGATATTCTACCGCTAAGCAGTAGTACTTTGTATTGTTGTGTTCCAGTTTGAAGGGTGAGTGAGACAGTGTAATAACAGGCACAAGGGACATAACATCTTAGTTCTCAAGGTTGGTGGTGCATTGGCGATGTAAACGATGGTTAATATTTCTTACAATGCCATTGTCTATGGGCGTTGGTGATCACTTACCATCAGGTGGCCCATATGCTCGTCCGCGTACGTCTACAATAAAAACGTTTTCTAGAGAGAACGGCAAAGGCCAGTCTCTCTAGAAATCGTTTTTTTTTTTTGCCAGCAGTGGCAGATTTACTGTCTTTTACTTATTGTAAAATAATATAGCATAGAGATAAGTATAAAATAATAACTTAATCTATATATTATATTATGTATATTTAAGCGAAATATCGCTCAACAAGAGATCACTTGAACTAGCCGCCAGATTGACTTAAAATTTGTCACATTATTCCTTACCCAACGTAGACGCTAACTTAGAATGGATTTTGATCATTCTCTCTCTCTCTCTGTGCATGTGTAAGAGAGCCCATACCAAATCTCAGCAACAGTTGCCTTAGTAACCCTTGTTATAGTAACCGATTTCTTGATGTTCAAATTGCTAAACTGTTGCCCGCGATATTGTTCGCGCGTTATCTATTTATATTATACTAATATTATAAAGAGTAGTAGCGTCCGTAGCGAGATACCTTATACTATTTTATGTACCTCTCCTTCAGCTTTCTCTTAAAAGAGAACACGTTTTATAATACTATTCAATTCAATGTACTTGTAAGTGTGTATCTTTTGTTGGAGATCGTTAATTAAATCAATAAATAAATAAATGAAAACGTTTTGAGTTGAATTTTTTCATTCTTATATCTTTCAACACATTTTAAGTAATTATTTATTTGGCAAACATTTACTTACGGCCGAATACTGAAACGTCCCTCAAAGTTAAACGCTACTTAACATTGAGAAGCTCCTGAATTAGTATGCGAAATTGTAAATTAACAGTGTCTCAAATAGTTAAGTTTAATATTTAAGTGACGTTTCAGTATTCGGCCGTTAGTTTAGTAATTATGATTGTTTCAACGAATAATATTCTATTATTTTTGGATGTTTTTGTTAGCATTTAAATTTTCTTTTAAAGTTATAAAGAAGACGTCCGATCAAGTCCATCGACGAAGGCGTGAAGTGAGTGATTTTGCTGTTTGACGTGCCTTTTATACTCTTGACCGCTAACATTATTATTTCACGTGGTTCGTACGAACCTCCTCCGCTTTATTTTTTAGTCAAAGCATGATATGTATTTATCATTACCGTTTTAACGTGTGAAAGGTTCTGTACTCGAATAGTATGAATTTTTAATTGATATTAAATGCTCAAGGCGGGCATAAGAATATAAGAATAATAATTTTTTACTAAAAATATTATTGTTATTAGTAGTTTTTTTACACTTGTTTTTTTCATGTTGTTGACACGTAAAGTTGTCGTACTTGTGAAATAAAAGATATATTGATAAAATGATCAAATTATTTGAATAATCAATCTTCTTTCTTCATCGCCCTCATCCATATTTCAATACCATTCCACATTATGTTGTATATTGTCTTTTTATATGAAACTGTCACTCGGTGGTAGAGCTTTGTGCAAGCTCGTCTGGGTATGTACCACCCACTCATCAGATATTCTACCGCAAAACAGCAGTACTTTGTGTTGTTGTGTTCCGGTTTGAAGGGTGAGTGAGCCAGTGTAATTACAGGCACAAGGGACATAACATCTTAGTTCCCAAGGTTGGTGGCGCAGTGGTGATGTTGTTTTTTTAAGAAATATACAAACCACTGTCTATGGGCATTGGTGACCACATACCATCAGGTGGCACACATGCTCGTTCATCAAATTATAATACAAAAAAATAATTATCTATTCAAAAGTTTTCAGAATTAATTGTTTAAACAGTCGACGATACGTAAATTTACCGTGTCCGTGGCCCGCGTATTCAATCAATACAAATTGAAAGGAACCGGGTGATTGCTGACAAAACTGAATTTTAACGCCGAATCCAACTGCGCACAGGGCGATCATCAATCGCTGCAGCAACCACTTTCTCCACTCTCTGGAAAATGCAGCAGTGGTTTTTCTTACACAGAAATTGATGATCTTTCAGATGAGTGTTGGTTTTTTGAGGAATTCGATCATATTACATACTTAGGTACGAGGCGTCGCTTATCATGCTGCCACTGATAAGGCCAATGATGAGGGCTGGCAGCACTGCATTTTCGTATAGTCCTACCCCTCCTCTGTTTTGAAGAACTTAATAGAACCGAAACTTGGGAGTCTTATCATACTAAAAATCGGATTTATTTTTTTAATAGCATGTCCAGGTTTCATTGCAGCATCTTCATTTCGTATACCCCCATCTTCCATGAGATATATAATATATATATATATATATCGATTCGTATAGATGCAGAATACGCGTGAGCGAAGCCACGGACAACAATAATAAGTATATACATTAATAACTAACTAAAAACTAACAAACAAATACCAAAATTTGAAATGGAAATTAAGGATAAGAAACTACAGACTTCTTTATTTTTTATTTTATATTATTTTTATAAAAGAGTATGATTATAATATTTTATGTATACAGTGCATAAACCTGGTCTTCTACAATTAATAACAGATAGCTGGATGGTTCTTTTTAAGGATTATTGATTTTAAAGGTGGAGTTCCTCCCTTAACTCCAGCCACCACGTTCGAGGGAGGAGAAGTACAACGTATTTGCGCAATTGCATCAAGTAGCTATATATTTACATAGATGTAGAACTACGAAAAATAACTCACCTAGAATGTCATTCGCAAACAATTATGTATTATTTATTTACTTCTATTAATGAATTAATAAAAGCAATTTCTCTCGAGGAGTAATTGAAAGGCTGTCTAACATCCAATCTCAAAAATTAAAGATCGACCAAATAAAGCATTTCGTTTCTTTATACCAAGGAAGGTAATGTGGTTACCAATATATATAAACATTGGTTCCGTAGGATGTATTAAGTAGCTCCTGATGGTGCTAACCAAAACATCTAAGAGGTAGCGACCTGTGCGTCTGTAGTTGCACTGGCTCAGACTCCCTCCAAATCTTTGACAAGTTTATAGGAAACTTGTTGTAAGAGTAGTACTAGAAACTTTTTCTACCTTTGCTACGTCATTTCATCGGAACGATACCATATCTGCGTAATTTATTCTATTGCTTGAGCATTATAACATTTTTGGGCGGGGTTTAGCGTAGGTAGAAGAGGAGTCTACCCACGCTGAGTGACAATTGGGGAGGCAGACAGGTTAAGCCACCCCTGAGGTTGCATCCCTGGCTGTGCACCCCGGGGGTGATATTCTCTATATGCTTGTATCATGGTCGCTAACTGGGGGCTGATAAATAATGCGATGGAAAGATATACACAAATGCATAGTCTATTATATCATATATCAGTCTATATATCTATTTTTATATTTCCACATCTTATTCAAATCTTGGACACTTGCTGCTTTGCCAAGGATCTGCAGACTATATAAAATGCAATCTAAACAGCACGCTGACTATTAAAATTATTCAAATTTAAAAAATATCTCAAAAAATTGTTTTTCAATACATAATGTTTAGTTTTCTCTTTAAAAAAAAATGTTTTAATTTTTATTTTTTGTATTTAGTTTCATTATTATTTAAAAATATTTTCTCTTTTTAAAGTTTTATTACTATTTTTATCGTTATTTTAATTTTTATTTTAATTCTTATTACTACTCATATAAATTTTATATTTTTTGTAATATGTGCTTAACTCACATTTTGCTCAACATAGTATTAACTTCCATTGTTTACCTTTTTTATAGTTCCTAAATTATTAATTTATTGAGTACCACATTCCTTTCTTTCTTTATATATATATATTTATAGAATTATACAATAATTTTTAATTCTGTTTAGTCATCACTTTATGCTCTTGCTGTGGTCTCCTGTAATTGAAGGAGCACACATATGTTACACTATAATTCAATAAATCAATGTACTTGTAAGTGTGTATCCTTAGTTAGAGATCCTTAACTAAATAAATATATGTAAAAAGCTTCTGTGTACGTTCATTAAACAAAACAATTAGTTATAATTTTTAAGAAAAAGTTGATATTTAAGAATACACTTGTCACTATTTTCTCATTGTTATTGATGTTATAATTTAATATGAAAATGAAGGTTTAATAAAAAACTAGAGTCAATTTTCCGAAATCATCCAGTTTCGCATAAAGGTACTCGAAACCACTTACATCAAGGGCAACAAAACCATTGTTGACCGAAATTATTATGTTGATGATTTTTAGTCGTATTACAGGCATGATGACTATAATTACGAGTATTTCGAGATTTGCTCATGAAAATAATAAAAGTAGAGAAATATGTTATGAGTATAATGATTTCATAGATATTAGATATGAAATGTAAGTTTTATTGGATTTTTTACGTGTTAACGCAAAAAATACTTATTTTATTCATATATTACCAAAAGGTGGTTAAAATTTACTAGTTACCGTTAAAATCTTTACACAACAACAAAAATGAGCAGGTACCTCCTCACAAATTATTCTACAGCCTACCAGCAATACGTTGCATCGCTGTGTTCCAGTTTAATGCTAAGTAAGCCAGTGTATTAACAGGCACAACTGATACATCCCGTGTGTGCAAGCGTATTGGGTATTTTAAAGAGTTACTTGTAAGCCAATTCGCAGAGATTAAGCAGAGATGGCCCAGTGGTAAAAACGCGTGAAACTTAACCGATGTTTGTAGGTTCAAACCCAGGCAAGCACCACTGAATTTCATGTGCTTAATTTGTGATCATAATTCATCTCATGCTTGACGGTGAAGGAAACGTCATGAGGAAACCTACATGTATCAAATTTCACTGAAATTCTGTCACATGTGTATTCCACCAACCGGCATTGGAGTAGCGTGGTGGAATAAGCTCCAAAAACCTTCTCCTCAAAAGAGGAGACTGTTCTCCTCTTTGGCCTCTGCCTTAGCCAGGCTGACAGACTATTACTGTTAAAAATTCTGTTTCAATACTATCGCGATTCTCTTTTTCGATTCTGCAGCCACATCGTAGCTGCATCGAAACGAGATGGAAACGTGTTCGAGTTCGGTATCTAGAATCTGCTGACGCAGGTGGTTCTCCCCTCCACATCCGGACATCACCCTATTCCCATTCCAAACTTTACCATGGAGACGGGCCGGTATCGATTGCACATGCGCAGATGTGTCCGGTCAGGCTAGCTCAACCCGGCTGTAGCTGAAAATCTAGGCAATGCACTTTTTGGGTTGACACTATGATGACGCATATTACGAACTACATTTTAAAATAAGCGCAAAATTTGTTCTATTTTTCGCTTATCTTTAGTGATTGAAATTTAAAACAGTTTAATGTAGCTTAAATTAAACATTAATATTTTTAATTAGCTTAGTGCAGTGGATATATACTGGCTGTCTGATTTCAATATTGTAAGTATATTTTTATTTTTACTTTTCGTTTGAAATTCAATGCCGATTTATTTTTAATATGATTATTTATTTTGAAACTTTGGCGGAGCTATTTTTTTATGCGAATTTTTGCATTGCATATGCATTTTCGTGATTGTGTATTGGATTTATAGCAAAGGCTAAAAGGTCATAGTTAAGCATTTTTTATTAGGAATCATTTATTGCAAGGGCGACCCCTCCCTCCACCTTATGCCCCATTTTCCTCCGTCCTACGGGAAAGTTCGAAAGTGGATTGGCCTGCACTTCCATTGCAAACTGCGCGCGCAGCCATTATGAACTGTGACTCATGTAGTAGTAGGTAGTAGTAGCAAATACTTTTGACACTTTGCTATCGAATAATGTCGAGTTTATATATAAATTAAATCTAATTATGGTTTTTAGTCTTGTTAACAAATTTTTTTCGTTATTATAAATCAAAAACAAGCTACCCGTAATGGTTTCACACGGGTAATGAAACGTTTTTATCGATTAGAATGAATGATGTCTTAATTAACAAATAACTACAAATTTACACGGAACGGCCAGTAAATCTCCCAGTCGGTATATTTTTTTCTGACATCTTTAAGAATAATTGACATACTTCAGCCCGTTTACACAAAACCTTAATAAGCATTAACCTTGCTCATTCGGTGAAATTCCTTGAAAATTCATTCAGTACTTTTTATTTTTTGCGTTTAAATAGACAGATAGGCGCGGCGAGGCGACTTTTTTACATATTGTACAATAACGAAATGTAACTTTGTATAGTTGTTGGTGACATATGCGTTAAGGAATCTAAACTAAACTTCAGTGCACAATCGTAGCACCAGATTTGACCGTAAAGCTTATAATGTTAGTAAAGATATTGAAATTCATTATTTGTAATTACAGAAAATTCTAGGAGACAGAATATCAAAGCTAACAATAGCATGGACCTGAAGAAGTTCAATGGATCATTTGAGGGTGTGTAATAACATCATATTTTATTTATATATATTTTTATATAAACCAAAATTAATAGATAACATTATTATATCAGGGTCCAGGACAACCTCATATTCGGCTTCGTCAACAGTACCAGCTACATACATTGACATACAAGAGAACTCACTCGATGAACAAAGCTTCCACGAGCAAGTAAACGCCTTCCATGATCAAGTATGAATCAATCAATATTATCATACATTTTTTAATGCCTTTTCATTTATTTTAATATTTTGCAGATGCTCAAACAACTCGGGTTGAGCTTGCCGAGCCCTCACACCAGGCTAGGAATGTTACTTTGTGACGATTATAACTTACACCAAACCGTTGACTTTTCTGATGTAAGTATTTTAAAGTATCTTCCATAAAAATATTTGACAAATATAATACTAATAATAAATAATACAACAGAAATTTTAATGATTACAGAAAATGGAATGGTCGGAGCAACAAAAAGATATATGGATGAGGTTACTTTTACATCGATGAAAAATGATACCATACACGTTGATGTAGATTTTTTGTTGTTAACTTAATAGTAAGCTATTATTAGTAATTAATATGTATAATAGAAATGACTAACGCGGTACTAAAACATTTAGCAACTTTAGATAAATCAAGCTATATTTGTATATAAAAAATAACAAAAAACAAATCCCTGGTAAGATAGTACGTTCACTCGCTCTTCATCGCAAACTAGTATAAGGTACAGCTCCTCACCGAGTATTTTGATATTATTTTTTGATTTATTAAGTGGAGTAGGACTATCGGTACTATGTCATCTAAGACACTCCCATATATATATATTTAATTAATTTTCTTGCTCAGAAGCCTTCTACCTTTATCTCTTCTGGGTAATTTTTCTATCGTTTATTTACCTTTATTCAAAAATTGCATTTAATTTCTTCATTTAACTTCTTCCTTTTTTATATTAACTTATGCCTTAATTAGATTGATATTTAAGATCGTTGGTGTAAAATATTAATATTTATTCTTGCGATTTTATTAATATTGGTAAAAAACTGGGATGGAAAATTGTAGAATTAAATGTAAGTATAATAAAACACGTAAACACAGTAATAAAATAAATAAGAGTAGATTTTTTAAGAGAGAAGATGTCTTTGTACATATAAAATAGAAGAAGTCTGATATTTTCAATTCTCCTTCGGCATATTCCAAATACATTAGTTTTTTTTAATTCTTTATGTATTTATTTATATACTCGTTAAAATTGCAATCGATTTTAAAGTAACTACCAGATGAGTTAGAGATTTGTTTCTAATTTCAAATTATTTTATTTTTTCATTCTTTACGTAATTAACGTTAGGTCTTACTTAAATCAAATTTTATTCCTTGTTATAGTAGAACTTAAAAAATAAATTATTGAGTTGACATTCAGACTAAAACTTTTATATGATTTATGCTTATCTAATTCACTATTTATTAATTATTTAATTTGAATCTTTCTTTGAATATTTTATTTAACTGTAACAGCTGATTGAGTAATGAAGTGTGAGGTTTCTTCTAGAGATATCTTGAAATTTGATTTATTAGCTTTTTACTATGATTGGCATACGTTCTATTATGTTCGAGTAAGCGTAGTAAGGCTTTTTATTTTCTAGTGATAAGGATGAAAACTGGATTATATAATATATAAATGCTACGTCATTGTTACGGCTGTTCGAAAAAGCTGTTAGTTTGTAATTTGCGATAAGTATGTTATTTTATATTGTTAAACTTTTAATCTTTTGAATAAGACCTCCATAGCATTTGCCTGATTCAAGTAGTGTGTAAATACTTAGTAAATTAGTATAATTGTTTCGTGATAGTTTATTTATCATTTAATTAAAATAAAACGAAAACATAATTCCTTTCGAATTACTATAATTGTAAGTTATGTACGTTTATTGAATTTTAATATTATCTTAAGATAACAACATTTTCACAACGTCTTTGAAAAAACCTTAGCAATTTATGTAAACGGTATAGTTTTAGCGTGTGACTTAATTTAAGCAATTTGATATTATTTTGCTCTTCTTGTTAAATTCGTTGTAAAGTTGTTGAATTTCATCATTAAAAAGTATATTGACAATAGAGATTAAACACTATTTTTATATAACAGGTTTTTGATTTTGTAATTAAGATTTACGATGTTACTTCGTTTGAAGTTAAAAAAAATAATTATTTTTTCAACTGTTGCTATTAACTGTATTGTTATGTTAAATAGAAAAGCAAAAGAAAAAAAAATATCAAAAAATCAATTCAAAATCAGAGTTTATGTAAGTTAAAAATTGCTCTTGTTATTTATTTAATTTTGCAATCATTAATAACATTAAATAAGTCTTGTCAATCACTTAAAGGTATTTATGATTGCAGGATTAAATAACAGATAAGAGTCTGTATATTATGAACTTTTAACGCATTAAAGTACGTTATTTAGATTAAGATAATAAATAAACGTCACAGGAATCAAACCCATGCTTGCATTAGCAATCTAACGACTAATCTAAGGACGCGCTACTTCTGTAATACTTCTGTCTGAAGATCAGCCAAGCGAATGCATCGGGTCGTTCCTGTCGCGTTAGTTAGCAATATGTGTGACAGAAGTTGATATATTTGCAATGGAAATGTAACAGTAAAAGCAGTTTTTTTTTTTATTTGTAGTGAATATTCAAACGCATACGCACTTCGAAATATGCGTAAATCAAAGTGTCAACCCAAAATGAGCATTCTTAGAATAAGATTTAAAATAACTATCGTTTTTTATTTTATTTTATATAATTCATTTTTAATATTGTTTTCTTTTTTTTATATTATAATACATATTATTTATGTATTGTGTAGGTATGTACTCATAGATTGTATATAGGATTTCAAAACAGGTCTAGAGAGAAATGCATATGGTAGCTTGTATAGTCAGTTAATGATTATTTTATAGTTGTGTTAATTTGTTCAAAGGTTTAGTGCATTCGTATTTAAGGTTATGTCATATAATATGTGTCTAGATTACTACACGAAAAAACATCTTTTAAAGTAGATTTTTCATATATAATATGACGGTGTATTGGCAAAGTGTCGTGCGAATATTTTCGATATTTCAAAGTAGAAGGAGGTCGTATGAACTTTGGATGTGCCGTGCTAGTCTAACACTAGCTTATTACGTCACAGGCACAATGTAAGGTTTGAAATATATCGTAAATATGTATTAACGGTACATTTTCGATAAAGACAGCAAAAATATTAAATATTTTAAATTGAAAACACATGGGCTCTCTTGGGTTTTACTAGTTGATGTTGGTTGTTTAGCCCCTTCTATTAAATATCGTTTTTTAGTTCGACAAAAATGGTTAAAAAATAGCTTAAATGATTACTTACACATCAATAATTAAATATTAATTGAAATCAAATTATCAAAATTAGTAATTTAATGTTAAAATTATTGACATTACTCTGGTTTTAATATCTTGTATTACAATTATAAAAGGTAAAAAAAATATACTATTTTAATAGCTGGCCAAGCGCAACACGTCATACTCAAAGCTGTTCGAATTAGCTTGTCGTTGACCCGAACGAATAGACAGATTACTCGTACAACTAATATCTTTTAATTCGATGTACTTACAATATTATTATATAAATGTATTGCTAATCGTAATATTATCATGATGCTTAATGTAGTATTGTAAACGCCTTTTGTTACTAACTCATGCTTTAAATATTTATACTTAACGAAATAAATTTGTTTGTCTTGAGATTTAATTTATGATTTTTATTTGACAGATTCAGTCGAAGTTTAATATTTTCTTTATTATGTATATTGTTTAATACTTACTATGTTTCCTGTAATATTGTAAAAATAATTTTACTTATATCTAATTAAAGGCGTATCTAAGCTATGTATTTCATTACAATCTCTATGTCAATAAATAGGTCGTGAACGAGTTGTTTTATTTACCATTAAATAATGATTTATTTTTACTTTAAATAGAAGAAAAAAATAATTATTTATATTATATTATAATATATTTACAACAAGAAATAAATATTATCATAATCTTAAAGACAAAGATATTTTACAAATTAAAATCAGTACAAGCTTTACAGACAACATTTTTAGTAGGTATTGCATTAGAGTGAGCATCAACATGATATCGCTTCTTAGATTATAATAAAAGATTTTCAAAGTATTGACTTATCAAAACTGTTTTTATTATTTGTCCTGTTTCGAAACAAGCAATTGAATTTAAAAAGCCTGAATATGTTTTCTTCTTACCAAATAGCCTCAGATAACTTAAGTAGCAGCAATACAGTAATTCATTTGTCTTCTTGTCATTCTCTTCACTGTATAAGCAAAGACGACAAATATAAATGTAAAATATACGATATTTAAATAAGAAATAAGCACCACCTGAACAATCATACAAGGTGCTCTTAGTACCGAATACAGTACAATGTATCAAAAATTGTGTTTCGTTAATAACCGCTAGATGTCTCTAAGAACATAATAACGAAATAAATTGGAAATTGTTTTCTGTACCAAAGAATAGATGTCGTCAGCTGTATTGCAATCAGCTAAATAATTACAGTTTACATAACTAGTGAATATGTTTAAAGAAATAACACTAGTTTTAGTGTTAGTTAATAATATTTTTCTGATATAAAATGGGAAATATATTAACTGTGGGTATACTATAACGGGCGTCCTGTTAACTATAAAATTGTTTCTTTTTCAAATAGTTTAGTGGAGTCTCAAATGACCGCCTATAGACTTTTGACTTATGACGCAGACTATTGGGACTGTAAAAAATAAGTACCTCAACATTGTGAACTAAGATGTTAATATGTCTCTTGTGTCTTAGTTCCACAGGCTATCCAGTCCTCCAAACCAGAACACACCAATATTGCTGTTTGTGGCGATAAATATATGAATGGGTGGTAATGGGCTAATGGTATACGGGCTTAAACAAAGCCTTACCACCAAATAAAAAAAAAATGTTGGTTACATCTTTGTACAGTTTTTTATGACTTTATTCGGTAAATTGTCAATTGTTAATACAAAAAAATACTAATAAGTAAATAAATTCTAAAAAAAAAACATTTAATTACGTTGATTCAATTTAATAAAAATAATTTCATTTCTTTTTTCAATCCTGGGATACAGAAATGTAAATAAAAATCAGATTCTATCAAAATAAGCGGAACCATAAAAATATACTATTATAATATAATATGCGACTATAATTATTACGCTAAGCGCATGCATCAGGCGTGTATATGTATGTATGAAAAGGTTTCGTGATGCTCATATAAAATTTATTTGCATATTATTGAATATAAGAGATGAGTCACGAGGTAGGAAGATTTATATTGAAAATATGAAACATTTTGCAACTAAGAAAATATGATATATATATATACAATGATTTTTATAATTGAAAGACTTAGAAAGCATTAGATACCATAAGTATGTGTATATTTAGAAGATTAAATGCTTTCCACCTTATTACAACTGATGCTGTTAGATGGTGCCTAGCACTTAATTTACTACACCGTTTAACTGTTTTTCATAACAATTGGTATATAAACACTGGTAGATCGTTTGCCTGGTTTTGTTAGTTATTCGTTAAATGGATCTCTTAAGAACGACTTGACTGGTTTGGTTTTTTTTACATAAAAAAAATCATGAATATTGTTTGCTTTTTTCTCAATTGTCGTAAAGGGAAATCGGTAGCGTTAAGAGTAAATGAAGATACTGATGATTATATGTTGTAACGAAATAGAAGTAGCATTTAATATTTGAATTATAATATAATTAAAAAAAAAATCTACGTCTAAAAATCATTCTGGTTGCAGCAAACAAAAAACAATTCGTTAAGCTTGTAAAATCATACCTAAAAATATTGAAACAAACCTGTAACAATTCCATTTACTATGTGTGGCTTATTCTGGTTTATTCACGCGACAGTAAATTCAAAAACAACTATATGAATGTCAAGCTTTTAACTGTTATTGGGCAAAATATTGCGGTTTTCGAATAAAACAAAGTATTATCGACATATAAATCGATGGATTGTCATATTTGTTACATAACTACACATAATTGCAATGTATATTAAAAAGATTTCAGAACGTCAACATAAACATGAGATATTTTATATTTATAAATATGTATGACTAATATTTTTATTGTTTACATTTCTATATATTAACGGCCTTTAGTTAAACACTGATTTCGCTCTTTATGTCATTATTGATTTGACATTCGAGAGAAAAAGACACAGCATTGTTTAACTAATTACCCACTAAGCAACGCTAATAAGCAAGGCAGTAAACATTTATACTTTTTTTAAATTAGTAGCAATAAATTCTCGTTGACGAAACATCTGTGACATTTTAATCATGCAATCAGCGCAAAGTGAACATACTATTGCATGACTACATTAACAATTTTGGCATTCCGCTAATGTACATGCATCAAGATGTTTCTATCTACGTGCGTACCGGCTGTGGAATGTGCTTAGCAGTAGTTGCAGCTTACGTAGGCGAGCTTGCAGCACTATAATATGGAAATTTTCAAACTTCAAAACTACAAATTCTTTCAAGGCCAACATCAGCAACTCCCTTATGATGCAGTTATCCATGGGCGACGATGACCACTTACCATTAGGTAGATCAAATATTCGTTTGCCCATTGTCAGGAACGAAGTTCTATGCGATATTTATTCGGCTCAAACCGTGTTTTAAAATGTAGATTTTAATTGATTATATTACTGTATTATTGTCGCGCCAATAAGCACCTTAACCTCTTTTATATAGACTTCCTAAATTCGAACTCTTAAAAAATAGTATTTGTCAGCACAGTAAGAACACTATTTCGTTATATGACGTTACCTTGGGCCACTGCCATTTCATTCTACTGTAAGCCGCGTAAAAGACCTTCGTTCCAAAAAATCTACATTTGAAGTCAAACTTTTTGTTGAAATCTTTGAAATAATAAAGTATATAATTATGATAACGACATGTCTTCAACTTGCGACTCATTAATTATAATGTTTTGTTTCATTCGTTATTACGAGTAGGCCGTAAGAGCACGTGAGCACGTTTCATCTTGCTTTTAACATAATTAACTTTGACAGAGTCTTAGCATTTCATACTTCCAAATATTCATTTGAAATTTATTATATTAAAAAAAAAAACTTGTGCGGTTGGGGTTCCCCCTCCAGGAACATTTTTATAATAATAGTAATCCCCATTTTAAGGAATTTACTAATACTTTAATATTATTTTAATAATTAACACCTCCAATTAAACAAAGTTTATGATGGGATTTATTTTATTTATTCTTTATCGCACACAATTTACAAATACATAACAAATACAAAGATCGAGTATAACATATTACAATATGCAAATGCGGCCTATCACTTACAGTGATCTCTTCCAGGCAACCTCTATAATAAAAACGGCGTAGTGTGTGAATTTATATATACAATTTATTGAATATTTATAAACTAAATAAAATATATAAGATAACGACATACATACTCTTATATAAGTAAGTATATATATATATATATATATATATATATATATATACAGTTGTAACGAAAACCTTGTCCGTCCCGAAAGGGGCATATTGATGTGTTATAGACATAACTAAAAACAATATTAAATATCAAATATTCATTATTATAAAAATGTTATTGTAATTTAAAATACACATTTTAGTGCCCTAATTCCCCAACATCAAGCAAATTTTTTGAAATGTGACAACACCAGATTCGTTAGGCGGCTTCTTTGAGTGCCTTTGAAACGCCGCTGGCTCGTGTAAGGCCGTGTCACTAATACTAAAAGCGATATTGCGCGATATTGTGCTATATTATTTGCGAACTAAAATAAAAAAGCCAGAAATCACCTAGCTCACAATCTCAGCAAATCATTTGAGCGAATTGGATAGGTTTTGGTTAAAACTAATGTATTTTGCAATACTATCGACACTACCGTTTTTATGAATTACTATCAAAAGTATCGGTAGTATTGCTGTTATCAATAGTATTCCAAATTTCACAATTGTCAATGCTATCGATAAACTATCGATACAATTGTTTTCACTTAACTACTACACTCACTCACTCAGGTCAGTTTGACGCGTAAACTACTCGCGAGTGGTCGTTTTGTAGCTGTGCTTATGTTCCACGATATGTTTTACGTTTTCTAATCAAGAGTATTTCTATACGTTAATATGTCTGAGTATGAGTAATTATGACTAAATTAAATCAGGAGCAAATGTGCTACAACGCGTCCGTGCAAACTATGTGCAACGGTTCCAGTAAAATTCAGTTTCTTACTACTGTAACCGAACGATTAACAGCTGATCAACTGAGGTCATGGCCTTATGTCCTCGCTGCCTAGATAGGTAAGTAAGTACCTAGCAAGCGCTGTCGTCACGCCTGTGCTGTCATGTGATTTTCGTCATTTTATTTAGTTAAATATTAATTTTACTGGGGGTAATTTTTTTACTTAGTATTTTAAAAATGATTACATATGTATATTAAATCGACTCACGATACCTAATAACCACTTCACGGGTCAGACACGAATATTGTTACACGCTGTATACATATATACTTACTTACATAATAACGGCACAGTATGAACGCTATTTCTTTATGTGACATGACCTTGGGCCACTGCTATTTCACTCTACTGTAAACCGCGTAAAATAATTTCGTTCCAAAAATCAAATCTCTTTGATCTGTGGTCCTACGTTTGGTCTATCATAGTCGATATTACATAGGTATCATTTAGTTTAAAACTAACTCATTACAGGAAGTGTTCGACAAAAGTCACCGAAAAATACTCCAGTATTTTTTTCTGAGCTTCTTAGGTCTCTGTCTAGAGGTCTGTCTACCATTACATGAGACTGATCCGGACGGGCTTGCACTAAGTCCACCAAGTCAACATACGAATGGTATAAAAAAAAATCTTTCATAACACCGTCGACTTCCACTATAAGTATTTTTATACAACGTTTTAAAGTATAAATAATAACCAAAAAAAATATATTTAAAATACAAACATACTATTCAACTGTTTCTAGTTTATGAAAAAATAAAATGAGTAGATATTTAGTAGACTGGTAGACGCTCTCGCTTCCCGATGGGACGCTCATACCGCAGCATTTTTCTTAATTTTTGCATTATTATAACTTCTAAACGAAAGTACCGATTTGAATAATTAAAAGAAAAAATTACATCATCATGAAGCCATTAAATTGCATAAAGATTAATATTATGATAAGAATGTCATCAACATTCGATTATACCCGTGTTTTAACGATAAGTTAAAAACACGGGCAATTTGTAATGATAAGTACTACAGACATGTAATATATTATTTTAGTAATCATCCTGTGCCTTGATTTAACCACAGGGGTTACATTATTGGAATTTTCGTATGGATTTTTTTTGAAAATAAAATGTATCCTCTGTTTCCTGTCGATAATGGAGCTTTCTGTAGATGAAAAAAAAAAACAACAGTTTAATAGTTTTTGTGTTTATCTATTACAAACATACAAAAAATTCTTTATAAGAAGACGGCATTATTATAAATAATACACATGTTTTTGACAAATATACGTATAGTAAACATAGTCAGTTTGGTTTGGACTTCCATACGTACTTCCCTCACCTATTTTATCCCCATGTAGGTCGATATGTCAAAAACGCTGAAACTAATTTTTATTGTCTTCTTATCAAGTGCGTAAATACAAAGTTTCATGTTTTTATCTTCGATAATGACAAAATCTCATACAATCTTATATCTCTTATTTCAACCCCTTGATGTCCTTTTTTACAACAAAAGGTGACTTATGTCCTTTTCCCAAGGTTCAGTTAATTTTTGTATCCAAATTTCATCTAAATCAGTCCCAGGGTTAGGCGTGAAACTTTGTTTGGAATTCCATACCAAGTTTCATCACCTATTTCATCCCCACACAACACATATTTCTAGTACTTGTTTTTCCTTATTAAGCGCCTAAACACAAAGTTTCATGGTTCCTCAACATTAACGAGCTTCCATACGAACTTTTATTCCCTATTTCAATCCCTCCGAGATTTTTTTCGCAATAAAATATATGGTATCCCTGTACCAAATTTCATCAAAATAGGTTTAGTGGGTTAGACGCGAGAGAGTAACAGACATTAATAATATTAATAAGGATTTTAACAGCATACAGATAGATTTTGAGACATTTTTGAGTTTTTAGTAGTGTAATACACGCAGTGACTAAAACCGATACACAGCACTTTGCGCTAGCTACCACATGCCTCGAACTTTCGCATAAGTAGTGTTAGAAGTATCATTTCCACGTATCCTAGATACAATATAATATAGAATACATGCTATGCATGAAAGTTAATCGTGTGGGTAAAAACGATCTCTTATAAAACAATTTATTCTATTTAGGTAATAAAGTAAAAATAAATTTAAATACGTAAACCCGACATCTTGCATATACATTACAATTTAATTTATAAATTTTTTTTTGAAATTTGCTTGGTGGTAGTGCTTTTTGCAAGCTCGTCTGGGTAGGTACCACCCACTCATCAGATGTTCTATCTGGTTTGAAGGGTGAGTGAGCCAGTGAGTCTTTTCACTTTGCCCTAAGAAGCGCTTACGTGATCAAAAAATCGTAAATGGGTACCGCTTGTTTTACTGGTACCCCAACACTTCATGCGGTGGAAATTCATAAATGCATTATTACAGCAAAATAAAAAGAATAACGCTTATTACTTTGTATTTTATAAAATTAAAAGTTATATTGTGAAATAACTCGTATATTTCGGAATTGCGTGACCCGCGTTTTGCAGCTCTCTTTATTTCCTATATAGGTCATCCATGTGTTTTATTTTTCGTTACAATTTGTCATTCCAATTTCTAAATTCAATGAGTTTTATACATTATTATAATCACTTTTTACAGGTATAGATTTTGATACCTTATTTAGTAGGTTTGGAAAAAAAAATGTTATTATCAAAAACTGCCATTTTAAAGAACTAAAGATAATTCTTAGTAATTTAAACATCTTTAGTAGTATAAATAGAAAATGTATCTAAAAAAAATGGTCTCCATATCTATCACGTTTATTGCCTCTATGAACATCTTCGACGACATTTTATAAATTCTGAGCAAGAACGAGTATGATATTTTTTATGTAAGGGGAGCAAACGAGCAGGAGGTTCACCTAATGGAAAGTAACTGCCACCGCAGCCACTGCCACTGCATAGAGACCTGCAGCACTGGAGCGACTGCAGATTCGTTGTCGGCCTTTGCATATTTTTGAAATGTCCTGACTAATTATTTTCGTTTGTTATCAGGACTCTATATCAAAGGGTGACATATTGAATTTAAAGTTACGTCACATAGCCTTTAATTAAGAGGCTCCGAATGATACCTCAATTTCCAAATTTCCAAATTTTGATAAGTAGTTTAGTAGTTATGCGGAAATAGATGAACGTACATTCCTTTGAATGTTGAATGCTTTTCTATTAGAACGTTCCTAGTATATTGTACGTGATTCGTTGTACTTAGGAACCTGATGAACAAAACTACGATTGGCATTCTTCTTGTAGGTTACAAATTTCTCAACATACTAACTTTTACATTCATAATAAGTAGGGTTTTATTTATTAATTCAAAATAATAATATTTACGAATCTATTAACAGATTCATTTTAATGAAATTACTATTTAACGCAAGTCACATCAAGTCTGAAATCCATTCGGTGAACGGATTAACACGGCTTTTCGTAACTAAAGTCAGACTCTGCTCGTTGAAAATTACATCAACAACGATTTAATGCTATGACGCTTTGCGAACTAATTCAGTAAAAGCGAACAAGTAATTGTATCGGGCTGTGAAGCGCCACTGCAGCGCACTATAATTTATCCGGGAATGTTGCCTTAAGTAAAGCAATGTCTGGTCATGTTAACTGCCTCGAACCTTAAATTATAGCTTGAAAATTATTAGACTTTTTTGTAATTAAATTTTTATTTACTTTATATTTAAATACTTGCATAAATTTAAAGCTGCTAGTCTTGATATAACAATCTAGCTATCCGCCCTGGCGTCACACCACAGTTATGCTCTTTATATATATTTTTTTGATTACACTCGAATCGCCCGCGGCTTCGCCCACAGCATAATCAACATCGATCGAAAATCTCGTTTAAAAGGATAAGAAGGTTGAAACATGTTAAATATATCATATTTAAGCTTTTGATAAAGCGTAAAGCAATAACAAACATTGACTACACACATAACCTCTCATATTTATGATATTAGTGCGATTATAATTATATTATAATATACAATATTAGGTGTAGTATTTCCATTAGCCAGCCTTTGGCATAACTTCCAAGTGAACATGCTACAAATAGTTGTGTGGATAAAGAAGCAGCAATTACAAGAAAAAAATTGCAGCACGTATAATCTAATTGAACTTTAAACAAGGTTAAAAATAAACAATTAAACGCGAACTTTAAATAAACGTATTATTTATGTAAGACCACTATTAATGTCTACTATGAAATGTGAATTGGAAATGTACTAGTTGCATGCTACTATGTGGCTATATTGTGTTGTTATTATTATATCTCTTATACACAATTCATGCAAATAAAGACTTATTATTATTATAATGAAAAGTCAAAACGAAAAGATAATTTTATAAAAATTGATAAAAATGTACTTTAAAGTAATAGAATAAAATTACAACCCTTTTCATCTAACTAAACTATAAACAAGGATATAACTAAACAATGAGCTGAAAACCTAACTAAGAAATAGGTTAACCTTGAAAGTAATCAGTAAAAATCCTATAAAATTTAAGACAATTATATTAACTTAAGCTGTTAAGACCAATAGAATGAAAGTAGAAACGAATTAATTATTATAACCTAAAGGCACAAATCATACTGTGTGGAACGGTCACGCCACACTCTCATTCCGATACGAAAAAAAATAAACTCCGAAAAGACGGAGTGGGATGAGACTGCTATTTTTTTTAGTGGGTATTCCAGCTACTTCAGCGCCGGCGAGCCCCACATCATGTGGATAAAACGCGTAAAGGCATTTTTGCAGTGAAAAAAAAAGGTGACATATGGAACATTTGGGCCACAACGATAGAGAGAAATTCTGCAGCCCTACTTTACATCTTTCTTCAGAAGAACTAAATACTAAAAAAAAATTGTGCCTCACCTATTGTATTGTATATTGAACAATAGGCCATCAATATTTTGAATTAAACGCATTGAAATTAAATCCGTTCAAATCCTGCTAGTTGAAACCTGATTTTTAAAATCATTAAATAAGTCTAAAATTTAAATATTTCCAGTTATTTTATTATTATCAGCCTGGTGTGTCCCACTGCTGGGCAAAGGCTTCTCTACTTAGACTAGAAATATTTAAATTTATGTATATAATATAATAACCTTAATGGTTATTAATATATATTATGACGAAAACTACAAAAGTTCGACATTAAAAAATTTAATACAAATAAAATATTTGTGGATTCCTCACTGTATACAACACAACGAAAACATAGTCTGAAATAAACACAGTGATTAGATGAAAGTACTAAAATAGTTTGTTTCTAGAATGTGGGGCAACCATTTAAAAGTTAAAATCGTACTACTTAAGGTAAACTATTTCTGTACACATTCGAAATATTATGCTTGCTAACAAATTTTTTACGTGATAATATCCATTTAAAAAGTATGAAATATTTATTTTTTTATACATTAAAATCTCTTTTATAATGTTGCATTAAAAAAAATAAACTATATTCAAAATTTATATAACGCTTTTATTAGCTTTGCTCATAATACGCTATCATATGGGCCACCTGATGGTAAGTGGTCACCAACGCCCATAGACATTGGTAGTGTAAGAAATGTTAAACATCGCTTACATTGCCAATGCGCCACCAACCTTGGGAACTAAGATGTTATGTCCCTTGTGCCTGTAATTACACTGGCTCACTCACCCTTCAAACCGTTTAGTTCATTATCGTCAAACACAACAGTACCAAGTACTGCTGTTTAGCGGTAGAATATCTGATGAGTGGGTGGTACCTACCCAGAAGAGCTTGCACAAAGCTCTACCACCAAGAAAAGTATCTAACAAATTCAGTCAGTGAGCATATACTAATCTTTAATTAGAAGTAGATAAAAATCTATATTCTACATAGTAACTTCCTGAAACTGACCAAAAATCACTGAGCTGGCCTCTCTTTTGAGGAGAAAATTAAGGTTATCCCACCACTGTTCCAATGAGGCTTGGTATTTACACATATGACAATTTTTTTTTCCATTCATGCAGGCTTCCTCAAAATATTTCCCTTAACCGCCAAACTCAAAAACAATTATTAAAACAAATTAAGCAGATGAAAATTCAAAATTGCTGGCCCGGGTTTGGTAAGTCTCACGTATTCTTACGACTATTGATAGCGTATCAAGTCTATTAAATATAAATACTATTTATATATATACAGATGACTTATATTTCTTCGATATCTCCTATATTATTGACTACCTCGCGATAATTTACTGCCTCCTTAGTCTAGTGGCTAGATGTAAGACCGCAGACCTGGAGGTTCTGGGTTCAAATCCCAGTTCGGGCCAATATAAAGAAAATTATTAGTAGCATACATGGTGTACACACAGTGCGAATGTACACTCTCAGGGCTCGGAAAGCAAGTAAACCGTTGGTCCTGCACCTGAACTCTTTCCGGTCGTGTTGAATTGCAGGCTTTTATAAGAGTTAGGGAACAGAGAGTGCACGTATATTTGCGCACACACTTGTGCACTATAATATGACCTGCGCAGTTGGCTATATTCTCTTGAGATTGGCAGTCGTGGTTAAAATCAGTCCGAAGCACATTATAATCGAGAAGAAGCAAATAAAAATTTGGTATATGTTATTCTTGTTTGTGATTGATTTCAGAATTTCCATTATTTCGACTTGGTGATGAGGGTCTGGTAATGGCGCAAATTTTCCCGACCCAAAAACAATCTACCTCGTGCTTATTGGGTTCGTTAAGAAAATAATTTTAAAAGAGGTTTAAATAAAAAGTGTCTGAAACAGTTCATGAATTTATCAATATTAAAAACTAGCAATATTAAATACAAACATATACAAATATTATATTAGACACTCACTCTGTTTTGACATTACTAGTGCTCACACCGTTCTGTCAAAACGACCGTAGCCCTACCGATCCGTGCAGAGGACGGCAATCGCAAGGGTTTTTATAGTAACCCAGCCAGCTAGTCCAACTAGGCTGGACTAAGGACTCTTTTTGAGAAGAAGGTTTGGAGCTTATTCCACCATGCTGCTCCACTGCAGGTTGGTGGAATACACTTGTGACAGAATTTCAGTGAAATTTGACACATGCAGGTTTCCACACGATATTTTCCTTCACCGATCGGTTTTTTACTAGAGAATAGGGGGTTTTACTAGAGAATAATCTGATATAATTCGGATTCCTTACTGAGAGCCGAGTACCAATCGAAGGTTGCCCCTGCGTGATTACAAAGCATATATTGTCCATACATAGTAAACGTATTGCGTCTTTTTTTAATTTAATTTTAATATATCTACTTACTGCTCCAAAAGTCAAAAGGCAATTTTTATTTCAATATTAGATATTAATAAAATAAAATATTATCATTATCTAAAATCTGTTGCTGTGTATATCTATATAAGATATGCCGTTACGGACTCTTCTGAAGACATTTTAACAGAGTTAGTGATATAGGATTCAGTAATCGATTTTTATTTGATTTTATAAAATAGAATTAACAGCGGTAGAAAACACAAAGCGCCTTTTAATGATTTACAAAAAAACATGTAATACAAATTAATAGGTATGTATAATTTATGAGTACAATAATTTCTTTCTACGATACAAAAATATTAGTTAAAACGGTTGAGTTTGCGTTGACCTTGATTTTAAATGAAATATTAATTACCATTGCTAGGGATATAATTGAAGCATTTTAGTATTCGAACAATTCGAAATGCAAGTTTGTTTGTATGTTCTCCTTCCTCAGCTAAGTTGTGCGACGAATCATATTGGAAGTTATCATAAACTTTTGCTTACAAAAAGGACATGCTAAATTACTTTCAGCCCACTTAGAACCTAGCCCTTTAAACTCTCTCTTAACTGTCTTTCAAACTTATCTCAGACGGTTTGTTGACATAAAAACACAAAGAAAATATACAAACAGCACAAAAAAAAAAAATGTTTTAACAAATAAGTGTTATTGTTTGCAATTTGTTAGTGATATAAATAAATTGTTATAAGCACTGTTGTTTATAAAAGAATATGCAAACTTAAAAACGTGTCTAGTGAGACACGCTTTGAATAAGGAATTGATTTTTCTTACTATTATTATAAATGCAAAAGTGGGCTTGTTTGTTTGTTTGTATGTGACGCTTTGACTTTTAACTACTCAACCAAACAACATGACACTCTGCAATTACAGGGATACAGAAAAGGTTAACAGAATTACCAAACTCATACACTTGCACATACATACGTTATCAGATATTTTTCTTAATGATTTAGTATATTCAGTATTGGAAAAAGTAAGCCGCTGACGCGAATGATTAGTTACTTCCTTAATTTCATTAATTTATTGTTATTTGCAAAACAAATTGCAATAATAAAAATGATTTCTGTATTTTATATATTTTTGGAGAAACTTGTGAAGATTACTTATCTAAATGTAAATATAATGATAAATTTTAATCAATATTATTATTATATAATAATATTGATTAAAATGTATCACTACTTAATACTATAATAATAATCAATACTTAATGATTTTACTTGGTGGTAGAGCTTTGTGCAAGCTCGTCTGGGTAGGTACCACCCACTCATCAGATATTCTACCGCAAAACAGCAGTATTTGGTATCGTTGTGTTCCGGTTTGAAGGGTGAGTGAGCCAGTGTAATTACGGGCACAAGGGACATAACATCTTAGTTCCCAAGGTTGGTGGCGCATTGACAAAGTACATGATGGTTAACATTTCTTACAATGCCATTGTCTATGGGGTTTGGTGACCACTTACCATCAGGCGGCCCATACGCTCGTCCACCAAACTATATAATAAAAAAAAAACAAAATCACATACGCCACAAAACTATGACGCGCCATCGGACACGGTGCGTCACAACCTGATATAGTGTGCCGCATGAGGTAGTCAGCGTCATTCCCTGGCGACCATCGTCGAGACTTGTTCCTGTACTGCTGGAAGGAGATGGTCAATTGGTCACCATCAAAAGTAATGTCACACTATGAGACTGCTGAGCGGGGGCTGGAGAAGTGTGCCTCTGCTGACCCACTTCGCCGAAGAAGACGAGGACTTCTCTTCGTACCCCCAAAGACGGAGTAGGAACCGCTGGTTCTTTCGTGGATAATACGGTGCTCTCAGTGCAATAAGAAACAAAAGGGCAGGCTAAGTAATTAAAATATAATTTAGACGTAACCAGTATTTTCTGCATAACGGACTGAAATTTAACTTCAAAGAAAGTTTTTTTTTTTTGTTTACTTCATTCTTCTTAAAGACATGGTGGGGTTATATATCACGACCACAGGTCTGACAAGTTTTATTCTGAATATATAATAGCTATTTAACATTATGAACATAATAGCCCAGATTTAAAAGTTAAATTAACTTCCAAAGGCTGTATCAGTCACGTTGCGCGTAATTTTTCTTGCAAAAACTTCTTATTGAACATTCAAGGGGTTTCCTTTTATTTGTACCTTTTTTTAGTATTAATGTCTATAAGTATTTGAGTCTTTTAAGTTCGAAGTTTTATATAAATTTATTATTGCACAAGTTCTTTCCTGATACAACTTTTGGAGGTGCTTATATATTTTCAAATGAAAATTGACAAAAAGCAATGAAATCGAAAGTCGTATGGAATAACACATGAAGATTGAGAGTTTAGAAAATATAAACTACAAAATCGTTCATCACAATGCGTTGTTAGCTATCTTAGCAAGCTATCTTAACTTTCGTGGTTGGTTGTATCTTGCACAACGCTAAAAGAATAATCATCAGAGATTACTGGTATCTAGAGAGTCGAAATTTTATCATTCTCAAGAAAGATTAAAAATGAGTAAACAAGCGTTTAATAAAAAACTTTCTGCCAACAATCAATATGGATCAATATTTATTGAGATAACATAGAGAAACATCGTGATCAGCGAGTCAAAATACCTAAGACGAAATTTCAAGAAAAGAAGCGGTATGACCTTTTCGTAACTACGCCCTTCATAAGTGGTGATTGCCCGAGACGGCACCCGCGATCTCCAGTTTAGATTTACGTTGCTCCACTGTGACATTTCGTCTCACTGTCGGCGATTCTAATATTATGTTGTACATGACATGTCCATAGTGTGAAAGTTACCACAAGTATTTTTACTCAAAGCTCTAATTAAATCCTTTATCATCACTTATAGGTAGAGTCAGCTCAGAAACGTAAATACTAAGGAAAGTTAGACAATTAATTAATATACATGACAATGACATGATAAAAATATGTTTAATTGGTATATTTTGGTTATTTTCATAGCATTATGTCTTATGCTATATTAGTTTGGGTTAAAGCTTCAGACATTAAAACAGTTTTCAAAACGAGCTGTCAAGTTATTTGTAATCATAAACTAGAAACTCTCTCTAGGATGTTTTTGGTAAAGAAGAAATATTTACGGTGGCTTCACAATTGATTTACAAAAATAGCATGTATATTCATAACAATCTTGATGATTTTTATAGATAGTGGTAAGCATAATATAAATACGAGAACTAAAGATAAACTAGTAAATAAACTAGTATACTAGTAAAATCAGGGTTTCGACTCTTTGTTATTAGATTCATAAAAAAAAATCGAACTTAGTTACATATACCTTATTTTAAAACTCATGTATAATATAATAACCCTTATAGTAACAGCCTGTGAATGTCCCACTGCTGGGCTAAGGCCTCTTCTCCTATTTTTGAGGAGAAAGTTTAGAGCTTATTCCACCAAGCTGCTCCAATGCGGGTTGAAGCAATCAAAATATAAATACATAAGGCGTATTATACTGTACCCGATTATTTAAATGATAGAAGATCTAAGAGTCAGCAGTTGGTAATGTTCGTACAAGATACATAAATTAATTTATGATTATTATTGTTATTTAATATTATTTATTATAATTACAGTTATGATAATCATGTTTATTTTGTTTGGTGTAAAAGTATTGAGTTTCTTGAGAATTATTCTCAGTATAATCTACATTCCGATTTATTAAATGAACGCTGTAAAATTTCGATTCAAATGTGCTTGTAAGACTACTTTAATAAAGTATATATATTTTTTAAATTTATTGCAAAACACATGTTTCAAAATGAATATATTTTTTTCTCCGGCAGTTCTTATTGTATTTCTTTCTTCAATTCACATGTTGAACCCTGACATTTTCCTTTTATTAAAGAAATCCTTAAATGCTCACCCTAAAAAGTTCCTTCATTGCTTACAAACTTTCAAGACACAGAAGCCTTTAGCAGAACTAACTTTAACGTTTCCAACGTCAACAATGACGCAAGAATTTGTTTCTTGTTTTATACTTTTAGGAGATTCATTACCAATTAACTCACCTTTATTAATTATAAACAGGAGCTTAAACAGCAAACTCAATATTTATAACACTCACTTTCACCTTCAATTTATTTCCCTCGGACAGAATTTTTAAGAAAGTCTTTCCTACGTCTCACCTACGGGATATAAATAACTTTTATGCAAAATATGGATATACCTACCTAACCTATAAACTTTAACTTAGTAAGTTATTTACAAACACATTTACGGAAACAAATACTTAAGTATGAGTATTTTGAGACACCTTGCTCAACTACTGTTAAAATAAGTCAAAACTATAAAAAAGTACTGTAAAAGTACAAACTTTTAAATTTGTCTATTATAATTAATGACATGCTTATAAAAACATAGTTACGACATTTTTGGAACAAAATTCTTTTACGCCACTTACAACAGAGTGTAATGGCGGAAAATGTTGCATAACGATTTTGCGTTATTCCTACTCGTCCGTCTCTTCGATGTCTTCAGTACTGTCTCTTTCTATTTTATACCAGATTTCATACTGTTTATGCGTAAACAAAAGAGAAATTAGTTAAAAATTATAAAAGCATATATTCGTTTAAATTATTATTGTTTTAATTATTTAATTTTATAAATGTCTAAAATACGACATTTATATTTCAATAGTTATTGGAAAATATTAGACTATTATTTATCAAGCTATAAATATTTAATTTATAGTAGACTGTTTTGATTGATTGAAATAAAACAAACATTAAATTTTTAGAAGTTTTCCACAACGCATTAGTAAAAAGCCCACCCCAGTGAAGCCGTTTCTAAGATTAGCGCGCACATACGCAAAGTCAGACAAAAAAATAGCCTTTATTTTAAGTTAGACCTCTAGCAATACATCCGTGAAAACCATTACAATATGTGTAGTAGTTTTTGTGTTATGCGGGTACAAAAGTAAACAGAGACAGACAAAAATTCTAAAAACTGTTGTTTTGTGTTCTTTTGCTTTACTAAAGATATTGTTTTTTTCTAATATCTTTAATGCACAGACATCAATACAATTTTATTATATGTATAGTTATTATAGTATATTTCTGTATAAGCACCATATTTTTAAAAGCTGGTTTAAAAACAAAAATATTTACTACTCATTAGATAAATCGGTCTAGTGGCAATAACCAATAAAAGGGTAACAATAAACCAACAATTATTGTTGAGATCTAAATCGAAAAGCAATAGGGAAATATTATTTTTTAAGCGAGATTAGTGCGTTAATCTAACTTGTGTTAATCGTGGTCATTATTTACGTACGTCACTGCATAATATTATTTCGTTCGTTTTGAGTTCATTGTGTATTATAATAGATTTGAATGCTTACAAAACTTCTATTGCGCTTATTGCTTGCAATTGCATTGGCGTTGAATGGCTCTTCGATGTGTTATTTATTTCTTGCATATCGCTCGAATAAGACGACATCCTTAGTTAAATAAAAGTTATGAAAATGAGGAAAAGCGAGGAGATAGATTTATAATCATGATGTAAAACAATATTTAGGTATTTAATATAATAACCTTAGTTAACAATGGACAGGTAGATACTCATTTACACTGAGTATCTACCTGTCCATTGTTAACTAAGGTTATCCTATTTTGCAGTAACTACATATCTCATTAAGAGCTTAAAAAGATGATGGGACCTGACAGGATGCGGAGAGCGGAGAACCGTGAGCTCACCTTTTTTAGTGGAAGTTCACACGTTATACTTTGATAAATGTGTTTAGTCCTTCTTATCGATATCGAAGATGTCGACACTAGAAATTAATTATATTATTATTTATAACATAAGCCCTAATGTGACTCCCTAGGTCATATTTGGTTTTAAAAACTCTACGATATGTATAACAGTACAATTGACCCGCGGAATTGTATGTAAATACAATATTGTATGTAAATATAATACGGGGGGTATGTGGAACTTACCGGCACTGAAAGCGCGGGAATATCCATTAAAAAACCAGCGGTACCCCCTCCGTCTTTTCGGGGAACGTCGGTAGCCCGCAGTGGCGGGCCTTCAAATTTTAGGGGGTTCTCTGGGTACAGAGACCCCCTAAAATACTTACGGTGAGAGGAAAAGGTGTGCATAGCGCCGATGCATTCTCCCCGGTCTTCTTCGTCGAAGCGGGTCAGCGGAAACGCAATTCTCATGCTCCCGTTCCGGAGCCTCCTTCTGTATCGACATGACTTTTTCGCATCCATTTCCTTCCAGCACCTCACGCTAACAATCATGGTGTTTATCACGTTCGGCAGCGAGAGCCTACAATGGCCGCCAAGGAATGGCGTTGAACTTTACGCGCGGCACACTCAATCAGAATGTGATATATATATATTTAAAAGTAAAATAGATTCTGTACACCTCCTTACCGTTTTATTTTTCCTTTACCGAAAGGTTGTCTGGAAGAGATCTCTTTTAGCGATAACAACACCCTTTCTACATTAATATTTTTCTTAAATAGTGTTTGTAACTGTATTTCTGTAAACTTGTATGTGTTGTACAATAAAGCATATTCTATTCTATTGTTTATTTATTGTAAATTGATGGTATGGCTTTGTGCAAGCTCATCTGGGTAGGTACCACCCACTCAACATATTCAACCGTCAAACGGCAATACTTATTATTGTTAAGGGTGAGTGATCCTGTGTAACAGCCAAAATAGGTATACCATCTTAGTTTTCAAGGTTGACAGAGTTGGTGTAATTCAAACAGACGCTATCGCTTATGAGCGAGATCTTCGAAACCATCGGCGCGGGCGTTCAAAGTAAACGCATCGCCAAAGTGCAGTGTCAAAAAAGTACCGCGCATGTGCAAAATAGCTTTATGTAACCGCGGGCCGATCCGAAAACAAGCGCGATCCATGGATTAACGTCCGTTAGGAAACTTTACTCATTCATCTTTTCCCTTAAAGAGGGGAGCGGGGTTCGGGCCGCGCTGCGCTACTCCGCGCGTTACATAACCCTGTGGAGGGTGACGCCGATTCCTACTCGAGTCGCCCTCGCGCACGGACGGGTCCCAGCGTCACCTTGCACGCTCTGTCGAAATCGCACCCTCGGCACATTAGCACCGAACGCGAACCGCGAGACCGCTCGTCCGACGCGCCGCGTCTACCCCGCTTCTGTCGTCGAACAGCTATTGTTCGAAAAACCGACGCTCTTAACTTGAACATAGTTGTTGGTTATCTCTTCGCTGAAGGCGGTAAGCCGAAATTTACGATTACTTAATATCTCATCATGCGTTCACAAGATTATATTATCTTATATAACATTTTTTTTGCAGCCATTCTTACTTTATTTTTCACTTTTCCTGATATCTGCCATGCGAATTGTTTTTTTTTTTTGTTTTATATTTACACAATATGTTATAAGATTTAAAATTATATATTTATTTTCGACTTCTAATATACCAATGCATTATAAATCCATAAAATTTTTATAGGATAAATTTCTAACCGGACGCGATAATTTTGTATATTTTTTCGTTAGCTACTAATCAATATGGCATAATGTTAAGATAAATACAAATAATAAGTTGTTTGTAATTAAAAGTAAAGTAACAAAGACAAATTTTCGAATCATAAATTTTGTTGGTATTCACTTTTCCGATATTACATAAAGGCTAAGTTAAGTAAAACCTAGCGTTGAGTCGAGGGAATCAAATATATTTGTTTTCTGACGCAGGTGTTATAAAATTATGTAAGTAAAATGGACAGAATAAAGTGCTTTGGGCCATATAATTTTGCAGTTCTGGAACTTTAATTTGTGACGTCATATTTATAAGGAACTTAAAAAACATCTGATATAAAATTATTAACATTTCAATACTATACTTTGTTGTTAATTATGATACATATGAAAATACATATAAAAATTTCTTTATGCAATCTTGATTTTATAAGCACATTCTTATACTATGTAAGTTCGTAGGCCGTCGGTATTCTCGTAGAGGCCTAATAAAGTACCAATAATTTATGCACGACTTCATCTTGAAGGTCGCATTCCTTGATTAGTGCTGTGAAAAGAGGGGTACAGTTATCACCCTTTGTTACTTGAAAATGCGTTTGTAAAAAAAGCATTTGTTTAAGAAAAATAAATTTTTAATTGAATGCTTATTTATTTGTGGCAACGAAAATATTATAAATTAAAACGAATATCGGTTAATAATAGTAAATTTAACTAGAATATTTTCAGGAACCTTTTAAATGTTTAATTTGCGTTTCATGATTGAACGATGTAAATTATATTATATTTTCAACTATTTTTATTTCAATGCGTTTGCTTTAACTAAAAACTTAATATATATAATATCATAATAATAAGTACAATAAATATATTCTCGTTATTTATATAAAATATATTTTTCTAGTTTCAAATATTAGAAGTTTATTTTTTATTTTTAAAGGAATTTGATATTTTGTTATAAAATATTAGTAAAAAATATTCTAGATGATATATTGTAGGTAAATTGAAGAAAAATTGCTAAAGTAGGACCGTAAAACAGTATGACCAGGAGATAGATTGAACCTTTTTTTATTTTTTAAACTTCGGCGAAAATTGTCTTCAAGAATTTTAGTCGTCTTTTTCTTCCAATTTTAAAAATCGTTACTTTATTTTGATTGTCGTTATTCTAGTGATGGAGGATTATAAAAATATTTTGCTTCCAACGGTTTCCGTCGGTAACCATAACGAAAGGTATCGTTTCACTTAACTTGTCTGAGCACTGACTTCTTGGTTGGTGCGTTAGCTTCTAAGTCTTTTGCCTAAATAATATTTTTAAAAATAAAATTACAACTATTATTAAAAATTATACAAATAATAGAAAGGATAAAAGAGTAGTTAAAAGGGATCAAATTAGTCCTTTACTTAAAATATCACCTTTTCGATTTCGAAACAATATATATTCTAGAAAAATATATAAAATAACAAAATTTGCGTTTTTCACTTATATTTTTATTAATTTTTTTTTTTAATTAACTCTAAATAGACTTTTCAAAATCTTTCGAAAATGTGGCTTGAGATAGTAATAGATTTATAATTTTTTTGGAATCATATTTCACTCGGTAACTCCTTATTATTCCGTATTTCCGTATAATTTTTTTTTTTGTGTTTTTATCAAATTAAACATCTCAGCAATACTCAAAAAAAAAAGTATGTTTTTAATTCATATTAATGGGAAATTTTCCCAAAAGTTTTATATAATCCACATTCTTTTAGATCACGTTTTAAAATATACCAACGAATTTAAACTTATCTTCATGTAACGTTTAATTAATATCTCTAGTGTAAAAAAAGTTCAATTGTACAACGTGCACTGCAGTCGTTTCCATTTCATTGAAGAAATTTGCCATTCAATTGTTACACTTTGATAAAATATGTAAAAAAAAGTTACAGTTTATATCAGCTTCAAATTTATTTTGCACTAATTAAATTACCGATTGCTAAAAGATCATCAGTTGAATGAATTTCGGTCTAGTTCACGTATTTATTTGTGTACATATAAATTGTATCGCTTGCTTTGCTATAAACTATATACATTTTTTATATTATAGATCTTACTGACCTTTACACCCGTTAAAGTTATTTCATTCATCATCATTGTAATTCGTATTTTTTTTATTTTATATGTAGATAAATAGGAATGTTTGTTCTCAAGATGATAATAATATTTCTTTTTTCCCTCCAACTATTTATTATAACTTGTGCTTGGAGTGGGAACTACAATACCCTAAGGGATCAGTATTTTGTTCAGATCAGCAGCTTTAAATTTAAATAAATACGGCTTTTGTGCATTCTCTTTTATAATAGTATGGAATTAAATAAACTTAATTCCATACTATTTTTTTATAAAAATCAATAGATTTCAACACAATACAAATGAACCCACGCACACGGTCATGGTTTCTGCAGTAGCTATTTTATTTTGATTTACATAATAAATTATGTAAGTCCTGTGATAAATATGTATATTTATACGTTTAATAAGTCATGACTTAAAATATGACTTTATAAATAGATCAAACAGGTATTTTCATTAATAATAATAGCGTTTAAGAACGAGATACAATTTTAACGATGTCCACATTGCAACAGAAAATATTCGAGAATGTGACAGGAACTTAAAATTCTTTCCTAACAGTATTAGGAGAGAATTTAAAGCGATTTTTTTTTTTTCGTTTGGTTGTTTGAGATCGATGGTTTTGCTTAACCAACAACACAAGTGCTGTCGATCTTGAATGTTATCTATTTGCATACAATAATCTCCTGAATAAGCTATTATAATAACCAAATCAATCTTCACACTCGACCAAAATAACACTACAAGAAGCTTAGCGATGATATGTATATTTACTTAGCTAATATGTATAGATTTACAGTAAAGTTATTTTAACGGATACCACAATAGTATCGATTATCATTAATTAGTTGCTAAGTAGAATGCGCAGTTAGAATTTTTGTTTTATTTAAACATAATTTCTTACAGTATATAACTTTATCTTTACAAATTTCAATGTTCATTTTTTCACAATAATATAAGTAAATAATTTATCGGCGAATTTGTATACACAATCAAAGTAAATTTAAAATATCCTATTTCCCAATTTCCACAATTGTAATATCTTTATAATTATAATATTATTTTTTACAGCGATAAAAAAAGGACTTTATCGCTGTAAAAACTTGTTACACGTTACCTCCACGGGAACTGTCGGGGGTATGTGGGACTCACCTGTGATCACGGCACCGAGATCAACCGTCCGGATTGGATCGGAATACCCACTAAAAAAGCAGCGGTACCCTTTCCGTGTTAACGAGGGCGCCATGGGATCGCTTGCGCATGCCACCGTGACAATCTATCCTGGACAAGGCATACTCATTTCTATATTTAAATTGCACATGTATTTTTAAATTCGCCGATAAGTAAATTAAAATCCTACGTCAAAAAACATTAACACAATAGAAGAAAATATAGAATAATAATGAAAAGGCTAGTTTCACACTTTAAAAAAGTTTTTTTTTTCATAAATGATATAAAATTATTAATTCACAATGAAAATGTTACTCCTTTTTCATTTGGAATAATTAATACTTACTACTTTCTAGAAACTACTTTCTAAATCACTTTGTTTATATTTAATTTAATCACGTAACACGAAGATTCAAAAGCGCTTTTTTATGAAATACTTCTATTGGAACTTAGAATTTAGTAATATTCGTATAACACATTGGTATAATTTTCAGGTCGAACTCTGCAAATAATCCTTCACACTTACTCATTTTACACTACGTTATATAATTTTTACATTGACTCTTCAACAAATTGGTAGTCAGTTGAGAACTAAAATTTAGATATAGATTAGATTAGTCGACAATGATAAAATTATATGTATTTAGTTAATAATAATAAGTATAAATACAAGATAAATTTTGCGCAAACATAAAAATTTTAACATAGCTGTAAACTTATCCTTAAAATTTCGGTATTTTCTCGAGGTAAGAAAATTGCCTTCATATGCAAACAAATTTAATGCTCCTGGTACTTGCACCGAGGCTTCCCCTCACATTATGGAAAATATTTCAGAACTTTACCCACCCACTTTGCGTTATAGCTGTTTGACAGACTTAGGGACGCCATAATATTCTTTAATAAAATTCAACATTACCTTAAAAAAATTTTCTTTCTATACTTATGGATTGTTAATTTTTTTATCGACTTTGAAAATGACCTCTTCAATTTATTTGTATGCATTTATTTTTGTGTATATTCGAGTATAACTATTTTTGTTTATTAATCGATTTGGATCCAACATTCCAAAATTCTTTTTGCGTTGAGCTCAGGCTCCGAGGTGGGAAGAAAAACTAAGTCATTTCTTTCATAAAAATAATGATAGATAGTATATAACATATTAATATTATTATTTAAATGCATAGTAGTTAATGAAGTCAACGTTTTCGGATTAATCATCCACCCGTACGTTTGATACACGGTTCAGCATTTGATTATTATTCAATCAAAGACCTTAATGTACAAATTTTAAACTTTACCTTAACAACTACCCTCCATTTTTAGTAAAGATTATAATTACAATAGTTCATACACATAGTATATGTTTATGTACCGTTACGTTCATATTTAGTAATTATTCTACCGTAGAACAGTAATACCTACTTTGTGTTGCTGTGCTCCGGACTGAGTGGTGAATTATCCAGTGTAATTACAGACTTAAAGGGTATAATAAATTTAAATCCGTCATTGCGTCGCATTTATGCAATAATAATAATAGTAGACACTATTAAAAAACCCTCATCTCATTGTTCGCATTGATTTTTATAATAATAATAATAATATCCTGGAACAGTATTCACACACGGCCATCTGATCTCAAACTAAGCAAAGCTGGTACTATGGAAACCAGACAGCTGATATACTTACATATACAACTTTTCTTTTGTAAATACATACTTATGTGGGACTCGAACCCACGACCTGCGGCGTGAAAGGCAACCAACCACGCCAACCGGCTCATCAATACATAAATTATCTTAGATAGACTTATGTTTCAAACAATGTAAACGTAAATTCTTCGGATACCAATGAAACTACTATGGTATAGTTAGTGAGTATATATGTATCTTGTTCAACTTAAATCGCTCATTCTAGTGTCTCGGTTTAAACATTGATGTATTACAACATCGTGTTTGGTCCTACGAGAATATGTATAGAAACGAGTAGCTTTGATGATCACTTGGAAAGCATTCACCTGGAAAAAATAGGTCTAAACGCTAGGTTGACTTTATTAATAAATGTTCTTTATGGCGATCATTTATCTACTTAATAATTCTTTGTTTTACTACATATTACTCATTCGGTTCAATTAATATTTATTAAAACCCATTATCCATACATAGTTAGTGACAAAAATTTAAGCTAAAGTTACATAACTATTCCAAGTAATTTTTTTTTTGCTTTTGTGTTATTTTTATCTGTGAAATCGAGAAAACTTATAATATAATTTGTTTATATGGTTTCCGTTACACAAAACAACAGCATAATTAGAAATCGGGAAATGAAATTGAAAAAACTTGCATGTCCGACATTCATTTCGATTTTTAAATATAACAACATTTTTTAAATACCGAAGCAAATCTTGAGTTGCAATATTAATTGGGTGTTTTTTTAAATAATTCTATCCACTTAATACAATTCTATTACAAGTGAAATTCAACTAACAGCGTCGCTAGTACTAATCAAGCAGCTATATGCTCGTAGATACGGTCAACTCTTGTATAAAATAGGACTTGAAGTATCGTGTGTTCGCTATTCATTCTGTAGTATTTATTAGGGCGAGTGGCATGGATTGAATACTACACTGGCAACTACACGAACTTGCTTCTCATGTCTAAATTTCATCAACTCAGCAACAATCTCTTTGAATATACATTTATTATGTTTTTTTATTAACTTAAGAGTTTTATCTACATATCTTTATATTATTTAATGCTCAGAATTCGATTTGGCCTTATCAAAATTTGTGTTTGGCTGCCTGTGGCAGCGTAACTCCTAAATGAATTAATGAAACGATTTCGTATATTTTTTTTCACTTTCGAACTTTTATCCTTGTTAATTTTAATAAGTGTTTATTTTAAATGTGAGTCAAATCTTGTAAATCCATTTTGAGACAGTTACCCCAAAACAAGTGAATTGATGTGCTGATGAGGATACAATCTGATGAGTTTGGTACATGGGATAAATTAGTTTTTTTACTATAATTTTTAATGAAGTTGGTTTTTAAATAAAAATGTGGTCAGAATTCAACATCGAAATTTATAATTATTAAACGATGACAAATATTATGTATTATACCTATACATATATCCACGAACACTCAAGGAAGTAGAGAACGGACGTTGGCATATGAGAGCGTCATGTCGATAGCCGTAACGGCATACAGGTGGGACCTACCCCCAAGGCGCCTCAATAGTTATTTCCATGAATAATATTTAGTATTTCGATATTATAATGATGTTATCCTAATATATTTATATAATTATAGTCAACGTGACTTCAAAGTTACTGCTTCGGAAAATATATAATAACTAGCAATTGCCCGCTTTTATTTAAAGATCGCAGATCAATTCAAACTCCAAACAACCATTTATCCTTTACGTATACGTAAGCGCAAGCGAAGCCGCATAACTGCTAGTGATCTATAAAATTCGAAACATTCTTTTTTAATTTAAAACTAATAGAAAAACAAAAATACTTGAGTTATTAATTACATAAGAAAAAAAAGACCACATAAAACGACAACGCGATGTTGTACGTACGTAGCGGGAATTCTATTAAATAATATTAAATGTGGTAGGTCACTGAATTCAAAAAAATCTGGACAGCGCGATTCAGAAGTTGACGTGTTTAGCACACCGCCATCTATGGGCTAATAGCTGCGACATGTAGTTTAACAACCAAAATACGTACGCTTATATAAGTTTTGATAGACTCAACCGATTTTGATGAAACAAAGACTAAACGGAACCTTGTATTAATTTAGTTATTTTAATTTGCATTTTTTAGCCGTTTCCAAAATTTTTTGGTAAATCGCAAATACAAGAGGCAGTTATTTTGAAATCACAGACAGACACTTCAATTTTATTTATATGTATAGATAATATTATAGTAACTTGATAAGTAAGAACGGGAAGGAGAACAAGAACAGACTGCTTTTGAAGCGTGGCGAGGACTTTATTGGAGTCCTTCGAAAACAAACATCCTTGCATACGAATTATCTTATTATTACAAAAAGTTGTCCCCTTTCGAATTGGGTTTTCCTTAAAACGTTCCTGTACACAAAGATAAAAACAATAATATTAAACGTTGAATTTTAACTATTGCGCTGTAAAAAAATATGCATATATTTGCGATTCAATAAATGAAAATATAAATTTTAAAATAAAATTATTCAAAACTTCTTTATCGAATACATTGAATACAATGTTTATTAAAAAGGAATGTTCTGCGTCGTGTATGATGTCATAGCGTAAATAATTAATAAACTAAAATGCATTTACGTGATTGGCTTACTATTATTATTCTAATTTTAAAAACTCGATAAATATAAAATTAGGACAAATCAATACACGTAAAGCTAACAGTCCCAGCGTAGCTACTACGTCGCTTTAATGCTGCTTAAAAGTTGTATTGAAAGGTCTGAAATGGCGCAATTTTGCTAGCATTACCAAATTCGCCTCGGGTCTTATTACTCAGATCATAAGCTGAGCGAAGGCAGCTGGAGGAATTTTATTATAACAAAATATTATATATCAATATCATATTATATAATATCAAACGTAGCGTTTGTATGTCATGTGTTGATTGTACAGAAAGAGCCTTTTCCTCGTTTAAGCAAAAAGATTAGGAGGCAATCATTCATTTTTCGAAGCAAAAAGAAAGGAAATCGAATGAGAAAATTGTGTTATAGGTGTCAACGTAAGCTCAGTCGATTGCTCACGAAATTCACGTGAACAAATATAATTCAGTTAAATCGAGTAAGCTACTTTCATATCAACATTATGTGTTATTTGAAAACCAATGAAATATTCTTAAAATAGACCACTTTTGAAATATTGATTACGAATTAGATACCTTGCTATATGTTAAAAATATATATAAATAAATATATGTTAAAAATATGTACAGGATTATATAAATGATAGAAGAGCTAGGAGTTAGTAATTTAATTTTTAAAAAGATTAACTACTGAGTTTCTTGCCTGTTCTTCTTGGTAGAATATACATCTCGAACCAGTGGCATCTTTATATTAAAATTGTAACTTGGCGCTTGTGATAGCCTACTTGAATTAAATATATTTTAACTTTGACTAAAATGATTTAAGTTTTCAAATACGATAGATTGTTGTTGTTTGTTTTTAATTATATAACAAGTTTCAAGAATAGTTTGAATTGATTAAAGTACGCCACGAACGAATTAATGTAAATTATTCCAATAAATCTCAGAAGCCATGTTGCAATCTGGCCACACAGATTGGCAGTGATCATAGACTATTGCATACATGTTCCTTCCAATTAAAATATTAATTTGAACTTGGAATTTTAAATATAGAAAAATATGTATATGTTTTTTTGTTAGTTGTTCTAGTGGCCCGGTCCGGGTGTCGAACTATGGACCTAGGAATGTGCAACCTAACAAGCTAGCCACTAGACCAACATGGCTTTGTTAATACAAATGTATTGATATGTATGCATATAATATGTTTTGCAGCGCAAATGCTTAATAATTTAAAAAAATATGCAAAATTTTGTATGTCAGCGTGTTTGTTAATCACACACAAATTACCCAACGTATTCTAATAAGATTTGTCATGGAGGTCATAAAAAAAACAATATTCAATGACTACATTTATGCAAGCTGAGCCAAAAATTAATTGTAATTAATTAACGTATATGCATGATAAATATACGTATATGCATAAAGTTAATTAAATTATTTTATTACTAAAATTTGTTTCATGCATTTCTGTATTTTTTTAATCCATAAGTGAAATTAACTGATTGAATTCGGCTGCGACATTTTTTTCCACAGCACAGGTTTTTTTATATAAATTATTTGCTATCGTATTTTCACCAGAATTCGAAAAAGACGAACGTAATGGTTTTAAATTCTACTGCTATATTGTGAGTTTGTAATTATATATTTTAATAGATTCAAGGATTCCGTTTTGAATCTTGTTTTAAATAGGCTAGAGTTCCTTTCTGGTTCCGTTTTCACGTGCAAATTAAAACCGACGGGCGGCGCTATGGAATTAGTCACATCAGGTAAATGAATCATGTAAATGAATCATACTTACTTTCATTTACAGGTATGTAAATGAAAGGAAACATGATGTGCTGTTGTGTTATTGCGAGATTACATATTTTCGTCAAAGATAAAATAAATTTTACAAAAAAAAAATAACAAGCGACTTAAAAACACCAACTCAACCAAAACATACATGAAAATTTGAATTACATTGACGATATGAGGAGATTATACAAAAATATACATTTTTAAAATGACAATTTTGAGTTTTTGACTCAACTGGCTCAGTATTTTAAAAACGTAAATTTTAACCGAAGATTACGGGTTCAAAGCCGGACAGGCACCTCTGATTTTCATGTGCGTCATTTGTGTTTATAATTCATCTCGTGTCGGACTTACTAATCTGACTAAATACTAAACCCTAATTGGTCGCCTATTGCGTAAGAGGCAATACAATTAAAATTCAGAAAATAAAATTAGTTAACTTGACATTCATCAGTTTTTCTTCGAGTGATTCGATAATCGATTAATAGATGCTGTTCTTATATTATTGTGTTATGTTGTTCAGGCACGAGTCTTCGTTTGATTTCAGGGTTGGCTAATATTTCATATTACCTGTGGTGTCAATGTCTACGGCGGGTGGCGAGTAATTATTATCATTAGTATAGATGTTCCATTTATCGGCTGCCTTTCCGAGCTAAAATGTAATTTATTATAAATTTTAGAAACGAAGTTCTTTTACGTTTCTTACAGTATAGTTAAATAGCAGTGGCCGAAGGTCACATCAGAAACGAAAAAGCGTTTATACTGTGGGGCGTTCGAATTCAGTACTGCGCGAGCGCTTCTGAAGGTAGGATCTATACCGAATTCACGCAGGCCAAACGATCGAGTGTGAAATGTATAGTGTACCTATCATTTTATTATTAAGTTAAATACTTAAATATAACAAACACAATCAAAAGAATTAATTTTATTTAATATAATTTCTTACGTTCTTAAAAATCCAAAAAAAGTATATAAATGTAATACAAAATCATATAAGGGCCAATAGCGCTGCGGCTTACGGGCCGCACGCAAGTCCCAGATTCGATCCTTGGGCATTATTATCACAATTCCCATGATAAACTTTGTTTAATTGGAGGGGTAAATTACTAAAATAATATTAGAATATTAGTAAATGCCTTAAAATGGGGATTGGTATTATTTTAAAAATTGTTAATTTAATTTAAAAAAAATTAATCGTCTCTTAATTTTTGATTAGAGAGTGGCATAAAGATAGTTGAGGCGTTTTTGGTACGACAAAAATACATTAATATAATCAAATAAATCTACCTTTTAAAACACGTTTTGAGTCGAAAAAATATCGCAAGGAACTTCGTTCCTAGCGAGGGTACCCCGACCGCACAATTTTTACTTTTTTTAATTTGTAGATATACATATATACACACAAAAAAGCCGAGATGGCCCAGTGGTAAGAACGCGTAAATCTTAACCGATGATCGTGGGTTCAAACCCGGGCAAGCACCACTGAATTTCATGTGCTTAATTTGTGATTATAATTCATCTCGTGCTTGACGGCGAAGGAAAACATCGTGAGGAAACCTGCATGTGTCAAATTTCACTGAAATTCTGTCACATGTGTATTCCACCAATCCGCATTGGAGCAGTGTGGTGGAATAAGCTCCAAAAACCTTCTTCTCAAAAGAGGAGAAGAGGCCTCAGCCCAGCAGTGGGACATTCACAGGCTGTTACTTTACTTTTTTACACACAAACTATTCCTTGATACTATTCTAATGGTCGAACACAATATCTCATATTATATTATTTATATTATACATAGGACAATTGTGCATCCTGCTTCTTCCAGATGATGCTGCAGCATCAGGTCAACTATACCACATTATTGAAATATTATAACTCTCATACTCTAACGTCAAATTACTCACGTCACACTGATTCAACATTAAAATATAAACAGTTCTCACCACACATACCAATATTTTGTCTTTTAATCTTATTAGTTATTAGTTATAAATCTGTTTAATTATGAGTTATTATATTTCTTAATAAATGTTTAATTCGAGCTTATTGTTACTTTGTCTATACACTCACACATCAATCACAGTCAATTCAAACAGGTACATCTTGTTACAGACTTGCCTGGAGACAATTTGGAGATGAAATCTCCAATACAAAGTTTTGTTACATCTGTCATAGTTTTGCCTGCTTTCCAGACTGAAACATGATCGAATCGATAATATCTTTCCGACTGCGTTGTCAGCTCAACAAATTACACAAAATTACACAGTACTTACTTTTCATAATGTGGCTAAATAATTGGAACTAGTAGTTTTTGCACGTGCATTTAAATGAATTACAATATGATATAATATGTATGAACAATAGAACTCCTTATATTTTAAATGTATCTATAATTATTCATACATCGTATGTATTAGTATATTAAAAAAAAATACGAAAAAACAAAAATTTAAAATCCATTTGTAACTAAATTAACTTTTAGTAACACATTGTGAATAGTGTGTATGTGACAAATTTTCGGAATTCGGGTAAGGAAGAGAGCTGTCTCGAAAAAGCCATTTATATCGTTTAGGGTCAGCATAAAGTATTATTGTGGGGATATGCAGAGCTAGTTCTTTGATATATTTCACGAAATATGCACACTTTTCCATTTTCTAGCTAATGTATATTATACGGTTAGATTTTATTCGTTTTATCTTCATAAAACATGATTAAAACTATATAATACTAGGAAATTTAATTTTCTGAGACAACGTTCGTGAAGTTATGTTGACTACACTAAAAATTGAGAGTACGAAATTTAGATTTATGATAGGTGATGAATATTTATGATAATACTAATCTTAATATATTAGTATTATTATAAATATTCGGTTAGTTTATGGTTCGTCTATATAATCAGAATTACGGTTCAATAAAATGCTACCTACAATCATGAGAATAAATACTAATTCTTATTATTAAACAAAAACGTCGTTGAATCGATGCTGTGGCAGTAGTCCAAGTTCGATCATAAAAGTTATATCATAATTAATACGCTTAATAAGTTTCATTAATAGGACAAGTTTTTTATGGCAATTGTATTAGTTTTGATAGATTATTTATTCATTAAATGATATCCATAAATAAACAAAATTTAATCAGTTCGATTTGAAAGAAAAACTTTATATCTTGTTATAATTTAATATCGAAATCAATAACAGATATCGATTTTATTTTGACAAAAGCTTTACAAAATTATTTGAGGATATTTGACAAGCAACTGACAGCGCACCGACTAAAACATCTTAGCAATTTCATTGGACCACTCAATTTTCGGTTTCATCGATGCAAATTTTACAAGTTTTAAATTTTCACTTGACGTATCTAGAACACAAAATCTGATTCAATTCTAATAAAAGTCTAGGTTTCACGGTTCATGAGATATAATGGTTTTGTATGTTAAAATGTCAATTTGTTAGTGAAAATTTCATTTAATATTTATTTCTAACTGATTGATATGTATTAAAGCTATAAAATGTCTTCTGTTTTGTACCTAGCGCAGAGACAGTAGGTTTAGCTTGTTTCTTTATAGTTAATGTAATACTTTTTATTTATTGTAATTTTTCTGTCTTATTGTGTAATAAATTACATTTTAATATTATGTTATTTAAGCCTAATTTAACTGTATACGAAATTGCTGCATATAATATTTATAATTATATAAAGATAATATAATATATTTAATGTTCTAGGGTTTGAACAGATTCAATGTAAATTTAATCAATTATGCGTTTGGAGTACTTGAAATACTTGATGATAATATATTAAAAACTACTAAAACGATTTAACAGAAATGACGTTATAAATATAATACATTAAGCCGCAAACTTCCTTCATAACAAGTAAAAGGCGAAGTTATAAGCTGAGTCGGATAGTCGCAGTCGCCATCCGGAACATCATATCGAATCAGCCATACCCATCGTATCAAAATAAATCGATCCAATTTACCTCTTCTGATGTATTGTATATATTTCCATCATTCCATTGGTGTTCCTGACGTAACACTCCGTCTTGTATAACAACGAACGATTTATAAAACATCTGCGGATATGTAAATTATTTCGTGTTTTTATAATTCAAATATATTCAACGTTTATTAAAAATGTTTAAGTAAGAGAGCTAGCTCTAAACAATGCTGAAATATATTTTGTGGTTACTTGATTTAATAGCACTAATATATGATAATCAACTCTGAAAGAATTTGTGCGGTTGCAATATTACTCTCTATTTATTTTAAATAATAACTTTGTTGTTAGAAGTACTTGACCGGCTAGTGCATTTCTTAAATATCTCACTGATAGCCTAAGGCCTTTTCTTATTTTGAGGAGAAAGTACGGACACATTCGACCCGACAATACACATATAAAGCAATACACAAAACTTTAGCCTTAAGTCAGATTAGTCGAAGTGGCAGCCAGTTCTCGACATATTTGACGTGTAATTGGTTATGTATTAAAATGGTTTCTTAAAACTTTCTAAAGTTTTCGCAATGTTTTCTTAAAACTTTATTGTTTTTTTAAATTTATTGTCCCCAAACAATAGCATGACACAAAAGTTAGTTTATGACGTCGTCTAGGTATTCTTTCCCACGCAAATTGCCTGTCAAATGGGCAACCTAATGGTAATTAGTCACCACTGGTATTGGCACTGTAAAAAATATTAACAAACCCTTAACAAACGAAGATGTTGTGGCTTTAGTTACACTGGCTCACTTACCCTTCAAGTTTGAATACAACAATACTGTTCTGTATACAATAAGAATTGCTGTTTAGCGGTAGAATATGGGATGAGTGGTCTGACCATACCCAGACATGCTTGCGCAAAGCCTTACCACCAAGTAAACTATGGTATATTTACGTCAGAAGCCATTAAGGTGGAAAGTAAAAGACGCCATTGTTATGTTGTCACATGAAGGCTGAAGGCTGTCATTAGTCATATAATAGAGCGAGCATGCAACGAAAGGTCCACAACATTACCAACCTTATCCATTGTGGACGCGTCTAAATAATAAAATTATTCACACGACGGACCTCCTCGATGGACCAGAAATAATTATTATAAATACAAGTATAGTGCGGATGCAGTATTATATCAATTCGGTAACTTCGACATTTTCTTGATAATTTTTTACCTCTCCAATTAAGCATTACAGCTTGTGTTCTGAACGGACAGCATTAGCCAAAGGGGTTAGGAGTGAACCTGCTACTTTTACATAGGTAAAAGCATAAGCCATTGGCGCTTAAAAATTAACATCAATACTTGTATAAATTAATAAAAGTAAAATAACAGCCTGTTAATTCCCCACTGATGGGCTAAGGCCTTGAGAGCTGAAAGTGGAAATAAGTGGCGTGCTATTGGAAAGACTTACGCCCAGCAGTAAACGACAAAGGGTTGATGATGCTGATGATGGGATTAGGCATTCTCTACTGTAGCTTCTTAAAAATAAAAAGGCTAATTTGACATCTGCTGGTAAGAATTGTACGGAAACTCGTTTTTACAAATATTCTTCATCTTCGTAAAAAAAATCATATCATATCTATTCAGCCAATTTTAAGCTCAAGAAAGCTACTTTAAAACGTCTGGTAAATACAAAGACGTGAAATTAATTATAGTTTTTTTTTCTTAATATACACGAATGAATCTGTCTTGTTATTTTCCTAAAACACTTTTTCCGGTAGTGATGATACTTTGGTGAGTTGTTTTGTCGAAGCCCGCGAAGGTTGCGAAGGCTCAGAAAAAATAACAATATTTTTCATTGTGTCCTTCCTTATTAAACATTTTATGCAGACCTTATCGCGCGAAGGGAGGAAGGATAATGTACATAATGAAATCTTGATTTTAATGTATTACTGTTTATTTGGATCAATAGTTTTACTTAGAATATATATGTCAAAGAAATATTAGTTGTATGAAAAGGAGATATTCGAAATTTAACAGTACTAGTGAACCGAAAAACAAAATGATTCCATGAATATTTGAATAGATAAAATATAAAAATATACTATTTTTATATTTTATTAAGTGATATTAGATGATATTTTAGTGATATTCCAAATGAATTACTGTTAGGATTTGAGAGAACTCAGCAGTTTTTGCTTTCTCCTTCGACAAATCATTTACGTCAGCTGAGACCGAGTGTTTGAATATAAAAATATACTTTTTTTTTATTTTATTACTAACTTACGTACCTAAATAGTCGTCTAGACCAGACAATCCGTGTTATTTTAATTAATTATACCTTGTAAAGGTTACGTTGTTAAAAAGGGTAGAGCGCGACATTTCTTTTATTTTATTTCAATCATAGAAAATAGAGAATCGAATACAGAAGTTCAAAGACTAGTCGGATTGGACCAAATATGTTTGCTGTTAAAAAAAGAATACAATACCTAAAATTTATAATATATCATGAAAGGCTAAAGTGTAAAACCATTAAATAATATTGAGAGTGAATTTTTCGTGTGTCTAAGAATATATTTTATTTTAATAAGTTTATATTTCTGTCCAACTCATTTCCTTTTTCAACAAATATAATAGAAATAGTTTAAGACGACCGATGATAAATAAAGATCCCGTCACGGGACGTGCGGCAGATGTGAAACATCGAAAAATATAATTAAAAAAGATCAGTAAATAAAAATGAAATAGAATAAATAAAACCAGAATTCCGTCAATATAATAAGTACGCTTTCCTAAGTATTATTATAATATATAACAACGAAGTTTAAAGTATACCCGCCACGCACACACGAGAGAGTAGAGAGCGGCTGCGAAGAAGGGATCTGATCTCATAAAAGAGATTCGTGCCGTTTGCCGTCTCGGCATTCGAGTCGGTCTTACCCCCGAGAAGCGCCAATAAACGTCACATCAAAACTACGAAAAACTTTAATTAATTGGTACCTGGTCTTGAGGAAAATAATTTGCAATAACTAAATTTGATATAAAGTGATATTCCAAATGAATTACTGTTAGGATTTGAGAGAACTCAGCAGTTTTTGCTTTCTCCTTCGACAAATCATTTACGTCAGTTGAGACCGAGTGTTTGAAGGCGGAGATTGTCCGGAAATGACATGAGTTACCATTCCCCGTCCGAGCGTACTCTAAGCTCATCTTATCTGCACCCTATAGAAAGGTACACTAAATCACTTATGCTTTATTTAATAAAGTATTTGGTTGAATCTTATTTATTTTAATTATATGGCTTAATTATTGTAGCTAAAATAGGATGTATTCTGGATGACATGAGAAGTTATGTGCAACCTCGTGACTGTTCCAATCCAATAGGATTGGACAGACGAACAGTGAGAGAATCAGAAAGTCAATAGTCATTGTAATACTTACTCAAGAGACTTAGCCTAGTATTAAGTCATATTAATCTTGGACTCTAAGATTTTACCTCACCGTCTCGCTTTGAATCTGACGTCATAATTGTCTCGATTGTAAATCATAAGAGTATGTCAATATCTGATAAAAAAAAATTAATGACTTTTTTAGTATCACTAGTTTAATAATTTATTTTGTTAGTATTATATAAATGTTCAACTGTTATTATTCTTTGCGTTGCAATAATTTTTATCTTTTTAAGAAATTAATAAAGTGTTAATCGAAAATTGAAGTTTTACATTAATGAAGACATTAGTTATCGTGATAAAATGTAATAACTGCAAATCGCTTTAAGATACCTAAAGCTAATTACAAGTAATTAAGACGATCCATTTCTTAATTAAAATATTACAGCACGGATTAAATTTGTAACAAAAAGCTTATAATGTTGAAACATTAATTACTGATACATGTCATTTTAAGCTTTAAAGATATTAGCTTAATAATGTTAACATATCGTAAGCATATATTAGTTTAATCTTAAAATTATATTCATAACAATATACTATGAATACGAGAGAGGGCGCTGCAAGCAAAGACGATAGCAGTCGATCCGCAAAGAATATATTATATAAGTGTGAAATAGTGTTTGTTGCTGTGCTTAAACTACATGTCTATAAATAATTCGTGCGCAGAAACGTTATCCAAACGGAATATTCGAATAAAGTGAAGAAAAGGACTTCTGATCATATGTGACAAACAAAATCAAAAAATCGAACAAATTAAATCGTTATAACCTGTAACCTTTGAAATAATACGGACAAACTATTAAAACACCGGTGAGAGTGAAATGAAGATAAAACAATATAACACAAATAATTCTAATAGTTAAAATCGGAGTTGATAAAAGTAGTGTTATAAAAGTGAAGGTGATCAAAAATATCCTGAATGAACTACCTTCAAAGTTACTAAAACCGAGTAGATTGAGATCAAAAATAACGAACCGAGATCGATTCCGACCGAAAACATAATTTAATAATTGGTAATCTCAAATTTCGTTTTATTTATGTACTGACATTCTGAACCAAATTTTATTAATAAGTAATGCTATAACTAACAAAAACGCTACAAGTCGGTGAATAATAAAGCAACCTAGTCAATAAAACTAAGATTGAGTAAAGTAACATATAAATATAATTTGAGATCACCGGCCATTAATGACTTGTCATTACTGATACAGACAAGTGAAGATCTTGACATTATACATATTACCAACCAACGAATTTATCAATTTTTACGTTCCGTTCCACACACTAATACCATCATGGAGAAAGCACAACTCATTCAAGACTTGTTTGAATAAATGAAATTAGAAATGGCAAACCAAACAAAAGAAATTGTATCAAAGATGGATGATAAGCTTCTACCATTAATAAGTGAAATAAAAGAACTTAAAGCAGGAAACTTCAAAAAAAAAACGATGAAAAATTCAAACGACAAAATAATATTATAATACATGGCCTATGAGTAAATGATAAATCGTTAAATGAGCTTATGACATCAACTAAATGAGCTTATGATAGCAACCACAGACAGGCCCTTCTCATTCTTATCTCCCAGTACGGCCAGTCACCGCGGGAGAGATAGACCATGACCCTCCAAAGAAAAACAGACACGTTAACAGACCTATACATATATGCTCTAACCATGTTAGAACTTTATCTTCTACAGAAAAAAATCCTTGAATTAAAAGCAGCTCTACAATAAATCAAATGTGATGTGCTCGGACTATGCGAAGTTCGACACTTGGGAGATAAAATTATAAGCTTTACAGGCATATCAGAAAGAGTTTGCATATTGGGAATAGAATTTGACAAGAAACCTTTTGCAATTATACAAAAATATTCTCCAACAGAGAACTCTACGCAGGAAGACTAGACAACTTCTACAAAGACCTAACGATAGCCCACCAAACGACCCCCAATAAATATGTTATTTCAATGGGCGACTTCAATGCGCAGATTGGAATGCCAAAGACCTATGAAAACAAAGTAGAAAATGTGGCTATGGAAATAGAAGCAAACAAGAAGAGATATTGATTCAATATGCACCACTAACCAACCACCGAAACAACTTGAAAATATTAAATACTATGTTTCATGTAAAAAAGAAGAACAGGTGGACTTAGGTCTCTCCAGATAAAAATAAGAGAAATGAATTGGACTATATACTGACAACCACACCACACAAATTTGAAGTGTTAATATCTTTTAACTTTGGATCTGATCACAGGCCAATCAGAGCAACTCTAAACCTACTAACAAGAAGAAGAAGTAGAAGACACTTCAGTAAGCAACAAACTACTTTGAAAACAATAGAAGAACAAACAACTTATCTCGCACTCCTGGTAACTGGCTCGTTGTTGGTAAATTTACCAACAACGCACGAAGAATTCACAATCAACCAATACTGTTATTAATATTTTGAGCGAAAAGGCTAAGGTACTTATAAAAGAAAGGAGCTTATTACAAAACAAACCTAAATTATAACAAACCTAAATACAAAGATGATTTGAAAAAACTGTCCAAACAGACAAACAAAGAAATATAGAAATGCTACGATACTTATAGATCAAATACAATACGCAGACATCTAGAAACTTCTAGAAGCTCTAACAAAGCATTTAGAGAATTAAAAGAGCTCAAAGAGTTGGATTCCATCACTGCAATCCGGCTCTAATAAAAACATTCCAAACTCAAAATTGATTTTTATGCAAACCAATAAAAAAAGCTTTATTATTATTATTATACTATGAATATTTTTGATAAATAAATTATATAATATAAGGGGGTCAATAGTTTAAGTATATTGTAATTTAAAAACTTATATTGCGCTTATTGTTATAAAAGTTGAAAGCTTTTTATCAAGAGAAGGATTGTTGCTTTAATTGGGATCTGTTCTGAACTTCCCTTCGTATGTCTAACGAGGCATAGTCGGATGTCTTTTAGCCGTCACACTAAGCGTTGCACTCAAAGAATGCGACGATTTCAAAGAAAGAGTCTCGTCTTTTGAGTTTTTGACAGTCACGAAGGCTACTATTTAAGAAGCCTCTTCTATATTTTCATTTATGATGACACATTCGCTTAGGGCATGATGAATTCTTTCGTGTAATGCCAGGGAATATTTTTAACCAATGCGAGATATTGTTTGCTGCGACTTTGCGTAATATTTAGAGATTTAACGTTCACGAAAAATCTTTCTACCTCTAATGCCCTTTATTTTCCGGGATCATATTTTTGTTAAACAAAAGCAAGGCGAAGTTAAGGTGTATGTATTTACTAAATACTTCTTGTTAAAATATTATTTTTAGTAATATCCGTCTATGTATATGTTATGCAATATGACTCCTGAAAATGTAAATTGGGTACACAATGTGACGATAGATGCCGTTTTAATGCTAAAACGTGTGTGCGTGAACATCGCCCAATTAGTTGAACGCAAGGGTAACATAACACAGTTCCATATAAAAGGATTTTTGTTGTTGACACTTCTGGTATGTTAAAAAATTGTTCTATTTTAAAGCGTTTTTGTATCACGATGCGGATTTTTTAAATTGAGATATCGCTCACGCTGAGTATTTAAAAATTGTAAAACACACAAATCGAAAAGACTCTAATTTTTATTTAATTCATAGCGCTAAATAGAAAAATATATGAAACACTTCATTTTCAAGTAGTGTGATAATCTGCCAAAAATAAATTTTGAAAACTATGTAAAACATTTCGTTTCAGGTGAAATAAATGCGTTTGTGAGTCGATACAATAAGAGAATATTGTCCGAAAATTTTGTGTTCAAGACCAGTCAAGCACCACTGAATATTCGTGTGCTTGATTTGTGTTTGTTTTTCATGTTACGCTCGATGGTGAAGAAAACATCGTGAGGATACATGCATGTGTCGGATGTAAGCACCGTCGTGTATTCGCCCGTATTGGAGCAACATGGTAACATAAACTTCAAGAATCTTTTCCTCAAAAAACTAGGCCTTAATCCAGCAGTGGCACATTTACTTTTGCATGAGTTTGTATTTCTTAAACAAGTGCGATCCATTGAAGGTGTTAGGAATGGCTTAAAAGAGTGCCAATGACAATGGCTGACTTAACTTTGGCTCAGACTTACAATGAAGTAATAAAATTATAAACCCTAATCGTATTTGTTAAATTCCGAAAAAAAACATTCCAAACTCAAAACTGTTATCGAAGTGATTTTGTAAAATTTCGTTCATTAATAAATATTCGTTTACTTACGTTTATTAAGCCGTGAGTTATTCTGTTTGAATTTTTACTTTCAAACTGGTATATTGTATATCTGAATGCAAACTCTTTGGCTACTCTTTCGCTTGCCACCCTCGGGCAATGCAGCTGTCAACTAAACTTTCATTTCACGTGGTTCTTGTTGTTCTAGAATATATGTACATGCATTTAGCGTCCTAGATAGATTATTGTTACAGTACTACACAGTATTTCATTATTAAGATAACTTTGAATATGAAAATAAAAAAAATGATTTAATTAGAAGCTTAAACGTTTTGTGACTATTAATTAAATTTAACGTAATTATTTGTCACAAACAACACAAATAAAATTAAGTGAAGAATGCTTGGACAACCAAAAATAAAAAATAAAAATTATATGCAGAATGCTTATAATTAATCTTCTAGAAATGTTTAATTAAAACGCCTACATTAATTTTATTTAATTTCAAATAACTTAAAAGTACGAGTATGTATTTGTGCTTAATGCAATGCAGCACGATAGTAACTTATCTTTGATGAGTTATTTGTTATTCCGTTCCACTTCAAGTATTGATCAAGGAACGCTCGACATGTTTCGGAAAGAATATTTATATAAAGGAACGGACGCTACAAGCTCCGTTCCTTTATTATATAAAATATTACAAAGACTTTATAACATAACAATAAATTTTACAACCGGATCTGCTTAGTTAGAGAACTAAGATTTATTGCTGGAAGGCACGGCTTGCAACTGTGAAATTTACACCAGATGGGTCATACATACACAAAACAATATGCAAAAGTTAGTCACTATGAGAATTAGCCTTGATAGTTAAATGAAATGACGATAAGTGCGCCTTGATCTACAGCCCAAAGTTCATAAAACATCGTTCCACTATATAATGTATATGAATAAATAAAACCATAGAGTTTCGTTTATAAGACATTTTGTTTCTTATTATTTTAATAATATATAGCGCACAAATTTATAAAGAAACAGTATTATAAGTAGTATGATATATTTTTACACGAACCGATTTTAAGACATCCCGAACGCAGAATTAACACGTCGCTGTAACCCTCACGATAAGAAAAGAATGTCACAAGTCAAAATCATTTTGTAGCGTAGCCAACATTTATAACTATAGTTTTCGACCGTAGCTCCGCCCGCGTAATAGGGTAGGTGATAGATATAAAAATTACGTCCATTAGGATTGATGCTTTCTAGAAAAAAATATCAAATTCGGTTCAGTGATTTAGCCGTGAATAACATTTATAATATAAATATATACGTATAATTTCTGAGTATATAAAAGTCATTGTGTAATGTGTTATATTGAGCTCTAAACTGTACTGAAAATATTTTCATTAAACAGTGCTTATAATGTAAGCGAAACTTTTAGAATTTAAACTGAAAACTAGTTGAAATTAAACCGAACTTTTTTGCAGCTATGTGCCATGAAATAGACAAATATTAAATATATTCTTAAAATAAAAGAACTGTCTGACTCTTCAACTACTTTATTCGCAGTGTAATGCAACAGATAAATATTATCGCTTAAAGTAGATAGATATCTTAAACCGATTGAGCTTAAATTTTTTATACACATTTAGTTTGGATGACAATGCATCGTTCATCGACGTCATTTTAATCCAATATGGCGGAACATCCAATCTATCATATCATATAAATTTTGTAATGACGTTATAAGTAAAAGTTTTAAAGTAAAAGTTTATTTTATTCTTATAAGCGCTTTTAAAAAAAATCCTTGTTTTAAAAAAATACTTTTAATTAATATCTGATCGAGTTGTTATTGACATTATGTTGAAGCTTCCTTGCATACAACCATCAACGTAAAACAGATGGCACGCAAGTTGTATCGGACAATTAAAAAAAAAGAAAAACACATTCAAACGTTTGTCGAACAAAAGTTACATTTGCAATTGTTACAACATGCAACATGTTACAATGTTATTACAGTACCTATTTACAAATATTTTTTTCTAACCGCGAAGCCAGAGAATTGTAACAAATAATAAAGATAAGGCAGTAAAATACGATTTATACGAAAGCATATTTTTCAAACGTGCCTCTATTTTCTTGTGTAACCCTGATTAATTTAGGGTAATGGTACGGCTGGGACTGTGTTTAAGCACGAATATCATACATAAGCCCAAACATAAGTGGGTCAACTAATACACATAAGACGATGTAATATAAAACGTATGTTAATCTCGTTGCTATTACAGGAGTTCAGTCAGAAGTAAAGCATATAAGGTAACCTCATTGTACACGTAAACAAAACTGACTTATATAAATTATATTTATAGTAAAATAGTTTATACAATAGTTATTACAGAGGTTTCTATAAGAAAGGATTAAAAAAAACAAACTTAAATTAAAAATGCTACTGTACAAATCGAGACTGAGTGGAATGATGGCAAGAATGCTAGCAGCATTTCCCCTAAGTATAATATTTAGTAAGTTAAATAATACATTAATATAATTCACAAGCTATTTTATAATGTAGAGGCAATTACGTATACTACCTATCAAAATAGTAACTATTTTTAATTTTTATTTGTATTTATTTTTTAATGTAAATAAATATAATAAAACACTGTAAATATTGTCTTATTTTAAAATTAAAAAAAACCTAGATTTAAGAAAAAACAATCACATGATCATTCGAAATCAATTGATGAAATTAACTATTGATTTAATGTAACGTAATAATCATGAGTTTTTATGAATTGATGATCGAGCTTAACCAGATCATTCATTGAACTTTTATTACAATAATAAGCGTATTGTGACCGATTAAACAAACTGCAAGTGGATTTTCGTTAATTGTTAGTTAACGGATAGAAATATTGAAATAACAGAAATATTATTTAAATGCTTCGCATAGCTTCAATGAAAATGAAATAAATATTAATCAAAGAAATTATATTTTCACATTTTAACCCATTACGTGTAAAAAAAGCAGTTACATTTGAAATGATAACTCACGATATAATAATTGAAATATACGAAATAGTAAATCGTATTAATAAAATTTTGAAAATATCGGTATATTTCCATTTCCGTTGACCGGATTTTCCGATTGAAATAACGACATGACTTTTATATTACTTGTACTCAATACTCATATTCATCTAATTCTGAACTTTTGCGGTGTTACAGTTTGTGTTGGAGTAAGCACTTTTTCGTATAGCGAAAATCGATGTCGGGAATATACGTAACTTTCTGAATCCGCGCCAAATATGCGAAGTGCTTAAAACTAGCGCAGAATATATCTATAACTATTAATCCTTTCTATATAACAATTAATTTCATAAATGTAGCCTCACCTTTATAGGTAGTAGCAATTTGTTGTATAGCTCATTTTTATATGAATTATTAATTTGTAGGATACTGCTAGAAAACGTAATATAAGTCAACGGTATAAAATAAAATAGTAAAAGGATTATTGCCTGTTTGATGTTCTATGCCATGAAATTTATATGAAATTTTAAAAAAACAGTTAAGGTTAGTTGATTATATAGGTCAAGAGTCGAGAAAAGACAAATGATTTCATCTGTTTTGTAAGAATAGTAACCCCTAAAGGGAGAATCCCCTTCCTCTTTTCCGTGAATGAAAATATTGACATTTAATAATACTAAATTATATATATAAAAAGACTTGTCCTGACTGACTCATCAACGCAGAGCCTAAGCGACTGGGGTTAGAGACTTGAAATTTTGACAGGTGATGCATTTTATGATGAAAACGCGTACTAAGAAACGATTTTGGGAAATTCCACCCCTAAGGAGGTGAAATAAGGGATGAACCGTTGTATGGAAATTCGTCATTTTCAAAGTTAGAAGCATGATATTTCGTATACAAGCTTCCGGTTGGAAATAAATAAGTACGCAAATTCGAGTTTTCCAAAATTCATCACCTAGATGAACCACCACCACCTTGAAATTTTATAAACAAGTTTTTGGTTAGATGTAAATAAATATTTAATTCAAGGTTTTTGCAAATTTGCCCCCCAGAGGGTAAAATGGGGGCTTAAAGTTTGTATCGCGCGTACGTCATATTTCATGTAAGAGCATGAAACTTTATATACTAGCTTCTGGTTAGAAATAATAAATACGTATTTCAGGGTTTGTTAAAAACTACCCCCAAGAGGGTGAAATGGGGGTTTAAAGTTTATATCGCGGGTCCGTCATTATTTAATAAATACGTAATTCAGGGTTTTTTAAAAACTACCCCCAAGAGGATGAAATGGGGGTTTAAAGTTTGTATCGCGGGTCCGTCATTTTTCATGTAAGAATCATGAAATTTTATATACTAGCTTCTGTTTAGAAATAAATAAATAAGTATATCAGGGTTCTTAAAAATGATCCCGCAAGAAGGTAAAATACGGGGTCGAAAGTTTATATGAAGGGTCCGAAATTTTTTATGTATGAAATTTAATTTTAACGCTTCTGAGCAAACATAAATGCATACGTATTTTGTCATTTTTAAAAATTCAACCCCAAAGAGAGAAATTGGTTGAAACTTTCGTATAAAAAATTGGTCTGATCTGCTTGAAATGTACTGTTTTCACAGCTTAAATAGACCACAATTAACATATTTTATTATTTTTGATTATGTCGCGGGCAAAGCCGCGGGTGAACCTCTAAGAAACCATTAGTACTACTTCGTATTTAAATTAATTTTATACTATTGATTAGTTTTAAAGGTCCGGTACAATATTTTAAATTATAAACATTTCAAACCCCCAACGATTTCAGATAAAAAAATTCAAAAGGATTTTTCAACAAATTTCTGAGTGAAACGTCTTATTGCGCTACAAACAGAGATATTCCTTGCAAATTTACACAGCTTAACAAATAATTGTATTCGTGAATGTTGAGAGTGAAAATCACTTTTTCCTTTAAGTTTCATTTCTTTTATTTATAAAACCAATATTTTATTTCGTTACGATTATCATAATTTTAATAAATTATTAATTAATTGTATCTTTACGCTACGTCAAGGGAACGTAATGAAGAAACTTAATAAGTCAGTGAAAAAAGGAGATGAAAGTTTTGACAAGATATTTCATTTATCTTATACATAAAGGCACACACATAATATAATCTCATATAAAACTCTAATTAAGCGTTTGTTTAGTGACACTCGTTGGAAAAATGTAAATTAAAATTTGATAGAATTTAATAAATATAAGTTAATATACAGAATATGAAATAATATTAATTTCATTCGGTTGACGTTTTGGCAACGTCTCCAACCAAACATCAAGAATTTGAAGTATGAGTTATTACGGGTGATTTACAATAAAGCGGCTTAATTCCACTTATCCAATTTCAGAGGGTAAAGCATTTTTAACATGATGAAGCTAGAAGACACTTAATCACAGCTGTAGCAATCTTCTTAGATTGTTCCTTGTCAACAATTTTTTGTGGATATTTGATTTAAGCCGATATAAGTGACTTTTGCAAATAAATTAAATGAATTCGATACTACACTATGAATCAATTTTATCGATACTATAAAACACCAAGTGTATATTTACATCTTCACTTATAATTATTCGTAGCGCACTGACAGTCGCTTATTAAATAATTAAGTTAATAGCTTTATACTTTCGATATTTTATGCAGTAACTTTATACACAAAGTTTGTAGTTATGATGATGATATACATGATATACTCATACTTGCCTTTGAATTTAAAATCTCTGATTAAGTTAATTATGTATTGTATTTAAGGTAATTTAAAAATTGTTTAGAAACGAGAGATATCGGGGGTCACCCGGTTGGAACGAAGTTTCTTTTGCTTATATATTTACAGGCAAAATGAAAAATAAAAATAATTTGATAATGCGCAATATACAGCCGACGGACACGCCTCACGTATATACTACAGTATTACATCGATACATAAACAAAATATGCTTCTAAACACACAAGTCCACGTACTATAGCAAAAAACATCGTGACGGTCGAGAGCATTTCGCTTCGATCCATAATTTCATACTCGTAGTAATAATTACTTTTTATTAATAATAAATATAGTTTTATGTTTACTCAAAAAAGCCTAGTCCTATTCAAATTTTTACCATTGAGCTTTGATAACAAAAACAATAATACGATTAATTGATAAGAAAGATATTTGAGTCGAATGAATAGCTGACTCGTTCACGCAATGTATCGTGAGGTCTATTAGACTTTTGACACAATTCTCGCCACGTCAAAAACGACGAAAACTGTAATCTATCAAAGTCACAACATAATTCATCATTATAACATAAAACACATTTATATTTTTCTTGCAACATTTATATTTATTCATAACGGCAAATTGAGTTTAAGTAGAAATATTAATATTATAAGTAATTCACTTTACGTTAATAATTAAATTTTACTTCTTTTTTATAGTATAGGTAGATGGACGAGGCCACCTGATGGTAAGTGGTCACCAACGCCCATAGACATTGGCATAGTAAGAAATGTTAACCACCGTTTAAATCGCCAATGCGCCACCAACCTTGGGAACTAAGATGTTATGTCCCTTGTGCCTGTAATTACACAAGCTCACTTACCCTTCAAACCGGAACACAACAATACCAAGTACTGCTGTTTTGCGGTAGAATATCCGATGAATGAGTGGTATCAACCCAGACGAGCTTGCACAAAGATCTACCACCATGGATATATATCCATTTTTCTATTTTTGTTCAGATATCGTTAAGAGAAAAATGATTTTTGCGTTATTTTAATTTATTTACCTACATATAAACTTTTGAATTTTGAATTATAAATGAAATTTAATGAATTGTGATGATCACTTAGATCTCTCTTAGTTAGATTTTGAATTATGTGAAACGTGAGCAAATCGTTTTAAATGATATCTTGTTAAAGATTTTTATAAAGGTAAAATAAAATATTTAAACCTTTATTATTATTTATAAGAAATTCTTATATTTTAGTTTCATATATCCAATTATTTCACGCAACTTCACCCCAACTTTCACCTAACGTCTAAAAGATTTATCAAAACCGAAAATTCATTTCAATAAAATAAAAATCATTGAATTATAATTCATAGCGATATCGAAGAAGTGTTTCAACATCACAAATATCACAACTTACTCTAAGACTATTTTTAATATTATATCAAAACAGAAACGAAATGAAAGTTCAGAAAATTATGCATTAATTTATTCAATACAAACCTCACTTGCCAAATTATTCCGTTCGAAACTTAGAACTTAACTTGTCGTATAAAACTAATTTACGGATTATTTTTCATGAAATTTTAAATTAGCGGAGTTGCGGCTCTTAATGGCTGTAAAGATTTTTTTTTCTTTTTAATAAGACTTATTAAAAAGACGATAATGTTTTATTACGATACTTAGTCAAATGCTTTACAAAGACAATTGTTTGTGATTTATAACATAAGAGACATTGATGCAAAAAATATCCAAACGTTTGGAAGGATTTTTCATTTACAAGAAATTTCATAAGTCCGTAATAAATTATACCAAATTTTGGTATGGCTTTGTGCAAGCAAGGGTAGGTAGTAGTCGTCACATGCACTACCGCCAAACAGCAAAACTTACTAATCCATCAGAGTCATAACATCTTAGTTCCCAAGGGTGTTGGAGCATTGACGATATAAGGAATAGTTATTGCAGTTTTTACAGTGCCAATGTATATTGTGGCTGACTGCCTCGTTGGTCTAGTGGCTACATGTAAGGCCGCAGACACGGTGGTCCTGGGTTCAATTCCCGTGGCGGACCAATGAAATGAGGACTACTACTACTATTGTGGACCAATTGCCAGTTTGCTTACCGATTAAAAAAAAAGCACAAATGCCTAACAAAATCGATTATTTAATTTTATATTTATATTTTACTCACCATACGCATATAACTTTATTTATTCCTATATATGTCTATGCTAAACGATCGAACTAAACAACGATACTCACTTTAGCATGAACGCTATCCCTAGCATTAACTTTAAAAAAAAAATAACGAATTGAGTTATTGTTGGGGTAAGGAATTCCCACAAAGCGATAGCCGTGGCAGCTTAAGATAAAAAAGACATTGAAGTGCTCACTTTGAAAGTGATAAAAAGTTATTTATAACGGTAAAATGACAGCTTAAATAAGTAGAACTTAAGTGTACTTAGAATAATACTATATAAAGCTTATTTCTCGCTAGTCTCAATAGTCTCAAGATTATTACGCTTCAATATTGAACAACAAATAGATGAACATTCTAAAAATATTTACTTGTCAGAGTGTAAATAAGAATATAATTCTCCTGTGAAATGTTAATAATATTAGGAAAAAAGGAACCTTTTTTTTAGTAATAATAAGGGCCAAGAAGCAATTTATTAATTCACATGAATACTCGTATTTCTTTTCAAGCTGATTAAACTTTCGGTCGACTAGTTGTTAGTGGTATATACATTTTGTTAGTCTGTATCGATACGAGCTAATCTACATTTTTTACAAGAGGCACGAATTTCTTTAAACGCGGTCAAATAGACGACGAGGTCAGAGATAAGGGATAGCTTCCAAACAAAAAAATAAATCGAAAGTCCAACGTTGCGTCCTGTAATAAATAACTACACAAAACTTTTACTGGGGCCTCCGTGTTTTGTATGTTCATGTGATTTAAACAAGGTAAATCATATTCAAGTGACATATATAAATGTGTCTCGAGAATAAAATAAGATATAGTAATAAATTTGTGTCTTTTGTGACGCGATGAATTATAAACGAAAAATAAGCACATGAAAAATCAGCGGTGTCAGCCCGGGCTTGAGCCTTCAAGCCGGATCTAAGGTCTCACAAGTCAGCCACTGGGTCATCTCGGCTACGAACGAAGGCTCGGTACATAAAATATGTTATTTTTGAATAATCGTTATCGATTAAAAAATAAAAACAAGCTATAACTTTTTTTTGTACATTGTGTGATATTTTGTCCATATCGTTGAATATTGTCGATTCTTAAGTAAAGAAAAATTAATCATAGTCTTGTGAAGCGTGGTAGTTTCTAGATTGATTATCAATAAGAAGGTGTAATACTTCAATATTGAATAAAGTAGATTGAGTTTGAAAAATAAAATAAAGAAGTTTAGATGATGGTTATTAAAATAAATTATAATTAATGAAAATCAATAAGTAAAAAAAATCACAGTTTCGTTACTGAAATAAATATTTTTGTTCTTATAATTATAGTGATATATATATATAGCAACGCAGTAAGCTATATAAGGTATAAGAGGGATGGGGCATATCTCATCCCCAAATAACATTAATGATAACATAAATCATTAATTTTAAAATTTATCTTATTTGTCACTAATTGAATAGCACTGGAAATCACTTCTTTCACAAGCCTCCGATAAGAATGCAAAAAAAGGAATGGTTTTAATGAGCGCAGCGTCGCTTTCGAAAGTACTCGCCAATCGACAACATTTATCCAACTTTTAATAAATAATAAACATATAATCACTTTCGATATAAGAGAGACATTTCGATAAAGAATTTTAATTAAAAAAATTAAAGATTATATGTATTATTGTATTTTTGTCACACCCAAAAGTACCTCAATCCCCTTTTTATCGATCTCCTAAATTCGAAAGCCCAACGAATCGCATTTTGTAGCATTTGGTAAGCACAGTATGAACGCTATTTCGTTATATGACGTGACCTTGGGCTACTGCCATTTCACTCTACTGTAAGCCGCGTAAAAGAACTTCATTCCAAAATACGAGTATAATTTATAATACTATAAATACAAAAGATCAAATAGCTTAGAAAGTTTTGGATTTTATATGCATTATTTATTATAGTCAGCACATATATATTTGTATATAAAATGTGCTTCTTTAAATAATAAATAACTGGCTCTGTGCAGATTCATCTAGTTACTTACTACCTACTCACCAATTATTTTCAGCCAAATCAAATTATATTTCAGGTTGAATAGTAACAATGTAACTATAGTGTTATCGTTGTCATCGTAAATGTGTCCCCCTCACTGATTTCACGGCAGCCATTCTCCAGGGAGATTATCCAAACAATCAAACACAAGTTCCCTCTCTTCTATTCTCTCAATTTAATATAATCCGATGTTACGGTAATACCAACACGAACGGAAATAGTTCAAACTTAGAACGACAAACGAAAATGCGTTATTTTCGTGTTTTCTTTTGAATTTCCAAACATAAAGTTGCTGCAAATAATTTCTTCACAGAACAACTCAACACCCTATATCTTCGAGAAATTCTCGGATTCCCTAAGAAAAACTGGAAGTAAAACAGCCTAAATGCCCACACCTGGGCAAAGGGTGCCTATTCCATATCATATCATGGGGTGAAGATGTAGGGCTCATTGTACCATACTGCTGCAATACAACCCATATATTGGCATCAGGCTTCTTCTTGTACAATGCTAGTTAATATATTAATAAAATAAATAAATAGTTAATTTATTAAAATAATTAGTTAAAAGATTAACGAAATATTAAAGAATGAAAGAAAATGTTGGAACGTAAATTAAGGGTCTTGGAGACTATGAAATAGATTCAATTTCTCTTAGCTTACTTTAACAATAAAGGCAGCGTATTCATTTGAATTCGTAAGAAATGAGCCGTCAGCCACCGGTAATACGTAAACTGGAGGAAACGGTATAAAAAAGATTTAATACCATGTAGAAAACTAAACTATGAAACAGCTATACTTGGTATAGCACAGTCTCTGGGTGGGTACCATCTCAACAGATATTCTGTAATTTTTAGTACCTATTGTCGCATTTCGGTTGGAAGGGTGAATGAGGGCACAAGAGACATAACATCTTAGTTCCCAAGATTGGTGGTGGTGTAAGGAATAGTTATTATATCTTACATCACGAATGGTATGGGCATTGGTGGCCACTTACCATCAGGTGCACATTTGCTCGTCCGCCTGCCTATTACATAAAAAAGTAGTAACGTTGTGTTCCTCTTGGAGGGTGAGTGAGCCAGCGAAACTTCAGGTTCATGGGAAATAACATCTTAGTTCCCGAAATTGGTCGCTGGTCCACCTACCTATATTATGTAAAAAAATCTATCTTAACCCTTTTACTGCATATTTGAAATATGTGCCATACTCATATATTTATAGAATTTGAATGTTTATTTAAAAAAATTACTATTTAACCGATTAACACAAATCTTATTTTTATTATAAATTACTTTCCACTAAATTATTATAAAATGTATTTTATATTTTTGATATATTTTAAATATGTTAATAAATTGGTTAGAAATAAATAAATATGTAAATTATATTAAATATTATAAAGTATTGACCTAAGTAACTAAGTACTTACTAAGTTAACTAGATTAATACATCTATTGTTATATTTATATATGTAAAACATACGTATTTTGGTATTTTTGAAATTTCAATCCCTAACTGGAGAATGGGTTAGACAAATTAGTATAAAAAAATGGTCTGGTCTGCTTGAAATTCACTGTTTTCACAGCTAAAATAGACCATGATTAACATAGTTTATTATTTTTATGTCGCGGGCAAAGCCGCGGGGGAACCGCTAGTTAAAAATATTAATTATAATTTTTGGATCATATAATAATCTTTTCAGCTTATCGCCGCCTGCATTAAATTTTAAATGGTAAAAGGTTTTAGTCAACTAAATTAATTCTATTTATTTATTGGAGGATTCAATTATGCCTAATCTTATTACATTCACAAAAATATTTTATTTAGTTTTTTTCTTAGTATATTATCTTATAATATAATTTGACAGATATAAATTTCGATTAAGGTGTTATAGCTTCGTATAGTTCAGACATAAAAAATTATGTTTCCAAGAACGCATAAATAAAAAAGAATGCGGGGCTTACGTGAAGATGTATTAGCAAGGGGTAGACTAGGTTACACGTGGGAGTAAAATTTTATAATATTTGTACTAGTATAATTTAGTACTATTTCAAATAAAATCTGGCGGTCTACCGTAAGCTGAAGTGGGTAGCATGTCTATTAAGTTTATTATCCATGTATAAATTTTTATGAATTTTAATGAAGTTTTGCAGCTTATGAACATATTTATAAACTAGATTTCTCTTCATTGAATGCAATAAGATGTATCAAAATATGAAATCAGTTTATTTTTTATTATTAAATACTATGTTTTTAATAATAAATTACGATATATATTATGTATAAATAATTTTATAAATACATTTTTAAGTGAAAAGGCCAAACGCCCTGGGCTATTTTCATAGGGAAAAAAAACTAAAGATATGGCCTCTGGGGTACAAAGTATAACGAAGCCGACGTTGCGAGAACGTGATGCCTGGACGAAAAATTGATGATTCCATCCACAGTTCCGCCATTTGTTCGTAAAGCAGCAAATTTACTTCCGTCGTATTATACAATAATATGTACATGACGAGCTTGATGTATTTGAATTGTCTTTATATTTTAAATGCACAAAACATTTTTTTCCGTTACCTCAAAAAAAAAGTGCAACGGCATGCAAGAAATTGAGATCACTTACACCTGCCTTCAATTGAAAAACGAGGCCGTCTACGCCTCAGATGTTTTCAAAAGATTTGTATGGGGAGCCGCTTAGTAACCTACATACCATGCTTATCTCGATTTTTTGTAAAATACATTAGTTGTTATCGAATATATAGATATATCAAAGCAACCTTAATGTTTCAACATTTACAGTAAACGGTAGCTGACGCCAACAATTCTTGGGTATGCTCGTACTGATGGGTGGATTGGTTACCCCTTGGGCAACTAAGTCGCTAATTTGCTCGATTGGTGGATTCGTTTTACGAAAATGTCTCAAATACAAAAAAATCCGTACAAACAAACAAACAAACTCTTCAGACTTATATATTTCTAAATCCCTGTGATGGTTGAAGACTTGAAATTATTCATTGACGACAGTTGATGCATTTTATTATGAAAACACGACAAACACAAAGGAAAGATTTTTGGAAATTCCACCTCTAAAGGGGTGAAATAAGGGATGTACCGTTGTATGGAAACCCGTCATTTTTAAAGTTAGAAGCATGATATTTCATACACAAGTTTCTGGTTAGAAATAAATAAGTACGCAAATCAGAGGATTCCAAAACTCACCACCTAAGAGGGTGAAATAGGGGTTAAAAGTTTACAAGGGGAGTTCGTCATTTTTGATATAAGAAGCATGAAATTTTACAAACTAGCCTCTGGTTAAAATTAATAAATACGTATTTCAGGGTTTTTGAAAATCTACCCCCAAAAGGGTGAAATAAGGGTTGAAAGTTTATGTAGCGAGTCCGTCGTTTTTGAAGTATGAAGAATGAAATTTTATTTTATTTCTGGGTGCAAATAATAAAATGCAAAATGCATATAGGTTTTCATTCCATCTCAATCCAAGAATGAAAACCTATCTCTATCAGATAATTCCATATATCCATCAGATTATTTTTTTCGAATTTCAAAGAATATAGTTCCCTCTTAATGTGTGCTTCACCTTGACAATCAATAAGTCTCAAGGTCAGTCATTGAACACGACCGGCATTGATTTAAGTGAGGACTGTTTTTACATAGACAGTTATGTATTACGTTGCATGCTCCAGAGTAAGCTTTGCGAGAAAATTAGTAATTTTAGTCCCAAAATGAAACACCCAGAGTCGTGTACACAGAGATGCTAGGATTATTAATTATAAATAATGTTTTCAGTGAGTTAAATATTTTTGTTTAATCTGAATGTTTTAGAATCAATACAAATAAATAAAATTGAACTATCTGTGTTTCAAAATACCTGCCTCTTTAGAATTTAATATGGCTATTTGCGAGATACCAAAACCAAAACAAATTTATTTTTATCTGTTGGTCCGGGCTTGTCTTTGAAATAGTTAAAAATTACAAATTGAAATAACAGAATTATTTTAAGACGTATTTCAAAGTTCCGTTTAATCTTTATTTCAACGAAATCAGTTGAGTCTTTCAAGAATTATAAAAATGTACGTATTTTTGTGGTTATAATATATGTATAACATGGCGCTCTGATAGATTTTTGAATCGGGATGTCAATTCTGAATCGCGGTGTCCAGATTTCCGGAATAGAGTTACCTTCTGTCATTGTTTGCACATGTTTTGCCCTTTTTTATTATGTTGATTATGTCGCGGGCAAAGCCGCGGGTGTAATGCTAGTATATTATAAACATCGCGCAATTTTGTTAAAATATTTAATTTAATTTACCGTTGAATATAACGCACATTGCATTTCAGTAATTTGTATAATTTGATCTGAATAATAATATGCCGCTGCGTAAGTATAATCTAATTGTCACAAAGTCAAATTTATGCATCATATAATATAAACCACATCGTTACCGATAAACTTGCTATAATATTTTATATGACACATACATCATATATGATGTTATTTTTAAATATTAATGGTAACTATAAATTACAATAAATGGGTAAATATAATTTCATATCCTAGAGGCGTCCGTGTCAAGTGTTAAAATAAAATTTGTATAGAATTTTCAAAACGAGGGAACTGTTAACTAACGAACCATTGAAAAACTGTTAGCCATTAAAAATACTTATCGTTCACTGATTGAATCAATTTGCTGACTTGTGATTTACTAAAGCATTAATATGTACAACTGACGTACATATGTGTATTCGTCCACATTTAATTTCATCCGATATTTAAAATCTTTACAAACCAATGTTATATCAGAGTTTTTATATGAAAACCAACTCCTTTATAGTTAATAAATTCAATTTCAAAATATCAAATCCCATGTTACATTGACCCTGTATGTGTGCCGTTAATTATCGTAATTATTGTGTTTAATAGTCTGTCCTCGAACTCATTTCTTAATTTCCTTTTCAATTTACGGTCTCATTTTGAATTTCATACAGTTAATAACATGTTTTCGTTCGACATAAAGAATTCGATCATGTAAATCAGTTATACTAGAAATGGTACTTGTCGAAATAAAACGAAGGTTAGGTAAACATTTAAACGATCATTAATCGAAAATTCTTTCAGCAGAACTCGTAGCACCATAACACTTTCAGATCTACAAAAGAAATAGGTCATTGTCAAGATTTGACCCGACATTGTGGTCTGTAGGAAAAATAAACTATTAGAAAATAGTCTTGTAAGTACTGTCGATTTTTTTTTTAGAAAAAGACCTTTATTTACCCTTCTCGCTGCTCTATAATAACAAAATAGTATTCGTTGATAAAAAATAGTGAAATTATAAATTGAATTTAATTATATAAATATTTTCTAATATCATAAATCAAATCCTACCCATTAATTAGTTTTAAAAGATCATGTGTTATCATCAACTAAAGCTGTTAAAATAATTTTCTCCGCATAATTTGTTTTATATTATTTGAAGTTAATGGTTGTTGTTGATAATGAAAATACACGCAACAAAAAAATTTATTGAAAAGTCGATGGGGGCAATATTACTTAATTCTTGTTGAATTCGTAAGCATTCGTATATTTTCGAAAGTATTTTATTCCTACCACAAAAATAATAAGGTTGTAATCAAGATCGATGAATGTTGATTAGATTAGCTTTTATTAAAGTAATTTATTACTCATTAAACAATGAGAGTGTTGAACTACTTTTAGATTTTTCTTTTTATGCCGAGTCCGCAAGTCCAGACATTTCTCCTGACAATAAGTGATTATCGTCGCCTAAGAACATCTGTAAGAAGATGGTGGCTTTTACACTTTTATCTATAACTGAGCCTACCTCATTGAAAATCAATTTTTCTCCGGAGTTCAATGGACTCTCATTGGAAGAAATGAAAAGAGATTGACATAATATTTAATATGGAAATCAACATAACTACAAATTTAATTATATTAAAAGATGATCGCAATGTGAAATACTGCTTAAATTTATGGCTCAAATCCAAACGTTGTTGTCGGAGCGCGCTTACATAAAAATGCCTATTTAGTGTTCCCTCGAAGGCATCATAAGTGGAAGGGAAAACAAATACTGGAAGGGCGTTAGATAACTTGACGGTTCGTATCAGAAACATGGATGAGAAACAATTTGTGCTAGTTAATTTGATGTGAACGACATAGTAATGCCACTGCTCGCGGTGCCACGCCATTCAGTATAAGGGTGAGGGTCAAGCAAGGTTATAAGGTTATCGAGCACATTCACCTAATTTTATTGTGTAAAAAACCGACAAAGAGACGACATCGACCTCATTTTACACAGAGCAATTTTGTGTGTATTAACGATCTTTTACTGACCTTTGACTTTGTGGATTAACGGAATCAAAGCCCATGAGCTGTGTTTTGATCCATCCCAAGTAATTGCAGAGTACATGCTTATATGTATCTGAACCAGTTACAATCTGAGAAGCAGTTCTAGACTCAGTCTTAACCTTGTTGAGATTGTCGAGCTATTCATGAGTTGATAAATTTATTGAAATCGAGATAAAATGAGATGAAGTTCAGCTCTTGGATAACCAAGCGCTGAGGGCCATAGGAAGCTTTTACTAATTCTAGCCCACATCATGACATTAAGTAAAGTATTAATGCTATTAATATAAAATCATAAAAGCACTCTTCAATATGGAAATATTTCATTATCTCTTAAAGATTGTACAAATATGTATATAGAGCAGAATCATCATGAGCTTTCATAAAAAGTTATCTATTTAAATCTAAAATGCGGCATAGGTATAAATTTTACCGCAAAACCGCAAGTTATAGTTATTCATTAAAAGAGAACTCAGTCTTAAGTCTTAGTGGTACAAAAGTATGAGCAACTTTCGATTAATCTATATATTACCTGCACATTTCCTCGTATTATGAAAAAGCAACATTGTCGTTTACTGTTCAAAATATCATATTAAAATAAAACTAGACACGACAAACGCTTTTAGTTCCAAGGTTGAACCATTTATAAATTTATTTTAATATTATGGTTTTTTTTTTTTTATTATATGAATAATATTGCACATTTGTTCGCGGAATAAATCAACTGTCCACGCTAGCCACGCAAGCTATACCCATTACCCATATTTTAATTAAATAATAAAATAGAGTTCTCAAAAATGCATCCAAAATTGTTCACAATTTTTAAGTAACAAAGTTTTTTACAATACTATAAATTGTTATAAAATAAGACAAAAGTTATGAATCTTTCGAACAAACAAAATACACAATTACTTTTTGAATTGTTTACCCACGGTTTTTAAATTTTACAAGTTGACCCTACTCTCCAGTGACTGTCGTTACTTACAGTGTATTTTTAAAACGAATAGTATCAATTCAATTAAATTTCAAATCTAAAGCTCACAGTAATAATGTAAAAAAGTTCAAAATATATTTTTTATAAGATAGTTAAAAAGACATGCGGTATAAATGCTAATGGACATGGCGCTACTTGTCTGAAATCATCCTAATATTTAATAGACGTGTTTACTTAAGCTGAGCGCAGACACTTACAAGGACGATCTCGAGACATATTGTTGTCTACGTCAACTTAACACAATGCAAGTATTCTTGGAAAAATACTAGACTAGTGGAGCCTTTAAGTATCACAGTTCATTATTCGAGGGCATGTTTGTAAGAATATGAAAGCCATTGTTTTGACAAAATAACCTTTTGGTAATGTTGCGAAATACAAAATTAATTAAATGCACATGTTTTTATTAAAACACGCTATCTTTATATACTTTTATAATCTTAGATATATGTAGATAGAAGATATATAATTTAAATAACAGGAAAAAACCTAGAAATATTAGATTTCGCAACTATGTATCGTCATGTAAGACAAATATGCTAATAATTCCTTTAACGGAATTCTGTTCCATCAGACAAGCTATATTTTTGGAAATATGACTAAATATAGTAAAATTTAAAAAATAGTTAATTTAAAAAAATGGCAATTCCAACACAATTTTTGTTGCTTACATCCTCTTAAATTTTTAACCACCACCACAGACTGGGACGCGACTGTATCTTTCTCCGTGTGGATCACACGTACGTATCGTACTGTGAAAACGTTATATCTAAGGAGACGTTATGTTTAATGTATTTTTCTTGTCTTTATACTACTTAGCTATAGTAGTCCATAGCTGTTCTCAACAAAGCTTGTACTGATGCCAAGACTTGTAAGCAAGCAGCATTTGTAAGCCAGACCGACCGGCGTACTCACAATACTTCAAACATCAAAGCATTCTTTAGCCTTGTATTTAATGTAGTTACCAAGCTTCCTTTGTAATCCTAGGTGTAAGCACAAAGTATGCTCTTAAATACATCGCAACACGAAAAACTAACGATCTTAACTGTATTCCAGCACCTTTAGCACATACGAGACTTCCACCTCTACCATACTATACAAGTGGCTATGAAACATGTGTTAAATCACAATTTCCCTTACCATAAAACTAACTGTCTCCTGTATCCATAAAATCGATTGTCATGAAATTAATTGGCATATTAACTTAGATAAACCTTATGGGACCCATAAAGAGATAGGACGAGGTACTGTTGCTCTCGACATCTTGAATGCTTTTGACCGTGTCTGGCATAAAGGCCTTCTTAGCAAACAATAAACAGACTATGATTCAGCTTTTACTAGTGTATTTACGATTTTTTTGAAAGAAAATTTTCAGATCCTCATAATTATAAGCTTACAGTATTAAGTTAAATTGATCGTCATGACAGTTTTGAGCATTGTCGAAAATTTGTGAGCCTATTGATACTCTACAACATTTTTTCGAGTGAGAGTAATGAATTATATTATTTAATCACTTTTTCACCATTATATCTTCAGAATGTCGGCGGGACATCTGTATAACGGACAGAATCGTTTATTTGCACGTACTACTTCGTTTTCTCATGTCTGAGGTAAATAGCCACGGCGTGAAACGCTCATCCGGCGTCTGTATTTCCTGATCAATATAAGGTATATTCATGAAAACTGAACAGGCCTCTTCAGCACATCTCTTTTGAGATTAAAATCACTATCAGGTATTGTGGTATACCCAGCTCACAAAAAAGAAATATACAAACATACAGTCCAAACTATTGAGTTTTGAAAGCTAAAATTGTCAATTAGTTTTTTCGTTTAAATGTAAGCAACCGCTAAGAAAGAATCGTTGATAATTTCAATTATAAGATTAATTATGAGAGGTTTGAGTTTGTGTGAATTTTAAGAAATTGGAGCACGCTTCCCGTATATTTATTATATGCAACACATTACTGCCACCCACGCAACTAAGCCTTAGTAGCTTAAGTGTTTACTGTCATTCCTACGACAAGCTTCCCGCTACATTGAAAGCGAAAACATAATTATAAATTCCTTTATAACTAATACTTAAAAATAAAACATTGAATGTACTTTTTGTCACAAAAATACCACGAACTACTCGTAAAACTAATAAAAATCAATCTTGTCGGTATAATAGCGACTTGGAGGATTAGTTAAGCTTGTTTTCTTCGTCGGGAGTAATGATTTCCATTCACATTGACGATATATAGGCAATACAAATGTATATTTTCATGTTATTCTTAAAGGTTATTCCTCGTCCTAGTTAATAAAATATCTACGTAGTGATATTTGTTGCTTACGAAAGATCTACGTTGTGCTAAATTAAATTTGAATCGGAATTGCGTTGCAAAGAGGAAGTGCTAGCATTCTTGGTTTCATTCCAGTCGTAATTTATAGAGATTTATTTAAGCTTTAGCTTGGCAAAAGTAAAATATTTTGTTGTATAAATCCTAAACGAATAAAACGAACTTAAATATAATAGCTGTTATATAGTAAATGAGTTTTAATGTTGTCTTGGTACTTTGTTTTCGAAATTCCACTGCCTTAACTTAACTTTTGAAATTTCATCGTGGGGTAGCACTCAATAGCAATGATTCACAGTTTAAATTTTGTGACCGTGACTTGACAAATTAGTGTGAAATTTTAATATTCTCCTATTTACTTGTTTGTATTTTGATATTTATTTCCTAGAATTTATTTCATACATACTCAATTATATAAAAAATGTCTAGTGTTCTCGTATGTCATATTTATTATTTTGATTGAATAACAAACTCTTTTTGATAGACCAATATTTTTGGTTTATATTTTGTGTTAATATATTATATTAAAACTTTCTCCGAAATACGCTACATCATCTGGTTTAAGCTTTATGTATACTGGATTAGTATATTTTTTTTCAGTTAAGCATTACAAAAATTCGTCATCGTCGTACATCAAAAATATTAAACAGATACTCTATGTAAATCCATTCCAAGTCGTCGTATCTTTTTGAATAATAAAATCCCGAAGAAACGAATTGATCTTACTTTAGAAGGTAACTTAACCTTAAGAATAACTCGCCAATCACATTGAATAAAAATCAACTTTATGAATGTTTGCGAATTCGCGTTTCAGCATTCGTGTCTTTAATTAATGTTATGGGGCATACCATGAAAATATATTATTTGGAAATGGTATAGAGAGGTCACGTTGATTGGTTTAGCCAGATAGCTCACGGAAAACTATCTGAAATCAGATTAGAAGGTTATACATAAGGTCAAGTAAATACAGAAAATATTTTTGCATAAATCGATCCCAGTTAATCTGCGCGAGCATTTTCCTAGTGGCATGAGTAGTTTTTATAATGTTATACTTTGGTTTATCTTGAAAAATGTTATATATAATTTTACATTACTTAGAATGATTTAGATCGCTTAAATGTTTCATGATAGATATTATTGAGAATTTTAATATTTATTTTGTGTAGCTAATATGGGTAGGTATCACCTACCATCATTTATTCTACCGTTAAGCAGCACTATTTAGTATTTGTTGTGTTCCGGTTTGAAGGGTGAGTGAGCCAGCGTATTTACAGTGAAAAAAGACATAACTTCTTAGATTGGTGGCTCATTAGCGATGAAAGGAATTGATAATATTTGTTAATTAAAAAATAATAAGAAGGAATTAAATAGATATTTGTAAAAGTTTTTAATTATTTACAATGAAGAGAATAGAATTTCATATATGCAGTGGTATATAATTTGTAATGTATTCCATAAAGCTTCAACATATCTTTATACCTTTCAGCGGTTGAAAACTAAAATAAAACGTAGCCTTGGCATAATGACGACTTCAAAACTTATTCCTGCGAAAAGTTATAAAAATATTGCTACCGAATCTAGATTACAGCTCGCAGCTAGATTATAGCAAATGCAGTTTATTTTATTCAGTACATATAATTTCTGGTTTATTCATTATTTGATTGGTGATGTAATTATTTTACTAAGGTTTTTGCAGGAAGTTAGAAGAATTTTACTTAATAATAAAAATAATTTAATATTAAGAACTGATTAATAATATTCAAGAGAATCAATAAAATTAAACTTAATTAATTTATAAGTATTAAGAACAATATTTATCCATATGTTTTTTGGGAAAAGATAATGAAACACTTCCGTACCTTAAAATAAGTAGGCAGACTGTCAAATGGGCCACCTGATGGTGATAGGTTACCGCCAAAAGCATTGTAAGGTAAATTAACCATACCATGCATCGTCAATATGGCACCAACTCAGATGCTATCACTCACTCTACTTACCGGAACACGACAATACTAATACTAATTGCTGTTCGGTGGTGGATTGTGGGTAGTACCTACCTAGGCTTGCACAGAGCCACAATACCAAGTGAATATTAAAATATAACTTTCTAAAACGTGCTCGCAAGAATAGCTAGAACTCATTTTGTTTCCGGAATACATTTAATAACCTGTAGACGGAGAAAACTGTGCAGCAAGCCTACTTAATGAATGACGAGAGGAACATAAAGGCTACCAAAAGGCTGAAGAATATTTAATTAGACGTCTAGGGGTTTGTCGCTGGCTTGAACGACATACGCTAATTGCTAAAAGCCGTTAGCCTCCGCTCAAAATACTCACCTATACGTTATAAGTAGCTCTTGTCATTATAAACTTAGTATATTATACCTAAGAATCTTGTTAATATGTCTATAGTAGTCCCTTGTCAGTAATTTAGCGGTAACAGTACGTTAGTGTACTATATAAACATTTTACAAGCGTATTATCGTAACTAATATTATAAATGGGAAAGTCAGTTTGTTTGTTATGCTTTCACGTCTGAACTACTAAGCCGATCATGACAGATTTGGATACATACCTGACTATCGTACCGCAATAACCGTGGCCTCATCACACGGGGGATAAGAAAATCTCTATCCAGATGCGCGGTTCGCTTTATATACAGAAATTTGTAAGTCGATAAAAATGTTAGTCATAAGGAAGTAAACTTAGTATTGTTATAAAAATGTAATATTAGTACAAATATAGAATGAACCACCACTCACCAGATATTCTATCGCAAAACAGCAGTATTTTGTATTGTTGTGTTCCGGTTTGAAGGGTAAGTGAGCCAATGTAATTACAGGCACAAGGGACATAACATCTTAGATCCCAAGGTTGGTGGCGCATTGGCGATGTAAGCGATGGTTAACATTTCTTACAATGCCAATGTCTATGGGCATTGGTGACCACTTACCATATGCTCTTCCGCCTAACTATACAATAAAAAAAAAAAAAAAAAACAAAACAAATATTCATACACCATTTCAATGGCGCACGTTAAACAAAATGACTTTTCAACGTCGTGGCTGGTCTACGTGTACGAATAAGTGGGCGTGTTCTCTAGCCTCGTTACGGTCATTATTGAATATTTTGAGTAAAAGATTAATAACTAAACTGCTACAATTAGTATTTATTACGATACTGATGCAAAATAAAAAGTTATTAGTTGGATTATTTGAACACTTTTCAGACATTAAAGGTCAAAGAGAACGATTGCACGTAAGTGATAATTATACAAGCTATCTTAAAAGAAAATTGAATGTACCTACATCAATTTAATAATAAATCAATATTGATCTAATTAATTAAATGATTGAATTTAGCCCTCAGGTAATAATCCAATATCTTGGGAAATAGCAAAAGAGCAGTATTCATTTCAAACTCAACATTGACGCCTGTGAAACAATAAACAGTAACCTCTTCTCCTCTTTTGATGAGAAAGTTTGCAGCTTATTCCACCACGCTGCTCCAATGCGGGTTGGTGGAATACACATGTGACAGAATTTCAGTGAAATTTGACACATGCAGGTTTCCTCGCGATGTTTTCCTTCACCGTCAAGCACGAGATGAATTATAATCACAAATTAAGCACATGAGATTCAGTGGTGCTTGCTCGGGTTTGAATCCACGATCATCGGTTAAGATTCAAGCGTTCTTACCACTGGGCCATCTGGGCTTCGAAGCAATAAAAACGTTTTGAATTAACATATAAACTGTTGGGGTGTTAGGGAGGCTGTGGGTCAACCCCCTTATCACTGACAATGATTTAACATAGTCTATTTTCTGTGGCCCAAAGCTTATAGGGCCATTTAAATATAAATTATATAGATTCGTCGTGTAGATATCCCTCGTAACGATATAAAAAACAATGGCTCCATTATATCTGTGACCGAAACAGCGCTTTGTTTCCGACCCTTGTTCTACTTACTTTCACAATAATTACCAACAAAGACATTAAGAATATATTATACCATTAATTATTTCTTTTCGTAGTAAAAAAATTATTAAGTAAAAACGTAGTTGGACTAGAAATTGTCTTTGTACTAAATTCTAAGCAATTGTTTTCTTACATAACATATTATTATATTATATACTTTTATATTTTAACATTAATATGAGTGACTCTTTACCACCAGAAGATTATTGTGGTATTAGTCTACCTTAAAATAATAGATCCTTTGATAAAAGCTGTGGTTTGAAATTGCGTAATCGAATACGTTTTTATAAAACCAATATAAAAGTAATTTAACAATTAATTTATTATACTATTAAATTTTTATATTTTAGTAAACTTAATATTTGTCGGAATATATTATAGTAGTTATTATTTTTCAGAATTATTTCCAGAAATTGAAGTGAAATGAGTGTTTTCTGAAATTGATCTGTGACTTTATGTTTATAATAAAAACATATGAAAATATTAAATTTTCTGTAATAGAGATTATTATACTGTGATCGCATTTAACGTAAAGTACAGGAAAATAGTTTACATTTTATTATGAATATAATCGTCCCACGCAGGTGTTTTGCGTAGTACTTATTTTATAGTTTTCTATAAATATTATTCCATTTAATATCAATGAAATTTATAAAACTCTTCTCGTATTTATTAATCTATAAGATTATTCTTTTTTTTTATAGAATATGTAGGCGGACGAACATATGGGCCACCTGATGGTAACTTACCAACGCCCATAGACATTGGTATTGTAAGTAATATTAACCATCACTTACATCGCCAGTGCGCCATCAACCTTAGGAACTAAAATGTTATGTACTTTGCGCCTGGCTACTGGCTCACTCACCCTTCAAACTGGAACAAACAAACTGGAACCAATACCAAGTACTGCTGTTTAATATCTGACGAGTGGGTGGTACCTACCCAGACGAGCTTGCACAAAGCCTTACCACCAGTAAATTATAGTCTGAATTAATATTTCGGTTTATTGTATTTATATTGTAACTTATATATATATATATACACGTGGCATATATTTATACATTGATTTTATATTGACAGACTAGTATGGTTACATGGCATAATTTCATTCGACAAACTTTCTGTAGGTCTCTTTATGGTACAAAAACTGACTTTACGGATACACGATATGTTTTTGTTTTATTTATTAATAATAAAAATCTAAAGCTACATATTTATAAGTAGAAATATAACTAAACTTGAGTAAATTTAATTTTTACATTATTTATGTTTATCAGCTAAAGTAATCTTAATTGATTATTTAAATAACAATGACATTAATATTAATAACAAAAAGTTAATAGGTTTAACAAGCGTAAATGGTAAATTCCATAGTTCACAAATCCAAAGTTAGATATAATAGACAATTTAAATTTATCTTATTTTACCATCTTACATTTATGACAGAAGAGTTTGGAATTAATATTCATTGATGTTCATATAGGATATGTTAATATCATTATTATTATCACATTATTGTTTGTTAAAAAGAGTAGCTACTGCGTCTCGGGAGAATCGTCATTTTGAGCTTTATATTAAAATTAAAATTGTAAAATGACGAAAGACCTCGTAAGAACTTACCTGAATAAAGTAAGATTAAAGTAAGAATAAGTGAAATTGTGATTATATATTTTGTACGTGTGATTTTGATGATGTTTTTTGTGTGTATTTGAATGGGTCGCTCGATGTCATAGATTGGTGATAAGCCGGTAAATTATTTTTTTCATCAAAAATAAATAAAATTCTATTTTCATCAGTACGAAATTGGAGCGGGTAGTGAGTTGGATTTATATTAAATTGAATTTAATTCTTCCGTACAAAGGTGAGCCTTTGCAGTGAACTGTTCAACGATACAAACAATCCAATCACAGCCGTGTTTCATCGATATGTTACCGTCAAAGCATTCATTGTTGTCAATACTAAAACGAACGCAACGTGCTAAGAGTAAAATTGCTTCAAAAATACACGTAGAATTCAAGAAAAACGTTTAATATTCCTTTTTGTGACAATTCGGCAATTATTATTAATAAAACAATTTTTAATCTGATTTAAATATTATAATATTTTATTAATATATTATTTTACTTTTTCTCATGTATAAAATTAATTGTATGTATCCGGATATTAGTATAATTACGTTTTTTTCTAACACAACATTAATTAAGAAAGTAATTTATAAGAACTAAACACTGAAAGTAGATTTCAATTTCAATTTGAAATTTCGCATCTTCATCTTCCGTTTACTTTGACGGAGTTAATTACGGTCTCTCCATCTGAACCAATGCGACTCGATAAATACATTCTTTTAATTTTATACGATAACAATCCGTAAGAAAGTAGTAACACGCTATATAGCGGGTTGTATTTAGATTTAGGTCTTTCAAATCGAAAGCAATATGATCTCTTTATATATATTTGCAGTACGTTACGTTAAATAAATTCTGATCTCAATCCCAATTTCTCTTAATTATTTTTCAAGAAATTAAAATATAGCAGTCGAATAATGCTAAGTGCTAATAGTGTTTACTTGGTTGTAAGACTTTGTGTAAGCCTGTATGGCCGAGATGGCCCAGTGGTAAGAACGATGATCGTGGGTTCAAGCCCGTGCTTAACTTGTGATTATAATTCATCTCGTGCTTGACGGTGAAGGGAATCATCGTGTGAAAACCTGCATGTATCAAGTTTCACTGAAATTTTGTCACATGTGTATTCCACCAAGCCGCATTGGAGCAACGTGGTGGAATAAGCTCCAAACCTTCTCCTCAAAAAAAAGAGGAAAAGAGGCCTTACTCCAGCAGTGGCACATTCACAGGCTGTTACTGTACTGTTGCGTTCCGCTTTGATGTGTGAGTGAGCCAGTATAAAAGCACAAGTTTCCCTTCGTTCCCAAGGTTGGTGGCGTATTAGCGATCTAAGGAATAGTTAATATTTCTAACATCGCATTACATAAAAAATATAGTAAAATAAAGCAACATCCTGTAAATGTCCAACTCTTCAGTTAAGACTCCTTTGGAGGAGAAGATATGGATTATTTTCCACCATACTGCTCCAGTGCAGGTTAGTGGATTATCATATTATGGCAGATTTTCATCCAACACATGCATGTTTCCTCACGATCTTTTCCTTCATCGCCGAGCACGAGATTAATTATAAATACAATTTAAGCACGTGAAAATACAGTGGTTGCTCGCGCTTGAACCCCGAATAACAGCCTTAAAAAAAAAACTAAATTATATTCCAAGAGACCTAGACTGAAATTACTCGTTTTCTTAAAAATATATTTCTGGCTCTAACAATATGTGCCAATATATTTAAATCTCATAGTACTCAAGGTTTAAGGTGGTTAAAAGAAATGTGTTATATGGTTAAGCTTTCCTTTGTAAAACCTTTTTCTTTTCATGTTAAATATTCTAAAGAACATGATTGGTAAATAAATAATAAAATAAAATGGCCGTTAGAATATTTCTTCTATGCCTTACTTAGAATATTACTTAATATCCCAGAGGAAGTATTGAATTTTGCCTATGAAGCGTATAATAGAAACATTTATTTACATTTAAGCCTTAAATAAATACTAATAAAAATTAAAAATAATTACTGTACAAATCGTGACCGCGTGGAGTAGTGGCAAGAATGCTAGCAGCATTTCTCCTTTGAATCGCAATTTCGATTCTCTGGGCGAAAAATGAACCAGCCCTCCTGTCACCAATAGAGATAATAAGATGGGGTGACATATTTTGGATTGCGTATAATTAAAAATAGTAATTATAAATGGTAAATATATAATGTACACTATCAATAGTCATAGACCAATTCAGTTTTTTTTAATATTAATTACTTTATTACGTACAAAGATACATTAAAATATGATTCATTCAATTGTCCAAAAATGTTTATGAGTGAAGTAAGTCTGTTAGCTAAGTGAGTTTGCGTTTTAAGACATAACTATTTAAAAAATCTACAAAAAAAATCTCAAATAACAGACAGCAGTTAAAAAAACTAAATAAGTATACCAACTCATGAATATTCAGAACATTGTAATAATGGTTCAAGAAAAGTCACTTTTAATATTTACCTTTGAAACGAAAGGCGACTATCGTATTTTAAATTACGTAGCATGTACGAAAAATGAACAAAATATAATAATATCCTGGGACATTATTCACACAAGGCCATCTGACCCCAAACTAAGCAGAGCTTGTACTATGGAAACCAAACAACTGATATACTACTTTTCTTTTGTAAATACATATTACACCCAGACTCAGGACAAACAGACATTTTCAGGCACACAAATATCTGTCCTGGGTGGAAATCGAACCCACGACCTGCGGCGCAAAAGGCAAGTATCTGCCAGCCACGCCAACCGGTTCGTCGACCGTCAAATTGGAGGTGTTGTGATAAAACATTCGCACATTCCTCACATTCACGTACGTATGTGGATTAATCATAATGCGTCGAGGGTGACCTGGATAATTAAACTTGTATTCTGGTACATAAAAGAACATTTTTTTTTGTAGGTTAATAAATACCAAATTTTACTAAGATGTTCTTTAGGAAAACTTAACACGTTCTTACTTATAAACGTTGTTGACGAACTGATTGGCGTGATTGGTAAGATTACTTACCTTTCACGCCGCAGGTCGTGGGTTCGATTCCCATCCAGGACAGACATTTGTGTGCATGATCATGTCTGTTTGTCCTGAGGCTGGGTTTAGAAGTTCCTCCAGACCGATTTCGGCCACGGCGGCCAATCTCAAGAGAGATTAGCCAACTGCGCAGGAGATATTATATTATTATATTATATTATAGTGCACAAGTGTGTGCGCAAACACAGATGCACTCTCTTTTCCTTAGCTCTCATAATCCGATGAGACGGCAATCCGACACGACCGGAAAGAGTTCAGGCGCAGGACCAACGGCTTAACGTGCTTTCCGAGGCACGGGAGTGTACACACTTCCAACTTCCAGACTCCGGGCTGCTACTGAGATTTTTCTAACAGAAAAACCCAATAACTATTTATTGGCCCGACCTGGGAATTGAACCCAGGACCACCGGGTCTGCGGCCTTATATCTAGCCACTAGACCAACGAGGCAGTCAGGCAACGAGGCTGGGTTTAATTATCTATATTAGTACGTATTTACAAAAGAAAAGTAGTATATGTAAGTATATCAGTTGTCTGGCTTCCATAGTACAAGCTATGCTTAGTTTGGGATCAGATGGCCTTGTGCGAATATTTGAATAATGTCCCAAGATATTATATTAAGTATTAAGTTGTGTAGCGGGAGATTAGTTAAACAATGTATTATTCTCTGTATTCTTCTTTTGAATGTCAAAGCAATAATGACAAAAAGAAAAGAGCGAAATAATAAACAGACACTAAACTAATATATTTTCTTGTGATCTCACTGCTAAACGTTAAATAGTTCTTCCTTCGATTGAAGTATAGGATTTAAAGCTCATTCTACTACGCCAATAGTGCAACTAATAATTTTAACGTACCTACAATTATATGTAGGAATTGACAATTATGCATTAGAATTGTTTCACACAAACGTTATACATATTGTATTGCGTGCAAATTCTGTCTTGAATTTTTAAAACCAATGCACTCATGTTTCACTTAAAAAATTTATTCAATACCAATAAAACTAACTTATATTAATTAAACGAACCCTGTATCTGATGATTTTAACAAAACGGTAATCACAAAAATTATATACAAAAGTACAACAGAATTCCTAAACAGTGTTAATAGCAGACGTGTTTTAAAATATTTATTAAATGAATATATATTTTTTAACCTGATTTACTTGGCACGAAAAAAAAACAAAATTAGTTTTTATTAAACGACAAAAATATTAAATAAAGACTTATATAACACAACATTCAAATTATGAAAAGATTTTAAATGTCCGCTAACAAAGAAACGGAATGGTATTGGAATGTCAGTATAATTTGGAATGTGTTTGAAGTATTTCGGCATTTTTTTATTAATTTTCCATAGCTAGAATTTATAAAACATAATAAAACAGATTTTTAATATAAACTCTCTCTGTTACTTTTTCATTTATTTGAATAAAAACTCTATTTTACCGATTTACTCTATCTAACCGATAGCAATCGAACTTTGAGCGTTTTTGCCTATCCGCTGGGATTCCCCTCTGAACTTTTTCACATGTAACGGCCTTACAGAAAATTATTGTGCAGTTTTGATTTTGTGTATACTATTATTATACTATTGCTGTAATTATTATCTAAAGCTAAACAATGTGTTTATTTCATTGTTTATTTGAATGCGTAAATTTTTCAACTCATCTTTTTAAATTAAATAGGTCAATTATTAAAGAGTTTACCTATGTATATATATACTGTTTCACTCTATGGTAGTGCCTACTTACTTCTCACAGTTTTATCCGTGTTTCAGCTTTATACCACCACCGTGGTTCATAGCACAATGCTATATACATGTTCCAATGACGCATTGGTGATGTAAGGGGTAATATTTCTTACAGTCATAGGGCGGTTGCGACATACCTATTTTATAAAAAAAGTAATTTGGTGACAAAATTTCATTTGACTATAATTCGTACAGATTTTCTGCTTGTGCTTTCCTTCACCACCTAAGACAAGATGAATTATAAACACAAATTAAGCACATAAATACTAAGAAGCACTCCGTTCAGAAACCGCAATCTTCGATTAAGATTTACGTTTTCTATCTAACATTAAAATAATAGGCGATTGTGTGCTAAAACAAAACAATATATCGGTATATTTGTATATATATGCGTGTTATTACAAAACATATTTTACATGTGGTACACGACGATCAGAATAATAAAATTCCTCGTAAACGACGACAGAATTATAAACTTCAAATTTATACAATTACAATAACCAAACGAGGCTGTCGTTACTGTTCCAATGTATTTATATATTATAACATAATCCAGCCTACATAACACATTAACTTTGGTTTTCGTCCGCGGCTTAGTCCGCGTGTGGAGTGTGTGGTCAGCAGTTTTTCTGTTATTTCGGTAAGGTATAATAAAATTCATGATCGGTTGAGCAATTAAGACATGAAGTCATTAAAAAGTCTCTTTCACATTCATAATATTTTAAACCTTTTAAAGTATATTGCTTAAAATATTATCTTAGTATTGGGAAAATATGTGTTTCAGGAGGTATTTTGTTATATTTTCATACAATATTCTATTAATGTTATGTCAAATGCAAATAAACAAAGATACAATTTGATCCCTCCATCCCGCATACAAGATTGTGCTAATCAAGGCAAATGTAGGTCACACACTGCCACGCTACGTTACTGCATTGTATCGTTATTAGTTTCTATTTAATACCTAGCAATACCTATGCTTAAATGAGATCCTTTTATTATTTTTTTAATTATGGAATAGTACTTGTTTTGTTTGTAGTATATGCGTTCACACATCATTGACAAGTGTGATTAATTTTAACATGTATCAACATAACATTTCATCAACGCGGTAGTCGGATATAGTCGGATAATAATTTCTTTTAGTACTTCGGTAATTGTAAACGTTCACGGTCACACGGTAATTTTTCACTATAAAAATTATACCTGCATGTCGAATTATGAAAAAAAAAATATATAGACTGATTATAGTGTGACATATTTAAAATCAGATCAAACTAACTATAGTATTTTTTATAGTAAATCCGTAGTTAAATGTGCGTACAAACAGGATCCCTTTCATTTTCCGATTTGACGGTAATCTAAAACTACGAGAGAGATTGCAGAACTTTTTTATTAATTCGACCCGAGAGCCCTGAACCTCCGAATATAAATCACTGCAGAAACAAAACTTAACGTAGGAATAATTTTATATATGTACGTACATACCATCGCAAATAATTAAATTTAAACAATATTATCTTTTTCATAGAGTAATCTCACTCCTATAGGAAAAACTGGATGGACTGGATGGATGGAACTAAAATTGCATGTTCCTTGTTACTCACCCTTCTTACTAGAATGCAACAATACATTATATTCCTGTTTGGCAATAGAATATTTGATGGGTGGGTGAACCCAGACGGGCTTCTAAGAAATTAAAAAGAGAGACCAATATATTATATAATTTAAAATATACATGCCATAAAAGATTTATTTTGAAAGTCTTATTTATATCCGATTTTCGCTCTACCAAGGCTTCCCGACGGGTAGTTGTCACCTTAAGCTTATGTTTGAAGAATAAGCGACATTAGTCGAGGCGTTAGGATCAAACCTGAGTCTGCCACATCGCAAGACGCCCGAACCGGCGAACGGTTTATCGGTAAATAGGACTCCAATGGTGTGGGTAGATGAATCGGCGCCCCGAGAATTTTAATTATTCTGGACATGTCATGAAACGTACTCATAATAATGCAAATTAACACCTTATAATAAGCAGATATGCTATTAAATATTACATTATTTAATAGATATTATAAAATAAAGTCCCCCCGCCGCGCCTGTCTGTCTGTAGGTCTGAACACGATAACTCATAGGCCACTATTCCCTTTTTTGATTTTTTTTTCAGAGAATCGGACGCTTTCTATTCGTTCATAAGCTTAGTTTAAAATAAACATTGGCTTACAAATTTTAATTTGACTATTGGAAAACAAAATATTTATATGACTTTGAACTTGATGTGCGCTTAGTGCTAGTCCAAAATCAGCACACATAGCATCTTAGTTGCATTGTAAAATGCACCAAAAGCAAATGCAAATGGTTATATATTTCCTACAATGCAAAGACAGATTTCGTTTGAAAATAATAGTCGAGTCGATCGGTATTGAAATACAGAAAATACCCGCAATAGTCAAGCTTAATCTCTAAGGGCAACTTTAGCAACATCCGCCTCGAGACGACTGACAACTGTGGTTGAAAACTTAATTTTATAACCTTGTTCATTCACAGTTCCAACGAAATGTAACGAAAATTTACAGTTCTTTTATATTTAATATAAAATTTCTGCTCCAAAATATTTTGCTCCGAAATATTTTTATTTAATATAATATTATATTTTAAAATATTAAAATTAATAATAATATGATTCAAGAATAATGTTAACCTTAGTTTGACAATTCAGTACATGCAGGTAATGTATGTTTAAGATACACATAGTATCTTTTTTAATTAAAATGCGCAGACAGGCTAGCAAATGGGCCACCTGAAGGTAAGGGGTCACCACCGAGGTCAGAAACTAACCATCTGACGATGATGCGCAACTAATCTTGGAAACTAACATGATAAGTCCCTTATGCCCGTAGGTGACAGTTGCTGACACTAGCTCATCCTTCGACCTGAACACAACAACACCAATCATTACTGTATAGCAGTAGACTTACACAAAGAAGTACCGCCTATTATTTTTATTTAAAATAATCTAAAAAAATGTAAACTGTGAATTGATGCATTACATATAAACCAAATTCACAGCTTAAACAGTATTATATGAGCCTATTTTTTATTATTGATAGTGATGTTCTCCTGACCATTTCGGTCACGGTGTCCATTCTCAAGAGAGTTAAACCCAGTTGGCTTAACTGGAATATTATATTATAGTTCACAAATGTGTGGGCGAATACAGTGCATTGTATTCCTTCACTCTCATAATCCAATAGGCCGCAATTCGACGCGACCGGAAAGTGATCAGGCGCAAGATCAACTTCCGAGGCATTGGATAATACTAGATTTACTGTCGATTACTAGACTCCGAGCTGCTACTGTGAATTCATCTACAGGAAAAGCCAAAAACCTGACAATGGCCCTAAGCGGGGCTTGGAAACCTCGGGATTATAATTGGCAATGCGTAAACAATATTTCCCATTATACATTGATCATTATCATTTGCTCTGTCCTGTTTATCTGAGGGCGATATTTTTACAAACATTCATTCAACTTGATCACAAAACCAATGAAGCTAAAATTTAACAAATCAATTATAACCACATATTTATGGCTCAGGAGCATATATCAAATTAATGCCCAATGAAACTATTTCAAACAAAAAAAGTGTTTCGTTTGCTGATGTATAATACGATTCCGTTCATGGTCATCTAAGCCTACTATCGCGACCGACATTACACAGATAACACCAAAGTTCTTAAGCTTTCTTAACAAGATTTTTGTAACGTAATCTAGTAAATTAAAAAGTAATAAAATTGCCCGACACCGCGGGAGAAACTAAGTATGTCATATTGTGATTATGTCCTCACTAATACTCAAAAATATTACTTTCACTCGTTTTTTGGTAATCTACATATATATGAAAAACTTTAAAAACTTAACATTATGTTATTAGTGAAAAACATATAATAATTTAAGAGGGGTCTCGTTAAAATCTGTCATATAATTATCATGTTAAAATATTTCGCCAAAGTACACAGTGTTCATATCATGCTGAAATCTTACCGAAAATTATATTATGTAATAAATTTTCTCCCATTTCAGCAACTGGGCTGTGCTAACCCTCCTAGATAATTTTATGAGAAATACAAAGATAAGAGAAGAGAACAGAATACCAAAAAAATCTAGTCGTATGAATTGCCACTAATAGATACCTGATTTTTTGTATCTAACAACAAGTTAAATTCCTTACCTGATTCGCTTAAATTAAAACCAGTTTTGAGAGGCTTATTTAGTTGGTTTGGTGGTTTTATCCGCATTAAGCGTTACTGTTCTGACCTTTAATCTCATTTGTAGTTAGACTGGCTCAATTAACCTTCAATCTGGAATATCACAATACTAAATTTTACCGCGTAGCGCAATAATTAGTGATGATACTCATAGGAGTAGGCCCAGACGGGCTTGGATAAAACCATACCAAGTACAAAGTAACAATTAATACTGTATGTATTAGGTTGCAATCGAACTCCACTAACATGTCCTTTTTCATTTTGACGTTTTATACGTGTCATGTTGAATTTAACATGAAGCTTAGGAGCTATACGGAAACAGATGAACAAACCATTCTTGTAATTCATACACATTTTACTAAAATTATAACTCTAATTTGATTATGAAATAATTTACAAGAAACAACATAAACATAAGGTTTATATGCGTCTTACTTGCACTTTGGAAATACTAAGGCGTAATATAATTTCAGAGGCGTGGTTGTGGCTAAAATCCTCGTCCCAAGCAATTTGACACAAGACATTATCAACGTCGAGGTTTTCCCGTCTTATTCATGCCGTTTTCTTGCTTGCTTATACAGTTGTAATTACTGAAGACTTACTTTTAACGAGATACCCTCTAAGATACAATAGGTTTTTCAATGAACTAAATGATATATATTGAAGCCGAGATGGCCCAGTGGTATAAACGCGTCAATCTCAACCGATGATCGTGGGTTCAAACCCACGATCATCGGTTGCAGGCACCACTGAATTTTATGTGCTTGATTTGTGATTATAATTCATCTCGTGCTTAACGGTGAAGGAAAACATCGTAAGGAAACCTGCATCTGTCTAATTTCACTGAAATCCTGCCACATATGTATTCCACCAACCGTTGAGCAGCGTGGTGAAAAAAGCTCCAAGCCTTCTCCTCAAAAAAATTAGAAGAGGCCTTAGCCCAGCAGTGAGATATTCACAGGCTGTTACTGTGTACTGTAAATGATATATCACTTTCTTTCGACATCATTCGATGAGACTTCGTTCTTACACTGTTGGATTTTCGACAAGAGAGGCTTCGGTCCATTAAACGTCATTCAAATTCGTTCAATCGTTATTACGCGATTGAACAATGGAGCCTTAAATCTTATCTATTAAAATGTTAGTTATATTAATTTTTGTATTATTAGGATGCAACAGCCGTTTAGAACATGTGCATTTCAACAGAAAATTCTAACCCGTATAAGTTTCACCGATGTTTATATAATGTAATATATAATATAGTATATAATGTGTAAAGTGTAATATGTTATTATTTAAAAAATAGAGTAAAAAAAAGAAATATATAAAACTAGAATAAACGATAAACTACATCTTATGTTGCATACATAACCGAGGGCTCTATGCGTAAACGACAATTCTGTATAATCACACGATTAAACCAGAAATGGTTAAGATATGATTGGATTAATTAAATAAAAAAGTTACTACGTTACTTAATTTTAATTATGTTTCCTTCGAAACGACATTTGTAGTACAAAAGTATCGTAATTTAATTAAAACTTTACCAAATTTATCTATCTTGTATTATTGATAACGAAAATATTTAACTAAATATAATTTTTACAAACAATACTTTTGGAAACCGGGGATGAATTGATTCCGCAAACAAAACTTTAAATTAATTTAATTAAACATCGCATTGGTTTTATAAATCTATTTTAGCGCTAAAATGAAGCAATGGAAGTTATTTTTGTCACAAAAGAGAATTCGAAGTTTAAATGACGTTTGTCCTATTAATTTAAAACCCTTTTATATTTATGTCATAAATATAAAACAATGATCAATTTAGTACATTACGAAAATTACAAAATATAAGAGTTTTTTGTATTATAATTATTATATATGTTGGTAATATTATAATATATACTACTAACGCTAATATAAATGATATTGTTGATAAATAAAACAATTTATATATTTTTAAATTAAATTAATTTAGCTCAGTTTCGTTAATTCAAATTCAAAATCTAATTTGCTAAACATAATATATATATAATAGCCCGAGTTTACCGATGACCGCATATTTTAATCCAGGCGAGCAGCAATAAATTTCAATAAAGTGCATATTTGTGTTATATAACTTAAACGAGTGTAGTCACCACTTAGCAGTGAAACAAGCTTTGAGTGAATTTCTCGAATGCGCAACAGATTTTTTTTTAAATAAAATTGTAGTGATTACCTTATATTACTTATATGCAAATACAATACAACAAACTTTATTAATGAAGAAGCGGGAATGTAAGTTAACTGTTATGTCAACATTTTAAAGGTTAACAAATCTCAGAGTTTGTACTCTAAGGTTTGTTAACAATCTTACACGTTGATGATCTAGTTTGCTTTGTAAATGACATGTTACAAATTACTCATGCCTGAATTTATAATGAGAGAGATTTTGTTGATTAATATCAAGCTTAACATACAAAATCTTTTATGTAAATTGGCATATGTATCACGAATATTTCACGAATGAATTGTATTGTTGCTGATTTTCGTGAACTATTGGATAGTAATTTATACATTTTTTATTTTAAAAAAATACCTATTTGAGGTTCATCTCGTCAGAAATGAACAAAATACATATTCCAAATCGGTGATAACGCTTGACGGCTTAAAAGTACTTGTTTAAGTCTATTTGAATAAAAACATTTTGATTATATTTGATTGTGCAATAAAACTAGTTAAATAGTCATAACACATATCTTATTTGAAATCGTTTTAAATATTAGAAATGAATCTATTTATGTTTATAATATTAGTAAACGAAAAAGGTAGTAACTTAATAATGCGACGAAAAAGCTACTTTTCTACATCGAGACACTTCATTCAAAATTTTGAATGTGAATTTTAAAAATGAAAATATACAAATACATGTAAAATAAAATAAAAAATAAGGTGATGAAAACGAATGTAAAAATGAAACAGCTTCGTTGTGATTTTTGTGCGGTCATAAATGTAACAAGTATAATCAAGCTATTTAAAATTAAAATTTGGATTAAAGTTTAAAAGAAAACAATGTTTTTACCCTGGAATTATACATATCAATATTATTGACTGTATCCTGGTAAAGTAACAAAATCTTAAATTACAACGTCTATCAAAGCGACTGGCCACATATGAAATCGGCAAAAATAAAATATAGTCTAGAGTTCTTCATTTTTGGTCTATTAGGTAAATATGTTTTTTCTGAAATAAAAGAAGATACCGACAAAATTACTAATTCGATTCTTGAAATATTACTTTCTACGGAGTCTTGAGAATTTGCCAGAACATAACTCATCTACTTAAGAAATTATGATAAGTTCCCAATCCGAATTTACATTACAAGGGAGATTTTTGATATTTACTCCGCGAAAATTAAACTAACCGTTATATTATAACTGTCATTTGGTAATTGAATACGAAATTAGAGGAACTATACAATTGCCGGGCATGTGTTGAGTTAACTTGATGTATGTAAGCGGTATATATCAAGTCGATTAGTTGCAATTCTAATCACTTAATTAATAATAGTGAGATTATAATATACTGATATACTTAAAGTCAAATCGTATTCGGTTGAATGACGTATTGTATCTTGTTTGTTGTTAAGCCGCGGTGCGATTTTAGTCGATCAATTACTAAGTCTAAAGTGATTATGTAATTTATACTCAATATAGATAGATGTTTCTTCGCATTGCTCTGTCTAATCAGTTATTTATATTAAGTAACATAACTCTTCGGTAAAGAGTTAAAACACCATTTCATAAGTGTCAATTCAAAAAAAAACTCAAGCCCGACATCATCACTAAATATTTTTGTGATTATAAACGTGTTAAATGAATATTTACCATAAGTTTATCCTGTTACCAGGACTAAGTGGTTGAAAAGAGGTTAGTCCATTAACAGGCTGCTGCTACGTTCTAAATTATTATAAAATAAAGTAATATAATATATATATTATCAATATAATATACATATTTTCTTAAGAAAAAACTCTGTTCAATACACAAGTGAAGCGGACTTAACACATCATCGTACAAACACCCACACACACACACACACACACACACACATTCAAAAGCATCGCTACACCTAAACACCTAAGACAATTCAACAACGTTTTCCCTCAAAATTCTTTAGCGTGCGGATAAAAAGTGTCGTCAAACTTATGTAGCTGTTGTAACAAGCAAGTATTTCAAAGAGTTTTATTTACCAGCACGGTTTAAACTAGCGCCGCATTCGCACAAGTAATAACTGTCACTTCTATAAAACACAATGGCGCATTGAAAAAGTGGAACTGTGTGCTTTGCACATTTTGAATTTTTTTTTTTTTTTTGTTACTTCTTCTTTTAGTCGTGTTACCGTATTATTACAGAACTGTACGTGGATTTATTTTATAATGAAGGTATACAAATTAAATTTTTTTGTAAATCTCACCACCCACTCATCAGATATTCTATCGCCAAACAGCAATATTTAGTATTGTTTTGTACAGGTTTGAAAGGCGAGTGAGCCAATGTAGCTACTACCACTTAGTTATACTGGCTCACATACCCAAACATCTTATTTCCCAAAGTTACGGCGCATTAGTGATATACGAATTAGTTAATATATCTTACATCGCCAATGTCTATGGGCAGTGGTGACCACTTAAAATCACGTGGCCCATTATTTAATATAAAAAAAAAAAAATCTTATCTATGTATAGTCCAACCTCTGACCTAAGGAGTATTCATCTAGAAGATACAAAGTCTATTACAAACGTACAGACAATTATCTAAAAAAGACGTTGTACGTAGTCTTTATGTAATTATATATATTAATACAAATATTTTAAAAAAAACTATGCAATTAATGTAGCGTTTATGGTGTTATTAATAAGCACAGTAAAAACGTCCGATTGAGTCGTAGCTTGAATAGTTGTTATAGACAGTTACGTAAAGTTTTTTGGCATAGTATTATCACCGTACGCCAGTCGTTTCGGACAATTGCATTACGTCTTTATAACCATACCTTGTTTTATTTATTTATTCTTTATTGCACACACTACGAAAACATAACAAATACAAAGAACAAGTTTTACATCATATAGTATGCAAAGGCGGCCTTATCACTTGCAGTGATCTATTCCAGGCAACCTCTGTAATAAAAACATATAGAGTTGTTAGCCAGGAGAATTGGTCGGGTATAGTGTGCGAACAATTTTTACATAAAACTCCTTAAGCATTTATAAGCTTAATAAAATATGTAACATAATGACACAAATACTCTAGATATGAGTGAGGTTTACACAAACCGTGATTAGCATTCGTCAATTTCAAAACATATTACTTAAAATAAGTATTAAGGTAATAAATTACTACTTTTAAAATACAAGTGATACGTTTTTTACACGCGTCAGATCATTTTCGCATTTGAAGACATGAAAACATTAATCCTTACTAATATCATTTATTTATTTATTTATTATTTATCTGGTTTCCTAGCGATTTTTACATAAGTAAGACACTAAAAGAACATGTAATATAAAATTAACTTGCACAGAGTAAGGCAAAATCATTTAAAAGCAAACACAAGTTGCTGGAATTAAATTTCTGTAAACCCCTTATTACACTACAATTGAGACAAATAAAACAGCTGTTAACATCCGAAAATAATTAAATAATAAAAGTGGAACTGTGTAACTTAATAACTACAAATAAATTAATGTATAAAAAAGAATTAAAAAATATACATATACAAAACAAAACGAAACCACTACATAAAATATTATATTATATACTCATAATCCGATGGGAAGGCAACCCGACACGACCGGAAAAGTTCAGGCGCAGGAACGGCTGAACGTGCTTTCCGAGGCACTACTGAGAATTTTCTGACAAAAACACCCACTAACTATTTATTGGCCCAATCTGGGAATTGAACCCAGGACCACCGGATCTGCGGCCTTATATCTAGCCTCTAGATCAACGAGGCAATCACGTTTTAATTACACAAACAATCATTAAATTTTGCATACAGAGAAAAAGACGGGGTACCTTATTGTATTTACTAATGAAATTATGTTTTTATTTTTATATTCTATATTTATTGGTTTTCTGTCAATATTTTACGTTTGCTGGGCATCTCAGTCCAACAATTTCCCGATAGCGCATGCTGTATCTGTATAAAATGAACCGTGATTTAGCAGTTGAAACTTAAAACGTGTACTTAATACTGAATTATTTTCGGATTTATAACATATTCATTTTATTAAAAGATTTGTATTTCCCATACTTTTAAATGGAAAAACTTAAAGCATATAAGAGTGATATTGGCACGCAAAAAGTGAATCAATTAATGCTTTTATCGAAGCTTAAAAAAAGGCGCGTTTTAATACGGGATTACGTTCTGAAAGTTTTACAAAATTGGAAATTCCACTTTAAACGACGTCGTAACTTTTTAACAAAGCATTGATTATAATTTTATATGAATTAATATAGCTTGATCATTTTGTTATTAATATTTCATTAATACGAATTACAAGTAAACTTGGGAAAACGAATATTTACTTAATTTCACCATAAATACTTATTCGTTACACCACAACGCAAAATAATAAAAAGATATGAAAACCTTTATCTAAATGCCTTGAAAATATTATCTTCTTTGTTAAAAAATACATTTTGTTAGACGAAAACAATTTAGGTTTATAAGTAATTTTGATATCTTTTTGTAACGTTTCTCTCTCAGTTGCTTCAAGTCTTAATATTCGGAATGAATTATTTCGAATAATATAATCTAACAAGCTATCTCGTTAGTATATTGGCTAGATTATAAGCTTGAAAATTAAAGAGTTCTAAGTTCTAATTTCGGGTCAAGCTAATAAAATGTTTCTTAGGAACAGAATTTAGAGGTTAGCAGCTGCAGCGTTCAAATTGGTCCTGCGGTTATAATCTCTCAATTTCTCCATCAAATCATTCCTTTAATAGTAATAGACATTGTGCTCTATGTTCGCGCACATATCGTCTACCTGTGTAGTCGGCTACTCAGAATGATTACGGCTGTAATCATTACAATAAATATATGTTATAAATTTGAAACAAATAAATTGGATGTTCGTAATTACCTACGTGTATAAAAAAAAAACTGTGAATGTTTAATTTACACCATAAAACTAGTCAGCAATTAATATTTCCAAGTGAGACAGGAATATTTCAATTATTATCAATCACATAATCTCGACTCAATACTTATTTCAACTTTTGTTGTCTTTAATTTATTTTGTTGTTAATGTGTTTAATGTTATTGAAGTTATGAAAATCAAATGTTACATTTTTTATTTTACCTTACAACTTGTAATTTTGTTTGTATGCGAGAAATACAAGAATTTTTTATATAGAAAGTTTTAATTAGATAGCGTTGGGCCAACTATAAACGACGATCTGACGAAAATCAATAAAACAGTGAAACACTAACGTAATTTCCAAATAATGTTTTAGCAACCAATACTGCATGCTTAACAAACCTTAACGACTTTATTAATTATTATATCGACTGATTCTGCTATCTATCCATATCCTATAAAGTGAACAGAGTACACCAGCCCACCACGGCATCGTATACTTTTATTCTTATTCGATTTAAATCTATTAAACTAGTATTTGCTGTTTGAAGCTGGTGTTAGATGTAAAAAAGTAAAGTTAAGCTTCCTTCATACCGAATTTCATCAAAATCGTTTCAGTAGTTTAGCCGTAAAAGCGTAATAGACAGACAGACTTACTTTAGCATTTGTAATATTAGTAGAGATTATTAAAGAAGTTGTAGTTGTAATGTATTATTTTTATACCAACTCGAATAGAATATCGAATTTCAATACAAATTTTCACTACCTGAAATCGATATTTATTGTTATTTATATATAAGAACCAAGACTTGAGACATAACATATCACTAATTACAATTCTAAATGGAACACCGATGAATATGCAACGTGTAGCGTTAAGATAGAATAAGAAGTATAACGGCCCTGAGGAGGACGGCAGCCGGAATGGCCTCGCGCTGCCGTGTGCCCCCTGAGGAGAGCTTCGCCGAGCCACGAGCGGAGCACAGCATGGGAAGGGCCGCGGATGCGTTATATCAACACGATCCCGCAGCCTCTCCGATCCGTGCCAAGGACGGCCATCGCAGTGGTTTTAGTGGTTAAGAATCCCAGATAACCCGGTTCCTCCCCCAAGAGAGTCGGGTATCTTTCTGAAGGTGAAACCCGGTTCCACTGCGTGAAAAAAAATAAGAAGTATATAAAATATTTAATTTACACTAGAACAATTATCTACTGCTTGATAAGCTTTTCTCTTACCTTTCGGATAGCTAAGACACGAGGTCATGACCTCAGTAGTCCACGTTTTTACCACCAACAGTGTCGTAAAACATAATTAATATATTTTTCTAAGTAATTTTTTTGCTTAGTATTTTCATAATTATTATATAAATAGGACCGACACACGATACCTAACAACCACTTCACGGGTCGGACACGAATTATGTTACATCCTGTATAATATATATTGAAATGAAACTTTACGTAATAGCTGAAATTCATAATTGTAAAATATTCTTATATTTTATCATAAAGATCGCAATCATATTTAAGTGTCATTTTGTAAACGATTGAAATTCCAAATTATATTTCACTTTACAGGCCTTTGAGCTAAAATTAGCTCTACTGTTGCCAACCCGACCCAAATCACCTTCAACCTTAAATATTAATATTATATATACATATATTTATGTATGTATCCTATGATACTATACATAAACATCTTGATTTAGGTATCGCTGAACCTTAATTACCGTAGGAGTACGAAACTTAGAGGGTAGGTTTATATGAAGCAGGCACTAAGTGTTTTACGAAAGCACCTGGTAAATAGAACTAAATTCAACTTTAGGTACAAAAATACGTTACAATTATAATATTTAGACAGATTGTAGCTATTTCATTAATAACAATTTCATTAATTATACTAATTACTAATACTTAAAAAAATATTTTTTTTTATATTTTTTGTTGTTGTTTCTAATTAGTTGACCATTATTGTTCATAACTTAAAACTGATTTAAATGTTTGTGCCTATTTATTGTTTAATTTCAAAATAAAAACGATTGCGGTGAAGTATCTTACAATATAAGGGTCCACCAGACCGATTTCGGCCACGGCGGCCAATCTCAAGAGAGATTAGCCAACTGCGCAGGAGATATTATATTATTATATTATATTATAGTGCACAAGTGTGTGCGCAAACACAGGTGCACTCTCTTTTCCTTAGCTCTCATAATCCGATGGGACGGCAATCCGACACGACCGGAAAGAGTTCAGGCGCAGGACCAACGGCTTAACGTGCTTTCCGAGTCACGGGAGTGTATACACTTCCAACTCCGGGCTGCTACTGAGAATTTTCTGTCAGAAAAACCCAATAACTATTTATTGGCCCGACCTGGGAATTGAACCCAGGACCACCGGGTCTGCGGCCTTATATCTAGACACTAGACCAACGAGGCAGTCTTCTTACAATATATATAATAACACAAAGTTGAAATACTGACACATGAAGTTTTCATTTAAAATCCGCAAATCTTTGGTTGAAACTTGTTCTTCGTTGAAACCAGTTCGATAAACAAATTGCTCCGGCAAAAGTAATAAAGTTAAAATGTTTCACCACGAAGGTATTTTAACGTTTATGTATTACCAATTTCCTCTCCCTTCACAAATACAGAGAGTACGTTTGTTGTACAACTATGAATAGTGAACAGTTATGATAAATTTGACGATTTTGCCGTCACTACTCATATAAGATTAGGTATAAGAATTCCAACGGATAATCTTATGAGAAAATATTGTTAGTCTGCGGATTGCTTACAAATTTCACGGAATAAAATCAAGAGGACTATTTGACTCATCCAAGAAGTATTCATCGGAGTAATAGTCCGTCATTTAAGCGCTATAATTTAAAAGATTTATTTAAATACATATTGCCTTTTACTTATTGAAAATTGAACATGTAGTTAACTAATATTACGAGATATTTAAATAAAACTTTTATAATTTATAGTACAGGCGAATAGATCGGTTAATATGTTTATACATATAATTGGTATTTGACCATTGGTAAAAATAGCACTTAATAAAATGCTTATTTTACCGTGTGAAGTGTAAATGTCGGTATCAATTTATAATTGTATAATAAATATTGTCATTGATGGAGTCAATTTTTGAACTAAATATTTATACCACCATGAAAACTTTTATTTACAATAAAAATATGTTTATTAATTACAAATTATTCAATAAATACCAATCGGAAGTGTAAAGATAGGTAGATGTTTGCAAAAGTTTAATGTAATATTTTATATTTTCAACAAGCAAGTCAGTTAACCATCAAGCCATGATAGCCTAGTATGAACCTAGACCTTGTAAGACAGCGACTCTTAATCAAATATTGAAAATTCAAACCCTAGTTTTACTCGATAGTAGAGCTTTGTGCAAGCTCGTCTGGTAGGTACCACTCACTCATCAGATATTCTACCGAAAAACAGCAGTATTTTGTATTATAGTTTCCCGGTGAGTGAGCCAGTGTAATTACAGGCACAAGGGACATAACATCTTAGTTCCCAAGGTTTGCGGCGCATTTTCGTTGTAACCGATGGTTAACTTTTCTCACAATGCCATTGTCTATGGGCGTTGGTGACCACTTACCATCAGGTGGTCCATTTAAAAGTATTAATAGAAGAAGGTGTCATGAAAAAAAAATATTTTAAGTTATTGACAATGTTCAAGAGTTATTTTCTTATAAGTATACATAGGCAATTCATTCTTTACATTTATAGCTCTTCATGTTTTAAAACATGAGAGATGAATGTACCATGATATGTAGTGATTTAAAATGTTCATTAATGTATAAAATTCAAAAGTTTAAAAATGCGACATGACACTTTTATCGACTAATGTCTTCAATGTTTAACACAAATTAGATCACGAGAAAACTCTTGCTAACCAGTAGGATTTGTACCCCTGATATTCGAACACATAAAAAACGTTTCATTTAAAAAAAAAATCTTAAAAGAAATGTAATTACAAAAAATAGAATTGGCAAAAATAAATATAAAGTCATATTTAGAAAAAAGGAAACAAGCGATGTTTCGATCCAATAAATTCTGTTACAAGCGGAAATTAAACGTACGATACAAACATGAAGATTACTGCGACATTTGTTATATAATAGTTATATTACTAGCGCCTATTTATCTTCATCGAGTTTGTTACGTAAAATATAAAACCTTTGTGTTTATTTGTAGTTCGAGATGATGAGCGATGGCTCATATTGAAATAGAAATTGGCTTGTGTTGCACAAAAAAAACGCAATTTAAAAATAATTCATTTAATTCATATTGGAACGAAGTTCTTTTACGTGGCTTATAGTATAGTACAGTGAAATGGTAGTGGCCCAAGGTCACGTGAGTAACGAAATAACGTTCAAACTGTGCCTACCAAATACTACAAAATGCGATGCGTTCGAATTTAAGAGGACGATTATAAAGGAGGTTGAGGTGCTTTTCGATGTGACAAAAATAATGTAATATAATGATATCAATTAAAATCTACATTTTAAAACACGGTATGAGCCGAAAAAATATCGCACAGCACTTCGTTGCTGACGGGGATCCCTCGATCCCACAATTTTTATTTTGCGAATAATTCGTTTTGATTTTTGGTCTTTCATGAAGTGCTTAAGATATATTTATTTGTATGCATTATTGTTTGCGAACGTATTTGTTTATTTATATACTTATTTTATTGTCCATCAAATTAAATGGATGCGTCAAGTCCAGTAATCACCATAAATATCTCGATGCGCTTACCCTTATCACATCAAGTAATTACTTAATACCACCTAATATATTATGAGGTTGTGCTTGGTGAGCTGTACAACTTGTGCCGAATTTATTCGCCGTATATACAAGCTTGCTTGGAGTATATGAGAACTAAGAGTAAAAAAGTTAATATTAATACGTGTTTTCAAATCAATGGGTCTTCTTGAAGCTGAAAGGAGTTACGATTTGTTTTATGTAGTAACAAACAAATAAAGATTACAATTTAAAATATTTTATTATGGTACGATTTTATTGAACAACATGATTTAACGTTTCTTTATTCAAATAGGCAGACAGACAAATAGACCACCTGACGGTAAGTGGTCACAACCGTCCATCGTAATTGACACCGTAAGGAATATTAAATCCAATTCTTACATGCGATCCGAACCTTTTGAACGCTTACACTGGTTTTACTAAATAATCTGCTATACTTACATAAAACTACTCATTTTTATATTATCCATTAATAGATTTCCAGTAACTTAACGTCAAAAGATTATAAGTACGTTTTCGAGTGGCACTTCAACGGTCTTCGATGATAGGCTTTGAGTAGGTCTAAGTAAAAGAAGGTCTATACTGCAATTTCACCTTAGCGTCAGTCAAGTCGCAAGCGCAAGGCAATTCAAAAATAAGACATAGAGGCTCGACTAGACCGAAATGGCTCGTTGAAGCTCGAATCAAAGCTTCGTATGTAGCAGCAAAGATTCAAGTTTACTGTGGAATTGTAAATCTGTACTTCAGTAATATATGCTTCACCGTGATATTTAGTTTTGAATTCGAATGAAAATTTGCTTACTCCGCCAAATATATGTATAACCGTCCCCCGTCCGTCCGTCCATTTCATTAAAGCCATTGGTGGGGGTGGCGATGACTCAAAAACATACAGATTGACTGCAAGCAAGCAAGTTTGCCACCTGGTGGTAAGTGTTCACCAACGCACATAGACATTGCTACTGTAACAAATATTAACTATCCCTTACATTGCCAATGCGCCACCAACCTTAGGAATTAAGACATTAATTGTGCCCCTTGTGACTGTGACCTTGAATCGGGAACAAATCAATAAGTAATGTTGCTTGGCGACATAATATATTATAAGTGGGTGGTACCTATCCAGACGAGCTTGCACCAAGCTAACCACAAAGTAATATGTTAGAGCCCGTATTGTGCGGCGTGTTGATGGTTTAAGATGTTGTTTCTATTTGAACTTGCCAATGTGTCTAGGGTGAAAAGGTCATTAATATCGCCAAGAGATTTCTAAAATTAATCAAAAATTAAATAACATAAAAAAGGAAAGTGCAAGAAAAAGTGTTAAGGAAGATGATCTCGAGACCTGAGAATGTTCGCGCTCGTCAAGTGCCCGTTCGCGTCTCAGCCCGACAAATTTTTCTAAGATTGTTAAATTGCGCTCCAATAGAGCTTACTCGACTACAGATAATAATAATAATAATTGACTTGCAATTATATTTTATTTTTGAAGCATTGTTCAAAGTTGAAATTTTCGAAATATATTATTATATTATTACATATTTACTATTCGAAACTTACATTTACAACTTAAAATCTTATAAAATAATGTCCATTTTTAATTTGGTGGATGGTACTTGTTTAAGCCCGTTTAGGTTAAGGACAGAGCTCTTATTCTATCGGGTATGCTCAAAATTTATTTTACCACTAAACAGTATTAAATTTCAATTTTTATGTTCTGGCTTAAAAGCTGAGTTCGCTTACAGATACAAGACATTACGGCTTATTTCTCAAGATTGGTGGCACATTGGTGATGTAAGGTATGATTAAAATTTCTAACAGCGCCAATGCCTGCCATACCATCAAGTGGCCTATTATCGAGTCCTACCTATAAAAAAATCTAAAAAAGTACAATATATTAACAGTCTTTATTTATATTATGCAAAAAAAATATATATAAAATTCAATTTTCTTCAACGATTGTGAAAAAAACTGTTTCTCAATTCCTTTTCAATTTTAATTATGTTTTAACTAAGTAAATTTATCCTAGCGCTTAGCGTTAGCCAGACTTATAGAATGTGCATTTTAAATAATAATATATACTTAATAGAGGAGGATGTGTTTGCCAAGCATTCAGCCATTAAAAAAGTATCCAAGTAGTTACGGTTATAAAAAAACAAGGCGTCTAAACCTACAGTTTTACTAAAATTAATAATCGATATTAATCGATATTATTATAAAAATATATATGCCCTAAATCCTTAGGTAAATATTGAGCCGATTCTGGGATTTACTTAGAAATTAATTTTAGCCTCATATTTCTAAGTAATGTGGGAATACGATATAAAAGTGTGATTTAAATACTGCCTGAATAATTAGAGTATATTATATCTGTTTTATATAGCTCAATGTTGTTTAATGTTCAATTTTAATAATTCAAGCATCAGTTGTAAGTCGGAACTTCACCAAATAATTACTGTCTGTACATGAATCACTAGGGAATAAAGACATTCTCTCATTATTTCCTTTTAAAAAGATTTAGATTCCACCACGCTTAATGCGGGCTGATAGATAAACATGTGGTAGAATGTTTCATTCGACGCGTGCATTCTCATGATGATTACCACCGACTTGTAGCTAAAATTAAGCACTTGAAGATTCAATAGCGCTTGCCCAGGTTTGAACCCACGATAATGGGTTTTAAAGCACTAGGTCATCTGATCTTGAATGTTTATTATTGGTAATACATTTTACAGCATAATATATTGAGTGTACACAATGCGACGCTGCAATTAACACCAGCCAGGCTTAGTGTACACGAAAGCAATAAAATATAAACTTGACATATTTAGTGCATAACACAGCAAGATCATTACATTGCTACTGTCACACATCTAAAGATGACGTACTAAGACAAACACGTCTTGAATTAGGTGATTATCAACCGAAACTTGAGTCGAGATGGCCCGGTGGCCCGATCAAAATAAAGTAAGTACAAATGAGTTTGCATGCGCAAATAAAACATCTAATTTCATTGAAATTCTACCACATGGTAGAGCCACAATAATCTCCAAATCTTCTCAAAGAAAGAGAAAGCCTTAGCCCAGCAATAGGACATTTACAGGAGAAACACATTCAAACTTTTGGTCAATGTTTGTTCTAAAATGTATAAAATATATTACGGCTCGACAAAAATATGCACCATTTTCGGTTAATTTTAATTAAAACTCGTATATTATTATTACGTAAATAGTTTACCTCGACCACATTAAGGAGGTCATCCACGTCGGAGCTCAATTATGAACATTTCTACAAACTAACCAAATACCAAATATGGATGCATTGCATTTCAAAATGTTAGAACAATTTTAAAATACACGTAACGAAAACTCTTAGGAGACTTAATTGGCTTATCTCTCGAAAACAGTTATTAAGAATACATTATAATACGATACGAATAAAGTAAATTACATTTTAATGCAGTTTCCGATTAATTGATAGTAAACCTAAATTCATTTTTCAACTATTTATTTATTACACCTACAAATGCATACTGTTCGATATTTATTTCCTATCTAACCTAGATTTAGGCGACTAAATCACGAATCTAGTAGCGCTTTGGCTCTCTGTAACAAACTTTGAGTATTAACATTTATGGAATTTAGTAATATGACATAGTTTCTAAATAATAATTTATAACACGATATTATATAGCAATAACGTCCTTTGTTGCTTTTGCGTTTCTGCTCGGCGAATATGTTCAATCGAATTTTAATGCTTATTAATTGTTGAATGTTATTAATAACACATAAAACATAAGATGTACATATGTAAATATAATCAACAATTCAAAATTGAAATTAATGCAAAGCGAATTTATTTATTAAATAGCCAACTTTGTGATTGATAGAAAAATTTGTTCGTCGTTTCAGATACTTAAAGAAACCGTGAAAGAATAGGAGTGTGACACTGGAAAGTATCGTAGTGGTTTATATCAGGGTGATGGAGTACGCATGTACATTTTATCCCGGAGGGTAGTCTGGATAGTTGCACGAGAAGGTAATAAATAAAAGTTTTCGTAGAAAGCGGAGTTTTTTGCAAATTAAACGCGGCCTTTATATGAAACGTAAATAAAAACAAACTATACTGCACCGCATACTTCAATGGTTCAGAGACAATACAGCTTTGTTTGATTATTAAATAGGTATTTATATTTAAATATCATTCAACGGTTTAAGTAAATAAACATATCTGTGTGAGATCATTCTGGAAACAATGGTGTACCTAACTAAAATATCTTTGTGACATTATTCAAATTTATAGAATAAAAACAAATTATTTGAGTTACGATTTCATTTATATCGCGAGCATAAAACGACTTAACGGGAACAAAGAATTGATTTATTGTCATCTTACAAATGTCACGCTTGTTTATCCCGTAGATATGCCAAAATAAGTATTTCGTTTACTTCTCGCAAGTTTACGCCCTACGATGTCCTCAACAAGGAAAACAGCTATAATTTATATCGGCCGAAGCGAGGACGGATTTAACTGCTAACACTGACATATCTATCCAGATTCCCATTACCATTCGTAGTCGTATACAACGTTAATTTCGTCGTAATCATATTTATATTACACGGTGCGCGTGTTATATACTGTTAAACGTTTATAAAATATAATATAATAAGTTTTCTAATAATTTTTTTTGTGAAATGTACAGTTTTAACATGATATTTATTTTACACGTAAGTAATTTTTTTAAGAACAGATAATTTTGTTTTTTACTTCGATCAATAATAAAATAATGTAACAAAACTGAAGTGCTCATAGCCTTTATGTATACTTATTAACTTGTAGTTTTTATTAATACATAAATTTATTTAATAATAATGAACTCAAAGTATATATAACGATACAAAAATACGAGATTAGCAGATACGTGTTCAAATGCACCTCAATTACTGAAGAACATAACATGCACCAAAATAGTATCGATAACATTAATTAAAATTAATTAATTAAACTAACAAAATTTAATTATAAATTGTATTTACTGATTATTATTAAATACCTTTAATAATTACCTTTGGTAATATATATAATGGAATATTGATGTGATATAACAATAACAACCGATTAATTTATGTTATTCTTTAAAATAATGTTTTAAGTTTTTTTAAACAATATATAATAAGGTCCTCCAGACCGATTTCGGCCACGGCGGCCAATCTCAAGAGAGATTAGCCAACTGCGCAGGACATATTATAGTGCACAAGTGTGTGCGCAAACACAGGTGCACTCTCTTTTCCTTAGCTCTCATAATCCGATGGGACGGAAATCCGACACGACCGGAAAGAGTTCAGGCGCAGGACCAACGACTTACCGTACTTTCCGAGGCACGGGAGTGTACACACTCCACTTCCAACTTCCAGACTCCGGGCTGCTACTGAGAATTTTCTGACAGAAACCCCCAATAACTTTTTAGTGGCCCGACCTGGGAATTGAACCCAGGACCACCGGGTCTGCCGCCTTATATCTAGCCACTAGACCAACGAGGCAGTCAATATAGTTTTAAACAATAAACTCACCTACTTATACATATTTTAATCATTTTTCTTTTGATATACAATATATGTTGATATACAATAATGTAATAATCTACTTATATTAGTGTTGACATTTCATACTTTAGTCTAAATTCTAATTTATTGTTCCATCGACTACTACTTATTATATAATATGGAGGAAATAAAAAGTTTAAAAAAAATCATATAAATGAATCTTAAAAGGATTTACTCAATTTTTTATCGTCTACATAAATAAAACACCAAATATATGTAAATTCAATCCAATACATAGATATATCTGTTTGCAGATCATCTCAGACTTACGGGGGCAGAATAATATGTAATAACCCGCTGGACGGTTATCGTTCATATTACTTCGCCTAAGCGGCAGCGACTGATCTAAGCCACCGAGACCATGGGCAAGAAGAACTCGAAACTAAAGCAAGACACGATCGACAGGCTGACCAATGCAACATACTGTAAGTAGAAACATTTTTATTATTAGCCGTAATGAGAGAAGATACTTATTTATTTATTTCAACAGGCACCAACGTTGTATAAACTAAAAACATATTGTATAACACACTTAAAGGTTAACACAGCAATGTATAATCTTACAGAGGTTCTTTGTTACATTTACGTATTAAAATAAGATTACACTATGAAAAAAATAACAGCTGTTAAATAATAAAAACGATAACTATACGTTATAAACAAAACAGAATAACAAATTAGAATGAATGAGTAACGACCACGATGTGAGCACTAAAATAAAAATAGTTTTTTTTTTAAATTTTACTTTTAAATTACATTGTGGAGTTGTTGAAAATACTTATTGATACTTATAATATCTTATGGAAATGTTTTTATTAATCCAAGAATTTGTTTGTTCGTTATACTCAATACAATAGGAATGATAAACGAGTCGGATCGACCCAAATTCCTGAAGGATCATTAGTACAAACAGTAGTAATAAGCTTGCTGGCTTCTTGTATATGGAACAAAGACTCTCTTTATCTAACACTTATTGTTAGAGTGGGAACAAAATAGTTCTCCCTGTGGAAATTACGTTTGCGTAGCATTTGCCATCGCAGAATGGGGACTTGGCAAATTGCGCATTTGAACCGACAAGAGCCTCCTTTACGGCAAGTGGCATTATAAGTAGAAATCGATTCATCAATGGCCGGTTTTAGTGTTAGGTAACTAGGAATCGTTAAACAATCATATTAAATTTGGATTTCTGTGGAAAAAACTGCTAAAGAATTACCATAAGTTGTAAACATAAATTACAAATAAAACTCACAATCTCGAAATTCCATACGAAATTTGTTTAATTAACATAATATTATATAAATAAAAATTTTGCTTTTCCGAATCTTTAAAGTTAAAGGAAATTTCACCGTTTCGGCTTAAGTTAGTTAACTAGAAATTTCAGTCACGTCTGTCTGTGACACTCTAAGCCTTTCAATGACTGCAGCAAATGTTCCTAAATTCAATTTTGCGAAATATATAAATCTTATAGTGTGTACATAGGCAAGAATTGTTATTGACTTATGGGTGATACAAAAATTATCAACATCATAATACCACATGAATAAAACAAAAACAATCGAACATGATCAGGCGGTCTCTATCACTAAGTAGATAATTCAACTAACAAGCTTATGACAAATAGCAATATGCAAAAGTGATGCATAATATACATACAATAGTTTTCACAGCCAGAACAGATCTTGGTCAAAACTACTTTTAACCGACAAAATTGGTTAAAAGATTCTTTAGCTGAAGGCATAGGTTAGATTAGTCTGACTGTATGTCATTTCTTAGATGACGCGCTTGCGATATGAAACTAATGAGTCAAAAGCACTTTTGAGCGAGTTCCCAGTTAGAAATAATGATGACTTGGTATACATATCTGAATGTAACATATAGTATATGAATATTTAAGTTTATTTTCCATTCAAAACATCAATCTGAAAACCAATTCAAATGGTATAACCAAATAGACCAGCTTCAATAGTAATAACAGAAAAAATACAAAAAATTAAATTGCTCAATTGGGTATTTTTTATTAAAAGATTTGCTAGTACAATGACATCTGAATCCGGTGCCAAGCCCTCAAAGACTTTATAACTTTTTTACTCATTTACGTACTAGGTTAGAGCGCCACTCGAAAGCAAAAATTTTTGCATCGAACATGTATTTTTTTTTACTTAGTTGACAATTGTTTTCTTACAACTATAAAATCGAAAATATTCCTTTGGATTAATTTATTCTGTGTTATTTATTACTATTATTAATTATTTTTATTTATTATGATTATCCTGATATAAGAGGAAATTATTAAAAAATGGATAATCGGATTAAAGATTAGGAGAAATTAAGGATTAAAAATTTAATTATTTTTCTGTTCATTGGGCACAAAGTAAATATCTGAATTTTATAAAATGGTAGGAGATTTTTCTGGTTTGAAAATATTAATAATAGTGTCGGTCGTTGCATGGGCGAATTAATCTCCAACAAAGTAGCTCGTCTCCCCCGACACTGTGTAATTTATGATTTTGCTTTGTCTGGCAATTAATGTAACAGCGACAATACCGTGATTCATGAAATGCCTGAGCGTGCTGAACGCCAATAAAATGAATGGCACGCCTCCCACAGCCAACCTTCTCCGCGCCATCATTAAAAAAATGTTGAATTCCTCAGAATACGTTTTTGTACATATATTACTTACTATCTGCAGTTGCAGTTACAGCGTTTTTTTGTTTCGAAGGAAACTTTACCCACTTTAATATGACTATGACAAATACATAAAAATGTTAAAACGTGATATGTGACATTAATAATTTGTATCATTTAATAACACACGTATACATTTTTTTCGCGATGTAAGCGATGTTTACCGTCGCTTACATCGCCAATGCGCCACCAACCTTGGGAACTAAGATGTTATGTCTCTTGTGCCTGTAATTACACTGTCTCATTCACCCTTCGAACCGTAATACAACAATACCAAGTACTGCTGTTCTACGGTAGAATATCTGATGAGTGGGTGGTACCTACTCTGACGTGCTTGCACAAAGCCCTACCACCAAGTAAATATATAATAGCATTTACCGTTTTGTTTTGCTTTCGTACAGAAGAGCACTTCTGATTTTCAACGATAAATATAAATATATGGTTTAATTACAATAAACAAAAACTAATATTTCCTTAGAAGAGTTTCTGCGCAGCTTTATTATACTATTGTAGAATACAATAAATGTCAATCAAATAATATTGCAATATCCCAAAATTGTTTTTATCCAACTACCCTCGCCCTCTTCGCTGATAGACATTAAAACAGAACTTTATAACTTTTTTTATAAAAAAGCAACGATGTTTAATAAAAGTAAATTACTTGACTTTAAATTAAGTCTTATAATACTTTTTCATGAAACTAAATACGAAAATACGAAGCGCTTTTTTCGAAACTATTTTTTTATAGCGTTATTTATAAGTTACACCACAATTTGCTAATTGTTACATAAAATACTGATTGAATGCTGTAATTTAGATTTATATCTCAATTAATAGCGTTCATTTGGGAATGGCACTCTTCGTATTTTGATGTAATTGCGAGTTCGAAACTTAGCTTTATGGGCTAGTTTAGTAAAGAAGTTTGTCTGTCGGCGCCACTACGGCTACGTAACATAAGTAACGACGCGGTGACCTACAGAACCCTCACTTTGTAACATTGTTAACGTATTACACGAAGTATGTCGCTGAAAGTTTTTCAATGAATTTACAATAACATCTCCACCGAGTGTTGTCTCTGAACGTCTGTTGGACGACAATGTATTCTTATGAATTCGATCGCTTACGGTGTGACGTTGTTATCCTCAGAACAATACAATTGTATATTTAATACTTCAATAAACAATCCAGCTGGTTGGTATTAGATACAAGCGAGCCAATTTTAGTTTATAGAATGCTACGCGTTTTATTTTAGATTTAATGATACATTTAAATTTTATTAAATAGATTTATTATAAGCAAACTATGTTACAGTAATCCGGTAACATATTTATACAGTTTATTAGTACAACGTAAAAGTATCAACCGTATAAGAAAGATACCGTTTTTATAGCCAAATATAAATAGGATTTCCTAAAAACAGACAATCTGACGAAAGGGACACCTAATTGCTACGATAGCCTGAGTAACGTATATTAAGACTATTTTTTTTTTTAGATTCAAAACATACTTTACATCTCCTGACCTGAACCTCAATTAAATAAAACGCGCAGTTACACGATAAAAACTTCACGAATTAAATACTTTAAAAAAATCTTTAAAATTTATATGTATATTTACTAATGAACTTTGAGCATTAGAAAAATATATGAATGTATGTGTAAATTTAGGTCAACATCGCAATCGCTTCACAGAACACATATTAGCAAACGAATAAATAAAACCTGCATTGAAGCAATATTGTATAGTTTTGGCAGCGTTCGCTCCCTTGAAAATTCACTATTGCCAACATTCTGAAAACGTCTTTTCATTCTTCAATGGTTGTTTAAACTTAATGTGTTATATCTCTTTATTAAGTCAAATTCATATGTTACTTATATTAAGGCAATCCACTTTTCGAAATATCTCTCAACAGAAACAAAAGAAGAAAGATAATTTGGTATGTTTAGTTCGAGTTTTTCCAGATTTGGATATTTTTCAGTTTATTATTTAGTCGACTTCAAATTGAATATAATATTTTTGTTGTTGGTTTAATTTATTGAATATATTTTATTCCTGACGTAAACATTTATAAAAACGTATTTTTTTATTTTTGCAATCTTTAACTTAACTAAAACTATAAATGCGTAAGTGAGTTTGTTTTTTAAGCTTTAACGTCTTAACTTATCAACCGATCATCATGAAACTTTGCATGTACTTTGTCACAGGTCTGCCCCAGCCGCGCCTGCGAAGCTGCGGGTGGAAAGTAATAACATAATTGATTTGAAAATCATACAAAGTAGAGAAACAGACAGAGGTCGCATCTTGGATAACCCTTAGTTTTATAACCTCTTTGCTCGTCTATCCCAATGGTTATTTTTCTTTAATTCAAATTTATATTGTGCACATTTGCCTTTTTGTTATTAACCTTTTAAAAAAAAAAAAAAACCTGTCAGTTAGGTACGCAGCAGTTACTCCTTTTTTTGTCGCTGACCTATTTTACTCCTATAGTTATATCTATAGTTTCGCTAAAAGCGCGACACTTTAAAGAGCAGAATGCTATCGTGACTTTCAATAATAAATAAAAACACCATTATGGACGTAGTGACGAATCAAAATACGTGTCGTTGCCAAGTTTTCATTTGAAAGTTATTCTTATCTTTGCGCTCAGATAATAAAATGATAAACCTTACTTTAACTAATAATATAATATTAATAATTGCAATTACCCGCACAACACTCCGAAAATAGACTTATTGTATAAAGACTAGTAAAATTATAAAATTATTATATTATATTATCTAAGATAACGACAGATTGGGTATACCCCAGTTCCTTTCAAAAATAGACAATGGCACTGAAATAAATATGTCAAGCAACTTCTTCTTTCGTCAAAGACCAGCAAATCATGGGGCTTAATATTTTGTGCATACAATAAAACCACTTACTAATCCTAGAATCATGACAAATAATAGTAATATGAGGTCATTGAACACTAACATCTTTCTATTCTAAGATCTTTCAAAAAATATTTTTTTCTTTTTCATAAACTGCATCAAAGTTCAGGATTACTTTCGAATTAATATTTTTGATAAGTATGCAAACTTTTTAGATTAAAATAAATGAAAATGTCGAGACTGTCCATTAATCATTAAAAAAAAAAACAAAATTAATAAAAAGAACTGCAGTAAAAGATAAAATTGTAGCCGGGAAAATAATATTTATGCAAAGTCTCAAACTCGTGTGTTATTAGAGTTTGGAAAGTTTGGAATTAATTCTTTTTGGTATTTTTTTTTTTTACATTTGCGATTTAAATTCTTGTTACCTTGTTTGTGATAGTATTGATTATTAGTCTTTTAAACTCAACAAAAGTTTCGTAACCATTAATATGGATACTTCGCCAAACAAGCCGCTCAAATTGTGGCATTGGTGCGGAAAGGCAAACGACGAACGATTGTTAGAAATTTAAATTTAAACCAGTCTAATGGTTTCTAGAGTATACCGAAGGTTTGTAGAGACATGTTCTTACAAAAGGAGACCCAGTACCGGCAGAACTCGAGCAACCACCCGTCGTGACGACCGATTTATTGTTTCAACTTCTGGGGAATCTCCCCTTTTAGACCAGCAAATGGTCCAAAGCTGTCTGCAGCTCACAGACAAGCTCATTTAAGATTTGCGCGTGAACATCTTAATTGGACTGAAGAGCAATGGGCCTCCATATTGTTCACCGATGAGTGTAGGACTTGTTTAAATGGATCGGGCAAACGAAACTTGTGTTCATCGACAAGGTACGTCAAAACGGTAAAAGACGTGGTTTGATGGCAGACCGCTATATAGCAGAGGTTTTAGAAGCTCACGTGGTACCTTACATGGGATTAATAGGCGAAAACTTTACTGTAATAGAAGATAATTCCCGATCCCACGCCGCTGCACAAGTTCGACAATATTGCGAAGAGGTTGGGATACGTACCATAAATTGGCTAGCACGCAACCCGGATCTTAATCATATTGAGCATGTTGGGACAGTTTAAAAAAAGCTGTATATGCGAGAAATCCTGTGCCCACAACAGCGGCAGCACTAAGAACAATTTTTCAATAAACCAACCATAACCAATGTTTGTTACATTTATCGTTTTTGTTCAAAAACTTGAATTCCAGTATACAAACATACACTAAAGGATATGATACTACGCTGTTATGAAGTTAACGAACCCAACTGCAGGTTTCAATTTAAATTTGTATAAAAAGTTTGAATACTTGGCTAAAATGTTTATTTCAAAGGCGTCTTGAACATTGATGCAGTTTATGAGTTCGTCAGTGTATATACATATTTTTTAATTTAACACACACATTTTAGCACTACACATACATGGTGTTGAACTAAATTTATTAACTAAATACTCATTCATTTTTGTATATAAAATAATACAATCTTATATTTAATAAGGGTTAATATTTTTTATTACTAATTAATTTATAATGTAACTTACTAATAAAAAAAAAATAATAAAGTTATGTTGAAATGTCAAACTTGAAATGTAATAATCTACATTAAAGTCTGGACTTAAACTAAATTAAAGATTAATTGAAGGATAAAACGTGAACCCTTTGCTGCAGTGGTTTATATGGCATGAAGGGAGTAAAGATGTGCGCTCGATTTCGTGCTCCTGCCGCGGGGCATGTGTTCCTGAATGTTCCTTGATTTGAAAAGAATTCTCGATTGGCTTGTGACTCACGTGGTACCTATTAGTGCTCTGACGCTGTCTATTGAGATTTAATTTATTCTCTATGTTTATTAAATTCAATTGCACTAATTACATTGCACTATTATTACAATAATAATTATACGAACTTTACCAGATAACATTTTTAACTGCGCTTAATAATATAATATTTAATTAAACTTACCTTTTATTAAACATGAGAACTATAGGGTTTTCCATTAAGGGCGCTTGCTCGTGCAGAACTTCCATCGTAGCGTGTGCTGTGTGGCACGTAGCGCCGTCCTGTTGAAACCACATGTTGTTCAGATCCATATTCTCGATTTCAGACCAAAAGAAGTTGGTTATCATCGACCGGTATCGCTCACCATTGACGGTGACGGCCACACCATTATCGTTTTCGAAAAAATACGGACCAATCACGCCTCCGGCCCAAAATCCGCACCAAACAGTCACTTTCTGCGGGTGCATTGCCACTTGGTGAACCTCGTGTGGATTGGTCTCGTCCCAAATACGGCAATTTTGCTTGTTGACATAGCCATTCATCCAAAAATGCGCCTCGTCGCTGAAGATGATTTTTTTGCCAAAATCGGCGTCAACTTCCAACTGCTCTAATGCCCAGTCAGCGAACACACGGCGCTGTCTATGGTCATTAACCTTGAGCTCTTGGGTCAGCTGGATCTTGTACGGGTGCAGGCTCAAGTCACAACGCAAAATTCGCCAAGTTGTCGTCTGCGAAAGGCCGAGTTCCTGTGCGCGACGCGGAATTGACTGCCGCGGGTTTTCGAGGACACTGTCGCGCACAGCGGCGATATTCTCGGCAGATCTCGCGTTACGTTGACGCACGGGAACCGGCTGATTGTTAACTGACCCGGTTGACTCGAATTTGTCCACCAATCGACGGATAGTCGACTCGGCAGGACGATCATCGCGACCGTAAAACGGGCGAAGTGCGCGGAACGTTGCTCGAACTGAAGACCCATTTTCATAAAACAATTTTATGATTTGCACGTGCTGCTCGACACTGTAACCTGCCATGGTGGTTTGGGAGGACGGAATGAATATAACACACTGCATTTGACAGCTGTCACTCAAACAACATGGCCGCAATCAGCTGTCAAAGTTCAAGCGTCCCTATTGGAAAACCCCTTATTTACATTAAAGCTTCAAATATATACAAATATCATTGGCGTGGTTGGTTGATACTTTTCTATCGCACCGCATGTCGCGTGTTCAATTACCACCCAGGCCAGACATTTTTGTGCATGAACATGTCTGTTTTTGCCTGAACATGTCAGCTAGTTATTAAAATTAGCTTCTGTAAATCAGCAGCTGCAACATTTCTCCTTTGAATCGCAAAATTACCATCGTAATTGCTTACTGATAAAGACTTAATTAATGATCGTCAGTACGGGTTTCGACCAAAACGATCCATGAGTGATCTTCTAGCGTACGTAACACACCTCTGGGGTAAAGCTATCGACAAGCGTGAGGAATCGTTGACTGTCAGCATCGATATCTCCAAGGTTTTTGACAGAGTCTGGCACAGAAATCTTCTCTCCAAGCTGCCGGGATACGGTCTGCCAGCTCAGCTCTGCACCTGGATTGTCAGCTTCCTACACAAGCGTAGTCTTCGCGTTTTAGTTGATAGTTGCGCTTCACAATTCCATGAAGTGATTGTTGGGGTGCCCAGGTATCTGTGCTATGCCCCACACTCTTTATTTTGCATATCAATGATATGCTCTCTCTTGGGAACATACATTGCTATGCAGATGACAGAACATTGCACATGGGATACCACGGAGACACAGTAGCCGGGCGAGCGGTAACTGAGAATAGGCGGAGGGATATTGTTGTTGAACTCGATAGGACGTCAGGACTCATTGCCAAATGGGGCTCTGACAATCTTGTTGAGTTTAATGCCAAGAAAACACAGGTATGCGTTCTCACAACGAAAAAGTCACCATTTTCCCCTCTTCCTTCCCGCTGTGGCACTACGCTAGAGATACAAAGAAAAGTCGCCATACTGAGGATTGACGTTCGGTGCTAATTTCTTACTGGAGGCCTTGGATCGGTTGCAGCGACGTGCTGTTCGCATTATTGGCAACGTAAAGGTCACCAATGGCCTCGAACCTTTATAATGGCGCGGAGAGATAGCGGCGCTAAGCGCTATCTATCGACTCTATCACGGCGACTGGTCTGAGGGATTATTCTCTCTAATTCCTGCGTCCCCCTTCCTTCACAAGTATAAGCATGCTGGCTCAACATGTCACCGCCTAATTGTGAAATCAATTCTATCGCGCACAAAGAAATTTGGCAAATATTTTCGTTGTCACACCTCTAAAAAATGGATGTTTTTACCAGCACACGTCTTCCCCTCCACTTATAACCTGGGTTCCGTCAAACGAGGCGTGAAAATGCATCTTGCGGGCCGGCAAAGCGGGGGCAGCTAGTGCAGATCATTCTTCCCGGCTGTACTAGCCATCGTCGCGTTTTGACTCTACTACCACTTAGCATCAGGTGGAGTAGAGTCACTTTCCCTCCCGGGTAATATAAATAAAAAAACTTAAATTAAATTATTATTGAACTTCAAACTTCTGAACGAACGAAAATTGAACGATTGTGAATAGTTCCATTTATTTTTGATAGAAAAAACACTTGATCTTAAAATTACAAACACATTATAATTATTGTATACAAAAGTTTTTTAAAAAAATTTAAGCATTTTTTATATATTATAAACTATGACAACAATATTGGCTCGCGAAACCGGAAAAAGGAGTTAATTTTCTGCTCGCTCGTTAGAAATAAATCGTACTTAGCTAAAGTAAAGTCGGAAAGGCTACTTCGGAGTTTGTAACTTCAGAAAAGCGGGATAATCCCGATTCTCATCTCACTATAAAGTTTCTCTCAGTTATGAGATATAAGAACTATAAGTTATGAATTTTATTTATTTAGTATTTATAATGTTATTCATTTTAAGAAATATAACAATACAAAAAATACTAATAACTTAATTAAACTTTATGAAATAATTATTAATAATACAAAAAAATATTGTTATTTATACTTTTACTAGAGTTTCGCCGCGGTTTCACACGCATAGATTCGATTCCCGCGGGACTTTCCAAAAAAAATATGGTTTTTATTTTATTATACGAAACCTTAAAATAATAATTATCATCGCGTCTGATTACGAGAGTAACGGAATAAAGCGTACAGGTGTACAGGTGCTGGGAAGAATAGCTGGGAAGAATAGATCTGATGCGTAGTTAAGCTCTTTGAGAATTGCCACTGTGACCGAAATCGAACAGCACTGTATTAAATGAATATTTTATATACAAATAAATGAAAAACAACGATAACGATGATGAGAAAATATTTATCACATAAAGGAGAACGGCCGCCTTGTATGGAAATTTCGTACCGCTAATAAAAATTTCGTGCTGTGGGATATATTTTGTTTTAATTGGTAGTTAATATGATAGAAAAGCCTTTTTTAAATTCTTAGATTTTATATTGTTAAACCTACAATGCAGTTATAGCAACGTCATTTTAATTAAAGCACCTACGTACACACACAGCACAGTTTAAAGCGTTCTTTCGCGAAACTACTATCAAAAAATAAAATACGGAGACACAGATGATCAACTCAACATCAAAATGGCCAAATAATTCAATTCTTGCTCAGATGCAGTCACAAACCACAATCCAAAACAATAGCAAAAAACTGAACTGACAGATTTTCCTTACATGTCAATAAATAATTTCCAGATAAACAAAAAAAATATTCATCCCGAAAATCATTAATTATTATTATTTTACGCAAGAATTATGTATTATTAGGTATAATATATAAGTGTTTAATTATATTTTACAGTTAGTTTTATTTCTAAATAATTAATTATAATCATTTCGGTATTTGTGTTATCTTACATACGGCAACTTCTAAAAACAAAACTGCGTTTAGTTTATGCTTTTATTACTTTTATTTATTCAAATCTTTTTATTGATATTATTAATTAATTTAAAACTTTTAAAAATACTACACTTACATGAAAATAAATGGCTTAGTTGTCTTAATAAGTGGTACAAATTTTGTAACTAAACAACAACAAAAAATATGCGGTACGAAATCTACCATTCTCCTTTTCGAACTACAAGTTATTATTTTGAAATAGAAAATATTAAACTAATGTAATGAATACGAAAGTAACCCTGCCTGTATGTTACATCATCGCAACTAAGTGACTACAATTATTTTCCAGCAAAATTTTAATGTAACGTGAACGGAATCGTGAGTAACGACTAGCAGTTTTTTTTTATTAAAACGAATGTATCATCAATATATGTATGACGTCTTGGGTACAAAAGAGCCCGCCAGTCGCGTCTTACAAGGATTTTAGTATCTTACATTTAATATGAAGAACCATGGAGTCAATAAATCATCCTTCAGGAAAATATGCTGTCAAGAAAATAAAAATTGGCTCAATTAGACATTATACACTAATATGACATAAATAAATAGTGTAGCTATTTTATATTTGGTAATCTATTTTTAATATACCGTCGACTGCAATGCAGTGCAGATTTCCTTCAAACTAATAGAAAGATAAATAATATTACCCCTATTTCGCACAGGTCGAGTAAGGGACTAAATAATAATAATAATAATATCCTGGGACATTTTGTAAATTTACACTCAGTTTTCAATGTACCTGCATATTATCTATATATATATTTTTTTTATGTATGAGGGGGCAAACAAGCAAGAGGCTCACCTGATGGAAAGTGACTACCACCGCCCATGGACATTTGTAACATCTGAGGACTTGCAGGTGCGTTGCCGGCCATTGAGGAAAGAGTACGCTCTCTTCTTGAAGGTTTTTATGTCATATCGGTTCGGAAAAGTCGCCGGCGAAAGCTGGTTCCACTGAGTGATTGTGCGAGGCAGGAAATGCCTTAGGGAACGCGCTGTTGCGGATTTCCAGACTTCGAGGTGGTGAGGATGGAATTTTGAGTTCTGGCGCGATGTCCGGTGGTGAAATTCAGCAGCCGGGACTAAATCAAACAACTCCTCAGAACACTCCCCGTGATATATGCGATAGAGTATGCAGAGTGACCCAATATGTATTTCAGGGTTTTTGAAAATTTACCCCCCAAGCCATTGAAATAACGGTTGAACGTTTGTACAGCGAGGCCGTCATTTTTGAAGTAAGATAAATGAAATTCAATTTTAAGCTTTTGAGCAAAAATAAATACATACGTATTAAGTCAGTTTTGGAAATTCACAAACACACACACAACACTACACACACGCACCCAAAACAATAGTATAAAAAAATGGTCCGATCGACTTGAAATTTACTGTTTGTGTTTCTTATGCTGAATTGATTAACATTTTTTAATCAATTTATTCATAAGAAACACAAACTATCAAAACTTTTTAAATTCAACCCAAACTGGTGGGATTTTTGTAATTTTTGTTGTGAAGGGCTAGAATGTTTGTTTAGACATATTCGCTTAAAAATTTCATATACATACTTTGGGTGCAAATAATAAAACACAAAATACACAACGTCTCAAGATAAAAAGTACGTTTCTTTATACAAAACTTCGCTTCCAAAGTGAAGTATTGCTGATTGGACCGCTTAATAACTTGATCGTGGGTTAGCATCTTGACAAACCATGTTTTCAGTGAGCCAAAACAACATTCATATCATAAATACGAAAGGTCGTGCGAGTTTTGATTACTTCTTCAAGATTTATCACAGCTTAAATATAACATAATTATCATATTTTGGCCTTTTTATTATGTTTGATTATGTAGCGGGCAAAGCCGCGGTTGAACCGCTAGTATTGTATGAAAATTTGCCACACGTGTGTTTCCACCGAGCCGCATGAATGCAGCTTGATAGAATAAGATCTAAAACTCTCCTTCTCCTCAAAAGAAAGAGGAGGTTTAACGTCGTAGGATATTTACTTTATTCATATTTCATAAAAGTACTATAAACATTTTAAAATGCTACCACTAATTATTTCTTAAGTAATTGCACTAGCTCTAGTGTTCATACTCTTTCACAAATAGAAGCATTGCAGCTCTGAGTTATAATAAATAATGAATACAGTCTATGCACCCAGATGGGTCTATTTTAAGCTTTGCCCTTTCGTCAGGCCCTGACTAACACAACTTTTAAACAAAGTCTACAAATAATTAAATTAATATTATAATTTGTATAATTTATATAACTTTTAAATCATTTAGTTGCTTTTTATTTTTTTCTTTAAAAACCTTTTCCATGTTTCAATATCTTTTACTTTCAATCTACTCGTACTGATCGGTCAAACGGTATCAAACTCTATTAATCTCAAAAACATATACCAAAATTTAAACTAAAACAACATAACTGCATAAAGAAAAAATCTATAAGATGAAATGAAATAGAATTTTATAATTATAAAAATATATATAGAAGGCTTCAAGAAAAAACTTGCTAAGCTTTAGTTTTAAATGAATGAACTTCTTCAATTTGTACAAAAATGGTGATTAAGAATCACTCAAATCAAGATATTTTGTATATTCTATATCTACAAAATATCAATGAAAATATACCATGGTATGTTCTACCATTGGATTATACCAATAGATAAAAAAACGCAATGTAAGCTATATTTTATTGATTGATAACTACATAAAGCTCAAGAACATAGCATAATGTATGTCTTTCGTTTCATAGACAGTCGTAATGAACAAATGAACACAACTAGAACCATGAGCAAATTACATTTTCTACATTTTAACAACTATCTCTTCTTATACTGTAACAGGGCTGGATATACCACTTTCAGCATTGGAAGCAGACATTAACAAAAATTGGTTCGCTGTTTTTATTACAAACTAAAATAATTAAAAGGCTGTATGTACCGCAAAAAGCAACGGCTTGATACTTTAATAGGTTGAACCAAATCAATATTTATTTCAACCGACATGTTATATGAGAAAATAATTTAACAAAATACTCGGCAGCACCTCTTGATATTTGTGGGAACATATATTTTGTACTGTAGAGAGGGCACTCAAAAGGATATTACAAAACGTCGGCTTTAAAGCGGAAATTGCATATAATTTATCGGCATTATCGTAATTTGGTTTATGATTTTCTCATTTAGTTCCACTATGAACTATTACCAGCTTATCTATATTTATCTTATTCTGCGTATAATAAATCTTTGATTGATTTTTAAAATCAATAAAATAATAATAAGATTGCTAATTTGATTGATATGATATTAAGTAAGTTAGCTAGCTTTGTTACATTAAACATTTATTGGTCAGATATGAGCCGAACAGCAGCTAAATGACCGAGCCACTCGAGACAACCTTCGTAGAGTTTATCTGCGACATTTATTACGCCTACGTTATTAATTCGATATTTCTCTGTCACTCCACAAGCCTTACGATCCTATGGCTTTAACATCTGTGATGCTTTAAAGAAATATGAAAGCTATTTATAATAAAAAAAAAACTAAAACGACTTATTGTATAGAGTTCGTTTTAAATTTTTGAAACAACTTCTTGACTCCTTTTTATAGTCATAGTTTTATTTGATATATAACTTAAATTATACAAAAATAATGAGGCACCCATGAATACCCACCCTATAAATATAATATGATAATTAATTTATAGAATTAATTTCAACTAACGGTTTTACGATTCACGTCACAGATAGTATCTGTTGTGTAACAAAATAATTTAATTATTCACGTTAATTATTTAACCTAATGTAACGATGTTATTGTAATGACACTTTTGAATATAGAATAGACTTTTTGCGTGCAATGACAGTAAATAATAAGTGCATCTCGTTCCTAAAAAAACGAACAGCTTTTCGACGAAGTTTCAAATTTTAGTCAATATTGATTATTTGAAAATTAATAGATAAATTCGACAAAATTATTACTATTCTACTAAGATGAAAGTTTTTAAGGAAATTCAATTCTATACGAGTAAATAGGAAAAGTATAAGACTGAATTATTTTCGAAGTCATCAATGCGAACACGTTTTGTAAACACGTCGCTCGACATTGATGAAAACTCATGAACGGGAACTCAATGACGTACACCGCTTTTATATAAAAAGTAAGGAAACCTATTACTTTTCATGACTGTAATAAAAAGTCTTAACTGTTCATTTATGTAATTTTAATTGATACATAAATTGAAAAATTAAAAAGAAGTAAAGAAACAGCCACCCATCTGTCCCCCGCAATGTGTGTGTGTACAATAGCCTCGTCTCCAGGCAACCTTTTATTACCTTTATTATTACCTATATTATTTTTTGTATATTAGTCTTTGAGTTCGTGAGTATTATAATAAATAAAATAACTTAGCAAATGTATTGAATCTCATAAATTTTCCGATTCAATTAAACAAAAACACTTCTCAAAACCAAAGCGCTTAAATATTATCTGTCATGGTCATAGAACTACATCTAAAATTGCTGAGCTTTTATTCAGATTACGTAGATTACGTATTATAACCATAAAAATACAAATTTATATAAAATATAATAAAAGTTTAGAGCTTTTAAAAGTTGTATATTAAAATATACTGATAAATATACACAAATATATACGTCATTTATAATGACCGTATTTTAGGACGTTACAACTTACATATTCAATTCTTAGCAGTAACAAAATAATACTTAGCAGTAACAAAAAAGTATAAAATTTGTAATCACATTAACACTAAATATGCTATCTACATAAAAATACTTATTAAACCAGTTTGAAACGAAATTATTTCTATAAAAAAAAAACAAATTATAATTATTAGAATATCGATCGATATGATAATGACTGTTGAATAAGTCGGGAAAACAACATTCTGACTTCGAATTTTACTGGCACGCGCCGCGTAAACTTACAGAGTTACATGTATTACGATATATACGTTTTATGCGTTTTATGTAGACCCTTATTCTTCTCGTTCGAAGCTGGGACGAGTAGCTAATAGCTGATAAAATACACGGTATGTTATGTTTACCTGTAAATCCTTACATCATATCTAATCATCATTAGCTATCCTTATCACATTTATTTAACTCGTTAAAAACTGCATGAACAAGATTTGGCAGACGTTTATGGCAAGCCGCCAGTTTATAGCCAGCATCTTTGCAATGCTTTCACTGATGGGTTGGTATTATGCTACTGTCAAGGATATTGCCCAAATTGGTACACTATAATATCCCCAGTACTGGCTACTATTTGAACGTCGTTACCGCGGCCGATATTAGGTCCGGAGCATATTATTATTGCCACAGATATTAAGTACAAATCAGCAACGTTTTACTCTAATTTAATAGTTATAATTATATAAATATTTTTTATAACTCTTTTTATTAAACTTAGTCAAAATATTATCCGAAATGCTTACCAGTTACTTTCACGATACTGAAAAACTGTTTTTATAAAGAATAATTGAAATATAAAATTAATCATATTAAGTCGTCTCGTTAACTAAAGTAAATCGAAATGAGCAAAAGTAATACAAGCTTTGTCTCTTTCTCACTTTTTACGTGTTCACATGTGTCTGACAGTGACGAGGGTGTTTATAAATAATACGAGACTTACCTACATTAATAACGAACAAACTTAGTGGTGATGTTATACTGTCATTTTCTGCCGTGTGTCATTTCTCAACGGAGACATGGCAATATATACAATAGATCTCTCTATTGCCACACCCTCATAGTCTAATGAAAGGGTAATACTGCCCCAAGATCATGTGTTTCCAGTAATTCAATTAAATTATAAGCTGATTTATTTATAAAATGCAAGAAACAGATATAAAAAAAGGACTTATTATTAATACTGTAAAAATAACAATAGACATCATCAGATTAGTATTTATTTGATTACAAAACTAATTTTCTGATGTAGATGGGACAAAACTCTTGAAGTCTTACAAGGCGTGTACGTTTAACTTACCCTATCTAACTTTAAATGGCTTCAGAATATAATTTAAGGTTTGAAGGAAACAGATCGTCTCGAAACCACATAGCACCGTACGAAATAGGAAATATGGAAGAGCTCTGATTAAAATCGTGCTAAAATTTATTAGAAATTGAAAATGAAATTCTTACGAACGTAAATTTTTAAAAGTTTTTTGTAAACTTTAATATTTCAGATACGAAAGAAAATAGGATTAATTCGATGTATTGAAGAAATATTATGTGTGGTTATCCAAATACAAAAGGCAAGAAAAAGGTCGGTAATTTAAATTTATTTAATCCAATCTTAAAATATAACCAATTTCGAATTAATTCTTTTGAGAATGTATTTAAAACTATTTTCCAAACATTGGTTTAAGCTGTGCAATGAAAAAATAATAAGCTAAAGAGCGAGCATAATATAATTTGGTTGATAGTAAATTCGTTCCGAGGCAATATCGGTTGAGAGTACAGTCCATCGGAGAAATAAATAATAAAACCATAATGTCATCCATTTGTAAACGTTTTTATCCGTATCCCGATACAAACTGCATATATAAAATATTTATGTCCCGAGACTCCTAAAACAGGTAGCTGCCCTTTTTACTATTCAAACCATAAAATATTCGTACCTACGATTTTTGCTAGTCAAATAATTCTACAAATAATATTAATATTATGAAAACAAAAAAAAATCTATCTCTAGAGGATATTATTGAAGAAGAAATTCCACTTAAATTTAATATTAAAGGTTTGCTTTTTAATTATAATTCGATTAAAGTTGCTTTTATATTAAAAATAGTTTGCTTTAATAATAATTTATATTCATTAATATATGTGACAGTAAATTAGGTAAAGTAAGATACGTGACATATTGAATATTTGTAGATGTGGCACATCGAATACCAGATTAGACATTTGCCTTCTTAAAAAAAAAATAACTTAGCACTGCCTTACCAGTGTATTATAACTCATTTTATATATAAATTCTCCAAAATATTACGATACTAACTCCTGTTCCTTTGTAACGATACGAGAAATACATATTAATTAAAAAATAAGTAATCCCTATTAAGATTATTAGCTTTCATAAATAATAAAAGGGAGGTCGTCATTAAACGGTAAATCCCCTAATAATGATACGCTAATTTATAATAAGTAATCTAATAAATAAGCAATCAGTAGCCATTTTAACTTTTTAAATAATTATTTAATTAATAATGATATAAGCTTATTGTGATCGCAATAAGCTTCTATCTGAAGTTGTTTAACCTTTATTCATAATTAATTTGGTTGATGAGTGGTCGTCACGATATTCTTAAGATATAACAATGGCTTTACCTATTTTTTATATTCCTGGGTGTTTAGTTAGGAGAAATTACTGTTTAAATAAATACACACTAAGCTTATAAGACCGTAAGTCACTATATGTAAAAATTTTGAAATGTAAGGTTAAATAAAATTCAGAACTACTCTTGTATTTTCATTTCATTAATTTTTTTTATTTTTGTAACTATATTAATAAACGAATGCATTATTATGCCTATTAGCGAGTTACCAAAACAAAAACAATTATTTCATTTATTTATGTCTCTCTGTCTGTTTGTCTGGGCTAATCTTTAAAACGGATTAATATTACAAATTGGAATAACTGAATTATTATAAGAAGTATTTCAAGGTACCGTTTAGTCTTTATTTTATCTAAATCGTTTGAGTCTACCAAAGTTATATAAATTGTACCTTAGGTACGTATTTTTTTTTGTCATAACATATGTTGCGATTAGCACATATATGTGCTTAGTATGTATACAAATCATAATATTTATTTTATACCATAACTACAATTAAAACTGATGAGTGAAATTTCATAGTTTCTTTATACAAACACAATATTTCGATGTGTACCTATACATTGTCCACGTTTTCGAATAATGTCTGTATTTCCATATTATCGGGACGACACTTGGGACAAAGTAATTTATTGAAAGCAAAAGCAATTGACCGGACTATAACTTGATTAGTTTGGTGTTTATACCATATCTGTTTTGTATTCATTTATTTGTCTGACTTACTTGATACTGTATGAATATAATGTACTTTAAAAAGCCAATAATGAGCAGTCATGGCTCCAAACGAGTATGTATGTATTTAACATTGTAATATTGCACACTTATTTATACTTATTTGTTCTACGATGAATGGAAAATATCGATTTTAAAACAAAAAGCTTTACACTTGTCAAAAAACATACAAGAAACAGAAGGTCTTTTAGTTTATATTAATATTTTTGTAATAACAAAAAAATAACTGTTAATACATAAAACTCATATCAGAGAAAAGTCTCATTTTCTCGAAATCAACTGTTATGTCCTAAAATCTAAAAATAACGCCCTTTTTATTTAAGGCAGTATATCGTTCTAGTAAAATCAATAACATATATTTATCAACACGGCTTTTGCCTCTTCTGGTACGAGTTCATTTTCCCCAAAAATTCACGCCACCATTCCTCGTGTGCGTAACTTATAAACAAGAAGTAGAGACGCCTATCTGTCTATGAGAATAAATTGGTGATAAAAATTATCTCTCATATGAAAAGAGCGTGAGGGATTTATGGACATTAAAAATGTTTTGTAAGAAAGGAGAGGAGTGAGTGAGTCAATTATCAGTAAGAGATCACCTCGGCTCATGGACATCTGGCATTCTGGCATATGGTATTCTGGCATTATATGAAAATTAATAATTCTATACAAATAAAAGCGTGAAGTTTGTCGAGGCATTTGTTGACTTCCATGCAGGAAAAATAATAATTCGATTTTAAATAAAATTCATATTTTTCCTGCATGGAAATAGGTCATCTATTTAATTTAACTGGCGAAAAAGAAAAACTACTGAGTTTTTTGCGGATACTCCTCTGCGCGGTAGAATTTATATTTCAACCCTTAAATGAAAGTTAATTTCGTAAAACGACAACTTCAAAATTGTTCGTATTATAGGACCTACTTGAAAGAAGAATATATTAAATCAATATGAAAATTTTTTTATCTTACTAAGTTTAAGATGATATTTCGTTTAAAATATTTTCGATTACTGATATTGACAATTTACTTTATGCCAGCTTAATACCTGGCACGTATATCAATGCGATAACTAACTCGCGCCCCACCTACTGTACGAGTACTGTGATGGTGCTATGCCAGAAACTGTCACGCAATTGCCAACAAACTGTACAAAGTTTTAACTCGAATCGGACATAGTTTGTGACATAAAACGCGGACAAAATAAAAAAATCATTTTATTAATCATTCTAAATTTAAAATATAGGTACAAATTACTTATCGCAAAGACATTCAAAAATCAAATATTGTTTTGACAATTATTATTGTAATATCAAAGACTCGGTGTGGATCATGATCATCATATATATGTTAAACGAAATCATTACTTTTTTAAAATAAAATGTAAGATGTTTGTGTGTTACAAGTAATAAAATTTATAACGTTTTTATAAAATAGGCGAAAGAATACAATATTTTAAGATCAGTGTTTAACGTTTTTCGCGCGCCCGATTCCCAAGCGTGTCTTAATAAATAAACACGTCACGTAAAGACATAAAGCGTGCAGAAAAAAAAACTGAAAGTTGCAATTACTTTTATCTCGTTAAACTGAAATAAAATAAACATATCAAACTCGTAATCTCATTTCGGCAAACGATTTGTCAAGATTTAAAATTTTTACCTTTAATACAGACAATAAATTCAACATAAAAACTTTTAAACTTGCATTATAAATTATTAATGTATGTATGCTCACAATCATACGGTTAAACAAATAAATACGTATAAAAAAAACTTCCCTATGTCCAAAGAATGGAGATGATCCTGTGAATGGAACATGTGGTTCTAAGCCAAAGGCAAAGAGCTTAAGTCCAAACAAACACCATTCAGTTCTTTATAAATGTTTGAATTGCGTCTGTTACTTTCGTGCTAATTTGTATGTTAAGGAAATCTCAAGATGGTTCATGAAATGGAATAGATAAAAACTTAATGTGTCACATAAAATTCTACCACTTAGAGTCCATACAGCACTGGAGCGAGTTCGTGTATAAAGTACAAAATGTAATCACCTTGGAGCCGTAATAAAACATTTATACAAGTAACAATGTATTTATGCAATATATAATTACCGAACTAATTTACGAACCAAAAACTAAGAGAACTGTCTTAATTAAAGTCTCGTGCATTCACCATCAATTGTCATTTTCACGTTCCACAAAACTCGATACTGCCGAGTGCATTTCAGAAACACGTGCAATACAATATCCTACTAATTAAATTGTATTTCTGCTTTTATATGCGTTAATTTTACAGAGTTGTATTATTTTGAATAAACGCAACATTAAAATGAGGTTAAACACAAACATGGCACACAAAGATGGATAGCTCGACGTTTTTACAATATTAACACATAAAAAGTCATATTATCGCTACACTGTATCGAATTAATTCTCGAGGGTTTCTCTGTGATACCAATTTTATTTACATCCATATTGAAGATATCCAGCGATACAAATGATGTTTCGTAAGGTGTGACTCGTCAAGGTAGACGGTGTCAACCTTGACTAGCCTATACACAACTGGACTGAAAGTTTTATAAAAATTCTACAGCAATAATGAACTATACAAAAACAATACTCGCTTATTTTATTTAAACATTTACTTTTTACATGTATGTAATGCTTATAGTTTCGTGTATAGATAATGTACTTTTCATTATATGTGCAGGCGCTTAGGTAGCTTAGTCACAATTTTCGATGTCCCTTGTGCCGCTAATTACACTCACCCTTCAAGCCGGAACACAACAATACTGCTGTTTTGCGGTAGAATATCTGATGAGTGGGTGGTACCTACCTAGACTTGTTTCCGCGCGATACAAGTGTATGTACGTGTATGAAGTAATTATATTATTTTTGTATTAATATGATTTGAACTTCTTCTAAAATCTATTTATTAGGATAACATTTAATTAAATATTTTATACAGCGTTAACAGCTTAGAAAAAAAAGTATCAAAAAAGTTTGGGAAACTACAAAAATGTATATATATTTTTTCTATATATAGTATTTACTTAGCTGTTAAAGAAATAAAACAGAGCACAGAACATAGGTGGCACAAGATCCCAAGATACAGTAATAATGAATATATGAACGTTTGCTTTGTTGAATTTATGAGAATAGTAATCAAAATTTGGTAGCTCCTATCACCTAAATTTTGGCGCGGCATTTTCACATTAATATCAATTTCGTAGAGATTTAACAATAGAGTAGTTTACATCGACAATCCTGATATCTGCCTCGTTATAGACTTAGTAGTCGTAAACTACGACACATTGAAGGAACCAATATATTCAAATGTAAATTAAATATTTCCTCCAATACCTTAATATTTTATTTCACAATTGGCGTAAAAATATGGTATCATTGTAACAAAAAATATGTGTACGAATGTATTTTTTACTTTTGCATAAAAATATAGTATGCACAAATCGTTTATTTAAACTTTCGCTCTGATTAATCTTGAACAAATACTAACTAAAATAGAAATCCGCGCCGAAAAAACAATATCGCAAAATGTTATACGTGGTGCAACTAAAACTAAGATTTAAAAAAAAAACCTTACAGAAATAGCGTTCTTTTTCCTTTTTTAAAATACGGGATAGATTACTGTTTTGATATAATGTTTGGCAACTCTAAACACACTTTCAATATATATAGAACTTACCAACTTAAAGATTTTGTTCGGTAAATTTGGAACAGGACCTCTTTAATACCACTCATCAAAAATATTAAATTAATATCAAGTATTAATTGTTAAGTTTGCTTTTTACGTTATTTCATTTAATGTGCATTTATTTATAAAATTGCAATTATAATAAACTGATTACAAGGATCAGGCAACTGTAATGCTCCCGGATATACAATAACAATAACCTATTAATATTATATATTTATATATATTTTTAAAATAACAATTATTAACAGCGATGCAATATTCAAAATGTGAAATTAAATAGCGCCAGGGTACACATACATTTATAGAATTGTGTGTTTAAACAATCTCATTTTACAATTACAATACTCCGCTCCGCAAAAACTACATATAATTAAATTAAGCTTAATATAAATAAACAAAACATTTTGTTAGAAATTCATCTAAATGATTTTTAAAATAAATTATAAAATATATTTATTGTTTAATATAAAATATATTAATCCATAAATAATGATGAAAAACGGAGAATTTTATAGATATAAAGTATTAAGTATACAAGAAATATAAAATAGATTATTAACGATATTTCACGTAGTAGTAGTAGTAGTAGTAGTAGACAAAACTGTGTTCATGCCCAATATTATTTATACTACCGCGAAACATCTCTTATTGTGATAAGGTTGTAGGCACCCGAATTAAAAAAACTTTTGTAAGGCCTTAATACACGTTTTATGATATTTAAACAACCTCTTTCATACATTTTATTAACAAAAGTGTTCCAATACAAATTAGTTGACGCGATTCTTTTAACTTGATAAGCAGAACCCGCATTCCGTGCTTAACGATTGTTGAACAAACAGCCAATGGTTTAGCGGGAAACTAACCCAAAAGGCAATCAAGAAGCTACCGGCTCGCTTCAATTCACTCCGCCGTATTCACTCCACACATACATTTAGTCACTTGGAAGTGAATAGAAAATAGGAACGATTATCAAGTCCCTATTTAACATTCTTTTATATTTTGATATCTAGCCGTTAATTATTTAACAATTTATTGATTTACTTCAAATTATAACAGTGTACAGTACCGTCAAGTGTGGCAACATTACCATATTTTTTTACTTTTTTGCAATTTACTTCAACATGGAGCTTGTTGTTTAAGTTTTTATTGATGATTTTTTACAAATAGGTGTTTCTCTTTTAATTGAACCATTGAATTCTACTAAATCTCACATAGAAACGCTATAATAACCAAAAGTATGAGCGGGGTAAAATTGACACAATTTTGGCATCTTTACCTAGCCTACAGTTGGCATAGATTGTGTGCCCCAGAGAGCTAGCGACATAAATTTACCGATCGTCCTGGCGCTATAAAAGCGACGTACTTATTTTTGAAGCTGTTATGTTTGTTTAAGTAAGCACTGCCAATACATAGGTAAAGTTGACCCAAGAATTTAAAACTTTCATAGATACATGTAAATGTCGGCAGGGTTGTCAAAAAAATAATAAAACATTATTTATTTAAGTTTTACTTTTTGGAGTTTTACGATATCTGATCTAATCAAGCAAATTAGTTACCTAGGTACATATGTAGTTCTTTAACATCAAAATATTTCATAAATAAAAATCTATATATATTGTATTTAAAGTTACTGTTCTGGATGACTGAAATTCAGAATACTAATTTACTCGGTGGTAGAGCTTTGTGCAAGCTCGTCTGGGTAGGTATCACCCACTCATCAGATATTCTACCGCAAAACAGCAGTACTTTGTATTGTTGTGTTCCGGTTTGAAAGGTGAGTGAGCCAGTGTAATTACAGGCACAAGGGAGATAACATCTTGGTTCCCAGGGATGGTGGCGCATTGGCGATGTAAGCGATGGTTAACATTTCTAACAATGCCATTGTCTATAGGCGTTGGTGACCACTTTCCGTCAAGTGGCCCATATGCTCGTCCGCCTACATATACAATAAAAAAAAAAATACTACTCGTGCAAAATTTGAAAGCCCTAGTCACAGGTAAAGTTGCCATTCGTGCTAGTGCGGTAACTATACCTAAGCTCAAGCAACATTACCTTTCATAATAACTCAAAAAATGAGAGTTTAATAAGATTGAATCGTGTCGATACATACACCTCAATGACAATATATCAAATACTATTTAATATAAGTCACTTATCTACACTTTTGTTTTCTGTAAGAAATACCATTTCTATGCGACGACGCTGCGAACACAATTGACCATATGGGATGAAAAAGTACAATATTTTGACAATAAACATAGCTGCCAGCTTGAAACATTTTTGAAATTAGGTTTTATTATCTACATATGTTTAAAGATTAAATTAATCAGGCTTTTTATGCTTGAAAAGCATCATCAAGTCAAGCTTCTAAGGATGAATGACGAGATAAGGGAGAGTAAAAAGCTCGGCTTAAAATTTTATCTAAGGTATTCAATATTTTTTTAGAATGAATTTCACTGCAAAATACTCCAATTGGGTACAATAATAATTTATTGTATGACATTGTTCCCAAAAGTAGGTATAAGTCAGAATAACTATCAAAATATTTTCCTACTTATAACATGACAGAATATTAAAGAAGATATTATAAACCCATGCGTGCCTGAATATGCTTATATAAATAGACAAAGGCAAAACAGGTCACCTCTTTCACCTCTGTTTGTCAACCGTTTGGCTATTGATGTGTTTTCGGGTTCTTAACATGGAAATTCATATAATTATGTTTTTTTTGGTCGTATTTCGATCACTGGGCGCCTCAAGTTTGTACAATTGTATAGTATAGTATAGTTAGTATATTATAGTATAGTTTCAATACAATATACATATCATTTACTGTTGCGGAGGCTACAATGCAGAATTGTCTAAAAGACAGATATAACTACAAGTTAGACAGATATAATAAGTTATTAGTAGATAGTAATTATTGTACCCTTTCAGGAAGGCCATATCCAGCGCAAGTAACAAAACGACGTATATCATATTAGTGATTTATTTGTGAGCGACTTATTTGTTCCTCTTTCTTTATGTTATCAATATTAATAATATTATAAAGCTGAAGCGTGTTTGTTCGTTTGTTTGAACGCGCTAATCTCAGTAAGTCTGATTTACGAGGACCCACCACCCACGAGGACGGAGCTGTAACGTTAAACATGGGTGTAACTGCATAGCCGGAGCGGCTCTTATTACAAAAATATTTAATTTTCTCGTAAAATATGCAAAATCCTTTGAATTATCAATATCTAAATACTGAGCACAAATAAAATCTTTAATTCGTTGACTTTCTTCTATCAGGCTCGATACTTCTTTCGAAATGTCTTGTTTTACTGACTTTATAGTTTTGCTGAAAAGGCACCAAAACATACTGTCCCATAAGGCGCACTTCTAAACTCATATAATACTTCCCTTTGACATACAAACATGAATTTTCGACTTGAAGATAGGTTCTGTGTCGATACAATATTTACGGGAATTACTTTCAATGCATGTTTCGTACTCGCACTTGGCTGGTTTCTTATTACATTTAAATCATTTCTACGTCTTACAAACGAGTTTGATAAGATTCTAAGAAGAATTAAAATTTCACTTCGTTTTTTAACATGTTATAATAATACATTTAGTACGGTGCGTTTTGCATAAAAAACTTAATTTATAGGTATTTTCATGCGCTGATATAAATGATTTAAAAATTTAACATTTAGAAGTTCAAGGACTCTGATGTCAAACTGTCTGTGTGATGTCACATAACAGATACGTTTGCCTGTCTTTCATGAAACTACATGAACGATTTTACAAAATCTCGCCATCTTAATATATCCCGGATCAATAAAAAAATAACCCGTGATACATTTTACACGTCGGCGTCTAATTGAACAAATCCGTAAGATGTGTTGAATTACAAACACGTAACTTACATACTTGGTGATTGCAATTTCAACGATAGAAAAACTTCGTCTCCCCCAAAGATATTCATAGATTTTATTATTCGATTAGTGCGTGACATTTGGAAAAGACTTAAGGAAAATAATATAAACTTACTAACTTTCGATTTTATCTTAATCAGTTTTCAAGTCACGATGTTAATCGACATTTTTGTCACGAGTCGGTGCACGACTTCAACGTAAAAACGCTATTACATGAATTAGGTGAAAAGAAACCAACGCCCATTTAATGTCCTTTCGTGTCAATCCTATTGTCTGGCAAAAGGACTTTACGTTGGAAATGTTTCTATATAATATTCCGATACAGGTGTTTTAACGGATTCGTGGTTTCTTGTGTTACGATTGGTAAATATTATGCGTGTCTTTAGTTCTATTTATATTTCACGAATATCGGATAACAATAAATTCTTTATCTTTATATAATACATACCGTATTATACTATACATACATAATACTTTTTTTCATTATACTATACATAATACTTTTGTTTCATATACCTATATAAACAAAATCGGAGTAAATGTAATGATGTTTTGTTATGTTAGACTTTTATTTCGAAGTAAGATCATTTAACTGGTCGGCAAAAATGAGACCATAAAACAAACAAACCGAACCGGCAACTAGACGTGGACATGTTTGATTTTCTATCGTTAAGCGCTTAAAAGCACCTCATTGTTTTCCCCCGCAACCGCTCTCTAGAGACGTAAAATAACATTACGTTTTGGCGTTTATGTAACGACAACGATCTATGTAACTGTAACAGCACATTGCACATATTTATTACATGCTGTTAATACAATCGGATTACCCTTGGTTTATAAATATAAATATAAATTACAATATACATACATTTGTAGGAACAAACATTTATATGAAAAATCATATCATAACAAAAGTTTAATTATCGAACAATTTAAAAAAATATAGCCCTCACGGGGAGGTGCTGACGCCGAGTGGTGTAAAACATCGAAATCGAGATTTGTGGTATTGTATGATGGAAGAAATTTATAAGTTAAGAAAACTATTAAATAAATCTGTCGAGCCGTTTGGCGTGGTTGGTAGATACCTGCCTTTCGCGCCGCAGGTCGTGGGTTCGATTCCCACCCAGTACAGACATTTGTGTGCATGAACATGTCTGTTTGTCCAGAATCTGGGTGTCATTATCTATATAAGTATGTATTTATAAAATAAAACTAGTATATGTAGTATATCAGTTGTCTGGTTTCTATAGTACAAGCTCTGCTTAGTTTGAAATCAGACGGCCGTGTGTGAATAATATCCCATGATATTATTATTATTAAATGTTGAGTATAAGAAATAAACATATATTTAAAAAAAGTATAATAATAAATGGCAACGAAATACATAGTATGGCCGTCACGCACATACAAGAGAATAGAGAGCGGCGACGGAGAACCATAACGTCTTAGGAGACCTTGCAGTTGCAGTTTTCCGTCACGGCATACGAGTCGGTCATACGACGTGCCAGCGTACGTTTAAGGTAAAAATACGTTTGACGTTTCACATTTACAGCGTTACGACCTTTAGCTAGATGACCCATGAGTACGATAATAAATAAACACGAGAGTGTGAACTTTGACTAATTAATAATGTCAAATGAGAATATTCTAAAGTAACGATATTTACGATAATAAATATAATAATGTAACTATATATGTATGTGTATGATAGACTACTATTTCTAATACAAGCTTTACATCTGCAATGCTGCAATACATTAATTCTATATATGAATGCCAAGCGTAATAATACGAAATGTTTGTAAAATAGCGTATAGTTCCCGAATACAGGCAGATTGTTGCTTTAAGTAAACTTAAGTTTCAAATCGGATTTCAAAGTCAGATAGTACATACTCACAACCTGTGAAATAGAATTTGTATTGACTGCAAGTGAAGCTATTAAAGTCTTAGGTAACGCCAACAAAATGAACAAACTTAACAAGGGAAAACAGAGAAATTCTAACCACTCAGTAATACTATTGTAGATAATAAAGTTAGAGTTTCAACTGATGAACTGTTCAACTTTATAGTGTTGCCTAAATACAGTTTTAAATCATCTTACAAATGTACTTTATGAATCAATCACACCATAAGATTAGTATACATAGTCGGAGGCTTAGATTAATGCAGTAGTAAATTGCATAACTTTTTCATATATCAATAGCACGCAATATATCTTCTATTGGACATAGTATTTATATCGGATGCATTAATTCAGTGCCGGTGTACTCTTAGATTAATGCAGTAGTAAATTGCATAACTTTTTCATATATCAATAGCACGCAATATATCTTCTATTGGACATAGTATTTATATCGGATGCATTAATTCAGTGCCGGTGTACTCTCTTAATCCAATGTAACTGCAGAATTCAGACAAAGCCTTCAGATAGAGAAACAATTTCTTAACGCGCTTTCCGGGATACAATATTATAAAAACTAACTAATACTATATACTATTTAATTAGGTCGAAGATTATGTTACAAATGTATGTTATGCAAAAAGCTTTTTTATTTATACATTTTTATTAAACCCTAGAAGTTAAGCGTAGTATATTCTAAAACGCTTTAGTAAATATAAACTATGTCAGAACAAAACCAACCAATCGGTGAAGAATGTGAAATATAAAAATTATTTTGCTAACGGTTATTGAAATAAATGACGCTAAATATGTGTTTACATAGCTTAAAAAAAAGCGACCCAAAAATGTAAATTGTGTGATTAACTAACCAGTCCAACTAATTTATTATAATCTGTTACCGCATTATGTAAGCATTATATATCATTTACGTAACTGAGAATGTATTTCTTAATCCCAAATCATAAAAATGTTTATAACATATTTTGTTTATTAAAACGAATCTGTTTATATTAAATTTTAAAACATGAATATTTTCAATAAAAGTTCGGAGAAACCAGAATTTTTTGACATATTTTCTTACTAAAGGATGTTGTAATATATGACTGACAACGAGATAATATATTATACAGTTTATTGTCAGTTCACTAGCGTTCAATTGCCTTCTCGGATAAAATTCAATCTTCTCAGCGCTCAATCTTCAACACCATATTATATTATGTAACAGCTCTAAATGCAAAAAAGCCGCTTTTTATTCTTCTCAATTAAATTCATGTACCACAATCCTTCCTCTAAAATAATGTACACGAATAAATTTAAATAAAAAATAAACAATAAAACTACTTTATCATAAAAAAGACATCTACAGAACAAATTTTAATCTACTTATTATTATTATTATGCCTATCTGTGAGAGACGCATCATAATAATAAATAGATTTATTTTATTACACAAATAAAATTTATGGTAATAATTAATTGTAATAATTACTATCATAAATGTATATTAAAAACGGAGTGTTATTTTTTTCTTATAAATCACCTAAATTTATTATCCCAACTTTCGATTAAAATTATTAGAGGAATCTTCATTTGTTATACCCTTATTATGAAGTGATAACAGAATTAAAATTAGCTTTGTACGAACATATTTAATTTTATTAAAATATATAATATATAAAAATATCCACTTTTTGTTGTTTATTAAAATCTGCCTTTTTAAATTATGATGATGTATCCATTTATTTATACGATTTGATATGATCAAAAAAATTCAAAATAAACCGTGTAAATTGAAAAGTCGTATTAATAGGTATTAGATTTATTAAACCTAAAATATTATTGACTTGTGTTCATTAAGCCGTTCGTTAATTGGAACTACAATGCCAATCTTTCGAGAACGATCCGCTATGCGCCTCCCCACTCATTTGCTTTCAATAATTGATGCAACTCCCTGTGCCTTCAATATAATATTACTTGTAATATTCATACATCGATAATATTTATATCGATCAAGGCCTGGAAAGACTACTTTCGAATTTCTATAGACTGCCTTCAGTCTCGCCAAGACAACCTTTCACGGCCACTTTCAGTCATAACGCAACGATCTAAATTATCATTATGTCTAATTAGGCATTATAAAACAAACACGATTGCTTCATACATTTTTTTATTATTAAAAATAAAAAGCTATTTATAATACATAAACATAACAGTCGCAGTAAATACTTAAATTTGAACAACATTAACACTGTGCACTAATAACGAGTAAAGATGATAGGCGATCATGAGATAAAACAACGTTTTATTTAAGCTATGTGGTAGAACATTTATCTGCGAATGAACGCGGAAAGATGACTATATACAAAACGTTCAAACGCAGATGGACGAATAAGTTTTTATAATTAAAATATAGTTTTAATTATATTTTTTCGCTCAGCAATAAATACAGTGTCTGGTTGTTGTATCCTACCACCTGACGTAAACGTTATAGCTTAGTGAAGGGGTCCAGCAACGTGGCCAGGGGGACCGTATTGTGAGCTAGTTGCACCACCGCTGATGGATCCGCTTGCATCACCACCGCTAGCTCCAAAGTCATTGGCGATTTCAGCGCCACCATGACTACCAGCGCCAATTAGGGATGAGCTGTCGATACCAGAACCGCTGATATCAGCACTGCCAATTCCACCACTGATGAGAGAGCCTCCACCGAGAGAACCCCCTTCGAAAGAACCACCTCCGACAGAACCGCCGCTGATAGCACCACCACCAATAGCACCACCTCCAATACCAGAGGACTCCTTCTGAGTCTGGTATTTGATGAAGTATACTTCGGGTTTGGAAGGCTGAGTGGGAGCAAGTGTGGGAATAACGATATCAGGTTGTTCTTCGGGCTTCTTAACCAAAACGTATACAAGAGTTTTCTCTTCGTTTTGTTGTTGAACTGGAATGACAGGAGCAACAGGAGTGGGTGGAGTTGGAGCCTTGATAAAGATGATCTTGTAATGTTTCTGGGGAGGAGCAACAGGAGTGACGCGTGAAATTCTCTGCTCTTGAGGCTCTGGTGGAGGAACGTGAACGTAAATGTGCTTCTGTACGAGAGGGGCACCAGAGATTCCAGAGAATCCGGCATCACTAGCGAATCCACTACTTAATCCACCGCTGAGTCCACCGCTGAGTCCTCCGCTAAATCCACCACTCAGGCTGCTACTGGCGAACGAGGCTCCACCAGAAGAGTGACCACCGCTAAATGATAATCCACCAGAAGAGTGGCTACCTCCTAAGGAAAGCCCGCTTGAATGACTTCCGAGTCCTAGAGAAGGAGTGCCGTAACTGCTGGAAGGAGCCGAGTAGCTATATCCTACTGGAGGTTCAGGGCGGCCATAGGCCAACGCCACACAGGCGAGTACCTTTAAAAAGAGAAATATAATTTAAGCAATATATTAAATTATCAAAATTAGTCATTCTCAAAGTAAAATTAACATCAAAAGAACTAATTTATCTAATCGTTCAGAATAAGTTGAGAAGAATTATTATTATTATAACATTTTTGGTTGCTGTCCGTATAAAATTAAATTAACAATGTTATAGATTTTATCTAAACCGTCAAACGAATACATAAAACATAAGGAGTTGTTACATCACGTCGGTGCTTTTTAGTGAACCGAATTACGCAACGATCAATATTAGTAACAGACACAGAATTCATATTACCTACTACGAGTGATACATTGTGTTTTAAGTTGCAAGTGAAAGACTTGGTGAAATGAACATTGTACTGACACTGAATATAAACATGTTATATTAAGATATAACAAATTCATGTACGCCTTTCAATGCATTTTTTTTAAATGTAACAAATGTATTTGCTATATATTTTTTGATAAATACAATAATTATACTTTTTATAAATTTTCTTAATAGCTATATTTTTTATTTAAGCTACCTAGACTTGGACTTGATATATTTGTGGATGAAATAAATTATATGTTTGTTACAACGGCATGTTATCACATATGTGACGTATCTTTTTCACTAATTTGCATTAAGAGTGTCTTTTGTTCACTCCCTACAACACATTCACAAAGTGTTACCAAACTCAATTTAGCACTACAGTCCATCATCGTTAATTCACTGATCACTGCACTTAAAGCTCACATGATACCTGTTATGCATTTATGACTAAATAATAAAACAAATGAAAATATTTCAAATCGCATGTGCCAAATAGTATTATTAAGTAATATTTAAAAGAAGAAATATATGTTTTATATGATCACGCGAGCAAACTTACCACAAAAGCGCGCATATTGTGCGTGGCTGAAACGGCTCTGACTTAGGAGGACTTCGCTGCAACGGCTTAAATATCACTGGTAAGAACAACCCCACTTCTTTGGAGATGTTCCCGAGTGAGTGAGCTCGTGTTAACTGATGTCATTCGCCACGCCGACCCGCGCTTAAATACCAAACTGCTCATCTCGTCAGAATACTCCATCCCTACGAGCATTTCACTTGGTAACGTGCAACTATCGTCATTATTTAACAAGTATACGGTCCTTTCTTTTTGACGAGGTTCGTTTGTTGGCGCGCTCGCATTCGATACGGTGCCTTAGCGTCCACCACTCGCCTTCAAGCTGTGACTTGCTTGTAGTTGCTTATTAATACGGTTCATATTAGCTCGTACACCTTCACCGTATTATAACACTGATGAAATATCGTTATATTTTTTTCTGAAAGATGCTCTTTGGTTTTGGTAGCAGAGAATGTTCGTATTTTACCTTCTAATATGTCGAGCGGTAATAGGAGTAACGCAGCATTCACATGCTGTGCATTTGGCATAATTATATTATCTGTACTAATATATAAAGCTGAAGAGTTTGTTTGTTTGATCCGGCTAATGTCCGGAACTACTGGTTCGAATTTAAAAAATATTTTTGTGTTGTATAGTCCTTTTATCGAGGAAGGTTCTAGGCTGATTTTTGTTCATTATATTTTTATTAATTATACGCGGGTGAAACCTCGGGCACAGCTAGTTAATAATAAAGTACGTTGTTAATTGATAAACGAATGTATGATGTTCTATAAAAACGTGCAAATTTTTAGGCAATTCTTTACCATATGAATAATATTAGTATGAATTTTTCACAAAAAAAAATTAAATAGATGACATAGTATATAAATATAAATAATATTAACATCACATGGTTCGAGACTTTTTATTAATAAAAAAATAGGATGTGATGACTCAGTAGAGATGGTAAATTCAAAATTAAACATAAATTAGCTCAGAATGAATTAAAAAAAAAAAAAACAAATAATATCATTAAGTACCAAAACAACTCTATTTCAGATTTTAGGTTGATCCAATTTTAAGGCAAAATGCTATAAACTTTTACCAAAGTTTTTAAAATTTTGCATTGAGCAGACCTGTTCAAATGTTTCCTAAATTTTAATTTGATTTGTAAATACAAAATATGACTTTACTTAATTAATTAATTTATTTAACATACCAGATTCACAAGAAAAAAAGCTTAAAAAGACTTTATATCCCTTTTGAATTTTGTATAACTTTCATCATCATCAAACTTCAAAAGTAATACAAACTCAATTCTTTCTTTTTAAAAACATTATTATTTACTCTCAAACAATGGTAAAACAATGGTTTTATATAATGTTTCTCTATATATGTGAATGAAAACACAATTTTTTTTATAAATTTATGATTGATGAATATATTTAAATAAAAATAATAATAAATGATTCCGATTTTTAAAATATTTTACACGCTTCACCTCGAATAAAGGTCGGTAATCAGATATTCTGTTCCGAATGCATTGTTAATACGCGTTTATAGACAAATATATTGGAATGTGTGAAAAATAAAAGGTTTTATAAAAAAACATTCAGTGTTTCGTTTCACGCGACATCTGCACGATCTCCATCTGCCATAAATTTATTTCAAGGTATATTTTTTTCTATAACATTTTTACAAGTAAAATAAGACTGGTTGTTTTATTTAATGTTTTATTTAGGGTTTATACAAAATGTGGTTCATTCATTTTTGTACTTATTTTTCTCTCCATTCTTCGTCTACATGACTTACAGTCTCGGGGATTGCAAACATAACATATTTCTTCATACTACATTTAAATTAAATATTAAAAATCAAGGATACTGTAAAAGTACATTTGTGATGAAATAGATGAAAATATTCAAGTTAATAATACGATATTAATCGCAGAAAATAGTCGAAACTAAATTTTAAACTGAAATAAATCCTTTGCATTATTAAATCTAAAGTTCTATAATTATGAACCAAAAATAGGTGAATTAGATCAAATTAATTTTCACATCTAAGAAATAAATCAAGAATGGCTTGATATATTTTAAGTATGACTTTTGTCAAGCTTGGCATGTGCACTAACGCACAGTACATTTTTGCTGTACAAGCAACCACTAAGTACTTGAAAATCTTTGCGGCTCTCGAAGTACATTTTTTACGTACGTTCAAATGTTTTCTATCGTCAGACATTTACGACTTTAGTACATTTTTATTAAAACAAGTGAGTTTTTCATTTTCAACAAGAAAAGCTATAAAGATTAAGTTTGCGCGAGAAACCCAGTTTTCAAATAAAAATTGTTTACTAGTATGCTAGACATAGCATAAAATGGCTAAATTTAAATTATTTTTTTTATGTTATGGTACATACTAAAAGCACCTAAATCGTCTCTAATGTACAACACGAAAACCCTTTCAAGCGTCAACTTCTCAGCGCATTATAAAAATTTTGTATTATGATTAATAATAGAAGTTAGAAAATAAAAATTCTTATACTTCCTTCCTAAGTTGGCATAATAATTTCGCTACAACAAAGATAAAATTTTTATCTCTTTTATTAAAGCATTTTGATGCCAATTAAATAAATTATTTATTTCAAATAACGTGAGCTAATGTTACATTTGTAGCAAACTGAATAACTGCGGAGAATGTTTTGTGCTTCAGTTTATAGATGTAGTTTGATTTTTTTCTCTTATGAATGCAATTCATCGTTGTAATAATGTCTGATATTTATTCGTTTATTTCTATATTAATCATTAGTTTGAAACATATTTTGTGAAATGGTAATTTTATTTTTTGCTCAATAAAGATATTATTGAATTTTATAATTACGTTAATTTATGATATTGCTTAATTTCAATACATTTTCGTACGAACACGAAAGTTATCTTCTGAAGCTGACGAAAAATAATCAATATAAGAATACCTGAATATTTAATATTCATAATGCTTTATTACATAACAATAATTAAATATTTTTCACTCACTAGTAAATTAATTGCTTTAAATAAACCTAAATTACAAAGCTATGAAAAACAGTATATAAAAGAACACGATATCAACAAATATATTTTTCAATCTCAAACTATCTATATCTGTATTTCTTTAAAAAAATATTAAACGATGAATTAAAGTTATAAATGTTCGAGATACGTCGGGCAGTTTAACTCTCCTAAATTGTAATGTTTCATATTAATTAGATTTCGTCGTAACAAAATTTAAAAATAAATCTTCGTAAAAATATTACTTTTAATATAATTTCATTAGCATCATATTTCAATATAAAATATTTCTTAATTTATTTCACCTGTTATGCTTTATATTTTCTGCCAATTCTAAGCTTTAAGCAGTTTCGGAATGTTGGCTTGTACTAACCACTCAGAATTTAATTTCAATGTTTCAGTTTATGCATGAGTGAGCCAGTAATTACAAGCACAAGAGATATGTTACTATACTGGTTAAAATTAATTACATAAATGAATGAAAGAATGCTATATAAATTTTGTGTCTATGAGCGAAGATGAACACTTACTACAAGGCTATTTGCTCGTCTGCCTATCTACAAAAAATAAATTAAAAAATATATAACCAACAAAGTCACTATGTAAATAAATCTTATCGATTATAACTTACTATTAATTGCGACATAGATTTGCAATTTTGTAAAAAATGGTCTTATACAAAATTTATGGTTTCTTCCGACGATCCCTACACATGATTAAATACTTGCTATGTTACACAGACAACGCGTTTCTTTTTTTTAACAATAATTATTTTATTAATCAGTGGTAACATAAAGGTCAATATAACGTGATGTTGGCATAGTACGTAACTATTAACATCGAGTGAGTTATTAAATATTCGAACTTCAAGCAAACGATGACACACCTATTAGTGGCATCAACGAGGTCGAAACGTGATTTGTTTATTTAATAATAAGAAATGTAAACATTTTACTATAAAATCAATCAAATTATAACCTTGCGCATTGTTTAGTACTAACATAAAAACTCTGTTATTTGAAAGATAACTAACTAACTACAAATATCAGAGAATTATTTATTTAATAATAATATAACACACATTCTAAACTAAAATAATGAAGCTGAAAAGCTTATTTATTTTTTAGTTTCCACGCGCTAAACTATAAAACTACCTGACGGATTGGAAAATTCATTGATAACCCATTTTTTGTGAAAAGGTTATTTAACATTACGCTACGGCTCACAGAGTAAAGCAAGAACGCCTAACGCGGGTGAAACCGCTCAGAGCGGCTGGTGTCTTTATACAGCATATATAATATTATATATATAAGCTATAGCTTATAAGTATCCGACAGTGAAATATTTATTTTCTGAAAAGCTAACGATTTACTACTAGTGGCTATTTACTATTAAGACCTTGTCTTTTAATGAATACCAAAACAGCAAAGCTTTTATCGTTAAAGTTGTCATATTCAATTATTAGTCAAGTTTTTAATAAAACAAATGGATTTTAACTAAAGCCCGTTGATGTATTTCCAAGTAGACATTACTGAATTTTTCATGCATTCAATTTAACCTATGTCTAAAATAATCTCAAATAATCTAATCTGTTTTTACCCTTATTCATGTTCATTCGCATTCATTAAGCCAACCATGAGAGTTCTTACCACTTATTCTCCCTCGGGCATAACTAGCAAAGCCTCGTGGTATAATCGCAAATAATTTTCTCTATCATAAGACTAGTTCTCTAACATTTATAAGTAGTTATGTGTATGTTATGAGCCGAGGTGGTCCGGTAAAGTTAGAGCACCTGAATTTTAACCGAAGACCTCAAACACGGAAAGCCCTGTAATTTGCATGACCTTAATTTGTCTGTGTAATTAATATACATTCTGAGGACATGTGTTCTGTACGTATATGACAATCTGCCACATACGTACCCCGCAATCCACTTTGAAGCAGCGTGATGGAATAAGCTCCTAACCTTCTCTTTAAATATCTTAATTCGTAACTTAATTTAATTTTATTATTGAGAGATGTGTGATTGCATCAAAGAAAAACTTTGGATCACCTTTCAAAATTACGCCGTATTTAAAAAAAATAGAAATAAAGACAATTTGCTAATTCAGCATCGCACGATAAGAATACCATTCTTTTGTTTGGAGACTTATTAATTCACTTTGACTTGAACTACGGTAGAAAATACGAGATTCACCAACATAAGAATTTAAATTTCGTTCCATCTTGAAGATATTGGAAAAACCATTTGCAATTCTATCGCATAAAAGTTCATTTTAATCTAATTATACTGGTTTTGTGGTGGTATGTAAGAATTTGGATTTTTTATTGTTTATTCATCTCCGAGATGAAGGCAATAGCTGTAATCTTGGTGCCCAAAAAAAATATCATATTTTTTATTTAATAATAAAATAATATTTAAGATCCTAGCTTTGTACCGCCAAAGTCAAGAACGGTACATTCACGCCCTGATATTCTTTTAAAATAAAGATACGTGTTTTATAATACAGCAGCAATAATCTTTGTGCAAGTCTGGGTAGGTGCAACCCTCTCATCAGATATTTTACCGCCAAACATCAATACTTTATACAGTTGTGTTCCGGTTTGACCAATGAGTTGGTGGTACATTGGCGATGTAAGGAATCATTAATATTATTTACAGCGTCAACTTAGTGGTCAACTAAGCATTAGGTGGAACATTTATTATGCATATTGCAGCAAAACCATCCACGCCGCTTATTTTTTATTTCATAGTATTTTATTTTTATTTTAGAAAACAATTAATTATCATATTATTTATAAAATAAATAAAATTATAGGGCTTAGAATGAATTAATGAAATTATAAACATAAAATAACAACAGAATTATCTATTTTAAGAAAAATAATGGTATGATTATTATTATATAAATAATTATTATTTGATTAAAACTCGTACGGACAAGAATAATTCTAAAAAAAAACTTCATGGTCGAATTTAGTGCAACGTTTGAAAACTAAAAGTTATTGACAATCGCAGTTTTACTAAATTGGACAAGACTTAATAATTTCTTATAAAAAAAATATTTAAAATAGTCTAGAAGTTATGCAATCTTTCAATGGCCTTCATGGCATTCTCATATTATGTTCCTTCAACCCAGACATTAATATAAATACACATTGATCACTCAAATAACTCATACTTTCACATATTTAAAGATAAATGTCGATCGAAACAGTTATCGGCTCGACAAATGATGGTTGCATAGTGGAGTATGTTTTATAATACTATTCACATCCGTAATACGATAAAATTATCAGCCACGACACACGTTATGTAATTTCAATATCAAATCAAAACATTTTTTTTTTATTGAGTAGGTTGGCGGACGAGCGTATGGCCCACCTGATGGTAAGTGGTCACCAACGCCCATAGACAATGGCATTGTAAGAAATGTTAACCATCGCTTACATCGCCAATGTGCCACCAACCTTGGGAACTAAGATGTTATTGTGCCTTTAATTACACTGGCTCACTCATCCTTCAAACCGGAACACAACAATACTGCTGTTTTGCGGTAGAATACCTGATGAGTGGGTGGTACCTTCCCAGACGAGCTTGCACAAAGCCCTACCACCTAGTAAAATACTTATCCCATTATAATACTTTCATATAAAATTTAAATATAATTAACAGTAAATATCTAAAGCGTAAGTTCCTAACTTCGTACCTATTAATTCCCTCAACTCTGCCTGAGGCTTAACATAAATATGGCAATAATTTAATCCAGACCAAATATTCAGCCACCGCAAGCATTTTATCACCAGCTATGTTACGTTTTTCGATTTACTAAAAACCGTTTTCAGAGATATATTATAGATTAAGGAGTAGAAAGAAATATTTTAGTTTATTTTAATAAAAATAAACATTTCTGCTAGTAAAGAAATTCAGATAAACTCATCGTAACATCGCCTAAGCGATACAGACACAAATATTAGACTCCAATATCTATAATAAAATCTATTCCTAAAGTATCCTATAATAGATCCGCATTATATTATTCACTTCAAACACGTCCAATTATAATACACATTTTTCTGAAGATTTAACGGTATAAATTTATCATTTATATTTTGTTTCTTTTTTAAATTGATTTTAAGTTTGTTTTTCTTAGTAACAAAATTATTTAAACATATCACGTTATTTAATTATTGACGAGCAGTAGTAGTCTAGTAATTAATGGTATTGACTTTAATTCGAGAGTGGACTGAGCTCGAACGTTTCTGTCGAACCTCTGATATAAAAGAAAATATTTACGTCTTAAGTGGAAAGATGTTTTCTAACACCAAAAAGCTTTAATGTAAGAAAACATCGAGAGGAAACCAGTTTATACCTAACCAATTATTTTGCAGTATTCTATTTTTCTATTAAAGATCCAATATTTCCGTGTCTCGGAAGGTCCTGCGTCTAAACTCTCACCGAACATGATGGATTGCCATTTCATTGGATTAAGAAAGCGATGTGCTGCGCAGTTCACAATTTGAAGTTTTGAATGGTCACCGTGACCGTAATTGGTCTTTCTGAACGTTTACTTGGAGTGAGCCAGTAAAACTACAGACACAAAGGACATAACATCTTAATTCCCAATGTTGGTGGCGCATTGCCGAGGAATGGTTAACATTTCTTACAGGGCCGATTCCTACAGACAATGGTAACCACTTACGATCGGTTAGCCCAGATACCTGTCCGCCTACCTTTTTCATAAAAAGCATTACCATCATCACGTATTTGTGTCGTTTCTTCTTTCGACAAATCAATAATGACAGAAACAGATAAATCAGTATTTAACTAAGCAGTCGCCAAGCAACGTGTATAAGTTTGGCTGTAAATCGTTAAATTGTCATATATATAAATGAATATCACAAATATGCAAACGTCCGAAAATTAACTAAAATTAGTGAAAGAGTTTTGTAAAGTCATCTTTTTATTAGTTTAAATAATAAGGATTTCATCGTAGTTATCGAATAGAAAGGAGTTAAACAAGCGATTGAACTCTTCAACTTTAGTTTTCACGATTCAGCTTAAAGCTTCGAAGGGATTACAATTCCTTAAGGAGTCTCGCCATTTATCTAATGGGTGAAATTCCTTGAACTACCTTTATTACATTTATTCTACTTGATGATTTTCTATATTCGTTATTTATTATTTAATTATAATCATCTAAAAGGTATATTAAAAATATCTTAATTTATAAGTGACTAGAGACCCGCCCCGGCTTCGCCCGGGTAGCAGAGTAAATATTCCTAAAAAACAATCTGTCGTAGTATTGTATCAGATGCTAGCCACAGTGAGCGACAGCGGGGTAGCGGAGGCGCGTGGGCGGTTGCATCACGCATTAGTATGATCGGAGTGCGCAATAGTTTTAATTTTACGATAACTCCTAAGATATTAATTTAAATTGGGTGGTGTAAAGAGCAATTATAATATACATGAAATGCTTAAAGTAAATAACGTGTTTACTTTGATAAGGATTAATATCATATCCGTTTTTATAGCTTTCCAATTATCACATTACGTAACCATTTATTTAAATATTAAAGTGTGTATAGTTTGCTATCTTTAAAAGATAGAAATATGCCATCACGGACTTTTCTGTAGATCTATGAAAGGGGAACAATTTCACCATACATTATTTTGTTATATTTCAAAGGTATTTTACAGCGTTTTCGATGAAAGCTTCCAGTCGGCTCGTTTTTTTCCGTTTTCTTCATCAATTATCGTCATATTTCAACAAATTTACAGAAAACATTAATGAATTCGATGAAAACCGTGTGAAAATCCGTTCAGTAATTTTTTAGATTATCGCGTTCATACAGACAGACAGGCGCCGCGGGGGATTTTGTTTTATAATATATAGTGATTTAAATTAACAATATCGTTTAACATGATTGATATTTTTATTATTATTTAACATATATAATTTTTGTTAAACTAGATATAACTAGCGAAGAATAATATGAATTCTTAGATATACGATAAAACTTAAGCCATCTATTTTAAATATATTATTACGTTTTCTTATTACGTAATTAATTAATATTACAATAATTTTGTATTAAATAAACATTTGTTTAAAAATTATGAGAAATTTATTAATAGACTTTCAAGTCCATTGTAAATGTCAAAGTTATTCTTCTCATATTAAAATAGATATATATTTTTTTATAATTGTTTTTTAATAATGAACTAAGCAGATTCTCAATGGCGGTAAGTGGTAGTGGTAATGATGGTAAGTGGTCACAACCGCCCATTGACGTTGGCATTGTACGAGTTATTAACTATCCAACCAGATTCGAAACCTAAAAATTAAAATAATTTGTTTGTGAAAAGTTGCGTTTTTTCAGGAAAGACATTTGTAAAGGAACACCTCATCTTAATACAAAATCATCTTTATAGCTAAATCATTAGAGCAGTTTCCGAAAAAAATTGAGATATACATATTTATACGAGAATTTCTCATTTAATATTAAAATATGTACACTTATGTCATGCAATATTATATTACAATATTCTTTGAAGACTTTATACTATTAAACTGATGTGTTTATTCAAAAATAAACTTAGTTTATTAAGATAACCTTTTTAATAGCTTTAAGCCCTTCTATTATTTGTTCATCGATATTTCGTGTTATATAAAATTGATTAACTCATAAACATAAAAAAACGACGTCAGCTGCTGGTGACTGTCAGCTGCTTGTTACCGCAACTAGTAATATGTCATTGAAAAATATTTCATGTAATTCGATAGGCTCTAATGATTTGTGCCATTACTGAAGCGTCTTTCACCTTGAACTATTCCGAATCAGGGTCATTCAATATTCGATATTTTTTAATAATATTTTCAAAATATATTACATACAAACTAATACCTACTAGCGAATTACAAAGTTGTTATACATTCGTTTTGTTTTTCAGACCCTTAATGCTAATTCTATATCAATTTTCGTGAGTACAAAACAAAGTATTTATTAGATATTAATCGTTGTATATATATTTTTTAAAATTACATAAGTTATCGCCCATCTTTAATAATATTGCGACATATTTTATTACTATGCGCCTCGATTATAAATTAAAAAATTTCTAAAATTATTTCGATACTCATATAACAATGCGTTTTGTTTTATTTAATAATTCGCTGAGTGAAAAAACATAACTCCATCGATGTTATACTTATAACTCCATTAAAATAATAACAATAAACTAAATTATATCAGTATTGCAGTCTTACAATACTTTAACTTTTTGTAATGCAGAGGTTAATTGCTCAACAGAGATAAAACCGTCTCAGATAAACCTTGGTTCGACCTTTCTAAAACATTCTCTGGCTTGCGCTAATGGCTGGATTATGCCTTTGTTTGAATTTCATTTTTTACATGTTGCATTCTTGTCTCTTACGTCACACAGATAATCACATTATTTCTTCTATCCGTCTTAATATTGGCCATTTGAATGTTCAAAAATCATATATTTCTACTACATTAAAATATTTCTCGTGTTTTCAACTTAATAATATTCAATTATTTAAAACCACCTATCACCGTCTATAGATATAAAATAACGGCCTCACTTATAAACGTTCTGTGATTATTGATTTGACATTCAAGAGAAGACACAGCATTGTATAACTTCACCTTCTAAATTTCTACTATATGAGTCAAAATATACAATATTTATCTAACAATAAAGATTATTTAGTAATTATTATAAAGCTACTTATGCCATAGATATAAAAAATATGAATGAAACAATTTCAGTTCAAGAAATAAAACGTCTGAGTAATTGCCCTCGTTTTTCCGCAAAAATAAAGCTTTAAATGTCATCTGATAGTCAACGTTAGATTTTTCTTCAATACAAATGTCAAACTCAATAGCACTCCGCGTCATTTGCTTTATTCCGAAACTAGAGGAAAAATATTGTCAATAACCCGTGAACATTTTTTATTTGCTCTTGAGTGTCGTGTACAGCTACTGGCAATTAGTTCGTTCTTCATTAAAATAGATCTTAATATATATAAGTAACAATATTCATTCTTTTCGATTTGATTTTTACTGTCTTGGCTTGTCTTGTCTTTTTGGGTGTTTTGGCCTTATTTTGATTTATAATATATTCAGTACAAATTTTTTTTTGCTGTTCTTAAAGTAATATGCAAAAAATAAAACATATTAAAGTTATTTGATATAAAATATTATATTCGTTACAATGAAAACATTAAATAAGAATAATTCCTTAAGCGTTAAAATGTGAAGTCAGCTTTGCATTTATGTATCATATCATCCAGACTCGTGCAGCGCAATAACCAACAAGATGTTGTTGTAAATATATGAGAAAAAAGTTTAATTTATCTAGCTTGCATTTTCAGCTTGTTATAAAACCAACTATTTTGTTCTTGTGAATATTTTATTACAGGGTAACTAATGTTAATTTTTTTTCTATTTGCCCGTAATTTTTCTATACTATTGTGTTTCCCCAATTCTCAATTTCTCAATTTCTCAATTCTCCCAATAAACAGTTGCAATTACATATTGGTGATATTCATGGCATATGTCAGATATAATACAAGTAAAGTAACTTTAGATTTTTTTTTTTTATAATTCTGGCACTATGGAAATATCAGTTCAAGTCCCATGCTCAGCATTGGCAATGAAGGTCAATGACAAGTAGTGGTGACCGCTTACCATCACATGACCTATTGCGTACTAACAATCTCAGAAAAAATCGTCTCAAATATTCTATCGGTGCAGTAATTTCCTTTCCAATATGATGAAACATTTTGACACTCGGTGAAGATCACGCGTTAATTTCTACATATAGAACCAACCGGATTTTATTTTTATTCTAAGCTTAAATTAAAATAAAATAAATGTTTATAACAATTAAACGAATTAAAGTTTTGTATTCATTTTACATGTCCGGAAAATCGATACTAAATTAAATCTATCAACTCTTCGACTCACAACGTCACATACACAAAATTAATATTATTATGATATATATTCTTGTAGAAAAGTACAAAAAATATTTTTCTCTGTAAATTACCGAGATAGAGATAATTGTATGTACGTGGATGAAATCCGTTTTTGTTATTACCAAAGTTCGTTTCATACTTCGTGACCTTTTTATGGTCGCTTACAGCGCCATTTTGCTTAATTACCGTAACATATGACTAGTATTCAGAACTATGTGTGTTACGTTTCAAATGTTAACTTTGTTTTAATCACCGGATTAATATGTTAAAATTGGAAAAAGTAAATTAAATGATATCATAAGATTCTCTATTTTAAACGGAGTGAGTTTAAGGAAAAATAAATTTAAAAACGAACGAATTTATTTATTTAATAAAATTTATTTTTTATTTATTTGCACGTTGTAGTGAAGCTTTTTGTCCGCCTGGGTAACACGCACACTTTAATAATAATCCTAACGCAAAACAGTGACAATTTATGAAGTGTTCCGCTTTGAACGGTGATTAAGGCAGTGTAATAGAGGTTCAAGTGACGTAGCCTAGATCATTTCGTTGGTGGCGTATTGAAGGTATGTTTATTACAATAGTAATGTTTCTTGCCCTGCCAATCTCTAAGCAGTGGTGGCACCTTCCGTTCAGCCTTCCGTTTTTAAACATTTTCTTTTTTAAATCTACTATTTCTTTATGACTCATCCTTTAAATTATCAAATGGTTCTTCTCTATTTATTTCTAACAAAAAAGATTATTTTCTAACGAGTAAGTATTTTCGATCATACATACAAATTACATATTTAGTACGATGTAATGTATATATAACGACCAACGAGATTCTTTCAAAACAGCGTGCAGTAGTCAGTGCCGTGATTCGCATCGTAATTTTAATGTAATAAGATTAGGTAAACGGACTGCTTAGGAATTTAATATACACTGTATTCAAGCGGACTTAACACAAATAAATTAATTTAACGCCCAAATAATTCAATCTTTTAGTTTTTATTTTATTTATTATAATCATAAATAAGCGAATGGACACTGCTAAAAGTATTAGTATTCTGAATTTTTACACTACCAGTTTTAATGATTCTTATGAAATTTAAAATTAATGTCTTACTTCTATATTTAACACTATATTTAACTAATTATATAGTTTACTGCAATACCAAAAGCAATACCAAAGACCACTAAAGGGGTCTTAAAAATATATCGTGTTAATCTCAACTGAGTGAGTATAAGCTAGCGAGGTTATTTCATTAGATCGATCGATCGATCGCTATTATTAACAAAATCTTTATTAAAGATTAAGTTGCATGATATAATTATAATATACTGCATTAATGTCGCAGACTTATATAAAAGTCAATATCTAAAATATTTTAAGCGTTATTTTGATAACGGAATGATTGTTAACGATAACATATTTTAAAAAAATTAGGGAAAAGAAAAACATCTCTGAATTTATTTAATCGTAAGTACATTTTTATAATAATAACAAAACATATTTTATTATTTATTTATATATAACTTTTATCACACTCATTAAATTATATAAGTCAAATAAAATGCAAAAAAAACTTGTTATAATATAAGATTACAATATAAAAATTAATCACAATAAAATATTGTGGAACCTTGGTGGATTATATTCATTCACTGACCGTGGGTTAGCGTGTTACGCAAAGCAAAGAATACGGGTTTGAATGACGTACTCTTCGGGTGAACGGCAGTGCCTTAACTAGAATTGCCGATCTAGGCCAAAAAATGACCGCATGTGGCAAATCCACTTTCGCTCTCTTCGGAAACGACCACACACTAACCCTATTCAGAGTTTTGACCATACTGCGCCCATGACTTAATTTAAACGTAAAACTTATAATTATTTAAAGGTACCATATTTATTTCAAATCAATACTTTTTTTATTTTATCCGCATTCCGAACAAAAAAGGTCATATTTCACTTTCATTTAAGCATTAAGCTTACTTAATTCCGAACGCGAATTATCTGAATTGAAATTTATTCGCAGTAGTAGCAGTAGTAGCAGTTAATATTATTCACACAATCTGAAAAACAACAAATAATTTTCTCGAAAATACTTTATTTATGTAAGTTATACATACCTTCAAACGCAAGACTTCATTTGGCAAAGTTCCAATATGTCATAGTCATGACAAAATCAATCATTATTCTTCGCTCGAAATTAATTTGCATCAGAATGTTATTTCCGACTTTCAAGTTGGAGAATTCGACCATTTGCACATACTTCGAAATAAGGTTTGTTATCGTCGCATTTATTTCATATTTGTCGCGTTTATATTTGTGCAGAAAATATGTAGATATATATTAAAGCAGTTAACCATTAAATAATAATGAATGAAATATTAATTTTATAAAAGTCTTGGTATATTTTTATCTAGATTAAAAGTCGTAAAACGTCGTTTGTTTTTTCTCGTGGCGTATTAGATATGCAAACGTCAAACATAACATCTAATATTCTGGCAAGGACGTGACCACTTGAACTCCCCCAAAACTAAAAGGAGCATACAAGAAGATAAACTGCGAAGGATACTGAATAATGTATTGAATGCGGGATCGCCCACGCAAGTGAAACTGGCCATTATTCTGGCCCCACAGGATCGCGTCATACCATTTTATACGGTTGATTTCACAAGAAAAGCTTATGGACAGTATACAAATCATCAAATACCAACCAAGATTTTAGTTCTGAATGGTTTCCGTTATACTGCTTTATGGAGGCATCAAATCCTATCGTATATCTAGAAACAGGACATTGAGTTATTTAGTAATAATAATAAATAAAATAAGAAAAGCATAAATACTATATTTATGCTCTTCTTATAGAATGTTATGTTGAAATTAATTACAGACACAAAGTACATAACATCTTAGTCCCCAGTTGGAGGCACATTGGCGATGTGAGCGATGGTTCACATTTCATACACTGTCAAAGGGCTTTGGTGACCACTTACCATCAGGTGGCCCATATGCTCTTCCGCCTAACTATCCTATAAAAAAAAATAAAAAAACTACATATTTCGTCTAAATTATTTTGAATAAATTTAATAACGAGAAAGAATCCTTGACTATTTGAAAAAAATAAATGACACCTTTAACAAATGAAAAAAACAAATCACGTTCCAATTCCGTTATTCTTGTTACTTGTATGTAGTCTTTATATATTTTATTATTCGTATTTATATATTAAAGTTTTCGAAAAATACTTTCGTTAATTATAATTTAGAATTAAAAAAAATCATATTATTAAAATAAATCTTAAACCTAAAACGAATTCAGATTAATGTAAAATGTTCTACAATATACTATTTCGCGGGTATTTACTCAAGGCGGTCACCTGTGAAGATACAATCACTCGACTGCCGTACCTTGATCACTTGCATATCATCAATTTATTCGCAACTTTATGCTCTTGTGCAAGAATTGTTAGATGATATATCGACCTTAGCTATAATTATAATATATCGTCTTATATTTTAAGTGTAGATAATATACATTTAAAAAAACATACATATATTACAATTTAGAAAAAAGGTATCAGTTTTTTTTTTTATAAATCAATCATAATGAAAGAATAAGAATTTTATAAGTATAATATAAAATAATGAACAAGTAATTAAGTAACCTCGGCGTATGAGTTCTACTAAATGAATCAGATTTTTTTCGTAATAGAGCTTAAATTCTCAAGATTTTATCAAAAAATATAAATCACGCGCTGTAAACAATTTCCTTTTGTAATAGAATTATATGTAAGATAACATTATCATTCTCAACATATAACTATAAATCATTTCGGAAGGTATAAAAACAATAGCATGTGTTACAAATTTAATATAATTATGCATGTATAATCTCATATTACCAAACACAATCATAAAAAAATAGACAATTTGTATTTAACAGTTGTATGTCCAAAAACTTGTTATATATGAAAAAAAAACAAATGAATAACTAAATTAAGAAGCTAGCATACATCTATAAAGATATAACATTCCTTTCACTTACAACATACAAATAAGCGCATCTAACCTAACGATTGCCTCCACATACCGCTTATATTGTAAGAACAGAATATTTAAATATTGCGACTGGACCAATAAACCTATTTATCAATTTTATGATAAAATAATTCCTAATCGTTTTAAGAACATTATTTCGTAAAAAAATAGAGATAAAAATAGAAGCATACCTATATGATGTAGAACGCTTAACAACTGGTAATCGTGTTAGTAAGTGACTCATTTGTTGCCGGTTCTGCAATTTTCTTAAGCAATTTTAATGCGCATTAATAGTTTCTAACGGCTAACATGTTAAACGCTACTTAATGTATGTCTTAACTAAATGTCCATAATAAACGACATTTATTTTCATAACATACATAGAAAAAAATTAATGAAATATTAAATCTTACGTATAAACAAAAAATAATGTTTGTTTTTATACAAATTCTACGCGTTCAATGTGTTTAAGATGAAAGTTTGAATAGGTTTTGTTGGCTAGTACGGGCGGTTTTCTGTCAAAGTACTATTAAGCGTACGAAACATGGCACGCGAGTCGCATCAGATATATATATATTTTTTATATATGACATGAACTAGCTATTTAAATATTAAATCGGCAATCGCAATTAATTTAATAAACACATATACATTTCATTATACGCGTTGCTCATAATAATATATACAAATAGATTTACTTACATTGGTCGAATTTATAAAAAGAAATTGCAAATACGTAATACATTTCAATTACATTCACTGACTCATTGTTGTTATCAGAGCGGCAATAATGTTATTCCCCAGTATTATATTGTACCATTGCTTCTTTCACTACCTGAGTATTTGCAAGAGAATCTACTTTAGTAAGTAATGGCTCTGTTCCATATAATTTGGCATGGCATCAGATTCGTTTATTCAATACATGCTAGTTTGTTTAAAACACATCTTACTTCTTTATATAAATTTTGATATAGATATTATATGTATTTACGCATTTGACCATTTTTTTTTTTAAAGATTCGTCACGATGTATTAATAAAACTTCTATTGATTATAACACTATCACACTATTTCAAATTTTTATTGTAGTTTGGACCGAATGGTTAAGACTCATGTCAAAATAAATATTCATAGTTCAGATAAAAAATCACTTCAAAAACTTATTAACTGACATAAAGGTATTAACTGAAAGATCGCAATCTCTTTGTGCAGAAGGACACTTCAATATTTTTTTGTCGCTTTCTTAACAGTCATTATTATCTGTGGAGCAGTAGACAGAGCAAATAGATTTAATTAAAAATGACTAACTAGCTCACAAAATTTATACAAAGAGTACTTTTTTTCAACGATTACGCATACCTTTAAAGGATACCTACCTAATGATGAGAATTTAGCCGTACTATACTAATATGTCATTTTATTATTACCTAGTTTTCGCCCACGGCTTCGTCAGTATTTTGAGTAGGAGAGTATGTGTTACATATAAAATAGTAAGCCTTATGTCCTTCCTTAGGATTCAAGCTTGGTTCATACTTATCAGCTTCGGTTCAATTGTTCAGTCTTGAAAGCGTAGCATACAGACACACAGAGTTACTTTAGAATTACACAAGTATAGGTATTATGTCATGCTCTATAAACTTATAGCATAAAGTTTATCGTAAGCCGATCGAAAGATCCAAAAATATAATTCGAACTTTTTCAAATAAAACTGCAAACCGTTGTCATAAATATAAGAAGGCAGAGAATGGAGTTCATTGGTCGATTTGATAATGAAAAACGTGGAGTAACTTTTATTTTATTTTTTATTTTATCAAATCACAGGTATTTGCTTTTTCTTCTTTTGTCTTTTTACTACAAGTATTACAGGACTATTTGAAGACAGCTGCTGTAAATCAGTGTTTAATCGTTTTCAAATGGTTTGACAATTTACTAAACGAATCTGCATTTGGTAAATATTTAAACTACTTCGATTTGTTGTGTATAGTTATCGCGCATTTTATTAATAGATACCTTTATGTCATGAGTTAGTAATTAATATAATCAATAAAGAGATAAATATTATATATATATATATATATATATATATAAAATAAACTCTTGCTCTAATGATATTTAGAGACTGAAAGAAATTCTAAAAAAAAAGTTTATATAATACTCAATATTGTAATGATTACAGTTATAGTATGACTGCCATGCTGGTCATAAGTTGCCAATAAATAGTTATTGTGCTTTTCTGTCAGAAAAATTCTCAGTAGCAGCCCGGAGTCTGGAAGATGGAAGTGTGTACACTCCGGTGCCTCGGAAAGCACGTTAAGCTGTTGGTCCTGCGCTTGAACTCTTTCCGGTCGTTTTGAATTGCCGTCCCATCGGATAATGAGAGATAGGGAAGAGAGTGTGCACCTGTTTTTGCAGACACACTTGTGCACTATAACATCTCCTACGCAGTTGGCTAATCTCTCTTGAAAATCGATCTGGAGGACATTATTATTGCTATTATAGCATGACTCCATAATAAGCAAATGAATGAATTAAAAATAAAAACATATTAAAGAAATAAGAGTTACATTATATTGGTACTTATGCTGCATTTCTAAAATAAACTTTGACAGCGCTTAATTAAGAGCTTGCTATTCTTTTTTTACTTTATAGGTGAGAAAAGGATAAGTATAATTTTGTCACCACCATCGAATTTATTTTAGCTGTTAAACATTTTGTAACGATATATTTCGAAACAATTGATTTGATTCAATATCTTTACAATTTACCTATTAGGCTCACCTTTCTGAGACCTGTTGTAATCGTACATTCACTCGATCACCAAGTTCCCGTCTATAACGTTCATTTTAGTATTTATTTTTTAATATAATACCAGCTAGCTGCTGCGACTCAGCGTGATTTATATTTTTTATTTTAATTGTATTTTAAATAAATATACAATAAATCGATATAGGACATTACATTTCTTTCCCTATATTCGTCAAATAACTATATTCTGACATATTAATGTGGGCCCAATACCATTTGATCCGACTACGCCAAAGCCAAAAGGAAGGCTATGATTTGACAATCTATGTATTCTATACTAAACTACCTTTCATAATTTGGCACCTTTTGAAGCGTCTTGTTTGTCCATTGAATGTAGTTTATGTGTCGTCACACTAAATTTAGATAAATAGATAGACGAAACCGTTACCAAAAAAATATTTTTGAAATGTACCATCTTTTACATACGTAAACAGAATGGCAAACAAAAGCATAGTATTAAAACTAGTGAAAATAAAACAAATACTTTTTCTTATTTAAGTTGTGAGCGAGTTAAGTATCTTAAAATATACGTAACTTTACGACGCAATGTAAATTTTCTTTGTTAAATTTTTTAAGTGATATGTAATGAAATCGGTTACAGAACAATATACATACATTATTTATATTTTACGGAAAATATGAGAATACTATGTCGTACAAATTCTTTAAAATTTATGCGCAATAGAATTTAACACAATACAACTGCTTAAGAATGTGTTTCTTGCAAAATAAATTAACATACATTTTGTGACAAAATAAGGCTTATACACCAGTCCATACATTGATAAAGTATTTAGTCTCTCGATAAAGAAAGTGATATGAAGCTTAGCTATGATAACACTCTGTAAATACCTCACCGCTGGACATCTCTTGGGGAAGGTTCGGAGCATTAACCACCACGCTGCTCCAGTGAGGTTTGATGAATATAGATGCGGTTTGGTGGCAGATTCTGATCCAATACATGCTGGTATCCTGGCGATGTTTTCCTTCAAGATTGCAACTTCGTTTTTATATAATGTAACATATTACGCACCTAACAACAGTACACATATCTAGCTGATATCTGTTAAACCTTAAACAGCACCGAGCACAAACCTAATTTCATGTTCTCTGTCAGTATTTGAAGTTGCAGCTACTAGAATATCTACTCACGATAGATTTGAATTGCTATTACTTGTGTTTATTACTAACGACACTCAATAACTAAATAATTAACTGATCGAGTTAATTGTCAGAGCTTTATAACAACAATATAATTTCAATATAAATATGTATATTATCAACACGTAACATTTTCAATATAAAATTGAACAAAAAATTGATACCACTATTCCTTAATAATAACTATTCTTAAAATATTATTAATATCAATGGAAGCTACAAGTATAATATTATACTTTTATAAATATTAAACTATCTGTCCCAGCTTCTCACGGGTAGAATTACTGTCTACGTAGAACGTTTATTTTTTTAGTTTGAAGAACAAACGTACAAAGATTTCTTGATTTTTTTCTGAGCCTGATCTGAGCTGTACACAGAACAAAATACCAAAGATTCGTCACAATCTGATGAATAATTTAGGAACGCATAGAGTACACACATTCATTGAAAGATAATTGAATTCACATAAAGCTTTTTAAGCGGATTTGGTCCAATTTTACTGTAAAAAGAAATATTACTGCTAAATAAAGATATATTTTTTTTCAAATACAATATTAAATAATAAAAACAAATATTATAAACATTTTATTACTATTAAATACTTATCCCCCTCTTACTATCGAACGCTTATACCTAGTCTTATTACATTCTAAATTCTATACACAGTGTAAAAATAACTTGATTTGAACCATGGTTAGTCGATGTGCACTTATAACGAATCTACTAAATTTCTCTTAGTAAAATGGTAATAACTAAAATGTTATAATTAATAATGCTAATAACGATTTCATTGGATAAAAAGATGGGCCGACTGCGTTGGATATATTATATAAAAAAGTTGTTTGCAAACTGCAAACCCAACAGCACTCTTATAATTATCCGATGGAACATCCGACGCCATCAGAGAAAGTTCAAGTGTAAGATCAGCAACTGTCAATTATTGTACAGGATATATGTCTTATTGACGAGGCTCGGGAGTATAAACTACTCCGGCTGTTACGAAGAATTCCTTAATAGAAAAGCACAACAGCAACAGAAAACCCAGGGCATCGCGATCTGCAGTCTTATAGCTATTAGATCAACGAGGCAGATGGTACAAGTAAAAATACATAATATACGATTATATATGGATAAAGACAAACGCTTAATTAATAGCGAAGCCATATCTCAACGGTAATGTTATCTAAGCAATCACAAGCGCTATTAACAATTGTCTGGGTAGTAACAGACGCGCGACGCTGGTTCTTATCTCCTTAAGGTGCATACAAACTAGAGCATTAACGTTCCGTTCTAGCGGATGGTACAATACAAGTAAAAGCTGACTACAAAGAAGTGTTATACATAATGAAATTTCCTTCGAGCATTGAAACTTTTGTTTGATTAAATTCTAATGTTTCGTGGATATTCGCATATATTATCTTGTGTTTCAACCGCGCCTTAACATGTCTAGTCAGTACGTTATACGTATATAGTTAAAATATAAGTTTCGCTTCATTTTTGTTTCTTTGCTATTTCTTTGTGATATCGAAATAGCAAGTTACATCTATCTTGTCAAGGAGCCATCCTTTTTTAATATCAAATAAATACACTTGACCATAATCGCAACTAATGGTAGAAGCTTGCGATTCTGGATGAAACTTTACCTGATAATAACTGTACACTCTGGTTGTATTGGTTATCTTATTAATATTAACACAACACAAACGCTGGGAAACTATTTCTAGTCTTGGCTGTTGACATAAAATATGAGAAAGAACTTTGTGCAAAAAATAATGAAATTAATGATGCATATTTTGTACAACTTTAAACAAATTATTGAAGTTACCTAATTTTTTTGCCCTTTTACTAGTTATTATGATAATGTTTGCAACTTTTGCAATTCTTCAAAAGGCTAATTACAGTTACACAACATTGATATAATTTTTGATAAAAAGTTCAGTGATTACATTAAATGTTGTCGCTAACAAATCTTGACAGGACAAAAGCCGCCAATATTAAAATTTGCTATGACGAAATTTAAAACTTCAATAACAGCAACACAATTTCGACTATCATGCACAACATTCGCCTAAACTAAGAAAATAAAACTGCTCAATCAAGCAATCATCCATGTGTTACAAGTAAATAGTGTAAATTGTGTTAACTTTTTAATTTAATTGCTAAATGTTTATAATGTTTTTATTTTTTCAAATTATTATCCTTAAACAAGATACCCGTGGTTTACAGATAAATTAAATTTGTGACTTTAAACTCTGCCAATTAATAATAAATGTACCTAATTCATTAACAAGGGACCCGCTGTCGCTTAAGGTTATAAAACAATTTTCAATTATGAAAAGTGTTTACATACAGTAAACAAACACTACATATATTAATTGTTTTCGAATGGTGAATTAATTACTGAATATTTACAAACAAAAAAAAAATCAATAAAATATCAAGACTGTTGTATCCTAAATATAATATTATAAATGTGAAAGGGCATATTTGTTACGCTTTCACTTCTTAACTACTCAATCGGTGATCATCAAATTTTGCAGAAATTCGATATTGTCACGGATTTTGGTAATCTAAAGGAAGCATCTCATGTTCACATACCAAGAAACAGAAACAATCATTCGAATAGACACTAATACTTTATGATACAATTATAAAATATAAATAAGCAAAAGTTTGTTAAATTATAATAGAAACTTGGCAAGCAACTTTAGGAAATAGAATACTTTCAACTGTCTCAAAACTTATTAGACGACATGTCAAAATAAAAATTGCCTATATTTTTAATGATTGAATAAAAACACATGCAACCTCATTGGTCTAGCTAGGCAAGCTTATAAGACTGTATATAATATGTAAATATGCAAAGTCGTGGGCAAAAACGGAATCGTTCCATTAAATTTCTATGATTATTCTCAATTCTCACGGATTAACGAAGTTGACAGAGAGACCCCGTACACCGGAAATCACGTAAAGCCAATGGGCTCGCGCCTGATCTCTCTCCCGTCTTGTCGGATTTGAGGTCCTATTGGATTGCGAGAGTGCACTTAAACAATAATTATAGCCACTCTTGTCCTTTGTTATAATATCTTCTGCTCAGTTTTAAATGGCCGCCGTGGTCAGATTCGTTTAGGATAAAATCATGGTCATCTTATAAAATACATTTATTACCCGACTATACATACAGTATATAATTTTGTGGGACAAGTTAATATTTGGTCGCAGATCCAGATGTCCGGACTTCTGAGTTCAATTATATACACAAACACAAAAAATCCACGTTCAAAAAACAAACCAAGAATTCCGACCGCTTTTTAAATCCGCTTACACGTAAAAACAATTCAATTATTGTATTTTTCTCAGTTTAATTTAGAAATACTACTATAATATCACAGAATAAACTTTATACATTTCGAATTAGTACTAGGTAAAATATTTTCAATAGTTATATATTTATATTCGGCATATTAACTTTTAATAAATTAAATATTGTCCTGAAACGATAACATGGCTCGTGTTTTCTATTAAAAATAGGACCCTTACGCGTTGAATACTAAGAGGGACTCTTATATATTTCATATCCCTTTTAGTTAATTTTATCCCTCCGACGATTTACGGTTCGGGTATTTGTTTCATACCTTTTTTGTAACGGTTTTTATTTTTACAGTAAATCATAATCATTATATAAATATTACGATACAAAAATAAACAATAATTATAGCCATTACTATTAACACCTGCCTACACGATTTCAATATTTAAAAAATATATATTTTTATAATATATAAATTGCAAAATATCCATGCCATATGCCAATATGCGGTGCCAATTATTGAATATTATATTTACAATTTAACCATATGTAATTCACCTTTCTTAAATTGTCTGACATACCTTAGATGCAGACAATTCACAAACAGGTTTACTTTCAATTCAGATGATGGACTTATTTAGTTATAAATATTAATCCACACATCAATATTCAATCAATATGATGTGACCTGACACCGTCTTTGGTTACAGCGACCGTAACTTATGATATTTAAAACTAATTAGAAAATTATCAAGATCGGAATTTGATTTCAAATGTTATGCTTTTAAAAGGGTGTTGTAAAGAATAGTTCATGTTTTCTTATATAAGCATTTTAATCATCTTTCTCGCGAGGACTTTAATAACAATATAAAAAGAAACAGAATTGACATTTCAGTAACTTTTTCTCTCCTGTTAACTGTTTTTTCAGATTTAGTATTATCACTAAAAAATGTTGAATATTCGAGTAGAACATTCGCAATATTCAAGTTCATATATTTTCTCCTCAAATAATAAATCATTTCATGATTATGGTTGAATTTCGACCATTTGACGAACACTATGATTAAAACTGACACGCGCTATCATGTTGACGGTTGAAGTAGTAATTATGCCTAATAACTTCCACCCGCAGTATGGCTTTGTAGAGGCCAATCTGATCAATTTTATTCTACCAGTTAACATCAATAATCTAAAAAATTGAGTCCTAGTTTAAAGGATGAATGAATAACTGGTTCACTAACATGTCAATTGTAGGGCCTTACTGATCGGCCTTCACTCGTCACGGTAGCATATACAAGCGATCCTGTGGCGCGTCTCGTTAAGTCTTAAAGTAGCAGTACCCTGCTGGTTTTTTGGGGGTATTTCGATGTTCGGGACGCACTCGACGCCTTAGACACACTGGCGAGTCCCACATGTTCCCTTGGTGGAAACGCGTAAGGCGTTTTTCCAGCGATAAAAAAGGGCCGTACATCATCTACGAAATTAGTGGCTTAGTGATCTAATTGTGACAATGTAATTCTGGCAAAGGTCATACGATTAAGGCAGACCAATTGATAGTCTGCCTAAAATATTTAAAATGACTATTATGTGCCCTTCTATTGGCCGCAACATTAACAAATCAAGTCGAGGCGCAGCAATCAAAGCTAGCCGTAGCCCGCAACGGAAAATATTAAACATTTGTCTCTTCGTCTAATGATATGTCTGCGTCATTCGCTACCGGATCACATGAACCACAAGAATTCGTTATTTATTTTTTTAAATATCCGTCTTATTGCTTCCTCTTCCGTTAACAGAACGGCTTCTTTTATATCTCTGCATAAAATCAGAACTGAGATAAAATATTAAATGTTGCATATAGTAATTATTTTTAAGACCAAATACTTTTTAATATTTATATATTCAATTAATATTTATCAGTAGGTCATTGACTTAATTTATTATGTTAACTCACAATCAAAGACGAATTAATAAAGATGTTAAAATCGTATACCAAATTATTAAGATTAAAAAACGGGCCCTTTACGGGACGCTCGGTAAATGTGAAAAATCTAAATTGATGAAAATTGTAAAAATATATAATTTTAACATCACGGCATACAAGTCAGCCTTACCTCCAAGGCGTGCCACTAGACATTTCACATAATCACGCTGATTTTTTTTCGCGGGTTCTTTTCAAGTCTTGCGTACTTACGAAACCAGTAGGTACAATTTTTACGATTAAGTAAGTACTATACTTTCATATTGCATAAAGGTATTGAGTTTGACAAATACAGCAAGTGATTCTGTACGCCGATCAAGCCCAAGGCTGATTTGATAGTATAATCTCTAATAACAGTCGAGGTCCTTTTTAAATGTCCACGATGAATATGTAAATGTTCATCAAATACAACCATAACATTTCTCAAATATATAACTAAATATTGACACCATTGTATATGAGCGTTACTATATTTATGTATATTATAAGCAAACGGTAATGTCACGGTTAAATTTCTAAATGTCCTTGATGCACATATTAATGAAAAATATATTTAAAACGAAGGTTATATTTTAAATATTATATTTAACAATAAGTATTTTATGCACAAGGTAAACGAGCAGATGATCGTCTAATACAGACGTTCTCTGGTATAGAAATAAGGTCTTTTCAATGTCAGTATGCTGCCGAACACGTGGTTTCGAGAAGATTACGTCATCTCACTTTACTACGTCTCGCGGCCCTGTAATTAGCATTGACGCCCTTTCATAATTCTCAATCCCTTTCATTCGTAAAATACACATACATACTATCAGACTGTTATACGTAACTATGAATGATGATGTTCACCCGAGACTGGCCAACAACATTGATATTAAAGCACAAGTATAGGAACATAATTACACTCTTTATTACCCCTTTCTCATTGCCCGACGTGAAGGCAATGGTAAACAATCGAAGAGAGATCCGATAGAAGACGACGGTGTCCGGTGCCTTCGGAGGTAAGGGAGCTATGAGTTTTTGCGACAGTAACATTCATTCGTCTGACCCGGAGTTTTAACCAGGGACCCCAAAATCAACAGTCGTGTAAGCTAACCAATAAACAACGGGGCGGTCAAATCATGTTGTAATTTTAAGCGCAAGAACTTTGAGAAATAATGTGTCACTTACTCTCCAAAATGGAACACAACAATACTAAGTATTGCTCTGCTTGGCGATAGAATATGTGATAAATAGGTGATACCTACTCAGACAAAGTCCTATCAACAAATAAATATATGAACATAAAAAAATTCAACAGTTAAACTTGTAGCTTCTCGTTACCCCTACAAAGTTTGAATCAATGAAAGTCGAAAAATAGCATAATTGTTCATAAAGTTACCAAACTTTCACATGATTGTATCAACTTCGAAAACTTTATTAATACTTGATTTTTTAACGGAGTAACTATGATTGAACTATTCAACGATGGATGTTATCGTAGTCTACAATTAAAACTTGTACCTGCCGTAATTTATAAATGGCATGCAATACACATATTACGAAATATAGTTACATCATTTTTAATAACATCGAAGATTAAAATATCTATAACTTTCGAAATTTAGTTAAACCCATGCGTTTAGTTTCACGAACGCTATATATAAAATTTACATTCGATTCTCTAGTTCATGCTTAAATTCTCTTTCGTTTTAATTAAATTAAAAATTAAACTATGATTGATGCTCTAAATATCTTTTAATTTTTGTCAGCCTTACTTATATACATTTAGCGAGCGATTATTTAAACGATGCATTGTCTTCTTTCAACTTACAAATCAATGAGAGAGAGAGCGACATCAGTGTTTTAACTAAAAATCCGCACAGCAATTTATGTGTTAGGTCGTGATCATTGACATTCGAAAGATGACAGATTTTTGTAACTAAACACTAAGAAACATTTGTAGATAAAGTTGTTAAGTCGCTTAGCGATATATTTATAGATATCGTTCGTTTATAATTACAAAAATGAAATGTCATTGAAAAGCGATTCCCACCATTATTGAGAGATAATTTGTTTATAAAGTAGGTATTGATTTCACAACGTTAATACAAGGCCAATTACGAGTCAAATTCTTGCACTGATTAATTAATTTATCATTTCGACCGCTTCAATAGCAGTTTTCACATAAAAACAAGTAATAAATTAATGTAGATATTTCGTTATATTTAACGGTTACGGATTTATTTTCGGTTTCATTTTACGTTATTTAAGAATTTTTGCATATATATATACATATATATACAGTGGTGGTCGTATAATTAGAAACAGTACCAACGGTCCTTGACATTATGTAAGATAGTTCACCGCAATCTTTTTTATTTTGAAATTAAACAATAAATCGGACACAATATACAATATGTTCAACGATTTATCATTTATTAGAAAAACAATATAAATCCCATTACATAAGTGCAGTTTCAATATTACATTACGGACAAACATTTCAATCAGTTTTAAGGTATGAACAATAATGGTCAACTAATTAGAAACAACAACAAAAAAGCATAAAAACAATATTTTTTGAAGTATTAGTAATTAGTATTGTTATTTACGAAATAGCTACAATCCACAGCCTACCAATAGTTATATCAATAACAGCACTGCAACGACGTGGCATTGATTTAATCAATTTCATACATTTTTCTAGGGGTATTGAATTCCATGTCTAAAATGGATATACGCTTGACTTGGATCACTCTTGACGAGATGTTTCTCGGGTCATCAGGCGAAAAATCTTCATTTTTAATCTGGTTGGAGCCTTTACTTGGGTCTTTTTTAGCAACACGAACGATTAGCGTATCTTCTCTGGGAGAGGATTTTCTTGGCCGAGCCTTTCTAAGAACATTTTCAACAGTTCCATGTGTTTAAAATGATCAATTGCATTAAAAACTTTTTTAACAGAACAATTTAAATGCTCAGCTATTCTTCTGTATGCCCACTTATGATCTATATGTAAATTAACAATGATTTGCTTAGTTGACGCGTCAAAATAATAGAAAAAGAAATGTTATTCTCCAATTTCAAAAAAAGAACGAGCTATGGATGCTTTTTTAAAATGTTTCTAATTAGGCGTCCAAACGGCCAGTAACAGAAAATAAACACCTATATGTGTAAGACTCATTTTGTAATTAAAAGTAAGATATGTTTTATATTTGATTTATGCATTTAATGAGTTTTTTAATAGTATAGTATAGTAGTATATTAGTGCATGTTTATTAATTATTGAATGTGTATATTTTTACGAGCGTTTGTACATTGAAGTTACACTTTCTTTATTCATAAGAAGTGTTTCTAATTATATGACCACCACTGCATATACAATTAACATACAACGAATTAAATGTTAATTTATTTTATTTAAATATTGGATGAATCATTGAGTCCTCTGAAATTAGTTGTGATAAAGGTTAGAGTTCTGGAATGAGGCTAGATAACAGAAAGGCGCTACATGCAGTAACAAACAACATAAAATTCCTTGTCTTATGTGGTCACCAAATCGGAAAATAGGTATCTAGTATACCTATTTTCCTTTTTTATGTGATAATTAGTTTGTCTTGGAATTGTCCAAATTAGTTGTCAGAAATTTATATTTTATTATTTATAATTTATTAGTTTTGTCAGAAATTTAATTAGAGAAAACATTTATAATATATGAGTTATATAATACAAATGTATAAAATATAATACAAACAAAATATTATAAAATATTTTATTAATTAATACAATATTATATTAAAATATGCAACATTTTATAATTTAAAAAATCATAGTAATGAAATATTGATGAAAACAAAAGTATGTGAATTTAATTATTAAATAGCTTTATCTTTTCTGAACCGTCATAGAATTTCATCACAGCAAATTAAACGTAGCCGTACTCTAGTAGGTTATTTTTACTTTGATGGAATAAAATTCCAAAGTTCTGTTCTGGATATCTTCCAAAACTTATATCATTAATAGATAAGCCAATTACACATAATTCGAGTATATTTTATCAAGCATATAGGATGCTATATACTTATATAAATTATTTAGCTACATCGATAGATTTGAAGGATGTCGTGTTATTTAAAAAAAGAAAACAAAAAAAAGTGCGAATCGGATTCGCCCACCGATGGTTCCGTACAAATTTGTAGGTACCTATTATATTATAAAAAATCTGCTTAAGCTTGTGCCAATGAAGTCCTTTTATATGATACCCCGCATGACACGGTTAACTCAATTCAAAATTTAGACTGCCGTTCCTTGCATCAAGGTCCCTGTTTTTTATGATTTAATTACAAATGTATAGTTTTCGGTCATTAGTACTAGGTCAACAGAAAATACCCTAAAAAATTTTGTTCCCTTGAGAGTGTCGAAATATAAGTTTTTTGCGGCATAAACGGCCGTCTCCTTTTTTACGTTAACTTAGAAATTTGATTTTTTCACAGCTTCAAGATAATGTTGACCTGAGTATATCGTTTTAATTTCAACTCGATATCTCCACGGGCTCCCGAGATAATGGGTCTCGATAGATAGACAGTCGGACGGACGGACGGACAACAAATTGATCCTATAAGAGATCCGTTTTTTTCCTTTTGAGGTACGGAACCCTAACAATACAGCATAATCATTAAGAAAAATGTTACGTGATTAAAAGAAATAAAAAAATAGGCAAATTACTCTTCGACCGATAAATTTTAGCAATTCGATAATAATCTGTCGTGCGGTGAATGTCGCTTTAGGGGCAGAGAAATTAACATTATACTAATGATATTTATATTTAAATAAGATAGAATTAAAATTTCAATGAACATTAAATTTATTTATTTATACAATAACCATAATTATAATATTCGTCCGTGACACATATTATATTAATTATTTTTTATAGGATCAAAGTTTTACATTTTAGTATTACGTCATGAGACACCTGATTAATCAGATTGTTAGAAAGTCCGGTCCAGGGTTAAAGTTTAAGTAACTCAGACAATTTATTTGCATTGATAAAATCTATGACCCAGACAAGGTATCTCGGGAAAAATAGTATAAATCTATATTTATTAACTGATTTTTGAAAATATTATTCTTATTGGTAAAGAAAAAAAGTATAACGAATTCCAATAAAATTCAGTTGACTACGTGATCCTACTCGTAAAATCCTGTCACCATTTATCTTGTAAATATATATAAATAAATTAAATGGATACATCTTACCTGAATATCGGTATCAAAGAACCTCTTTAAATTGATTATTAACTAGTTTAGCAAAACCGAGATCGTGACTATAATCCTCCAGTCTGTCATTTTAACTTACATAGGTAATATCTATTTTAAATAAAGTTATAAAATATTTAAATGATTAGATAGCAGCGGTCATGTTAAATAAAAAGTAATTTAAATTAATTTAAAAAAAGAAGTAGTTATTTTTCATTTACAGACGGACACTTCAATTTAATTTATTTGTATAGATAAAGTTGTAAAACAGTGGATTGCAAGAAAACGTACGTGAACTTTAAGTTGTTATAACTTTCGATAGTCTCATCGATTTTGACGAAATAAAGCCTATACTATACATTTTAATACTCTTTATAAATATTAATAGTATCCGTAGTTTTTAGTCGAACACACGGAACCAAAAAACAGAGAGACAGACAAAAATAAAAAAAAATAAACAAATTAACTTAAATAGTCAGTTTTTAAATTTACTTGCATAGATTTTTTATAGTATTTTCCCTGTTAAAAGATTAAACATTACTTTAAAAAGTTTCCCAAATTTAACCAATATAAAGAATATATAAACTTTATTAAACTTCAATATTGCATTATTTCGGATTAACTTCTTTGATTAAGAACTTTCACCCTTTAATGTAGTTTTAATAAAGCAGACATTCAATGTCGAAGTCATGTTGAAAGTGAATTTTACAAAAAAGCTTCGAAGTTAAAGTGAAAAAACTAAAGAAATACTTTCGTTAACAGTGACCACTTGTTTATATTACATTTTAAATTTTTAAAGGAACAGTTTTAAATAAAAAAAGAACAGACGGTATATTATTTATGTATCTTATCACATGTTCTGTCAACAATATATTTAAATTGACTGCCTCGTTGGTCTAGTGGCTAGATAAAAGACCGCAGACCCAGTGGTCCTGGGTTCAATCCCCAGATCGGGCCAATAAAAAGTTATTGGGTTTTTCTGTCAGAAAATTCTCAGTAGCAGCCCGGAGTCTGGAAGTTGGAAGTGAGTACACTCTCGTGCCTCGGAAAGCACGTAAAGCCGTTGGTCCTGCGCCTGAACTCGTTCCTGTCGTGTCGGATTGCCGTCCCATCGGATTATGAAAGCAAGGGGATTGAGAGTGCACCTGTGATGCGCACACACTTATGCACTATAATATCTCCTACGCAGTTGGCTAACCTCTCTTGAGATTGGCCGCCGTGGCCGAAATCGGTCTGGAGAACATTATTATTATTATTTAAAACACTTATAAAAATGAAAATATAAAATAGGAATTATTTATATTTAGGTATTAAAAATGAAAATAGATGAGGTACAAATCCATTACCGCATGCAATGGTGGCAAAATTACAAGCAGATATTTTCCGTTGAATCGCAATTCTGATTTGCCAGACGTAAAATGAACCACTTTTCTTGTCACTAGTGGAGCCAATAAGACCTTTTATACGTTTCGGAAATGTTTTCCACTATTTATCTTTCAAATGCAAGCGGTACAAATATATAATTTGTAATTAGAGTCTAATATTTGCATCGCTAATTGGTTTCGGCATTTTCGGTGAATCCGATTCATCATATTTTTTCTAATATTTCAACGCCAGCTTCCCAGAATAGGACCCATCCCCGTTCCGAGTCCATCAGTCCACCAGGTCTTTTGCCATCATCACGGCTATTTCCAAATACACAATTATTATTTTAAGCATAACGAAGTCACTCAACAATTTCCTGTTTTTTTTTTTTTTTGTTGTTATTATTAAATTATTTTCCTTTATCCTAATTTGCACTAGTCCATTTTTCTTTAATATGTTAATTTTCTGTTACAAGGGTTACCTTGAAAAGATTGCTGTAAACGATAAGGTTGCACGCTATTAATACATTTGTATGGAGTTGTTTGTATTTGTATTGTATGCATACATTTTGTTCATAAACATTTTTGTTTGCTTTAATAATTATCTGATATTTTTAATTAAACTTCGAATTTCAGTTCTGAATCCATGAGTTTCAACGAACACTCATACCTTTTATAAAATGTGCAAGTGCTATAACATTTAACTCAATATTTCATTCTTTTACTATTCAAAAGAAAGAACTTGTGAAGAATGTCGTTACATACTTAAGAATTGGATTGGCTGTGCAATAATCTCTTAGAGCTAATCTATGCAGTAGTGCTTATATATAATATGAGCATACTCAAGACCAAAGGGTTCGTATAACTTGACTGACTGAATGACTTCCATTGTACTTTTTAAAGTGAATCTTAAGATTCTCCAGTTATAAGTAGTCGGGGATCTAAATTGGTATAATATGACCACATATCGGTTTTATGGCATGTTTCATCTATATGTATTCTGCAACTGTAACGGGCAATGTTTTTAAATTATTTCATAGCCCGACTAAGTATATAAGATATAATTCGAAGATATTATCTTGGTGAATATTGGAAACGGAATACGTGCTTAGTAAGAAATATCTTCGAAAATAAAAGTAATAATTAGACATAATCATTCGATTGCCCCTATGCTGTTTGTGTGGGGGTTAACGTCCTGGCACCTGGGTGCACCAATACAAGAAGTACTTTACTGATGGATTTACTTTTTCACCAGTATACAAGTAGTTTTTGCACTTACATGCTCGACTATTCGATGCATTTGCCTTGAGGTTGGTGGACTCTATTCTACTTCAGTGGAACCACAGTGAATCTTATTGATAAAGACATAAAAGATTTTGATGTGAACCGTCTATTGACGCGCCTTGGAGATGACGGATTCGTATGTCGTGACGTCAAACAGCATGATCGTTCTGGTGTCTGGTGTGTACTATTCTATACTTCGTTGACTTTATCAGCTAAACTCTATTTTTATTTGTTTTACTGCATATTAATTTATTGATTTACTTTCATTATCAATTATTTCACTAACCATAATTTTCGATGATCCACATCTATTTCGCGTTTGTTTATTAATAAATGTTGGGCATATGTTGTATATTGAGAAATAAAACCAGTGTTTTTATATAAATTTTATTTTCTTTTAATATTACTGTCACTACCAGCTTAAATAACCTTTTTTAATTAAAAAAGAAAAGATAAGCTCAATTAAAATCGATATCTGAAACATAAGTCTCGCTACAAAAGCAAATCAAATTTAAATCAACGCAAATTGTAAGTCACAACGAAGATTATCGGATTTGCATTTTGTTTAGTTCAAGGGCACTTTCCTTTCATTTCTCTGTTATCCGACCCTCTGATCAGTATAGAGTAACACCTATAACCATTGGCTTGAAACTTAATAACACTGCCGGGTGGCTTTGCTTATATAACATCCGGAATTAAATCGGTAGTTATTGGTCTATACGTTTTTTGTACATAAAATGTTTTCATATAACTTTTTTCTTATGGAATAATTTTGCGTTGTTGTTTTTGCGTACGTTTAGTGATAGCCCGAAAATTATTTTATCTATTTCTTTAAGGCTTAATCAATGATATTATAAGTAAAAAGGTGTAGATAGGTTACAAGCGCTCCGTGAGCAGTACTTTGAAATGCGGCTAATTAGCCACATTCACCTCAGTCCTATGTTACCAATGTCAATGGATACACGTTGCACACGAATGCAATTAAAATTAAAAGTGACCCAAAAATAAACGGAAATGCCGTCGTGTTTTATGAGATATTGCACAAATTATACAAGCAAAATTTCTAAAACTCAAGGAATCACATATCATTCGTAAGTTTACTATTTATCTTAATATTTTCACAAATCAAACATTATATTCGTAAAATATGGCGTTAGAAAAGAATGAATGCAACAAAAGTATACCAATGAATAAATTAAATTTTTATAAAATTATTGATTATTTTTATTAACCTATTCTCAATGCATTCTTAGCACTTTTACAAAAATGAATTTATGAGTAAATTGTATTTATAGGCATAAATCGGGGTAAGATAAAACGTTATATCTGATTAATTTATTCTATGACATTCCTTTTACACGAGACGACGCATTGTCGCAAACTATATTCATTTCTTTTTCACTCATGATACTTAGATCATGCCACACTACTTTAGCGACTAATCGTAATGTAGTTTGATATTGGAATATTAAGTTATTTATGTGTGCGTTACAGTGTCATTTTCGTAGATTCAATATTATGTACGTAACCTATCTACACCTTTTTACTTATAATATCATTGGGTTTAATATTGTTAGGGTGTTTTTGTTAAGCGTTCATTCTTGCAATTAATTAAATCGTCTTTTGTTTATATGTAAATGTACGTCATACCGTCCTTCACCACAATCAGTCAAACGGTGTCGATTAACAAACATCTATAATTTATTTTATTTATAATTTCAAATATAAGTTTATTAGATTGAAGTTGCCTGTTTCAAACAGTGTATCACGTTTATGGTTAGTGCTCCTGATTTAGATCGTACCCTAAAACTATATAGCCTATTTCAACAAACTGACTGCTTAATACAGAAAGAAATATTCTATATAAACTCTACTATTTTAAATAAAATATAACCAGCTCTTCGGCTCGGTTTTACCCACGTTAAGGTCCTCCAGCCTCGTGAGTTGAAGTTGATGTTGAAGATTGACGTTATATACTTTTAACATTCTCAATAAATGGGCTATCTAATGGATATTTTTAATAATTGGACTAGTAGATACTCTCATTAGCGCATTCAAACTTACAAAACAACAAACTCCCCAGTTTTATATATTATTATAGATACTTACGTATAGACTTGCACATAGAGGAATAAGATTAATAAGACGCCTTGAATCAATTTAAGCCATTTAATAATTAAAATATTAATATTATATTTAAAATTGTAAATGATCATTAAATATATAGTAGCGCCGTCATCATTTGTAATAAATCCTCGTTCATCGATTTATCAAGGTAACAACACTTCATAATCAAAGCTGTTTGTAAGTTTATTTTTAAACTTTACAAATTTCAATATTTCAGTACTTTTCAATCCAGTAACGGTTCGATTGGTATCAATAATGAATACAGGATCAACTTTATCCTTTTTTTGTAAAGGTAACCCATCATCTGATTTCATAAAATATATAATAGGCATTCCAAGAAGGTCCTCAGAATCATCATTAGGAAAAACAATGTAAATAACTACCGGCATCGAATCAGCGTCTTTACCGATTCTAAACTTCTCTGGCGCGTTAGCCACAATAATTTTATAATCTTTAACGTGCTGTTCGATAATAGGTATTTTGATGAAATTTGTGTAACCTTCCTTAGAATCATTGAATCTATAAGCTCTTGAGGGAAATAGAATTGTTGCAATTTGATTCGTGCAACCCGTTCCAAATTCTCTAGCTTGAGGGTGTTCAGAGTGTATTCCACTATTCGCTTCGGGTTTTAACTCTTGAGCGGTTTTAGTAAAAAGTGCGCCAAACGATTTAGACTGTTTGTCTTCTTTCGATGAAACAGCGTTAAACTTCACTATTAATCCGTTATTAATTGGTGTTGCGGGGGTGAACATTATTATATAAAAGAGAGTTATGATCTGAAAAAGGTTTATCTTTTTTTAGCAATAAATCTATGCAAAAATATGTATACAAATAAAGAACACGTACGTATTTCAAATGAATTACAATTGAACGCATATTTCCCATCTACTCGTAAGCGTCAACCATAAACTAACAAATTCCACAGCAGACTACCGATCGTTGTTTGTTTCGTTTTGAAAGACAAAGTATTAGCTAAGGATGTTTAAGAGTTTCATTGTAACTGTTTTTAAACGGATCATTTTAAATTATAGCTGTTACTTAAGTGCTAAATCGATACTGCATTAAATGTGATTGATATGATGTTGAGTATTTAATAATATCAAAAAAATATATATCTTAAACTGTTTCAGGTCAAAAATGTGTGAATAATAGTTTTCGTAAGTAGGTATACAATGTCATTTAGAATTCAACATAAACGATAACAATTTTAATATAAAAAAACCAAGCACGTTTACAAAAAAACAGAGACCACAACTACTTATTTTTGTATTTGTAGACTAAAAAAGACGTGTGAAACGGACCAGGCTCTCAGGCTAAAAATAGAAAATATTAAATCTTAAAATCAATTTAATCCTAAAATCAGAAAAGAAAATAAACACAAAGTAAACACTTGTTATACCAGCTCAGATTTTGTATAGTATTTTTCACTTCTCTAAATGAATGGTACAAGATAAATGAAAAAAAAACTTTACTTGATGGAAATCCCTGAAAAAAGCTATTAGTTTGTTTTTTTTAAAAACAACGTCCATCCGATCGTATTTCGTGCTTTACGTGGGAAGGAAATTTCTAGTTTTTGTCTATGTTTTTAATTTACCGAATACACAAACGATTTCATCTTAATCTATACCACCTAACATTAGAGATTCAAAAGTAACTCTGTCTGTTACGTTTTCGCGGGTAAAACAGACCGATTTTAATGACATTCGGTATGAAGATTTTAAGCCCCAAGAAAGGACAAAGAGTATTTTTACCTAATACCTGCCCTCCTCGCGGGCGAAGCCGCGGTCGAAAATTTGTATATCATAATATCTTGATTTTAACCTCAAAATGAAATAATTCATTGTACTTGACTTTATGACATACTAACGTTTTGCCCACGGTTTTGCCCGCGTAGTTCCTGTTCCCGTGGGGACAAAATATAGCCTAAGATACTAGCTGATAATATGGCTTTCTATTGGTGAAAGATTTTTTAAATTCGGTTTAGTGGTTTACGCGTGATAGCGTAACAAACAAACAAACTCACATTCGCATTTATAATATTAGTAAGGATGTAGGTGTACCTTTGCCTCATAAAAGTAACGAATATGGAAATCAACTGAGGTTATTATAGACATTCTTAATAATTAAGGTATTTGTTAATATGAGTTAGTAGTTTGTTACGAAATATAGTTCAAATGTAACTTTACTTAATTTATTGGACAAGTTGATTTTAATTAATTAAAAGAAAGATTAGAAAATTAGAAAACACGCTCAAATAGTTTCGTATCTAAAATTCAATTGTTATGGATTTTTTATTTTTGTTATCATATACAAACAAGAAGCAGCCGCAGACTCAGCTGCATTTGGATTTGTGAATAAATTCTCTTCGCCCGAAGCGATCCGAAACGAAACTTGATTGAACAGAACCCAACTAGTATTCATAGCTATCACGAAAATGTTAGTACTTAGTATTAAAATGGTTAGAATACATTTAGCATTACGAATTAATTTAACCTGTAAAAGTACTATCTAAATAAAGATCTTATCTGAACAAAGTTTCTTTTTTGTTTTAATTATTATAAAAGAAAAAATTTAAATCAATTTTATGGAAAAATGTATTTAATTAAAATTAAGAAAACAATTCAAATATAAAAAGAAAAATTCATTTGTAAGTACAAATATTTAATTAGACTTACAAATTTTTGGTTGTTACCATTACTCTTCCATTTTTAAATAAAATCGCACTAATTCCGCAACAAAGTACCAAACCCACAATGCGTTCAACCTTATAATGCCTGTAACGACGGAAAATCTTCATAAAATAAAAATAGACTATATTTACTTGGAAAAAAAAAATCTCGCTTAAGTGACTCCGACTCGACAAGTAACTTTATCAAGTTTTTGTTTTTTTTTAAATACGGAGGCGGACTGGTTTATTTGCTACCTGATAATAAATGGTCCCCATCGCCCATAGAAAAAGGCGCTTTAAGGAATAATAACCATTTCTAACATCGTCAATGCGCCACCAACTTTGGGAACTAAGACGTAATAACTTTGGGCCTGTAGTCACACTGGCTCACTCACAAATAAATGTAATTATAAACATCATGATCATGACATACTTAGAGATGTCATGTGTTAAAATGATAATACACCTCTTTGTATCGAGGGTTAAAATAAAAATGGAAATATCACCCAACTTAATTATATTTTATAAATCATTATATTATATATGCTACGAGTACATGTATGTAAAGGAGCATAATCGTCATAAAAATAAATATTCAAAGTGTTAAATATTCGTTTAAGCAAATTACCGAGCCGCTTAAAAGACTATTATTTACAACTAACTCGATGCAGCAGGCGTGAGTTGTATAAAATACTAAGCACCTTTTAAACATAACTTTACTTAATTTATATACCATACTAATAATTAAGTATCACGATTTAAAGCCTCACTTTTTTCTTCATTTTAGTAAAATTTAACTTAATTTTAATCTATACTAATATATAAAGCTGAAGAGTTTGTTTGTTTGATCCGGCTAATCTCAGGAACTACTGGTTCGAATTTAAAAAATATTTTTGTGTTGTTATAGTCCTTTTATCGAGGAAGGTTCTAGGCTGATTTTTATTCATTATATTTTTATTAATTTTACGCGGGTGAAACTGCTATTAAGGAATAAAGTATAAAAAGCATAATAAATGATTTTTTGAATTAAGTTACGAAGCCCTTCTTCCAAATTTAAATTTTACCTCTACAATTATATTCCTTATCAAAGTCAAAACTTATATTGTCCAATTAGGTTAACAAAATTAAATTTATATTTGAAATGGCCTGCAGGCGATCGTTTCATTCTCAAGGTGTGCCATCATGCAAAAGTCATTCATTGGTTATGAAATATCCTTTGCGCACTTACATAACATTATCAAATATATTGAGAAGCGACAGCCAATATTTTAAATTCTTTATTTATTACATATATTATAAATACATTTGATATACATACCAATTTGAGTCCTAATTGATGCACTTTAATTTTCAATAATGTTTTATTCAATTCGACATATTCGATGAATTTTATGTTCAATGCTTCGCTCCTTCGGGTCGTTTCGTTAAAATACATAGCTTACATCTTAACTACTCAATAAATAGAATATCTAACGCAAAAGGAATAATAATATCAGTATACGTGTATATATTATCTAATAGAAAAGAAAATATTTGCAACAGTCATAGTCATCATTTTATGTTTATTTATACAACTTTGTCGAAGTATTTCTTTTTAACTCTTAATAGTATTCCCTTAATAGTATTATTGAAAATTATAAGCTTCCCTTTTAAAGTATAAAGAACTAAAATTAGTCCCTGATACATCCAGAAGCTCAGACTCAACCACAAAACGACGTGTCTGATCTCGACCGCATTTTATTTGTCTACTGGAACGTGGTCTAAATTCACTGTCAAGCACATTGATCTAATGTATTAATTATATTCCGATTATACGAACTGAACACTTATTTGAACTAAAAATACCAATCTCAATGTAAAGTTTCAACATAAATAAATATATGTATACAGTATATATGTACCTATGTGTATTTGTAAATACTTCGAAAAGCACTTAGTGTAATGTATTCAGTGCATGTTAAAGTATTAGTTAGGTCTATAGTTTCAGCATCTAAAATGAAATGATCGAGCGAAATTTCCAATCTTTTAATTAAATATTGTATCTAAACTGACGAGCCCGTTGGCGTGATTGTTAGATACCTGCCTTTCGCGCCGCAGGTCGTGGGTTCGATTCCCTCCCAGGACAGACATTTGTGTGCATGAACATATCTGTTTGTCTTGAGTCTGGGTGTAATTATCTATATAAGTATCTATTTAAAAGTAGTATATGTAGTATATCAGTTATCTGGTTTCCATAGTACAAGCTCTGCTTAGTTTGGGATCAGATGGCCGTGTGTGAATAATGTCCCAGGATATTATATATAAAACTCAATTATATTTTAAGGGTAGTGTAATCAAAAAATAAAAAAGAATAAAAAATTGTAACTTTATATATTTTAAATTGTAAATTTACACTCAGTTTTGAATGTAAATAATACATTGAAAACTGAGTGTAAATTTACAAATCCAAATTAAAAATAAATTACTGTATAAATCACTATCATGATTAATGATTAGCAATACTTTTGTTCCGGTTTGAAGGATGAATGAGCCAGTATCACTACAAGCACAAAATATATAACATCTTAGTTACCAAGGTTGTTGGTGCATTGACCAAGTAAAGAAGGCTTAATATTTTTACAGCGCCAATGTCTATGGACGATGATGATCATTTACCATCAGGTGGCCCTTCCCACACCACCTTTCTATTTTATAAAAAATCTGATTAAGTTATTTGTCGAGTCAGTTAAACGTACATATTTTTTTATTTCATGTAATACTATTCTATTTTCATTTTATGAAACTTTTCCATCCTTAAAGGCATCATAAGGTTGTACGCATTGTGGGTCAAGTACTTAACCCCAAACTCATTGAATTAGTGAAATTTTATTTAAAAATGGAAGATAAATGGGAATAATACGACTACAGTAAATATTTTATGTGAATTACCAGGAATTCAGTCAGTTATATGACATATCATTTGAGCAACTAGGTATTTATATTCAGAACGCAAATTCAATATCCGCTTATGACAAACGTTTATCAAATATCTATACCTGAACACTTTTTATATATAACTGGTATATATAAAGATATATAATCATGGTATATATATAAAGATAGATATTTAATTAACAATTTTCGTACGTTAGCGAAAGCGTTAATATATATAAATGTTGAGATTTTTTTAAATTATAATGTAATTGATATTTGAATGGAAAGTGATAAATATTCAAAACGATACACCAAAATTTATCACAAAGGCTACAAGGTAATAAATTTTTGTGTTTCAAGTGAACGTACGTGCGTATAGAATTTTACTGCCGCCGTTAATGTCATCTTGTTTTAAGAAGTCTATCATAAAATATGTTCATAAGTATTTGACACATTACAACAATATTTAATCGATTGGAATTATAGTAATGAAATGAATAAGTTACATGCACTAATATAATTTATTACGTGTGATATTACATAACTCTACCTTTATAAGGACAGCAATAAATAAATTCGTAATAATGTTTAACCTTGAAAACCATAATGTTTTTTTTTCTTCTATAAGCCCATTTTGTAATAAAAATTTGTCACCAAATCACGTCGCATTGAACAGTTTCAGCCTTTACAAATTAAGACATTTGGCGGTCTATCGAATAAATACATTTTTCTTAGTGACGCGATATTGTTGCAACTTGTACACACTATCGTGAAGCTGCAGTTTTATTAGCAAGATAATAACTGATTTGCCCGAATATACCTTCCACGCTTCGTTTTGTGCACACATAACGTGGCAGGTGCCGAGATTCTGACGGCTGTATTTTAAATGAAATGATTGTTGTTTGTTTTATTAATAGAATATTAAGTCGGCTGCTTTCTTTTTAGTTTGGTTGTTGTTGTTGACGATGTCAACTTCATTTAAATAATAAGCTATCGATTCCCTGATGGAAGGACTGTACAATGTTGTCACAACTTCTATTATTTACTGCTTTGGTTAGTGCCTGAAACTCGCGAATGGTATTTATTCTGTGGTTCAGTACCTTAGAAACTTTTCGAAAAGGCGGACTAATTGGTTCTACTTGTAAAAAAATTGTTTCATCACACAAAAGTGATGATAAACGAATAGTATCAAACTATAGACTGATTTCATTAGTGCTCCAATTTGCTCCTCATTCCACCGTCAATCATTTCGAGAAATTTACGACGGCAACAACGAGGATTTTGAAAGACAGATCGAATGACATCAGTTAGTAATCTTGTATCTTTAACTGATAATGTAATTTAAGCTACAGACAGCCTTTAAGAAATTGTTGCAATATAAAAGGGTAACATTAAACTTTTTGATACTTTCTCTTTCTCATTCCATAGTTATAAGTATCACTTCCCACTAATAGTGAAATAATACGTATAGGTTTTCTTCATACAAATCAATTAGGCGTGTAAACCCCGATGGGATAAACCATCGGAATCATTGCTCAGATATCCAGTGGGTTTTTTTTACAAGATAACATTCATCCCAAATTTCACATTCTTGTGATGAATTTTGAACGAGAACGCTGTATAAGATGTTTTTTACTCATAAGCGGCTTATATTTTTAACTTCCTTACTAACTTAAAAATGAAAAACTACCATACAATCTTTTATCTTAAGTTTCATCTTCTTACGTGAAAAGTTATCTTGCTATTCTAAGTAATTTCATACTTCTACTTTAGGGCGATAATTTGTCTTAATTATATAGGTAATTGTTGTAGTCAATATCGCATTTAAACTTAGAGCATAAAATTTAATATTCTATTTCTCATTTTTTCAATGTTCTCACATTATTTTGTAATGTCATATTAAGTTGAAATTTTTTTTTCAACTTTTATTTCAAAGCTTTTATTTCAAAGCTTCTTAAATCATGACAAAGAATTTATAAACTTTCTACCGTGATAGAAGGAACGTGGTAAGCAAATAACATTCAAATATTTGAATAAAGGGATAGCGAAGTTTTGATATAATATAGGAGGTTAGTTTAATTTTTAATGCACCCCAGGGTTTATCAAACCAAGGTTTGTTTAAGCTTGTTGGGAGAACAGTTACTAACTCACACCATTGGTTCAAAAAACAAAGGCTTTGTATAAATATAATAGCGTACAAATAATATATTTTCACGTTAGAAAAATCTCGTAACACGCGAAATCCATGCCACCGCCGACACTCTAACAATTCAATATAGGCACTAAGGATATTTAAATCCGTTCCGTTGAGAGAGAATTTACGCTTGGCGGCTCTCGACTCGCAACCTCTTTATTATTCCATATAAATCTTTTATATATATGATATTTTACGTTTCGTAGCTTTATTTTTATCAAATCAAAGGTCTGATATTTTGAATGCTTGATCTTCAATTGTTATACTTTTGTAACATTATATTACAAATTTTACGCCTGCAATAGTTTAACTGCAATATTACACATAACTTGTTTTGCTTTAATAAAATAATATTAGGTTCTTACATATTACGAAATTAGCGTTTTGTCGTACTGACCACTTTAATCTGAAATATCAACTCCGATGCGGCAGTCCAAACCGCCAAAGTTCAAAGAGTTTATTGATTCTCGCCCCTATGGTTTATTTAGTAAAGGGATCAATGAACTACCTGTGAGATGGCAAAAGTGCATAGATAACAACGGTGCATACTATGATTAATTAAATATATTTTACAAAAAAAAAAATACTATATTCCTCCCGTACAAAACCGCCAATTTCATATACCTAGGACCTAATATTTAACATTAATTAAAAAAATCCCACAATAAACAAGTCCTTCATCTTATATAAGTGAACAATAGAAGTGTATGAAAAACGTGTGTTACGGTTGAAAATAGCAGACTAAAATTTAAAAAGATGTACCAGATCTCCATATCATATGCATATCTGAATTTTTATAATCATCATTCATTATCGTTATTCATATGTGGAAAAAACCAACTCTATAGCTTACTATAGATTAGCTTAAATAAGATGAGGCATAATTTTGCAGTCTTAATCGAATATTTTTTTTGAAAACTTAGTATGTAAAATAAACATATAACATTTAGGATAAAACTATAATTATAAAACTAGTGACAACAATATATTTGCCTGATAACATTATCACAAAAGCACGCAGGCATATTCTTTATTAAACTTATATTATTCATATATACATGCATATTCTTTAGCAAATTTTTGAAAAAATATATAGTGTTGTTAAATTAATAATAAAAGAAAACCTATACATGTAGTATATAGTTGATAAAAAATAATTGTGCGGATGGGGGACCCTCGTCAGGAACGAAGTCTTTTGCGATATGTTTTCTACTTAAAACGTGTTTTAAAATGACGATTTTAATTGATGAAAGATTAAGAAACAGTTTAAATTTTTAAATTCAATTAATATTATTTATAATAATAGCAATCCCCATTTTAAGGAATTTAGTAATATTAGAAATTTTTGTAATTTGCCCCTCCAATTAAACAAAGTTGATAATGGGAATTATGTCAATAGTCTAAGGTTCGAACCTGGGACTTGTGGGCTCGTAAGCCGTAGCGGTATTGGTCCTTATATGGTGTTGTATTACCTTTATATCTTTGTTTTTGTATTTTTAACAACGTTAAGGGTCTTCTTTGACGTTCCGCCGCACGAAGTTTTACGTTTTTAGCGCTACTGTCGCAACTATCGAGGCTCGGGCACGGCACGCACACATATACGTATGCAGAGTGGGGTCGTCGCACTTTTTTTTCCTAAACTAAATTTTAACTTTATTGTCACTGATTTTGAAATGTTGTCAAATACATATCTATAGCGTTGAGGTGAGTAGTTTGGTATAAATAAACTTCTTGATGTCGTAATGTGGAATAATAAAAAAAAATTGACGAAAGACGAATGTGGAATGCTTTATTAAAAAACGGAACAAGTATATATACAAAAAGTGAAATAAAAATAGATCAATAGGAATACATGAAAAACATTATATAAACATTATTGAAACAAACATTTTATGCTAAAATAATAAAAACAATATTATTATTACTGTAAAAATAAATGTTTTATTTTTTTAATTACTCAATATAAAAAAATATGTGAATAAATACATAAAATAATTAAACTTCTAAAGAAAAATATATAATTCCTGAATCGAAATATATATTTTACAACATTTATTCTACTATGAAATTCACTTTCTCTCTTTCTAACCAATTGGAATAAAGCGGAATAAAAAGGATAGCGGGAATTTTGCAGTTTGACTTTCGGTTTCTTGGTTCTGCTACGGAAATCTATTACACAATAATCGACCTTACTGATGAAGTACCTAAAGACTATATTTGCCTGAGCACGTTAGCTAATAAAATAAAAGGATAGCTAAGTTCTCAGGCGATTTGATGAGGCTAGGCATTACCGAATTCAGATATCTAAAATCGGATTTTGAAATCGATTTGTAAGTCTGAAATCGGATAAATATCAATTTGCAAAACCAATGATGACGATGAGGCATGAAAACGTTTCGTATATCCTCACTAGATAGCGCTTTGACGTAACAAAAAACTAAAAGAAACATTTTATGCTAAAATAATAAGAACAATATTATTATTACTGTAATAATAAATGTTTTATTTCTTTAATTACTCAATATAAAAAAAAAAATGTGAATAAATACATAAAATAATTAAACTTCTAAAGAAAAATGTTATAAAAATGTATAATCCCTGAATCGCGGTATTAAAGTTTTTAACGCAGCTTATTATATATACAAGCATGGCGGTCTTCCAATTGGAAGTGTGTTCTTTAGTGTGATGCCACTACTGTTCTTAGATCACAGTTACAAGGATTATGTACTTCGTTCTACTCATTTCCACTTGAGTACTATATTGCCCGCTGAGTTGAGAGTCAGTAATTTACTGACTAATGAGGGTTTGTTAGGTGGGCCATCACGCGTGTTTCGTTTTATGCATAAATGGGATTTGGTCATTTTTATTATTTAGTGTTCAAAACACTATTTATAATTATACTTTGTTTAGTTTTACGTTATCAATGAAAATAAGAATAATTTGAATTTTTACGACAATAAATTTATTGCCTCAGTTGTTGTTTTACTGGCCAATATAACTAGGAAATGGACGAAATAAGTAATTATATATATAAATATTTCAAAAAATTATATTTATTTAAAAAAAAATTGCAATGTATCATTATATATGAGAGTGTTATAGTTATGTAACTAGTTAGAATTTCAACTCGAGTTATTTTTTGTTTTTTTATCAAACTACAAAATATACAAAATATTATCAGTAAAAATATCGTATCAAATGATAAAACACTAAAAATACCAAAAAAAAAACAGAATACATAAGCCGGTGCGCGCCCTAAAATTTATGATGAACAGTCGGTGACAACTAAAACGTTCAAATAAATACTAAATACGCTATTTACGCACACATTGATTTTGTGTAAGTACACGGTTCGATCGCGATCTATCAATGCGGCGCAAACCGACGTGCTCTCACTTCGGAGGCGCGTGGCCGACTGGTCTGCGAGGATTATCGGCGGCTCGCATAAGAAAACGCGTACAATTTCATTGTAATTTATTATAACAAAAAATAAGAAAATGTTTATTAAAAAATGAAGACTCCAGACGTTTCTTTATAGTTTTAACTTTATTATTTGATAAAATTCATTTCTAAATTCTCGACGATTACGATAATTTCGTCTCAATAAGGAAGTGCGATTTTACACGTTTTAGTGATTTTTCTGATTTTTTTTACACTTATCCATAAACATTATCTTAAATTCGAATGCTCTACACGTAAGTTAAATTCATTGGCTAACTGTGTGATTTATTTCAAGGTTGTGGAGCATCGCTTTCTATATAATTCTATCGAAATCCCGACCTTCGAATTTCAACAAACGTCAAAGAAGACCCTTAAGCAAGTATTTTAAATAAAAGTAATTAATTTCATTGCTTATATTTCATTATTGAACTTAATAAAAAAAAAAACTGATATTTGGCGTGGTTTGGCGCTCAAAAATTCGGCAAAGGTCCTACATCCTGAAGCGCTCGCACAATACTGAATTCGAATGCCCAACGTACCGCATTTTGTAGCAGAGGTAGGCATAACGCTATTTCGTTATGCGACACGTCCTACCATTTCAATATACTGTGCACCGCGTAAAAGAACTTCATTCCAAAAATCTTTGTCTCTTATTATTATAGTAATATATAGCATATCAACCAAGCACGAGGGAGTAGAGAGCAGTGGCGGAGAGGGACATGATGGCAAAAGAGAGACAAATAATTATAACTCTGAAGCTATTAACAATATATAAATATATTAATATTACTGCATCATTTATTTTAAAAATCTTTAATATCGTACGACATACGAAACCCGTGAATGTCCTACTGAGCCAAAACCTCTATTGTTAATGATCAGGTACGGAGCTTATTCCATAACATTGCTTTACTCATATGGGGGTTTGTGGACACGTGACAAAAAATTTTTAACTACAAACATGTTTTATCCGATATTTTCGTTAGGAGCTCGATATAGATATAAAGGAAAAACATCTAGAGCCTAAACACGTTTACAAAGATACTCTCACGAGATCTATAAAGTTGAAATTATTCATAAATCGTTTTAATTGATTTTTTTTGTACAATTTTTAGCCTAATGAGCATATGGACAACCTGTTGGTATGTGGTCACCAACGCCCATAGACATTGGCATTGTAAGAGATGTTAACCATCGCTTACATCGCCAATGCGCCACTAACCTTGGGAACTAAGATGTTATGTCCCTTGTGCCTGTAATTACTGGCGGGCGGCGGGCCGAGCGGGCAAAAGCCGCTGAGATTAGTCTATTCGCCAATCCGTCAATATGGGGGGCCCACAGCAACTTGGCATCAACAGTAAGGCCAAGGAATACAGTAGACTCAACCGGATCCATCGACTCCCCAATGATATGTACATCAGATTTTTGTGTTACTCCTTAAACCAATCGCTGAAACAAATTGTATCTATATAATAGTAATATGATATTAACGATGGATAAAACATTTTAATGAGCTATTTCATCATTATCGAACAGAATCAGTCAGATATATGATAAATAAAACGCGTCCATAATCTTGGTGAGTGCAAGAAAACGTGACTCTTAAAAATAATGTCCTAACATAAAAGCCAGATACTTTCTTAACCTGGTGGAATAAAGTTATATAACTGTGGGTTTACGACACATTATATCTTATCGCCTACCTTATTTTTATATGAATGAAAAACTCGCCTCCAATGAAACAGAATATTCTATGCCGTTATCAAGATATATGGTAACGTTTAACTGAAAATTGCAATTTCAGCATGTCGCATAGAATCTAATAAAAACTGTGACCTGTTTATGTCTACTTAGACTATATAAGTTCATTTAATTAGTATGATTAAAATATCATATTGGTACTTCTGGGCAGGCTAATAAAAACTTATTGCGTTTTTCTATCTTTCTTAGTAGCGGCCCCAAAATAGGCTGTTGGCCACTGCCCATATTTCGGAGCTCTGGTAAAGTCGTTGATTGTTGAGTCTGATCACTCTCATGTTGTGTCTAATTACCGTCCCACCAAACTATAAGAGAGGAAGAGAACGTTCTAAGAGCTCACTAAACTCAGGGTGAGCAATATCCTCCCAAAAATATACAAGCTGGGCCTAAGGATAGCCTTTAATAAGATGCTTTGAAGGAAATTAACGTGGAGGCATTTATGAGTGACCGTCATCAGAAGAGGGCCGATCCCACTCGATGAAAATCACGAATATTTCACCTAGATACTTCCTTAACCCCAAAACTTCGGGTGTTAAAAGATAAGGCGAGGGCCAAGACAGTGGACGCATGTCTTACGTGTTTTGTTGTAGGTTGCCCTGAGGAGAACTGCAGCAAGGATGGCCTCGCACATTCGCACAATGGACATTGATGAATTATTGAAATCGACATCAATTAATTCCTGCATTTAATATTGAAAATGTATATAATGTTTTCAAAAACTCACACTATACCTATTTCCACATACTAAAAATATACGTCATTTAAATTATTTGTGATTGTTGAAAATTCGCGAACACTTTTAATACTTTAAATTATCATATTTTGCGAAACGAATCATTCAAATCCTGATTAGTAACTTTATTTAAAAAGTTTGCCGATAAACTCGAAAGCTCTCAAATACTTAAATGATACTTTTCGAAGCTTTTTTTTATTGTATAGGTTAGTGGACGAGCATGTGTGCCACCTGATGGTAAGTGGTCACCAACGCCCATGGACAGTGGTTTGTATATTTCTTAAAAAAAAACAACATCACCACTGCGCCACCAACCATGGGAACTAAGTGTTATGTCTCTTGTGCCTGTTATTACACTGGCTCACTCACCCCTCAAACCGCACTCTATTAACGAAATTAAATATATTGTAATTAATTACATTACATAATTATAAAGTAAATGTAGAGTAAATTAATCTGCGATTCATTGAACGAGATGAATTATAAATACAAATTGAGCACATGAAAGCTCAGATAGCTCGAGTTTTAATCTGTAAATTTATGTCATTAGTCCATCACGACTCTAAAGTGAATAGATTACTAGAACAAATACATTTTTTGCTTATTATTTATAAATCGACTGGAGCGTGCGCAGAGGGCAGTCATAAAGGTTATGCTCTGCCGACCCAGAGAGTATTCTACAAACCTTGTATATGCGGAGACTGAAGTTCTTACAGTTAGGCAGCTCTTTGTTTTTCATACCGTGCTTCGGAAACACGGGATCGCTTGCGCATGCTACTGTGACGCTCCGACGCTCAAATAGACCCCTCTCTCAACCTGCTGGCCGACTTAAATACAAGATATTTCCTTTAGAGTCGCATAAAACCTCATTTGCAAATAGACAGTATGATGGCAAGAGCTCAAAATTGTATAACAATATAAATAAGAGACTTGACATTTTTCCAGTAAACAGGCACACATGCAAATCTCTCTTAAAAATATTTCTCCTTAAATTGGATTACCGCAATACAGAGGACCTTATAATGGAATAACGCACTTGATGTTCACAAAACACACGGTTAGACTTCCACACATGTATATAAGAACACACTGATCTGCATACATACGCCACGAACTCACATACATGTACACGCACGCACTCAGTCAACTCACTCATTCACCCACCCACTCACACACGCGCGCGCACGCACACACACACACACACACACACAAACGCACACACACAAACACATACTCATATTTTTTGATTTTTCTTTTCTTAATTTCATTAAACAATCTATATTGCTAACTGTATAAAGATTAAAGTATTCGTTACTGTTATGTAATGTTTACCCATTTTGCGAGGGCACTGGCTTCTGAAGTACAGGTACTCTCCTAGTTCAGAAGTCAGAGTTTTATAAGTTTTATGTTTAGGGCACTGGCTTCTGAAGTACAGGTACTCTCCTAGTTCAGAAGTCAGAGTTTTATAAGTTTTATGTTTAGGGCACTGGCTTCTGAAGTACAGGTACTCTCCTAGTTCAGAAGTCAGAGTTTTATAAGTTTTATGTTTTTCATAAAACCTATGGTATATGTAAAAATGTTAAAACTTTGTTTTTTTTTATAAAAGGCAATAAAAAAAATTATTATTATTATTATTATTATTTAACCATCGTATATTGTTTGACACATTCAAAGTATTAAATTATAGCGTCCGCGAACTTCTACACTCAGAAATATTTGACGACGTAAATTATGTACATACATTTGTTGTATACGCAAATATAATAAATAAAAAGTGTTTTTTTTAAATATAATATTACACGCCGGTAATTGAACCTGATTTTAATAATTCATCATGTTTTTGTGCGTATGGCAGCGCAAGGCTATCCTAACTGCCATCGTCCTTGAGGCAAACCAGAACCAAGACACGTAAGGCCACATCTTATTTTTTAAGCCTTAGGTGGTGAGGAGATGAGGGGCTGTGGGTGTCTTTATTTTCGCTGAGCGGGATCTTCCCTCTCCTGACCCTACTATTGAACCATGACGGTCACACAGAAGACTACGGACATTCATGCCAATTCCCTGCGGTGCATCGGTCTTCTTAGAGGCTATCCTTAGGCCTAGCTCGTAGATCAATGCGACGATATTGCTCAACCTGAGATTTGTGAGCTTCTATAAAATATTTAAAACGTATCACCCACTACGTTCACCCGCGTATAATTAATAAAAATATAATAATGTAATATAATAAAGTATAATAAATTATTTTATTACTATAATAGCACACACGCACTCACACACTCTCTCACACACTCTCTCACACACACACATACACATTCATACATACACACACACACACACACACACACACACATACGGCTACAGGTAAAGAAATACCGTACCGTATAATAGATACCGTAGGGCTTACCGATCTTATACAGTGGTGATCATATAATTAGAAACACTTCTTATGAATAAAGAAAGTATAACTTCAACGTAAAAATGTTCGTAAAAAATATACACATTCAATAATTAATAATCATGCAATAATATAGCCACTCAAATAAAAAACTCATTAAATGCATAACATATAAAACATGTCTTACTTTTAATTACAAAATGAGTCTTACACATGTAGGAGTTTATTTTCTGTTACTGGCCGCTTGGACGCCTAATTAGAAACATTTTAAAAGAGCATCCACAGCTCGTTCTTTTTCTGAAATTGAAGAATAACATTTCTTTTTCTATTATTTTGGCGGCAATTCAAAATTTAATCTGAATTTAATTTTTTTCAAAATGGGCAAAAATAAAAGTAATGACGCGTCAACTAGGCAAATCATTGTTAATTTATATATATAGGGGTTTCCAATAGGGACGCTTGAACTTTGACAGCTGATTGCGGCCATGTTGTTTGAGTGACAGCTGTCAAATGCAGTGTGTTATATTCATTCCGTCCTCCCAAACCACCATGGCAGGTTACAGTGTCGAGCAGCACGCATCATAAAATTGTTTTATGAAAATGGGTCTTCAGTTCGAGCAACGTTCCGCGCACTTCGCCCGTTTTACGGTCGCGATGATCGTCCTGCCGAGTCGACTATCCGTCGATTGGTGGACAAATTCGAGTCAACCGGGTCAGTTAACAATCAGCCGGTTCCCGTGCGTCAACGTAACGCGAGATCTGCCGAGAATATCGCCGCTGTGCGCGACAGTGTCCTCGAAAACCCGCGGCAGTCAATTCCGCGTCGCGCACAGGAACTCGGCTTTTCGCAGACGACAACTTGGCGAATTTTGCGTTGTGACTTGAGCCTGCACCCGTACAAGATCCAGCTGACCCAAGAGCTCAAGGTTAATGACCATAGACAGCGCCGTGTGTTCGCTGACTGGGCATTAGAGCAGTTGGAAGTTAACGCCGATTTTGGCAAAAAAATCATCTTCAGCGACGAGGCGCATTTTTGGATGAATGGCTATGTCAACAAGCAAAATTGCCGTATTTGGGACGAGACCAATCCACACGAGGTTCACCAAATGGCAATGCACCCGCAGAAAGTGACTGTTTGGTGCGGATTTTGGGCCGGAGGCGTGATTGGTCCGTATTTTTTCGAAAACGATAATGGTGTGGCCGTCACCGTCAATGGTGAGCGATACCGGTCGATGATAACCAACTTCTTTTGGCCTGAAATCGAGAATATGGATCTGGACAACATGTGGTTTCAACAGGACGGCGCTACGTGCCACACAGCACACGCTACGATGGAAGTTCTGCACGAGCAATTTCTGGACATGGTCATCTCGCGCGGAGGCGACGTGAACTGGCCACCGAGATCGTGCGATTTGACCCCGCTGGACTTTTTCTTGTGGGGTTTTCTTAAGTCGCAGGTCTATGCCAACAAGCCGCAAACCACCGATGCCCTCAAAGTCAACATACGCCACGCCATCGATCAAATACAGCCCGATTTGTGCGCCAGAGTCATCGAAAATTGGACCTTTCGTGTGCGCGCCACCAACCGAAGCCGTGGCGGTCATTTGAATGATGTCATATTCCATACATAATGGGGTCGATAGACCTTCCAAATAAAAAAAAAATTTCACAAATATCTCTCCTACATGTATTTTTTTTTGCATTTCAAAGATCAAGCGCCCTTAATGGAAAACCCTAGATCATAACAATTTTATAATTTATATTATTGTTAATTTATATATAGATTGATACATTTTCTGATTCAATACAGGATTTACACGATTTGATTTTAGTTACCTTCCATTTTTAAAACTGAAAAAAAGGGTTATTTGCAATGGAAAGTTAAAACTTTTATTAAATCGATTTTATTTGATTCAATTTGCATAAAACTTTTCAGACGATTCAAATCGTCCCGATAACAGTTTAGCGACTGAAATCGCCTCGTGTGAATGCAGCTTAACGTAGACTTTATTCATTACTAGCTGACCTGACACACGTTGTCCTGTCCAAATTGCAATATTTTTTTAGATCTGTTGGAAATTGTAAAAATGAGAAAAAAAACTCAATTCTGAGTTATCATTGCATCTATCAAAGATTGTGGTCATACTAATTCAATTTGAAGCAGAGTATATTCAGAAGGACGTCGAGTGCATATTTTACATGCCCGTTGAAATGCTCGAATCGTGTGTGATGTGATTGCGGTTTTGTTACAATATTTAAGTTATCATTGAATTCATAATTTCAAGTAAACTGTAAAAACATAGAAATGCTTTAATTCGAGTTGCTTGGTGTCACATCATTTCAATGCTTTATGATACACTACATTTTTTGTTTCCTGATTTCAAAGCTGATGGTTTCTCGACACGAGCCGGCTACATACAATTGACTATATGAGAAGCATGGATTTTCAAGGTAAATGCCGCAAACATTCAAAGACTGCCATTGTGATTAGTTCATAGTCATTGCGAATGCTAGCTGCACGGTAAGATGAAAGTGCTTAAAGTCAAATTACATGTCAGTTGGAATCATTGAGAATTGTGGTATTAAAATGACTCTCCTTTATTTTTTTATAGTATTATAGTTCATCAGCATCTTCACCGCAATTCGGATGGCATTACAAAGTCATGGCAATCCAGGGAATTCTAGCGACTTTAAATATTGTGTTGGACAGTTAACGACATCGACTTGCCTATTAACGAAATCCACTTTAGTGTAATTTCAAATTCAGTATAAATTTCATTTGCAATATCAAATAAACTTTGAAATTTAATTCTTGGATATATGAGATCAAATGAGATTTTGACATTGTCAATAACCAGCAATTGTTTTTAAAATACTTCTCTATATAACTTTTCTATTCTTTTTTTATAAATACCTATCGAACTAAACCATTTTAAAACAAAAAAATTCAAATCGTCTAGCCGTTCTCAAGTGATGCGCTTACCAACGAAGAGCATATAATATAAAAATTACACAGTGGTGGTCGTATAATTAAAAACACTACCAACGGTCCTTGACATTATGTAAGATACTTCACCGCAATCGTTTTTATTTTGAATTTAACCAATAAATAGGACAACAATATGTTCAACGATTTATCATTTATTAGAAAACCAATATAAATCCCATTACACAAGTGCAGTTTCAATATTACATTACGGACAAACATTTAAATCAGTTTTAAGGTATGAACAATAATGGTCAACTAATTAAAATAACAACAAAAATTATAAAAAACAATATTTTTTTAAGTATTAGTAGTTAGTATTGTAATTTACGAAATAGCTACTATCCACAGCCTACCAATAGTTATAATTAATATTTAGTGGCGTATCCCTTATTTTCAATAACAGCACTGCAACGACGTGGCATTGATTCAATCAATTTCATACATTTTTCTAGGGGGATTGAATTCCAAGCTTCCATAAATGCTCCATATAGTTCGTTTTGACTGGTGTTACGTTTGTTTGAGACTTTCTTTTTAACAATATACCATAGACTTTCTATCGGGTTTAAATCCGGACTATTTGCTGGCCAGTGTAAAACGGATATACGCTGTTCGTTAAGGAAACATTTGACGCTATTGGCCGTGTGTTTAGTGTCATTGTCATGCTGAAAGATCCAGGTTATATAGGGTTTTCCAATAGGGACGCTTGAACTTTGACAGCTGATTGCGGCCATGTTGTTTGAGTGACAGCTGTCAAATGCAGTGTGTTATATTCATCCCGTCCTCCCAAACCACCATGGCAGGTTACAGTGTCGAGCAGCACGTGCAAATCATAAAATTGTTTTATGAAAATGGGTCTTCAGTTCGAGCAACGTTCCGCGCACTTCGCCCGTTTTACGGTCGCGATGATCGTCCTGCCGAGTCGACTATCCGTCGATTGGTGGACAAATTCGAGTCAACCGGGTCAGTTAACAATCAGCCGGTTCCCGTGCGTCAACGTAACGCGAGATCTGCCGAGAATATCGCCGCTGTGCGCGACAGTGTCCTCGAAAACCCGCGGCAGTCAATTCCGCGTCGCGCACAGGAACTCGGCCTTTCGCAGACGACAACTTGGCGAATTTTGCGTTGTGACTTGAGCCTGCACCCGTACAAGATCCAGCTGACCCAAGAGCTCAAGGTTAATGACCATAGACAGCGCCGTGTGTTCGCTGACTGGGCATTAGAGCAGTTGGAAGTTGACGCCGATTTTGGCAAAAAAATCATCTTCAGCGACGAGGCGCATTTTTGGATGAATGGCTATGTCAACAAGCAAAATTGCCGTATTTGGGACGAGACCAATCCACACGAGGTTCACCAAGTGGCAATGCACCCGCAGAAAGTGACTGTTTGGTGCGGATTTGGGGCCGGAGGCGTGATTGGTCCGTATTTTTTCGAAAACGATAATGGTGTGGCCGTCACCGTCAATGGTGAGCGATACCGGTCGATGATAACCAACTTCTTTTGGCCTGAAATCGAGAATATGGATCTGGACAACATGTGGTTTCAACAGGACGGCGCTACGTGCCACACAGCACACGCTACGATGGAAGTTCTGCACGATCAAGCGCCCTTAATGGAAAACCCTATAGACAAACGATCGATATAAATTAACAAAGATTTGCCTAGTTGACGCGTCATAACTTTTATTTTTGCCCATTTTGAACAAAATAAAATTCAGATTAAATTTTGAATTGCCGCCAAAATAACAGAAAAAGAAATGTTATTCTCCAATTTCAGAAAAAGAACGAGCTGTGGATGCCATTTTAAAATGTTTCTAATTAGGCGTCCAAGCGGCCAGTAACAGAAAATAAACTCCTACATGTGTAAGACTCATTTTGTAATTAAAAGTAAGACATGTTTTATATGTTATGCATTTAATGAGTTTTTTTATTTGAGTGGCTATATTATTGCATGATTATTAATTATTGAATGTGTATATTTTTTACGAACATTTGTACGTGGAAGTTATACTTTCTTTATTCATAAGAAGTGTTTCTAATTATATGACCACCACTGTATATAACTTTTTTTCAATATTCGCTTTAATTTATTTATTGATTTTCTTTAATTCTAATTTCTTCCAATTAAGTCAACTATCAATTTCGATGTTTTACATCTGTCGGGCGTCCCGGCACGGCCACAGTTTTTATTAATTACATTCACTTAGGTATCACACATTTTTGCGTACTGGAAAAAGTAGTAAGACACAATCTTTCATTTTTTTTTTTTTTTTTGCATCTTATTTTTACATTGTTAAGACCGCAAGTCCGTTGGTATTCATAAAATGATTGATGAATGAAAATGATGAATATATATTATTAATGTACTGGATAATCTCAAGACTTCAGATGTTATTTTACATTAACGCATCCTTAGATATACATACATAAACGATGGCGCAAAATCCAAAGCACATTAGAAATATATTCCAGTCTCAATCACGACATTCTCTACAGTCGCGACATTCAATTTTATTAAAAGCTCATTAAATTGATACTATTAACAAAGTCATATAGGTACATATCTTTCTCATCGTACGTAATTTTACGTACATGTTTTGTGATCTCTACAGTTTATTACAAATATTGCAACATCAAAAACATTCAGATAACCCAAAATACTCTCAAGTCAACGTTATTTCAATACCCTTGACCTTTTACATTGCTTGATCTCATACTACAAAGGAAATGAGAATAATACTAAATATATGTGTTGAGTATTAGTTCTGCGGTTAATACGAGAATAGAGTTCACCGCAAAACCTTATTAAAATAATAAATATAAGCAACAATTGACACTTACTATGTTACATATTTATTATTATTATATCTTAAAAAAGCATTATTGTATTACATAATACCATTTGATTAATTATAAAATGGGGATCAATTTCAATTAGGAATTCTAAGCAGGCGTTACTAAGTTTTGTAATAAATTAATGTAATGCAATACTTTACTATAAAATCATATCATCATAAAACATTTTGTATCTTCAAATTAATTTCTTAAATATATTTTCTCAACTGCTGCATTTTAATTAGGGCGGAAAATAATACGCCTTTTATTTTGCCATAAAAGCTTTCGTAATTAAAAAGTGGAAAGAGATCTTACCATTTATCTTGCAGACTGCTGCCAGTTTTCGACAAGTAAATTTATTACAAAGCTGAAGCAAAATATGTCATAGTTTGTAATTCCATACATTTTATTTAAACCGTAACCAGGTGGGGTTGAGGCTGGAAATATTTTAATATATGTTTTATTGTTTCATTAATCCCATTCCCATACGTAAACTCTATTAAAGTTTTGATTTGACAGACAGACGCTATATCGACCAAGACGTTAGGCAAAAGCGTAATAATTGCGAACATTTTTATTTTATATCAATCAATATATATATGAAAACTTGATAGACGTTCGTAAAAATAAAAAATATTTTTCCTGAAATTGTAATGTAATAAATTTATATTAATACAAGGAACAAATGTAAAATTCGTAAATTTGTAACCTGTGCTGTTATTTGGTAGCATAGTATATTGATTTTTTTAGGAACGTTTGCGTGCTATTTACGACCATTACCCGCGTAGAGGGGAGGATGTAGCATCTTTGTTTTAAACGCATTATTTGTGTGCGTTCAAAACGATTGTTAGATAGTAATAAGTATACTGTTTTTCTTTTTTAATATGAATTGTTTTAAGTATATTTCATAGATTTTTTGACTTTTACCGTTTCTTTATAGGTCCGAGGTATTTGATTTCGAGCCGATTGTAGATTTTTGATAATTATTCAGTAAGCATAACGCTTGTTTATTAAACAAAGATTTTGACTTTACTGGAATATGTGTTTCATTAATAATATAATTAAAGATATATATAATTGTATACAAAAATTAAAAATAATTACTGTACAAATAGTTTACTTGTGGAATGGTGGCAAGAATGCTAGCATTTCCCCTTTGAATTGCAATTCCGATTCTCTGGACGTGGAGCACTAAGACGTGGTGTAATATTTTTGATGAAAGTTTTTGCACTATTACTCCAAAGTCCATGCGTTAAATAATAATATAATTTGAACAATGATATCTATTTATAATTATAAACACAAGTAGCCTTTTGTGATTTGATACTCTTGTTACTGTGTTCATTCGAACGAACATAATATATATGTTTCAAAAATAATCTGTTTACACAATACAATATTACTGATTATTCTATTGATAATTTAATCCAAAACAAATGATGATTTTTAATGTTACATAAAAAAAATTACTGGCAGTGTCTAATTAAATGATTTATTACAGTGATTGAAATACTATCATTTCTTTTTTTTAATAATAATAATAATAAATAATAATAACACTGATAGTTTGAGCAGTAATGATGTATTTGTCCTTTAAAAAAAAAAACAATGACATAAATTGAGTCAACGTTACCAGAAGAGACTTAAATTTACTTACTTATCTATAAAAACAGTATTTTTAAATCTACATAAATTGTACGACAAATCTCGTTCCACTCGTATACACGTATTCACGTTTACATCAAGTGAAACCTTTTTGCGTCTGAGACAATTAACTAAAACTTTACATTCAAAAACATTGCACACAAATTTATACTTGACGAACTAAATTACTAACGCACAAAGAAGTTTTTCTTAAAAAGTTTTAATTACTTATTCTAACGTCACGTCTAGATAATAGCATTAGTAGCGCTATTAACTCAGCAATCAAATACTCAGTGGCAATGTCGCATGATTTCCCATCAATCTTAAGGTATCACTGTTAAAACCACTTACAGTAAACGACTCTTTTATGGGACGCTCATAAAACAGATACTCTGAGTTACAGTTAAATTAGGAAGTCAATCTTTGTTTATACTATCCAACGCTTACTACTTAGTGTACGCTTTCTGATTGCTTGAGAGTTTACAATTAAAACTTTAATTAAGATTAATTAAATTCAAAAATCATTTTTGATAACATTACTAGTTTCCACCCGCAGCTTCGCCCACATGTGGGGGGCAGGTGTTACGTATTCAATTTCTTCTTTGTACCTTTGGTCACATTTATGGAAAATTTTATGATAATCAGTTCAGTAGTTCAGACGTGAAAGCATAACGACAAAAAACGTCACAAACGTCATGCCAATTACATAATACATTATTTTTAAATATGAGAGTAATTTTTGTCGAAGTACGTACGTTGGGGAACATTAGACTGTCAGAAATATTGATCGTAGAGATATTATGTTATGTTATTTAATCTTTTGATTTACTTTGAGTTTAATTAGAATTCGTACAAATTTAGTGTTTAATATATTTTAATAATAATGTATCTGGAACATAATAAATTAATATATAAGTAAAACGTAATAGGAAAGTTAAAGTTATCATATCATACTTTCAATATTTATAAATTGTAAACTGTTAAATATTATGACATCTTTAAAAATACATGTTTGTTTCTGTACATATTAAAGATTCAGAGAAGTAAAATTATTAAAAAAAAATCGGCTGACTGCATATTACATTTAAAAGAAATTTTCTTAAAAGTCATGTAATTCCCATAACTATATCTTATCATCATATCTTAATTAATTATTTAAACTTAGTATGCTATAGAGCGAGCCAAACTAAAATATATTCATACATACAACCGACATTTTAATTTTGGATTTGAACAAACCTTGTAACAAAATAAAAATACATTTTATTAATGTATCTACGGATATACATAATGTACTAACTATTTGCTTACTGAGTACAATTTCTATATTAAGACAAGAAAATATTTTTAACCAAATGTATGATTAAAATAATTTAATTGCACCACTCGCAAACCAACAATCCAATACAATGTGATATAGATTCAAGATCATAAAAATGTTCAGCATTATCGTAAATCAGATTACCATTTATCGATTGCCGTTTACCCGTCCAGCTCCTAATGTGACTGCGAAATCTGAATCATCCAAGTTTGTTTTGATAAATTGACTATTTTCTTCGTTTGCGGTAATAGATGGATTATCTTTATAATTAACGAATAAAACTTCATGTTCTGATACTTTCGGTTGGGATAATAAAACCTGAGACTGTTCAGTATTTTTCACTAAAACATATATAAATGTTTTATCTTCAATATGTGTTAATTGATTATTATTATTATACAAAGCAGCTTGCACCTTCTTATTTCTAGATTCCTGTGCAGGAAAAGATATGAAAATAATCTTGTAAATCTTTTTCTGCGTTGGTGAATCGCGAACAACTGGTACTCGTACTTCATCCATATCAGGGGGAGGCACGTGAAAATAAACGTGCTTGGTAACCACTGGCTTTGGAGTATTTTTCTTGTTATCAATCTGATTTGTATTGCTATGAATACTATCTAATTGACTTTGATAAAAAAAGCGGTTGTAGATTATTTTGAGCTTCAAATAATTGCGATTTTTCATTGTATAACTTCGAAGCAAAGTTATTAATTTTGTCATTTAAGTTCTCCGAAAAACTATTTTGTACACTATAAGGGACCGTGTATAATTTGGTTTCTTGGACTTATATATTACCAGATAAATCGTTATTTATGTTTAAATGTTGCTGGTTGTATTGTATTCCATCATTCATGCTGTCTGAATGTCGAACATTAAATAAGAGGGGTTGAACATTTCGTCCGTTCGCCGATGCCGGAAACACAGTACCTTGAACATTTATGATAGAAGCGTGACTACATGTAGATTTGACACAGGTGGCGCAGTGTTTTGAACAGTTAATAAGTTCGGATTCATAGAATAATATCGCTTAGAAGGATAGTGTCATACAAAGTTTCGCTCAAAATTGAAGTAACTAGAATAATTGTGTGCGTAAGTGTCACATACTTTACATACACCGACACGCCCACATACGACCGAATTATGTTGCAAGTGAATACACATTTTCACCATAAAGTAAGAAAATGATATTGTTTGAACTTGAATTATGAAATATATTTTTTTGCATTTAATTAAATTGAATTATTACGTAGGTTGTATTCAGATGTGACAATTTGTCAGACAATAATATTGGACATTATTATTTTTTAATTAAAATTAATTAAACAACACTGAAAGGTTTTCTGACAGTAAATTGTGATAAATAGTAGATTTGTATGGAATATGGACGGGATATGTAAGAAGAAGCAATCAGATTCGAAGGAAAACTAAAAACGATTACAATTAATGAATAAGTATTATAATTATATAGTGCAATATTATTCATTTAATTTTAGCTTTTATTATTATAATGATTTCTTTTTTTTAATTTATTTAGTAATATTATTCAGTATTGCTTTTATTTTATGTATAATCATAAAGAAAAAAATATAAATTTTTGAATAGTATTAATGTTTTATATGTAATTTAAAAAAGTTAAAAAAATAATTTTAAATAAATATTACATTTTTATTATTTAAAATATTAAGCAATCGTGGTAAATATATTTTCCATAGCTAGCAACATTTTTATTGTAATGGCGTCTTTTGTTTACAAATTCTTTTTATGTTTTGATGAATGTATTTTAGCTAAAATTATAAGTTGCCAAATAGTAGTTACGTGTAACATGTGATTTTCTTATCCTTATTTTTTTTATGTTGAGTGTTGTGACACCCTTTTACTACACAGTAAGTCATTTTTTAATAAATTGCGCGAGATGTTTACTTTGACACTTTATCGTGACGACTGACGTGACGTCAAATGTATTGAGACTAGTAACAATTTGAATGACTTCAATTCGCTTGGGCCTACACTCCTTCTAAGCGTTATTATTCTATGTTCGGATTGCTATTTTCTATGTTCAACGCCAATGGTTTACTATTCGACATTGTCAATAAATCTGAATCAAAGTTATGTACGTTTTGTGAGTTCAATATTTGGGATTCAGTACTTTGAACATTTATAGATGAAACAATTCTCTGCGAATTTAAGCCGTAGGTATATAGGCTCATTTACCTCATTTAATATTTGGCTGAACATTCATTGATTTCGATTCACTTATGTTAGAACTGTGCACAGCAGAGCTTTGAATTGAAAGAGAGGCATCAATATTTGCATTCAACTCGGTAGTTATCGGCGTTAGACTTGTAAGGTCTTGAATGGTACTTATCTTGAGGTTTTGCTGTACTGAATTTATTGTGTTACCAGTGCTTTGTGGTGACTAAACTACATGATTCCCACTTCTGTCGTTCTCGTTCCGCTTTAAATAAAAGTAATCTACATAAGGTACTGAATACGCCGTTGTTTTCCGACCGTCTTGGGTGGAACTTTCTTGCACTATTTGACCTCCAAAATCCTGTCACGTCGGTTTATTAGTTCTAATGATAACCTCCCTTAAATCTTACCAATAAAGCAATTACACTCAAAACCTAAAATGAAATATATTATATATTAATATAATAAAAGTAATAAAATATTAAATTTCATGATTATTAATTTCTAACCATAATACGCAACATGTTTAAAACAGGAATCTTTACAATCAAAAAAATATACTAAAACTTTGTCACCTTAGCTATACATATTAGTTATCCCCGTAAGATTTGTAAATCACATTGATGTCAATTCTTTCGTTTATTTTGTTTCTAAATAAAACGCTTTAACTATATTATTATAGAATATAATTTACCGATATTTATTTTTTATTATTGATATTCATAAAATATCACTTAAACTTTTATGTGATATACGAATTCATGTACTCGGTGGTAGAGCTTTGTGCAAGCTCGTCTGGGTAGGTACCACCCACTCATCAGATATTCTACCGCAAAACAGCAGTACTTTGTATTGTTGTGTTCCGGCTTGAAGGGTGAGTGAGCCAGTGTAATTACAGGCACAAGGGACATAACATCTTAGTTCCCAAGGATGGTGGCGCATTGGCAATGTAAGTGATGATTAACATTTCTTACAATGCCATTGTCTATGGGCGTTGGTGACCACTTACCATCAGGTGGCCCATATGCACGTCCGCCAACCTATACAATAAAAAAAGAAAAAAAAAAAAAATGTAATAATACATAATTATAAATAATTATTTAATTATTATTTATAGTAATTATTTAATTAATTATTTATTGAATAATCAATAAATTGTTATTTGAAATCATTTTACCCTTCAAAATTCTAAAAATATTTAAACTTAGTTTATTTCTTTTACATTATACGCTTATTGAATGCTTAAACATGGTAATCGCTAGTCGGTCCACATAGAATACAGCATAAATATTACGATACTACTAATTTAAATATATTATACTGAGTAAAACGTTCAATATGCAGATTACTTAATACTAACCTAACATTTAAATTCGGTAGAATATACGTATCTTTTGCTAGGCGTAACAACCTACATAAGGTTTTTAAATTATAATTTATATAATTATTATACATATTACTTCTTCTTCGTTATTTATTATTTTATTTTTTCCCTCGTGGGATGATGGGATTTTTAAGAACACAAACGTTTTGAGCATTAATCTTTTACAATACAAACGTAACTTATTTCTTATACAAACTCTCTTCCCCTAAATAAGATTAATTTAAGGATTTTTTTTCAAATATCTTACACACGCCTTTTTTCTAGTTTTAACCAAAATTCTCAATATTAATATTCATGTGATTATAAAAAGGATAAAATTCGTTATATTTTTGTTAACCCTTAGGTTTTTAGAAAGCTACGGTATAAAAAAGAAGTCTACTTTCTACATTTTGCTTAGTTGCTAGTTAACATAAATTATATGGATAGATATATAGATAGATAGATATATATCAAAGTATGTTGGTTACATTGCGTTATAATATACTGTTAATAATATTCTTAAGTAAGATCTCTTTTTCAATTATTTCCAGTGCATTAATTGTATAATTTAGTAAAATATAATGAGATAGCTTATATTATATTAGTTTATAATTTATAAATAAATATAAAAAGGTCAATCGCTATTTCAATATTAGAACGAAATGTTTTCAAAAACGTAACTACATTTATTTAAAGTTACATAATAACAACAACATATCTATAACTACAACTTTTACAATAATGACGTATCACCATAAATTGATAATAAATTAACTAATTTATTATATTACATAAACTATAAAAATTATAAATTATAAAAATAAGTAAAAAATAAATTGAGGTAAATTCCTCGGAAGGTGGCCATGGCTCGAGGGAGAATAGTAAGACGACCCCGCATCAAGTTAACAGAAGAAAGCGAGCTCGTCGAGGGTCGAGCTGAAGAAACCTTCAGGATACCTTTGAAATTGCAAAGAACCGGTGGAAAGAACGCTACATAGGGCACGATAAATTAACAATAACGATAACTACTAAGTTAATTATTAATGATCCACATTACAAAATCGTTACTTCAATATGTCATCATTATTTTACTATGATATTTTAGAATTAAAAACAGGTTTGAAGAGCTATAAATCAAAGTTTGCATTGATATCGAGATCGGATTTGAGTTGATCGTAAGCTAACTTATCCAATAACCATTGAAATTACTTTTATGCATCTCTTGTCGCCGACGTCATTGGCTTCCATTTTATTTCTTAAAGAGCTTGAGATTAAAACATCTGTGAAAAATATTTCCCGATGTTTCTTTCTTACTAGCATTTAAAAAAGATAAAAAGAAAACTCTGAGAATTGTCTACTTTATAATTGAATAATCAATATACTATTTTAGGTAATATATTAAAAGTCAACTTTGTAACTGTTTTGCAATAGGTATATCAATTATTTTCTTTGAGTTACCGTTATTAAAATATAATATCATTGTTAATAAGTAAATACACAAATGTAACATTATTGGGTTAATTAATAGCGCTAATTGGGTTGTGGTGGTTTCAATTAAATTGGTATTTCACATATTTAAAAGGGCTAGATTTTAGGCATCTAGAGCCTCGAGCCCCCAAAAGTAGCCACGGTAAATATTTAAAAATACATCAAAATTTCGACAAGTAAACAGCTTTAATATAATATATGTAAATGAAATACAAGTATTAGGTCCTTACATATGAAATTAGCATTTTGTCGTACTGACCACTTTGATCTGAAATATAGTAAATCGGTCTGGAAGACATTATTATACTCAATAAATAACGAAATTCATAGTCATTAAATCAGTTTTGCTTCAAACATTTTGTGAAGTTTTTCAGTATTGGTTTATCTGTGCAAACTGCATGCGGAAGCTACTAATTGGGATTTTGTTAAGCTCGGCAGTTTTACGGATTAAAAGTACTTTTTAAAAGACTTATCTTCATAAGTCTTCATTAAAAGTGTATGCAAAAGTATTCGAGACCAACTAAATTAAATCGAATTAAGTTAGTAAATCGATTTAGCAATTTATTTAATAAGCATATAGAATGTGAAATAAATTTGAAATGTTTAATGAAAACCAGCCGATGGATACGGAATGAGGACCAATAGGATTTATAAAAGGTTCATTCATTTATATACAGGCGAAGCTGCGAGCATAAGCTATTAATAAAAAAGTAAAGTATATTTCATAGAATTAAAATACTATAAGAAATTATTTGTATCTTTACGATCTTCTAATAAACACCAAAAAAAATGCAAAATTTATAATGACACGGGTGTATTGAAAAAAATAAAATAATGGTTGTATACACTTAATAAAACGGTTACAAATATGATATCACTGAAGGCTAGAGGTCATTACATCAAGTTTAAATAAATAAAGTTTAATTAACGAATCTATAACCTAACTAAGAAACAATTAAGCAATTTCATATTTTAATGAGAGTTTTTTTTTTGTTACAGTTACAGAGAAAGAAATAAGGCTCTGGTACGTTGGATTTTACTCTATATTATTGAAATACCTAAATGTAACTATATATTATTAATTAATATAATTTTGTACAAATGTATCTTGTTTTTTAGGCATAAAGGCTTCTTAAAGGACTGCCCGAATGGTTTGCTTACTGAACAGGTGAGTTTTAATAGAAGTTTAATATTATTTGAAATTGAGAATATGTATAATATGTCCGCAAATATAACATGTTACTATAAAACTATTTGAATCCTTTATTATCTCTAAAATAAATAAAACAATGACAAAAGTTTGATATATTTATATCTGTTGAAAATAATAAACTAGATTGTAACTTCGAACTCAAATACGGTAAACAAAACGATAGATCGTATTATTTAGAACGTAAGTTACAACTTCGATTAAAATAATGGAATAAGTAAATTTGTATTATGTTATTTATATTTGCATACACGAAGATAAATCCCCCATCTAAATATGCGCAATTTATAACTTATTATTTATGTTTGATTTTCAGGGGTTTATTAAGATCTATAAGCAATTCTTCCCTCAAGGTGACCCGAGTAAATTCGCTTCGCTGGTCTTTCGGGTCTTCGACGAAAATAATGTAAGTAGTAATATGTAGTTAACTTTTCCCAAACGAAGTAATAATATTTTACGGTAAAATCTTTTTAAATAATTTTTTTTATTGAAAACTTCCAATTATTTATTAAAAAGTAGGTCAATTAAAAAAGGTTTATCAAAATATTTTATTAAATTAAATTTTTACATGGAATACGAATAATAAATAAAGAATTTGTTTTAATGATGTCAACCAAATATTTTATTAATAAATTATAATCCTTTACAATCCATGTTTCTTATAGCCCAATGCAAATTCATAATAATTTATAAATAAGGCGAAATGTAGAGAAATTTGTCAAGTTTGTTAGGTAACAGTTTGCGTATGCTTAATATTCATAAGACGATGTCATCAGTGTTAGCTACAACCCTACATGTATCGTTAGGCTATAAATTATAATTTATATTCCCATACCATCAACGTCATAAATAAACATCTCATGAAATATTTAAAAAAAATATTTATATAAAAATTAAATAACTGTCCAGAAGATATTATAGCGTATGTGACCAAACACAGACGAACTCCGTTCACACTCACGACACAGAAAATCTCTAATACCCTTTTATGACTCGAGATTTGAACTGAGAACCTTTCGTTATTTTTTTTTTTTGTTTAAGTTATGTGCTGCTAATAAGGAAACTATATTAGGCAATAACTAAATTTAGCTTTATCGTTAGCCTCAGTAAATTCTGAGCAAAAAGAATTATATTATAATTACTTAAGTACTTATAAAACTTTTTCCTGAACGTAATTCGTAACTGTTTTTCTGAAGATGACAATAAATAATGTTCGGTTATTTACGACGAAAATTATAACTTGGTATGAAGTTGTATCGAAACAGTATATCGTTTTAAGTTTATCAATAAATAAGAAACTTGTGAGAGTTTATATTAAAAACAATTAAAATATTAATAACAGTACCTCTACTTAACTAACAAGGATTTAAAATATGGCTGATAGTTTTTATAGCAAAATTTTGCTTTTAAAGTACATTGGCAACATACTACTCATACCACAATATTTTGTCATCATGATGATGACCACAAAATATTTAAATTACCATTTTATTTCATTATTACTACTTTATTAATCATTTACATAATATTAGTTATCTTTACTACCATAATACGTACCTTTATATTAGGTAAATTATAGGTAGTGAATATAAATTTTTAATATAATGGTACTAATCGTAAATAATAATTCTCTCCATGGCTATCCTATAAAATAACTTGTCAACATGTTTTTGTCGTTATTCTAGGACGGGTCTATCGAGTTCGAAGAGTTTATTAGAGCTCTCTCGGTGACATCACGGGGTAATCTAGACGAGAAATTACACTGTAAGTTTAATAATAAGCTTATGTAAATACACTTGCGAACTACTATCTTAAAAATATATATTGATTTGATAACCAAGTAAATAAACTTACTTTAGTTTTGCAATATAAAGTTGTATATGTTTTTCGATATGAATAAATATTTATACGTAACTTTAATATTAAATTGTCGATTGTTAATACATAAAATAAAACTTAAAGTCTTTAAAAAAACATGATTTTCCCTCAACAACTTATCAAAATGTTTGTTTTAATATATTCGAATACATTCAAACAAAAGTTTGTATTTATTTGGCCATAGATAGATTGTTTATAAATAATTTACTTGAATTTTGAATGTTATTTCAACGACATCCTAACATATTACAGGGGCATTCCGCTTATACGATGTTGACAACGACGGCTACATAACGAGAGATGAAATGTACAACATAGTCGACGCGATCTATCAGATGGTTGTAAGTTAATCTATAAATATATCTATACGACACGATGCTAAACACTACAAGCACGATATTATATCCATTACTTGACGAGAATTTATTTCTGTGATAACATGTTTTGGAGCATAATCCACTACGTTAGAGTCGCATTAACCGCAGATAGGAGTTCTATAGATACGTGTTGTTTTAACACGATATTTTCCTTTACCACTGTGGAAGAGATGCGTTGTAAATGCAACAAATAAGAAGAAGTAATCACGTGAAAATTGATGTCTGGTGATTTGGATCGTTTTTCAATTAAGCACGACGTGTTATATGTCACCCCTTCACTTTATGATTGATTAGCAGCAACATTAGTTTTTCTTCTCTTTTCTAATAATAATAATAAGACAATCGTGCCCGAGAGCAATTACTAACACAGGTGCACCCTCTATTCCCTCGCTCTGACAATCCGATACAATTGAAGATAATTCAAGCGCAGGACCATCGGCTTGACGGTCATTCCGAGGCACGGAAGTCTAAACACTGCCAACATTCGAACTCCGGTTTGCTAAAATTTTTTTAGCAGAAAAGCCCAATAACTGCCCCGAGATTTGAATTCACAACCTCGGGAACTGCATATCTTATAAGCCACCCAGTAGTAATAATAATAATAATAGTCCTCCAGACCGATTTCGGCCACGGCGGGCAACCTCAAGAGAGATTAGCCAACTCTGCAGGAGATATTATAGTGCGTGCGCAAACACAGGTGCACTCTCTATTAACCCGATGGGACGGGAATCCAACACGACCGGAAATAGTTCAGGCGCAGGACCAACGGCTTTATGTACACACTTCCAACTTCCAGACTCATTTTATTGGCCGGACCTGGGATTTGAACCCAGGACCACCGTGGCTGCGGCCTTATATGTAGCCACTAGACCAACGAATTTTTGTTGTTTGTTGTTTTTTGTTTATGATATAAAAGGAATTTATAAATATTTTCAGGGGCAAACACCACAGCCGGAAGACGAGAACACTCCGCAGAAACGCGTCGACAAGATCTTCGACCAGATGGACAAGAACCATGACGACCGCCTCACCCTCGAGGAATTCCGTGAGGGCAGCAAGGCCGACCCGCGCATTGTTCAGGCGCTCTCTCTTGGAGGCGATTAATCGACGATCATCCTCTCGCCCGATTTCTCATTATTCCCTGAAGATTAAACTGTCTTCATTTTCATTATGCGGAAAAGCTTTATGTTAATGTACAAATTTTGTTTACTTCTCGTTTTATTAATGAAATATATTTGACAATTAGTTAACTTCGTATTTGCCAATATGAATTTATAAATAAGTTAATAATATATATACTAATACATAACATTTCGGTAAATATTTATGTATTTTTTTTAAATAAACTTAACTGCTTGCCAAAACCTGATTGATCAATTAAAAGGTCGATTATTAAAGCTGCGGCAATATAAAAAAAACCTGGTACCAGGCACTATGCCAATTTGATGACCTGTTCTTAGCTTTTCATCTGCGCGAGCCAAGAACCTTGATATTTTACTTTCAAAATATTTCATATTAACATTAAACTTTTTTTTGGCATCGTTTAAAAATGAATCTGACGATACTTGATAAAATTTGATTTCAGATTTGAAAGCCAGGTTAGGTATTATCTCTTGATTTATACGGATAGAATGCAATTCGTCACACTATATCAAGATTTTTTTTTTTATATATTTATGAAAAATTATAATACTTTAACTATCGAACTGTGGCAATACTTCTGTATACTTGCTCTGTAAATTTCGTATTGCCAAATTCATCAGTCAATCTTTGAAATGTTTATTGTTTTTTTATACTTAGATTAGATTTAATATCTAATATTTTGTTTTATTTAAGCTAACGCGTTTTGAATAATGAGATAAATTCGTGCGAGAGATGTGTCCGTTGGTAAAAACACCAACGTTGATATTTAAAAAATGATACGATTTCTTATGATAAGCCGATCGAGACAGCTTAGCAGCACGGCACTCACCTATACTTCCTAATGCGTAGTATATCTGCCTACACAATGTCAAAATATACCATCATGATAACTGCAAATAAATAGTGATCCCGGAGTTAAAATAACATTATTCCGAGAGTTAAAGATAACAACTTTTAACCGTAACCGTACATGACCGTGCTGCAAATACTTAAATATTTCATATTGGTCATCTATTTCAATATAAACAATATTAGTCATATATTTCAATATAAACAATACTATAATCATAGAGCATCCCCTTATTAATATTTTCAATAAAATTATCACATTCTGTAGTGTGTATATCACCTCCACAATATCCTGAGATAGATATTCATCTAATAAGAATATTTTGTTATTAAACGATTTTTCAAAATAAAAATTGTTGATTGTTGATTAATTAATAGGTTTTAAAGACTTGGCCCCATAATAGCTAAATTGTATTTTGGGATGATATAAATTATAGGCGTTACTACAAACGTTTTGGGTTTTTACAGCCCCATAGTTACTAATTAATAAAATGTTTTCACAATGACGAGGTGCTTAGTAGTAAAGTCGATTAGGACTGTGGCAACACCTTCCGTTATCACAAAATAATGTTTTAGAAACTTGAAACAGCAAGAAACATTTGCATTATTAAAAAGACGTAGGACGATTGTTATTAAAGCCTAAATTTTTTTATGAAAGTGAATAAACATATAATTAATACTAAATAACATTCCGTACATCACACATAAAAATTATTATATTACTAAGTGTTGTTACTTCTTATCTATATCTTACAAGTAACTTAAGACTTCTTAAGCTTATTGTGACGTGTGACAATGCATTTAACTTTAAATTGTGGAGCCTTTTAAACATTTACATACTTAATTTATTCGACGGCTTCTACAGTTTTCTTCATCAACGTAGGTGTAACGCTTCGAAATATTTTAGGTACATTTGTGAACCTGTTATTACTGTTGTTTTATCTACATTAGAATTTAACATTGGTAAATAGCTGCAATGATAACTATTTGAAAATTAGAAATGTGCGTTAAATTTCACGAAATATATTACTTATAAATTAACTCATGTTTTGTGGAATTTCTGCGCGTGAAGTAAGAAGGGCATTATTCTTATTTAGTACAGAATTGAAAAGGTTATCCTTATTCCTTGACGAACAAGTTGGGAACTAAGACTAGGCCTCTGACGTTGTCTCTACGTTATGCAAAGCTTTCATCGTAATAGAATTGACTTAAATTTCAAATAAAAAATAAAACGACTCTAAATTTTTTAAGAGCCAAAGTGCCTCATTTTTTATACTTTTTGTTTCTTAAAATTGGTAAACCGTTTGGTAAGAGTACTATTTTGGTTGCTTCGCGAGTCAATCTTTTATACTTATGGGATTGTAGATAATTTGCGTCCTCGAAATGGGATAAAATAAATATTTATTGGGCTGTGTATTTCATCTAGAGTTTAAGTATGGCGACGCAATGCGACTATTTAATTCGGATGTAAAAAAAATACTAATTTACTTTAACTTTATTTATTAAACTTTTGTTTATTAAAATAACCAAAGACTTGTTCGTTAACATTAATTAATTAAATATTGCAACTAATATATTTTCTTGCAAGAAGACAAATGTACCTATATAGTAATAAAATTGAAAAAAATATATTAACAATGTAATAAAACACAAAAGTCCGCGACAAAATGCAATTTTAAAATTACTATTATATTTTATTATATAATTAAATTTGGAAACGTTTAAAGTAAATAATCGTCATTAAATTGCACAAAAAATAAAGTTAATTTTCGAATGAAATGCATTTTAAATCATCGTAGATGCATTACAATTTAATAAAACTGTCGGAAACTTTTGGAAACTTTACTCTTCTATTGTTTATTCACAATGGCAGCGAACTAATGTAATTTTAAAATGGATAAACCTATTTAATCAACTCTTAGATAAGTAAGTCAAGTAATTATGTTATGTTAGACTTACAAATGGGATAACTACATGCATATCCCTATAAGTGTTTCCACTGATGTTTCAATACATTGATATTATGCGAGCGAAAATATTTTTATGTAAGTCTAGCAATACATATATTATATTAGTATGAAATAAGATTATCATTGTATACCGATTAGGCTCCAAGGTGTCGTCCAAGGTGTAACCCCTCCTGGCTACATACTAATTCAAATTCCCACTCACATATTTATTCTGATGGATGTTTACACTAATCATATTATTATTAGAAGTAGTTAAATGTTAGAGTCACGTTCCGTGACATTAAGTCAGGACTACATAATTGTTTAGTATTATAATAATAAATATTAATTATAAAATTGTCTCACGTTGTCTGACAAACATAATCTGCTTAAAACACGAACAAAATCAATAATCATTTATCCGTTACGTAGATTCCTGAGGATTCTTGAGGTACGCATTGTACCTCGAACGCGAACCGGCTTGATAGTAGTTTTATCATAGCCAGACAATATTTCTTATTTTCTTGCTATATCAGAGCGGACACTTAAATAAAACAAAAACATCTGTTATCAATCGTGTTTTATCTTGACGGATTTTGTTTTCCTCAAATAACATAGACCAAACGAGAAATCACAGTATAATTACAAGATAAAAAAAAATACTAATATAATAGCCTTTCCCATATAATGCTATATCAGTTAAAATTAACGAATTAAAAAAAAAAAAACATTTCGATGAATACATACATAAGATTGATCACAAGATTTACGAGCAAATAATGTTTGGGCAGGACGTCAGAGAATAGTTTTAAGACTAGAACAAATTATAATTTATCTACTCATTTCTTCTCCGGTTCGCTGCCTTAACCTAAGTAGAAAATCTCTGTTTCAATGTAAATAATAAGTACTATTCGCCTACTTTAATACATACTATAATAATATTCACTTTTATTATAAATTATTAATAATAAACAAAGTTGAAATGAAATGTGTTTTTTATTAGTACCTACTTACCTTAGTACCCAAGATCCTTTACAACTTATCTTTGATAAAATATAAGTTAGTTCGTGTTGGGCTTAGAGTATGTTTAATTCAACGTTTTTAAAAAAGGGAATATTAATTTTAAAAAAAATTAGGAAAACTGCGAAATAACTGCCTAATAATCGTTACTACATCCATAGAAGTATAGCATCGATGTTATATCTTAATGATGAAAGGTGTAGGATTTTCGAATTATGAAAAAAATATATTAGGGCCGTCAGGAACGAAGTTCTATACGATATTGTTTCGACTCAAAACGTATTTTAAAAGGAAGATTAGACGTATTTTAAGACTTTATTTTATTTTTGTCTCACCAAAAAGCGCTTCTACCTCCATTATTCAACTCTCTCTAATAACAGATTAAGAAACGATTTAAATTTATAAAATTCATAATACATTTTTTAGGAAAGAATTTTTTTAGCAGGTCACCATCGATTGAGCATTCGAGCAAGACACGAAACTGTACCACCTCCACAAGCAACTCACCGGAAGTGACGATATTTTTCTGTTTGGTGGTAACTGTCTTTTTCTCAACTCATTTGCGAAGCAATGAGATGTGTTCTACTAACGCTTACTCCATCCGAACTGATTCACCCACGTAGAAATATTTTACACTCGTTCAAATATATTCAACAAGATTTAAATTCATACCATTTGAAAGATAATTTATTAATGAATAAAATGTCCTGTGTCCAAATCCTGTGATGTCCGTCAGTATGTACCTCATTAACTAAAAAAATACACAACCGACTGATCTATTTTTTTTATTACACTTGAATTCTTAACCAGAAGAACCCTTATGAAAACCACTATTCAAAACTTTTTGGTTTAATTAAAATATAAATCAAAAACTGACAATTCACGAAAAAATATAGGGGCCATGTACACACTCCCGTGTACACACTTCCAACTTCCAGAAAAGCCTCGGAAAGCACGTTAAGCCGTTGGTCCTGCGCCTGAACTCTTTCCGGTCGTGTCGGATTGCCGTCCCATCGGATTATGAGAGCTAAGGAAAAGAGAGTGCACCTGTGTTTGCGCACACACTTGTGCACTATAATATTTCCTGCGCAGTTGGCTAATCTCTCTTGAGATTGGTCGCCGTGGCCGAAATCGGTCTGGAGAACCTATAGCATATAGGGGCGTCATCTATCGACCGCCTTTTTAAATTATATTTAATATTTTTAAGTTGGCAGCATGGTCTTTTAAAAAAGGCGGAAGATAAATTTTGGGGGATATAATAAATGGTTGCCAAGCTGGATTTTTATTTTTTAATTCATAAACAGTATCGTCCACGCGCCGACGGCATCTACCATAATACTTGAAATTTTACATCAATTTAGTTTTTTTAAAGGGCTTTATTTTTTTAAGGTTAGATGTCCCACTGCTGAGTAAGGCCTCTTTTCCGTTCGAGAAGGTTAAGAGCTTATTCGATCACGCTGCTCTAATGGGGATTGGATTTAAACAATATTAAATAAGTAAAAATATCTTATTCGTTTCGTTTTCTTTATTGAAAATCACACTAAAGCTAGCGTTAATTATAAGGTCGTCGTGAGGGCACAAATAATAATTTATCATTTTAATTAAATATAATCTATAAATTGACAAACTATTTCATTATTTACATTTGATGGGTGTGTCCCTTGTTAAATATCCACAAATTGATATTCTCATACTGTATTAGCAAACTTAAGACATAAAACTGTCAGTTTGACCGATAGCAGTGAAAAACACTAAAAATTACAATGTAAGTTTAACAAATCAAAAAACAATCATCTATGAAAGAATGTCTTGTGAAGTTTAATGAAGACCATCTTTGTACTTATGGTCAGATAAATCGAGAATGTGACATATTTTATTTGCAAATTTTATACTATTATTTCAAATTTAATACAAATATATTACTCAACCATTTGTGCGGATTTAGAAGGATTATATAACTTCAAAAGAGAGAGCGCAGATGTTTCCTCTCAAACAAAACAAGATACAGGTTTGCCAACAGATTGTATAGATTTTACAATACCGGGTAAAGATTTGGCAATACAAGTTATACATTTTACAACACACATTTGATAGGTACGATTATACAAAGCACCTGGAACTAAAAAAAGAATTATTCTACAAAGTCTACAAAGTTACATCACAACACGCTATAGGTACTTGGTTATAATATAATAATTTAATTATATTAAGAGATCCTATCATTTTACACCCACTTTTTAACTAAGGTAATTTAAATTAGGAAGGACCTATTCGAAAATCATAAAATATATATATATATAATTAGCATAAATATTATATAAAAAGTACAAAATTAAATCTCATCGCGCCCCTATATAGTTATAAAAGGATACGTCTTTATAATTTTGGTATTATTGTTTGTCTTAAACTATTTATATATTATATAATTACAATGCAAAAATAAATAATTACAATAGCTTTGCTAACGCTACTGACAAGTGTCAGTTGACGTCATACGAAAGTGAATTTCAAAAGGTCTTACAGAATCCTAACAGAATTAAAAATGAGAAATTATTTTTTTTATTCATCGTCACTCTGCATAATGAAAGTGAATTACCAGCCAGTAAAAATCTCAGAACCCAATGTAGCTGGGCAAATAGCTACTGCCCCCCTCGAGGGGCGTGTATCACCGTCCGGACGGTGATACGGAAAAGTAAAGATCCAGGTGAGGTGTCTGGGCCTGATCCTGGACGGAAGATGGAGCTTCGGGCAGCACTTTGTCCAACTGGGCCCGAAGCTTATCAACGCTGCTGCTACCTTGGGCCGCCTCCTACCCAATGTGGGAGGGCCGGAATCACCATGCCGGCGCCTATACGCCGGCGTGGTGCGCTCCATGGCACTGTATGGTGCACCCATTTGGGTGGACGCTCTCACCGATAAGAACAAGGCCCTTCTGCGGAGACCACAGAGGGTCATAGCGGTGAGGGCGATACGTGGATACCGTACGGTGTCGTGGACGGCGGGCGATCCGCCCTAGAAGCTCCAGGCGGAGGTGCTCGCAGAAGTGTACCGGTTTCGGGTACAAGCCAGAGCGAGCGGCGACCGTCCAGGATCCGCGGAGATGGAGGGAATCAGGGCTCTAGCCCAACGAGCGCTGATTCGCAGGTGGGAGGAGGACCTGAGGTCCCCATCAGCAAGCCTGGCGACAGTGGATGCGCTCAGCCCCCACTTGAGTCGCTGGTTAGCAAGGAATGGCGGCACACTCACGTATAGGCTGACGCAGGTACTTACTGGACATGGCTGTTTCGGTAAGTACCTGCATAAGATAGCGAGGCGGGAGGTATCACCCTCCTGCCACGAGTGTGGTGCGCCACTGGACTTGGCGCACAATACCCTAACGGAGTGTGCTGCGTGGCGGCGATAATCGGCGAAGATCTCTCGCTGCAGAGTTTGATTAACGTTATGCTCGACATCTCGCTACCGAGTGTGATTAACGCTATGCTCGACAGCGAGAAGTGCTGGTTGGAAATGGTCTCCTGCGAGAATGTCATGTTGCAGAAGCAGGCCGCGGAGCGGCAGCGTGAGGAAAGTGCCTACGCTATTTCAATCCGCCGAAGAAGACCGGGGAGAAGGCGTCTGCGGTATGCGCACCTTCTCCCCCCGCCATAATAGCCGCTTGGGCTAGGTGATCTCCCAGTATCCGGGAACTCCCCTAGAAATATAGGGCCGACCGTCGGGGCGTCTCGGTAGCATGGGCAAGCGATCCCGTGGCGCCCTTCGACCAGACGGAGAGGATACCGCTGGTTTTTTAGTGGGTATTCCAGCGCCTTCAGTGCCGGCGAGCCCCACAAACCCCACTCCCACTTCATGTGTGGAAAGAGCATTGTTTTTCCACCGACAAAAAAAAATAGACCTTTTCGTAGAGGAGTTAGAGGTTGGAGCTTATAACCTTGGTCCAATACGGGTTGGTAGATTAAGCTTCAATCCCTCTAAAATGGCTGTTTAATAGTTATTTAAATAATAAATTTAATCTATTCGTTGTCAATTTGTACATTAACTCTGACCGTAAAGGTACAATCTCTAAAATAAGTGACCTAAACAAAAATAGCGCGACCAAAATTATCCATCAAACTACGGTCCATGGTCATGAAGTATCCTTCTCGCATACATTACCTACGACAATAATTGTACGGTGTTATGCAAAACAGTTCCAGTCTTCAAAAACCAATTATTGAGCTATTCTCATAAATTGTAATTATATATCAACTTTAGTCTCTGCTAAAAATATCAAGCTGCTAAGTAACTATTATCAAATAAATTAACTGTATTGATATTTTGATATATGAATTTTATTAATACTCCAATTTTATAGTTGGTTCCATTTAGCGTAACTACCCAATTATGTCTATGGATCATCCCGTATCGTGTTCACATCGCTTCATATCGTCATACAATTTTTTATGTTTAAAACTATAAACAAAACACATTCACTTAAGTACCAATAAAATAACGAAAATAAGTCACTGAATTAAAAAAAAAACTTTTAATTAATTATATTACGCATTCATTTGGTGGACTAGTTATTTTTTGCATCTACGACTATAATTGCGCGCATCAGATAGACTGTACAAATAATAGATCAGATGAAAAATCTGCTTTAAAATACTACCAGCATTTAGTATTTATTTTAGTACCTTTGTTGAAATATCTAGAACCATTAAAAACCATTAAAAAAAAATTTGAACCGGCCTGTCAATCTGATGTCAAGATGACCGGCCATTTATAATTTTCGCATAAGGGCTCCAAGGGCATCAAGGGTATTGTGCAAAACATTTAGTGCCTATGTGGTATCTAACTACCACAAAGGTACTAAATGATTGTGCGTACATTATTATTAAATCATTAACTTAAAAAATTAAAATTATATAAAAGAAATCAAAAAAATATGAAAGACAACATTAAGAATTCCGATAATCGATAGTAAAATAAAGAACTACATTTGACTCATTAATCAAATATGAATTACGAGCTTTTAGTAAAGAAAATAAATATAACATGAAATAACAAATTTAGTTATTTTACAGAATAATTTAAACTTAATCGATATTCTTTTTTTGCTAATAAAATGTTTATTTTTACAGTCATTCCGATGCACGCCTATAATAAGGCATAGAACTGATAAAAATATTGCTGATTTTGTAATAATAAAACACAATTCGAATTCAAATAAAAATAAATTACTATTAATTAATGTTAATAAAAATAAATAAATTAAAATTCACATAAATCATTCGCAATACACAAAAATTAATTTAAAATATGGTCACAACAATGTGTAAGTTTATAGATACAAATATCACTCATATTTTCTTTACAAAAAATATAATTTTTACTCAAAAAGACAGAGTACAATGTCAGTCGGAAGGCACAGTTATAGTTCACAATGAAATCAATTAGATGTTAAAAATTTAAGCTGGACACTGTCTAAGATATTCTGAATCAAAGTAAACTACAGTTACAGTCATATCGTCTCTGAACATGCGGCTGACGTCAGGCGACAGGCTCAACAGATGAGCCAGCCTAGAGTGATCCACACCGTACTCTGTCCCTCCAATAGCATGTCTTATAAGATGTGTGGCTGCGTTTCGATCTTTTGGTTTGCTCTTCAAACTCTCCTTCCTGTGCATCAAAAGATCGTTTAAATCTCCCAGCTGAATGTTCTTTTTTGGAAGTTTAAGGGGATTGAAAAACACTTTTCCTTTCATATGTTCCCCAACTAACTTAACAGCTTGAAGCGGTGTCATCATATCCCACAAGCCATCCGAGGCTATTATTAAAAATTTGTCCTTTGGTGTCAGTCTGTGATAAAAAATGTCAGGCTTTGCTGTTAGATACGGTGGTGTGTAATAATTTGCGGGAATCGCTTTCTGTCCTATAAGAGGAACAACCAATTCGGATAAAATTTCAGTTGTCCATTTATATCTATAATCACCCAAACTTCTTAAGGGTGCCAATTCTCCCAAGAGTCTGTCTCTTCTAATAACAGTTTTACGCTCTTCATCGGGATGCTCATTCCAAATTCTTTTTAGTTCATCAAAATTTTCTGTATTATGCTCTTTGGTTATCTTTTGAGCAAACCATTCGTTGTCTTCGTTCATTGTGCCCACAACAGCATTGCAGTCTCCAACGTTAGCCACATACATATGTGGTCCATCTATGTATGACATGCAAGCAACTGCTCCCGATAATGCCACAGACAAAGTTTTATGGTTAATAGTTTTATTTTCTTTATAGAGGTCTACAACTTCTCTGGACAAGTCACTATCTAATTGCATAATTCCATTTTCTAATGATGCCTCAATGTTAATCTCATCCTTGGCTGTTAATGACAATGTATTTAAAAATTGATTAAAACTGTTATCATATATTGCTTTAAGATCTTGCACAATCTCTGCCTGAAATGAAAAATCAATTAGTACATTATTTTTAATGTAAATGTAAAAAATATAGTAATAATACCTACTCTATCGTTAAAAGTTTCTATTAACAACTCTCGAGGATCCTGTTTTATATATTTTTGCAAGAGACCTAGAGGCAGTAGTGCAGCAGCGATATATTTAAACAGCCGCTTTGATATTACTTGCGCACACGCAGGCCCACCATGCCCATCAAATACTCCCATGAGTAAACCTGTAATGTACGTTATAAATTATTAAAACTGTGAAAAATTAATACTTTTGCATAAAAGTAATTATAATAAAACTAGATGAAACTGGGGTAACCCACATTGAGATCTACTTCCAGGTGTTAATATTATAAGTGTTTATATTTCTATCTTGTCAAACTACGGCAACACCTAGATAAATAGATTTTGGTTTTTTTTCAAAAGCTTTTAATACATCAATTTGCACATTTTAACTTTAAAATTAAAGAACTTACAAACAAACCTACAACCTCCGATTACACCTTCAAAAGGTAAATATAAAAAAAGTTGTCTGTTTTTCCCAGGATTGAATAATATTCACATATAAGAGTGTGAGACAAACTGTTACTTTCGTATTTATAACATTAGTGTGGATTAGTCAGATTCTTTAGTATTTGACAACTATATCTCAGTCACTAATAAAAGCTTTTAATAGCCTTTAATATTATTTTTTTATAAATACAAAATAATTGTTCGGATTTTGTTTTCTGCAGGCAATCATTCCAAATAGCTCAAACAGACCTTTATTTTATGATATACATCAGCTGACTACCATTATCATCAAACTTATTTTCTCCACTGTTAAATATTAACAATTTATTTATTTAAATTATTTTACTGACATTCAATCTCATTACAGGAAACTGAAACTAGATTCACTTATCAGTTACTAGTTTCAGCCCACAGCTTCATCTGAGTGGTGGTGTTACCCTATGTTCTTTTTGATACCCCTGACAATGTGTATGATCACTGATCTGACAGCACTCACTTTCACATTTACATATTACATAAGGATATCATTATTATTATATTCAAATACCAGAAAAATCCTATTTTAGCCATACTAAGTCGAAGAGAGTATATTGTGTTGATATTATAATATTAAAATGTTGTGTTTAAAATTAAATCATACTAATTTTGAATTAATGAAACAGTTATTTACCTGATGTCATTTTACATTGTGCTTCACATCTGGTATCTTCGATGGGAACATTGGAAGATAATTGATTAGAATCATAGGACTTGACTGACCCATAAGCAAAATCTTTATTGAATTCATTTTTACGAAGAATTACTGTGACCTGAATTAAAAAAACAGTATTGTTTAATTCAATATCAAAGAAATAATTAACAAAAGCAAATTTAAAATGTTACCACATTACTGTAAGCCAAATATATGGATCTGATTTATTGAAATATAGTGATTTATGCTTTAAAGCAGAGCTTAATTTTTATATTTTTATAATACTATTAAAAATAAATTCATGTTAACAAATTAAAACTAACCTTGACTGGAGGGTAACTTAAAATTAATTTAAACATTGCGAATAAAAATTTAAAAAAGCACTTTGGGAATTGTATTTATTTATAGACCAAAGCTAACATGTGCTATATATCCAGATAAATAACACTCCTTCAAGGAAATCAAATGGCACACATTCCGTGTCAATAAAGAAGTCATCTGGACTCAACAACATATAATGCAACCTTACATTTGTAACACGTGAATACCATATTTTCAGTTAAGCCGTTGGTCCTGCGCCTGAACTCTTTCCGGTTGTGTCGGATTGCCGTCCCATCGGGTTATAAGAGTTAGGGAATAGAGAGTGCACCTGTGTTTGTGCACACACTGGTGCACTATAATATCTCCTGCGCAGTTGGCTAATCTCTCTTGAGATTGGCCACCGTGACCGAAATCGGTCTGCAGGAAAATATATATAAATTATTAGTTTTATGCTTTCATAACAGTAATAATTTTAACCAAGTTGTAAACATATTTCAAGAACATATAATATAAAGAATTTATGTTAAGTAAATATAGATATTAATAACAAGCCTCAATCATTATAATATTTACAAATTCAATGATAAATAGTTTAATAGGCGAATTTCAAGTATAGAATATTATTAAAATTGTCTGGAATACAACAACAGAAATTGTTTGAATCATATCAATAATATATGACAATATATATAAACATGAACTAATATTTAAAACTCACTTCTTGTGGTGATAAAAGAACTTCAACACCATCATTTTTTACTTGTCTTCTTGCATGTGAAGAGTGAAAGAATCTGGACCCCAGGGCAATATATTTAAATTGGCATCGATCATCAAACGCGCAGCTTTTATACCAAATATTAGACAACTTTTGCTTAAGACTGCGGTCTACTTTTAAATATGTACTAATTACTACATTTATATTAGAATAATTCATATTTAGAGCAAAAATAAGCCGGGCATATTATGCAATCACCAAATATCAGATTTTTGAATTCGAATGTAAAAAAAAAAAAAAATTAACAAAAGATGTATATTTATTGTTTTTTCAATAGTAAAATTTTATATTATTTCTGTTCATTTCATCATTGAAATTTTTTATCACAACTAAAAATAAATAATAATTATGATAAAAATTTTTTCGCAATTCCTCTATTTCAAGATCAAGGGAATTTTTATACAGCCACAAGTCACAGATAATGATTAATAGTAGATGAAAGATAATAAAAGACCACAGATAACAATTATTATTTATATGCTATCATGGAAGTAGAATAGGGTGTGTAGGGACGATTAAAAACTTTGAAACCAATTATTACAATTTTCTGGTTAGGACCTGGTATATTATAATAGATTATGTTCTTATATTTAAAAATTACGTTTGAGTTCATTTATGTTGATATTTTAAGTAAGTTGAAAATTCCACCAATAAAGAGGTAAAATAAGGGATGAGTGGTTGTATGAAAATTCGGCATTTTCAAAGTTAGAAGCATGAAATTTCATATACAAGCTTTTGGTTAGAATTAAATAAATATGCATTTCAAAATTTTTCAAAATTCACCGCCTACATGGGTGTAATAGCGGTTGAAAGTTTGTATGGGGAGTCCGTGATTTTTGATATAAGAAGTAATATTTAGTATTAAAGCTTCTAAGAAAAATATATGCATATGTATTTCGTTGTTTTTGAAAATTCAACCCCAAACGGGTGGAAAAATTAGTATTGATTCTACCCAATCGGATGGCAATTTTTTTTGAAGGTTTAATACTTTTGTATAGACATGTTGGCTAACAAAACATCATTTACATAATTCTGGATGCAAATAACGAAATGCAAAATACGTTATGTATTAATATCAATATCCCCTAAGGAAGACGGGTGCAAGAAATACGATTTCTTTATACAAAATTGACTATTTATTTATTTATTTATTATGGTAGTGATGTTAGGTAGTTTTCTTTCCAAGAATACCATCCATGCGAATATTCATTCCACAGTATATAGTTTCCTCTTAAAGTGTGTTTCCACTTGACAATAATTAATAAGTCCCAAGGCCTGTCATTGAACATGACCGGCACTGATTTTAGTGAAAACACTGACAGTTTTTTACGCCCTTGGACATTCTGGTGAATATGGGCGCAAGGGTCTATCAGCAGAGCCACGTCCACCGTCAGAACAGCGAATGCGTGCCCCTTCCGAGTGCGTTCAAGGCGTTGAAGCGGAGCCGGCGTGAACATTGGAGGACTTTTGTGACGTAGCCTCACCTTTTCCACGAAGAACGGTACGCGCGCAAACGCGTCGTTGGAGCGATCCTGCTGGCCTTGCTTTGGAGAATACCTGTGTAAGATCGGATGCGAAACGACAGCGATGTGTCCTCCTATCCTATTTCCGACGGCTCTGAGTAGAGCGGCAGCCGGAATGGCCTCGCGTTATCGTACGCACTAGCGAGAAGTCCAGAGGGGCAAGATTACCTTCGCCCCCCGAGAAGAGCGTCGCCAAGCCACGAGCACGGGAAGGGCCGTAGATGCGTTATATCAACACGATCCTGCAGCCTAAGCCTATAATGGGTAAGAAACCCACATAACCCGGTTCTTCCCCCAGGAGGTACCAAGCCGAAGGGATCCACTGTGTGAAAAAAAAATATGGCATGGTTTTAACGTTGCAAGCTCCAGAGTAAGCTGTGCGAGTAACTTTTATTAAGTTAGCCTCAAAAGGAAACACCGCAAACATCCTTTACAAAGAGTTGCTTCGATTATGTGTTAATTATTTATAAATAAAGTTTTCAGGTAAGTTCATAGGAAATTCACTGATGATTATTAAAATAATAATCAGTAATCTAAAATTTAAAAAAAGCCCTATCCTTTTTTCAACCCAGAATGATATTTCATGCTTCAAACTTTAAAATCACGGACTTCCAAACAATCATTTATCATTTACTTATATAGGGTTTTCCATTAAGGGCGCTTGATGAATTTTCATGTCATTAATATATAGTAAAATTATAATCTATTCCGAATACTACGAAACCCACATGTGTTGGAAAAATCTGTCAACCCGCAGTAGAACCGGGTGACCGTCGGGGCGTCACGGTAGCATGCGCAAGCGATCCCGTGGCGCCCCCCGACTAGACGGAGAGGATACCGCTGGTTTTTTAGTGGGTATTCCGGCGCTTAGTGCCTGCGAGCCCCACATACCCCCCCACTTCATGTGGGGGAAACGCGTCAAGGCGTTTTTCCAGCTATAAAAAAAAAAAAAAAGTAGAACCGGGTGACGGAATAAACCCCAAAGTATCTTTTAAGACAAGAGGCATCTATCTCGGATTATATAGGGTTTTCCATTAAGGGCGCTTGATCTTTGAAATGCAAAAAAAAATACATGTAGGGGAGATATTTGCGAATTTTTTTTTTATTTGGAAGGTCTATCGACCCCATTATGTATGGAATATGACATCATTCAAATAACCGCCACGGCTTCGGTTGGTGGCGCGCACACGAAAGGTCCAATTTTCGATGACTCTGGCGCACAAATCGGGCTGTATTTGATCGATGGCGTGGCGTATGTTGACTTTGAGGGCATCGGTGGTTTGCGGCTTGTTGGCATAGACCTGCGACTTAAGAAAACCCCACAAGAAAAAGTCCAGCGGGGTCAAATCGCACGATCTCGGTGGCCAGTTCACGTCGCCTCCGCGCGAGATGACCATGTCCAGAAATTGCTCGTGCAGAACTTCCATCGTAGCGTGTGCTGTGTGGCACGTAGCGCCGTCCTGTTGAAACCACATGTTGTCCAGATCCATATTCTCGATTTCAGGCCAAAAGAAGTTGGTTATCATCGACCGGTATCGCTCACCATTGACGGTGACGGCCACACCATTATCGTTTTCGAAAAAATACGGACCAATCACGCCTCCGGCCCAAAATCCGCACCAAGCAGTCACTTTCTGCGGGTGCATTGCCACTTGGTGAACCTCGTGTGGATTGGTCTCGTCCCAAATACGGCAATTTTGCTTGTTGACATAGCCATTCATCCAAATATGCGCCTCGTCGCTGAAGATGATTTTTTTGCCAAAATCGGCGTCAACTTCCAACTGCTCTAATGCCCAGTCAGCTAACACACGGCGCTGTCTATGGTCATTAACCTTGAGCTCTTGGGTCAGCTGGATCTTGTACGGGTGCAGGCTCAAGTCACAACGCAAAATTCGCCAAGTTGTCGTCTGCGAAAGGCCGAGTTCCTGTGCGCGACGCGGAATTGACTGCCGCGGGTTTTCGAGGACACTGTCGCGCATAGCGGCGATATTCTCGGCAGATCTCGCGTTACGTTGACGCACGGGAACCGGCTGATTGTTAACTGACCCGGTTGACTCGAATTTGTCCACCAATCGACGGATAGTCGACTCGGCAGGACGATCATCGCGACCGTAAAACGGGCGAAGTGCGCGGAACGTTGCTCGAACTGAAGACCCATTTTCATAAAACAATTTTATGATTTGCACGTGCTGCTCGACACTGTAACCTGCCATGGTGGTTTGGGAGGACGGAATGAATATAACACACTGCATTTGACAGCTGTCACTCAAACAACATGGCCGCAATCAGCTGTCAAAGTTCAAGCGTCCCTATTGGAAAACCCCTTACTAAATTAAGCGCGAGCTAAGCTAAATATTTAAATAGACACAAAATACTCCACATAATAAACTATTAGGTATAGTCACACCTTATTGAAAAAATTAAATTAAGCTACCTCACATTGAATATTATGTATTCTTACAGAAGGTTTTTTTTCCTAATAAACTTCAATTACAACTAAAGTTATGTAATTTGTAACGAACAAGCATTGATTTTGAGATTCCTTATTTTTATGCTACATAATTTATGAAAGCATAGGATTTTGAGAGTTCGTCTAGACTCTTCTTTTATTATAAGATTATTAAAAAATAAATAAAAAAATTATAATATGCACTTAAAAAAATTCGTTTCGTATAACTTAAATTTGCAAGGTTTATTTAATCTGTTTTGATGTCCCTATTCCACGGTCGTATACACAGGTCTTGCAACTTCAGTATGGGGTACGTTGACATACTGATGCTGTTAAGTTCAATTTACCGCCGCCAGAGGCATGACAATTCGCGTAATAATTATCCCGAACACTTTTTCAAATCCAAAAAAAAAACAGTTAAATAAAAATAACAAAAAATCCGCTAACCGATATAAAAACGATTAAATAACACAATACTTGGGAGAGAAAAATATCAGCTTCGATAGCAGCGACGTAGTACGTACAGCGGATGGTATTGCGAATTAGCAGTTGCAGCACACTCGCATCTCATCTCTCACCACTGGAATTGAACTCAGTTGCAAGACCTGTGTATATGACCGTGCCTTAGTCAGCCCGCAATTCCTTAACATCCCATTCCACGGAATACATTATATTTTTAAGATTTAAAAGAAATTACTATTTGATACAGTAACGCTTTAAATTGCAGTCACACTGTAAATTAATAATCGTAACTGGTCTACAATAACTAAACGATAAAAAGTATTCAAATAGATCATATATAAAATAGATATTAAATAAGAGAAAGAATACGCAGGGCGGTGTTTTCGTAATTTACGTATTTATTATTGATTACTTTCTAAAAAGGTCGATTATTCTTATTTTTCGCTAAAAACAAAACATGGTTTTATATAAAGAACGATTCTCATCGATAGAATGCAGTTTTATTATTAGCCTTGATTAACATTTAAAATTAATTAATTATTTGGTATGGCAACATAAAAGTCTTAGAGTATGGCACTTGTACATAAAAAGAAAGAGAACGCATGCGCAATGCGCATTTCGAATTCGTCATTCATCTTTACTGTGGCCGACATCTCGATTATAAAGATAATCTTTTGATCCGTTGATTTTGCTTACGAAATACAACAAGTAACACAAAATGCCGAACCAAGTGTTAACTATAGAGCCGCAAAATGAACTGAAGTTCAAAGGTAAGTGTCTTTCGTTTTGTATTTTAAAAACTGCAACCGCCGCATTACAACTCGAGCTGTAGACTTCGTGTTAGTTGCTGACAAATGGAGTTTCTATTTCCAGATATCGGCATTTTGTCAGGGTGCGGTTTTACATATTCTATTTTAATAATAGACAAATACTAGATACAATGAACGGTAATATTAGTAAAATTTAGTAATGATGTACAAAACCAGAATTAACTTGTCGATCCGGAAAATATGTTCAATCTATCAATTAGATAGTACTTCTACCCGAACATCTAGCGATAGTGAATTGAAGCTAATATATAGATGTACATAGTAACTACCTACGTGATTCTAAAACATGTCCTTTGTGTTTCATTTTACATATTGATCTTTAATGAAAGAAAATTTTAGTTCTTACATATTCACAGCACTTCATAATTATGACATATTTTCAATTATGAAGTTGTAATAGTTATAATAGAAGGATAATTGAGGTAACTACCCACTTTAGTGAAATAAATTATAATTAAACTTCACTAAACATGTTTTCAAATATTAATATTAGGTAGTAAGGTACTCAATTTACTATAAAATATTTTTTGGACATATCAATAATGAAATCCATTGTTAGTGTAAAATAATAAGTTTATACCAAAGTTTCATTTAGTAATACAAAAAACAATTTAATATTAATCATTAGTAAAAATTGATAATTGACATACTAGCACAAGTGTGTAAAGTCATATAAAATAAATACTGTTATTATTACTACTATTCGAATAACTTGATTCTTAGATTGTATTCTCTTACTTTGAATTATTACAGAATTAATAGAATTAATAACAACTTATCATTTTATTGTAATTAAAAAAAACAGTTTGCACTTTTTACTGGATCTAATATTTATAAAAGAATGATAATTGATATACCCACATTAGACATGTTCGCAAATATTGATATAAGGTAGTAAGGTAGGAGTAATTTATTATGAAATATTTTTTTGACATATCAACAATGATATCCATTGCTAGTGTAAAATAATAAGCTATTACACTTTTTCTGAATCTAAATATTATTATTTGTGCTTGTCATTTGCATTTCGGAATTACTCATGTTTCTGTTGAAACTTTAATGCAGTTATTGTTGACACTTGTGCAATTGGTTCTTGTACACTATTGTTCTTGTAAAATAGATGATATGTGAGTCAATAAATATGCAGTAGTTTTCTGTCCTTTTAGTACCTTAGTTGTAACTTGTGCGAAGCACAAATGGTGTGAGGGTTAGGTATGAGACAAAATGGTTATAAATTATTAGTTAAACATGATAAAAGAGTGTAGCATAATTAATTAACTTTCAGAGATTTATATCTGAAAGTTAATTAATTTAACTTAATTAACTATATTTTCATAGGTGCATATTCTAATATGAAAACAAATTGTTTTTTTAATAACAAGATTTATATTTATAAGTTCAATAAAGGGGAGTTTATATTGATTATTGTGTTCAGTTTTTTTTAAGGCTAAAAAATTGGTAAGTATTACTGAACATGCAAAAATTTTTTTTAGTAAGGTACTCAATCTGTCTGTCATACCATACTATTTTAGCTTGGTTAGGTTCAAAGAAAAATACCATTTAGTAAATAATATATGATGTCAACTAAGGTCAATTATGACTCCTTGAATAGCTTGTGGTCTTAAATTCTGCTTTTGAAGTTACCTTATAAATATGATATGAATATTCGAACCCCAGTTTTTTACGTAAACGGTGCTATTGGTCGACACAAGTAAGGGAATAATTTTATAGAACTGTAGCAATATAAAGAGATTGTAACTTAGATTCTAATAGTTCTTCTTCTAATTCTAATAGGCTTCTCAGAATGCAGAATGACTGAGATTCTGTCGTTGGCATATCTCATGTTGTATTTTTAGCCACATCATGACTCCAGTTTTTCAGTAGGAAAGATACAACTTAGTCACCTCAGCATTAGTTTCCATTATTTGTATATAAAATCAATCAAAATTGTCTCCGTCCATCAAATTGTTGTTTGTAATTAGAGACCTCTAGAAAAGTTTACTATACACAAGGGAAACTTGAATAAAGGCCCTAACATAAACTATCAAATCAGAAGTGAGCACTCAGCAATATGACTGTTAATAAAAAGTTAAGAACCATTAAGTGGATTAAGTATTATTATAAAACATGTCCATCATCCTATCCATCCTAGCCAATAATAAACTTAAACAGCTTGTCAGTAAACAGTTGGGGAATGTTGTTAATTAGTAATTTATCTAATAATATAAAAAACCAAATATGATTGAATTACGACAGAAATATAGTGAGATATGGTTCGTGGTGTTGGAATGTAGACTATGCTCAAAGATATAGTCATTATTATTGAAGATTTTAGTCGATTTTTCAGGATTGTTTGAGCTGGGCTACACAACTTACATGACGTTGACAAACCCATCAGAGCATACCGTCTTGTTCAAAATCAAGACTACAGCCCCAAAGAAGTATTGCGTTCGTCCTAACTCTGGTGTGCTTGAACCCAATTCCAAAGTGGATATAGCAAGTGAGTTACCAAAACAATTGCTCAAGTTTACAAGCTAGTATTAATATCAGATCAAATAAGATGATAATTCGTTATATTATTTTCAGTAACTCCTCAGCCTGTCCATGTGGATCCCAATGAAAAACATAAACATAAGTTTATGGTGCAAAGTGTTATTGCTCCAGAGGGAAAAACTAACATAGATCAAGTGGTACGTTAAACTGTTTGTTCATTTTTCATTTCATAGAAACTTGCATAATGTCACAATAATATATATTACTAATTGTTCTAGTGGAAGGAAATAAGTCCTGATCAACTTATGGACTACAAGTTGAAATGTGTGTTTGAGACTCCTCGAGGAACTAATCTTAATGTAAGTATAAAAAAAAACTGTAATTACATAAATTTTGCAAAATGACAATGTAAATTTATTATAAATGTACAGTGTAATGATGACCTTACCAAAGTTATAAATGCCTGGATTCCATTCTAGGGCAAAATTGTTTTTTTTTATTTGTTAAGAATTTATATTTAGCAACTAGGAATCAAGTTACACTCAGAGCATGTATAGTCGTTGTGGTTGATTGCCATACCTTCAACAACATTTTTGCTCAAACTAAATTTTCTCTCAATGTTGCATTAAAATAAATCCTGTGCAATTGTTAAATCCCCGTGATTGGTGATGGTCATAATTTGGCTAGGAGTCGTAATAATTTATATATAATTTTTTAACTAAGGATGCTGGAGACACTGCTGCCCAGAACGAAGTCAATAAGAAGAGAGTTGCAGTGTCCGCTGCCGAAGAAGTAAAATCACTAACAAAGGTAATCATAGATATAATAAATTATTTTGATCATATTTTTACAAAACTAACTTTCAAACATGGCATGAACATACGAACGAATGTCAAGTCATCAAGAGTTCAAATGAGAATAAGATTTAAATGAAATTGACTTACATTATTATACTGTATACTCTAATCCAGCGGTACTCAACCTTTTTTGTATAGGGGCCACAAACGCGTGTTGTTATTGTGTCGCGGGTGGCAAACAAAAATATTTGTTTCGGGTTGAAACAACTATGAACTTATGAAAAAATTTAAAAATATACGAAAAAATTTAATAATATTTTATATCATAAATAAAAAAATAAAAACTTTTAATAAAAGACCTTTGAAATTTAAAATAGTTGAAAAGTAATACTTAACCACAAAAGACCGGCGCGCGGCGGGCCGCAGGTTGAGTACTGCTGCTCTAATCCAATGGCAGGAGGAGTAAAGATGAACAGACCTTAGATTTACATACTCGTTGCGATTTTCTGATATATATGCATTCATACTCCTTAATTTTACTTCAAAATGTCCGTTGACAGTTTCGTCTACATTCGTAACGGCCATTATTGCGAATCGATAATACGTATCATAGATTATTTTACGTCTCGACTAATTATGTAATGTCGATTCAAGATCACATTTTGTCGTTTAACTGAACTCCCCCGCCACTGGTATTTGCTATAATTGTTGTGCTGTGCTTTTTCGGGTTTTATTTGCTCGAATTATGTCGAATTTCGTCTTTTAAATACATTGTGTTTAATGCATAAAACATATATTAATATAAAACTTGCATTTCGAGACATTAGTGTTTATAATACATATATGACATACATATCCATTATCCACACAATAGTATGATTATAGAAAATCATTTTTAATTTTTGTAAACCGCCGAGAGATGTCGCTTATCGCTGTGTATTGTAACAGCTGTTTCAATATCAACGTATCCGCATCTCATGGTATGGAATATTTTTTTGACATCGATCGGTATATATAATTGAATATAATTATTTTAGTACCGGAAGAAAAACACATTCATTAGTCATTCATTAGTGTATTGTCGGCATTCAAAGCATGGATTCACTTGTAATCATGTATCGGTTTTATAAAATTTCATATTATTCTTAAAGCGTATTCCGTTCGTGAATATTTTCTATGGCAGTATATTATTTCGTGATAACATTCATTGTACCTTCTAATCGAAACGAATTCAAACGAACTGGCTTCGAGTAAGTCCAAGCTTGGCATGTTGAATGTATATTCCAGGATGCTGTAGAAGGTCTTATCCAGAATGAAGCAAAGAGGAAGGATGATGACCTCACGTCGGGATCGTTAAGTGCGAAAACGGTACCACGCTTTCATTATCCGTTAAAAGAAAAGACACATACTACGTTCCATTTCTCTTTTTTAAATAACCAACTAACACTACACAAATATTGATATAATATTAATAAGTAAAAACACTATATTAAAGCATTCATATTAGAAGTACATCGCTCATATAAATCGCTACAATGTATGTTTTCCTATTATATGTATATAACTATAATTTGTACGTATCTGTAAAAGGAAATAAGTTCGAAAAACCTGAATTGAGAATATAATCAGACATTGAAACTTATCCAAATGCGGGTCGTAGCAATCGAAACGAGATTAATCAATTACTGATTGAAATTTAATCGTAAATTGAAATGAAATGTACCTTAGTCAGATATCTAGTTTAGAGATTCACTTGAGCGATTCGGCCAGTGTTGTATCAAAAGCATATGTCACATAACATCTTAAACACGGTCTTGTATACAGGTCTATCAACGGAGCACAATTTCAGTGGTGAGAGATTGGTGTGATTGTGTTACAACTTTTATTTCGCAACAACGCCCGCTGTTCGTCGTTGCTATCGAACGTGGTAGAGTGACACGCGGCGTATATTTTTCTCTCCCAAGTATTGTGTTATTTTCTCATTTTTATATCGTTTTGTTGAGTTTTGCGGATTTGTTGTTATTTTTGTTTTGTTATTTAACTGTTTTTGGATTTAGATGTAAAAAAGTGTTCGGGATAATTATTACGCGAATTGTCATGCCTCTGGCGGCCGTAAATTGAACTTAACAGCATCATTAAACCGACGTACCTTAGACAGACCACTACTGTTGTTGAATGACCTATGTATACGACCGTGCTGTAATACCGCATTGACATAACATGTCATTAACAACGAATGGTATAATTTCTGAATATGGCAATGTTTATGGTGACCAATCACGATAATTTGGCTCATTTGAACGTCCGCCTTCTTATTATAACAATGAACTACAAGTTTACGAAGGACGGACGGTTCGATCATTTTTATTGTTATGTAAAAAATATATATCGCTGTAATAATTGTTATTTTTATTAACACCTATATCACCGTGTCATTATAATGTATTTTCAAAGATACTAAGTATTATTTGTTAACTATGTAAGGTGTAATGATTTGATGTATATGGTTTATATATTAAAGCTGCCTTAATAGCTGAACGGTATACGTGTGACGTAGAGATGTTAAATTTTGATTCAGATTCGATTATAAATATTTTGAGCTATGTTCTTTAGTTTATTGCTGTTCATATCACGAGTTTTTTTAAGCTTATTTCGATGAGAAAATTATAATGTGTCGATGTTTTTTTTTTTAAATAATTGGTCATTAAGATAGTAATAACTGGCAACACAAAGCAGATTATATACTAATCAAACGTAAAGATTAATTGTTTAAACGTCTGACAATTGGTTAATAGATAATCGAACGAAAAATATACTAACTACGGTATAATATGAAAAGCTTTGTTGACATGTATATTTAATAAGCCTTTGAATTATATAAAATGAGCCCTTGGTTTTTCGATACAGAATACTTATTATGTATAATTATATATCTATATACATATATATTATTGGACTGACTCATTTTCAGTAGTATGGTAAATGTTGCTTTATACAAATGCATGTTCGTTTTTTTATTTGCATATTCGAACTGTCTATTGTAGATATGTATCCTATATATTTGATTTTTTTATTTTTCTTTTAATTTATATTTCCAGACTAATTTCCCAAAATCTGAAAACCTCGAAAGCGATTTGCAAAAGGCGACGAATGAAGTGATTCATTTGAGGGAGGAGGAAAGCAAATTACGACATGAAAATCTTCGATTAAAAGTGAGTTCCACTTTTTGGGTTTGATTTTTAATATATTTCGATTCGGGATTAAAGTCTTATACGATACTTATACGATCGCTATACGTGTCGACTTTTGCTACTTGCTTACATTCTATGTAGGTTACGTCACCCAAGTGTTGTCTGTCCTGAATGTTTTACTTTAACACTATTACTGTTATTTTTTATTTCTTGTTTTTTTTTTTTTAAATATTACTTATTATATAGCATTTACAAAAAAAAAAAGTACTTTTAAATTAATATATAAAAAGGCTTTTTTTAAATATAGAGAATTACTCGGTGGTTGAGCTTTGTGCAAGCTCGTCTGGGTAGGTACCACCCACTCATCAGATATTCTACCGCAAAACAGCAGTACTTTATATTGTTGTGTTCCGGTTTGAAGGTGACTGAGCCAGTGTAATTACAGGCACAAGGGACTTATCATCTTAGTTCCCAAGGTTGGTGGCGCATTGGCAATGTAAGCGATGGTTAACATTTCTTACAATGCCATTGTCTATGGGTGTTGGTGACCACTTACCATCAGGTGGCCCATATGCTCGTCTGTCTACCAATATAATAAAAAAAATAATAATAATTTGTTTTTAATAATATTATGTGCTACATTTAAAGTTGAACAACGTATTCACTGAAACATCGCCGTTTATAAAAAAAACATATTATAATTAAACAAAGCGTTGTTAAGCGAACCGTTTCGGATATATATATTTATTAATTTTATATTTAAAACAATTTAATGTCATACGATATTAACACGAAACACACACAAACAAACATTTATTATACATATTATTATTAGACGGCACACTTATTATAATAATGCGTACAAAATAAAATATAAAATACTTTATTTCAATAAAACTAAACCTTAAGTACTACGATAGAATGATTAAACGCCGTTATCTAATATTTTCTAATATGTATAAAAGAAGTTAGTATTTTTATTCGTATTAGAATATATTATTAAACCAAAAAACTGAATTACATATATTATATAATTAACTTTAAACCTATCTGTGTATTTTTTATTCATCTAAGGTTGATTATTGCTTGGCGAATTTATTTAAGATTACATTTATAACGAAATCAGCTATCACACGAATCGTTGTAAATTCGTATTATTTCTGCAATATACGTACAGTGTTGTTATAGATATCACAGGACAACCCGGTTGGCGTGGTTGGTAAGATACTTGCCTTTAGCGCTGCAGGTCGTTCGAGGGTTCGATTCCCACCCGGGACAGACATTTGTGTGCATGAATAATGTCTGTTTGTCCTGAGTCTGGGTTGTAATTATCTGGAAAAGTATGTATTTATAAAGGAAAAGTAGTATATGTAGTATATCAGTTGTCTGGTTTCCATAGTACGAGCTCTGCTTAGTTTGGGATCAGATGGCCTTGTGTGAATGATGTCCCAGGATATTATTATTATTATTATATTGATACCTTGTTCTGTATTGAGGAAGGAAAAATTACAAATATAAAATTTTGTTTAAAGCTTGTAAATATTATGTTTTCGAAGAAGCCTATTTTTTTTCGCTTCGTTGAAATAATTTAACATTTGTTGCTATTTATCTTCTAGCGAATTTCTTAAAGGATGTTTGTAATATTGTAATTTTATGTATGTATTAGAGTTGAAATTTCTAGAATATAAATTACATGAATTTATAAATTATACGACTTTTAACGATTAATTTATATCAATGAATTGAGAACTCATTATTTAGTATATCACACAAAATTGCTTAGCGCAAATGTTTTATATATTTGATAGTTTAAGTCTGTCTTTATGTGCGTAAAATATGTTTCGATAATTCATGATTATGTAAATGTCAACATTTGCTTTTATCCATACAAAAGCTAAAAATAATTTACAATATCGTCGTCTATCTATGTACGCCTATCTATGTTGCATATTTGTACGAAAAGTCTGCGCGAATGAATTCAGACAGCGCTTTGAAAATATATTTAAAACACATATTCTTTGCAAGGCGACTGTTCTTTTACTTAAAGTGATTGCGCATTGTGTTGTTTTTGTTTTTTTTTTTAATACATTCTTACGTATTTTGTTAAAATACGTAAGATGTTTTTCAGCTCTACAACGTAATAATTATAATTTGTTTAAGTACGAGAACGGATTTTAGATAATGCAATTTAAATTTTTATAAGCTACGATTTGTAGCTTACAACGAAAACGACATTAGTCACATTTATTATTTACGGAATTAATTACTCTACATGGAATTATACGATCGATCGTTAGTTACATGTGGATTGTTTCGTCGCTAGGGACTTATATCTGTATTATTTATTCTAAACTTTGGTTATGCGTTCGTTCTGTTCGCCAATGTAAACACGTTACGGTTCACTATGCCGTGTCCAACGCAACGTAATGAATAATTATATGCTTTCAACTTTGAACTTTTGTTCCCAACGTACATTTTCACATCGGTTCGAATCGGTCACCTGTTACGATATTTAAAACCACTTTTCGCAACACAGACGATATGTAGATAATATTTATATGATTTGTTATCTGTATATCTATTCCGGAACGACAGACTCGATACTCACAGCAGCACACGAAATCGTGAAATATTGGAAATTGTTAAGAGACATTAACTGTAAGACAATGTAACGCCCCGTGCGTTACGATCTTAATATCGTATCACCGTAAGTCGGTTTCGAATATTTCACGAGTGACATACGAAGTGAATCTTACAGAAAAACACGTCTATTGCTTAAGCGTTATTATTTAATTATATTTTATATTAATAAGGTGTTCGTACTCGAAAGTTTAATTTGTAAATTTCTTTATGGAAGCAAATTCTATATCGAAATCTTTGTGACGTGATTTTTTTTTATAACATTCTAAATATGACTTTTCTAATTATTGCATAAAACATTGCACATCATAACACTACCGTGTTACATTCACTCGATGTGCATACGAAACACGTGCAGTTTCATGCAACGAAGACTTTAGTTACCTTTTTTAATAAATTACTAAAATATATTATAATATTTATAAACAAAATTATGTATAACGAAGAAAACTCGAAGAAAAGCATTTTGATTAGGAACACCTGTACAGCACACCTGTATCTAAGCTGTATTTTAATAATAATTAGAATCGGTTTATATTTCAGACATTCATAAATTACTATTTTCAAGCTATATGTAACACAATACAAATCAAATAATAATAAACACTAAATATGTTATTAAAAAAAAAAAAACAATTGTCAACACAATCTGAAACCCAGACCACGTACGAAAATTCGTTATTATTTTTCGGTGGTTACTAGGCCCTTTCTCAAGCGAGCACGAAACCATCACAACTACCCGAATTGTGGTAGTAGGGTTAAAATTGCCAAGAAGGTTAGCGTCAGGCAAGCGACTTGCATAAATTTGCTAAATACTTTTTTATAAGCTGGTGACGCACTGAGTTAACTCCGAAATAATGGTATGAGGTTAAGCGAATGTCGTCGTTAGTAATGATGATTGATGAATGACGTTCGGGCGTTGTTTTCAGGAAGAACTGCTGCGCCTGCACCAGTCTGTGGGCGGCGAGGGTCGCGCGGTGCGCCGTCATTCCTACGGGCCGGAGAAGACGGACCAGATCGCGCTGATGCCCTGGATCGCCACCGCCATAGGCATGGCGCTGCTCGGCATCATCATCGGCAAGTTCATCATGTGAATGATCTCCGACGCTGCGGCGATTCGACGCCACCTCACAGACGCCGCTGTTACACCACTCCCAACGCATCCCTCACACAAGGCAGCTTAAACGTTTTTCTTACTAGCGACTTCTACCTTGGACGCGCTTCGTAAATGCGCCGTTCATTGATGCCTTCGCGATTTTTAGGAAATCGTGACATCCAACTTCTTCCCCATATCCACGTCACAGTCAAGAAATGTGTTAATTCTGATTATAGTACATTTCTATTAAACCCCGTAGCTATTGAACGAACTTTACTGCCTTTGTATGTGTTTCTGAATGTTAGGAAACGGATTGTTTAGAGGTTTTTATTTTATGAAATTTCTTTAAGGTTAAGGTCATTATTATGTTGTCTTTTGTTTAAAATGTATAACTTATTTTTAACTTTCGTTGCGAGGAAGTTGTTGCAAGGAGGCAAATGCAATCACTTATCTCGATTCGTTTTTGTTTTTTAAGTCGAGTATTTATTATCAAAATTTTCAATATATTGTATCACTTGTAAATCTTTCATATAATTAAGATTGAGATGTAAGCTTGTACAGTCCATTACAATAGAAATTGTCAGTGGCGTAGCTTGCGCTTGATGGGCCGTGTATCGAATGGGATGGGGGCACTTTATGTTAACTTTATGTGACGATGACCTTTTTTTTCTTTCTTTTCTTCTTTTCTTCTTCACACGAATTTCTACCTATTCAAATGTGTATAACATTTTAATTACTTTGCCCGGGAAATTTAGCGTACGGTACGTACTTATAGCTCGAGTGGACATTCTACACTACGAATTATTGCTTACTCGACATCGGGAAACCTGTACCTAGGATGCCCATGTCGTTGATACGGCCGATACAGCGTTAGCTACGCCCTGGAAATTGTGCAAGTGTGAATGATATATTGTATTGTTATAAAACACTTCTGATGGATTTATTGGTTACATTAAATTTAGATAATTTATTTGTGGCGAAATTTTGCTATTAAAATATATATTTATAATCCAAAAGAAATAACGAGTATACTCTTATGGCCTGTATAAAGCACGGTTAAAAGTTATAGTCCGTTAATTGTTTTTACATGTACTAATTATTTAATATATTATAAGATTATAATAGTATCTAGTGTTTTTATTCCAATATCAATTGTTAATAAAACGAAGAAGTTCACTTTGATAGCTGTGAACTCCATTGAGTGGAATAAGTTATCTATATCGATCTATGGAAGTGAAAAAATTAAATATGATAATCGAGGTTCCAAGGCGAACATTCCAGAAATTTTCAAAAATATTGATAAATTTATAATATGGCAATAATATTGAATAGAAATCAACATTCGCAATGTTCTTACAATTATTGAACGATTGTTACAAAGAGTTTTAACAAGTTGCCAGCATGATATATAAATAAATAGTATTTTGATGTGTTATTTCAACAAAAGAACAGAATTTAGGTTCATTTACATATTTACAAATCATTCACATTAAATTAATGATCAACGTTTGCATATTATAACAACAAAAGTTCTTATGTATGTGTAATATTTCTAGTATTTTCATATTATGTACGTTCTCAAATTCTATTGGAATGGACAGTAAGCGATTTGTGTGTCTATACTATTAATATATGAAGTCATCGCTTTGTCGCAGTCGTTTGGGATTTATTACTAAAATCAACTTACTCTCTATTAATTGTTCCTACTTATTTAATCAATGTGTGACAAAGAAATCTTCGTTCATAATAATAAAAAGACTAAATATAAGATATATTAGAATAATTTATAATTATATCATAATACAATGTTTTGTTTTAAATTTCTTCTTTGTCTTTAATAAAAACTGTATTCAATTTAATAAAATTACATTTATTTTGTCACAAATAATTTGCAATGTTTGATAATTTCAAATTTAACGGGTATTTAAAATAATTTCAACGCCTGGTTATTGATATTAATATTTTCAATGTATTCTATTTTTGTTCATTTATTTATATATATGTTTAAAAATGAAAATTTCATTCATTTCCTTTAAATTATAGTTAAAGAAACGTAAAAAAAAATACAGTTTGAGTGCGTGTGCTCGAACATAATCGAGAATGTTTGTATTGTTACCAGACCGAAGAACGAAACTGCCATAGTCATTATGCTCATATATTTTCTTTCACGATCATTACGTCAAAGTAGCAAAACTTCATAATATGTATTCAATTTCAACATTATTAGAACTACATATTTCTTATAAATAGTTATATACACGTTTTGTAATGCACTCCATAACGCACCCCAGGTCTCTCGAGCAGTAACGAATCCAGTCAAGTTGACATTAGCGGTAAAAACATATAGATCTTAAGATTCAACTTAGAAATATCAATATTGGGAATTATTTCACGAAAAAATATTTTGAGAGTGAATGCTGTAAATGACATAATGTTGGATTACTTATATGTTATGCGGTCCGCTCAGGGCTCAAGGCATTTTACTGACGTATTTTTTATCTTACTTATAGGAAAATCCGATGCACTTAATCGTTGATCACACAAACGTACTTTCGTGCTTGTAAGTCTTCCTAGAATTAGAATTAAAAGATTTTCTCATTGCCCATTGTGATATAAACAAACCAGTGGCGTAGCTTGCCCTTGATGGGCGTTGTATCGAAATGTGATGAGGCCCCCTTATTTTAACTGCGGCGATGACTTTTTTTTGTCTTCTTCACGTGGACTTCTACATATTCAAATGTGTATAACATTTTAATTTTTTCTCCGGGAAATTTAGCGTAAGGTCTTACTGTTCGAGTTGCATTTTAGATAACACTACGAATTCTTGCTTACTCGACTTCGGGGCCCCTGTACCTAGGGGGCCTCATCATCAATACGGCTGATACAGCGGTAGCTACGCCCCTGATATAGATCTTTAGTTAAGATACGCCGTTTAAACGAATAGCTGAATATGGGTTTTCTTAGTTTAACGTTAATGATCGTGAAACGTATTTTTAAACTCGATGTCACTATCTCAAATGAATGCGACATTCATACAACAAACTATTCATACGCAAGACAGTATAATATAATAATAGATAATATTTGATTTCGGATTTCGTATTAAATGTATGTATATAATAAGTAGATTGTATGCGGCATATATGTTTATTTATTACAGATTTTTTGTTTGTGTGATTCATATTCTTAAAATGAAACCACAGAAGTTGCAAAACACACCAAGACCGGGATGAATGCTGGTTGTTAAAAATTTTTACTTAAAAAAATACTGACACTTACAAGCATATTTGGTTAAATATTATACTAGAGAAAACTAGACATAAAAATGCTTCCGTGACCCTTACAGAATGTGTTATCGAAGGCTTCAATGTAACAATCATTTTTGTCTAGACATAAACCGAACTCAGATTGAATTCTCACAAAATTTTCTAAGCTATACTCAAAAAATGTTAATATTTTACTTAAATTTTTTACCGACAAATAATCTCTTAGAAAAATCTACATTTTGATCTGTTAAGGTATACGTGTTTACATATGTGGTGTCGTTCTCTAGTGTGACATAGATTTTTTACTGTAAAATATTTCGAACCATTTTCGTAATGGAACATTTGACAGTTTCATTCATTAGTAATTGTCGTTGGCCACAATGGATAAGCCAGTGAGAAAAATCGCTTGAAAGTATAATAATAGTATTATAAGCGCCTCTTGTGGTATCAATATACATTTTACTTTGGTGGTGTCATGTAAGTTATTTTTAATGGGAGATGATGTATTGGGATAACGCCATTTGTGCATAAATCTGTAGGGCTTTTTTTTTACAATAGATAAAGTTAAATTTCCGTATGGTATTGTTGTTATATTAAACTATTATGCTATATTGTATCGGTTTCCGAAATAAATTACTTAATTTATTTGGAATGTGTTGTCAGCAGTTTATTACCAATTCCCTTCTCTACCACCTTACTATCATTAAAATTATTTTAAATACGAAATTGGTATTAAAAAATAAACATTTCTTATACTGATGTGCTGGAAAATTGATGGAGCCAAGCTCTTTTTTTTTAAATAACATAGCGTAGTACTGTTTCTAGAAACTTCCATTAAGGTTTCTTTTTAATTAATTTTTCTCAGTCCTCATTAAGAAGGCTACATGTTCTTTAATAACAATTTTCATTTGAATCGATTTAATTAATTAAATTTCCCTATTTTTTGCAAAATTTTATTTAAAGTTTACTTTCATGCTTTAGTAATTATTATGTATGAAACGTAATAAAAATTAGAAAATAATTGACAGTATATTAAACCCAGAGTTTTTGGTGCATCTACAGATGGATACATGTTTAATCATAATTACTATTTCAATACTTTTATCACATTCCTAAATGCATTAAGCCCGTGTAGGTCAATTGGAATTAGTGGTTCTTTTTTGTTTAAATAAGTAAATCTTATTCAATTATTTAGTAGGCTTATTACATATTGATAGACAAAAGTCGTTTGCCAATGTTTGTTCGTGCAATTACATGTTTATCGAAACTAAGTTTGATTTCAGGATCTTATTTCAACATTGGACAGTAATTCTAGTCCACAGCGTCGTGCGAATTATTCAAAGACATTTTATGACAAAAGTAAATCTACGATATTTAGGTACAGATATTGATTAAGTAAAGTAAATTTTATTTAAATTTATTTAGTTAATTGTATTTTATTATAGAGGCTTGTTTCGTATCCACGATAATAAAATACAGTTCAAAAATAGCAGTAGGTACCGTTTGTAAATATAAGGCGGCCGGTGGGAATTTTCACATTTTATAAATTCATACAAAAATAAAGTTTTATCAAATACTTTTATTTTAATGGAAAATAAGTAAATGTGAATTTTATTTTTTAAAAATTACATTTTCTATGTGCCGCGAAATGAATGAAATCGGACAAATTCTGTGTATTATAGCTACACGCCCTGACTTCGCTCGGGTTAAATAAGGATCATCAGGAAATAATCACGTCCCAATTTTTAACCGATGACATACCAGTTTACTAACCGATCTATTCGCCCGTACTGTGCTTTGAATGGGGTGAGTAAAAACTTTAAAACCAATTTGTTTTATTCATTTAACAGACTCGGTTTCGGCAATTTATATTTAAAAAATTTAAACTATTAGTTCATTTATGTTGATATTTTAAGCAATAAACACAAAAGTGTGTCTTGCGTGTCGTCATCTTACAATACCTACCTAATTTATTAAAATTAAAAACATTTGTAAATATGAAAAAAGGGAGATTGATACCAGAATTTTAAATATTTTAATAGACATATTTAATACTCCACATAATAAACTACCTATACACAGGTGCTCAACAGTGTGCGTATACGTAACGCACACTGTTGAGAACCTGTTGAAAAAAATTAAATTAACCTGCCTAACATTTAATGTTGAGGCTTACACAATAATTTTTTTCCTAATAAACTTCAATTCTAACTGAAGTTAAGTAGTTTATGACGACCAAGCACTGATTTTGAGATTCCATGTTTTTGTGCTACATAATTTATGGAAGCATCGGAGTTCGTCTAGAGCTTCTTTTTTTATAAGCTTATCAATTTTTCAAATTTTTGCGCCCGGCTTTGTTGAATTAGCCCGCGGTCATCCAGTAAAGAATAAAAACATACCGCAATTAAACATTTAAATAAAAATATTATACTATATACTTAAATTTTATTCTGCGAAACAAAATGTGGACCGTTTTCTTTCTGTAATAACAAATTTTACACCTACCTGCCGTGCCTATATCAATCTCGAACCGACTCCTCCCATTTACTTCTTTAACTTAAATTACCCAAAACACTGTAATCTTGCTATAAAATCAAAGACAAAAAACCGGTGCATTTAGGCGCTTGACTTTGAGAGTGTTTTTTTTCTTAATTTTCGTGGCGTGGTTACTTAGTGTTCTATTGCATCGATCAAAATATTACAAAAATTATAAAAAAAGAAATTACTCGTGAATCCATAGCCGTAAATTCTTACTAGGAAGGTTTGAATTTAATCTGTTTTTATGTCCCCAGTCACCTCGCTATCCCTTAACACCCCATTCTACGGTTCATCAAATATATAGCATAATTTTTATACGTTTACTTAACATCGCATGATTTTTCCAAAACACTGGCTCGTAATTCAAAGGCAATATTAAATTGCATAATATTTCAATTAGGATTTATACTTTATTATAATTAAATAAAACTAAATTAGTTATTATTTTTTTCCCTTTTTATAAATATGTTTACTGTGAGTTTTTGTGTATTTGCTAATGTTTTGGCAAAGTTCACTGCGAAAGCACCTGGACTGGACCGACAATTTTCTTCCCGACTATTTAGACTTACCAAACCGTATCTCCAAATAAAAATATGCACCATTTTAACTGTAAACTAAAACAATGGGAAAGTTTCATATCAGTGGGATTATATTTATTATTATTTTACAAAAGAAAGACCAATGACTTCGTCGTGAAATACGAAATTTGTTGGGCAAAACAACAAACCAAAGTTGTGATTTTACTATTTTTTACAAACATTCAGAGCAATACATAAATGTAATGCGACACCGCAACGAAGAAATGAGCTCGCACGAGCTTCACATCGTGCTGATTCGTAGTTTTGTGTTTTGACCCTTATGACATGCTACGTAGACTAGTTCTCGTAATTAAACGAATTTCCTTAAGAATTCGTTGCACATACTTCGAACATGGTAATCATCGAGAACTTTGGAGAACTTGACTAAAGATAAGTTACAGGTGTAATAAAATTACCAAATAAATGCACATTACTTTATTAAAGAAAATACCTAATACAGTTATGACCAACAATATACATATTTAAATAAACTCTTAATAAACGATAAAAAGTTTTTTTTTTTCATATATTCAAATAACAATTTATATTATTAAGTATCGATACATATTTACTTTTTTTTAAGAATTAATTAAGTATAGGCATCGAAGATAATATTATAAGCCGTTAAAACAAAGCACAATTTATACTTATTCATCATATACATTTAATACAAGAAAATTTACAGCATACATTAAAAAAAATAAACGTGCCAAAAAATAACATAAGCTAGCGATATTCGCATAGTAATGACGAAACAGTGGTTTTGTACTAATGTGTCCAGCACATGTAAATATTATAAAATTTTGTTAGCTCACTGGGTTATTATTATTGTATAACATTAAAAATAATATTGCTTTAAAAATTATAAACCATTACGAAGTTTTCGCTTAAATATTTACTTTAGTAGGATTTCTTGCATTTGTTTATTAATTACGTCATAAAATATATCGACGTTATGAAAACAAGACGTAAAAGAACGCATTAAATTAAGTAATGAAAATAAAATATACATAAATGAACTATGGACGTATTTTATGTTCAAATAATATTATTTTTATTAAGTACATATTATTTAAAATTATAACTTTAAAATAATAATACATTTATTATGATATGTAAGATGACACTAAGTCGTCCTAATTGCCCAAAAAAGTAATCTTAATATTTAAACCGATATAAAATAAATATAACGATGTAATAATCAATCGGTGGGAATAAAACGTTCTAACTAGCTTTCAAGATACATTGCAGTTAATTGCTCGCAAGAAAAATTGTTACATAATATGGTACGGTTTTCCAGAAGAATGTATCCCAAATTGACAGTACAAATTAATAACTATAATTAAAAAAAAAAAATGCTTGATTTTTATTTGATTATATAAATGATTTGACTTACTTTATTAGTTTCATCCGAACAATAACTTAGTGCCATTTTTTAATTATGATTAAACTTTCATTCAAGACGTGTTCTCCTATCGCATAAAACAATATTTAAAAAAAATACATATCTGGAGTGAGAATGCCCTGTACGATAAGTAATACTAGCAGGCCTGTGTTTCCATGTTATCTAAGTCATTCGAATTTTAATAATAAAATACGCAAGAAGAATAGGTCATTTTGTACAGGTGTTACAAAGTAAATGGACGTATCAGTAGCCTGGTCAAATCCTACAACAATCTTATTTCTATAAGCGCGATGAACCTAATACTAAAATCATCAATTATATTAAGTAATTATATTTAAAGCAATAAATTGCCAAATGATTTTATTTTTGATAATTTATTGCTTTTTTTTTTGTTGAAAATTATACTAATAAATTATAATAACGTTAATATTCTACATTGAGTATATAATTTCTAATTTAACGTATTAAATATTTAAAAAATAATCATGGCCTACATTTTACTTTAACAATGGCTGATGCAAACCTGAAATGTAAATATTGAATACTGAGAGCATCATTGAGATCATTTATAGGGTTATCCTTATATATTTATAGGTTATATAATATTATTAAGTATACGAATATATATTAATAAACCACTGACTGTTTTATACATATAAATATAATACACATAAGATTAATTGAATATTAATTATATTAAATAATAAGGAGATTCCCGTTTTAAATCATAAATTGAATTAATATCTCAAACCGCAAAATGCGAACAAAATAAGTCATACTAATTAAACAATCGGTCAATCACTAACAGAATCGAGGATGTAATTCGAAAGCTACATCCAGGCTACTCTTAAGTATCTACTTCAGTCTGAGAACTATCCATTATGGAATCACTTGTCAGCTAAACCAACTCCTATCTTGGACCCTCCGCGAAAACATAAAAGAAAAGTCGCGCATTTTACTTTAACATAAAGTATGAAACCGAAACAAAGTAATCGATGACGTTACGTGTTATAATCTAAGAATGTGTTCTGAACAAAACAGTAATCGAATTGATGGTTGCATCTTTCTTTAATTAATCCGTAGATGCTACTCGCAAATGGTCGAATATTGTGCTTGTTATATGTTTTTTCTGTTCTCAAAAAATATTTTATGTCAAGTGTTAATATGACTGCGTATCACACGCGTGTTTAGTACAAATAAGGTGATAAATATCTAGTATAGTACGAAGAAAAGCGACTGACGATACATTTCGATCGTCTATTATAGAGATGGAAGATAGCAGCATTGAAAAGGTAGACGTTAAACAAATCGCGATGCCATGCAATGAGCTCGGTTAATTTTGCTTCCTAAGAAATGATATATGTAATACGAGTATCATTGAAAACAAAACGTTGATTTAGAGTGTAAGTCCTTGCCTTCAAGATGGTGTTTCCGGTGTACGAAACAGGAAAAGAAATCGAAACTTGAAGAATAAACTTAGATCGTGATAACGATTTATATAATATAATTATCGAATTCGTTGAACAAAAAGAGTGACGAAATCTTGTAGTTTTGCCACCATAGTAAAGTATCGCATAGTAAAGTCCGCAACTAATTTGCTGCTAAGATATAGAATAATTTAATGAATCGTTGCAAACCAAACACGTATAATATTATTATTAGAATATTTGAAATCATAATTATACTCTACGTAATATATATACACAATAGTTTGAAATAAGAAAAGACTACTCTGTACAAGAATATATTTGTAAATAAAATTGAAACTAACGATTAACATTTAACACTAAGTATAGCATAGTATTTATAATTGATAGTTTAAATGCTATGAATGAATACAACGCGGACAGTTATCATTACTTTTATACACATATATATTGAACACTACACCGAATTATACGAAGGGGACAACCGACGTGTAATCTACCTTCTACACCAACGGTAATATTTATTAAGAAAGAAATTAAATAAAAAGACATGTAAACATAAAATTCGCTAGGAAGGCAATAAAAATAATTATTAACATAGATTTTCTTATTATTTAAATATGTCCACAACACTTATATTCCTACTAAACTTCTTTTGAAATAATGATTTACGTAGTACGTTGGTTAAGTACCTTTACCTTTAAGTACCAACGTTATATATCACTTATAATGAAGACTGGAGGCTTACACATGAATGAAACTACTTTTTTATATAAACTTAATTAGCACCTCTATATATGGGCGCAATTTAAATCTTATATATTGAGCGTGATTCAAGTTCCAATAATAGATTTCACAATTGAATAGAAACGGACTCGACGATGGACATACTTTTGGTTAAATTTGTTGGCACGTCGCAAAGTTTTACATTCATAGGTAGCGTACTTGAATTATTTCATGTTGTAATAAATAACGTCGTAAGCAGCGTAACAGTCGTCTGAGATTAATTTGTTGCCGTAATAGTATGGATAAAGTACTAATATGCAACATTATAATTAATATACTAGATTACTTATCCACCTGTCTGTTTGATCAACAGCTACCTGTACATCATCGCATCGATCAAACACAAAAAAACATTTTCGTGATATAAGTTTTTGCCCATCAAAAGTGAAATCTAGACTGGAACTGTTTATTCGCTAATAGTTATTGTGTTTATACTAATGTTTAAAATAAATACTTTTATTACTTTTTCCTCTACTTCACAACAAATACTATACGTTTAAATTGATAATTGGAAGTTACATTTATAATACTAGCTTCAAATTTCTAAAGCGACGGTCAAAGTCAGATTGATTGACTATAAATGTTCATACCTGTGTATGTACATCGGCAGCCGCCGATGACGAAATAGGCTTCCAATGAGCGTTCAGATTTATTCCGATAAGTGTTAACCTGGATTTAATCAGCGCTTTAGAAACTGACAGTGAGATATTGGATAAAATGCAACCCTACGACATTTAATTGATATAGAACAAATGCTAACGATGACACCGATTAAATTTGATATATTTTGAATTCATCAATACTATGGTTATATTAGGTAAAATATCCGGATTTAACATTCAAGTAAAATTGTGATGTGCCTTCGGAGGTTCTATAGCTACACATTGTTCATCAACATCTATAACTTTTCTGTTTCAACGTCATACTGTCCATGTAAGTAAACGTTATGATAAATTGTGAAATTCCTAACAACTCATACACTTTTATTTAAATGTAAATTAATAATATTTTTCAATTACAACCTTTGGGAAACATATGCATGTAAATAGTTTAATTTCATATAATAAATTAATTAAAAAATATAATAGTTTTATTTTTTTAAAGTTTTAAAAAAGTAATGCAACCTATAAAGGCTTTGTACAATAAGTCATTTTAAAAGTGTAATGGGTAAGGTCATATATGTATTAGAATAAATATTTTTCTTAAATTACTGACCCTCATCCATGACAGTGCTTTTATCTCTGAACATTGACTCATCCTTCAGGAAAGTTCCCGAACGTTCCATAGGCGGAATGCTTTGTTCCCGTTCGTGATCCTCCCGTCTGCTGTTGCTGCTTGCATGTTTTGCAGAAGGTTTTTGCTGCTTGCATGATTTAGTCGCCTGCGACTGCGATTCTTTAGTTGCCTTTGGAACGATTTTTGCTGAACTCGATTTCGTGGCATTCATCAGAGATCCGGGCACCCTCCGCTCGCAGGGTTTGGCCTTACTCTTAGCAGCTAAGTTGCTTACCTGCCATGGTTTAGCGTTGACATTGTATCTATTGTTCCCGGTACAAGACGCGGAGCTTTGATTATATATGGGAATCTTCGTCTTGATTTTTGAATGTAGCAAAGATGCGGTCGAAGGACCCTGGCATTTTGGAATGACGGCTGCAAAACGAAACGCAGAATTAGAACTAATTTTTACATTTATAATTTTACTTGAAAATAAATTAAATGCAACTTACATTCGACCGAGTGTGTCTTGCTAGTGTGCTTGGTCTTTATGTAGGTGGCATATTTATTGCTGTTTTGAGATCCGCTCAGCGAATCAGTAGATGGTTCAGCGGTACGTGGCCGTGATGAAGTGGCAAGGCTATCTTGGGACATAGTGTGCGCCTTGTGTTCATATATTTTGGTACTGGTTATACGACTGGCGCGTATGTTTCGAGACTGTATTGGACTTGAATTGCGAGAAGACTCACTGGATGAGACCATTTTACCAACGAGCTTTCTTGCAGGCACTTTTTTCTCCTTTTCTTTGGATAAACGCGGCTCCAAATATCTGGGTTTCGTATTTTCAAACATACGAGTGGATCCTGGTTTATTATTGACTGAACGATCTTGGGATGTCATTGTTTTACTTTGGTTAAATTTAGCACGTTCTTCTTGCGCTTTTGTCGTCCTGACTTTGGGCATGTTTGCCTTATAAGCGATCTTTTTGAAGTCTCGAAGCTCAGCGCTGCTCGACTTATCTTTCGATCCCACCACTAGCGGCTTCGGTTTGTAAGGAACGAAAGAGTTTCGGACTTTCTCCATATCCAAACTGCGACTAGTAGCAGAATTAATGGTCTTGGAAGGTTTACTTTGATAAGCACTCTTGCTTTTTCTGTCTTGCAGAGGAGAGTTGGTTAAAGGAATAGCTTGAGGGCCATACATGATACAGCCCAGTTCTCGAAGTCGCCTGCGTAGATCCGGAGGTAAGTCTTTAAAAGCCTGAGTGCCCACAACTCGAGGTGCAGCTCTTACGAGAGCTCCTTCGCATTGCAAGCGCCAGCAGCTCGCGTGACTAAATAGAAAATTGTTAAGATCCGTGTCATTAGATCTTGGATTGCCATTACTCATAAAATCTTTAGATGTGTAATTTGGATTTTTCATATCTTTAAGCAAATGTGAAAGGAATGCGTATACACGACAAGTTTCATCCGGTGGTGCCCATTCGATGGCGGCAGCCAGGCAGTCGTCTAGGGCTTGTGTAGCGGTTTGATGTGCAACTGGAGCTGTAGATACGATTTCAAGCACGGCCAATAATCTTGGCGCTGCGTAATGTGCTGCAGCATTCACCAAGCGGCGACACATACGCGCCACAATCTCAGCCCATCTGCTATTTTGAAGTGATGCAACTAAAATAAAAATTTAGTTGATGACAACCTTTTAAAAATAAATCCCGTATTTTTACATAATATCTCATAATCTCATGAAATGAGAAAAAAATAATGATTAAAAGATCGGTATATAGTTAGACGGAATTATTTTTTCAAAATAACGGCCACATATACATTCTTATATCAACTTATTAAAAATTAAGTGAGTCCAATCTTAACCATCTTTTTAAAAGTACATTATTTCATAATAAAAAAATTTATCATATATTGTTAGAATTTTATAAATAAATAACGCTATACTAGAATTAAATGATTAAATTAGCTAAATTATTAGTAAAGTATTGCCGCACCTGTTATGCCACATCCATAGACGGTTTCGATAAGATTATCAATCGTCAAATTAATTATGTGCTCTTGATAACATTTGTCCAGTAGCTCTTTAGGTAACGTAGCAAAAGATTTAGTAGGCCATACTTTTGTAAAATACTTCGTTATCCACCTTAGACATTTACGGTACAAATCCTCCAATCCATAAACCGATGAAAGGGGGAAGCATTCCAAAACACCAGCTGTGCATACTTGACACGGCTAAAAGCAATTGTACCAGTCAAATTATTAAAGCGTATATTATTTGATTAAAAAATATATATTATAATATAAAGTTACTTGATTAAATTACAATATTATATAATTACACTATTTAAATTATCATAAATGTATAAATACCCTGTGAAAGTGATGACAATATTTGGCCTTTAGCGTGAACATAATGGCTTCTTTCAATCCTTCAAGGCCCAGCATGTCGGCGATGGTTGCCAGTTCCACAATGCTAATCGAATCAGGAATATTCGATAGGCCCGAATATATATGGCAGAGTGCAAAGTGCACAACGTTGAATGAAAATCTTCAAAAATAAAACATATGTATTCGTAATTGATAATAATTCATAATCATGACTTTAATTAAATCACTACAATACTTACGGCGGTAAAACGATAACGTTGCCAGAACTCTCTACCCACCCGCCGCTCAAAATACCGGCAAAATATTGACATCTGAAATATTTTTTAATTAAATAAGTAATAATGGTAAATATAAAATAATGAATATTTCATTGGAGTATATATTTATTAATATACAGAAATACCTTGACGATAATATACATTTGTGTGCCTTAATACGCTTCCCTGATACTTCAACTATAACATCCGGCGCTATTTCTTCTAGGAACATTCGCAACAAGTCTTGACCTAATCGAGACTGACAATTGCCTATTAAACTCGAAGTTTGACTTGTCTCTTCAGTTGTACTGTTCTCTAAAAAATTGAATTATTTTAATTACATTTTGCTTATGTAATTAGTTATAAATTGATCAAATATTTGAAAATAATCTTACCAACGACGGACCGACACATACTACTTTGCACACTGCTGAGCTCCGATACATCCGAGTTACGCTCATCTACTTCACAGGCACTAGATCCCTGTCTCGAGGGTGATTGTGTGCGCCCAGAAAGCGATATGGGCATACTTTTACTGAATTCATTCTTCAGATGAGGAAAAAGCCTGTTTAAGCTTAATGCATTCTCCGAATGAAATGAACTTATGACCTCACTTGACTTCGAGGTACATGCTGTATTTTGTCCTGACCAATTATTATCAGGTATAGATCTAGTCATTCTTGAATCTAGTATTTCTCTTTCGAAATCATCTGAACTTTGTGTAGTTTTATCTAAATCCGATAATCTTACGAAAAGATCCACATCCTCATATTTTATAGACTCCTCGCGAATCAATGCTTTAGGATCTGCTTTAAAAGATTTATCATTTTTACGTCGAGTTGATCTGTCAATTTTTGCTTCAGCTTCGACTTCATTTGACTGATTCGTTTTTTGACATGTAGGCTCTGGAATAGCTATTATATCAGAAATACTGATGTTGGGATCGTTACACAACGATTCATATCTTTCAAAAGTTACAGACTGATCGTGTGACTTTGAGCTGCTGGGCATAGGTGTATCTATATATATCGTTTTTGGAGTTTTAGCAGCTGGAGTATATTTAGTAGAACTTCTGTCATTTGATTGCTTTTTAGCACTGAGTGAAGACGACAGTCTAGACGGCATTTCTTTTAGCGTAGATTTTTCACCCAAATCGATGTACATAGAAAAAATCTTTTCGCTGTTTTTATCAACATTCGTTGTTTCTGGAGGTAAGGGATCTGGTAAAGTTGCTAAGTCAATGTAGAATTTGTGGCCCGATTTTTCTGAGCTATCGGAATCTACGGAACTCCTACTTTTATTACAGCTATCACTACTACCAACCTTTGACTCATTTTTTAAAGTTGCACACATTCTGTCGCTAGGTTTTTTAATGTGAACATTTTGATTGGAATTGCCTTTACTGTCTTCAGCTGCTTTTGGACTTAACGACATATCAACCACCCAGGCAGATACTGATGCAGATTTTGATGCTTTTGAAGAGCTATTATTTTCATTAACATTCAAACTAACCTCCGTTGGCACGAATATACCGTCTAATTTTCGTCGAATTGAAGGACTACTATTTTGTGTCCCTGGCTTTGGCGAATTGATGTTTTGCATAGAAGCACAATCTGATACAAGTGAAGATTCATTATACCGGTTAGATCTTAAACTTTTGAGACTTTCTCTACTCATAACTATTGTATCACTTTCGCTTTCTTCAGAGTCATAATGTTTTATAGAAGAACCTTTCAAGGACATTATAGAGTTGTGAGGAGTAGTCCCCATATAAACTCCACTGCTTGATTGAGCGGATGCACCATTACTAGGTTTACATGTTTCAAATATTTCTTTGTATTCTTGATTATCATTTGCACTTAAAGAATCTTCTGTAATAGGAGTCATTTCAAAAATAGTCGGCGATAAATCCTTTTGTATTGAATCAGGTTCTTTATTATCTGGTTGTTCTAATGAATCTTCATTATCATTACTTTCAGACCAATCACCTGGGCTAATATCATGACTCTTGACCGTGGAACAAGGTACCGGTTGGCTTGGAACAGGTATTTTTTTAGATTTGGCTTTCACTTTCTTTGTTAGAATTTGACTATGTAGACTTAGCGACACATGTTCTTCGTCAACCAAACTTGCAGCGTCGATAAAACATGGTGTCGTTTTGACTAAAAAGGGTGCGAAATTTTCCGAATCCGATAAATCATCTTGTTTATTTTTTTCTACTATAGCAACATTTGGAGTACCATTTTGAAATTCATTTTGTGTAAAATTTTCAGAAACTTCCGTATCTGTCACTTTTGGTGGAAAAACAGATTCCCAGGATCCAGTTTCTGAAGATACCGAAGATGACTCTAATATTACGATTTCTTCATTCTGTCGTTGTTTCTGTTCCTTAGAGGATTTACCACACGTTTTATCATTTGTTTTTTTTTCTGAACTGTTTTTCTGTTCTATATACTCTATCCCTTGTGAAGTAGTACAAATTGATAACGGTTTAGTGCGGACTATAGGAATTCTTATCATCTGTACTTGGTTTAAGTCGGACTCTGGACTGGACCCTTCTTCTACAGTTCGGTCATGTACAGTACTGTCAGTCAAAGAAATGTCCGTTAATGTAACATCTTTATGACTGTTGAGACTTTCCAACAAGCCAGTATTTTCCAAGCCCGAGTCGGACGATGTAAATATTTTTTCCATTTTAAAGCTATTGTCTTCAGCATTTAATTGAGACAAACATCCAGAAGATCCCAACGCAGGAGAACAAGTATACACAGCAGATAAGTAATCTGAAGAGGAACTAGGCTCGTCTGTGATTAAGCTGTCTGGAGAATATGAGGGATCTAAGTTCCTTTCAGAGAAAGATTCGTTACGGACCGTCTTTTTTATAAATTTAGGGTTGTTCACTATAGCAGGATCATTCGATACTTTGTTATATATATCACAATCATTGGAATGTTTTAAGGTCTTGGGTGAATGACTAGAAATCAGAGACAACGAAGTTGGCTTGTTGCGTTGTGTAACTTGATTTGATTCTTTATCTTGTGAGTTTTTTATAGTCTGAAATGCACTTGATAAAACATCTTGTTCTATAAGTTCTTGTTCCAATAAATTACCCTCAATGTGCACTAATGCATAGTATTCTTTTGTTATGTCGGTACTTGGGCTAAGGCACGATATTTGTTGGCCTTTCTTTTCTGTGTACGGGCTTGCACAATTTGGCGTTAGAAATACGTCAATATCCTCTATTTCATCCTTTGTTTTGTGTAATTCGATAAAAGTACTTTTTGTAAAGACGTTTTTCTTCAAAAAAATTAAAATTTCCTTTTCTTGGGTTGTGATATCGCATTCGGTATAAGCATCGCTAAAAAAATAAGTTAAAGGTAAATGCATTCTATTACATTTTTTTAATATATTATTTAATGAATTAGATACATTTTATAATTGTATGCATTTAATTACCTTATAAACGAATATATCTCATCAAAAGCTTCTTTTTCGATGTTAACATGCAAAAATGCTTCAAGCTTTCTATAAAATTTGTTTGTACGTGCTTTGAGTATGCAAGAATGAGTTAGTATTTTGTGGTGTTTCCCACACGCCACTTCTAGATCAGAATAAATAGATTCGTCAAAAATTCTGTAAACAGATAAAATGGGATACTTTTATTACTCGTCTTGTATATTTTTTTGTTACTTTCGTGTCATAGCAGAATGTATTTTTTTTTTCATGGGAAAGTTTGTAAAACACTTGAAGTGGATCTCTAGTTTAAAGTAATTCAATGTAAGGGAAACTACTCAAAATACTTTAGAATTTCAGCTAACTGATTACGCAAATTAATTATTTTAAATTAAACCATAAGATTTAGTATAACGCAACATGCAGTTAAAATTAGTTGATAACATAAATCAAAAACAATATGGTTTAGTTTCGTATTAGTTGATGCATTAACTATTAATATTGTTAGTGTGAATCAGTACTTTTGCAAAATTAACATTTGTTAATAACTAAAGCCGGCGTAGTCTAAAATAAATGGTAACAAAAAATATCTTACCTTGCTACATCCTCTTCAAGTTGTCTCTGCAGATATAGTTCCAATTTTGAGGCTTCGTCTGATGCAGATGATTCACTTGCCGACACCGGCTTAACCCTCGGGTCCGGCATTAAGCATTTCTTACACCTTGTTTGAAAAAAATATATATTTGAACTTCAATTATAAAATCCTAAGTAATACCATTTAAATGTACACGTCAAGTAAAGGAAAATCCTGACATCTATACAAATAAATAAAACTGAAGTCTGTCTGTGAGGACAAAATAACGACTTTTAGAGTTAATATGGCTATTTGCGAGATACAAAAACCAAAAAAATATTTTTTTAAATTTTTGTCTGTTTGCCTGTCTGTTTGTCTAAGCCAATCTTGGAAACGCCTAATTGTTACAAATTGAAATAACTGAATTACTATAAGAAATGTTTCAAGGTTCCGTTTAGTCTTTATTTCATTAAAATTAGTTGAGTCTATCAAAAGTTATATAAACTTACGTATCTTTGTTTTTATTATATAATATGTTGCGGCTCATTTTGTCTATTAATTTTAAGTTAATAGTTTTGTTTTGAATTTTATATAAGTTATGTGATCCTCGGAATTAATATAGTGCTTGACACTCAAACTATATACTAACTGTCTATTATTATTCTATTTCTTTTTTAATTCAAATTTTTCACCTGAGTTGAGTTGATAAGGGAAAAGAAGAAGTAGTCTTAGCATAGAATTGTGACATTAGAATACTGCTAGGTTACTTTTAGTTTAATTTATTATTATTAAGTGGATCATGAAGAAAGCACCTGTTTTAAATAATAGTTAACTAATCCTTATGCCATGAAACGTCCTCCAGACCGATTTCGGCATCGGCGGCCAATCTCAAGAGAGATTAGCCAACTGCGCAGGAGATATTATAGTGCACAAGTGTGTGCGCAAACACAGGTGCACTCACTATTCCCTAGCTCTCATAATCCGATGGGACGGCAATCCGACACGACCGGAAAGAGTTCAGGCGCAGGACCAACGGCTTTACGTGCTTTCCGAGGCACGGGAGTGTACAACACTTCCAACTTCCAGACTCCGGGCTGCTATTGAGAATTTTCTGACAGAAAAACCCAATAACTACTTATTGGCCCGACCTGGGAATTGAACCTAGGACCACCGGGTCTGCGGCCTTATTTCTAGCCACTAGACCAACGAGGCAGTCGAATACACCTATAATTATGCCATGAATACACCTATGATTACACAAGCAAATACTATATATAAAGTGGTGGTCATAAAATTAGAAACACTTCTTATGAATAAAGAAAGTATAACTTCAATGTACAAATGTTCGCAATAAATATACACATCCAATAATTAATAATCATGCAATAATATAGCCACTCAAATAAAAAACTCATTAAATGCATAAAATATAAAACATATCTTACTTTTAATTACGCCGAAGATTTGTGGAAGCTAAATTGTTTGGAAGAATCTATCGAAAGGTACCGCTTCTTAACAAGCAACACCGAGAGAAGCGATTATTATTCGCTAAAAATATGTTATCATTACTTTCAGACCAAAGAGTATGGAATAAAAGTGTTATTTTCAGATGATACAAAAATAAATATGGTAAATTCCGATGGAAAGCGCTATGTTAGTCGTCCTGTAAACAATGCCTTTAATTATAAATACACAAGGAGTATAGTCAAGTACGGTGGCGGTACAATGGATCAATGGCAATACAAAAATATCTTAGAACACACAATGATTCCCTACTCGGACGATCATTTGCCTGTAACCTGGATCTTTCAGCAAGACAATGACCTTAAACACACGGCCAATAGCGTCAAATGTTTCCTTAGCGAACAGCGTATATCCATTGTAGACTGGCCAGCAAATAGTCCAGATTTAAGCCCGATAGAAAATCTCTGGTATATTGTTAAAAAGAAAGTCTCAAACAAACGTAACACTAGTCAAAACGAACTGTATGAAGCATTTGTTGAAGCATGGAATTCAATCCCCCTAGAAAAATGTATGAAATTGATTGAATCAATGCCACATCATATACCACTAATTATTAAATATAATTATTGGTAGGCTGTGGATAGTAGCTATTTCGTAAATAACAATACTAATTACTAATACTAAAAAAAATATTGTTTTTTGTTGTTGTTTCTAATTAGTTGACCATTATTGTTCATACCTTAAAACTGATTTAAATGTTTGTCCGTAATGTAATATTGAAATTGCACTTGTGTGTAATGTGATTTATATTGTTTTTCTAATAAATGATAAATCATTGAACATATTGTTGTCCTATTTATTGTTCAATTTCAAAATAAAGACGATTGTAGTGAAGTATTTTACATAATGTCAAGGACTGTTGGTAGTGTTTCTAATTATACGACCACAACTGTATATCAACACCAACAATTTATACTACGCATACTCCAATTTTAGGCTTACGGCTGTACTGTTATACAACTGTAATTTAAATTGAGTGATTGCAAAAAGTACCTTTAGTTAGTGTTGTAGAAGATATTTAACTTTGTTATTTTTGTATATTTCTTCAAGATTTTTTAAATACATATAAAAAAACATATTTTAAGCAATGTGGCATAAATAAATAAATAAAATTTGAGTTAACGTAGTATAAATTGTTGGTGTCGATATAGTTCTATGCCATGTAAGTAGGTAAATTAAACATAAATATGTATTTCCAAATTGATTAATGAACATTTGGTCTCATATCTGCCTTATAAAGTTGCAGTTCCCGAGATTGTGAGTTCAAAATCTGAGACATGCCAATAAAAGTTATTTAAGTTTCTGGATAGAAACTTAGCAATGTTAACACCATGTGCCTCAAAACGGAAGTAGTCATTGGTACTATGCCTAAACTCTCCCTGATCATTTCTGATTGCCGTCCCACTGAAATATAAGAGTAAGTCCAACTGTTTGTGCACAAACTTAAACACTATTTCTCCTGCAGAATTTACACAAGAGAATGATGCCATTATTTGTATCTTAAGGTGAGAATTGTAAATATATACATTGACAATGTTGTGTGTACAGAACAGTATTTTTGGCAAATGAATCAAAATATATCTAGTTATACCAAAGCGACAGCTCTAAGGTATATTAGAATATACATTCACTATAACTGCTTATAGATTCAAATTCATATGTGCATATATTTTATATTAGGATAATATTTTAAAAATAATATTGTACATTTTATTTTTCTCAAGTTATCAAAAATAATTTTACATTTCCAATTTTCTCACAATTGTGATTCCATATGTAAGTTTTTTCAGAAGAATCCATTTATTATAACCATATGAAGTAATTAAATTTCAAATCAAATTTAAATGCAAGCCATGTTTCTATTGTCTGCTACATTAATATATATGACATCATGCTCTAGCAATACCAGAGTGAAGTATCATGGGCTATATATGCACTGTAAAAATTTCAGATAGAAATAAGATATAAAGGTGATTTGATTAAACATTATATAGCGATTACAGCCCAAAAGAGAAATAAATAAGCAACAATATTTATAATTTCTAACATTTTTCCTCCTATAACAGCTTACCATCAGAAGCTTGTTTTTATCATTTTAAAATAACTCAGAAAGTCACATAACTTATTAACTAGATAATAAGATAGATAATAAGAACAAAATAATTCTCGTGACATACCAAAAAGATTCCAATAAGTGCAGTAATTCTTCGACTATAAAGAGTGAGTCCAAGGAAATGTTAACAAATGTAAGACAAAACTATTTTCACAAGACAACCGTGTCCACTTTTATAAAAAACGTTATTTTTCCTTTTTACGTTTTAATTAACTAGGAAGTGGTTAAACGCGCAAAATCTCCTCTGCACAACTATTGATCGATCGCCACTAGCGCCATTATCAAGACCGGTATTTATGATTTATCTGTGTATTTTAGTCACCAGTAAATAAAAACACGGAAGCGAGTCTATACTAAAACTTTTCACTTTGGCTTATGATAATATTCTCAATTTTTGGTATATTTTTTGCCTTACCTTTGAAATTTTTAAAAACCGATACCTATATGACGAGACAAAGATTTTCTTTGGCAGTATTTGCGCCTGCGTACTGGCTAAAGGGTTCATAAGGCATACATTTACGTGATATACGTACATTTAATTAGGTAATCATAGACTAAGAAAATCAACAAAAGGATAATAATTGGTAACTTGAAAGAACGAATTTGTGACCAAACGTTTTTTATCAAGTAAAAACATACCTACAGATATATCAAATTTATATAATTTTCTAGTGTCTATTCAAGAAATGTAAGAGTGGCTAATGCCTATGGCAGAAATTGCCAACTAGGTATATTAATTGAAGTCGCTCCATAATTCAAATTTGCGTACTAGACACTAGTTCTGATCGGTGGACAATTAGTGCCAAACCAAACAAATAAAAATAATTATTAATAATATTATAATGTTCATTGCAAAATACAGATAACACAGGGACATATTAGCGCGCACGCTCGCTTTTCACACTCATTGTAAGCACCCATCATATAATTATGATAATGTTTTTAAGTAAAAGTAATTATCAACAGCTTGACTGTAGTTTTAATAAACAATTCAGGTTCTATAACATATTGCAATCGGTTTTCAATTGTATTAAATAAAATTTAAAATTGTCGAATCTTTATTTCACCCCTGACTCTTATTAAATATTACTTAGTGACTTCTGTTGCTAAGCGTTATTTTCATACAATATTAATTATCACGAGTTTCTATGAGTACTCATAACTATAATTGTTTTTTGAGTTATATAAATGGTTATTGCAACTATAAAATGCACAAAAAGATTTGAGACAGGCATACATAGATTTAAACTTGAATTGAATGTTATATTGAAGTCTATAATACCTACATAATTTTTAAACTGTTTTGTACTAATTTTTCCAACATATGTTTTGACACAGTTAAAGTGTTCGCATGAGTATAATAGATTTTTTTGTTAAGCTGTATAGTAATTAAGTTATACTTATTATTAAAATAATATATAACTTAAAAAAGACAGTCTACTAAATGAAACAGACATACTTAATTTATACCTTTTAAAATAAGATAACATGTTTTTAAAAGAAATGGCTTATATAAATTTATAATCAGTAAAAAAAAACCAAATCATAATAAATGCTCACTAGTTAAATATGTTGAAATTGATTCATAGATGGCGTTGCAAAACCTGCAGTCCCTATTTTAATCTAGTATATACATATGGGTATGTCTATAGCAATGGAATAAGGGAGGTTGCACAGCTCACTGTCTTAATTTCTGTCACCGACCAGCGCACTTTTTTACCTATTACTGTCAAATCATTCACTTGTTCACAAAATGCACAACATTATGTTTAAAGAAACACTGTTTAATTTTATTAAAACGTTGAAACTTGTAAATTTTACATTTTAAATAAGGCATAGTTTTATTTTACTTAGGTGTAAGTAACCGACAATAAAATAAAAGCAACCTATCTAAGGTGTACCATAAAGTGGTTTATTATATAAGTGAAAATATATATTTTACACAATGGTTTAGGAGAAGTTTGATTCGCAGTGTATTAGCGTCTTTGATGTTATGTGAATATGGATAGTTCAACAGACAATTGGGACCCTGGTATGTTGATTTCAGCATATTTACTTTACAGACATTTATAAATGATGAGCTTAATTAGCAAAATTATACTTAAAATTATTTATCTTTAGTATAAGTTTACTATATATATCTTAATTAAAATAATATTAATATACATGCAGATTTTGTTTTACACAACTGAATATATGTTTTTTATAGCTCTTACTCGCCTCTTATCTTCACTAAAGGAAGTTCAGTCAGATGGAGAGGATGTAGCTTTCTTAAGTGAACTGCTTCAGTCTAAGCAGCTACATGCACTTGTTCAAGTACATAATAAAATTGTAGCAGCACAATGTAAGGATGATAAATTTTATCCATTACTCTCTAATTCAATGCAAGTAACGCTTGAGGTGCTACAAATGTTTAGCGAGGTCGTGATAAGTTCAACAGAATATAAAGAGCTTCTAAAGCTACTGCAAAAGCCACATTTCCAGGTAACTTTTGTTTTTTTAATATAAAAAAATTTAATTCAATAAATTTAAATATTTAATCACTAAATATTAAAATATTTCTTAAAATTTTAATGTATAGGCAATACTCTGTACCCATGATGCAGTGGCCCAAAAAGATTATTATCCTCATTTGCCGGACATACCTGCTGATGCTGATGACGAAGAGGAAACTGTAAAAATTGTTCAACTTGTTAAAAGTGATGAACCACTGGTATGTGTATTTTTTTTAATTGGTAACACAACATGTTAAAACAGTCATGTACTGTATAAATAGGTACATCTTCATTTAGAAATAGCAGCTATATAATATTTTAACAGTCTAGCATTTATGGTATATAAAATTAGGTCTTTATATAAGTAAATTGTATATATCACATAACTTCCACCTATATTCCTTTTTATCAAACATTAAAAAATAAATTTAATATACATTAAATGACAAAAAGGATAATCTTTATATATTCATATAAAAAGTGTCAGGTTATAAAATATTAAGTATGGTATTTTCGAAGTATGTATTGAAGTTATTCATTTTTTATTAAAAGGGTGGAGCTCAGAGTGCAGAGCCAATAGTGGTAAGTCTATAAGCTGAATTTTATTATTAAATGATGTGCTTTCATTTGTTGTATTCTTTCTTTATGTTACATAATTTTTTTTCTCTTATTTCATAATAATTTTATTGATTAGTAGTATCTATATTTAAGACACCAGCAATTATGATTGACTAGAAAAAACCTATTTTCAACTCTTTTTATTATTTACATCATTCACCGTATGAAACAATTTTGATTAGCTGCTATCTCTAGATGTTTTTGTAAAATGTAGTGCAAAATTGTTATCTGTTTATCCTTATATTTATTTATTTTCTATATCTAACCTGGTATGACCTAATTTCTGTTAATGTGATTTTGAAGATATGATTAAATAAATAAACCATTTATTTTATAAATAAATGAAAAAAATGTATTTTGATTTGAATTAAGTATCACTTATGCATTTAATGCTTTATTTATATTATACATACTGTTAATAAAGTTGCTCACATAAATTTAATTACAGGGTGCTACTATAAAAACAGATGAAGAAACTGGAAAAATTGTTATAGCCAGAGTCATGCATGGTGGTGCTGCTGATCGTTCAGGTCTTATTCACGCGGGTGATGAAGTTATAGAGGTTAATGGAATAAGTGTGGAAAATAAGTCCCCGGCAGATGTACTATCAATCTTGGTAAGGTCCAATGTAAGGGAAATTTCCTGTTTATTAGCTTCATAGGTTTATATACCACTGGCTAATGGGTGCTTTTCTATGTCAAAAATTATAAGAAATATTATTTGAGACATGTTATTGATATTTAAATAGGAGACTTATTTCCTTCAAGATACTATAATGTTTAATTGAATATGAAAACAAAGAGTGATGCCCATTTGTTTAACTGTTATTTTTATTGTATTTCTCTTATTATTATATTGTTCATTATATAAATTATGTTATCTGTTTGTTCCTGTCCAGTATGTAGTGCATTAAGCTCAGGGCAAATTTTACTGATTTATTTATAAATCCTTTTTTAATGCAAATAGTTGTTAGGGTCACCTGTTGGAAAGTGTGTACCACTGCCCATGGATATCTCCAACACCGTTTTCTCATGTATATTATATATATATATATATATATATATATATATATATATATATATATTAATTATTTGTCTATTAAAGGGATTGTGAAAAAATACAACCCTTCCCTTTTTAATTTTTTTTTGCATGCAAATGTGTAAATTTTCATCCTAATTAGATATATGATGCATATTATTTTCTTTAAAATTCGGGACAGCTGATAAGAAGTATTATAAATAATTGTGTTTATTATATTTATTCGTATTAACAATAATATTTTAATATGATTTTCTGTAAAATATTAAATAATGTAGATTTTAATGTTTTGCAGCAAAGTTCTGAAGGGACAATAACATTTAAATTAGTTCCATCTTTCGGCAAAGGTGGTTCAAGGGAAAGTAAAGTAAGAGTAAGAGCTCTGTTCAATTATAATTCTGCTGAAGATCCATATATTCCATGCAAAGAAGCGGGTCTTAATTTTAAGAAAGGTGACATCCTGCATATTGTTTCTCAAGATGATGCCTATTGGTAAGTTAAAAGATACTTTTTATATTTATAAATGCAGAACCACTCCAATATAATACCAGATATATAATTCAATTACATAAATCCATTATGCTTAAATTTCGTTGTTCACATAACTTGTAATAAAACTTGTTATTGATCAGAATATTATATAATTAAAGGTGGCAGGCTCGCCGTGAAGGTGATAGAGTCATGAGGGCGGGGTTAATACCGTCAAGGTCCTTACAAGAGGGGCGAATTATACACGAGCGTCAAACCGAACCCCAAACCAACGATGGTTAGTATTATTTAATTAACATTTGCCTCTGGGACGCATTAATTAGTCAAATGTCTCCAACCCGGTAACCTATATAACACACACACACACACACGCAACATAAGCTCAACTATATTGTGTGTGTTGTAAGATAATTTCTGACTGCATCATTTTTATCTATCTGATCTATTAAGAAACAGCTGGAGTTATATCTATAGTAACGATTCCACTGCGTAAATTATTTTGACATGACAATTTTCGATTGAAAATTAGGGTGCTTTTTCGATATTAAGTCAAAAAAAGGTGAAAATATAAATATTCCAATCAAAAAATTACAGTGTATTTAGGACATAAAAAGGAAAGTTTTCAACAAATTTCGTGAAAAAATTAATATATTTGTAAAAGATACAAATAACCAACCAAAAACTTGGTTATTTAAATTTTTCATGTAAATTTTGAGGTTATGTGAAAAAGTGTAAATACAAAAGTTGTAGATCTTTTTATTACATACAAGTTTGCCGTTTAACTTTTTTCCATAGGACTTGTAGTTTTGCCGGAAATCGAGATAAACCGTTTTTTATCCTTAAACCCCCACTCCACTTCCCGACCTCAGGTCGCCTGTAAATTATTTTTCCTTTCATTTTTGTTATATTCTCTTCCTTTTCCAATGGGTTTCATCATACTATTTTTTTTTTCACTTTTTACCATTTTCTAAGCTATCGCCACTGGTCTATGTTGAGCACACCAATCTTTATAGAAGCTAATTTGGATTTACCTTCCAATTGACCGCGGAACCGAACAACATTCGAAATCTCGACGCCAAGTATCGCGATACCAGCTGTGGCAGCGAGAGTAGTATTCTCAAGATGAGGAGATATAAGATATAACTTGAGTCTTATTGAGATTATTATATAATTGGACCAAGTATAGTCAGCCCCAGTCCGAGACTTTGATTAATAAAGACTCGATTTCAGATACAAGTTTGTTTCAATACGCATCAATATGTTCCCGAGAAATATTAGTGTGACCGGTGTCTACAGTGCTGTCATCTGCATAGCTGTGGTTGTTACTGATTTGCAACATGTCATTGATATGCAGAAGAAACAAGAGTAGGTGATAGAACGCAGCCTTGTGGAACACCAGAATTGACGAATTTTAAGTCGGAGCATGCATCATCGACAACTACCTTGATGCTCCGACCGGCTAAGAAGCTGGAGATACAGTTGCATAAGTTCTCGGGAAGCCCGTAGGAAGGAAGCTTCGAGAGAAGCGCTTTATACCATATCCGATCAAAGGCTTTCGCTATGTCCAGACAGGCTGCTTATACCTCCCCCTGAACTCAACTGCTTCAGCCCATCTGTGAGTCAGGTAAACTAGAAGATCACCAGCTGACCGACCCCGATGGAAATCGTATCAGCTGGTGCTCCTCTGGATACCGCAGGAACTGGCAGTTTATAATAGACTCAATTATCTTGGATAACAAGGAGGTGATGGCAATAGGCTTATAATTAGCTGGGTCTAAGCGGTTGCCCTTTTTAGGGATCGGATGCCCCAAGGTCGTCTAAGAATTCGAGACTATGTATAATGTGACGAAGTGGCGGAAAAGACACGTTAAGACCGGTGCCAGCTCAGAAACACAAGGACGCAGCACGATCGGAGGAATGCCATCGGGCTCACTCGATTTATAAATGTCCAAAAAAAGAAGTGCTTTACGAACTGCACTTTGTCGGAATTGAATTTCTGGCATCGTGGTACCACACCGCAAGATTGTCGGTTGTGTCTGTCCTTGGTCATCAAAAGTCGAGTTGGACGCGAAGAGAGAGCCCAAAAAATCAGCTTTCTCCTTCGTGATATGGGCCAACAAGTGATCGCTCCTGTGCAGAGATGAAAGAGAAGGCTAACAAAAATTCCCTAAGACAGCCTTAGCGAGAGACCAATAGGCGCGTGTTCCCGAAGGGAGGCGCACCTATCTCTTGCCAATCCTGCCAATGTGCACCGACTTCGCCTTGGCAATAACACTTTTGAAAGACAAGAGAGGTAGAGTTGTATTCCTTTTTAAATGAGCTTGATAGCATTCCGCTTCCGGCGTGATGCCGTTTGGCAGAGGTGACCAAACCAGGGCAGGGATCTATCAATATCGATGCCATTTTTTTCAGGTTTTTTTTTGTAACATCTAAAGTCTCCGTCAATCGGCTAATTTCGGCATGGCATAGCGTACACTATCTAAGTGGCGTTTCTTAGTCGCTGTTTAACTGTGGTAGAGCGCCGTCGCGTCCGATTTATATGTATATAGAGTTGTAAAACTCCCAACCTTTAATAATTTAAAGTTGTACGATGGCATCTTTAGTGTGTTGTTATGTTTTAGTTATCAATAACGCAGGGTGCGTTGTCAATAACCAGAACATCACGAATCACAACAAATTTGTTGATAAACCCCCCAATTCAAACACCATTTCATTCAGACACGAAATTCCAGTTGACTAAAATTGACAAAACCCAGATTTACGATTTTATATGTCATCACAAGGAGAGGTTTACAAAGTTTTCCGTGGACACGGTACTTGTTGAACATGTGCATATCATCCGGATTTTAATCCAATTGAAAATATATGGCCTCAACTGAAAGGCTATGTAGCCGCTAGAAACGTGGATATGAATTTAACTACAGTAAAAAAATATTGATTGAAAAAGTAAACATGAAAAAGGAAAAAGGTTTGCGATCACGCGATTAAATGTGAAAATGAATATCGAAATAATTCAACACGATTTAGACAATTACACTGCACATAAATACAGCTGATTGTGACAATGATATTACCTCATTGAGAGCACACACAGTGAAATGAAAAAATTAGAATGAATTGAGAATATAAATTATTAAAAGTTTTTATTTCAAAAAAGAAATACATAAACATGATAAAATATTTTTATTTTATTTTTCTTTAACCTAAAGACAGCACTTGTAGAATGAATTGGTGTATTTTATACAATTAGACAGAAATTCATAATTGGTTTAACAACTCATAATTAACACTAGTAAAAGTAAGTAAGTAGTAAACGTAGTAGTAACGTGTAAAGGTGTTTCGTGCGACAGAGATAACGCTCTACGAAGCCGAAATTAGTCGATTGTCTCTTTTCAATATTTACTGACGGGGACTTTATTATATGAACGTAAATAATTTTAACATTGAATTGATTATTATTGTTGGAGATTTTGAATAGTCGATGGTATTCATTATGGATTCTTGATAACATGACTTTTTTAATGTCAGCGAAGTTGTTATCGAAACTTTTGAGGTTTTAAAGTGGCTAATAAGTATGTAATTGAGTGGTGTTGTATTTTATAAATAAATAAATATTTATATATACATATATTAACGAAAAACTATTTGTAGCGTGTAAAAGCTATTAATAAATCGCATGGAATATGTTAATCACGTTTGTTTATGTATATTCCTTCGTTATGATAGGCTTTAGTAGTGTATCCTTTCGCTCTTCTGTACAAAGTTCTTTCCCATCACAATTACTTAACAAAGTGCACGTGATCGCTAAAATTGTATTTATGTATAATCTTAGAAGATTATTTAATTGTGCATGGATTGGACTAGTGATCTTGTGCCGGATTCTAAGTATTCCAACGGAAAGATTGGCGAATTATAGTAATAGTAAATATAATTAGATTGCAGATTACGCATTTTCAATATAAAATTTCCTTTGTTGTATTCACAAACAAACTGCTCAAATTTCATTTCATTTTATCTCTTACAGGTAAGGCCGCCCTATGCAGTCCATCTGCGGCTAATTCTGATTGTGGACCTAAAACTCCTTGTTCACCCACACCGAACGCTACCGCCCTTTTGCCCTGCAAGTCTACGCCGAAAGTCAAAAAAATTATATACGATATAAAAGAAAATGACGATTTCGATCGGGAAATGATTCCAACTTATGAAGAGGTCGCCAGATTGTATCCACGACCAGGCCTGATCAGACCCATTGTGCTCGTCGGTGCTCCTGGTGTCGGGCGCAATGAGTTGCGGAGGAGGCTGGTGGCAACCGATCCGGAGAAATATGTCACTCCAGTACCATGTAAGTATTATTTACGGCGAATAAATATTGCGAATTATTCGATGACTGTGAAAACGTAATTTATGTATTATACTAAAGTAGTTTACTTACAAAATATCTTAGTAAACTACTATATTTTCACCGTTATGAATATTAACGTTTAAACATTGCGAATGTAACGTTGAAAACATAATTGCTGAATAATACAAATTAAGGAATATACATTTACTCTAAAAATCTTATAAATTAAATAAAGACGAACCGCCTTATTCATAAACTTTATTTAACTGGTGATTAGTTAAACAACATGTCTTCTTCTTTCGTATGTCAAATCAATAATGACAGAAAGAGACAAATCTGTGTTTAGCTAACCAGTAACTAAGCAACGTTTATAAATAAGGCCGTAAATCTTTACATTGATGTTAACTTTAAAATCTATACTTACTAATATATAAAGCTAGAGAGTTTGTATGTTTGATCCGGCTAATCTCAGGAACTACTGGTTCGAATTTAAAAATTATTTTTGTGTTGTATAGTCGTTTTATCGAGGAAGGTTCTAGGCTGATTTTTATTAATTATATTTTTATTAATTATACGCGGGTGAAACCGCGGGCACCGCTAGTCTAATATATATTTGAAAACGCTATAAGCAATAAAAATATAAAAGGTAAAGTAAACTCTCCTGTATTTTTTTAATTAATATTTTATTTCTTTATGTGTTTTGCTCTGCCAATAACTAAAATTTGTGTTTGATGTGCTAGCAAGCTTATTTTGCATTGGACGAAATGATATACTTTGTAAATTTGAATAATTCACTTTGCGATTTATCATTCCAACATATTGCGTTTTAGTAATAGGGCCTATTATACTTGTTACTCGGAGAATATTAAATGTAGGTTTTATTTATAAAGATTCCAGTCTCGGGGCCGATTTATGACGATGATACAATACAATTTTTGAAAAGTGTTTTTTAATGTATGCTGTGCAAATCATTTGAAACTTGGCTCTGTGAATGTTGTTGCTGTTAGAACTTATCTTATCGTAACAGTATTCGCGGGTATAAATCATATAACTCTACGGCCACATTCAGGTTCTAGCAGATCGGCATTAATTATATCTATAAAGCCATAACGAATTTTAAGGCATTTTCTGCCTCGCACAACCACTCTGTGGACTAGCTTTCGCCGGTGGCGAAAGCTTTTTATATGATATAAAAACCTTTTAGAAAAGAGCGTACTCATTTCTTAAAGGCCGGCAACGCACCTGCAAGCCCTCGGGTGTTGCATGGGCGGAGTGAAGTGAAAGGCCAATGTTTAACATGAAATTATATAATTTTGTTATTTTAAATTTAATGAATCGTAGCGATTGCTTATCTATAATTAAAATTCTTACAACTTATTTTTTTATGAACAATATTAACAATCTCTTGAAAAGGCAAAAAGAAAATACGGATTTGTACAACACTGTTAACTGTTAATTATCATGTTATTGTTAAATTTCTTATGCCAAGCGATATTTAGCGATATATAGCGATATAGCCAAGAGATATATACTTAACATAGTTATTAAGTTACTTAAGTGGACCAACTTTCGTTTTAAAATTCCTTAAAATACATTTTTGCAAACCTCATCTTCACATATTTTTTGGCGAGTTTTGGGAGTATGGTAGAAATGTCTACGAAAAAAACGACACTCGTAACATCAAAATCAACCAAGCGTATATTCATTTTTTCCTTTAGATTCTTACGTAATAAATATTAAACAGGGAGGGGTCGGCCCATTCTTATTTTTTCTTATTTAGGAGGGGGAGGGGGCCAAAAACTAGTAAAAATCGTCTTACGTAATAAATGAATGGCCCCTAAAAGACCGCTGACTTTTTGTAGATATTTTGAAGACCTACAAATCTCTCATATAAAGTTTTTGTGTGTATGTTGTAGTTTTGGCAGCATTTGCTTTGATATTGCGGCGACTGACTATTTTCGACAATCGTGGAACATATATTTACTCAGGTTATGCTACGTATATTTACTCCCGTTACGCTACGTATATTTACTAAGGTTATGCTACGTATATTTACTCAGGGTACGCTACGTATATTTACTCCCGTTACGCTACGTATATTTACTAAGGTTATTCTACGTATATTTACTCAGGTTACGCACGTATATTTACTCAGGTTACGCTACGTATATTTACTCAGGTTACGCTACGTATATTTACTCAGGTTATGCTACGTATATTTACTCATGGTACGCTACGTATATTTACTCCCGTTACGCTACGTATATTTACTAAGGTTACGCTACGTATATTTCCTCAGGTTACGCTACGTATATTTACTCAGGTTACGTTACGTATATTTACTCAGGTTACGCAATGCTCCACGATATTATTTTGGAATCTGATCAATACCCTTGATTGATGAGAAGAGCGGTGTGACGACTGGTACCTAAGACATTATCTACATCATTATAATAACATGTAACCTGCAACTGTAAGACTTAATCGCAATGCGACTATCATATAAATTACTAGTTTAGTGTGAGGGTGAGAGGATGAGAGGATGTACCATAGGTCCCCTTTACATCAACGAGGCCCTGGGCTGCAGCCCAAAGAGTCCTTAATCCGCCTCTGCATGTTTATTGGTTCGTTGCTTCTGTATTATATAATAGCATCAACTCGACAGTTAAATAGCAATTGATTTCAATGAAGATACCAATTTATCCACGGATGTAGCAAATTTTCTTCTTTATTGAAGTTGTTGTTCAATCTGATAAGTGGCGTGCTCTCGCTCTTGTGTTACGTTATATACAAATATCTTATTGTCTGTTTAGTACAAAGTTATATCGACATTTAATATATCATATGTTGACAATTACTGCATTATAAAATGTATTAATATATACATAAGGACAAATAGTTTTTTTTTAAAAATAAAATGTTTGTTTTATTTTAAATCAGCTGTGTCGAGACTTTTCTAGAAGTTGTTGATTTATATTAAGAAAAGGTATCCCAAACTTCGCTATTTAAAAAAAAAAAACTGTTACGTTATTTTACATTTAACATGATTAATAATAATGTTAATAATGCTATATTATAAAAAATAAATGATTTAAAAAAAATATTTACACTAATGAGACTAATCGATAGAACTTGACTATATGTGTATATCTGAAACATATCTACATCTTAAATATATACAATATAAAGGTATGTACTTACTACTTGCATTGAAGGTCATGTCGGTGTGATCATGATAGGTTGTTAATAGATTGATTACCGTCCTGACGCCGTTACAAAGGGGTCGCTGTCAGGAAGGTGATTTTTTATATCGTAATGAAGATTCAATGTCACTCTCTCGGCGTTACAAAAAATAGATTAGATTATGTAAACTGTTTTGTTTTGTAAATAACGGTTTAAATATATTAATATTATTATTAAAACATAATTAGATAATCCGACTAATATTTATGGTATGTTAATGGCGCCATACATTTATTGTAGAAAGAACCTGGTAGGAAGAAACCTGGTATCATGTCATGATTTCTTTTTAGTCATTCATTCGGAAACAATAATAATTGACTTGTAAACTTACTTGTGTAATATTTTTTTATTATTGTTAAGCAAAGGTTCGATGGGCCGTAGTCAATTGGAAATTTTTATACAGTGTGTAAAAAACACACTGCTGATAAGACTATACATGCGCGTACGTCTCCGTGACTACATTTCGAACGAAGATGTTATTTCACTTGTCCTTGTAGTTACACTGGCTCGTTCACCCTTCAAACCGGAACGCAACAATACAGCTTAGCGGTAGAACATCTGATGAGTGGATAGCCAGACGGGCTTGCAAAAGCACCAATGCAATCAAGGTGTGCAGCGTTCACGTGCATTTACTTTAAATGTTAAAAGACATGAGTATTATCATTGTTACAACCACAGTTGCAATATACAATGAATCAAACGGATTACGGGAGTAAATTACTACTTTACTAGATAACTACTCTCGTAGTATGTAAAGTTGTATGCATGTCTGCATTTTGGTCTGATCTGTAGACTGTGTATTAAATTATGCTTTGTACAAGTTGATGATATGCGAAATACCTAGTGTCACCTATACCTACATATGCAATACGACTGCGATACCGTTAACGATTCAGTCCAGTAAGACAGTGACCTGAAAAAACCCTGTTCAACCGGTGAAGTGGTTATTAGGTATCGTGAGTCGGTTTCATTTATGTAATCATTGTCAAAATACTAAATAAAAATACCCCGAATAAAATTGAAAATAAAGGAGTGAAAGCGCCAGTTTTTGTCAATCCTCTCCATTTTTACAGAGCGTCTCCCGTAGCCCAAGCGACGTTTACTGCAGGGGGTAAAGTGCGCATAGCGTCGGTGCCTCCTTCCCGGTTTTCTTCGGCGGAGCGAGTCGCACAAGGACTCTCCTCACGCTCCCGCTCCGCGGCCTCCTTCCGCGACAACACTCTCTCAGAAAGAGACCATCTCCATCCAACACCTCTCGCTGGCGAGCATGGTGTTAATTACGCTCGGCGGCAAAAGGTCTCCGCTGACTATCGCCGCTCGGGAATGCCTCTGGGGCACGGTCCACGCAGCACACTCCGTCAGGGTGTGATACGCCGTATCCAGGGGTGCATTACACTCGTGGCAGGAGGGTGATGCCTCCCGCCTCACTATCCCGTGCAGGTACTTACTGAAACAGCCATGTCCGGTAAACACATGTGTCAGCCTATACGTGAGTGTGTCGCTTCATCCTTCTACCCAGCGACTCAATCGGAAGCGAATCGCTTCCAGCTCGCCAGGCCTGGTGATGGGGACCCCAGGTCCTATTCCCATCTAGGATTTTGTTCTCGCTGGGCAAGATTCCTGACTCGCGCCACCTCCGCGGATCCTAGACGGTCGCCGCTCGCCCTGGCTTCCACCCGGAACCGAACCACTTCTGTGGGCACCTCCGCCTGGAGTTCCCAAGGCAGATCACTTGCAAGAAGTGTCGCCGCCGTCCACGACACCCTACGGTAACCTTGTATATCTCTCCGCGACGTGGTCCAGCGATATCGCCAGGACCACGTCCCCTCAGGCCACCGCCTCCGTAGTCCGGGTCTTCAGGGTGTCCAGGGATGTGTGAGATCCCTTCTCTGCCGACTGACGTCATCAATACAATCTGAAAGTTGTAGATTGTATTAGTGACTATATAATATAAAGTAATGGCTTCCACTAGCCGACGGGAGACGGCGCGGCATGCACGACGTTACACGGTGGCCGGTGCTGCACCATAGATATGGGCCCACGCCATTACACAATTTTAAAAAGCTGAATTCATTCCGAAATAAGAATTGTTGCAGACGCATCATCATCATTAAATAAAATAGCTAAACTCGATAAATACGATACGAATCGATTCTGATAGATGTAATTCAAGAACGTAAACGTAAGACCTTTTCCGTATTGTTCATATTTTTGTCCCGGTACTGTCTTTGGTGTGATGATTGTAGAGGTGTGATTTTAAAGACTTCTCCAGTTAAAAGGACCATGGATAGCCATATAGCACCATTGGTGGTTGAAGCCATACAAGCTATGCGATCCTTTCTTTCAATTCTTTATTTCATGTACCTGTAATTATACAAGGCTCGTTCATTCTATAAGCTGGAACAAAGGCAATTTGTTCTACTATATTAAGGTCATACGTCGCCACTTTCTGTATTTCAGCAGTTCAAATTTGTAAAAACAAAACAACCTTTTTTGATTACGTGTGGCTGAACTGAAGGTCTATCAAAGACATCTAGGCAAATTATGGATGGAAATTTAGAATTCCCACTTAGATATTTATCATTTTTCTGTTGCGGCGACTATAAAATACGACACTTGATAACAGGTCAATATTATTTCTGGTTTTAGTTACATGCCAAAAGATCTTTGTTGGACTATTGATTTGGATATGAATTATTATTTATTGTATTCCATATAATGATAGACGTTTTTCACACTAGTTATATATATTTTTTTATTTATGGAATTAACCCGCTCAACAATGACCAGAGATAGATTTAATGACTTTTATGACATATACTGTAAATTAAAAACGGTTTTCTCTTTACCCAAACCGACGACGAATGTTCCAAAATGAAATGTAAACAATTAAGCAAACAGTTTCTGCTCAGTTTTTCTACACTTACTGAATTTTGAATATTTTACTAATTTCTCACGTACACTTCATTCCAACTGAAGGTTCCGTGAAACTCAACCATATAGGAAACCTAATATAATGATTAACATTAACCTGAAATTTCACGAGTAGCTTAGTGTTGACGAGACAACCAACATTTTTCTAATATTTTTTTTTTATGGTACACCTACCATTATAGAAAATTACAACAGTAATTGTGGGTTTATAAATAATAAGAATTTAATTTTCAACGTAAAACATATTATAGAAATTTTTTATCCCACAAAACAGATGTTTGGATGGCCACTCCCGCCCTTTTTTGGAAGATTTTCCATCCTCCTCCGCTTGTAGATTTTTTTTTACTTTTCCATATTGTGGATACGGTAGAGCCTCGAGCTAAATCCAAAGCGTCTACCAACATCACTTATCTTCTCGCCCGCCTCTAGTGCGCGTATCAGTAAAACTTTTTCGTCAATACACAGTGATTTTCTCTTACTTGCCATGTTTACAGTTTGAAAGTTGTGTGCAACTAAGAATATGATAATCCCAATTTGTAAACAAAACTGATAGACAGTATGATGCCGACAGTCGAGTTTATTACGGGATAGGATAATAAAGCGAAAATAAAAACGTACACAAAGTACACTGCGCAGTTTTTACTAATTTTGGTAACTTAAAAAGTACTTTTTTTTATTTAATTGTTGGCGTTATTGAGAGTGAGTAATGCTATATAGAGTGTATCATTGTATGAAAGACAGGCTAAACTAACCAAAGCCGAGTGATTACGACGCTTTAGTGAGTTTGTCGTTAAATCAAGTGACGTTACATGGAGTTACACTGTATTAAGATATTCTCAACCTACCTACACGCCTACTCAAACATCTGTCTACCCTTACTTCTATCTACTTGTTCCGCCATCCATTTTTTTAAGAAACATAAATTGTAAATACATTAAATATTAGGTCCTTACATATGAAATTGGCGTTTTATATTGGCGTCCACGGGGTTGGTTCTGAAGGTCGAAATTTCCAGAAAACGAAAACGTTGAAACCAAAAACGTACCGTGCTTTCTTTTGCGACACCAGCGCCGTACATATCATTAATCCTTCGAGCTGTTTCTGCAGCTGTGGTGCCACGGTAGAACTCGTACTCTTAAATATACCGATATTTCATGTTTTCCATTGAGCGGTAATAAGCGACGCCAAAGAAAAAAATAATGAGGATAAAATGACTGTTTTCAAAACTCAAATGTACCAGCTAAATTAATTTATCAATTTGAATTTGAAATTCTTAACCAAAGATATATTTCAGATCAAAGTGGTCAGTACGACAAAACGCTAATTTCATATGTAAGGACATAATATAACTGCCCATCTCTCAAGACTCTACCTATCGCCCTTTAGATCCCTAAAATGTATCTATAAGTATATTAACTATATCAGCTGGTTACTAAAAAATACTATTGAACTGACAATTATACATTAAAACTACTGAAAGTTTTCATTTAAGAAAAAATATGTATTTACGAAAATCTGCTGGCAACTGCATTATATATAATAATATATAAATAAAAGTCGCGCATTTTTTTTGGTCCCCACTGTTGCTTTATTGACCTTAGTTAACACAAAGCCTGTGTTAAATGAAAAAGAATATTTATCGAAGTCCATATAGTACTAAAATAAATTATCTGGCACGACTTCAAGGTACACAATGAGTTGAAAAATTAAGCACAATGAAAAACTATATATTATACATGCACAGAAACGACATTACTTTTTGCACCAGCTTATTTAATAATAAAATATAATCAAAATCATCGAGCATCCTTCGCGTTGTTACTTTATACGCAGTTCAGTTCGTGAACATTAATCAATACTTATAGGGTATCTCGTTCACAGCCTTTGTTTAGACAGCCTAGCGCAACAGGCATGCGCGATTCCGCAATGCGCTTTACAGGCAACGTAAATACATATACGTAGGTTAGAAGTACATGAAAGAGCAAGGGTCAAAGCTTGGAATACGTAGTATGTTATTGTGTAAATGCATATTATGATTGCTTTAACTTATTTTTAACTAGACTGTAATACAATATGCCTTCTTACAATATTCTTTTTATTTAGGTGATGATTCAAAATGTGTCTCGAGAGAGATTATTACTTCAAGACAAAATAAATTAGCTTGATTTAATACACAATAGCAAAACCACTCAGAAATTCTAAGAATTAATTAATGAATATAATGGAGAAAAGATAAATCATCATTTTATTAGGGTTTCAGATCTATATAAGAATTATTATATGCATATCAATTCAAATTCAAAATTCAAATTCAAATTTCTTTATTCAGTATAGAAGCGTTACACTTGCCTTTGATTGTCATAAACCTACCACCGGTTCGGAAATAAACACCTCAGACCTGAGAAGAACCGGCGAAAGAAACTAAGCGGGATTTTTTTTTAGCTTATTTTTTACATTTATAGTTCATTTACATTATAATAATCTTATTTATTTGAAATAGCCTGGATGCGATCGTTTCATTCCCAAGGTGTGCATTCATCTAAGAAGTCATTGATTGCGTAATATCATTTAGCACATAAGCGTTCCTTAACAATTCTTTTAAATTTCACAATTGAATACTTGATATATCTTGTTAATAGTAGAACAAAACTTATGGTTAACTTATGGAACAAATATTATGAGCAACAATCACCATGGCAGCGCTTATTTATCAGATTCTGGTTATCATGAAGTAATAAAATATGATGAGCGATGAAGAAATCTCCCACTCCTAATATTCCCTCTTTGATTTTCATTATATGATATTAAGCATAACATTTTAGAGCAGTTGGTACATAATGTATTAGCCACGAAATGATTATCCCGATCATTAATAAAGCCGGTAGAAGATAAAATATTTAGAAAGATGATCCTGAAATAATTCCATTCAATTCCTATAAAACGTATTTAAGTGTCTAATGATCATAGGAAAATAAAATTTGTACCTATGTATAGTTTCAATCCATAATGGAGTTATTTATACACACAATATTTTCTGTGTTACGAAAGAACGGTGTAAAACCTTAAGATTTATCGATCGATCGTGTTTTAATCCATTAAATGATTTAGGAACTTTATTCTTTGCGCACATAATACCTTTGGTGTTTGTACCAAACTGATTCGTTATGATATTAACATAAATCCCTATTCATATAAAACATGAGCAAATCATAAATCACCTAAATGCTCGTCAGCCCTATCTGATCGTATAAGATATAAATTGAACAATGAAATACTAAGTGTCTGAGGTACTATTTTAATATGAAACGGTCTAATTACTGTTCAGTAAAAACTTATACCCACTTAATGGTTTTCAAGATTTCTTTGAATATGCAATAATTATAAATAGCTTACACAAAAACATACATACGTTAATTTTTAGTGGGGCGCCTGAGACGTTAAAAATATGAAAACCTCAGATTTATGCTACAGTGAATGAAATTTAATAATTCAAAGTGGAATGTATAGCTTATATACAAAAAAGTATACCAATTAAGAAATTCTGATGTCGTTAAAAATATATATAACTTTGATAGTTTCGGTTTAAAGACATTTATTTCTCATAAAGAATATAAAAAAAAATATTCACTTAAAATGAGAAAATTACTAATGATGTCTCGGATACAGTAAATAAGAAGTTAAAAATTAAAAATGATGAAGGTAGTTTTAGAAAAATTAATTATAAAAACTAACAAAGCAACGCATAGCGGTGAGACCACATTAACTAATAGTTACTTTGTATATATTTGATAAGGCGATTCTTGAATATAGTTGAACTTTCACTGTTTATAATTTCGTCGGGTAACTTATTGTAAATTTGCACTCCTTCTCTATAGTTCTTCTATAGTTAGTTTTAATTTTTGGCAACTCTAATTTATTTCATCTCCTTGTGTAGTGTGTACGTGTTTTCTTTTGAAAGTTTAATTGGGAGTGTATCTCTTGAGTAATTATTTTCCTAATAAGAACGCAAGTTTTGAGTGTGTATAACTGATAGTTTAAATGATATAATACCGCGTAATATTAGGCTGTAGAACATTTTTATATACCAAAATTAAGTTAATCTATGTAAAGATAGTAATCAGGAAAAAGAAGCAAATGAAGGACAATGAAAGAAAAGAATGTATTAACATTTTTTTTGTTTATTTAAACAATTTAAATTTTTGTCTGTATTAAGTACATTCTTCGACTTGACTTATTTGAATGACTGGTGGAGTAGTATTAAAACGACTATTTTCGCTGCACTGTGGGCATGATACACTGTAGTATAAGCCACTCTTTCGACATCCACAAGCAGATCCATAACCCTTTTTGCATTTTTTCACTTTGAACTCAGATATATAGGATTTTTAAGAGAGTTATAACAATCAGCTTGATATTTTGCTTGGAGTTAAGATTGAGTTTCATTTGGCCTGTCCTTATACGTTTCAATATATTTTTTATGACTATATTTTTGGCGACAACCTGTATGAGCGTAAACAAAATCAATTTGAAGATGAAGTAACAATCCTTCCGTTCGCATGAAGCAACTCGTAACGTAGTTATTCCTTTATTTATTTTTATAAAAACATCTAAATCTGAATTGATTTCGGAAGATCAACCCAATTTTTCACAGATAATGCAGCTGTGCTCATTAGTTGTGTTACTGGTCCTTGAATCATCCATTGTTAGAAAACGGTGATAGAAAACAATTGAATACATTAAATAATTAATTTATCACATTTTATTCTTTTTTTTCTTTTATTTGAGTTAATTTTTAACTATCTATGTACTTATCATTTAATTTATTATCTAATAATCATTATGATCATATGATAACCATCATGACCATGTAATAATTTACTGCAGATCTTAATGAGATTACTTACCAAATGAACAAATAAGAAATCTTACATAGAAATTCAATAGAAAAAAAAAAATTCAATGAAACTTTCGTCAGAAATAAAAAACTGTAAGCCGCGTAAAACAAAATACAACCAAAAAAAAAAAAATTTACATGCTCAAGTATTAATTCTTATATACAGTGGTGGTCATATAATTAGGAACACTTCTTATGAATAAAGAAAGTATAACTTCAACGTACAAATGTTCGTAAAAAATATAAACATTCAATAATTAATAATCATTCAATAATATAGCCACTCAAATAAAAAAACTCATTAAATGCATAAAATATAAAACATATCTTACTTTTAATTACAAAATAAGTCTTACACATGTAGAGGTTATTTTCTGTTACTGGCCGCTTGGACGCCTAATTAGAAACATTTAAAAAAAGCATCCACCGCTCGTTCTCGTTTTGAAATTGGAGAATAACATTTCTTTTTCTATTATTTTGGCGGCAATTCAAAATTTAATCTGAATTTTATTTTGTTCAAAATGGGCAAAAATAAAAGTAGTGACGCGTCAACTAGGCAAATCATTGTTAATTTATATATAGATCATAAGTGGGCGGGCATACAGAAATAGCTGCGCATTTAAATTGTTCTGTTAAGAAAGTTTTTAATGCAATGCAATTGATCATTATAAAACACATGGAACTGTTGAAAATGTGCTTAGAAAGGCTCGGCCAAGAAAATCCTCTCCCAGAGAAGATACGCTAATCGTTCGTATTGCTAAAAAAGACTCAAGTAAAGGATCCAACCAGATTAAAAATGAAGTTTTTTCGCCTGATGACCTGAGAAACATCTCGTCAAGACTGATACGCCGAAGATTAGTGGAAGCTAAATTGTGGAAGAATCTCTCGAAAGGTACCGCTTCTTACCAAGCAACACCGAGATAAGTGATTATTATTCGCTAAAAAAATATGTTAATTGGACGGTACGAGAATAGAAAAAAGTGTTATTTTCAGATGAAACAAAAATAAATATAGTAAATTCCGATGGAAAGCGCTATGTTAGACGCCCTGTAAACAATACTTTTAATTATAAATACACAAGGAGTATAGTCAAGCACGATGGCGGTACAATTCATCAATGGCAATACAAAAATATCTTAGAGCACACAATGATTCCCTACTCGGACGATCGTTTGTCTATAACCTGGATCTTTCAGCACGACAATGACCCTAAACACACGGCCAATAGCGTCAAATGTTTCCTTAACGAACGGCGTATATCCGTTTTACACTGGCCAGCAAATAGTCCGGATTTAAACCCGATAGAAAATCTATGGTATATTGTTAAAAAGAAAGTCTCAAACAAACGTAACACCAGTCAAAACAAACTATATGGAGCATTTATAGTCCATTGAAAAGTTACATAGACCTTGCATTTGTCAAAGTCAGCAATTTTTTTTTGATGTATAGTTGTTAAAATATAGGTTGTTAAAATATATATATAAAATATAGGTTGTTAAAAGCTTAAGTTCGAGTTTGTGGGGTTGCAACCCTTGGGGAAAATCCGCCATCTTGAAAAAAGGGGTAAAATCGTTAATGCGAAATAACAAGAAAACTATCCACCGCGTTAAAAAATTGTTACATTGTTTTTTGTAGGAAATTTAATTCTCTACAAAATTGCTTTCTTGACTTTTTGTCGTAAAATTGAAAATAACAAAGTTATTAACAAAAAACGATGAAAAATTAAGGACAAATTGCTTTAAATCGTTATAACTTTTTTTCTTTTTAATTTACAGGAAAATATATCTAATTCATTTTGATAGAGCACCTGCTGACGTATAAATTTATCTATAGATGACAATTTTTTAACGCGGTGGATAGTTTTCTTGTTATTTTGCAAAAACTGATTTACCCCTTTTCCAAGATGGCGGATTTTCCCCAAGGGTTGCAACCCCACAAACTCGGTTTTAAGCCTCCCATACCATCCCCAAATCAAAAAATTATGCATCAAAAAAAAAAAATTGCTGACTTTGATAAATGCAAGGTTAGGCCATATTTTTGTAACTTTTCAATGGACTATTATTGAAGCTTGGAATTCAATCCCCCTAGAAAAATGTATGAAATTGATTGAATCAATGCCACGTCGTTGCAGTGCTGTTATTGAAAATAAGGGATACGCCACTAAATATTAATTATAACTATTGGTAGGCTGTGGATAGTAGCAATTCCGTAAATAACAATACTAATTACTAATACTTAAAAAAAATATTGTTTTTTATATTTTTTGTTATTGTTTCTAATTAGTTGACCATTATTGTTCATACCTTAAAACTGATTTAAATGTTTGTCCGTAATGTAATATTGAAACTGCAATTGTGTAATGGAATTTATATTGTTTTTCTAATAAATGATAAATCGTTGAACATATTGTTGTCCTATTTATTGTTTAATTTCAAAACAAAAACGATTGCGGTGAAATATCTTACATAATGTCAAGGACCGTTGGTAGTGTTTTTAATTATACGACCACCACTGTATATTATATATAAAAAATCAAAAGCACAAAAAAATATTGGGTAAACTTTACACTTTATAGTATAAAGAGGAAAACAGGGAGAGTTTTCAAACATTTAAATTGTAACCAATGTAACAAAATTCCCATGTCAAAACCTCAGGTGCTCCTCGATTTAAATAAACCAACCATTACATTACAAATATATTTCAGACAAAGAAAATCATGAAACAAAGAGTGCTGATATGTATTCATAACTTATATTATGTAGCTTCGCCCGGGTAATGTCAACTGCGCATGGCTTACGTAGAGTATATAAGATTATTCTAGTATGCAAGTGCGAAAGAGAGTGCAATACATGAACGATGCAAATTATTGATTTCTCTTTACCTTGGATACACATGTACCATATTATGAAATATGAATGTTTTAAATTGGCGTGGGTAATAATTATATGCTTTATCGTGATGGAAGGGCAAAAGGGTGTTCGTAAATACAGTAAACAAAAGAAATAGCTTACCCGCCCGTCCCGGCTTCGCACGGGTAGTATAAGGATCTATGTATCTACATAAAATATTTATATCGTAACACATATTATAACTGTATAGTGTTACGTTAGTAAAGCCAGAAAAGTGTATTTTTGACATACATTGATGACAACACTCATCGTTCTGTTTGAGCCAATTTAACAAAACCTTTAATGAATTATAGATCAAAATTGTGGTCATAAACGGTTCGGTAGTTTTTGAGTTTTTCGCGTTAAGACAGACACTCAGACGCGACGAGGAGACTTTGTTTGTATAATGTGTAGTGAAATTATAGTTTTCATTAATTTAATTATCAGTAACTATTGTAATATGACTAAATTATTTTTAATAACATCTGTATTCAGCGTCTCGAAAAGATCGCATTGTCAATTTTGACCGTGTTATTATCGGTTTATTCAGCTGAATTGGGCTGAATAATAAGTAAAAAAACATGAAAATTTAAATATATACTATTAAATGTTTATCTTTTCTTTATAGTATATAATATATAACATGTCATATTACTTTTGTCAAATTGTATCCATTTTCGATACGAAAGGTAATTCGTAATATTTATGTTATTATGACCTAAGTTAACTAAAGAGATACACTCTCTTTACGCAATTTTAGGTGGTATCTGAAGTGGCAATACGTTCCGCCTTGCGAAATTTTGCCTACATTAAAAAAAACTTTTTTTCATCAAAATCGGCCCCAAGCCTGACCCAATACGAACATTTTTCGTTATTCCTTTTGTAATCGGATTTTTCCCAAATTCTTTGTCCGAAGTTCACACAATCATAAAATTATTTCGTTATTAATTGATTAGTTATAGCGCTATATTTGAAATCAAGATTCATAACTGGGGGATATTTCAATAGACAAATATTTTGTAATAAAGAAAATATTAAAACAAAAGTTAACAGTATGTTTCTCTACGAATGATGTTTATGAGTAACCAGTATGTTTATCAACAAGTCTAATACTAGCGTGATCTACCCCAAGTTCTAAATCATTCCACATCATTAATTTGACACTTGGCATTGGGCGTAGGTTCTTGAAAATAAAGAAATCGATATTAACCATTACCTATTCACGCATCCTTATTGCGCACTAGGCGTGGCCTGTTTGCATAGGACCGCCTTGTAATCAACACATTTGCGCATGCGCTATGCAACCTAGGCGATGCCTTTTTAATATTCCCAGGGGCAGGGCTCAGTTTTAGTTCAGTTCTCTATCAGTTCGGTCTTGTGTTGTGTTGTAGTTTTTTAATTTATTAATATGATTTAATTTAAGTGTAATAATTTAACAAACTTTACAACCCAGATACATCTCGCGCTCAAAAAACCAGTGAACAAAATGGGAAGGAGTACGTTTTTGTTACGCGTGAGAAAATGGAACAAGACATTTCGGAAGGAAAATTTATAGAGCACGGGGAATACAAAGGAAATCTATATGGAACATCAGCAGAGAGTGTGGAAACGATCGTAAACTCAGGTAAGAATTGATAAATTTACATTTAAATTATATATTTTTTTGCTATTTTTTTGATAATTATATAATAGTGTTTAAATTGTATTAAAATCTGGGCGCCTTTGAAATTATTTTATTAAACGTTTGAAAAGTGTTCGATATTTACTTTATAGACAAATACAATTTGCGACATTTTGAATATTTCATATAATGTTATTACTTGTTTTTAAAGCCTTTGCGAAATTAATCGCGACACAAATAATTTATATTATAAAATATCGATTTTCCAAAGTGGGGCATACTTGTAATATGAATGTTTTGGTGCACATGCGCTTTCTAATTGACGCAGTTTTCTTGCACATGTGCCTTGCAAACGACGCAGTTTAATGCACATGCACCTTGCAAATGACGCAATGACGGTGCACATGCGCATTACTAATGACGCAGTGGTCTTGCACATGCGCATTTTAAGTGACGCAGTGTTCTTGCACATGCGCCTTGCAAATGACGCATTGGCTTTGCACATGCGCATTACAAAGAACGCAGAGTTCTTGCACATTCGCATCAGATGACTGCGACAGTATATGCGACAACAACGTTGCGTCATTGCGCATGCCCTTCATATGACACTGCGTCAAAGCACATGCTCCTTATAAATGACGCTGTGTCTTATAGATGCGCTTAATGTACCGAATTATTCGCATATATATTTATTATGACATCGTTAAGTAGCTAAGGTATTGTTAAAGTAGGTAATTAGTAAATGATGTCTCACGCCCAGAGCTTAAAATAAAAGGCGTCCTCCGTCCTTAGTTGAGGGCGTCGTATGTCCTTTTTCAAAAGTAATGTAATTTGTAATTTAATCTACTTTACAACCAATTGGTTATTTTCTACTTTTCTTGCTGGCATAACGTGATACCACGTTAAAAATAAACTAGTGTAGTGTAAAAGATATATTAGATATATTATTATGTTAGTAACAATTATATATTATATTTTAGGGCGGGTATGTGTGCTGAGTCCTCACTGGCAAGCCTTAAAGATGCTGCGAACTCCGAGACTGCGGCCCTACATAATATTTATAAAACCACCTTCGTTAGAGACACTTTCCGAAACCAGGACGGCTGCCAACGCGCGCTCGACGTTTGACAAGGAGTGCTCGAGAGCTTTCACCGTATGTGAAAATATATGTTTCAAACTGCGAATGCAGATTCTTAACTTTTATTAACACTTTCGAACATCTCCTAACATACCTTCTTTTGACAGGAAGAGGAGTTTGCGGACATCATAAGGTCGTCGAATCGTATAAATTTTCTGTATGGCTACATGTTTGACGAGGAGATAGTGAATGAAGATCTGGCAACCGCTCTCACGCAGCTTCTCAAAATGGCCTGGCGGGTGCAGTCCGAGCCGCTTTGGGTCCCGGCGGCTTGGGTGCAGTAAGATGTATCCGGTTGTAACGTTAGTTTTAGTTAGTTCAATTCTAGTCAAATTTTTGTTCGGTTAGGATTCTTAGAATAATTTTGTTGATTATTTTTAGAGATTTCAGTATTTTATTTTTTCCATGGTGTAATTTTTAATCTCGTAGGTCTTGTAATTCGACTAGTTTTGTTAAAAAAAGTTATTTTGTCCTTTTGATGTAAAAATGTGTATATACATGCGTTTTCAGTATTCAATTTATGTGTCCTCGTAGTTATAGATCTATTATTTATATAAATTATCAATCGTCCTGTTTGGGTACTCACTAAATTCAGATAAACTCCAATGCTTTAGACCCGTATCTGTAACAAAGCATTTTAGATGTGTTTCTTTAAAAAATATTTATTTTAATTTAGGTCGAGGGAATTGTAAAATGTTAGTAAATCCAGCTAACTTTATAATACAGCACCACCCGAAAGCCAGCGATGAAGTATTATATAATATTATAGAAATATTCGAGCTATTTACGAGAAATGCTACACATGAAGCATTAAGCCATACAGTACGAAGGAAACTTAATGCGTTACAAACTTGTAGAAACTTCTCAAAGGCTCACGATAATCATCCTCATTATTTAAGAATCACCAAATCACACGAATCCCTAAGTTTAATTAATACTTATGTCTCCTTGCCGTACTATATAGCTCAATGGCTTAGGCAACAAAATTATTTTATTATAATGTTGTTACATTATACAACTGTATCAAGAAATCTCTTCAATTCGTCTCATGTATTCTATGTATTGATTGATTGTCTCACCGTGTTTCTTTTCATTCCACTAATCTTCATATATTACGTAGGATTAAGGATATATATTCATTAGGTAAAGTTTTGCTAACTATGGTGTATCAGTTTGCAATAATAATTATTAGATTATTTACTATTCGTATTATTACTTGAATTTGTAAAACTCGATACACGATGGATCCTCTACTCGAAGAACACCGCGGTTCTTATATTGTGTGTTTTGTTTCTAGACATCATAACTAAACTAGGAATTTCGAAGGTTTGTGTTGTCTACCTACCTTTGCACAAAACACAAACCGGGTGTCAATTTATTTCCATAAAAATGTTATATTTCAAAAGCCGTAGAAGTTCTCGAGAGCGCCTCTTTTCATTCTTCTAGGAATGCGACATTTACGTATTTTGATAAAAATCGTATAATATATTTTTATCGTATTCTTCGTACTAGTATGTAAACGTGTTAAAGGGTTGATCGACAGTCCCCGCACTCTATCGCTAAAGGCAAAGGAACAGTAGATGTAAATACATAGTTCGTACGAGAGTATATTATCTTAGACGAGTCAATAATAAATATTATAAGATATTTTTCGAAAGTTGCTTTCAAAACGTAGTTATTAGTAAAGGGATTTATATCCAAGGATTCCAAAGATTTCTGATGCAAATATTTACTAAAATTATATTGATGATATTTAGATAAATACGGTATTTGAGAATGACTTAAATTTTAATAAATTATAATAAGAAAGTGTATTTGTATTGAAATCGTAGTAAAAGGTGTTTTTGGGGTTGTTTCCTAAAATGAAAGAATAATTTATTTTGACGCAACATCCGAGAGTGGCCGGAAATCGCCGAGTTGCTCCCCGTCTTAATAGTGAGGAATACGTATAAATAACTGCCAGCCTTCGCCAGTCGGACAGGCACCCGAGAAAAAGAATAATAGAGTAAATTCAAATACCCAATCGCGATTAGCTTTGTTACCAACATTTTGAAACTTTCGACGGAGGATATATTGGGATAAATGAATATGTAACAAAATCGGTAAAACGTAAATAAAAAAAAAAAAAACGGAATTCTTACAATAGTATGAAAACAAGGGAAACTGTGAAAAGTAAACAAATCAATAAAAACGGCTAAACAAAATAAAAATAATTTCCCTACAAGAAACACGCTTATTTTTAATTGATTTGGATACATAATTTTTATTAAAATTAATTTTGAAATAACTCGCGATGAAATTCGCGTGGCGGCCATAACAATAGCACTAATTTCAACTCACTAATATAACAAGATCTAAAAAAGAAATTGAACTGAATATTAAAACCTTTTCTAGTCTTAAGCTTAGACAAAAGGAAACAACATAACTCGTCGTGCTTATTTTTAATTTAAAAAATAATTATACGTAGAGTAATAGTTTGGCTTATTTAGACTTGTTAGAATAAATTCTGCCTATATTCTTTCATTCCGTAATCTTCACTAGAATTAGATGTGTCATTTTAGATAATTGTGTATGTTACTTGGTCTGACTGATCTTCAGATGGATTGGGATCGAGTCAGTTGTAACGTTTTAGTAAATGCAACTAACGTTGTAACAGCACAGCCTGACGCCAGCAACGGAGTATTATATTATAGGAATATCTAAGTTATTTACGGCAAGTGCTTACAAAGAGAGATTTATCTCCATGAAGTATGAAGAAAATTTTATCCGTTTGTGCTACAAACTCGAAGAAAATTCTCAAAGGCTCACGATAATCATCCTCATGAATCATACATACTTTCTGATATTTGGCTTATGTTATATGTTAATTAATTAGGTTTGTACTTTTTCATATCCGTAACCTTTTCAATATCTTCGCTAGACATATATTCGTGTGTTAATTATAATTGTTGATGAATAAAAACTTCTCACAATTTAATACAGCTGTGGTCAAAGTTGGCACGCTGTGATCTGATCTAATTATTAAACTCTGTCGTCATTCAGGCAGTTATTATATATTATTCACTCGCTTCGTTCGTTCGTATATCTTCTTAGCTCTTCCAATTTATTATAAATCTTAAATTCTTAAAGTTTACGGTATCTTTGCTCGATAAACATATTGCTTCGTAATTTTTATTCAAACGTGATTACCATAATTATATCTCTTAATAAGGTTACATTTTTGAATTATTATACGATACGATCTCTTAGGTTATTTGTAAGTGAAATATTAAAATATAAATTTTAGTAAGTGTAATAATATTATAATAAATTCCGTTACTATTATATACCTAGGGAATATTTATTCGTTATATAATATATTTATTTTAATTTGCCGGTCTATTGCTTATGTAGGTTTACATTGATTATATTTTATCCTATAATAAATTTCATTTTATTAATAATTAGTAAAATTACTTACATAGTTATATTTTCTTGTAATTAGAAATTCCTAACTATGATTCTGGTTATTTTAAATTCATTTAACTGTACAATCATATTTTAGTTCACTGATTCAGTTATTAGTTCCGTTGATTTATTAAACTGTTTTTTTTTTTTAAGGAACTAGAACATTATATGTTCTCGTACTAACACAGCTTATTTCGCTCCGTTCACTTTTAGGGCAACTTATAACAAAATGTCAATTCTCATCCAAATGATACCGGCACATAAAAATTTTACCCATGATATGCAAAAAGATCTTTTAGTCGCTTCATTTGAACACCACACTTGCTTAGAATTATTTAGATAATTTTTCAATGCGATCTCGTGGAGTAGAATAGTTAAGTAGATTTTTTTTTTTTTTATAAAAGTACCAAAAAAAAATCTAAAAACATTCTAATAAGTAAGTTTTATTCGTATTCGTAATATACATATATATTATATAGTTAGTAATAAGGAATCTTCTAACAGAAGAATTTTTGACAGCAATCTATTAGAAGAATATTAACTGGGTGTTCAAATACGGGAAAAATATTTAGAGTATACAGAAGTAACGTAAAAACGTTGTTTAAAATTGTAATTTAAGATCACATACGATTGCACTGTTTTTTATATGTTCGAAATTCTCTATGAACCCCAATGATTGCATATGAGGGGTAGAATTAATGCTCCAGCGTGTTTCACGACGTGCTGTGATGCATTTCAGTAAGCGACACCTTTTGTTGTTATTGAAACGGTCTCTTGATAATATATTTGATTGTTTTTTTTTTTTAATTATTTTTGATTAATTTATTTTTATTCGGTGTTTACTCATTGCTTATATAAATAATTAGTTGTTCCAACCTATCCATGCTCTTCAATATGCTTTCTTAAGTTTGACGAACAGAAGGTATCGCTTATTGTTTTTTAATAATATAAATGTTTTCCTTAAATGTCTATGACTACAAATCTTTTCTAACGGTCAAAACTTTTTATACAAATACGGACGTCTGCTAATAATAATAATAATTAGAATATATGTACGTCTACAATAAGTTATATGAACCGTGCAGGTTTTATAACGCTGTAGTTCGGTAAAGAGTATTAAAGAAATCACGTCTCATAAAAGTCTCTCGTAGTTAGTAGTATGGTAATAGACATAGTTAATATTGCCTTCGCCGTCTTTCTTTGTCGCGTGCATCTCAAATACGAACATTAATATATTCTCTCGTTTGGTTTTCTTCGCTCGTATGCTTATAAAGTTTTTTACGTCTAATGTTTCTATTGAAACTTCACCAGCTTTACATTCGACAATCTCTCACGAATATTTTTTAAAGTTGTGCTTAATTTCGATTTATTATTTATTTTAAGGTAATTATTTCATTACAGTTCTTTTAACTCTTTAGTTTTTTTTCGTAAATTGATTTGTTCGATTGATTTTGTATACTTAATCAAAGATCTTCCATTCGATTCAAAGGTAACTCTTTCCGAAACTACGTAATCTTTAGTTAAGTACCGATATAATATTACGTTAATGCGGCGGAGGAATAGTCACTAATTATAATAATTCTTACACGTATTTCTTCCTGTCCGTTTTCCTTCTGGCTTTCGTATTCGTATTCGTGCGGTATTTAGTAACGTGTAGGTTTTGTTCTTAATATAATAATATAATCTCGTGGAATAACAGATAAGAATCGCGATTTTTATAAAAAAACAAAAAACAAAAAAAATCTAGCGGTTAAGACGTTTTATCCCATTAAACGGCACCGACGTAGTGTGTTTGTCTCGGTTTTAGAAATGGTACGATAATAATTGTTAAGGCGATATCGGTAAATATTAAAGCTTCGGCTTCTCGGAACACAAATCACAATGTATCCGTTATTATTCTTAGTCTCTAGTTTCACTCGAGATGTATTAGTGTGTAGGTATTTTAGAGTAACCGTCTAAGGTAGAGGTGTGTCGGAACAGCAGCGATTCAATATGTGACCCGACATACTGGAGCTTGTCTAGTACTTGTATCTATTGCAAATTTCCATCTTTGATTCGAAGTTTAAAAGGTTTACAATACTTTAGTATGACGTAGTAGGTTGGTACACATTTAGTTCACTGTATGTTGCGTTTGACTTATTTAACGATGTGCGTGCAATAGAAAACTGTTTGTTCCAGCAACACGTTGTTACATTAAGTTTTTGTTATCTTTGCGTATAAGTTGATTTTTCGTTTCGTTGGATTTTTACTTTGTATATCTTCAACAAATGTAAGACTCCCAAATAAGTATAATATCGGTGTGAAATATTCGTAGCATCGGTATATAATAATCGTAAAACGTTTTAATATTTGCTTTCTATTTCCATTAAATTACTCGGTGGTAGAGCTTTGTGCAAGCTCGTCTGGGTAGGTACCACCCACTCATCAGATATTCTACCGAAAAACAGCAGTACTTTGTGTTGTTGTATTCCGGTTTGAAGGGTGAGTGAGCCAGTGTAATTACAGGCACAAGGGACATAGAACATATTAGTTCCCAAGGTTGGTAGCGCATTGGTGATGTAAGCGATGGTTAACATTTCTTACAATGCCATTGTCTATGGGCGTTGGTGACCACTTACTATCAGGTGGCCCATATGCTCATCCGCCTACCAATATAATAAAAATATACTTTTACGAATATGAAAAAAAAATTGTAAAAGTAAAGCATCCAGCATATTTGTAAGATGGGGTAATATTAGCTGTAAGGGCCACGGGACACCATTGGTGCGTGGCGTGCGCAAAGTGATAAACAACTATAAATTAGCTTTTAAGGCGTTTCGTGTAATCTTAGTTTCTACGACAGACGATTATAGCCTCAAAAATATAGAACAATATTCTAAATAGTTAAGTAAATCGGATGTTTAATAATTTAATTCGCTTTTTGTCATCCGTGCTCAACACATCGTGCCTTTGCTGACAGATAAAATGTTAAGACGTATTCACACCACTTCCGCTACGTAGTTGCCGTACTACCGACGCCCACTGAGCTGGTCGTCGCCCGACCTTTCGCTGCAGCTGTGATCATGTCCCTGTGCTTTTGCGTTCTTATTGTCACTTCGCTTCATTACATATTACGATTTCACGTTCATCGTTGCTTAAGCGGCTGGTGTGTTTTATGTCTTATTTTGAAATACCTAGCAAACATATATGAAAAATATTATAGTAGATATATTATATTGGTAGGTTAAGATTCCGAAATGATCGTAGCGAAGTACTTACTATAACTCCGTAGATCATTCCAGCGTCGTAGTGTCGCGTGTAGTCGGTGTAGCTCGTAAGTTCAGAGGCGCTCTCGTATTTATAATGGACGTAAGTATGGCCACTTTTAATTACTTCCTTTTGACACAACTTTATACACACTTCTTTACTAGGGGGTAGGGCTTTGTACACGCCCGTCTGTGTAGGTACCACCCACTCATCAGATATTCTACCGCTAAGCAACAATACTTAGTATTGTTGAGTCCGGTTTGAAGGGTGAGTGAGCCAGTATACAAGCACAAGGGATAACGAACATCTTCATTGCCGTTATAGGTGGCGCATTGGCGATGTAATGCATAGTTAATATATCTTGCATCGTCAATGTCTATGGGCGGTGGTTACCACTTAACATCAGGTGGCACAGTTGCCAGTCGGCCTACCTATAAACAAAAAACAATTTTATTAATCAAGTAGCGTCTTCGTATCCATCGTGTATCAATTTAATATTAGATTATATTTAAAGGTAAGCTTATCTGAATCTATTGTCTCGCAACTTATTTATCACTTAGTGTTTGTTGGTCGAATAGGTTCTTACAATATTTACTTTGTACGTAGATTGAGTGACTAGTTATTGTGTACTTTTTTATAGAATATTAAAATTCTACTCGATCTCTAGCTTAAAGTTTGCGTCAGTTGACTTTCTCTATGTGATAGGTGAAATTAAGCTTTAGGGACGGAATTTATAAAGGATGAAGGATGAGATGGATATTTGATTGATATCTATCACATGCTACTTATATGTATCAAATTATTAAATTTCTATTATTCGACCTTTATATAATTTTATATTGGAAACTTAAATTTCATAGTTTCGACCGCCATACAAAAAAAATAATGTAAGTTCCATTTTCTTTGGGTATACCTACCTAAGGAATTATTATTTCGATTTTTCAGACTACGATCTGATCCTATTTCATACTTTCTTCCTGAAGAAAAATATTTTCTGGTAGAGTCTGTGTTTTTTCTATGGTGTGCGATGTTGTATCTAGATCTCGAAAGTTTGATACTGTATGTTGTGCTGAATAGAATCGTAACCATATATTTAAATATAATCACAAATTCGATTTTTGACACGTAAAAATATATATTTGTGTTCAAACACTTAATATTACGTTATTTAAATGATCCCTAAGATAGTATTATCTTAGGGATCATTTTGGTAAAGCTACAATAAAATATTCATTACGATGAATATTAAAAAAAACAAAAATAGATTTTAGTCGTTGTACTTTTATTATATTATATAATATTTTAGGTTAAATATTATTTTAGAGCATGACATTAGAAAAAATATCTTGTCTTTATCATAATGAATTATGTAACACTAATATACTTCAAATACACTAAGATTATTCATTGATATTTTACTAGGCTATAATTGCTATTTGACTTTACTTATACATAGGTACAATCAAATTAATTAAAACAGGAATTTAGCTTAATATTTTATTCAAAAAAACATTTAATACTGCTTAAAAGTCTGATCTAAAAAATATAGCCAATACAATGTTAGCACGACATAATTCAATGCTGTTGTTGAAACAAGGCTTTGCTAAAGACTAATATGAAAATATAGAAAACGTACTTTCTCAAGATGTTGTGAACTTAGCAGGGGACTTCTAAGATCGCAGCATTTGTAGATAGGTTTATATATATCGCAAGTACGTGGATTTTCTCACAGTAAAATTTCAGGCATTAAATGCTGTTCATTATTGCAAAAATACACGGAGGTCTAACTAGTTATTAATAATTTTAGGTAAACGTAGGTGTACCTAGTTTCTTTAACCAATGTATTTAAATATTATTATTATTGGGTGGTACGTGAGCACAATAGAAGTCTCTGTATGGTGGACTTAGGGTAAAAAGGATAAAATTCCAAATTAAATATTAACCATTTATTTGGTGACGTTGAGTCGGTTGGAATTTTCTTATCAAATTAAATTTTAAATTTAAATAACCTTAGTAAGAAAGAACCTTAGAAGAATTAAATTTTAAATTTAATTTCATGAGATAATTATCATCGAATTTATTTAATTGATTTGGTTATTGTGGCAGAAAGGAACGATCAATCATTGGTAAAGTTTTATGTGTTATGTAACCACGGTTCATCGATAATCAACACCTGAGTTCTGTGCTGTTTACTTTGTTCTCACCGCACAATGTGCTTTTTATTATATATATATATTTTATAATACGAAAAGAGACAATATTATCCGCGACATTTTGATGAAACTATTATTTTAATAATTATTATAAACAATAGGACGAATATTCAAGATCATTAAGATTTTCTATTGAAATGAATTCTTATTAAATTTTATATAACTTAAAATTGAATTTACTTATTAATATGCTGAATACCTTTACCTGGTAACCTTCAATAGAAAATAAGCTGACTGCTTAGTTCCTCTGATTTATTTCGTCCAGTTATTGAAGGAATAATATATTTCCTAAACTACTGAATATCAGTCCTATTACCAAACAATATAAACTTGTCGTTTCGTAAATTTAATATTGTAACGAACATCGTTCTTGTAATAAAAATAATTGTAAACCGTATGTGTAACGTGTGACATAAACGTAGCAATAACTAATTAAATAACTTATAGAAGAAATACCTACAGTCGCAAAGTAAAAGTGCTATAGTTACATACTACCGTTACTACCGTTACATATGGGGAAGCCGTTTTGTCGAATGTCACCAATGGGTAATTAAATGTAATACATAAATAAGGAATGGTTTTATTTACATATTGTCCTTTGCGTTTGCCTTTAATGTAATAAATGTCTTACGAGAATGTTGCAGCATTCCAATAACAGTGGCTGTAATGGTATTCCTGTAATTTGCGGAATTGCTCTCCTCAGTTGTCGCCTACTCTGGCACGCTCGTTTCGCTTTACCCCTAATTTTGACCAAATCCCAATCATGAAACTTTCCTAGTGTTCGCCTGTACCAAAAAAGAGTAACCGTTCCTATCCAGTCAAACTATAATAAAGCACATTTTAATTAATAATTATTAATTATCTATATGTTATCTTTACAAAAGTCATAAATTTTACTTTATATTTTAAAAATAAATAATTATTATTTATGTTGAGTGGAATCAAATGTTCATTTTTTTAATCGACTTCAGATTGAACTTTGGTATTTTTATTTGTGGCTTACATCAGTGTTGCAAAACAGTCGATGGTTTGACTATCGATAGTTAACTTCGAAACAATTCAGGATATCAATAGATAGTATTATCGAAAGTATTGTCTTCTGTCAATACTGTCGATATTATCGATAGTATCGATAGCTTACCATGAGCAATACTATTGATAACAGCAATACTATCGATAGTATTTCATTCGATAGTAACGATAGTATTGCACAATAAATTTTGTACTATCGATATTTTTCGATAGTATTGCTTTCAAAAGATGCGTTATGTAGTTGTATTCTTATTCCCAGTGTTCATTTAGTAATTTTGTGGTAACATTTGAGCATTGACGTGCAGTTACACAATTTTTAAAATACTAAGCAAAAAATTTACTTAAAAAATATATTAATTGTGTTTAACGACACTGTTGGTGGTAAAAACGTGGACTACTGAGGTCGTGACATCGTGTCTTAGCTACCCGATAGGTAAGAGCTATCGAGCGCTATTGCCCGCACCTGTGTTGCCAGGCAACTTTCGTCATTTAATTTAAAAAAAAGTTGTCCTGGTTATTTTTTTGCTTAGTATTTTAAAAATTATTACATAAATAGAACCGACACACGATACCTAATAACCACTTCACGGGTCGGACACGAATTTTGTTACACGTTGTATATAAGAGCTCTTACTTTAATAACCTTTGTTAACTCAAAATGGGTAAGTATAGAATATTATGTGAAATTCCAAGTCTATTATCCAGTTCTGTCAGAAGGGTTTGTCTTTGAGAAATCTTTGACTTCGTAATTGCCATGATTTTGCCTTTTTTTATAGGGGCAGTTCGGGTAGTCCCGGACACTTAAATAAATTGTAAATAAAAGTACCAATTAATGAAATTACTGCCTTAAAATTAAATTAGGAACTTCTTTGATAATATTAATTGAAAATGACTAATCATATCACATTTTTTAAAGAAATATAGTACGAATAATTTAGTGTTATTTTTTTGGCTTAAAAAAAACCACGGGTAGCCCAGGACAAATCAATCGTGGCCGAATCGTTTCTTGGCCTTACAAACGTCACAATTTTATTTACTTGGTGGTAGAGCTTCGTGCAAGCTCGTCTGGGTAGGTACCACCCACTCATCAGATATTCTACCGTAAAACAACAGTACTTGGTATTGTTGTGTTCCGGTTTAAAGGGTGAGTGAGCCAGTGTAATTACAAGCACAAGGGACATAACACCTTAGTTCCCAAGGTTGGTGGCGCATTGGCGATGTTTTTTTTTTAATAAATTTATAAAATTTGTAATACCCGGGAGTGCGAATGACTCTACTCCACCTGATGGTAAGTGGTAGTAGAGTCCAAATGCGACGAGCGCTAGTTCAGTCAGGAAAAATGACTTGCACTAGCCGCCCCCGCCTTGCCGGCCAGCAAGATGCCTCTTCACGCCTCGTTTGAATGTACCCAGGTCATAAGAGGAGGGGAACACGTGTGCTGGTAAAGAATTCCATGTTTTAGAGGTGCGACAAAGAAAAGAGTTGCCAAATTTCTTCGTGCGCGATGGAATTGATGTCACAGTTAGGTGGTGACATCGAGAGCCAGCATGCGTAGACTTGTGAAGGAATGGGGAAGCAGGAATGAGGGAGAATAATTCCTCTGAGTACTCGCCGTGATACAATCGGTAGAAAGCGCTCAGTGCCGCTATCTCTCGTAATTGTAAAGGCTCGAGGGTCTTGGTGACCTTTACGTCGCCAATAATGCGAACCGCACGTCGCTGCAACCGATCCAAGGCCTCCAGTAAGTACTTAGCGGAGCCATCCCAGAGGTGCGAGCAATATTCGACGCAAGACCGCACCTGTGTTTTATACAACAGGAGCAGTTGTTGTGGCGTGAAAAAACACCGCACCTTGTTCAGGACTCCGAGTTTCCGTGAAGCTGTTTTTATAGCAGCCTCGATGTGGTCCCTTGGATTGAGGTCGCACCGAATGTCAATTCCCAGTATGGCGACTTTGCTTTGCATCTCCAGCGTAGTGCTACAGAAGGAGGGAGGAGGGGAAAATGGTGACTTTTTCACAAATGTGATAAATATTCAAAGCATCAAGATAAACACAGTCTTCATGGGCCCAGCCCTTATATTTTTGGCACTGTGTCCAGTCCTCTTCAAATGTTTTTCCGCATATGATACATACGGTCTCCTTTTTCGATCTTCTTGAAAAAGAGTTTAATATATATATTTTTGTGTTTTCAACATCTTTTTAGCACCTCTTTTTTTTGTGCTTTTTAATTGTCTCTTCTTTTTCCTTTATTTTCTACTTCTTTTTATATAGTGAAGATGGGTTTTTCGAGCTCGCCTCAACAAGTGTTTTTTTGATGCATCAGGCACCTGTTCACTTGCAGCCAATGCATGACTAGTAGAGGGCACTGGAGATAGAGGATGGGCTGCTGAAGGCTGATTGAACACATTTCCTACTGAGGCTTCTTGCGAAACGTCTGTCATCATTGATGGTAAAAAATCAATGTCAGTCAAGGTTGAAAGGATTAACTCTCCCCTTAAATTTTGGCATATTTCAAGGGTTTCTGCAACAATAGTAACTACAATTTAAAATACTATTCGTAAATAAGTAAACTCAAACAAAAATTGTGAAATTTTAAACTTAAACACACAGACATATTCGTGTCCGGGGGTACCCGATCGTTTAATTACATTTTAAATACAACTCTTAAATCGAACAAGGAAATTTACCAATACTATTATACTACTGCATTGCTGGGCTAATGCCTCCCCTCCTTTTTTGAGGAGAAGGCTTGGAACTTATTCCATTTCTTGATGCTCTACATCACTTGGTATTTCATTGGATGACAATACAGGTAACAGGATTTCTATAGATAGGTACAGTAGCGTTAAGGCGTTCTACTTCACCACTCCCTTGACTTCATGACAGTTTTTGAAGAGTTATCGACAAGGAAAGCAAACGAGTATCCCAAATATTCATCAATTACAGTCAGTATATATAAATTGCCTCATTAGGCTACTGGCTAGATCTAAGGCCGCAGTCCTGGAGATCCTGGGCTCAATTGCCAGGTCGGGCCAATAAAAAAGTTATTGGGTTTTTCCCTGCTGAGCTAAGCTGAACCCTGTTTAATATGATTGATCATATAGATCTCAGCTCGACTTACATTGGAACAAACTAAATCTCTGAATTTGTCCATTTTATAACTTTGTCTTGTTCCTATGAACATTCAATCATTACAGACTATCATTTATAGTAAGATAAAAGTTTCAGCCAATTCAACTAAGCAATTATTTTTAGGCATTTACATCGAATAAAAGCTCGATGTGATTCTTTAAATTGAGCTAACTTTTTTATTTATAAACCGATTGAAATAAAACAAACACTATAAGTGAAGTTTACTACAATACATTAGTGAAAACCGCACCCAAATTACTTTAGCCGTTTCTAAGATTAGCGCGCACAAACGCACAGTCAAACAGATAAACAGACTAACAGAGATAAATTCTAACAATCATTGTTTTGGGCTCAATTGCGTTTATAAAGGCCTCCGGTGATAGTTTCACTCATATATCTTCCATATACAGACATGGGACAGTTATAGTTTTGTAATATGTATAGAATAGATATAGCTTGAATTCTATCAGTGAAATTAGTTATCCATCGGCTGTAGTATGTAAGCAGTCTAACGATTCTAGGGAGAGATGGTAACACTCTTGTGTTTTACCGCAGTTAGTAATGCCATCTAAATAGGCAAATGTATCTTTGAGTTTTTCTTCTTTTATCACCTGTGAATGGTTATTTGAAAGCTGGAAATACCATAAGTAACTCTAAAGGGAATAAGTTGAAATTTTGCAGATTTCCATCTGCTTCGAATGCTGTATATTGTTTTTCTTTAGCAAGCATCAGTACTAGGTGTTAGGCACTTTGCAAGTCTATTGTGCTAATACATTTTCGATTATGACGCGGGTGAAGCCGCGGGTCAAGCGTTAGTTAATTTAAAAGTTAAACTTTCTATAGTAATACAGGCTAGAATTCTTATATCAGTTTGGTCTCGTGTCATTTAGAAGGCAATCGTGTACATGCAACTTTACATATATAGAGCTAAGACACTTTGCCATATTAAGATTAATCTGTTTCAGGTGTAAAATGGCATTTCTGAAAAAAAGTAACATCCAATAAGACATTTTACCTTAAGCATGACATTTCCTTGACATTTTAATTATTTTCGGAGTTGTTTTTCTTCATAGATGTTTTTTAATAATATAATACTTATTTTAAATGTTATCTTTGTTATTCATATAAATATTCGCGATTGTTATCAATACGATGAAAGTGATGATAATCATTTACTAAATCCTGATGAATTTATTAATCTTGTACATGACAAACATATAAAAAATAACGCAACAAAGATTTATATAAATTTGCCTACAAGCGTTTTAAGCTTACAGTCACCGGATGAAACAATGATCACTGGTGAAAAGTATATTGTATAATAAGTTACATTCATATTAATGAAATATCATAAGATCTTTTTGTTGTTAGTAGCATAACATTTTATTTTTAATCTTCTAGAATTGAATAACGATGAACTAGTGCTAAAACTTCGTAAAATTTGGAGTCGATGGGGTAAATGGAGTCAATGCTCGGTAACATGCGGCGAGGGTAATATATCGCGTCGTCGACTCTGCGTATCCGGAAGGTGTGCGCCTGGGGAGTTTGAAGAACAACGGCGACCATGCAGTCGTCGAGCTTGTGAATGCTCTGAAATAATCGATGACATGCGTGATAGAGAGTAGAATAAGAGTAATGTAAATAATAAAGTTTCTCTTGGTTTAAAATGTAAATTCGTCTAATGTAGGTTTATAATAATATCATTTTGCAAAATATAAATACAATAGGTACTCGTGTGTATTTTATTTAGTTTTTATATTAACCTGAATTTTCATGAGCTTAATTTGTGTTTATAATTCATCTCGTGCTTGGCGGTGAAGAAAAACATCTTGAGGAAACTTGCATGTGTCTTATTTCACTGAAATTCTGCCAAATGTGTGTTCCACCAACCCGTTTTGGAGCAGCGTGGTGGAATTAGCTCCAAACCTTCTCCTCAAAAAAGGAAAGGAGGCCTTTGCCCAGCAGTAGGACATTCACAGGCTGCTACGTTACAACCCCTAAATAATCCAAGTACATCATAGTCAAATTTTTATGTATCATATGTATATATCATATTGAAATCAATCTGGCTTATAACAAAAAACCGGCCAAGTGCGAGTCGGACTCGCGCACGAAGGATTCCGTACCATACCATATTTTACGTACCCCCCTTAAATATTTGTTTTATTTTAATTTCATTATTTATTTTTAAAGTGAATATATAACTAAATATTCTGTGAATATTTCAAGCGTCTACCTGTTGCCGTTATCAATATAGAGCAAAAACAAGCAAAAAAAAATCAATCAAATTTATTTTATTCTGTTATTGTATTTGTTGTTATAGCGGCAACAGAAATACATCATCTGTGAAAATTTCAACTGTCTAACTATCACGGTTCATGAGATACAGCCTGGTGACAGACGGACAGGCGGACGGACGGACGAACGAAAGGACGGACAGTGGAGTCTTAGTAATAGAGTCACACACACACACACACACACGCGCGCTATCACATGTTCTTTGTGTGTACCAATTTTCATCAAGATTGGTCAAGCCGTTCTTGAGTTATAAGAAGACATACAGACAGACAGACTAAAATGAAAAAAATGTATAATGTGAATCACTGCATCATAAAACGATTATTTATCACAAAATTAGGTGAAAAAAAGAAATGTACAGACAGAACCAATAGATTTATATAGTAGTATAGATATAGATCATATGTACATTGATAACTGGCAAGTGGGTTGTCTCGCTAAATCACGGGCCAACATTGTTAATTAATATTAACTTTAATTTACTTTTTTTGATCAGCTTCCTCGATTTGTTATTGATGAAGATGTTGCCCACGTCGCCCACGCCTAACGTCGCCTCTGATTATACTATTATATAATTGGGCTATCTCGGCTCAGCAACTTATTACTTGTTTAAAATAATTTGTTTCTTTTTTTCGTCTCTATAGTGTCTAATAAAAATGTGTTTAATTAACAAAGTTGTGCTTGTCTACATTTTATTGCAACAACAAGAGTAAATTTATTTAATTAGTAGTCTGTATCAAAAATTATCGTGTTTTTTTATTTTCCACATACATACGCCTTTGTCTTCATCATATTTTAATATTTAGAGATAGGTTGGCCCTGCTTATGAAAACTACGCCCGTTGCGCAATAAGCATGCGCGGAAAGGGATGTTATGCAATATCGATTTTGTTAATTCCAGAACCAGGAGGGTGAATGTCAGGGGTAGCATAAATTATTATTCACATGATTTTTATAAAAAAATAAGTCTTAATGCTTCAACGTGTAGGTAGAAAATTTATGGGAGTAAAGCTATAAGTGTTTACTCCTTCATCGATGATAATTTGTAATGTGATGTCTCCATTATTATGAAATCCTCGTTTTTCTCAGTAAGTTTTACCATAATCGTTATAAAATATTATGCATCATGGATTACATCTGGATAAATGTTTCATTCGGTGAAATCGCTGAAATCTTTTGAACGAATTATCTACCTACTCCTTTTGGAATTAGTCATAATAAGTGTTTTTATAGATTTAGAGATAAGTCAAGACGAGTCGAGTGATTCAAAAAAGGTATTTTGACAAAGGTTGCGGTTTCAAATGCTTGCTGTTCGATATTGATGAAAACGTGGGGAAACAGTTTTGATTAAAAAATAAAAATATTGACAGATACTGTTTTGTGCAATAAACAATTTTTTCACGTCTGTTACTCAACTGCATAATCAATGCGTTGTAAAAGACACCAAGGTCAAGGTCAAGGTGTAGAAAAAAAGATGCGTAAAAAAGTTTGTCCATCTTATATTTTTACTAATAAGTGTAATGTATAAATATTAAGTAACGGAAACCTAAACCGCCAAATCTGGAGCTGCGGTGGCGTTAATACGTAAGTACTAAGTACCGACATTTTTAAAGCTTGTAAATTAAAATTTTATAAATGTTTAAAAAACTATCTTTCCGCAATAGTAATTTTTTTTCCAAACATGCGGAAACTACTTTCTTACATCTCTATAATTAACTCACATACGTGTCATGTACACACAAAATATGCATTTTAGTAGTGAGATGATATTGGAAAGACCAATGTTCCTGTTGGTCCTATGCACTGAGACCACGCCAGGTGCGCAATAGAGATGCGCGGAATGAAACTTGTTATCGATTTCGTGAAGAACCGGGAGGGTGAATGTGAAGGTTAACATAAATTATTATACGGACGAGGGTTTTTTTTTTATATATTTTTTGCATAAATATAATAATAAACCTTAAATTACGAATAATTGTCCTTTTTAGGGGTTTAATAGTAATTTGTGATAAAAAAGACAGTGTAGTATGTGTTTAATTTTAGTTGATGTTGAAAGGTCCTTGTTGTTGTCCTTTTAATTTGACAAAAATTCTGCTCTTTTTACTGAGACATAAATAACGTATACACACAACCTATTCCAACCATAACAAGAGTAAAAACAGATAAATAAGTTTGATTTTTAAATGGACGCAATATAATTTTACTGGGGAAGTAAAATTTAAATTTCCTCAAATTTTGAAACTGATTAATTTCATATGTGTCGTTTCTTTTATACCTTTGGCAGAATGTTGTATTAGAAAAAAACTTATGTTGGATACGTTTAGTTATTTTAAAAAAACAACTCTTATTCCTTTTTCTAGCATTTATTTTAAGACACAATTGCCGTCTCTGTTCGCATCTATTTTACCATTCCCTCCATTTTTGTCTTGACGTCATTTTATTAAGTAATTTGAAAACAGAATGGCACCTCTTATGATAATAACAACTCCTTAGTAAATTAACAATCCGTTATTATTGAATTACTGAACAATTGCAATTGCCTAATAAACACTCATGAAACCTATTATTCAAATATACATATTCTTACAATTAATAAAACAAATATTTAGAAGTCAACCGTCGTTTGATATTGATATTTGTACCCTATTGGATAACAATTAATAAATTAACCTAACACTTATTATATGATAATTAGTTTGTAGTCCATAAAATAGAAGACTTATTAAGAATCATATAATCACATGATATTATCCCGTTGAAAAGACTATTGGTTTATTATATTATGGTTATAGAATGCAAATTGGTATTATGCGCTGAGACCACGCCGGATGCGCAATAAGGATGCGCGGAAATGCTCAATCGATTTCGTGAGCCACAGAGCCGGGAAGGTCAAAGGTGTAGCATATTTTTAAATTAATATGCCGAAGAAAGTCTTATAAAACGTTTAAGTATTACAATGTACTTTATAAAAGTTAACATAGTAATACATTACTATAAATATAATCGTTCGATTTTTAAAAGTAACCTTCATAAGAAAAATAAATATTTTTATCAACTTGAACTTAAAGTACTTAAAGCTCTTGTAATGTAATTGACGTGACAGTAATAAAGTTCAGTCAGCTTAAATTGTAGAATACAGTAATGATGATATTCTATGACCCGTGATTCGATCTCGTATTTGTAATTTAATATTCATTTTAGATCTTTCTACATTTCAAAATAAGTTCTTCCTCACATCCCCCCCATAAGCTCACCCCTGTCTAGACAGTCCCTTGTCTAGACAGGGGACTGGCGTGCTATAAATTGAGTAACTTTTGTTGATCGTCCCGTTACAAATTGCAAATTTTTATATTCTAAAAGACAGCAACTTTTAGCAAATTCAGGTGTATTTCTTTTTTTAAGATTATCATCATAATCATGATATTATTATTGAAAATGTACGTAAATAATTACAAACTGCAAAAAAAAATTCTAACATAAAATTTATATGTTGGAATATAAACACCATACATCCAGCTCACCTACCAGAGGGATTTATTTCACCCTTCAAGTGTTATACAATATATCAATGGAAAATTCTGCGTAGGAATCTCAATAAAAAAATAATTGTAAGTAGCATTAAAATAATAAAGTTAATTAGGCAGTACTTATTTCTGCAACAGAATTCAGTATGAGTATAAATAGCAAATAACACTTTCGTTACCTTTTAAAGGTTTATTGTTTAAAAACACTTTTTAAAATCATATAATACAAAAATAAACACAATGAATCTGATATAATATGTTTATTATAACAGATAATATAATTGACTAAATCCATTTCGCTACATTCGTTATATCTGTATAAATTTGACATAAATAATCCTTCGCTGAATACAAATTGTTCCGATGGCTGATGGCCCCGCCCGGTGCGCCATAAGGGTGCGCGGAAAGGTATACAAGGCTTCATCGATTTCTAAGTTATAGAACCGGGAGGGTGAATGTCAAGGGTAGCGTGATTTGAACGAAAATTTCAAACCTTCAATGCAATAAAATGCTGAGCTGAGGCCTTATGAGGAGAGATTAGGAGCTCATTCAACAGTTTTCCGATCGCCGAGCACGAAATGAATTATAAAAAAAATTAAGCACATGAAAATTCAGTGGTGCTTGGCCGGGCTTGAACCTGAAGCTTCGGTTAAGATTCACGTCTAACCACTGATTCATCTCGACTCAACGCCACCTTATTACTTCTTTAAAAGAAATATTATGTTTAAAAATATTTCCAATTAAAACAACTGCTTGTTAAAATTATATTTATTTATGTATATAGGTACACAAACAATACAATAAGGACATACATTAAAATTAAGGACTTACACAATTTTAAACTAGATTACATTCACTAATCACAAAATGTAATCTAGCTTAAACACGGCAAAATAGTAACTTTTTGTATAATCAAAACTAATAAATTACTAAATTACGGTAATAAATAAACTAAAATCATGTTACAATAATAATTAGTAATAATAAAGAATGACAATGCTATCCTGTATTATAAACTACCTCAATAACATTGAATATTTATAAGACCGTATAAAATATATCACAACGCATTCATCTATTTAAATTAATTGACTAAGGAAATAAAAACAAATAAAATAGAATTAAATTAATTCAGAAATATCTAGTATGTACTTACGTCTATCAAAAATTCATTAGGTACAACCAATCACTGGATCGTAGATGTAATATTAATCTTCAAGAAGAGAGCGTACTCATTCCTCAAAGGCCGGCAATACACCTGCACGTCCTCGGATGTTGCAGATATCCATGGGAGGTGGTCAGTTTCCATCAGGTGAGCCTCGTGCTCGTTTGCCCCCTCTTATATAAAAAAAATAAAGGTATGGTATAATAAAAATTGAAAAAATGAATTCCTACGTAGTTTTTAACCTCTCTATTTTTTATTTAAAAATATTAATATGATGATAATAAAGTCAAAGTACTGTTTGTCAACCTCCACCATAATGGACCAGAGAAAGATAAATATAATAATGTACGTTCCAGACCATGCATACTAGTTGTAGTCAAGTGATATGGATGACAATGTTCATATTAGGAAAGTTTTTCATACCAAAAAGGTCTACAATGGAATTGGTAGGATTTCATAAAATTATCTTTTCATAAATATATTCCTGTGTATATAATTGTGTGTTTTCTTAATGCGTAAGTTAGTTTTTTTATATTACACAAAAACATAATACTTTAAACGGAACACGTTTACTTGTTTGATTCTGTCTATGTCAAATATAAATTGTTATTTATATGTTTTGTCATTGCAGATTCTTTGTTGCGTACTGTGTTTGTGTTTTTGCGATTAGTTTCTAATAATTTTGATCCCCGCTTATCTCTATGGACTGATACCTTCTATTTCTACGGTGCTCTTTGTTGCTTTAAAACGTTGTTGTGAAGAATATTAAAACAATGTAACAAAATGTAAGGATTTTTTGAAAGCCGCAACCACGCTATAATATTTCTATATTTATGCTTGCATGTGTTTGTTTTATCTAATAAATAAGTAATTATTTATACTCTTTTTTTTTGTATTTTGTGTTTTTCTATATACCTAATAACGTTTTAAAGCGCCTTAAGTTTTTTAATAGCAAAATTATTATCCATAAACTCGCCAACGATATGAAACAAATTTTAATGAAATTATGAAAATGTCTAAGTTTATTTTTAAGCCAAGTTCATTGAGGTTTTATTTGTGACAATTTAATGTGCCCATAATCCCGAATATATAACACTGAAATTAATTGGTGTACATCAAACTTAAAACCTAAAAAACGCCCATAGAGAAAAAGCCATTTATTTTCTTATATGTTACTGTGTTTTAAAAGAAAATCGTTGTAAGTGCGGCAAAATGTTACAATTATAATAATATAATGTATTATTAATGTGAACACAAAATTATTCTAGTGTGGATGGTGAGATCTAAATTTTATGTTAAAATTAATATAATATTGAAGGCAAACGAGCAAATTCATTTAATTAGTATTGTCTGTACCAGAGAATAACCTTTTTTAAAGAATGAAATTCGTCTTTGTCTTTATCTGTAGCTCATATTTTAATATTGATACACAACTTGGTTATATGTAAGAAGACCATGCCCACTGCGCAATAAGGATGCGTAGTAAGGCTTTATCGATTTCTAAATCACAGAACCGGGCGGATAAATGTCAAGGGTAACATAAATTACTTATTACTCGGTCGAATGAAAAACAGATTTATAGAGCTTAAATGTTTAAGTACTTTATAAGAGTAACGTTATAAAAGCTTACTGCTTTATATATGATTGATTCTTTTATGATATCTTATGGAACACGCGGTATACTCAACCGGTTTTGATAAAAAAAGGACTTAACTTGGAATACTTTTTATAATAATTCAATTATTTGCACTTGTACTTTTTAACCATTCAGTTATTTTGAAATTAAAGGCAGATATTTCATTTTTTTATTTGTATAGCTATTTCTTTGTCTCAGATATAAACTTGTATATTATATACAATAAAATATATAAATAAGTTTACACTATCGTTACATAAATGTGCATAAAATCCTTGTGGTGTAGTAGAATGCTGTAAAATTTAGCAGCCCATAATCTCTTTGCTAGTAACTTCGCAAAGTAAAATACATGCAACGGCCATACCCCAGTAATCACGCACTCTTTGTGTGGGCTAAGCCTAGCAAAAGTGGCTGTCTTGTACCAAACAGCTGTAATCAGATATCTCTCTGAATCGTACAGAAAGCCTACTTTGGTTTGGGAGACGAACACTGCCGATAACAATGCAGTAAACGTTCTAGGCTTTCAAAAATATGTAGCTAGGGGATGCGATGCACCTCTGCCTGCTCTGCTCTGGTGCCAAGGGTTCTTTTATGGTTGACGGTTAATTAGCTACGTCGTGATTATTACCGGTAAGAGGTCCCAAACTACCCATTCTTATATCCCAAATTACTGACTGACTGACATTGTGTCATAGTAGTATTAGTAGTAGTTTGGGATAAAAAAGTGGGTTTGTGCCTGCGTAACCCACTTTAAAATTTCCCGCACAGATAAATATGGCTAAATATTGTGGACACTTTGGTTCTTAGTTGGCACACTGCAAATAGGCAGTCACCTGAAAGTGGTCGATCCTGGTTTCGATTGAGGCTGGAAAACAGGTTTAGCAGCACATCTGATGACTAAGCAGCCCAATTTAGGATCACTCTGCTTACCATTGCAGAGAGGAGGGGCCTATAAAAGGTGACCTAAGCGTAGTCTGTCTCACTCGCAAACCTGGTGGCAATCATCGGTCAATAGGCACCGACAAATCGCGGTCCCAAATCCAAAAGTATTTTAGATTGTCTTTTAACTTTTCAATTTGGAATGTGAGTAATCAACTTTTTTTTTGTGTTTCCCCCACGGGAACATTGGCTGGGTATGTGGGTCTTGCCGGTTTCCAAGGCGCCGAGTGCGTCCCGAACATCGGAATATCCACTAAAAAACCAGCGGTACCCTTCCCGTCTTAACGAGGAGCGCCACGGCGTGGCGTGACACTCTGACGAAATGTCAGTAATTACCTAACCAACGATTACAACTTTTTCCCAGATCGTGAAACCGCTCTAATTGCACGGGAACTATTTATACGATATAGATATCTATGCCCTGAGTGAGACTCACCTAGTGGAGAGCTATGCGAGGCGGATGCTACACTTATTTCTGGCTAGGACAACTCGCAACTGAAAGAGCTAGTAAGAGTGGCATTTGGTTTGCAATAATAAACAAAATTGCATGCACTTTTTTAAAAGAAATTAATGGCGGGTTATCCCTAAGCCTCCGTATAAACGCTAACAAACACGTTAGTTTAATGAATATTTATGCTACAACCATGTCTTATAATGATGAAGACAAACTGGAGTCTTATGATGAGTTACGCAAAATTTTAAAAGATGTAACTTCCAGCGATAAAATAGTTCATATGGGCTATTAAAATCCTCGAGTTGGCTTCGATCATCAAGGCCGACAGGTTATTAAAACATGTAATTCTAACGGTGAGCTGCTCTTGTCTTCGTGTGCAGATTTCAGTCTTAGTATCAATAATACTTGCCATGCGAAATGGCCGAAAAAATTAAAACATCTTGGATACATCCTCAGTCCAAACATTGGCACCAGCTAATGTATTGTGGAGGATGTTGTGGGGACCCAGATACAAAAAACCAAGATTGATTTCACGACTCGAATACTGAGATTATCATTGAGTGATGAACCTTATCATTGAGTATCGACAGTTATTGCAAGATTCGCCTAACGGCGCCGAAAAGAAAGCCGTTAAGCAACAGCTAAAGATGAAGATCCGTGATTTAAAAATCGTTAGTGGACTCGATAAGTACAACATCTCACTGACATTAAACTAATCGGTAGGTTTTATGAAGATACCAAAATCATCTTTGGTCCGCGATTCAAAAGTACATCACCGATTTATTTGATAAATCTAAACGCCACGATGAACAACATCACGAGGTTTTGGATCGCTGGGCGGAGCACTTCAAGGGTGTTCTTAGTCACATATAGATGAGCTACCAGCTTAAAATATGACATAATTAACAAATATTCGCAATTTTATCCCCTTTTACTGGATTTTCGATTATGAAAAAATAACAAGGAATTAAGTCGTCGCAAAACCAACACGATTACCAAATACGATAGTTTGATCATTGCAACTCCTCATTACATCTTTAAAATAATTATTTTATTGTTATAATATTGTGTATAAAAAAAATAAAATAAAATAAGCCTTTATTGCTGTTAGATTTTAAAATATTTGACCAGTCATTACTTAAAAATTATAACAGTAGAGGTAAGAAAACTATAAATTAACTTAAACTAGAACATATTCTCGGCATTCGGCTTACCTCCCCTCTTAACAGCTTGTCTTTCGACAAAGGCCTCCTCTAAGGATTTCCACTTGTTTCTGTCCTTTGCTGTACGTAGCCATTCTGGCCCAGCTACTTGCTTCAAATCGTCTTCCCATCGCTTTGGCGGTCTTCCTCTACTTCTTTTACTTTCTCTAGGGTACCATTCCGTTATTATTCTGGTCCATTTTTCTTTCTTTTCTCTCATTATAATATTGTGTATAATATTATAAAAATAAATTTTAAAAAGTGTGTTTGTGTATAGCCTGTTGCAAGCGAAAGTACCTAATTATTTTAATTAGTATCTTCTGTAGCAAAGATTTGACCATGCTTTTTGTAATTAATTATTACTTTGTCTGTGTCCGTTCTTGCATGAGACCTATGTACTGAGACCACGCCCGTTGCGCAATAAAGATGCGCGAAAGGAGCTATATCGATTTTGTAAGTTCCAAAACCAGGAGGGTGAATGTCAAGAGCAAGCTTAGCATAAATTATTATTCGGGCGAATGTTGTTTTTAATCTCTATGATTTTTTCAGTAAGTACTTTGTAGAAGTGAGATTATAAATGCTTCAACCTTACTAATTCATAGGTATTATAAATTTGAATGTGTTTTTTTTTGTTTATTGTTTCTCTCTTTGTTTCGTTTTCATGTCTGAACTATTCAATCGATCATGATGAAATTATTCACACATGTCACGAGTACCTCACTGCACCCTCTCACATGTAGGCTAAGCCGCGGGTACTAAACTAGTATATATGTATTCATTATTATTAAATCTTTCTGCGTCTTATATATTAGCGAAAATTAATATAATATGGGTGAAATGTGATGGAAACTGAATTAATATTCTGCTTAAGGCTGCAGGCAGATGAAATAATAATAATAACATTTCTTACACTGCCAATGTCTAAGGGCGTTGGTGACCACTTACCATCAGGTGGCCCATATGCTCGTCCGTCAACCTATCCTATAAAAAAGTCCGTCTGGGCGTCATTCATCACCACAACCCACTCATCAAATATTCTGCCGCTAAATAGCAAAACTCAGTATTGTTGTGTTCCGGTTGGAAGGGGAAACTGCAGACACAAGGGAAAGACTATCTAAGTTATTCTTAGCATTTTATCTATTCTAATATTATAAAAAAACAACAAAACATTATATTTAATAAATATATTTGTTATATTTTTATTTACGAGAATTATATGTAAATACATAATTGAATTGCATACTCCACTCCGCGAATTACATAACATTAATTATAAAATAGTAAATAAATAAATTGAGTAGATTTAAAAAAAATTTTTTTGTTATAGTTATTTTTATGTAAGCAACATCTCATTTGCTTTTTACATGAAATGATGCTATTTTTATTACATAGATATATTATTATAAGTGAAGCAAGAACGTTAATAACTATAATTTTCTATGTTAAATATTTTTATTCACATGCGGACATTTATTGATTGGAAAGAGGTCCGATGTACTAAGATCTCGCTAGGTGAGCCGATAAGAATACACAGATAGGTATATAATATTTCTAATATTTCTTGAACTATAGGATAACTTAGCCTTAGATAGAATTATATACATGGGCGACTTAAATAAAATCAAAACAAAAAAACACCTACTGATGATTGCATTGTGAATCAAACCTTCATCGTTGAATTGGAAATTCGATTATCTGGACAAATAATGAACTGCAATTAGTGGGCTCCTATCACCAGTACACCAGAGGAGTAATAAGATGATGTTATATTATACTGCCCTGTTACACCGTGGTGTCTCAACTGCGAGCTTACAAATATATAAATAATTAAGAATTACTAGAAATTTAATTGGATGAGTTAAAAAAATAGTTTGGACCAATGGATAAATCAGTTAAATAACAATAAATTAAAAACAATAATCAAGCCTATTTTTATGTGCGTGTTATTGTGTGTGTTGTTTGTGGACATCTACTCGTACATACACTACCTGTTACTCACACACTTATTGTGCATGTGAATGTTTTCAGGTTGACATTTGAAATAATATCATCAGGTTGACGTTATCTTCAGGTAACTTGTAGATTTAAATAATATCGGATCGGATAAAAAAGGAATAAACATTTTCAAGGACGAATTAGAAGTATTGTTTCGAAATAATTAAATAATTGATTTAATTTAATTTAATAATTAAATTTATTTAAGCATCATATTATTTACCATAAACAAAATGTGAACGATAATAACTGCTATAGTGTAAAACTGTGATGCAGTTATTAACGCCCGCCAACAAAGCGACATTGCTCTATTTAAGTTGCACAAATTAATTAAAAGAAAAAAAAAGTACATTTCGTTCCAAAAAGAAACGTTTCTCATGGTAATTTATTTGCGTCACATCAAAAACACCGATTATTTTTTTTAATATAAAGTGTTATTTAATATAAAGTGTTATTTTTAATAATTTTTAATTTAAGTTAAACGCTAAAGCTATTAGAATATTATTTTTTTACAACTTTGATCGGAATAATAATATGTGCCACCTTTGACATTTAGATTCCTCGGTAATATGTACCTAATACATTATGTACTTAAAACCCCACCCACCCTTATTGCGCCTCAGACGTGGGCTGTATGTATAGGGCAAACTGGTAATCGATAAATTTGCGCATGCGCTAAAAAATAAAGAATACGATTTCAATATTCCCAGGGCTCAGTTTTAGTTCAGTTCTCCTTCTGTTCAGTCTTGTGTTTTGTTGTTTCATTTTAATTTTTATTGTTTCAATTTAAATGTAATAATTTACAAAATATTACATATCAGATACATCTTGTGCATAAACAGTGATTAAATTAAAATTATAAAATGAAACCTTGATATTTCTGACCGACTGTGGAACATCAGCAGTAAGCGGGGATACTAGTCAACTCATGTAAGATTTTTACTATATTATTTAGACATAGTACATATATTGTAGGTAATATATATATTTAAATTGACGATGTAAAGTTTTATAACATGTTGAAAACCAAGACCAAGAGCACTGCGAATATTATTTATAAAAAAACGAATTTGACTATTCCATATTCAATGCGTTCGTTCATCGGTCACCGGATTGTATTCAAACTTTATATGACTGTTGTTAGCGTGTACTTCCTAGCGTAATACTACCAAGTATGATTACTGCTTAAAAACATTTTTAAAAGACATTGCTGCGCATAATCGGTCTTTAGTCAGTGATGATAATATAAATTAAATTAATACATTGAAATAATATCGATGCGCTGAGCGGAGTTTACTCGTTTGAGTAAATATTACTAAAAATGTGTTAGTCTGCGTCTTAGCATGTAAATTTGTTAAAGCAGTTCTCTGCATTTTTACATATTCGCCGTATGTATTATAACGGTGTCATTGCCCAAGCGACTTTACCATTACGGCGCTGCGTCATTGCACATGCGCCTTACATATTATGATGCTGCGTCGTTGCACATGCGCCGTACGTATTGCGGCGCTGCGTCGTTGCACATGCGCCTTACATATTATGACGCTGCGTCGTTGCACATGCGCCGTACGTATTGCGGCGCTGCGTCGTTGCACATGCGCCTTACATATTATGACGCTGCGTCGTTGCACATGCGCCGTACGTATTGCGGCGCTGCGTCGTTGCACATGCGCCTTACATATTATGACGCTGCGTCGTTGCACATGCGCCGTACGTATTGCGGCGCTGCGTCGTTGCACATGCGCTGTACGTTATGCGGCGCTGCGTCGTTGCACATGCGTCGTACCTATTGCGGCACTGCGGCAGTGCACATGCGCCTTACACATATTATATAAGGCGCTATACATGCGCTTTCTATTCACACAGGCGCATTTAATCGTTTTAAAGTGACTCAAACTAGTTTGTTACTGAACATTTCCATGCTACCGCATAATATTTCATGAAAGAACAATTATATTATTATTTCCGGAATACCACACACCTGTGCATAATATTTTGTGGTATAATACTAATGACAATATTATTTAAGTAATGTTGCAAATTACAGGATATAATTCATAATAGTACTAAAATATTGATTCTTTGTTCCAGGATGTATCAGTATTCAGAGCTCTCTCACAGGCAAGCCTTTCAGTTGCTACGCACTCCGGGACACACTAAACCTCCACATAGAAGCTATTGCTGATACCAGAACCGCTCGCTCGAGATTTGACACGAAATACTCTAGAGATCGTTTGGTTAGTAATAATTATATTAATATTTCCAACTATTTATTCAACTTTTTATTTTATTTTAACTTACTTTGTTATTTCTTTAACAGTTAGAGAGTAGTGGTGAGTTTGAGGAGACAATGAAAAAAAGATGGCTACCGTTTCTCAAAATGGCGTGGCGGGTGCAGCAGAATGGGCGGCTTTGGGTGTCGGCCTGGGTGCAGTGAGATGTATCCGAATGTAACGTTCGCACCAGTTAGTTCAATTCCGTTTATTATGATAATTTCGAATTTATTTTATTTTCGTAAAATAATTTTAATTCTGTCATCATAACTTCGGCGTCTTTAATTTTACATTATATTTTTTAATTTCTTTATCATTGGTTATGTTATAGACGTTATTGTAATTCGTCTTCAGTTCATTTTAATTTCAAATATTTCAGTTTGTGGTTTTGATGTAAAAATGTATATATACTTACTGTTTAAATGTTCTATGTAAGTAAGTATAGGTGTAATTGTTTAGATAATCAAATAGGGGTACTTGTCGTAATAACTGTAATTCGTGTCGTTTTAAATGTATTTATTTAATAATCTTTAACAAAGTTTTTTCGATATTGACAATTTTAAAAATGTTAGTAAATGCAACTAACATGCACAGCAAGAGCAGGTCAGTGATGAAATATAATAAAATACAATATCGATGCAAGCTTCACCATTTAACTAGGAATATCGGCAAATTTTACCCATAGAGCATTGATCATTGAGCCATATTGTACGAAGGATACTTAATGCGTTGCAAGCTCGTAAAATTTTCTCAAATGCTTAATATAATCGTTCTTATTATTCATGAATCATCAAATCACACGAATCCCTAAGTTTAATTAATACTTATGTCTCCTTGCCGTACTATATAGCTCAATGGCTTAGGTAACAAAATTATTTTATTATAATGTAGTTACATTATACAACTGTATCAAGAAATCTCTTCAATTCGTCTTATGTATTCTATGTATTGATTGATTGTCTCACCGTGTTTCTTTTCATTCCACTAATCTTCATATATTACGTAGGATTAAGGATATATATTCATTAGGTAAAGTTTTGCTAACTATGGTGTATCAGTTTGCAATAATAATTATTAGATTATTTACTATTCGTATTATTACTTGAATTTGTAAAACTCGATACACGATGGATCCTCTACTCGAAGAACACCGCGGTTCTTATATTGTGTGTTTTGTTTCTAGACATCATAACTAAACTAGGACTTTCGACGATGTGTGTTCTCTACCTTTCAACAAAACAAAAAACACTCAATTTGTTTCCATAAAAAAAGTTATATTTCAAAAACCATAGAAATTCTCGAGAGCGCCTCTTTTCATTCTTCTAGGAATGCGACATTTACGTGTTGTTAATAGAAATCGTATAATATATTTTTATCGTATTCTTCGTACTAGTATGTAAACGTGTTAAAGGGTTGATCGACAGTCCCCGCACTCTATCGCTAAAGGCAAAGGAACAGTAGATGTAAATACATAGTTCGTACAAGAGTATATTATATTAGCCGAGTAAGGATTGTATATTATAAGACATTTTCGAAATTGCTTTGAAACCGTAGTTGTTAGCATAGGGATTTATATCCAATTCCACCGCAACAAATATTTATTTAAATATTATTAATGATATTTAGATAAATGTGGTATGTGAGAGTGAAGTTAATGTTTAGGTCTTAAGATTTTTTTAATTTCAAAGTGTATGTGTACTTTGTATTGTTATTTTTCATTCAATAATTTTTATTCTGAACGATATTGAATACGGCTAAAGAAGTCTTCTAATGGGATGCATCACCATATTTTCGTATGCCGTGATGTATTGTGGGTAGTCCACGTTTCTAATAATTTTGTAATTTATTTAAATAACATTCATTTTATTAATCTTCTCTTTTTATAATTTATTATAATCCGATTATTATATAATAACTTTAGTTGTCAGTTAAGTTAATTTGATATTATATGATGTTTTAACTCTTTTTGTACGTTTAGTTGTAAGGTTTTTGTGCTTAAATATTTTCATGAATCCACATTAATTTTATAATTACTTGTGATTAGTTGTTCTACAACAGCTCTCTTTTATTTGATAGCCATAGTATTGAATATATTTTATCAGTTTTTGATTAGTTTACGGTTCGTAAAATCTGAGTTAACAAAATCGTTTTTTTTAATATTTTCCGTAAATAGTCATTTTTATCTTTACTATACTTAATTAAAACGTAAATTTTAATTTCTTTAATCGAATATTACTATTAGAAATATATAATTAAGGCTTCGTAATGTACGTTATTACATTACATAATCGTTATCTACGTATTTAGTATATAAAACGTGTTAAAGAGTTCATGGATATTTCCCCGTACTTTGTCGCTAAAGGCAAAGGAACAGTAGTTGTAAATACATAGTTCGTACAAGATTATATTATCTTAGTCAAGTAATGTATTTTATAAGATATATTCCGAAACATGCTTGATAACATAGTTATTAGATAAGGGATTTATATCCAACGATTCCACCGCAGCAAATATTTATTTAAATATTATCGACGATATTTGGATAAATGTGGTATGTGAGAGTGAAGTTAATGTTAATTAAATAATTTAATAAGAGATCATATTTATAATTAGATATTAGTAAAAATAGAAGGTTGTTTCCCAAAATGAAACAAAAATTAATTACCCTTAGTTACTATCATTTTAAAACTGTGGTAGTGGTGTGTAAAAAAATCAGTAAATTGGAAATCAAGCATAATAAAAATATAATTCTATCACTAACATTCTAACAAAGCGAAAACTAAATAAATCAAGAAAAACGGATAAATGAAAGAAAATGCATTTCCATACAATAAACACACTTATTTAACTCTTTAAAATAACCTATTTCTCATTCGGTATAATTTCTAAATAATCCGCCATGAAAAAAAATACATCTATAAAGATCACGTGATTGACACAACAAAAAGTAAGTTTAGTTGATGATAGATAAAAATGTTTTTATGTTGAAACTTAGAAATATATTAATTTCTAAAAAAAAAAAAATCGAAAGTCTTTCTGTACAGATTAGACAAAAGGAAACAACCTAATTCTATCTGCTTGTTTTTCAATAAAATATCTTCGACTCTATGGCTTGTTTTAGAAACGTTATAATAAATTATGTCTGTACTTTTTCATATCGTAACCATTTTAATATCTTCGTCAGACATATATTCGGATGTTACTTTTATATTCAATTCAGTTTATCGGGGCTTTACAACCTAGCCCGACACTTGAAGTTGTAACTGTAGGTCCGAATATGATAAATAGACGGAAAGCGTAGCTGCCGTTAAATTACAACTTCTTAACCATTTAATATAGCTGTGGCCAGACTCGGCACGCTGTAATGTATCCAACTTCCTGTATTTAATTTTATATTTTAAAACTTGGATAGGGATCGAGGCAATTGTAAAATTTTAGTAAATAGAATTAATGTTCTAACTGCACCACCCGGAAGCCAGCTACGGAGTATTATATTATAGGAATATCCGAGTTTTGTACGACAAATACTACACACAGAGCAATGAGCCATATAGTACGAAGGAAATTTTATGCTTTGCAAACTCGTCAAAAATTCTCAAAGGCTCACGATAATCATCTTCATTATTCATGAATCACCAAATCACATTCATCTCTAAGTTCAATTAATACTTATGTCTTCTTGCCGTACTATATAGCTCATAGATTTATGTAACAACATGATTTTACTATAATTTATTAATTGAAACACTAAATCTCTTCGAATCCAATAATAATTTCGGCTTATTTAAATATGTTATAAAAAAATATGTCTGTACTTTTTCATATCGTAACCTTTTTAATATCTTCGCTAGACATATATTCGGGTGTTAATTTTATATTCAATTCAGTTCATCGGGCCTTTAAAATACTAGCCCAATACTTGAACTTGTGACTGTAGGTTTGAATATATTAAATAGACGGAAAGCGTAACTGCCGTTAAATAACAAACTTTCAATCATTTAATACGGCTGTGGTCCAGATTTGGCACGCTCTGATGTGTTCAAATTATTCAATTATATTTTATCTTTTAAAATGTTAATCTAAAGTGTTCATTCGCTCCGTTTCTTCGTATATTAGCTCTTCCAATTTATTCTAATGTCAACGTGTTATAAAAAAAATAACTGTATCTTTGCTCGATAAAGTTTCGTAACTTTTTTGTTCCAAAGGGACTTCCATAATTATATCTTTTATAATTGATAAAATTATGAATCTTTTAAATTTCACTAATTAGTACAATACAATCTCTTACTCGTATATTATTGGTTGAAATAGTAGATAATTTTAATAAAAAATAAAAATTAAAAAAGTAAATTGAAGTGTGAAACATTAGTATAAGCACTTAGTCGTAATGTTAAAAATAAATTTGCTAGACTGTTGCTTATATATTTTAGACATTTCATCCTTTATTCACTTTTATTCGATTTGGTATCATATTTTCATGAAAGTACATGCATTGATTACTTATTTTCTTTTTTTATTGCTTAAAATCTAAATTCGATGAGTTTTACAAATATCGTTGAAAGTGTATAAGTTATAATTATAATTTTTTTTCAATCTAACTTCGATTACTTCTTTTACGTGATTTCTTTGGCTATCGCACTTATTTAGATCATTTACATGATTTTACAATGCAATCTAGGGAAAAAGATAATAGAATAAGTAAATTAAAAGATTAAGAAAAAACAAGAAACCAAAAAAAAAAACAAAAATCCCAAAAAAAAAATAACAAAAATAAAGTTGTAATTTTAAGAATTATAATTTTCGTAATTGTAATTTTATGTAGTTCTAATGGTCAATCGGTTAAGATTAAAAACCATTTCATCAGTGTGAAACATTAGTGTGACAGCCGAATTGTTATCAGTATTAGATAGTTGTTAAAATGTAGGAATTATTCTTTAATACGAGCATTCAGTATCAACTTGTTATATATTCGATTTTGGTTTCGAAATTCTCTATGAACCCCAGTGATTGCATATGAGAGGTAGAATTAATGCTCCAGCGTGTTTCACAACGTGCTGTGATGCATTTCAGTAAGCGACACCTTTTGTTGTTATTAAAATAATAACGGTTTCTTGATAATCTATTCGTTTGCAATAATAATTGTTTTGTTTCTCTTTTTTTTATTGATTTATATTATAATATTGCTTTTTGTATAAAATTCGTTGTCTTTAACTATCTAGGGTCTTCGATATGTTTATACATATTTCCTAAAACTTAACGACAAAAGGTATCGCTTATTCATTTTTATTGTTCTATTTCTTCTTAAATATCTGTCTTTTCTAATCTCAACTCTTCCAACGGTCACAACTTTGTATATTATAATACGATGACGTACGGCAACTAGTAATAAGAATCTATATAAGACCATAATTAGTCATTACATGCAGGCTTCGTAACGCCTGTAGTCTTAGTCGTAAATATTCGGTGTTTTCGGAAAGTTTTTGAACGAAATTATTTTTTCATCGAAACCTCGTCGGGAAAGCGTCACCCGTAGTTTAGATATAGTATAACGTGCTTAGTTAAGAGTGGTAACCTTCGTGTGCGTCTCTAATACGATCATTAATGTATGCTTTTAGTTGATTTTCTTCGCTCGTATTGCTTGTAAAGTTTTCACGTCTAATATTTCTATTGTATTACTATGAGGAAATTAAACTTCACTAGCTTTACATTCGACAATCTCTCACGCATATCTTTTAAAGTTGTGCTTAATTTGGATTTATTATTTATTTTAAGGTTAAAGTTTCGTTACAGTTCTTTTAACGGTTCAGTTTTGTTCGTAAATTGATTTTTTCGAATTATAATTTGTATATTTAATCAAAGATCTTCCATTCGATTCAAAGGTAACTCTTTCCGTAACTACGTATTCTTTAGTTAAGTACCGATATAATATTACGTTAATGCGGCGGAGGAATAGGCACTAATTATAATAATTCTTACACGTATTTCTTCCTGTCCGTTTTCCTTCTGGCTTTTGTATTCATATTCGTGCGGTATTTAGTAACGCGTAGGTTTTGTTCTTAATATAATAATATAATCTCGTGGAATAACAGATAAGAATCGCGATTTTTATAAAAAAAACAACAAACAAAAAAGTCTAGCGATTAAGACGTTTTATCCCATTAAAAGGCACCGACGTAGTGTGTTTGTCTCGGTTTTAGAAATGGTAAGATAATAATTGTTAAGGCGATATCGGTAAATACTAAAGCTTCGGCTTCTCGGAACACAAATCACAATGTATCTGTTATTATTCTTAGTCTCTAGTTGCACTCGAGATGTATTAGTGTGTAGGTATTTTAGAGTAACCGTCTAAGGTAGAGGTGTGTCGGAACGGCAGCGATTCAGTATCTGACCCGACATACTGGAGCTTGTCTAGTACTTGTATCTATTGCAAATTTCCATCTTTGATTCGAAGTTTAAAAGGTTTACAATACTTTAGTATGACGTAGTAGGTTGGTACACATTTAGTTCACTGTATGTTGCGTTTGACTTATTTAACGATGTGCGTGCAATAGAAAACTGTTTGTTCCAGCAACACGTTGTTACATTAAGTTTTTGTTATCTTTGCGTATAAGTTGATTTTTCGTTTCGTTGGATTTTTACTTTGTATATCTTCAACAAATTTAAGACTCCCAAATAAGTATAATATCGGTGTGAAATATTCGTAGCATCGGTATATAATAATCGTAAAACGTTTTAATATTTGCTTTCTATTTCCATTAAATTACTCGGTGGTAGAGCTTTGTGCAAGCTCGTCTGGGTAGGTACCACCCACTCATCAGATATTCTACCGAAAAACAGCAGTACTTTGTGTTGTTGTATTCCGGTTTGAAGGGTGAGTGAGCCAGTGTAATTACAGGCACAAGGGACATAGAACATATTAGTTCCCAAGGTTGGTAGCGCATTGGTGATGTAAGCGATGGTTAACATTTCTTACAATGCCATTGTCTATGGGCGTTGGTGACCACTTACTATCAGGTGGCCCATATGCTCATCCGCCTACCAATATAATAAAAATATACTTTTACGAATATGAAAAAAAAATTGTAAAAGTAAAGCATCCAGCACATTTGTAAGATGGGGTAATATTAGCTGTAAGAGCCACGGGACACCATTGGTGCGTGGCGTGCGCAAAGTGATAAACAACTATAAATTAGCTTTTAAGGCGTTTCGTGTAATCTTAGTTTCTACGACAGACGATTATAGCCTCAAAAATATAGAACAATATTCTAAATAGTTAAGTAAATCGGATGTTTAATAATTTAATTCGCTTTTTGTCATCCGTGCTCAACACATCGTGCCTTTGCTGACAGATAAAATGTTAAGACGTATTCACACCACTTCCGCTACGTAGTTGCCGAACTACCGACGCCCACTGAGCTGGTCGTCGCCCGACCTTTCGCTGCAGCTGTGATCATGTCCCTGTGCTTTTGCGTTCTTATTGTCACTTCGCTTCATTACATATTACGATTTCACGTTCATCGTTGCTTAAGCGGCTGGTGTGTTTTATGTCTTATTTTGAAATAACTAGCAAACATATATGAAAAATATTATAGTAGATATATTATATTGGTAGGTTAAGATTCCGAAATGATCGTAGCGAAGTACTTACTATAACTCCGTAGATCATTCCAGCGTCGTAGTGTCGCGTGTAGTCGGTGTAGCTCGTAAGTTCAGAGGCGCTCTCGTATTTATAACGGACGAAAGTATGGCCACTTTTAATTACTTCCTTTTGACACAACTTCATACACACTTCTTTACTAGGGGGTAGGGCTTTGTACATGCCCGTCTGTGTAGGTACCACCCACTCATCAGATATTCTACCGCTAAGCAACAATACTTAGTATTGTTGAGTCCGGTTTGAAGGGTGAGTGAGCCAGTATACAAGCACAAGGGATAACGAACATCTTCATTCCCGTTATAGGTGGCGATGTAATGCATAGTTAATATTTCTTGCATCGTCAATGTCTATGGGCGTTGGTAACCACTTAACATCAGGTGGCCCAGTTGCCAGTCGGCCTACCTATAAACAAAAAACAATTTTATTAATCAAGTAGCGTCTTCGTATCCATCGTGTATCAATTTAATATTAGATTATATTTAAAGGTAAGCTTATCTGAATCTATTGTCTCGCAACTTATTTATCACTTAGTGTTTGTTGGTCGAATAGGTTCTTACAATATTTACTTCATACGTAGATTGAGTGACTAGTTATTGTGTACTTTTTTCATAGAATATTAAATTTTCAACTCGATCTCTAGCTTAGAGTTTGTTTCAGCTAAAACTTTCGGGACGGAATCTACATAATAAAATTTCATTTAACTGAAAATAATCAAATTAATGAAAAATTGCAACTAATATAGTTATTATAGATTTCGTATCTAACAGATTTAAAGAGAAGATTTTCATTGTTTTATAACTAGCCCTTACAGTGGCGGTAAATATTTTCATGCATCCATTATGTCATTTTAACTATATAAAAGCGTGAATTCTTTCGATTCTTACCTAAGATTCTATGTCAATCCTTTTTTTATAGGGTAAATTCTTGAGGGAATTCCCTACTATGTTATTTTAATGTTTAGTGGTTTTTCACTCTATGTATCGCTTAGTGGTATCGTTATATTTTATATATCTTTATGTCATTTTAACGTATATATTAGATTAATATATGTTTGGTGTGACATTTTTCAATGGCAAGGCGCAGGAGGGACTCCATCTGAACTAGCGTAGATCAGGTCATAGTAGAACTAATCTTGTTCGAAAACAATTTATTATAATCTTTCATAAATTCAGTAAAATGTTGGACAGCCAATAGTCATGGTGCGCTGGTGACATCCCGGTTTCTTCTTAAAAACGTTCATTAAGATGGCTGCCGCGTTACCATAGACGCTCCGATAGTGTTCCAGAAACGGGTCACTCATTTCATACTCATTGATGTGTCAAATAACATATTCGTTGTTTCACCTAGTTACATGGTTGGGTAGCTTGAATACTTTAACAAAACAATTTTTTTCATCTAAGTATTTTATTATAGTATGCAGTCATGCAGTAGGATGATTATATTCAATATAAATGGGAATGTACCGCAGCACAGAATAGGGTATGTATCGTGTAAAAGAAAAAGAGATTCTTTTCCACGAGAATTGTGAGGAATGATGGTATGAGGGTGGCGAAAACTGTAGATAAGTTTAGGTCTCAAATATAATTTGTCACTTTAAATTTGTAGGCATTTGATGCTGTCTTTAATTTTTTATTTTAATAAATGTATCCTGTCTAACTGATAACGTAAAGTTTGGGGTAAGTGTAAACGATCTACTACACATGTCTTTCAACAATATGATTGTAGTGTATGTTAGACGAATATACTAGGACAGAAAACTATGTTTGAAATGAATATGATTCGATTAAATAATTAACCATTATTGATGTTGTGCCTATATGTAAACTTAGATGTTAGAATTAAATAACTGTATTGTCATGTAATTGTCTGGGATTATGATTAGCTCGAGTTACATTTCGTTTGTCCTTATAGTTATATAATTAATAATTTGTATCTGTTATTCGTCAACGTAATCAAATATCCGCCATACAATTATTTTTGTAATAAAAATATGTGTTTCAAAATGGTTTTTAACATATTTTTACGCCTTACAATAAACTTTTTAACAATTGTATAACATTTGTTTATAAAAATTATTCTTTAACATGTATTTTACTTTTACTTAAAATAAAATAGTAATTTAAGGTATTCTATTTAGTTAACTGCTCAACTTTCTTTATTTTACAACTTACAATTGTAATATTAATAACCGAATATTTGTAACATTCAAATAGAAAATAGTTTGCTTATTTGGTGTTGTAATCTAGTCAACGCGCTTTGCTTGTTAGATTTCTTTCACGACACCTCTTAAAGGAATCTGTTTTATAACATCTATTAATTTTTATATATTGTATTGTAATAAAATCACTATGCTCGTAAAATATTATTGTAACGCATGTGACGATTGTATGTGACGTAAGAACATGGTAAATGAAAAAGCAGGGAGGATTCGAAGAGAAGATAACGTTACATGTTAGGAAATCATAATTTTGTCAGCTTTCTAATAAACTATAATATTCATAGATCGTATCCAGAGTTTTATTTTTGTGTGCTCACTCCGTACTGGTAACGTTTTCTGAAGCCATTAAAATTAAATATATAAATATTTGTTGAAGTTACCTTTATTTAAATACCATTCATGCACCAATTAGTTAGCTCAGAAGTCTTGTTTATATGTTCCCATTCAAATTCAATTTGTCTTCTCATCCTCTAATGTAACTTTTCATATATAGGGTTTTCCAATAGGGACGCTTGAACTTTGACAGCTGATTGCGGCCATGTTGTTTAAGTGACAGCTGTCAAATGCTGTGTGTTATATTCATTCCGTCCTCCCAAACCACCATGGCAGGTTACAGTGTCGAGCAGCACGTGCAAATCATAAAATTGTTTTATGAAAATGGGTCTTCAGTTCGAGCAACGTTCCGCGCACTTCGCCCGTTTTACGGTCGCGATGATCGTCCTGCCGAGTCGACTATCCGTCGATTGGTGGACAAATTCGAGTCAACCGGGTCAGTTAACAATCAGCCGGTTCCCGTGCGTCAACGTAACGCGAGATCTGCCGAGAATATCGCCGCTGTGCGCGACAGTGTCCTCGAAAACCCGCGGCAGTCAATTCCGCGTCGCGCACAGGAACTCGGCCTTTCGCAGACGACAACTTGGCGAATTTTGCGTTGTGAATTGAGCCTGCACCCGTACAAGATCCAGCTGACCCAAGAGCTCAAGGTTAATGACCATAGACAGCGCCGTGTGTTCGCTGACTGGGCATTAGAGCAGTTGGAAGTTGACGCCGATTTTGGCAAAAAAATCATCTTCAGCGACGAGGCGCATTTTTGGATGAATGGCTATGTCAACAAGCAAAATTGCCGTATTTGGGACGAGACCAATCCACACGAGGTTCACCAAGTGGCAATGCACCCGCAGAAAGTGACTGTTTGGTGCGGATTTTGGGCCGGAGGCGTGATTGGTCCGTATTTTTTCGAAAACGATAATGGTGTGGCCGTCACCGTCAATGGTGAGCGATACCGGTCGATGATAACCAACTTCTTTTGGCCTGAAATCGAGAATATGGATCTGGACAACATGTGGTTTCAACAGGACGGCGCTACGTGCCACACAGCACACGCTACGATGGAAGTTCTGCACGATCAAGCGCCCTTAATGGAAAACCCTATATAAACTCATCCACATGACAATGTTTTTTATAAATAGAAATATAATCACTATACCAATGCATTTATAATATCAATAATGTATCAATCATCCATCAAGCATGACATCCACTTATTATTCTATTATTTTTTTACACATCAATCAATCCACTCATTCACCCTAGTATCATTCCACTAATTGACTTGTCTTATCTATCCATCCACCGATCCACTAATAAACTTGTTTAAGACCTTCTTACCTGTCATAGTGGTATTGTTACTCATATCATAATCAAAGTTGATAATAACATTACAAATTACAAAATATATAATACTTTTTCACTAATATATGATTGCGATCTGCACCGGTGGACATTCTCGGCGATTATATTATCTGTGCAACGTGCCTGTGGCACGGTCTTATATACAGGTCTAACAACGGAGCCCAATTTCAGTGGTGAGAGATTCGTAAGATCGTGTTATAACTTTTATTTTGCGTCAACGCCGCTGTACGTCGTTGCTATCGATGGGTGCGGTCACGTGCCGGTTGAGTGACACGCGCTACGCATGCGTTACGCGTGATAGAAAAAGAGACAGAATGCTATTTTGTCTTCGTTGCACAGCACCATAAGATAAGATACATAACATCCTTAAGATACATAACAGAAAATATGAATATATATAAAATACATGAAAGTATTATTTTGAGTTTTCCACGAAGTCCCCTCAAACGAATCAAAAATTTAATGATGGACTCCATTTACCTTATATACAGCGTGTAGCAAAAAATTAATTCCAGAGCTTTTTTTTATATTAAATGACGAAAATTACATGGCAACACAGGTGTGGGCAATAGCGCTCGATAGTTCTTACCTATCGGGTAGCTAAGACACGAGGTCATGACCTAAGTAGTCCACGTTTTTACCAACAACAGTGTCGTTAAACACAATTAATATATTTTATTAAGTAATTTTTTTGCTTAGTATTTTAAAAATTATTACATAAATAGAACCGACACACGATACCTAATAATCACTTCACGGGTCGGACACGAATTTTGTTACACCTGTATATAATATATATAAAATATCAGTATCATTTCATTATTTTGAGTTGTCTCTATTTATATTACTGGACAACTTATTTTTCTTTTCGTCATAATGTAATTAAATACATCTATAAGACGTGTTGGACTACCACATTGGTTCAGCAGTAGTATGTACGACTGCACATCATCATGGGTTCGATTCCCGGGTCGGGTTTGGAAAATGCTATTAGGAAATTCTGTTAAGAAATTCTTGATAATTAACTCGTACTTAGGAAGTTGGTATTACACCTGCGTGCGTTATAATGTCAAACAAAATATAAATGTACATTAACATCGATTGTTTCCAGAGAACATCAAGTGAGCCCATTTATGACACCGGAAATTTTATTGAGCGTCCTTTGCTTTCAGATAATATATATTACATATTATGTCGCAGGGCCACAGTGAAAATAGTAAGTTAAATCATATTAAGTAAGCGCCTCCATGAACGGGAGATGGATAGGCTACGGTTGGAAGCTGAAAGGATAGAGGTGGCTCGGGAGCACAATTCATTTTACATCAATTGAGCCTTCTTGGTCAACTCATGTAATATCTAACAAACATCAACCAGTTGGCAGTTTACCATCCACTGATCCTATATAATAAATAATACATCCCTAATGTATTATACAGCAGGCCTGTGTCTAGCAGTGGTCTCGAAATGATGATGATAACTTTCGGGTTTATATATAATTTTTCGTTTTGGGTTAAATAATTAGATTGAGTTGTATTTAGTTTATAAATTTCATAAAAAAAGTTGTAGAAATAATAATGATAAAATTATAAAAAAGTTATATGTAAAAGGGGCTTTTATTGATCAAATTTTTTTAAAAAAATAATTAAGCTTCAGCTTTCAATTTATTTACTAAGCATTGAAGTACTGCTCTGTCACGAATCAGATCTTCTTGACTGCTGAGAATAGAGGAGCCAGCTGGTGCTACATCATCACCATCATGTTGTCCAGCTAAATCAGCTGGTGGTGGTAACTGAGCTTGCAATGCAATACAAATGTTGTGCAATACACAACATGCTGACATGATTTTGCTGGCAACATGAAAATGGCAATGAAGAGTTCGGTGCTTCATTAAGTAAACTCAACGTCAAAAAAATCGCACCTTTTGGTATTTTGACTTCAAGCAACTATAAACCCTATTTCATCTATGGTAAGGTATAAGTGTGGGGCCTCATTTTAAAGGTTATTGAATCCTTTAAATAATAAAACTGTGATAGTGATTTAGTAATCACTATAAAAAATATTTTTCATGAAAAAAGGAAAAACACGCCAAAATTATTTAATTTAATTAATCTAAAAACATAACAAAATTAAAAAATACAGTAAAACAAATTCTTAAAACTAAACTTAGAACCTAGTGTTACCTCCCTTAGCCCTAATTACAGCCTCCATGCGATCCTTCATTGACCTCACTAACGTCACGATGCGTTCTTGAGGAATGTCACTCCACTCCTCGACGACGGTGTCCCGAAGCTGTTCAAGGGTGGCACGGGCAGTATCACGAGACCGCACCCGGCGTTTCAGATCATCCCAAAGGTGCTCTATGGGATTCAGGTTAGGACTTCTCGCTGGCCACTGCATCACGGGGATCCCAACCTGATTCAGGTAGTCCCGAACAATGATTGCCGTATGGGAGCGGGCGTTGTCGTGCATGAATGTGAATTCAGGCCCGACTAAACCAGCATACGGGACCACATGGTCCTCCAGTATCTCTGTGATGTACCGATGAGCAGTCAGGGACCCCTGGCCATGTGCACCTCCAGTGCAGGAGACGCACACAAGGTCGGTTTTTCCTTGGATTGAAATTCCGCCCCAGAACATGCAGGATCCTCCTCTGTAGCTGACGGTTTCTTCAAAGCAGGCCTGTGAGTACCGTTCCCCCTGCCTCCTGTACACTCTTCTATGCCTATCATTGCAGAAAAGGCATACCCTAGTCTCGTCGGAGAAGAGGACAGACTTCCATTGGTCGAACGTCCAATCCACGTGGTCTCGGGCAAACTGAAGTCTGACTCGCCTATGCTCTGCTGTCAATTTGGGGCCAGTAGTAGCCCTACGGGCCTGGATTTTCTTCTCTCGCAGCCTTCTTCTTATTGTGGAGACGCTCACCGACGTCCTCCGAGCTGTTCGGAGCTGCTGTTGCAGCTCAACAGCGTTGGAGAATCGGTTACGCAAAGACGTCGACACAATATAGCGGTCGTCTCTGTCGGAAGTGTAACGTCGTCTTCCGGATCCATGCTTCCTGATGTAGCCTCCAGTCTCCTGGAACCGCTGGGATACTCGTTTCACCCGGAAACGGCTTATGTTGAGTTGTCGAGCAATATCAACTTGGCGTAGTCCTGATTGCAGTAGTGCTACCACTTGAGCTGCTTCTTCTGCCGTGGTATCCATTTTTCAGGGTTTTTTTCTTACTGGAGCTGTTCAAGTGTGAGTCCTGTGATGTCTGGATAGCTAATGACCCATAATTAATTTTTACCCCCCCTTTTATTCGTGTCCAAGGTGGCACAAGTAATGAGTCCTCTAATGAGCTTTTCAGCACTTTTTTTTTAAAGACCCTAACGTTTCGTGATTATTGTTTTTACAGAAAAAAACGATACGCGTTTTTAAAGTGTATTAATTGTGCTTTCAAATGATATTAATTTTGGTACGGTACAATAAATAAGTTAAGAGTATTATTCGCTTGAAGTCAAAATTTCAAAAGGTGCGATTTTTTTAACGCCGAATGTATTTCTAACGTGCTTTGAGTTAACCAAAACATCGTTCGATGTAGTTTCGGGCCTGGATGTGACGGGTTGTGTAGATTTCTTCCCGAGAACCAGGTACAGCATTTAATATTGGTGTCATTAACAAAGCCGTCGGAGGGTATCCAGAATCACCTAAAACAACCCAACCAAACCAAAGTGGATAAACTTAATAATTATACTAAATATTAAAATATGCACTACCTATAATTGTTTTCCCAATACCTAATAGCCATGTTTGTTCACCATGTTCATGAAGTCCACGTATGAACGGTTAAACTTGGCTGGATACCTAGGAGTTATGTGTGGCCCCACCATATTTGGAATTCACATTTAAAATGTTTAAGGTATGGTCACAAATCGTAAAACGAAATACAACTTTTTATAACCATTTCAAATTAATTAATAGGTATGGTTCATTCAAGCTCCAATATTAATTTTCTGAAGTATTAAATACAACTGTTTTAATGATTTAAGACATAAACCTAGTATTTTATATTCTACTACTCTAAAATTAATTGATCTTAGCATTAGTATTTCATTTATTTGCTCTAAACACTGTCGCGAAATATGTTTTTCGTGGCGCCTGAGCCACACTTCTTTATAATGTGCAGGTCACGATAAATGAAGTTTATGCATTTTAAGAAAAATTAAGAAAATATTACACAAACACGATCACAACACTCCAACAAAGACGAAATATACCAGTTGATCAAACATTCACCATATTGTAGCGATATCTACAGGTCCTAGCGTTCGCTAAGTGTTGAAGTTGGCTAACATATCTATTGATAATAATGTACTACTCTGGCATTTCGTTTCAACGAATAGATTATTTGAACGTTTGGCTGCCAATATCAAATTCTATACGTATAATCAAATTACATGTAGAACGCGAATGACAATCTCATACATTGATTATTACAATAAATTTTATTCTACTAACGTAAAAGCCACTTGTCTAGCCCATGACACCATATTTTACGAATATAATGTTTGATTTGTGAAAATATTGAGATAAATAGAAAATTTACGAATGATATGTGATTCCTTGAGTTTTAGAAGTTTTGCTTGTATAATTTGTGCAATATTTATATATCTCAGGTAAATATTTACAATCGCGGCTTTTTCCATAAATGGCTCCAAATTTTTATGACATGTTTTTTATCAATAATGAATGATATTTCATAGAATATTGAGGAAAGGGAAGACTTAGAACATAAAAAAAACAAATAAGACAAAAAAAAGATGTAAAAGAACAATGAGTGGTGGGACTCGAGGTAGGTGGTCTGAGCGGTCTAGGATGTACCTGATATGTAAACCCGAATGATTACACATAAAAATCTAGGGTAAAGTCATGGAACTGTTGGTTGATGTCATTGGTTACGTTTCATTCTAACTGGCAATAAATTGCGGTCGAATTTGGAACAATCATGCGCGACTGCTAGTATTATAAGTGGATTTATCAGCTCGTAACTGAACTTCGCGGAATATCAAAAGAAAGATTACAAAGACATAAGTGATTTTCAGATGTACAGTACAGTACAGTAACAGCCTGTGGATGTCCCATTGCTGGGCTAAGGCCTCGTCTCCTCTTTTGAGGAGAAGATTTGGAGCTTATTTCACGCCGCTGCTCCAATGCGGGTTGGTAGAATACACATGTGGCAGAAATTTTGTGAAATTAGACACACGCGGGTTTCCGCACGATGTTTTTTTTCACCGTCAAGCACGAGATGAATTATAATCACAAATTAAATACATGAAAATTCAAAGGTGCTTGCCCGGATAAGAACCCACGACCGTGGGGTCGTGTAAATTCAGGTGTAAAAGTACAAATTAAATTATTTATGCAACAATGTAGAGACAATATTTTATCCTATATCTCAAGAATATTCAAATGATAATCAAACTACACAATCGTATTGTTCGATGTTTGCATACAACAAAACATTAAGAAATTACATCACCTGTTTTGGTTATTACGAATCAATAACAAAATCATACTCCCTGATGAAATCATAGTCTTCGTGGTCGGTTCTATTCAAATTTGTAGTTATTTGTTCATCAACGGGTATCAGATCATAATGATTGTAGAGCTCTGTATAATACTGCGAATTGTATTGAATGAAAGCCAACACTACGCTTTCCAGGGAGCAAATATCGAAACTTGTACAGGTAAACATTTTTTCTTGGAAATGATTTCACACTAGTATAAGTAGAAGAATGGCTTCGTTGCTCGCTCATTTCTTTCACGATTTTACATTAAATTTTGAGTACATTGTATAAAATGCGTATAATTATTGTCGTACTTTCGTATGTTGCATCTGATTTTGTAGTTGTTTCAGAGTGTAAGTGAGAAACGCAATAAAATAATGTAAGTATTTTATTCTATTTATATAAACTCTGTTTTTATTTTTAGCAACAAAAGATGCTAATAGTGTTAACATAACACCGACCACAAAAATTATGTCAAACGACTATAGTCCTCAGCAAGACAACTGGGATGTGAATAATGGAATGAAGTCATTATGGATTTACCGACCACCGCTGATAGTGAGAAAATTATATCATTTTTAATCATTATATTGTTAAAACTATCATAATTTCTCTTATTAGATCTTTTGAGTCATTACATTTAAGTAAAAGTAATTACCTGTTGGGTATTTGATAAAGGTCATTTATATATTGATTCGGTTGTACTCATCATGGCATATGTATTCAAGTAAAACATTGTGATTTGTTCAAATCTGTTAGTATTTCAGACCTTAAGAACTTTTGATCAACTACAGTTGAAAACTTGGTATTGATATTTTTATATTTACTTTCCATTGTATTAAAGATTTAATTCCTCATTATAATAAAATGACATGAATATGATCTAATTTCAATAATAATTAAAAATAGAGTGCTTCTCAATGTCTACTCACACATAGCTACACGCATAATATTAACACAAAAATTGATCTTCTTGGAAGCACTTAATTTTTTGAATACGGTTTTACAACCGAACCCAAGGGTTAAAAATGTAAAAATTTAAAAATGTCTGTATATCTAACATGCAGTTATTGCATGCTGTATGTGTTATTTTAAATTAAAAAGAAGCAAAAACACATTCAAGGGCTATTTCTTATACGATTAGTGAGTTTATAGATGACCTAGGGAATTAATTAATGGTCGTATCTTTGATATTTATTTCTGTATTGAAAATCGTAACCAGTTAAATTGCGTAGCATTTTCAACAGCAACCACATCAAAGTGATGAACAGCAATCACATAATGTGGTCATAAAACCACCCCATATAGTCACGAGGCTCGCGAAACCGCTAACATTTGGTTTTGATCCGTTTTTTAACAAGGTAACTTTTTTTTAAATTATTACTTTTTATTATCGCGAATAAGTTAGTTAGTAAATCAACAATTATTATTATTATCTATGAATATAAATTCTTATTTGTTGAATTAAATTTTGTCACACTACCTCTAATCAGTGCAAGGGTATGTGGAATGCGATTTAATTTTTTTATTTTTCATTTAAGTAATTTAAAAAATATGTATCATTCAATAATATTATTTTATTAATAAATCAGCATATAAAGCATTGTAGAATATTTGATTTAATATTCAATTTTTCTGCCTATATTTCGAGCTCCTTGTCAAACCCAGTGAAATATTCATGCACCTTCAATTCACATATAACGCATTGAGACGTATTGAAGGCAATCACCCTAAGTCGCGTTTCATTGTGATTTTCTCCACTACTTTATTTCCACTTTCGTCATCAGATAAATCGCATAATATTGCTTCTGCGTAATCTTTACTACTTTCAGATTATTTTCATAATTATTTTCAAATTTTGACACTCTTGACGTTGTCGGTTGTCGGTTGACGGAGACGTTGAAGTCAAATCAACTTGTTCCGTAGAGTTTACTGTTTTAATGACTTCGATTTTACTTAAAAATAAAATATTATGATTTATTTGTACTTACAGAATTCATAATACAATAAACTAAATATAAAATCATTTTTAGAAAAAGGTACATATTACAATCTTAAGTTATATATAATGCTATCTCACATCGAACAAGTATGCCCAGGTCTCCTAATCATCCTGGATACTAGCCACATTAACATAATACTGAGATTATATGATGTTAATGTGGTTATAAACTGTTCATTAAATTACACTAATAAGCGATTATTTATAATGGCATGTTTTCACCAAATTGCGTGATGTAAATCATTTAAAAACTTTAAGTATGTTATAAGACAATCTAGGTACATTTTAGTTTTATTTTGTTGGATTTCAAGCAAAATATCGTCTCCACAAAATGCACGGAGCGAACTAATGAAAAAGTAATGAATGTAAGAAAGTTTTTTTTTTAATGGCCGTCGATTCCTTACGGCCAACTCTCCCGGACCTCTGTTAACCCTGTTAGGATTAGATTGAGCACTAGATTTATGAATTTTTAAATTGATATAATTTTTTTAATTTGTTCTTATTTTAAGGGATATTTCGAGCCGTTTGAAAGACGTCAAAAGCCCGTATCTTTAGTAGCATTTAGAAAAAATGGAATTCAGCCTAGAGAAATGGTAAGTAAATTGTTCGTTTGCTTTTTCGTTTAGTACGTTGGACAGTGTACCTTTTTTATCTCGCCGTAACCAAAATCCGCGTTTGCCCCACATAAAGTTGGTTATGAGGGACTCGCCGGAAAAAGTACTTGCTCAACTCGCTGTTGACTATTAATTAAAAAAGTTTTTATTAGCACTATAATCTCAGTATATTAATTTACTTATTATACTAGAATCTAGATGGTATAGGTGCTCGAAGCTAGCATCAATTTCAAGAGAGTTAATGAAGTTTGTTAAAAAAAAACATGTTACGATGTTGTACATTGTCCCTCCATGTTGCAGGAAAATGAGATTTCTGAGAAGAAAATTTGTTGATTATTATTTTAGGGCAGTTAAAAGTTGTTTGATTAACATTATTTCTTGCTATCTTATTTTGGTTTGAAATGTGATCTGTTGGAATACAATGGACAAATACATGAGATTGTTGGCTAAGATGATGTTGTTTTTGAAATATTTGCTATTTACTTTAGTGTTTATTGTTGATTGATGATGATGGCCATTTATTGTTGTTATTGTTTTTTTGTACTAGCAAATAAAACGATATGCCTTTCCAAAAACTGCATGTATTTATCTGCATTTGTCCAAAGTATAACTGGTACGCTCCCAGGTACATCAGGTCTGGTTTTTTTCTAGCGATTTTATTTATTAGATTTACCTCAGATTTTATAAATGCATTATAAAGTCAAAAGCTATTATTTTAACACGTCATGAAAAAAAATGTTAAAAACTGACACATGTACAACCGAATTACTGAAATAATTAAATTTAAATAATTTTTATTTCTAATAAATAGTTCATATTTATTATAAAAATTGTAGTCATGTCTGTAAAGTTTTATATCTTGAAACGCCATCTTTCGACATTTTAGCGTATTCTTTATCAACGGTCTCGAGTATTTTATCAATTTTCATGTAAGTATTATGTAAGTTAGAGCTTAGGGTCTACGCGTATAGATGGCGGTAGCTATTACGTCAGTTGAAAATATCAGGTAACGTACTTACCGATCTTGTCTTATTAAAATTGATTTTTGTATACATATCGATACTGTTTGACCGATTATCATAATTTTTGCATAAAATGAAATGAAGAATGCTCTACGCTTTGTTGTAACTCGCTACTAGATGGCGCTGGAGTACGTAAATTTTTATATCGTCCGAACCGTAGTTCAACTGATCGCCATGAAAATTAATAAATATAGATATTTGAACACGCTTAATATTTTCTATTCTTACTTTGTTTATAGGTAAATGACGTTACATTCTTTGTTTTTGTGCGGATAATGCATGCAAATTACATGAAATGCCTAATCATCAAAAGAAAACAAACATTGAATACACCTGAGAACAGATCATCAATTTTTATATGTATGGAAGTGATTAAACATACATGATAACGTCTTACGGATTTTGATAGTGCCGTGTAACATAATAAAACAAAACAGCGTCGATTTCTGTAGGGCTTCTACACAAACTTAAGACAGATGAAAGAAAACTTAAATATTATTATTATGTTATAGTACAAACACATATTTCTTATAATAAAACTAGTTGTAAACCTATTTTTCTTTGCCTTTTTACGTAAAAATATCTCAATAAACTTTATAAAAGCACGATATTCGTACCGTATCAGCGGCATCGTAAGGTTTCCGTCGCGGAATATTGAACTTTTCGGATAAATATTGGTATGTATAAAGTTAACGTACAGAGCGGGAAGCAATTTACACTCTCTCAATTGTCAATCGACACATTCCGAACGAGTTGGATGACAAAATATGAGCAAATATTCACAACCTCGGTTATTATCCGTCACGAAAACGAAGCCTTTATAAAACTTCCCTTTTAAGTTCAGCCTGCGAAAATGTTTATATTCATTAATTTTATAAATTAAAGTTATATTCTAATTTATTAGTTAATTTTTAGTAGCAACTTTATTACTGTTTTTCAATAAGTATCCTCTGAATCTGTGAACTGCAGTAATTATAGTCGCAATGCATAAAACAACAGAGGTACACTTTGCTTGGTTACACAATTTATCAGTGAACTTGCATTCTCGATTACTAAAAGGATAACTATGTTTTTGATTTTACAAATTTTATCATAATTAATAATTTATTTTATTTTAGGCATTTCCTAATGGTCAAGCCGAATCAGCTGAAGTGGCGGAATTGCAGTCTCCGTTCAACGATCTTAGTAATTTATGGCAGGATGTACCAGATAACATACCAAACGTATAGAACATTCGAAGATATTTGTTGATAAGGTTAATTTAAATATATAACGTATAAAATAAAGTTTTGTTTCACTCCTTATTATATTTAATAAATATAACTTGTTATTCTGTAAAAGTAGTAAAGCAATCAGTGCTGCTGCACTAAATCCCCGACTGCTGCAATAAGGTCTCCTAAGCTTCTCTCATCTCCTAAAGATTTTCTCCTCTTCTCTATTATTCATCTCTAGATTTATTATAAAATTGAAAATGATACGAGAAAATAATACCAGATGCAGGCATTTAGATGCTTGTGTCTTTATTCGCAGATTGAAAACGCTTTGACGCTGTAACGCAAAAGTGCAGCCACGAAGAAATAATTAAAATCTCATTTATGTGTTAATCCTTTATTATATTAAAATAATGATTACCTGTTATAGAAGTAGAATGTATATAATGTAAACTTTTATTTAATAATAAATTATTAAATAAAAGCTATGAAATAGCTTTTAGGCTACCGTGTAGTATCTAAATGTACTAAAACATAAGATTTTAAAATATCCTTCCTTCAAGAATCGAAGAAGCTAATCTTCCTTTTAAGGCTTAGTACCAAGTAAATATATGATACATTTTAGTTTAAAGATCGTTTTAGAAATCACCTGTTACCTTAAGTTGGCTTCATAAACTGTTGCTTGAAAAACGATGTAAATTCACGTCTCTATATCCCCGCGAATTCCGGTGATAAAATATAATTATTCTTTAGAACGCTGTACTTATACGAGTATTGAAGTTACAATATTAGCATATTCTATAGCCGTGACATATTGACACAACTAAAACCACATGTTTATAAAAAATATATATAACGTTACTGTTTTGACGGTGCGATGGTGAATACTGACTAGAGAGTAGAAACAGAGAACAAGGCATGAGAATGCAAGAAACGTAATACCTTAATTCGTCTTTCACTTTTATTGAAAAACGTCTTGCAGTGCTAATCATTTGATGCATATTTCCATCGCAAGATTTGCACTAGGAGCACGCGGGGCTAGTGCCCTTGCGGTAAGCGTTCGGGGACAAAATTCGGAATGTGAGAAACAAAATATTATGTGTTATTACGCGTCCGCTCGATGTTGTATGACACCCACTACTCGTACTGCTTCTGAGAACCAATGAGTCATTTTATTTATTACTACATATCGAATTACTGTTTTATGCAGTTTTATGTAAAATTTCGATAAGAGGGCGGCATTTTTTACATTGCCCAGGGGCGGCACTAATGTTGAATCCGTCACTGCATATATTTCTTAAATAAAGTTTATTCCAACAGAACTACACCCGTTAAAGCAATACTCATTCGCGTTCTCGCTGTTTCACGGCGCGAATTACGAATGTGATGCGAACGTTTATCATGGATTAGCTAGGGATGCTGAAAAAAACGTATGTATAATAATGTATTGTTTTGTAAGAGAATTCAAAAGGATATTTTTTAACGTATTTATGTTGTTTATCTAATTTTAAGGATGTTTTAGCTAAAGTTTTTTTCACAGTTGACATAGATCAGTCTAACTAAACAAATACCGGTAGCTCTTGAACTTTTAACAATTTTGATATTTATCTCTTATTTCGAATAAGCAACGGCCTTATTTATAAATATTGCTTAGCGTCCTTTTAGCTAAACACTAATTTCGCTCTTTCTTTCATAATTTCGCATGTAAATGACAAGACACTGCATTGTTTAACTAATCACACGTTAAACAAAGTTTATAAGTAAGGCCGAATATGTCGCTTTTTGTTACGATGTAATATGAATCTATAACTATAAATAAATGAGTCATTCGATACGTTATAATACCTATTTTAGGAATACGATATATCGATATACTTAAAGGAGATTGTCCACTTAGTATGGGGACTTTGGCCTGACGTGAACAGACATTTTATCAGATTTTTTGTAATTAGTTTAAAAGCACTAACTAGTAATAATGAGAATATGAACTTAATTTTGTATCAAAATGTTTAAAAAGAGATTTTTGTCATGTGAGGAAAAACAGGTTAAAGCGAAATAAAACAACATTTTTTATGATTTATTTTTATTCTGAGACATCATATGTTATTAATATGTGTTCAAGAAATTGGGCAGGTGGTGAAATGTGTTCCTGATACCTTGTTCCACAGTTTATGCATCTCAGAGATACGCATTGGTAAGAAGTCACTTCTTCTGTGTGCAGACTATCATGAGACACGCTTTGGTTTTGTTCAATGTCCATATTCAAGCCGTGGTTAGCGATGGAGCTAGTTTCGGGGTCCATATTACGTGAGTGGTCATCGTTTATGCTATGTTCGGAGTCCATAATACAAAAGCCAGGGTCATCGTTTGAGCGAAATTCGGGGTCCGTAGATGTGCCGGGGTCATTGGAAAAAGATAGGTCGGAGTCCATAATGAATAAACAATCGTTGAAAGAAAATCCACAATAAAACAACACTCTCAATGTAGGAAAACAAAGCGAATGTAAAAATCAGTCTGTGACATACCAATGTCAATTTGTATTTTTTTGTTTTATTAGTGTTGCAATAGAAAAAAATCATAAAAAAATCGATCGAAAACAGATATGATTACGTTTAACATTCTTCATATTTCAGTTTATAAAACGTTTTAAATGACGAAACTAATTAAAACAAATATTTTTAATTTTTTTTTGTATTAAATACTTATAGTTGTATTAAGTACTGCGAGATGATTCGATTTGACGCAATCGTTACTTGATCTTGCTGGTAACACAAAACGTGGATCAATAAAGCAAATCAATGAAGATACTTTAAAAATATTTTTTCAATAAAATACAAATGTACACTCATACAAAAATAGAATGGCTAGCTAAAAAAATATTTTTTTTTTCATAAACTTGTTTTTTTGATAGCAGCTTGTTCACGCTAGGCCAAAAATGGACATCTTCTTTTACTTTGCGTAGAACTTACCTTATAATTAAACCTCCATTTAAAAATTAAAATAATTCAACACTCGTTTTGTACAATTAAAAAAAAACTGTCACTCTGACGATCTATAATAGCAATAATTTTTTTTTTTTAATATATAAGTCATTGGCAGAATATTTTGCGCTCAAATAGCGTAGATATATGTCAGGAAAGGAAAAAATATATATAAGATGAAAAACTGTGACATTGAACAGGACTCTGAAAGCAATTAAAAAGCTTGATTCGAAGACAATGAAGACAATACATGGGATTGTAAAAATAGTTTTCAGTTTTTGTAATACAATAAGCGAATATTATATAATCCGGCGACCAAAGAATGACAATAATATAATATTTAAGCCATCTAATGAAGCGATCGCCGTTAAAGATAAGTATACAATAGCATTGTTATAATAGTAAATAAATAAATATGTATTTAAAAAAAAATTTACTAATAAATCTATAGGAATTATTATCTAACTTCGCACTAATGTATTTCTGATTTCTATCCTTATATATATTATTATAATCAAATGTGTGACCTGAATATATTCGTCTTATAAAATCATCATTTCGAAAAAGTCTAAAGTCTCTTTAGGAGTGCTTTTATTGATAGGAACTGAAATGTTATTATGGGATATATACCTATGTATGTACTAATGAATTTTATAAGTGTGCGTGAGTGGTCAACTTAGAACTCACAAGAAATCCATGGACAATCATAGATATGAAATAGGCTGGAATCCGTTTTTGATTAAAATCAAATCCGCAACATAGTTTTTAGAAAATATATTCTCGTAGCTCAGAATTTGTTCAAAAATAGTTTTTTATTATTACTTCTGACGATAGTGTCGCTAATGAAGACCAAATTAAGGATATATTTAATATTAAACCACCAATACTCTTGTCAACGTCAATGGCAACTCATTTGTTCGAAATTATGCTTCATAAATATATCTTCATCCTTGATTAAGTTCATATTTTCATACCATCAATTCTTTTACACGGAAATGTGTACGTAGGTATCGACCGTCTGTCACTGCTCTATCTGCTTAAAGACTATTTGTTAGATAATGACTGAATGCATTGACAATTACGAGGGGATTTCAATAATGTGCTTTGTGATAATTGCTTTGCGCTATATTAGCGCAAGTAGAACTTCTCACTTTGACAAAGAAGCCTTAATTAGATTTTCTAATCATAGTAAAGAAGAGCCAAGTAATGTATTATGCGGCGAGTTGTATTAGGGATATTTAAACATAACGACTAATAATTTGAGTCATCATAACAACAGGCACAAGGGACATAACGTCTTAGTTAGTTGGGGGCGCATTGACGATGTAAGGAATGTTTACTAATATTTCTTACAGCACCCGCGTCTATTGGCGGTGATGACAACTTAGCATCACGCAGCCCATTTGCCATTATGTCTACTTAATACAATTAAGAATAATTTTATTATTATTATACAAACATTATATATGTCACCGTAAAATTTTAAATACCGTTAGATTATGTTTTACCTCGCGAAATTGTAAATTGTGGAATGTCTGTGAACCGTAACGTCATACTGCTTACATATACCGCATTATTTTTCGGTAGATTATAATATATCGAAGTTAAACTATTAAATCACAATCTGTCGCTCGAAACCGACTCTTTTTACTTCGACTCTTGTCGTTGTTGACGTGGTCTTGTCAGTCTTACCCCTAGAGTGTTTTTTAAGAAACTAAAGGCGCATCATTTTCCAACCAGCAATTTTTGAAACACTAATCAAAGTTAGATTACTACTAATCCGAATAAATATTTACGCACACTGATCGCATATTTCGTCATCGGTGGCCATCGGACGTGCCAATTTCAAATCAGATGAACGTGAAATTTACTTATTTAGTTACTTTGGCATCGTCATCGCTCTATTTGAAAATTAATGTTGAAAATTCTGAAACTTATACCTTTTAACTTATAAGTTACACACAATAAGTATACTTATAAGTCACAATATATTGTGTACAGTCAATTATCTGATTGATTAAACAATTTGTGCTCGGTTTAGTATAATGAGAAAACGGAATCTCTGTCAGTATCACTCTCCTTACTTGTTTGTGTATTTGTGTAATAAAATAACTAAAAAATCCGCTGTTAAAACGTTTCAGACTCTCTTGTAGATTTCTTATGAGATGTCAACGAATTTAGCTAACCGAGAATACTGAAATATATACCACTCTATTGTTACGTCTCACCGTAGAACAACGGCATAATCCTTTTTCGCGTTTTGCTTGATTTCAAACAATTTATAAAATATTTAATGTTCCGTTTTTTTTTCAAAGTTTATTCAAAGATTTATCGTTTACGGAAAATGATTAAAACTACCAAGGAACTAATAAGCATATTATGTCATATACACCCCTACCTTCCCCTTTGTGTTTCCGCTTCCTTAATGTCGCCTGGAAGACATTGTTGTCTTACCGATAAAGCTGCCTCTTATACATATTTATAGCCTGTATTTTGAATATAAATTAACTATTGTACAATAAAGATTATTTGTATTTTATTTTAATAAATGGAATGGTGTAATACCGTAATTTTTCGTTCATTTTTAACGATATACTTTTAATTTTATCAAGTGTGTTTATTCTGCGGCCTGTTAATAAAATATGATAGTTGTTCTCATTAGAAGTTTTAAATCTTCAACTTAACTACAACAATTTGATATATCACTTTTAGTTTCGCTAACGTACCCTGTTCCGATTAATGATTTTCAGTCCGACTATGTACTTGATGCTAAAGTTATATAGGGTTTTCCAATAGGGACGCTTGAACTTTGACAGCTGATTGCGGCCATGTTGTTTGAGTGACAGCTATCAAATGCAGTGTGTTATATTCATTCCGTCCTCCCAAACCACCATGGCAGGTTACAGTGTCGAGCAGCACGTGCAAATCATAAAATTGTTTTATGAAAATGGGTCTTCAGTTCGAGCAACGTTCCGCGCACTTCGCCCGTTTTACGGTCGCGATGATCGCCCTGCCGAGTCGACTATCCGTCGATTGGTGGACAAATTCGAGTCAACCGGGTCAGTTAACAATCAGCCGGTTCCCGTGCGTCAACGTAACGCGAGATCTGCCGAGAATATCGCCGCTGTGCGCGACAGTGTCCTCGAAAACTCGCGGCAGTCAATTCCGCGTCGCGCACAGGAACTCGGCCTTTCGCAGACGACAACTTGGCGAATTTTGCGTTGTGACTTGAGCCTGCACCCGTACAAGATCCAGCTGACCCAAGAGCTCAAGGTTAATGACCATAGACAGCGCCGTGTGTTCGCTGACTGGGCATTAGAGCAGTTGGAAGTTGACGCCGATTTTGGCAAAAAAATCATCTTCAGCGACGAGGCGCATTTTTGGATGAATGGCTATGTCAACAAGCAAAATTGCCGTATTTGGGACGAGACCAATCCACACGAGGTTCACCAAGTGGCAATGCACCCGCAGAAAGTGACTGTTTGGTGCGGATTTTGGGCCGGAGGCGTGATTGGTCCGTATTTTTTCGAAAACGATAATGGTGTGGCCGTCACCGTCAATGGTGAGCGATACCGGTCGATGATAACCAACTTCTTTTGGCCTGAAATCGAGAATATGGATCTGGACAACATGTGGTTTCAACAGGACGGCGCTACGTGCCACACAGCACACGCTACGATGGAAGTTCTGCACGATCAAGCGCCCTTAATGGAAAACCCTATATATGTAATCTATAAATCTATCTATCTATATATCTATAAATTATTAGATATAATGAGTATTTTCTACATTGATCTGATTAGTATTTTTTAAGTAAATCAAGAGAAAAACAAAAGAGGCATTAGTATAATAATATGGGAACACAATATTTATGAACACGGGCCGAATTCTACTAAACTATAAGAATTAAAATACGTTACCGATTCGATTCCGATCCAACTTTGACTATTCTATATTTATTCGGATCGGAACCGAACCGATATGATTTTAACATATACCGATGTATCAAAACCAAACTTAATTGTTAACTTTTATGCCAATAGTCGATAACTAAATTAAAGAATAGGAAAACGGATAAACGGCAACGATCACGCTTCGATTCGATTGCGATAAAGTGGCATTTTGTTATTAGAATTGGGCCCCCAGTCTCTGTAATTATTGCAATCAATTATTATCGATGTCTGGTGTTTTTAAATGGATCGTTTTAAAATAATTAAATAATATGTCTCTTATAATTACTATGTGTATAAAATTTTGATGATTTTATTAATGAGATAAAACCAAGAACATCGCTTTAGCTTTCTTTTCGGGTATTGATTTCAAGCCACCTGCATACACACGTGTCTCATCAATATACTTATTAACGATTCTGAATGTTTAATGACATCGTAAACTGGTAATATTTTCTTTAAACAATATATTTCAGTATGTTTCTATTTGCGCGACGCATTAGTCACTCGGTGTGAATTTTTATTTTTAATATGTAAAGCCACTATTCGAATATTGTTATTTCTTCAGTCGTCACATATATTCCTCAATGAAAATAACTGGTGTATTTGATGTCGCCCTATCCTTGCCAGTAGCTTCGACGCTGAATATCTAATCTTTCGCTAGTTCAAAGGTAATGTCTTTAACTGTCAAGCAATATTTATATTTAGCAAAAATCGTATTTCCTTATTTATTTCCGTTATCTTCATCTTAACTGATGTTATAAATGCGAATGCGAGTTTGTTTGTCACACATTCACGCCAAAACCACTAAACTGATTTTAATAATTTTTTTACTAATGGAAAGCTACATTATCATCGAGTAACATAGGATACATTTTGTCCCCGTATACTCATGGAAACGGACACCGCGCGGGTGAAACCGCGGGCAAAACGCTAGTATAATTATACTCACTCACAAAACTCTATGCACAAAACTCTATGCATAAAACTTATACCAGAAGATGGAGAGCGTTTTGGATAAAGTTTAAGTATATAATATTATTATATAAGTACGTGTGCTTCGCAGCTTCACCCACTTCAAATTTGGACTATTGACGTGTTAAGCGTGAGTTCCGTTTCGTTGTATTAGTATATAACAGTAAGAGTTAACAGAACTATTCAGAAGATAGCACTGTGAAATATCGAAATTAATCAATTTTATTTTCAACCTTTATATTTATATGAAAATTTACTTATTAAAGGTAAATGCTTTTTTATGTATTATAAAAATTTCTATCCAAAAGAATGAGTAAAACATAAAAGTAGTAATTGCCTCACGTAGATAACGATTGCGGACTGCAGTTTGTGAGATGAAAAGTAATAAATGATGATTTACCTGTAATTATGTTTTTAATATTTAAACTACAAAAATACAACTCAATATAACTTATGTTTACATTGTTTGATAGTTTACTGCTCGTTTGTCGTGTCTATTACTTAGTAGACGTCACGATAATATATGATACAAACTCAGTTATGTTCGTTCTCGTGTATGGGAATAAACAAGTTAAGTAAAGGTATTAAGGTATAAATGTATCAATTACGTCATTTAGTTTGACTTATCTATCTATATAAAAGAATGATTGACTGACTGACATCAACGCACAGCCCAAACTACTGGGGCTAGCATCATTATGCATACGGGTTCCTTTTACACAGTAGCCTACTACTAACCAAAGGGGATAAAAACTAAACAATGGGGATGAAGTTTTGTGTGAAAATTCTTAATTTTTGAAGAAATTGGTTTTAAGAAGTTTTAAATTATGACGCGAGCATAGCCCCGGGAAAAGCGCTAGTTATTCATAATTTAATAAATACAAAATAAGTTGCTAACATCATTTGTTTTATTTGTATATTAAATTGTAATAGAATATTGATATAGGGTTCGTAGCTCCGGCTACAAATCATATAAGCGAGCGGGTTACTATTTACTCATATCAGTTACCTTTGATCATTATAATTTTATTATTCAAGTTGTGAGTTATATATATTTATAAGTCAAATGTATAAATTGCAAAAAAATAAGAAAAATAAAATAATATAGCCTGTAAAATAATGTCCCACTGTTGGGCGAACGTTCCTGGTACGTGGAACATGTTTCATTTGTGTATGATGATTAAGCAATTAGTTCCATGTAATATGTTTGGTCCTCGCAAGCATACAAGAGCGATTGCTTTCCTCGATATTATATCGTAATATTTAGATAGCTATATCATAATATCAGCGTCGTATCTAAAACACTAATGTTATTTTGAATTTTTCGGTAAAGTTGTACCTAATATCTGATTTCATAATATGATTTCGATAAGGTAAATCAGGAAGAGTTAATGTTTGGGAAGTATATGAATCAAATCTTATCAATTGATTAAACTATTTTTATCAAAACTAAATCCGTAATCCATACTAGTGTATTCTCTTCCGCTTAATAACTTTTTTTCTAGAAAATGCGCGTCTTGTGCTGGTAGGTATAAAGTATAATAAAATATAAACAATGCTGTTGAATACAATACAACGGCGTTCAAAAAAATTAACTAATAATTGTGGCTAGTTATTCAATCTCGTCTTAAAAACTATGTATTTTTATTTTCAACTAATATTTTTCTAAACAAGTATTACACCAGTTAATAAATACAAAGATCAATTTTAGACATAAATCGAAGGTACTTTTTCATATATTCTAACCAAGGAATAAGAACCGGTTTTAACAGCGCGTCTTCCCATATTATTCAGAAAAGCATTCATTTCTTGAAAATAAGTTAAATGGCGTGGTGAGATAAATATGCCATAAGGTCGGGCGATGCGATGCAATATTTTTGGTTAACATGGTATTATGTAGCGTATGTAATATTGTTCCGACTGGTTATTACGGTTCGTACGTATATTTTTTATAATTGTTCAAATGTTTAGACGTAGAATTATCTACTTGACACCTGGTGCGTGCGAGCGGTATTATAAAGACGGTCAAATATGATAGATTTCGGTACACTTTTGTTTCAATCTAAAGACGCAGTTATAGGAACTGCGGGTTTTATTAAATTTTGGAAATTTGTTTATTTATCTGCACGGAATTTAATCGCTTACATTTTGTTTCTCAACCAGTATATATTTCAATTAAAATTATAGTTTCAATTTTCTTAAAACTTTATAGTAGATAAAAGTGTATTAAGTGTCAACAAAAATATAATTACATTTATTCTCTTTTGTGATAACTTAAAATACCACACTCCGAGCAATATGTTGGAAATTAAATAGCCGAAACCGTATTATATTTATCTATTTTATACCCTATCACACTGGTACCACAAGTGTAAGGATAACGAATATGTTTAATTTACATTGTTTCTTGGTTATCATATCTAACAGAGGGTTTTACTTTCAACGCGCGCTTAGTAAGAAGTTTGCGTCTCCAGTTGGTATAACAAAAGAGAAAAATGACATCAGTTTTTCAAACCTATGGTTTTTTTTGTTGTTATAAATTGATACTTATTACATTACAGATATAGCTAATTCTACTTAATACTTTTTTTTTATAACATCAGATATCAAGTTTTCAGTAGCAGATATCAATCACCCATGACGTCGCAGATACGATGTACTTAAATGGGCTTGGCAATTTATTGCAGTTTACTAGTAGTATATATATATATATATATATTTTTTTTTAATTCATATTTTTGTTTTCTTTTTGCTTGAGCTTGTCTTTTATTATTTGGGCGTAGAAATTACAATGTATCTTCAACAAACTTGTTGTGTATAATCTTTATAATACAACTTTTAGGTCGATATTTTTAATATCAATATTTTTATGTATAGTTACATTAATTAGCGTCAAAAACATCATATTGTCATTAATGTTATTGTTCTCTTATAAATAGCAAAGAAAATATTTCCGAATATCTTTATTTAAATTCGTATAGTTCTACACGGTATAGAAAATAACAAAAATCGAGGTCAATAGGAGGATTAGTTATATTTCCTCCTCTATATAAAGCTTGATCCTCCCCCTTACCTCCTTTTAAAGTACTATAGCAGTAATCTTCACGTACCCACAAAAACAATACGCATAAAATACGAACAAATACATATATCTTTAATATTTTGAATGTGGTTGATAGTTACAATTTTATGAAATGTGGTTCTAAGTCCGTAATATTTATAACCACCCACCCAATCGGCTATAAGTTTGAACTTGTATTCTTATGATTTATGACGCAATAGTGTCTTCACGATAAGAGTTACATAAATATCGTAATCAATCACAATAATCCCGCGACGAGTGATCTCTTTGTCCGTATTCACTCGTATTGTATCTAACGTCTAACCGCATCGCCTACGTCATATTGTCTTACCTATTCTCCTATCAGACGTCTTTGATTCTCTCTCAAATAATCCCTTAAATTTTTTACTTAACCACGCTCGAGTAAGTAGTCTACTTGGTGGTAGGGCTTTGTGCAAGTTCTTCTGGATAGGTACCATTCACTCATCATATATTCTACCGCTAAATAACAATATTTAGTATTATTGTGTCCCGGTTTGAAGGAAGAGTGAGTAGGTGGCGCATTGGTGATGTAAGGCATGGTTAATATTTATTACAATATTGTCTATGGGATAATATTGAAGACAGCTTTGCTGTAGCTCTGTATATTTTAGGGTTAAAATAGAATTTTCTGGTTTAATCTATATTTCACTGGTTATATACTATTATTGTCATAATACCGAAGGGCCACGTAGATTGATAACGTTGTACTATCTCTATTCGTCTTACATATATCTTTTTTGTTATCAAAACCATAAATATTTATCTTTCAAATAATTCTTTAAACAAGAAAACCGGTTACATATACTAAAATTTCTATTACTATATTTTATAGTGTAGGCAATATATCTCGCAAATACGCAAGATTAATATTCTTAAAATCAATGTCAAGTAAAAATATATTAATTTAATTAAATAAGTGATGTATTTATTATATCGGAAAGCTGTTGGTCCTGCGTCTGAACTCTTTCCGATCGCGTCGGATTGCCGTCCCATCGGAGAATGAGAGAATAGAGGGTGCACCTGTTTTTGCGCAAACACTTGTGCACTATAATATATTTTGCGCAGTTGGCTAATCTCTCTTGCGATTATTTGACGTGTTCCGGAGGATATTATAATTATTAGGTGTTGTATTTCCATTTGTCAGGACAACTATATAATAATAGAATAAAGTTACAACCCTTCTAATCTAATTAAACTATAAATAAGGATAAAACTAAACAATTTAATGGAAACTATACTAAGCCCTACAACTAAGGCATAGGTAACCTTCTTAGAAATAATCTATAAAGTTCAAAACAAAAATATTAACTCCAAGACTTATAACTGACTTACTAACTTAGTTACTTTACTACTTTAGACTACTTTATTTGTATTTATTTAAGGTTTTAATATAATTATTTACTCCAAGACTAATAGAACAAAATCATAACCCAGTTAATAATTGTATCCTAAGCCCACAAAGTATGCAATATTATCAATAAAATCAAATTAATAAAAAACAATCAGTCGAGACGGATAATCTGATCAATAGAATTGAAAATCTGCACGCAGTCATCTTGAGTTAAAGGCCGCAAGATATATTTTAAAAAAATACATACATACGTGAACTTAAATTTTTTATAACTTTTACTGTATTCAACCGATTTTGATGAAATAAGGAATATACGGTACGTTAACATACTTCTTATAATAATTAAGTTATTTCCATTTATAATTTTAGTTGTGTTTTCTGTTGTGGTTGTTGCTCCGCTTCTTAGAGTTGTGGCGTTACGTTAAGAATTAATTTAATTATCTAGTAGAATATTTCGTTCGGTTGGAAATGTTATCGATATAATAAGTTATTTAAAACTTTTAAACCAACTGTATATCAATTACGTATTTATAATTATTTATTTGATTTTATTTCATTTCAGTTATTTTCCTTAAAAAAAACTAATCATGTTTATTATGGAACTATATATATGAATTTAGTTTATATATAGTTTATTTAATAGTATGTTAGTTGATGTGTTGCATATTTTGTGAGATATATAGACCCGAAGATACTGCCACAAAATTCCTTGTAACCTTGATACCTTGTCATTTGTACCAATATGGCGGCTCTTCAGCGGTCGAATTACGTAATGACGAAAAGGAAAATGATGGTCATAGCGTTGGTACCGGTAAATACCATAAAGAATAAAAGACGTTATCATTCGTTTTATTTCCTTTACGAAAATAATAATTTACGTATTCATTTTGAACTTAGCTGGCGAAGTCGGTATGTATGTAGATTAAAATATTATATGTTATATCTAGACAAAGAGCGTCAACCTGCATATAATAGAATTATTTTATGCTATGGTATAAGTTTATGTAGTCACTTTGTCCTTACGAATACTATTGATTTAATATTAACAAATCATATTTTGTCATTTTGAAGATTAAACCTCATATAATAGAGTTCATTTTCATAGTTATATATTTTATCTTAAAGTTATCGATAACGCTTTTTCTGTCAGCCCATATAAGCTTGTGTGCTCGCTCGTGTTCAATGATAGTGTGCTTTTCTGTTACAAGCTAAATAAAATCATTAAAAAGGATGTGTTTTGCTTAAACATTTTATTCGTGAAAAAGCTCATTAAATATTTTGATAAAATCGTGGGATAATTTATAAAATAATATAAAAACAAAATCCCGCAGCTTTGCATCCGTTATTCATGACTTTTTTTTTTATTTCTAGTTGATTTTCAAATCAAAAGGTATTCTTAATTACCGAATTCATTTTAATTTTTACCGAAACTTCTGAAATAAATCTCATCCTTATAATCACTATTTTATGGGTTAGTCTAAATCAATCTTAATTTTGGTTTATCGTTCCACTTGAGGACTGTATTTGGCAAGTCAAATAACCTGGTAATATTAATAATTAATCTACTCGGTGGTAGGGTTTTCTGCAAGTCCGTCTGGGTAGGTACCACACACTCAGCACATATTATACCGTCAAGCAGAGTAGAGTATTGTAAGAAATAGTTAATATTTCGTACTTCGCCTCTGTCTGGGCGGTGGTGGCCAAGCTGCTCGTCCCGGTCGTGATCGAGATGTCTAAAAATTATTAGGTTCCGTTGGGGCATTTATTGATCATCAGTTCATTTCCTACTTGACAAAAGTTTCTTACCAACTTTCACAGGTCCGGTTGATTTAAAATTGCGGACTCCGAGGCGACGACGCTTATTTTAAAATATTATAGTATTATATTATTATATACTTATAACAAAATTAAAGAGTCATCAGATACATTTGATTCGGGAATAAATAATTTTTTTACAATAATTTTAGTTTCGACAGATGAAACTATTGATCGCGACAAACATAATAGTCTAAACTCTAAGGTACGTTATTAGAAATATATACCCTCACCTGTTATTTGGTGATGACAAAGCTCATATGTTAGATAATATATACATTTATAAATGGGGTTTAAAAGTGGGTTGCCTAGCTAAATCACGGGCCAACGCTGTTAATTAATATTAACTTTAAAAAACTTTTTACGATCATTTTCCATGATTTGTTATTGATGAAAATCGAATATTAGTCAAGAGAATTTTACACAAGGAATTTGATATTTAGGTTGTCTAGTTCTAGGTACAAACAGAAAAACAGAATTTATTAATATTAGTTATTTAGTTGATTTTTTAATGAAATGAAAGGTTGGTTTCTACCCTATGTAATATGTGTATTTTTATTAAATAATATAAAATTATCGCTTTGTCGACTGTAAATTCATATTTGCAGGTTGTATAGCAAATAAAAGAGTAAAAATTTAAAGTCATTGGATTTTTTCGAAATATAAAGGTATATTTAGTTTATAAATATTTTTTTGATATTTGATTGGACGCAAGGTTTTTCCTATACTTAATTATGTACAAAAATATTATTTTCAATTTATTCATTTACCGCGAATACAATCCAATCCCTACACGAAGCGCATCGAATGTAACTATATTTAATACGCATGACAATTGCATGTCATAAATTAGATAATTAAATAAGATGAGCCAGCTTACATATTTCTTTTATTACGCATTTTAAAGTTAACGTTACGTTCTAAGGCAAATGTCACAAAGTGAATAATCAGTGAAATAGGACAGAAATCAGAAAATAGACAGAGTATAGCTGTCGTTATGGTGCGTTCCTAATAATTTTTATTTATTTTTGTAACATAGGTAGGACGGGAAACTGCCTGATGGAAAGTGGTCACCACTGCCCATAGACAATGGTGCCGTAAGAAATACTAATTAACCCTTATATCTGCAAAGCCCCACCAACCTTGTCGTTTCTAATTCTTACTCCGTTCAAGCTGTCCGATTATGGAACAAAGTACTCGAACACATTAGAAAAGCTACCACTAAATTTACTTTTAAGACTCGTCTACGTGAGCACATATTGCCAGAAAGTTCCTAAGCCGCCAGTTCTCATGACATCTATAATGCACTATTACTTATATGTTTTAACTATAGATATTTTAGATCGATATTAATTTTGTAGATATATATGTATGTATGTATATGTTTATTTATTCTATAGTTTTATATATAAGTGTGTATATTTTTGTGTACTATTAATTATTAATTAACGCCTTCATGGATTTCTGTTTGACCTAAATGTTGACTGGCAGAGAAAGCCTTCAGGCATTAAGTCTGCCTTTTGTTCCACTTACTTTGTGGTGTTCAATAAAGCCTTTAAATAAATAGACCTCGGGAACTAAGATGTTATGTTCTTAATGCCTGTAGCTGCACTTTCTCACTCATCTTTTCGAAACACAACAATGCAAAGTATTGCTGTTTGGCGGAAGAATATTTGATGATTAGGTGGTACCTACCCAGGTGGACTTGCACAAAGACCTATCACCAAGTACTTTGCAATATCTGTGCTTGCAACTGATTCTTCAAAAAGCCCGCATTTACACATGATTGTTTATATGTTTTGTCACAGTTTTATCGTCATGAAATTAATAGTATGATTATATTTTTAATGAAATAAATGTAATATTTTTTAATCCCACTTTTCAATCGCATTTAAAGTACGAACGTTAGCCAATTAGATTACATCATACAAGAAGATACGTCTTATATAATTATTATTATATAATTAAGAGAAAATACCTAAATTGCGTTTTCATATAAGGAAATCCTATGAACATGCGTCTAGAACTTTATGCTAAGAGTTTAAGTGAAAAGACTAAATAAATTTTAAGAAACACAGTAACTTAACAAATCATTTCATGGCCGTGATTATCGTTGTAACAGAGAATAACGGACGATGCATAAGTCTCATGTTGTGTGCGAGAAAAGAACCGTCATATTTATCAACGAATAGTAACTAATCTTATGACCAAATCGAATCAACACGTCTTTGAAAACCAACACAAATGTCTGCCGCCTTACTTATATTTAAATACATGTAATAAAGATATGTTAGTAATAAACCGGTAAGTTTATTATTAAATACACTTGTAATGTTAAAATAAAGCGTGAAAATTTTCCACTATCGCAATGTTAGGAATCTATCTTCTCATAGCTTCTTAGTAAAGTTTGTTTTGTATTTTAGGATTAGCAATGATAACTAAATTATTTTTATAGTGTATATTTTTATTTCAGTAATAAAAGGAATATAATGTTCATTGTATACATTGTTACTAGTTTATTTATTTAATAAAGTTATGTTGTAACATCTGCAACATTAAAAATGGCCAATTACTATAATTGACATTTAAAATAAAAAAATAAAAAAAATTCGCGGCGATCTTGAGTTCAAAAAAGGATTTGAAATAATAAATCTTTAGATTTGTAGAGACAACAATGATAGATTTGATGATTGGTGCAAATTGTTGGATACGTTCAGTTATTCGAAAAAACAACTCTTATTATATTTTCTAGCATTTATTTCAAGTCACAATTGCCGTCTTTATTCGCGTCTATTTTACAATTCGCTACACTTTTGTCTATACGTCATTTTATAAATTCATTTGAAAACATAATGGTACCTCTTATGATAATAAAAACTCTTTAGTAACTTTACAAACCGTTATTATTGAATTATTGAACAATTCCAATTACCTAATAAATATTCATGAAACTTATTATTCAAATATACATATACTTACAATTAATAAATATTAAGATGTCAACCGTCGTTTGATATTGATTATTGTACCTTATGGGGTAACAATGAATAAATTTACCTAACAAAATTAATTGGCACTTACATATTATGCTTTATTATAATAATTTTTAAATGAGAATCATATTTAGTTTTATATAATTACGTCACACAGTTTAAAAATGGTTTTTGGCTATGTTATTATCATATATGTAATGTTTATAATTATTATTGTTAACAATCATTCGAAACGAATATGACAAAACTATGCCAGAAAACTTTTATTGTACTATTTTATATTTAAGACCTACGGCTCATTATTATTAGTGTTAATGGACAGAAGATACTCATGGGCCCGGTAGTGTTTACATAAGATTTGTCGATGATGACATTATTAACGAAATTTCCCCAATTTATCATTTATAGAAATTTCACAGTATTCACAATAAGCCTACTCTATTTATTTCTAACAAAAAGCTTTAAAGCACATCGAACCGGTAATTGAATTGAATTATTTGTATCACAGAAGCTAACCTATATTAATGCATTTATAAGAAAAGTTACGCAGTAAGAAACGTACACTCATTAATAAGTACAAATTATAGTACATAATCTCAAAAGAATAAGATATTAAATAAACTATTATTATTTTAACACATACACGTACACGGGACTGCATTATATTGCAACGCTATTTATATAATATAATCGTTATGCATCTGTTTATTTACGCGGTCTTTTTCACTTTTATACACAGGCGAGTGTAAAGGATTAGGTGTTGGCGGTGTTGCATATTAGATGTCCGTGGTGGAAGAGCGAGCTAAGCGCAGAGCTGCGCTGACGCCTCAGTTTTGGTCCATTAGTCGGTCCGTTGCCGGCACGCCGATCGCGCGTGGTTCGTGCGATAGTCTTTCACAATACGATCGTAAAACATGAGTAGCGGCAAGAGGAAGCTCTCCTTCCTCGGCTTTGCACCGCAGGTAAGTCTCGATTTTTTTTTTGTAATAAAATTAATTTTGGATGTATCCCAAATGCGTCATTTATATTTATTTTTCACATTAACATTAATTATAGCCAATATTTAAAATATCATATTCTTACGATATCATATATTTAAATTTTCAAACAAAGTTTTTCAAATGCGTGTTGTTGCACCTCGTTAACTAGATAATTGGCGTGAAGATTTTTGGTGATAAAAATTGTATTAATATTTATACATATTATATAATAAAGGTTATTAAATTCTTATTAAATTTGTAAATTCGATTTTTTTTTAATATATTGAAAGTAATCAGTGTAAGTCGTATACATATAAATCGAGTGCCAATAAAAATAAAATTTGTTCTACATCAATACATTAGCAATTGACATCGGATCCTTTAGGCCTTCTCAGCAATAGTTGATGTAAATATATTAACGTTGTAACTTTTATTTAAAATTGTAAATATTATGTACTTTTATAAATCATCACTACAACTTTAATAAATAAAAAACTTAACCAGGAAAATTAGTAACGTCTGTCATAATAGAATATTTTTGTGCATATTTAAAAGTTATATTTATTCGTTTTTGTACCATGAAGTAATAAAATCAACGCGAATGCCTACTAATATTTTTATTTAATTTATATATGTACATATTTATTTATATTATTTATAAAGCTGGAGCGATATATAAATTAAAAAATATATAAGAATTAAATTTTTTTATAAATACTTTAAAATAGTATTTAATGTCGTTAAGAATATGTAAGAGTAATGTTTGAAGGTCATAAACTGTCAGTCTTTGTCATTTTATCCCAATATAAATATAAATATATGCGTTATATACTGAATATTATACAATTAGAGCTATGTGACTGTTGTAACAAAGTAATTAGACAACTTCCAAGCACTATTTGCGAATTCTTAATAAGGCTAAAACCGGAGGAGTGCCGTGGTCACCACTCCTAACTTGTATCTGTAATTCAATGCTACTATTTATTTTCTTTACCACAATGCACACCTGATTTCTTTACTTAAGCCTAAAGAATCTAATGCGATTATTGAATTTCATTATTTTCATGACTGCAATATTTTCGTAACTTCAATACTATATATTTTTTATATAAAATATGTAGACGGACTAGCAAGTGGGCCATCTGATGGTAAGTGACCACCACCACCTTCCAAAGATACTGGTGCTGTAAAATATTAACTATTCCTTACATCGACATTGCGCCTTCGACCTTGGGAATTAAGATGTTATGTCCCTTGTGCCCTTAGTTTCACTGGCTCAATCACACTTCAAACCGACCCACAACAATACTATAACTATTTTGACGGTAGACTATGTGATGAGTGGATGGTACCTATCCAGGAGGGTTGCACAAAGCCCAAATTACATATGTACAAATTAATATACTTTGTTTACCGTTTATATATAAATATAAGTATTATATCTGACTTCTATCGCACGAGATTATATAATAGACTAGCTGTGCCCCGAGGCTTCACCCGCGTGTAATGAATAAAAATATAATAAATTATTTTATTACTGGTAAAGAAATACGTAATTAACGATTTGAAATTAATTTTCATAAGATACCGTAGGGTTTACCGATCTTATATATGGCCTATCATTTGCGCAATCACAAGTTATTTGTATGTACCAATTTTCATCAAGATTGGTCAAGCCGTTCTTGAGTTATAAGAAAACATACAGACAGACAGACAGACAGACAAAAGTGAAAAAAATAATATAATGTGAAACATCATAAAACGATTATTTATCACAAAACTAGGTGAAAAAAAATATTACAGACAGAGCCAATAGATTTATATAGTAGTATAGATATATCGTATTACTTTTGTACTTAGGTACAGGTACGCATATGAATAAAGTATTAAGCTGTTATTCGATAAATTGATTTAATAAAACAAAAAATAAATGCTATCGATAAAATTGATGAAACGCTTCACTGACTTTTTAAATGAAAATTGTACTCGCTTTAGTAGGCACGATAAATCCATCTTATACATGCATAATGTATATGGATTTTAATAAATTATTAATTAAAGTGTAATTATAATTAATATAAAGGTTTCGAACGATGTATGTTTATTTAACAATATTTTATAGATGAAGTAGTTTTCGTTAAGTGGTTCTGTTACAATCTGAAATTTTCGGTTCAGTTGTAAATGTTCTTACATTATATTTTGGTTTCACTTTGAATAGTGAAAATGTCACGCGAGGCGTCCGATATGATCGAGGTGTTACGAACTCCTACAACACTCCCGAGTCTAATCAACAACAATCAGTGCAATATCTAAATATGTTTTGTAGCGATGTAACAATCGATTCGCATAGTGTGTCAAACTCCAATAAAATTTCATAATTGATTTACATTTAAAATTAATTTGCAATGAATAACAACGAAGAACGACGAACGCAAAACAAGTTAAACCATCGTTTTCAACATACCGGTAAAGTCGAAAGCTAATCGATTGATCATTGCAAACATTATTCTTTTTCAAGCGAAAATATTGATATATTTTTTTTATAATGAATGTATATTTTTTTTCACATCAAAAATTAATTCTAAATTCGAAACAAAGTTATTCAGTGTAGCTAAAACATTCTTTAAAAAAATATTTATTTTTCGGTGATAAAATATTTGAGAACATAACCGTTTCCTTGTTTAATAGAGACACGTTATCACATGTAGAAGATAGGCGGATTAGTAAGTCAAGAGATGTTTTCAAAAAACAAACTGAATTGACAGCAGAACAAATGGAAGCTTATCTCATCGTCAGTATTAAATTCCGTTTCGTTACGTAATTCACCGTGTCCGTATTCTATAAAAATATGTATTTGAAATATTGTTTTTTTCTTAACAATTTATGTGAGGTTTTGTTTCGTTTTTCATGATTATAGACATAGCAGCGTTGGCGACTTAATCTGGAAGGAAACCTGGATATAATAGATTAAGCATTCTATTTCAAAAACATAACGATGAACTAATAGACCGGGAGTTACTAACACAAATTTTTCGACCATTTGTACCAGTATTAATTCTTGTATTTTCCGGTAGTCGATAGAAAAATAAGTTAAAAATAATAATTCAACCATTTGTACCAGGCTAATTTTTGCACAGATAATTATCGTTGAGTAGCCATTCACGAAAATAACCACGCCATACTTTTCCGACAAAGGTGTAATTTTTTTTTTTCGTTATACGATTTGTATCTCCCTATATTTTTTTTTACCAGTTCTTTGTATGATCAAAAATAGAAGTCTAATAATGCCCTACTTGTGGGAGGCGGCGAATGTGTACTATATTTTATCAAAATTGTAAGATTTTATGTGCATTTCGAACGATTTGTCCCAGTATGGCACTAATTTTTCCTGTAAGTTTGAGGTTCAAAGAACATAAATACGAAATTTCAAACACATATGTGGCGGCAATTTTGTTTTATAAGCTGATATTTGTTGTAAAATATTCTATGGCTTCCACCGTTCGAACGATTCCTCGACTTGTAGAGGTCTCAGCTCATTGTGTTGTAAAGCACAATGTATGGCATAAAAGATTTTTTTTTTTCAAATGTGGCACCACTTTTTCCCCTTATATAGAAGTATGGCAAATATGATAAGGATTACATTGTATCCATATACTTTCCAAAAATCCAAATGTCACACTGGTACAAATCGGTGAAAAAAACATTATTATTTTTAAATTAACATGTTCTCGTCGGTATGGCGAACTGTAAGTCACATCGGAGAAGTATGGCATTACGCTACCGCCTACTTATTTTTCCATCGACTATCGGAAAATACAAGATTTTTTGTGGAACAAATCGTTCGACTTCTGCAATTTATCCGACACATTCCACGCCCACGCGATTGGGCCGCCGGTACCAGCGCTATGACCATCATTTTCCTTTTCGTCATTACGTATTTAAACCCCTGTAGAGTCGCCATAGTCGTACAAATTACCGGAAAATTTGTGTCAGTATCTCCTGGTCTATAACATGTTCGATTTTTGAAGTTATTTTTCACTAAACAGTTTTAAAACTTGTTATCATTGTTACAATGACTGAAAACCTGATAACACTTAAGGTAGATTTCCGTCAATTTTTATATTTATGATACGCTTGTTTACGCGAATTTTATCAGACAACAATCCGACATCCGGATAAGATATACCTTACTGATCATAGGTTGGCTACTTTTGTTTAGATAACTTGATCACAGCTTCGTTGCTAGCACGTGTCTTAATTTGAAATCTCTTTGGTAAGTAGTCAACATGTTCATCCTTATATCATGAAGTGTACTTGCGAGTGACAAGTTTGAATAAGACAGTACTGGTTATGATAAAAACGTAAACACTTAGACTTCCGAAAATCAGCGTTACAATAATTTACACACAGAGAGTTAATAATTTGTTTCATATATATATAGTAATATAAAAGTATTGTCTATACTATCGAGATAAAAATATCTTTATTGTTTTCATAGAATCGCGGCACAACCTTTTATTATTCTTATTTGAAGTGATTATTCCGAGAGCGTCTTGTGTGTTTGTATTTGATCAATTAAAAAGTAGAAACCGTTATTTTTTAAGGATGTTATTATCGGCCGATGTTATTATTTATGATAAACTGAGAACGTATGTTCAATGACTTACTCAGGATATATAATAGGTATTTATCAAAATTAATAAAATTAAAATGATTCTAAATATTTTTGTATTTATTTTATAAGTTTCTAACGTTGTCTTCAAGATTAGAGGAAGCCAGAATCCAGCAGTGGGAAGTTTACAGGCTTTTGCTTTTTATTTTTATTTGTAATTTATTATAAATAAGTCCGCCGCCATATGATAGAAAACAAAATACATATACATATCAATTATGAAAGATGTATCCAACACAGTGACTCGATCGTTTTTTATCGTATACATACATGTATAATACATGTCGATCTAGGACATATGCATCAAAAACACCAAGTAGCTATATACAATAACATAAGTTGAAGGTTTTAGGACACTGAGCTATATGTATATGATTGCCTTATTATAAAAAAAACACAATTTATTATAATTATTTATAGTTTTTTCTAATTATATAATTTAATACTCTATACATAATCATCATCATCACTTGAAATCGTCTGTATGATTTCATTCCATTAACTACCGCGGATTAAGTGATTGTGGTTTTTTTCTTACTCAGGTGATAAACAAACAATGAGTGTCGTCTCTTAAAGATTCCTACAATATTACTCAACACTATAATGTTTGTTTTAGTTAATAATTAGTTCTAAGAATAATAAAAAAAACTATATGACTACGATCTGATGTAATGAAGGTAATCAAATGATTTACTTAATTTAAGGTACCTATTTCAAATTCAGTCATTACGTTATAAAATTTATAATATAATGTTTGTTTTTTAAACTCAGTGCTATTGCTGTGTAAATATATTTTAATAATTATAAATTGTTGAGGAAAAATAATTTTATTCTAAATGTGAGTATGCGACCACTGGCTGAACTTTTAACAGATTTACCAAATTCTATAAAGATACGGTAATTACGAATACGTATTAAAAAAAAAAAGAAGTTATACGTACGTTTATATATTTGAATTATATTATTAAGAGAAAATAATTATATTGATAAGAGAAATATTTTTACTGCCCTCGGTTGGGCTAGTACCAAAGATATTAATTATTGATTTTATAATCGCATTTAAAGCACATTCAAGTAGTTAATAAATGGTGTCCTAAGAAAAAAATTTCTTAAATCTTATTCAGTAAGCCGCTTAACTCTCTCGTATTTTAATTAAAAAGTATTCTATTAAATTCATTCCAAGCGTACTATATAATATAAATACTTTTATTTAGTAATAAATTAACTGTCTTATTTTATTTTTATTTTATTTTATTTTTTATTAAGGAACACCAACAGTTTACATATGCAACACTTACATTATACAATCTTACAGATTTTTTTTCAGGTCTTCATATGTACACCTATTACAGGTATTCACAACATTGTCTAAAAAAAAAAAAAAAAGTTTTATGACAAGCGATAACACCTTAATCTAACTTAATTAAACTTAAATTAGAAAAAAAAAGAATAAAAAATATATATATATATATGTATATATAACATATTTAATACACAGCCTATAAATCAAAAGTAATAAGAGTAAATAAAAAGTTACAATTTTGTTTAACTGTCTGTTAAAAAGTGTTGATTTGAAACTGTTGTTTATTTAATTCTAAAGATGTAACAACTTGCTGATAGTCAATAGTCATGTGTATTTTAACAGTAGATTCTGCATAGACAAATAAAGTCATTGATACAAAATTAAAAATGATTTCATTCATTCTTGTAACGTTTTGCAAATTTTGTCACATGTATGATAAAATGCATGAAATATTAAAACATGAACATATATAACATGAACTGCGAATTCGATCAGTAAGGCTCGATCAGACTTGAGAAACTATCTTAGTGTTATGTTCACAAACATATAATTGAACGTTTACTAACTCGTATTTATGAGATAAATAAATAAAAGTCAATTAATTTGTTTAATAATGACGAATAATTTACTACCAGCGACACATAGTCGTGGGTGACGAGAAAAAACATATCTTGTTAATAAAACAATAAAATACATTTGGTAATCAAACACATTTTGCAAACAACTGGTTACAAAATCAACGTAAATGTAAGTTTCGGTGAACTAGAGACCGCTTAAATTAGCGATTTATTTATTTTGTACTAAAGGTTAAGATTTTTAAAGTAATATTTCGAAATTTCAAAATTATTTCGTTTTTAATGACTGAATTCAGACGCACAAGAAACTATTTAACACATGGTTTTCGGCATTGCAATTTATGAATAGCTTATAACATCGATTTACATTAAGTGATTTTTTTTATCCACGGTTAATGTATTAGTTTTAGGCAAATGGTTTCATATAATAGTTTAAATATTCTTGTGACAAAGTGAGTCAACTGTCGGTTTCGTATCGTCGATGAAAAGCAGTAGGTGTAGGTGATGTTTTTCTCTAGATTAGGTTAAAACTATTTCATATAAATGTTAAAATACTTATGGCATTTAAAAATATACAAGACAATAGTAGGTATGTATCATTAACAGCACTTCTGAATTTTTAACTTTGCTAGTGACAGCAAGGTTCTCTGAAGCATACTTATTACTTTTTTCGAGCTCTCGAATCACACACATTTACGTCACACATTAAATTTCGTAACAATATTTTTCATCATATTTTTTAAAGAAAGAAATGCAAAGCAAAAGTTACTGTCATTATGAGATTTTGTTAAAATTTTAGAATACTTTAATTTTTATCACTTAAAGTAATACGAGTTTATTTAAAGAAATTGTGTGAATATTACTTCTCAATAAACCCAATTAATTACTATCATGCAAAGAAACGTTCAAACATTTGAGACACCACACACGCCTTTCCATCCGCCTTTATCTTGTTTTCAGTAGATTTTTCCATTAAGTAGCTTACTTTACGCTTCATATGCACATGTAAATTTTAACTTGTAACGTCTGCTCAAAATGTACATGCTTTATTGCTGCATGTAACGTTTATTCTATATTTATTTATTGGTATAAGAAACACGATAGGCATTCACCAAATTAAAAAACTATATGATGATATTAGGCTAGTACAGTGTGATACACCATTACAGGTATGTACAACAACATTCTATATACAATTTTATATTTTTATATTGTCTTATTGTATTCAATGTCGCATGTTCGCATCATTGTTGACGTTTCATGATCGAATTCTCTGTCGACACTCGAATTAGTTTTTCATAGAAATAGCCTTGCTGTAATTATAATGTAAGCTTATGAATACTTTTGTGTACTTGTCTTGTCTATTCTGAAGTATATGCCTCGTCAACAACTTCGTTGTTTGTTTTAATGATTTTATTATAATATCGGTTTGCTATTCAGTTTTGCCACGTTAGAACTAAATTAGATGATAGTTGATCTTTTTAACATTTTATGTGAATACAAACTGCTATTTTTTATGTCATGATGATGTGACAATTATTGTAAATTTGTAAAGATTTCAATATATATATATACAATCATCGCACAGCATATTATATATGACTATACTCAAAGTTTATCAGAAATTTAAGTTTTTAGGGAGGGCGCTACACTCTTAGTCTTGTAATCAAATGAAACGGCTATGGAAGTAGTATTGAAAACGTGTAATAATAAAATTAACTAATTTGACAAGTTCGTGTCACGCTACACAGAACCCTGTAGGTTCGGTCGTCACTCAATTTACATACAACAACGTTGTTTGTACGATCATTTATCAACTATTTTTAATGGAAAAATAATTTAACTTATTTCATATTAAATGTTCTGTTAGCTACAAGTTCATGCTAGGTGGGCACACAAAGGAAATTACTGTCGTGCAGTTTGGACAGGTACAGAATCTCTCCAACGGAGTGACCTGGAACAATTATCAGATTTCATCTACCGGAGATGAATTTAGTCTTAAATATAAATTGAGAAAATCAATATTATATGATCAAGTATTTCAAGTCGACAGCAAGATAATTTATTAAAATGATTCTGATTTGTCTTTCATGCCAATGAACTTTTTTACGTTTTTTTATATATCTAATTTTGTAATGAGGAATGAGAAAGAGTTTGACATACAAAGAATAGAATTTTATTTACAACAAACAGAAAACAGTTTGCTTATATTTATTAATTTTAATGAAAGTATAAAACTATACCGATTATTGTTAAAATACAAAGATGTTTTACGTAAAAAGAATTGGAATATGTCCAATAATTAACGTGCGTGACTGACGAATTCGCACACGTACGCCATGTGTCCATTACTTGCGACGTTGTGTACGTTATACATTTCGGCAATTTATCTACGCGAGTACTTTACATACTTATAACTTTTATACTAATTCACACTTGTATTCATCCTTCCGTATGAGAAATAATAATACAAAAAGTGCATTGGTCTGTAATGTTTTTTGACATGATAACGTCTTATAAATTGATGAACGCCGGCTGCACGCACGAAAAAGCGTGACTCGTAGTAACGTTCCGCCTGAGCCTGAACAAGCGATAGAGAGGCACGATCGGCCTAAGTTCGGCTTGTGACGCATCTATCTCTCTTCTTTTTCATCGGCCGATGCGTCCGAGTATTCATCATTGTTTTCTTATGACGTTATCACGTAAAATTATCGTCCGTAAACCGACTTTACAGACAACCACTTACTGGTTTTTTTCTATTATGATTACAGAGCGTTACAATATATTAAGTTAATACAGTCGAGCCTGGATAAGTGAGTGTTCAAGGGACATCTAGCGTTTATGGAGGTTTCTCACTTACCCGAGTTTCTAAAGTTACTTTACTTACATTACATTTACATTTTTGTATAGGAATGGTCATTATCACTCATAGAGGTTAAATAAATGAAACCCGAAATATGTAGTGAATAATTATGACATAAATTTTACTCATAACAAGGAACGAATAAACCTTAGACATCTATTTTAAAAAAAACCGTTATTTATTTTCTATTTTTACTGTTTTAATTGTCTTATCACCAACCTCCGAGTATTCAAAAACTTGTGTATCTTCTCTAGTGCATTTTAATTTTCAATTGTCAAATGTGCACGAAGACAATGTAAGATCCCCGAAAAGAGTAGAAGAAAAACAAAGAGTACAGCTGTTATTTGTGACACATTGTTAAAAGAGAAATTTAATAATGTGTCATAGATATAAATAAATAGTAACTGCAAGTTTGCACACATGTTCGACTGTAGCTTATAGACTTATAGATGAGTAGCAGTATCAGTTATAGAAGTCCACGCACAAATATCTGAGGACCTACTTTTAGGTTTCAGAGTCTACAAATGACGGGACAAGACTCTCTCTTAAAGAGTTTCTCACTCACCCAGTTCTCACTTACTCAGGTTCGACTATATTAGATTTATTTTTTATTTTATGTCAATTTTTAATAAATTAATATATTTAGTATCATTTCATATCTCACTTTTGAAAACTTACATACGCTATAATTTTAGACGTGCTTTACATGCATACAAAATGTCAAAATCATTGTAGTCAATGGCGTACACCACGTTCTCATATTTCAATATCGTTCCTTGCGGATAATTTCGAGTTTATTCTCAGTATTCTCTAGCAATAATAAGCGCAAAATCGACTCAATCAGCTGAAACTTAATTGATATTCAGTTTCAAGATTTGATCGATCCAATACACGCTAATAGATTTTAAACATCCTTTTAACATCATTTTATATTATTTCAAATAATTATTCATATATGTGATAGTAATATATTTTCTTTATATAAGCTCGCATGCATGCATAAAGTATCTAAAATATGGAACGAAATAAAATCTAAACATATTTTATTCAATATGTGTGAACAATGTCCCAGGATATTATTATATATTATTATTATAATATGAATCTTAAAGCTTTAGTGGTCTTTAAGTGTAGATATTAAATGGCATGTAAAGTACTCCTAACCGTGTACCTCACAGACATCAAACTCCGTAGCTTATCAGTAGGTTTTATACTTTAAAAAACATTGATTTCTATGAGATTTATTTTCATGACCAAAGATGTACATACGAGTATATATAAAGATACGTGTACAGGTATATCTTTCATCAAGATACTATTCATGGAGATGCAGTTTGTGAATTGTTAAAAAAGGATTTTAATGTTAAAATGTTACTGCATTTATTTTAATTAAATTTTATCGCTATTATTTTCTACCATTTTTATTTATCGTTGTTCTCTTTATTTTGTTTGAAATGAATACACCGAAACGCATAGAAAAAAATGATTTTTATTTGATTAACGAAGATTTCAACATATCTTAATCTCAAAGATCGTAGTTGTTGAAAAGAAGAAAATATTTTCTAACACTTTAAAGTCTTCGCAATCACTTGGTTCATCATTCATGCGAAATACGGAGTTTGAATAGGAATAAAAATAGTATAAAATTAATTTTATAGATCGCAAGAAATTCATAGTTTTTAGTTTATAATTTACTGTATATAATTTAATAAGAATTATTATCATGATTGGCTTTCCATTAGATGTGCAAACTCCATAAAAATTTAGCCGGTCACATGTCTGAAGCTAACATTCTTTGGGAATGCTTTTGTTTGTGGGTTGGTTGCCCAGTGCTATTCCGTATTATGGAGATACTCGATCGATGGATGAGCTTAAAAAGAATTACATTAGTTAACCATTACAACACCCATTGGTCAAGGTGACCTCACGGAATACGAATAGTATATATCAATCTCAGTTCTAACGAAAAATGTTCGTGAAAGTGATAATTCTAAATATACAAATTAAATTGTGACAAATTGTGATACAAGTAACCAACAAAAACTGATTACATCTGTTACTTAACTCCACAAAGTCATTAATAGTGGGGTCATTACAGTTTTAGAAAAGAATTGAAAAGTAAAAGAAAGTAAAGTTTGTAAACAAAGGTTATGCAATAAATAACCAAAATAAAACTAGTTTTTTTTTGCCAATTTCTCATGCAACATTATAAACGTGATTAAAGTTTATGATATTAAATGTAGAGTGATTCAAAAGCATAATAAACATTTTATTTAGGGTTTGGGTTTTTTGACTTTTAGACAATTTTTTCACATTTAAAAGTCCCGTCTACCGCGATTTTCAAGTCGAGTCTTGCTTACCAAAGTAATATCATGAATATGTTACTTAAAAACAGTCGTAAGAAGTTTTATTCGCTCGCTTTTTAATTCCCTATTTTTTTATCCACAGTTGAAGCAATAATTGACGTTAGATTGCAAAAATCGCACGCGTTGTTTTTACGTTAATAGTGTTCATACCAATAACCAATACGGGACATCAAAGAAATTTATATATAACTAGCGGTTCACCCGCGGCTTTGCTCGCGACATAATAAAAAATAATAAAATATGTTAATTATATATAATATTTAGCTGTGAAAACAGTACATTTCAAGCAGATCAGACCAATTTTTTATACGAATGTTTCAATCTATTTCTCTCGTTTCAGGTTGAATTTTTAAAAATGACGAAGTACGTATGGCTTTATTTTTGCTCAGAAGCTTCGAAATTAAATTTCATGCTTCTTACATAAAAAAATACGGACCCGCCATACAAACTTTCAACCCCGTATTTTACCTTCTTGCGGGGTAGTTTTTAAGAACCCTGATATACGTATTTATTTATTTCTAAACAGAACCTAGTATATAAAATTTCATGATTCTTACATGAAAAATGACGGACCCGCAATACAAACTTTCAACCCCTATTTCACCCTCTTGCGGGGTAGTTTTTACAAAACCCTCAAATAAGTATTTATTTATTTCTAACTAGAAGCTAGTACATAAAATTTCAAGCTTCTTACATGAAAAATGACGGACCCGCGATACAAACTTTCAACCCCTATTTCACCCTCTTGGGGAGTAGATTTTCGAAAACCCTGAAATACGTATTTATTTATTTCTAACCAGAAGCTAGTATATAAAATTTAATGCGTCTTACATGAAAAATGACGGAGTCCCCATGCCAACTTTCAACCCCTATTTTACCCTCTTGGAAGACAGAGTTTCAAAAACCCTTAAATAGGTTTATATTTAATTCTAACTAGATGCTTGTATATAAAATTTTATGCTTCTTATTTTAAAAATGACGGTGTTTCCATGCAAATTTTCAACCCCTATTTCACCCTCTTGGGGGGTAAATTTTCAAAAACCTTGAATTACATATTAATTTATATCTAACTAAAACTTGTATATAAAATTTCATGCTTCTTACATCCAAAATGACGAACTCTCCATATAAAGTTTCAACCCCTCTTTCACCCTCTTAGGTGGTGAATTTTGGTAACTCTGATTACGCACATATACACACAAACACACACGGCTACTGGTAAAGAAATACGTAAATAACGATTTGAAATTAATTTTCATAATATACCGTAGGGTTTACCGATCTTATATATATATATATATATATATATATATATATATATGGCCTATCATTTGCGCCATCACATGTTCTTTGCGTGTACCAATTTTCATCAAGATTGGTCAAGCCGTTCTTGAGTTATAAGAAGAGAATCACTACATCATAAAAGGATTACTTATCACAAAATTAGGTGAAAAAAAAAATTACAGACAGACCAATAGATTTATATAGTAGTATAGATTATATATATTACAGTACCTAATTGGTTTACTTTGAGAGTAAACATTTAATAAAAATTGCGATTGGCTTGATATTATGATACAATAAATGTTAATTATTACTAAATGAAGATTTTGTTGATAGATATAACTACAAAAAAAAAAAACTTCATTCTGTTTATTTAGAAAAGGTCAGGGAAGTCCCAGGGCGTCCACTCAAGCGTGTCTGGTGTCCCGAGACTTACTTTTCATACTCTAACTACAGCTTTTTTGACTTTAGAAACGCATTCAATTCGTTGTCTCTGATATTCTTTTAGCCATTTAAGAAAATATTAACATCATATGAATATCTACAAATACTGTTATCTGGGATCATTCTTGTTTATATCATGGCATAGCCAACTGTTCCGTTGGAGACCAATATTCTTTATTTTCTTTGATTTTATTGTTCATCTTCATTAATACAGTTACGGATATCTTCTCACTTTCCTTTCAGTTGTAAGTATTCATATAACTTCCATATCTATTTAACAACACCAGTTGAGATTATACTGAGCCTATGGGTAGTTCTAATTTTAACATTTTGTCCAGTCGGAATAGAGCAATGGATAGCAAGACACAATTATGAGTTGCAGGCAAACAAATCAATTATCCAAAGTCGACATCAGGGTTCTGACACGTTATTTTCAATGAGACTGTTTGTACTAGAGCAACGTAATGAAAAACTTGGTATTCTCATAAGAATTCCATTGAAAGCTACGAGAGTTATGGAGATCAGCTGTAAGATTTTAGCAATAATATTTTTCCTTAAAAGATGTATGTTTTACTGGTATTTTTTCGGGTTGCTGATTAAGAAGCTAGAACTTTTGAAAAATTACTGCATTTTGACTCGAAAAATCGACCAACTTTGCAGGATAATTTTGAGCAGAGTGCTTACAATAACAACCACTTCGTAACAACTTACATATTCATTTATATTCTCATCTCTACTATCTTCTTTTTCATTCCTATATTATTTCATCTTCGCTATGAAAGTGCTAATAAAATGATTATTTTATGAAACTATACTTCTTTGTAAATTGGTTTTATAATTAATTAAATAGTTTTATGTGTATATATTAAGTGTTGCTAGGTTCTTTATATGGGGCTACCAAGAAGAGACCACAACTCAGTAAAGGTACCGCTTAGGCGTGCTTGTTATATCTCATAATTTTACATGACATGAAAATAGATTTTTAGATGTGTTGTAAGTATTAAAAATTATAAATATAAAAAAATATGTTTCATATTAAGTCTACATACATATTTTTTTAAATATATTTTATATAACTAAAAACTAGACAATATTACAACAATATAAATGAGAAGAAAGTAAAAAATACCGTTAAGAATCGTAAGATATCGGTAATAACGCATGTCAGTAATGCCCTTGTACTTGGTAATATTGGCTATTTTGTAGAACACGACTGCGAACAACCAATAGGCCGTTCAATAATAATAATCAAATACACATTTAAGCATTAGTTACGGCACAAGGTGAGATGGTTAATTTTTTTTGTTCCTTTTAATTTATTCACATTTACATTATGAGCTATCTTATAAAATAAATTGAGACAATTTAAACAACATTGGCCTATGTAATAAAACTCTATAGTTCATAATATAATAGAATTAATGATGTGGTTTCGCCAATAATTTCATTGAGATAGAGGAAATATTTAACATGAAGGTTCTGTTAAGGATATAAAGAGATATTTGTTTAAATAAAGACATTACATATTACGTTATAATGAAGTAGTAACAAGTACGTCAAGTCTTTGTGCTAATAGATACATCTTTCCGTGAGCTCCTAGTCGTTTTCTCTCCTGTGTTTAAAGTTCTTGTAATATAACTAGGTACTACAAAGACGTTTTAACGATGTATAAACCTCGCATAAGAAATTAAAGAAAATTTGTTAAAGTTTTATTTAAGATACAAAATCTGAGATACACTGAATTTAATAATAATAAATTTAATACAGGTTTATTTGTTTTACTTATAAAATCTTTTATATTACATTATTTGGAAACCCCATTTAAGTAAATCTATTTACTTTTGTTAGTAAATAATTTACTTTTAATTAGTGTTTTTCAATAATTACAGTAATAATAATTTGCCGCACAGTGGTTACATAATTGGCAATCAATAATGTAAATAATTATTAATCTTGTATGCATTTAACCTCGACAGCCGTTTGGTTTTTTTAACCTAACCACGTTGATGACCAAAAAAAAGGGTCATGTTTTTCGGCCATAAACTTGTTCGAATAAGTACTATGATTCAACGTGTTCACATTATAATATAATTATAAGTTTGACTATATCTACAAGGCCTTTTTGTTTTTAGTTTTCATAGTTATTTTTTACCCATGTTATTTTTTTTAATAAATATAACGTATCTATTTAATATTTTCTTATGAAATGAATTTATTCAAGTAATAAACTAATAGGAGGTCACACCGGTTATTATCATAGCCACGTTACAGTTCTCTCGGTCAGGGTTTTTTTAACTACCAGTCGAAACCTGCTCAATGTTGTATTATTTTTATATATTTCGTACTTTTAAAATTAATGTTTTATAGATATCAATCTTAAAGTAATGCTGCTGGCATTGGCTGGCAAAAAAATTATCCCGGAATAATTTTTTTTTAAATTAAATGACGATAATATGAAAATCGCTACTCAGGTGCGGGCAATAGCACTCGATAGCTCTTACCTATCGGGTAGCTAAGACACGAGGTCATGACCTCAGTAGTCCACGTTTTTACCACCAACAGTGTCGTTAAGCACAATTAATATATTTTTTTAAGTAATTTTTTTGCTTAGTATTTTAAAAATTATTACATAAATAGAATCGACACACGATACCTACTTCACGGGTCGGACACGAATTTTGTCACACCCTGTATATTACCCATTTGGCGTCCTTTATGATGATATTCATCTTTCTTCGTACGTTGATTTAACTGCCTCGTTGATCAAGTGGTTAATTTATAAGAGTGCACAGATCTGTGGTCCTGGGTTCGAATTCTGCCTTCGAAAATGTTGAGAAAAAAATATTTAGTTTTTCCATTAATTAATAAATAATGAAACCCGCGGAATAAGGAGATAGACATTTCTACACTGAGTCCCGGAAAGCACATAAAGACACTGGTCTTGATCTCTACCCGGTCTTGTCGGATTGCCTTCCCGTCACAGACTTGTGATAGGTAACATCTCCTGCGCCTCCTCTAATTTGATATTGATTTAGAATCATTATAATTTCTCTATATAAAATAAATTAAATGCAATTAATTTTATTTATTTACTTGTAGAATCAAGGTTTATCGGGCTTTCCTTTCGAGCACTTGATTTTTATCTATTCATTAATTCCTTGTAGAATATTACGTATATCTTTATAAGATAATAATTATAATTATTATATCAATGAGCTTTGAATCAACATAATTAAGTAAACGTTCAAGGCTATAAATATTGTCAGTGTAGTTAATTGGACAATATTATGCATGTGTTATAGCAATGCGCTATTTGTATACGAATGTGTTCCGTTGTAAATAATCTCTTATATAATATATTTAGACTAGACTACCTTGTTGGTCTAGTGGCTAGATAAAGAGCCGCAGCCGGTGGTCCTGGGTTCAATCCCCAGGTCGGGCCAATAAAAGTTTATTGAGATTTTCTATTGAAATTACTCATTAGTAGCCCGGAGTCTGGAAGTTGGAAGTGTGTACACTCCCGTGCCTCGGAAAGCACGTTAAGCCGTTGGTCCTGTACCTGAACTCTTTCCGGTCGTGTCGGATTGCCGTCCCATCGGGTTATGAGAGTAAAGGAAGAACGCACTCGTTCTTCCTGTGTTTGCGCACACACTTGTGCACTATAGTATGTCCTGCGCAGTTGGCTAATCTCTCTTGAGATTGGCCGCTGTGGTTGAAATCGGAGGACTATATAATAGAGGAGGAGGGTTATATTACATATATTTTTGTAATATTATATATAATATTTATATATTTTATATATAATTAACAAAAATCATCAAAAACTCGAAATAACTACTAAGAGTTAAGTTGCTACCTTAAGACGAAACAACCGTGAACCGAATGGAAATGCTGGGCCTGAGGGTCTCCATATCTAAAACGGAGGTCCTCCTCTTCCACGACCGACGGAGAGGCTCCGTGAAGGGCGAGTATCACCGTCCCATTGACGGTCAACGGTCGGTCATGTAAGGATCAAGGTGCAGGACCAGATGAAGTATCTGAGCCTGATCCTGGACGTGCGATGGAGCTTCAGGCAGCACTTCGTGTAGATCGGCCCGAAACTCGTCAACACCGCCGCCGCCTTGGGCCACCTCCTACCCAACGTGGGAGGACCGGGATCACTATGCCGGCGCTTTTTCTGATTGTGATTCAGTATTAGTACATAACTAAACCTCGATTTAGTAAATGTATGAAAAGTGTCAGCGTTGTAAATTAACATATTAAAAAAAAACTACTTCTTATTGTCACGATATTACAAATGTAAATTACAATCAATATTTGTGTTATATGTATGTGTTAGGTATATGGTATTTGTGTGACAAGATATTTTTTTAAATAGTAATTTTTTTTTTGTTTTTTGTTGATAAATACGTTGTAACCGGACAGCCTTATAATATAGATATAACGAGTGTTATCTCGAACTTCCGTCCATTACAGCGTAATTGAGGTTGTTTATTTCAAGTGTATTTGTAAATGGTGTTACTAAAGCATAGTGACAATAAGTTTCACTGAAAAATTGAACATTATTAAAATTAGCCTTCATTACCGCTTCGACAAAAGACAGAATCTCGTTAGTTTTCAATGTTGTAATGAAGGTATCATTACATGTATATTATAATTTATGAAACGTGTGGTATATAATTAAGAATGAATATGTCAATGAATCACTTTTGTAAAACATTAGTTTTTTTCATATTATAAATAAATGTTAAAATATTTATTTTTTTATATAGTAAGTTGATATTTCTGAAGTAATTTCGTGGTTTAAAATTAAGTTCAAATCAAGGATAAGAAACCATTTAAAATGTATGAAATATATTATAGCGTACCATACGATTTAGACCATATATCAATTTTTTAAACTGTTAAAATTCATTGCGTATTCACATTGTACAAGTAAATAATATGGTCATTAAAGTTTTTGGCATTAGACGACGAATCTATATCTATGAATACCGACACCGGCCGGTCGAATTCGATCCGGCGCGGCGTGGTAGTGGACTATTATCACCAGGAAATAAAAATAAATATTATTAATGTCATAGAGAGATTATAATAAATTATCAGAAAAGTGTGTTAAAGTAAATTAACTGTTATTGTCTCACTGTTGGGTTAAGACCTTCTGTTCTTATTGAGAAGAAAGTTCGGAGCTTACTCCACCCCGCTGCTCCTATGTAGTTTGGAGGAAGCACGTGAAAGTCTTTCATCCACCACTTGCAGTTTTCCTCATGATATTTTCCTTCACTGGCGAGCATGAGATTAATTATAAACACAAATTAAGCACATGAATATTCAGTAGTGCTTGCCCGGTATTGAATTCGGAATCATCGGTTAAGATTCATGTCATCTTACCACTGGTCCATCACGGCTCTTTATTTAAGAGTTATATACTAATCGTAATAAAATATATATCACTTTATACAATCTACAAGCACTCCTTGCTAAGGACATCCACCTGGCTAACGAGAATAATTATTTAAATTCGTCGCACTGACCTTATACAGGATATTAAGGTTCGGCCATATTATTTTTTTTGCGAAATATTTTATTGAGTTCAATTTTATATATTCATTGTTGCAGAGAGTTCTGTAAAATATTGTTGAATTTTTTTTTAATTGAATGAAAGCGGCTTTGCGAGCAGTGAGGCTATTCTTTCAGAAAAACACTCGAAAGTCGATCGCGAAATGACAGTAAATGCTATATGTCATTAAGTGCATTCATTATAATATTAAAATAATATATACATGACAATAGAATATCGTCGGTAAGTCGATTTTGAACATTTCGATCGAGACTCAAATTATTTTCATACGGCCTTTCTCGTAAGCGTTGTTTATCGGGTTATGAGTTAAGCAATATGTCTTCTTCTTTCGAATGTCAAATCAATAATGACAGAAAGAGACATTTGCTTAGCAACGTTTATAAGTAAGAACGTTACATATTAGCTCTGCAGAGTGTGAACGATTTAGATAATAGTCAATGGTTGCAGTGACCTGACAATATGTTTGAGATGCACGATTTAAACGAAGTGATATAAACTTAGGTACTAACAAGAAGAGACTAAATATCTTAGGAGTTATGAAATATGTAGGTCAGATGTGGATTTGTAACACAAGCATCTTGACAATGACGTCATGCAAAATAGAGATGCCTACAGCTATTGACTTGGTATCGATATTAATTGGGTGCGAGTCGTTTTTATCGATACTTATTAAGGAGCCAGGCGCCTGGACTGGTAATGAGAATATTTTAATTATTTTAATCTGAAATTGAACAATACGCATGATTGCATACAGTTTTATTTTATCAAAGTGCATTTAAATCATACATAATTATTAGCAACTAAGACCTAAAAATTAACTAATTAAAAGTAAAATAAATATTTTCTATAATGACAATTTTACATAATTATTATTGCAAATTTTGCTCGATTTTGATATTTTATATAGGATATACATTAACGGCCCTACTTATAAACGAAACACTGATTTCGCTCCTGCTATAATAATTGATTTGACATTCGAAAGAAAAAGACACGGCATTGTTTAACTAACCAAAATCAAAAAATACTTTATTCAACATGGAAGCATTACACTTATTGATATTCAAACTAGTAAAAGAAACCAGCCCTGAGAAGAACATTAGGAATCATCCGTTTAACAACTTTTATAGATGAGGCTGTAAAGATAAATTAATTAAAAAACTCATTGATTTAGAAATAAATATTTGTTAAATCGAGACTCGTTTACAGAAATTTAGGACACCGTTACTATTACTCGGACAATATATTTACGTGGCATGTAACAGAAATCGTTTCCATCAAACACAACAAATTTCGTTTTTAACGAACTTTATAAGCCAATTTTATGAAATACGGACAAATCAAAGGAATGAATTACTAGTCAATTAGTTATTTAATAAAAGTGGAATACAGAAGTGGCCGCTGAATTGTGTTCCAATTCTGAAAAATGATACAGTATTTATTTATTTTAATGAAGTCAAACAGTAATAAAATACACAAAAAGAATTATCACATTACAAAAAAAAAACCAATCAAGTCTTCACAATTCAATAATGTGATGAAACGACATTAAATCTGTTTTAGACAATGTAAATGTAGAAACTATGAAACGTATGTAGGATAACGTATGTAGGATAACGTATGTCGGAAACGTATATATGCATAAAATAATATATTTATAATATTTTATCTGATACATTATTTTCTACGATCAACTTTCATTTTTGAGATATAGTATGTCTAAGGGGATAGCCCTTATACTACTTCGTTGAAACGTATGCAATTACTTCCTTATGTTTTCTATCCACATTGCGCAATTGAATTGAAATACAGTGTAACGTAATAACAAATTTATAAAGATATATTATTTACAAATTTATAAACAATTTTTTGACGTGATAACGTTTTATAAATCGCTGAACGCCGGATGCACGCACGAAAAAGCATGACTCATAGTAACGTTCTGTCTGAGCCGAGCGCGCAAGCGAGAACGTGGAACAAGCGATAGAGAGACACGATCGGCCAAAGCGTTCGGTTTGTGACGCATCGATCTCTCTTCCACTCCATCGGCCGATGCGTCCGATTCATGAGATTAGTTCTCACTGTTGAATAAGACGAAGATTAAATGGAAGTTAGAAGAAACAGTATTGTTGTCACATATAGATATAACAGGTAATCATAATATACAGGAATAGTGGATTTCCAAGTATCAACTTATAAAGGACATGGGAAAGAGAATCAAGGGTATAATGAATCTATCGATTAGCATTCCTGGTTTCGCCATCCTGTATCTTGCACCCCTTATCTGCTCTTAAGCCTTGTACGCAGTAGGCGAGTAATTTAGTCGAGTAACGAGTAATTTGGTAACTAAACGTGTCCTAACAACAAAAAATTATTCGAGTAGATTACGCAGATTAGTCGCACTAGGCTAGTAATAAAATTAAACAAGTCCGAACCTCTCGTTTTAGTCGAGTTCATTAGCTGCCACAATATGTCGTTCCGCCGGAGCGAAAAAAACAGAAAATTTACACATTATCATGCCAATTTTTTATTTCTACTATTACTTGTATAATAGTTAAAGTATAATCCTTAAAAGTAAAGGTGGATTTAATTTAGTTGTGATAAACTTAAAAAAATATATTAAATAAACTATCGCAAACATACTCTTTTATAAGTTTTAATAGTAAAGATAATTAATTGCAAGTAAATACCTAGAAACTAGATGAAGGTGGTCCGCAGTAAGACAGTTCGTAGGTACGTACATACACGTAACATGTACAAACCATATGCAATTTATACATATGCCTTTTATTTGCTCTACTTTTAGAAAACAGGTTAAAGAACAAGGTATTTATTACTCACATCATACAACGAACTGATAATATAAAGAGAATATTTTTGATCGTTTGTGTCATTTTAGGAATTCACCCAACAATCCGTTTGACATAGAAAACTTTCTGTTATCTATGGCATCACGAAACATTTCCATTGTTAATACGATGCATATTTTAGGATAGTATACAGCGTGTAACAAAAATTCGTGTCCGACCCGTGAAGTGGTTATTAGTTTCAAAGATTATTACATAAATAGCACTGACACACGATACCTAATAACCACTTCACGGGTCGGACACGAATTTTGTTACACGCTGTATGTATAATACTGTCGAATTATAGTTAATTAATTACTTGATCGAATGAAAAAACTATTAAATCAGAGTTGATGTGATTATAAGATAGAATAATTTTATTTTATTTAAGATATCATTTTTTATAAATAAATGGATGGATGGATAATGGTAATGGATGTTCTATTACAATTTATAAATTTGTATATTCAGAATATTTAACGGTATCTCAAAACAATATTTGTAAAATATCATCATTAAATAACTATAATAATCGAACATTAATTTTTATAATTCTGTTTTGAGTAGCAAAAATTATGACATATTTGAAGGAACATAAAAATAGTTCCAGTTGTTCGTCCAGAGCCATCCTCGATCGGTTAGTATTGTTACATAGTATATATGTATTGTATCGTTTTATAAATAAGTAACTATGACACCCAAGTTAAATAATACCAGGTCCCTTGTATTATATTCACTTACTCCGTTGTAGGTACGCTGTCACCTATTGAGCTTTGCTCCCGAGAGCGGTTAGCGTTTTGAATTAATGCTAAAATACAATGAAACAACGAAGTCCTTTGCAAAATAAAATGTTTTCTTCATATATATTATACAAGAAGAAGAATATCACTCCTATTGTTGTAAATTAATAAATTAATAAAATCATGTTACATATTTACCCATATTCTATACAACATATCAAAACATATTAATAATAATATTTCAAATTATAAACATTTATTAAGCGCTAAATAAAAATCTAAATATATATAAATGAAAAAGATAAGATTTTAATTTATTAATTTAACTTTTATGTTATTAACCGTGGCCTAAAATAAAATACTAATTATAGATATCGGCTTTAATAAACGTTTAAGAGTCTTTAAGAGTTGTCTAATAAAACATGTCGTATTAATAATTATTGTTTGTGTTTGACTAAACATTATAGTTTTAAAATTAGTATTAAGTATAATGTGATATTGATATATTAATAGATTTAGATAAAAAATATGAAGTGTTACAAATAGTTGTACCTTATGCTTATTCATTTCTCACAACCAATCAAAATCGAAGTATTTATTTATAATAACAATGAATGTATTAAATTAATTGATCGACTAACTCATGCGTACGCGCGCGTATTTATAGAGCTGCTTTGCGGTGTGAATGTTACACTATAATTAACGCACCACGTGACGCCATGCTGTCTGATATACCGATATCGGATACTTGAGGCCACAATATGATAATTATGACATAAGAGAGACAGAACGCACGTTTAATAATTTGCCGATTATTAATTAAATAAAAACCATATTTAACGGCTTTTATACCGTTTCTTACAAGATATTTTCGCTATACATTTTTATGAAATGAATAATCATCGGCTAAACGTATACTTACTTAGGCAATTTTTATGGAAATATGTTACTTTAAAATTAATTGTGTGTTTTCGTTTCATTTATATATTATACATCTCGCAAAGGAATATAGATGTGTTTATGTTATTATTATATAAAGTCAATAATAAGAGTAATTAAAAAATGGGATGGGCGTTGTCGCCATTTAATCATAATTACTATAAGTAGTAACCACTAACCGTAATTTTGTTATTTATATTAAAAAGATACAGACATTCTAAAAAAAAATTTGGCAAAAAGCAATGTTAGCAAGTTTTTAACTTATGTTTTTACTCCTTGACACATACTCGTATATAGTTAGGTAATTTTTATATAGTTGTACGTAAAAACGCGTGAATACGTTAAAATAAGTGAATAGAATCAGAAAAACAAATCAACTTCCAAATATAATTAGAGTATAATGGACGTTGTTTAGCGGATGATTAGTGAAACAATGCTGTCTTTTTCTTTCGAATGACAAATCAATAACGACAGAAAGAGATAAATCAGCGTTTGACTAAACGAGCCGCTGAGCAATGCTTATTACCAAGGCCAATAATGTTTACATATATATTTTTATTGAAAAATAAATAAATTGAAAATAAAATATTCCTTCTTCTAACTCTTCTTAGAGAAAATCTCTTTGAATATGAGTCTTTTATTGCTTATCAACGACTGTAATATAACTTACTGCTTGTTAAATAATCAAGATAAACAGATTAGCCTTAAAATACTTATTGTTGATCTTAATAATTTATGAATAATTTCGATTTTCTAAAATTGTTCACAACTGGAATCACTTATTGCAAATATGAAATGCCAGATTATCATTATGATGAACATGATTATAATAATGCGCATCGTCCAGCTTAGATTATACAATAAATTTTAATAATTGTAATGACTCTTTATACATAAAAAACAGTATCATATTAAATAGCGAATGTGAGTTACATTTACTGAATTATAATTACGTCATGGTATTGTTTTGAAGGAGTTTGTTCGGAACATATTTTATGTATCAAAGCATGCAGTTGCAGTCGTTCGAGCTTGTAATCCTGTTCGTTAATCTCTCTAGATTCGTAGTCTAGATTACATTCAGTGTCACCTTAGTGTATGCTATGAACAAATTTACATAGAAATTTCAACATATAAAAGAGAATACAGCGTCTGTCTCAACTCACTATAATAGGACAGGTAGCAGCTCTATTTCGTCAAGTGCGCTTTCTCTTTATGAGCTTCAGAAGTCTACGGAGCTGTACATGCGGTCACATCATTGATTTGTATCTCGTATCAGTACCGTCTGCAAAACAATTACATTCTCAACGCACCGTCTCTTTGCTTGGTAATATTTTTGTGCAACTAACAAAGTTCTCGTTCCCTCGCTATTGTGACAAATATGTACCGAGGCATATTAATTGCGATACCTCATGCGCTCCGCCGCTTATTCTAAACTCTTTTTTTAATTATTGCCTATAGCTGCTTTGTCAGGTTTAATAATTGTTTTGAGAATTTCAATCAACTTCGGATTAATTTCTTCATCATAGATGCCTATCACCATATTATGATAAATTTTGCTATAAATGCAGTATTATTAGTCTATATGATGATATTGCAGCGAACTTTTTCGCCAACATATATTTATTAGACATTTGGACATACAAGTGATTGCGGTGATATAGAAGTTATTGCTTTCATTTTCTATTTGTTCACAAAGTATTAGCAAACAATGTAAAAAGTGTTAACAACATTTTTTAATCTTTGATTTTTCCATCGTCAAATAAATTCTAAATAAAATGACACAAAAAAATATTGTATATTTCTATTTCTTTGTTGTTCACCATATTTAACTACTAAAGTATTCTGGTTTGGCTGAAGATCCACTGAACAAGCTTCAATTACTTCTAAATATTGTTGTCGCTGGAATCAACGTCTATTTTTCCTTCTGTACTGTGCGTTATAGTTCTCCTTATTATTAAGAAAAACTTGTATTTCTAGGTTACCTTGGAGTTTTATGATCAAAATCACTGTGCGTAAAGTCAATTTTTTTAACCATTCCTTCTCTGTACAGGCCATAAAGTTAAGGAATGCTGTTTCAAAATATATTAAAAATCACTTTATTTTTTTACAAAAATCAATTAAAAACTACTACCTGAATAATAATTTTGATGAGCTTAGTCAGTTTTATTACATATTAGGATGTAATAAAATTTAAAATTATTATTTTAAAATATCTATTAAAATATATCAAATAATATCTATCGAAAATTATAACAAATGATGAGACATAAACTTGTCCGGGACGCTTTGGCGGATTTAGCTTTCATATGCCGAAGATGATCTAATTATAGTTTCTTGGTTCTTTCTCTTTATTTCATTAAACACTTCAAGGCAACTAGTTAGTACAGACGATATTGCCCGTTGTTTGAACGGCACTCACTTAAACAATGCGGGTTCTCCAGTATCGTCACAGAATGAATAATAAAAAATGCCGTTCTTATTTTAATCGATTCGAATGGCACGAGCGACAGTAATTCTAAATGAAAAGTTATTTTTTTTAAAGGTTTAGGTTACAAGGTATTATTACTAGTTATTGTGATATAATGCCGCCTGAAGCGAATAACCTTCGCTATGCTACACTACTTTTTATAGGATTATGCAATCATACCTTCGTGTCTAGTTACCGAAAAATTACAAAGTAAAGAGAACCACGAACTTATGTGTAAGAAGAATACTCTAAGCAAACGTTATTCAGAATAGTATGTTACATAGTTTGAATGAACACACACATATACCACAATCTTCGGATGAGGTTCATGTGTTGTGCCATTGGTTCTGGTTAAATATTGCAAATTTAACATACTACACTACTAACTTATTTACACTACTAACTTATTTACTTATCATGAAGAAAGTTGTAGCTCACCTCAAAAGAACCTTTTTTCTTAAATTGTAAATAACGACATCTGTAGTTTTGTTTAATCTTTAAGATGTATTAGTTCTAATTTAAATAATTGTCATATATTAAATAAGTTGAAGTTTGAACTACTGTTTCAAGTTTGTATTAGAAATATTACGAGATACTCGACAAATGCATGTAATTAATGTGCGAGGCGTGTTGTTTAACGCATCACCGGGGCGAATAGATCGGTAGGCGAGTGCTTATATCTCACTGATTAAAAAGTATTTCGGGGTACATTATTTACCCGAACGAAATCGATAATTAATATATTATGTAATAAATTATTATTTATCAGTCATTGACAGGTAAGGTAAAGCATCCTTACCCTTTGGTACTTCCTAAAATATCTGCCATAAATTACCCGATAAATTAGAAGAGTTAAAATAGCTTTAAACTAAGAAAACGTTCTTTTTTAAATTATAAATTTAATTATTAATAGTCTATGTATTTAATCTTCTTGACAAGATTTACCGATAATTAGTAAATAATTTACATAATGTTATTTTCTATATATCATTATTACAAAAAAAACGCTGTCACGGGGCGCCTGGTAGATGTGAAAGGGTCGAAATACAAACTGCGAATTGATACGAATTGATGCGAATTAAAAACGTAGAGCGATGCGATGCGGCAAGGCATCTCACTTCAAGGGATCGGGTATCTTTATATCACGCGTTGGTACTTTTGGGTTTCGGATTAAACATCGAAATTGATGCTTATTAAAGATAATAATAATTGAAGAAAACCAATACTTTAATAGATCATAAAACAGAGTTTCAGAGAAAATTTGGTACAAAAATAAAACAAGCGTGAATTACAAGTATTATATTATATCGGGGTATTTTTTTTATATAAACGTGCAAATATTTATAGAACGTTTCTTTTACCATATTTTTTTCGTCAAGCAACTTTGACTTCCGCTAAAAAGATGTCAATAATTCGAATATATTTTCTCTCTCCTCAACGCAACAGTAAACTTCACTCCGCTTATGTTCGTCTTTTCTAGTCACCCCATAATATCACCGTTATATTTTCTAAGAAATTCTAATACAATTTTTATAAATGCTTTATTCCAATTTTGTTGTACAATAACAAATAAGCCCTTAATAAATTTTTCACTGTAGAGGGATATTTCCGGAATGCGTTTTATTGCACAGAGAAAAACTATCTGGCTTTTTTGTTTGAGTTGGTATAAATATCATTTCATAGAAAAAATATAATGACGATTTTATATTTGTTTTATTTTATTTCGATTTGCTAATATTAATAAATCAATATATATATATTGAAACTATTAATTTTAAGGGCCGAGCAAATTTACAAATGTCGAAATTAAAATAAATAATTTCTTTATATCTTTTATCAACACAAACAAATATTTCACAGAAGACGGACGACAGTTTACTATTTATATTTTTTACTATATAAGTCTTAGATGAACGCTGAAGACAGCTTCATCTCTTGCGTCATCGATACCATAACAATTGTATGCTTTGTCATGCATTACTGGTGGGTAAAAACTGCAACGTGTACAGACGGTCTGGTGCAACTTTCACGATATGAATGATGTATATCCAAAACTATAAGCATCCCGGCATCAGCTCCTGCCTCGCCAAGGATCGGTTGTAACAAATTGAGACTAGTACTAGCGAATTCAAAGAAAATGGACATATGTAAAGTTACACGGTTCAAACTAATTTTTTTCTACTCTTATCTCCATTTTTGATAACACTTAAGATCGTTTATAGCTACCAAAGAAAAAACAAAAATAAAATCGCTTGACAAAGGAGAAAAAGGAATTGAACTGCTTTGTCTTTAACTATATATAATATAAAGATCATTCTATGTTCATTCAACGATAATTTCTGTTTAACATATTTATATTTATTCAAATTAGGAAATAAAAAAGACAACGCCACATGTAATATAAAAAAATATTGTATTATAGATGTGTATGTGGCTGAAGTATAATTGTTAGAAATAACTTGAATTTAACAATTGATTAACATTCGAAATGTTTTGTTCCGTGCATAGTCTGACCCTGACCTCAAGCCTTAGCGCATCTTACTTCAATTCTCAAACGCCATCGCTTTTATGACTCGACAAACAAAATAAACCAATTACATTGTCGGCGCAGCCTCGGAACACTCTTCACGGACATTCAATTACTTACCTTTACCATAATATGCATTTTAAATTTGTAACAGTGTGACATAAAAACGTCTGCGTATGTCGATGGCAGTGATGTCGATTTTGCAATGCAAAAGTAAATATGTCTGTCTGTTGCAATATCACGTCTAAGCCCTCAACTCATTGTAAAATTGTAAAGATCATCTGCATACGCACATAGGCAAACACATTATACACTTTTGTATTATATGAAAATAGTCAATTTCGATAAACATTACGTATTACCACAAAAATTTTGTTCTTACACAGTTTTAGCGTATAAAATTACTAGCGGTTCACCCGAGGCATTGCCCGCGATATAATAAAAAAGAATAAAATATGTTAATTATGGTCTATTTAAGCTGTAAAAACAGTACATTTCAAGCAGATCAAACCAATTTTTTATACCGATGTTTCAACCCAATTCTCTCGTTTGGGGTTGAATTTAAAAAAATGACAAAATACGTATGCCTTTATGTTTGCTCAAAAGCTTTAAAATTAAATTTCATCCTTCTTACATAAAAAATTACGGATCCGCCATACAAACTTTCAACCCCGTATTTTACCTTCTTGCGGGGTAGTTTTTAAGAACCCTGATATACGTATTTATCTATTTCTAACCAGAGGCTTGTATATAAAATTTCATGCTTCTTATATCAAAAATGACGGACCCACCATACAAACTTTCAACCCCTATTTCACCCTCTTGCGGAGTACTTATTACAAAACCCTCAAATACGTATTCATTTATTTCTAACCAGAAGCTAGTATATAAAATTTCATGCTTCTTATTTGAAAAATAACGGCGTCCCCATGCAAACTTTCAACCCCTATTTCACCCTCTTGGAAGGTAGATTTTCAAAAACCCTTAAATAGATATTTATTTATTTCCAACCAAAGGCTTGTATACAAAATTTCATGCTTTTTACTTCAAAAATGACGGAGTTCCCATGCAAATTTTCAACCCCTATTTCACTGTCTTGGGGGGTAAATTTTCAAAAACCTTGAGTTACATATTCATTTATATCTAACCAAAAACTTGTATATAAAATTTCACGCTTCTTACATCAAAAATCATGAACTTCCCATATAAACACTCAACCCCTATTTCACCCTCTTAGGTAATGAATTTTGGAAAACTCTGATATGCGTACTTACTTATTTCCAGAAGCTTGCTTGCTTCTAACTTTGAAAATGACGGATTTCCATACAACGGTTCATCCCTTATTTCACTTCCTTAGGGGTGGAATATCCAAAAATCCTTTCTTAGTACGTTTTCATCATAAAATGCAAAATCTCAAGGCTGTCAAAATTTCAAGTCTCTATTCCCATTGGTTTAGGCTCTGCGTTGATGAGTCAGTCAGGACAAGTCTTTATATATATATATATATATATATAATATTAAAATCTATGCACAATGCACTTTTTATTTCGTTTTATTAGTTTATTCGTTTATTTGGTTCAAATTTAATTCTCGTCGAGTTCCATATTAAAGTTGCCGATATGAATGCCGGCTTTAGTGTATTAATTTAAATCCCTTCAAGCGCTGTGGCACGTTCAATCAACATACTCGTAGGATTTAGGTAAAGGTATATTATACAGAAATAGAACTGGTACGGTGGACGAATCTACAAATAGATTTTTGACTGCTGATTTTTTTCTCGTTGTTTTATTTCTTATCATATTTAAACCGCTTATATATTAATCCAATATTTATAATTTGAACGTCCGTATTTTTCCACTTCCGTCACGACGTGGGCTGAAGGTTTGTTTACATGCTTTACTGAAACTGGATCCAATTTTACCTTACCTTATTCAATATAAAATATGAAGGTATTAAATTGAATATTCAAATAGAGGAAATATTATTTATATAATACTACAATCTCATTCTGCTCTTTAAGTTTCTAAGTTCAGTATAGCGGTAGATATCAATATATTATAACTGCTTCCAACGTGCATTCGTACTTTGAAAATAAATAATAACTAAGAAAAGCCTTGACAATGTTTAAAAAGGATTTTTTTAATTATTTTAGAAAATTGTGATCTAAGGCGGCGACTCGTTAATACAATTAATAAATAACTTCTCTGGATTTTAATTATTGTAGTATTTAATGATTTTAATGATTATGACAAGTTATACGAAAACCAATTTTGGAAATGAAGTTTTAAGTAATAAATTGTATCGAAATCTGAAATATTTCGAATGATTGAAGCGAATAAGGAAACAGGTGTTCAGTATTTAATTTGTAATTGTAACAGTACAGTCATTTATTTTCAGTTTTATTATAAAGAAGAGCGACATACATTATTTGCATAGTTTTTTTTAAAATATGCATATATTTTATTTTATATTCATCAGAGTTATTTATTTTTAAGCTTCTCATGAATTCGGAAACAAAGAGAAGCTGCTGTTCAAATGGAGCTGATAATGAACACATTGGATTCACAAGCTATTTTACGTGGCTTGCAATAAAGTGAAATGGCAGTGGCCTAAGGTCTTGTCACATAACGAAATAGCGTTCATACTGTGCCTACCAAGTGCTACAAAATGCGAAACGTTGGGCGTTCGCAACATTCAGTATTGCGCGAATGCTTCTAGAGATAGCACCTATGCCAAATTTTTGAGCGCCAAACCACACCAAGCGATAGAGCGTGAACTGTGTAGTACCCCTACCAATTGTAGATAATTTTTTTATCAATTCAGTCAAATACTTAAATATAAGCAAACTCAATCAAAAGAAATAATTTTATTTGAAATATTTATCTTACGTTCTTAAAAATACAAAAACGAAAATATAAAGGTAATACAAAACCATACAAGGAACAATAGCGCTGCGGCTTACGATCCTCATGCAAGTCACAGGTTCGATATGTTGTATTCATTGGCGGTGGCTTACCTTTGTACCATTTGTTTAAGGATTCTTACATAAAAAATATATATATTTTTAGTATCTATTATTAAAATATTTTCATTTCGATAAATATTATACTATTAATAAGGTTAAGGTTAGATTCGTGTATTTTAAAATAGGCTTAACAACTACTACTCTTCGATATCCATAGGTCTGTGGGCGGGATTATATTATATTTCAATATAAAATGTTCAATAGATAATATTAGATTCTAAATATAAACGAAACTGATGGATACCTATGGTAAATTTATGATAACTTGATAATTAAAATAAAGATTAAACATCGCTCGTACTTACATGCCTATTTAAATAAAGTATGTCAGTTTATTTTTTTCTATTATACGATTACTGTGATCAATATAATTTTGTATGCATTTGTTACAAATAACAACAATAGTTTACATAATTGGCTCATGCGACCTTGATGGTTCAAAGAACTTTCTTATTTATTTTAATATCAATTCAACTTCTAACATGACCTTATTTGACGGTAACTATTTTGTTTACAAAACAATGTTTTGTTATTGAATGGCGATTTAATATTTGAATCTGTTACGTGTGGTTCGAATGCTTCTACAATGGTTACTGAATGTTATCTTCGAAACTTGAAAAGTAACTTTTTTACTAGATACTTAATGCCAAAATATTATAGGAACTACAAGTTAAATTGTTAAGGAATTTGTCGTATAGACGCTGCTTATATGTTTTAAAACTATGCATTTTCACAATATTTTGGAGAGAACGTTTTCATTGTACCGAAAAACAACAATGTACTGAATGTTTAATAATTTAAATTTACTTTTGTTTGGGTTATTTTGTATTTAGTTTTCGCATACATTGTTTCATTAATAAGTATTCATTCAAATTAAAACGTATTTTATAGCAAAAATTAAGTACCTGGCATTAAAAATAAAAAAAAATCTAAGGTAGAAGATCGTTTTGTAGTTGTAGGCGGCGGATGAAGACCTTGAAATGTAATCGATTTATAAAGTTATTTAAGATTTATGATAAAACTTATTAAAATAAGTAGGTAATAATTTATTGCAATGTCATTTCACATGGACATTTTTTGTTCTTATCACTATTTTCTTATATACGCAAACCGTTAATGCGTTTCGATCCGACTACAGAGCGAATATACTTTGAATAGGCTTTCGAAGGCTTAAGACTACCCTTCAGTATTCATTATAACTGAAGCAGTAATTGAAATCCAAATGAAGCACGGTGGTTAAGTCTCTCGCAGTCCAGATCGTCATATCAATATGATTTGGCCATGTGCATAGGCTGATTGAAAATTTAATACGTCAATTTTTTACATTTTAATATTCATGTACGCTTTTTTTGGATAGACATCACATCAATCTTTTAGTACTACGACACAAAAACGATATAGTCATACTTATGTACGCTATATATGTACAGCTCTGCCACTGTTCTTGTCTCACGAAAAAAATATTTACAAATACGAGAACATTTGAAAAAATTACCTATTAATATCAATATAATAAGACTAGCTGTGCCCGCGGATCCACCCGCGTATAATTAATAAAAATATAATAAATTATTTTATTACTATAGTAACACCCACGCACACACACACACACACTCACACACACACACACGATAACGTAATTAACGATTGGAAATTAATTTACATAAGATATCGTAGGGTTTACCGATCTTATATGGCCTAACAGTTACGCTATCACATTTTCTTTGTGTGTACCAATTTTCATCAAGATTGGTCAAACCGTTCTTGAGTTATAAGAAGACATACAGAGAGACAGACAGACAGACAAAAATGAACAAAAAATCATATAATCTGAATCACTGCATCATAAAACGATTATTTATCACAAAATTAGGTGAAAAAAAAAATCGAAAACAGAGCCAAGAGATTAATATAGTAGTATAGAGTATGCGTTTCTTTGAACGCGATCGCTACACGCTCTCGGGGTGTACTTATATTTTTATAAAATACTGTCTTATTTTCAAGAAATTATATTTTATTAATTCATAGTCATTTCGAAACACACAGTAATATAATTTTCATTTTAGCAAAGTTAAATATTATATATTTTTTACTAGCTTTACGCTAAAAACGACGTGTCTGTCTATATTGATATTTATTTTTATAAAACTCTATTTTATTGTTGCTTTTGCTATATGTTAGTTTTACTAGTAGCTTTAGCTATCGATTTTATATTTCATGTATTTGCAATAAATAGAATCAGGTCACCAAAAGCCCTTACAAACGAATAATTGTTATGGGAATAAATAAATATATATTTACAAAGTATGACATTTTTATACTATAGTTAATTAAAACGTACAGTTTTTGTTTTTTTTTCAATTTGAAACGGTTGCTTAACGATGAAATTAATATTTAATTACGTCTCTAACGGCCTTATTCATAAACGTTGCTTAGTTACTGTTTAGCTAAACACTGATTTGTCTCTTTCTGTCATTATTGATTTGACATACGAAAGAAGAAGACAAAATATTTTTTAACTAATCACCAGTTAAATAAAGTTTATGAATAAGGCGGTTAGTGCTTTATATAATAACATTAATTTTCAAATTGTACTTATTTGTTTTCTGCTGTTGTGTGACTATCAAAAAGTTTTCCAAGATAGTATTGAGAATGAAGCTAATGATAATATGAATCAAGTTATAACATCTTTTATTTTTTTATCTTTTCACATATAATTAGGGATTTAATTCTCTTTAAATGATGTGTCTTTTTAACTTCCACTGTTTTTATTAGAGATCAGGTTTATTTCTTAAATATACTTTCAAAATCCCTAATTTCCGCAATGATTTTCTCTTAATTTTCGATCCAAAAACACATCTGAAAAGTAAAAAAAAATCACATATTAGGCCTTTAATTTTATGACACGCTGTAGTATAAATAGTAAGTAAATACAAGCGTCGACGACGTCGGGGGACCGCTAATGTAATATAATACCCACGTTGCCTAGGTAGTTTACTTATGTTTCATGAATTTCATACCTACTTTATCATTTTTAGCTGTGATCTGTTTTTTTACTTCATTAACGTAGGGGGGTGGGGCACCCTAACGCGACAGCGGTCTTAATCGAGTCACCTTTCAACCAAAAAAATAAAACAAAATCAAAATCGGTCATTCGTTTAGGAGCTACGATGCCATAGATGGACACAGATATACGCGTAACGTTATAACATCCCTCTTTTTGCGTCTGGGGTTAATTTATGAAATGTGTAAGTATTTGCCAATAGTAGAAATGCGAACTCTATTTTAGGGTACGTTTCTGTTTGAGACTATCACTTGATACCTATTAATTTTCGTATTATTCAAAACTTTTTTATTCCCAACAATTAAAAAATATACTTGTCTAAAGAAACTTTCATTTCCTTTGCAATATTGGTTCATTGTGATTTTAGATCCAACGACGTTTTGTTTAGTCGTTCAAAATTTAAATAAAAAAATACCTATAATAATAACTAATTGATGTGGTTAATTCTAATAAAAATATATCAAATTGATTATCATGCCAATTATCATTTATTCCTATATTTAAGAAATAAAATAATTAGTAAATATGTAAACAAAAAATAAATTGAATATTTATTCGGAAAATATATAATTAACTGATTATCAGGATAAGTACGAGTTAGTTCACGCATGCGTCCTATAGTGCATTACAATCTCCCGCCGTCAAAGTTCTCACAGTCACAATCGGTGAACCATCGTATCGAGATGCACTTGTAATATAACGGTTTGTCTAGAAATATTATTTGTGCTCAGGGCGAGGGACAGGACGAGCTGCGTTTGGACGAAGAAATGGATCGAGTGGTTTGGAGCGAAGCTGCTCAGCCGCCTCGGCTGCAAGGCACCAGCGAACCAGTCAGAGATATGGCTGCGCCTCCGCCGCCTTACATACAAGGTAAGTTTATAGAACATTTTTTTTGTGTTCTATTAAATTTAATAATCGATTCATTTAATTTACGCTTAATTTTTTAAATGACAATATTAATACTTCAATTTTACTTTGCGCGAACTTTCATTGTTTTCGAATTAATCGTGTTCGATCGTTCTTGTAGGTTTAAATATATAACTTATCAAATATAGATATATTATTTTCTAGGTTTTTCTACGTAGGTTATCCCTCTGATTAGAAATATTATACTTCAAAATATTAAAATCATTTCTTCTGTAACGACAACGTGAACAAAGAAAATATTTTAATAATTGCTTAGAATATTATTCAAATGTTTTATGAATCTTAGTAATAATTAGGTTGGGTATGTAAATCAATAATAACACTTTTAAAATAAATGTTATTTCACTTTGCATATTTTATAGATACTTTTAAAAAAAAGTTCATTCGACTTCAGTTTTATAAATGTCTAGTTTAATATAAAATATATGAATAAGGTAATATATTAAAAGGTTAAGATAATTACGTTTATAAAAAATAAGTATACAGCTATACATATACATGTTTATGTACATGATGTACATGTTTGTAGTGTAATTAGGTAGGATAGTAGGTTTAGTATAAATTTATAATCGTGAATATAAATCGAAAGTACTTATTTTAGATTGATGTTGTAGATAGATATAAAAGTTTATACTAAACAAGTGAATGTTTTTTTTTTTTCGTTTTCCTGTATCACGAAATAACCTTGGGTGTTTAGAAATAAAAAAATAATAATGGGACATGCGACCGAAAAACACGCAAACTGTTTGTAGCAGATAATTTCAATTGTTTTAGTTATTGATTATTTAGACCTAAGCTAAAGTTATATTTGGCGACTGTATCGACAAACCATTTTATAACAATGTGTTTGTGATTATTGAATTAATCAAGTTTCGAATTACATATATTCAATTCTATGTGACCGCTATACAATACTGTAAATTCCTGTTATGAATAATGAAAGGTGCTGCAACTCGGCACGGGTTGTCAATTCCGCATGGTTGCCCTAAAACATACAACATATTGTATTATTGACTAATTATTTATTTATTTATTAATAATGAAATATTACTATTTATTTTTATACTTGGCACCCATAAGCTTTGTCAGCTTGTTTGGGTGTTGCTTAAACTAACAAACATAAAACTAAACTAAAATATAAACTTCTAGAAAAAAACAAGATAATATTATCATAACAGGTGAGCTTTCAATAAATAAAGCATAAAAAAAAGGAACCTAAATATTAATTAACAAATAAATATTAATTAGGTTCTCGTAATTCGGTTATACAAAAACTATTTTAAGTAGGCTAAGGGTAGCTATAAGAGATGTAAAATCGTAGATTCCATACGTCATTACCGTACTTTGTCGAGATAATAGTACGAATAATATATTTAATCTTTTTTTGGTACAAATAATATGCAATGATATTAAGGGCTTATTAAAATTACGCTTAGGGTGCTACGCAATTATTTACTCAACACAAGATTATATCCTGACTAATATTATAAATGCGAAAATGAGTTTGTTTGTTGGTTTGTTACGCTTTAACGATTAGAACACTGAACATTATTTCACACTGAAAATTATTTCACCAAAGGTACATTATCAGCGACTAACATAGGCTTAATTTGATCCCAGTATTCCCACGTGAGCTGAAACTATCGGATGTTACCGTGGTCAAAACACTAGTAAAAAGCCTACCACCAAGTAAAAATTAGAATGGAATGTTGTGTCACCAAGTGAAATGAAATGTATGTATATTACATAATTATAAATGTATAAAGTTGAGATATCACCACTCGCAACATATGTTATATTATATATTTATGTAAGTATGTAAGTTATATATTTATGTACACAACATAATATGCTACTCGGAATAATATCTAGATTATTGTCGAGTATTCATAATCCACCGACCACCACGCTACAATATGATATTACTCGTAGCATTTGATTGAGCCGGCCAGTCCTCCACGGTTCCGAACGTTCTAATATGATCCAAAACATGCAACTTCATTTTACTTTACCACTAATTACGATATCAAAACATTTTGAATATATAAGTCTTTTTTTAAATTGGCAATATTATTTATACAATAAAATATATAGTAATGACGGCCGTTTTATAACATGCATGTAATTGGTTCAATTACATGTTACGTGTGTGAATATGTGTGTGTGTGCGAGATAGTGTTATTAATTTATATAAATATGTTTGACAGATGTTCAAAATTTGTTTATACAAGTTCTTGTTTAATTTATTAGTGCCTGGATGACCAAGTTTTGCTCGGTATTTTATTGTTAAAGCAGTTAGTTGCTCCCAATTTAAAAAAAATAGTATTATTGCTCGCCAATAGATGTCAGGAAGAGTCATATTTTTCAGTTTATGTTTAAGTTGATTATCGATAAAGTTGATTGTGGAAAACACGGATAAATCGACATTTTCTAAAAATGAATCCTAGCTAGATCGATTTATCGCCCCCGAAACCCCCTGCATACTAAATTTCATGAAAATCGTTGGAGTCGTTTCCGAGATTCAGATTATATATATATACAAGAATTACTCGTTTAAAGATATAAGATATCTGATTGTGAGACTTAGAGGAATAGTATGAAATAATTGTCCGAATTTTTGTTTGGTTTGACGAGGTTTCAATGTTAATCAAAATTAGGATTGAAACAATCGATCATTTCAATGCCATTCTGTTCAGTTTACAAAGACAAGTATAGTCATATATATTTTTTTAAAGAAAATATTGTAATACTTTAACACTTTTTGCAATTTAGTGATTACATATTTATTACTGTAAATTCATCTACTCAATTCGACATTAAAATAAATGAAATGAAAACGAGATGTGTCGAAAGTTTTCCGGTGTATTATTTATGAAAAAAACGATAAAATTTACATAAAATATTTTTTAAAGTTATGAAAATAAACATTTTATTATTGATTATGATAAAAATATAATGTAATTATAAACTTAATCAGTACAGTCAATCTCAGTAATGATTGACTTATTAAAGTAGGACGCACATAGTAATGTTTGCGATTTACACAAACATTCATACTATTGAAAAGGAGTCATAACTAACGAAAACTTATTTTTATTTCGACCAGGAAGTATCTCGATCGTAACGTGCGGTAAGGAACTTCACTCCTAAGCAAAATGCCGTGTGGTTGCCGATTCCGACAGACTGTGTGTGTTGGAAGCGCCGACTGTGAAAATCGTATCTCGCCATATACACACTTAGCATCTCGATAACCCGTATGGGAGAGACAAATAAAATAAAAACATATCCTAAATGAGTAGACGTAAAGCAAGCGGTTGATTGTATAATTCTTACAAATCCATTTTTTTGGTGTTTTATAACACACTACCTCGTTTTCAAATAAATGTAACAAGGGCAGGTAGGCCAAAAAAAAGTTTTTATGCATTTTTTACTCAAATTCCACGAAACCTTTAAATTTGACCGTATAAGTTATATACTCCCCTTCGAATAAACTATAAGCTTACAATATTATACTTCCTCTGTAAAAGTACATTCAAAAGAGTTCTATGACAAGCTTCCTATTTCGGAGCAGACGATCACAGTATGTGTTTACGTTAACCTGATTCTTAAGCTTTCACAAGGGCTCATTTCGAATCTGATATAAATGTGATTATAATTTTCAAGATTGTTATTGTTCAGTTCAGAAATATATTTAATTTATTTCGTATTCATTTTTTTGCTTAAATTATAATTTTTGATGACAATTGATACCGCGTATTAAGTCTTTTTGTAATGCAATATTATTTTGCAGATGGTGAAAGTCAACCGAGTAGCTCCGATATAACTTCTATCAGCGCTTCGCTACATCTCACTTCGAGCTCAGACCAGCAGGTATAAATGACGCCTAGTTTAAAATTTTAAGTTTGTTTAATTAATTATATGATTTAGATTTTTATAAAACTGATTTTAATTCATAATTTCGTGTACGATTTAGGTAGTACATAAATGTAATGTTAGATATTTACAGAATAAATCACATAAAATTATCAATATTAAAGATAAAATATCAATTACTAGAATTATTTTTCATGAGTAATAATTAAATCATTAGACGACGATTTCAGTCTTAATGGCATTTTTTCACAGTTAACGAATTGATCGCATTATAATGGGATTGCAGTGAATAGTAAAATATGATAGGTAAATATATAGAATACTTTTTGGAGATATCGTCGACAGAACACGCTCAGCTAACCTTTCTTTATTTAATAAACATGCAACTTTTTACGATCAATACGAAAATGATCATCATTTCAAGGACAATACGGTATCACAACACGATCGCCATAGCAGAGCTAAAGCTTGCTACGGGATTTTAACTTTCGAAAAATTAAAAAAAAGATATATTTTGAGGAATTTCATAATATTTTATACAATTTCACTGTTATATATATATGTAACGAGTAAGCTGAAAAGAAACTAGTTGTCTGTGTATAGAAGAAGGAGAATTTTCCATTAAAAGGTAATAATTGTTTCTACGCACTGGAACTCTACTTGTTGCTTCCCTTTGTAATAAGACATTCGAACTACATTGTTAGTAGATACATAAACTATATGATATATTAAGGATATTAAAGTGGTTATACCTGCTTGGACGGACTAGATTTTGGACTCGTTAGTTAAATGGTTCGACTTTTATAGTAGTAGTTAAATTTATCGAGTTTCTTCATATAAATTAACAAATCTCTAAAACAGATGTCAATGCAGTTATCCAGTTCAGGATCGGCTTTAACTTCTCGTGACGACGATCGACACGTGCAGTTCGACGGTGAACGGAAACCATCGTTGATCTTACTCGACGAAGTTAATGAAGAGCGCAAGGCCCAAAGGCATAAGTGAGTACCTGTTTAATTAATAAGCTCTGTAGCCAGGTGGCGAAGCAAGAACAATTTCAGATATTGACCTTTTAACCCACAGTCAGGGGCGTAAGCATTAATAGATTTGAAATATGTGAATTTGAAAATATTGAATTAGAAAAGAAAATAAAAAAATGCATGGTATAATTATTTTGCTCAGTAATATACCATGTGTTGTTACTACTTAGGGACTTTGAAGGTTTTTGAAGGTAGCACGCTCGATCGTTTGGCGTGGTTTGGCGTTCAAATATTCAGCATAGGTCCTACCTCCAGAAGGGCTCATGCAGTACTGAATTCGAACGCTCAACGCATCGCATTTTGTAGTATTTGGTAGGCACGGTATGAACGCTATTTCGTTATGTGACATGACCTTGGGCCACTGCCATCTCACTCTACTGTAAGTCGCGTAAAAGAACTACGTTCTAAAAAAAATAGGAAAAATAATAGGGGCATTTGAAAGGAACGCTGCCAAATCAAAGATTATATCTCTTGCCAAATCAAAGACTATATAATCATATATTTTTTGACCAATTTGTAAGTTTCAAAAATGTCTATGACTATATAATATGGAGTCAGATCACCTTATTTTTCTAAGAAGATCGAATCTAGAAAGTTCAACGCAGTTATCGATTTATAAGATAATACTCAGTTAAGTGTAAGATGTAGCTTCGATCAAAATTACTCGACATTTCATTTCATTTTAATTTTCCTACCGATAATGAAGGGATACTGGACGATAAATTGCCATCTTAGAAAAATAAGTGACGACGTTGATTTCAACGACGATGTCACACCGTATATATGTGTATAGTATCCCTTAGAGCTTGTACCCATCACCGTTTCACGCTAACCACTGCTCTAGGATAAGACAATAGATGATTTCAATGACAAACACTCAAATCATCGGCATCGTGGCGTACATTTTTAAGACACGGTAACATAAATTAGCACGTTACTACAACCGCGCCGCGACACCGCGCCATTCCAAGTTAACGATGTCGTAATGTGGTGATGGGGACAAGCCCTTAGACAGCGGTCATATGTCCCATTCCAGTGAGCGGTCTCATTCCTTCAACAAAAAATATTTTTAATAGACAAACTTCAGCTATTTCCCGAAAACGTCGCTAGCTCTCGCGCTAGCAGTTTTATCTTATTGACCAATAAATACATTTTTTGAAAATATGTAAAGCTGGTGAATTAAATACATATTATTATATATAGTAAACAGCTATATGGAAGTCAGTTAAGACGTTTATATACATTTCTCATGCTCGCCTAAGTTTGAAAAATGTATTTTTTTTTTAATTTCCTTAAAGAGACATTACAACGAGAGAGAAGGCAACGAGCTTTCTAGGGAGAACATTGCCACCCATACCCTCCGTATCGCTTACGCGCAAGTCTAGTATGATGAAATGAAAATCAAAGTGATTACGTTTAAGTTCGTCTCAATTTTTTTTTAAATTGTTATGTATATTTTATTAAAATATATATGTCTGTATCTACTGCAATATTTTATAATAGTAATGTAATATAATATGGTCTTTGCCATTCCGCTTTACATAATATATTACTTTGCTGTGCTTTGAGGCTTAATATAAATAAATGTATGTCTCTCAGCTGGTTACATAGGTTGGTTTTCTGCTCCGATCCAAAGTGCTGTATCGTATAGCCCAAAGACTCTGCCAATAAACGGAATATGCAATGCAAACGAGTTACTGAAATTGGAGTCTAATTTCTGGAGTTAAGTGTTTTCAAATACACAAATTCTAATTTAATCATATAAATAAATATATAGTATCGTAAATACTAATAGCTAAAACTGTGTACGTGTAAACGTATTTTAAATTAAAAAATATGTAAATTTCTACACAAAGTATTCTTATAATGACGTCCGTCGTCAAAACCAACATGTATTGCGGACGAAAAAGATAAAACGTGTGAAAGTTGGCTGGCAGACGCTGCCAGAAGCTACGTTGCAGACGTGGCGCGGAAGTGTCACCTGGGTACGAGACAGAAATAGTGTACAGTCGCGTGACATTGGCATTGTAGTTGAAGAAACCAAGCTCAAAGTTGTTTCACGCAATCGTATGTAGGCGGCGCGTTTGTTATGCGCCATCGAGAGTTGCGCTCGTGGCGAGCTGCTTATTGTTTAACTTTTTTTTCGATATGCCGGTGACGTACTCGCGGTCCTCTGATGTGGGACATACACGGTGAGTGCAAAAGCACCTCACATTTAGTAACATTTATATCATAAAATATTGGTATATATTACGCAATTGTTGTTGATAATAGTGCTAAGATCGTTAAATTATAGATTTAATACCATTTTATAAAATAAAGTATTTTTAAACAAAATGTATCATTGATCGTATTATGAAAGAGTTCAATTTATAAATATTTCATAATAGATTTGTCAACGAGTTCAATGAAGTTGGTTTTATTCATAGATTTACTTTTACTAATCCGAAGAAAAATGATAGGTTACTCGTCTCGCTCCATTAGTATTCTAACCGGCCCGAACGTTACGGCCACCTCACACAGCGACACTTCGCGCTCAATGCATTCACTGTCCTTGTGTAAACACGGCTTTAAAAAATATAAATGCATGTTCATTAATATCGAATAAAATTTATTTTTATAAACGTAAAAGAATGTGCACGTAAATAGATACAAAAAATAATTATTGTGATATAAAAACATTATATCATGAAACTATTCAATGTTTCGTTTTTTTTCTTTCATTTATTTACATATGAAGTCTTTGATTAATATAATCATTTTCTTATGATTGAAAAATATAAAACCAAAGATTCATGTAAAAATGTAAATTCGATCACACAAATAATTGTACTATTCAGACAGTCAGCTTAAATAAAACTACGAAATGTTAGTATGGCTCGTGATTTGAAAAGCTAGTTTCTACTTAGCTAATCTATGAGTTATATAAAAAAAAAAAAACCTTTGTTTAAGCCCCGAGTCGATCCAATAAAAACTTATTAGTTTAGTAGAGTTTAGTAGAGTCAATAGAGACTGGAAGCTGTAATTGTGTAAGCTCCTGTACCTGAAAAAGCAGGGATTACAGAAAGTGCACTAATGTTTGCGGACGCATTGTGCTCTATATTATGACCTGTGTAGTTGCCTAAGTCCTTCTTAAATCTGCCAGGAGGATATCATCATCATAATTTTAAAATGCTTTAAAAATAGCATAAATCATAGTATTATGTCATCATATTAAATGTGAATGTGTAAATGCTAATAAATCTTACGTCTTTAATACGGTGTGTTAGTTCCTTCAAATCCTGTCATGTAATTTGCAAAGTTATGTAGTTGGAAGTTTCAGCTATATCGAATTAACTAGCACTCGATTAATATATCAATGCACTTTGTGGAATCCCTTTATTACATAATATTTATAAAAACGAATTATTTGAAAATAGCATGTCAATCAATGTATTTTTTTATTATAGGTTTTAATTATAAACTTTAATATATTTCTTACAAATTTCAAATGCTGTTGGCTCATAAAAAAGTAATATTTTTAGTCGGCACTTGCACCCGCACAAGACACGGAAGTATTCGTTGCAAGAGGGTGGTCGCGTAAGCCTAGATGGAGAACGTCGGCCCTTAACTGGACCTTCAGACGAGCCTCTACACGAAGTTGTTCAAGATGAAATCCATAGCCATCGTAGCGAGGACTCACGTGCTCTACGTCGTCATAAAATTCAACCGCGGGTATGTTACATAAGTCGAAATTACACTAATAGCACGTATTCAATTTTTTGTGACTAAAATTTTAATGAATTTAAAAGAGTAAGAATCCATGACTACAGACTAAAAAGTTTTCAGATTAAATTATCTTTATAATTATCAAATATTATTATTAATTATTAATGTATACAGAAGATTTTCTTTATAAATGAATGGCTTCTAGTGAACACATTATTTTGTATTCACTAGAAGCCATTAATGTCTTATTACGTTGGATGCAGAATGTTATGTATGCATATAGCCTTTTATTCAATTTTGTGCAAAATAGCTTTCAAGTTATATACATAAAAGTATCTTTGACATAGGTTAAATTTAAAAATAAGTTATGGGGGATGTAATACGCTATCTATATATGTAAAATTTGTCTAATAACAAAAACAAATAATGTTTTTTGCGATTTGAAAATTATAGCAACAACTCAAATAATTATTTTCTAGAGGGCTTTAGGTCATTTTAAAAATACCAGAATAATTTCAGGGATCCACAGTACATGTCAGCCGGAAAGAAGGTGGAGACAAAGCGCAAAACATTTTCTCTGAATCTACTCTAAAGAAAATGTACGACCATAGCCCGCACTCGGTAAGACTTCTAATTCTAAAAGTAACTTATTATTATGACAAAAATGAACGCTTATCTTTTTAATTATCCGTGTTTCCTACATTATGACCGATAGAGATGGAATTCGTGTATGATACATAATCAATGATGATTGCGAATAATCTACGTTTTGAGATACAGAGTAGACTTATAAAATGGAAAATTATGAGAATGAAACAGTTTTGCTCGGAATGTCACTTATGCAGGTGTTCGTCCAATTGGATGAGTTGCTGGCGACGGAAGATGGCGATGCTGAGTGGAAGGAGACAGCTCGTTGGATTAAGTATGAGGAAGATGTGGAGGAAGGGTCGGCTCGGTGGGGCCGGCCTCACGTTGCATCTCTTTCTTTCCACTCTTTGCTGAACTTGCGTCGATGTCTTGAAACCGGTGTGGTGTTGATGGATCTCGACGAAAAAGATCTTCCCGGTGTCGCATACAGGTAATTATTTATTTAATTTACTTATATCGTGAAGTTAAACGGTCATATAACATTACATTTAATTTCTTAAAAATATATCGTTTTGGTTAGCTAACTCCATGGGCAATCGATTCAATAATATAATCTTTTTTAAAAGCAAGTTTGTTCATTCAATATCCTTTGAAGTAGAGACAAATTTGCTAGAATTGTATTCCTTATTGTTTATAGCTGTGTTCAACTACTAAGAGTATTATAAATATTTTCCACAAATTTTTCGTAGCTATCCCCGGGCGTCGTAACTCTTGCGTCATATAAAATATGTATGTGTTAATGTAATATACATTGTGAATATAGAGTCGTTTTAATTAAATTAAAATATCTACAATTGAGGTACCTAATAGATTGGTTATTTATTAAATACATGGGGATAATTGTTTTCAACCCGATTTTACTGCGAAATTAATTAAACGATGTCATTCGTTACATAATGAGGATTGAAACATTTTATTAATTAATTGAGTTAAATGTTTTTGTTTTTTTTTAATAATATTTCATTTTTTGTTGATGAATATAAATATCATTCTAGTTTTTCATACACAATTCATTTTTTAATACTTCAATGCTACTAAAGTCATATCTCAGTATTTAATACTGTATTGTATTGTTGTTTATTCAGTGTCCAATGGATTGCCTGTGACATTTGTCAAGCTAACGTGTTTTTGACAGGGTCGTCGAGAGTATGGTTACTGAAGGACTCATAGAAGAGGACGACAAGCCTGTGGTCATGCGTTCATTGTTATTACGTCATCGGCACGTTCACGACGACCGGTTCCGGTTCTCGATCAGTGGCCGGAAGCAGTCATCTTACACAAGTCTTCAGGTAAGACCATGATATATTACTCTTCACGTTTAATTAGTAATTGATAGTGAATATAATGGCCTAAATAGCGTGAAAGTAACTTTACGTTTGAATTTCTAGAATGTTTTTGAAACAAGTTACAGATATGTGACTCGTGTGATTAAAAAAAATGTACAACAATGATTACACCATATCTGTTTGGTTTTTACGATTATATAAGTTGACGAGCTTATCAAAAAACGTATCAGAAGTAGGCGATTTTTTATAAAATAAACTAACAATAAATATATAAATTGATAAGATTGTTATTCGACCCCCTTAGATATATTTGATATAGGTAATAAAAATTACTTTTTGATAATTACTTTTTGTTTTTGTTAATTTTTGTACACCGTTATTAGGTGAAGGTACGAAATCTGCTATCATTAATTTTTTTTTAAGCTTTCATCGTTCAAGATCGTTGATTAATAAAGTTTTTAGTGTAAGTAAACAAAATAGATATCGCGAAACATAGCGAGACCATATAGTCATAGTAATTTACTACAAATAATAATTACAAAGACTTCTAATTATATGTTAAGTTAGTAAGCATATTATATAAAGAAAACTTCTGAATGATCAGCTCAAATGCTTCACGTTAGTCAGCTTTCAGGCCGCTTAGAGATGTTAAAGTTGCAGATTCGATCCTGACCCCTATGGGTATTCTCGTCCCCACTCCCAGCACAAGTTTTACCCTTAATTGTAGGGGTTAATAGGAATATTAGTAATACCTTACAAAATAAATTATTTTCGTATTAGTTGCAGAATAAATGTATAACGATTTTACGATACTACGAACGACGAACAATACTACGAGTTATGGTATTTATCGGCACAGTTTCTCGTATATATTAAATAAACATAATAAATATCAAGAATATTGAATGGTTTTCTTGCTCTAATATTTCTGTTTATTGCTCTATCGAATGCGCATATATCATAATTATATAACTGACGATTATTTCAATTGTTAAAAATTATTTATGAAAAAGAAGAAAGGTATCATATTTATTCCTAAGGTTGTTTCACATTGGGCATGTGAGGAATAGTTATTATTTCCTAAAGTGTCAATGTGTATGGGCGTTGGTGACCACTTACCATCAGGTGGCCCATACGCTCGTCCGCCTACCTATATTATAAAACAAAATAAAAAACATATGTATCCAGGAAATCGGTTTGGATGAGTGGACTAGTGGAGTGAGCTGAAACTGCTTGACTTTACTCATATTATTATTTATATGTTTAAACTATAGATATTGTAGATCTATTATTATTCGTTTTGTAGATATTATATGTGTATGTATGTATATGTTTATTTATTCTTTAGTTTCATATATAAGTATGTATATTTTTGTGTACTATTAATTATTAATTACCGCCTTCATGGGTTTCTGTTTGACCTAAAGGTTGACTGGCAGAGAATGCCTTCAGGCATTAAGTCCGCATTTTCTTCCACTTACTTTATGGTGGTCAACAAAATCTTTAAATAAATAAATAAAACAAAAATATATTTGAATAAAGATATACCTTATATGTATGATTGTTTTAATGTTGAAGAAACAAAATAAATAGTAATTGTACCGTAATCGCAACCGAAGGCAGCCTCGATAACCAAAGATTACGATAGTCTGGACTAACTGTCTTATATCTTATATCGCAATCTTCGAATAATATAATACTATTCATTTCGTTTACGCATATCAGCATGATATAATGAAAACTTATATCGAAAATGTTTTGGTTATATTATTAACACTATACTAAAGAAATAATGGAGTTTATACTTATGCTTATGACACAGACAAAATACGATTTGAGTTGTCATTTCGATATATTTTCTTATCTATTTAGAATCGTCAAAACTAACAGCAATCATCGATAGTAATCTTTTTTGGAAAACCACGTAAAACTGAAATGAGATAAGATTTTGCCTTTTGACAAATAATGTATCGCTTTCAACTAATGTAAATTTTATTAAATAATATTAGTCTGAAACCGGTCACTATGTTTGAAGTTTATGAACTAAGTGGCAATTGTGAATTGCTCTTTGTAAAGAAGAATCCATACAGAATCCTTGCACGGTTGTAATCAACATTTTGATTGCATTGCACAATCTTTCTTTTGAACAAATAATTCTTAGCTTAGATTGATTTTTTATTTACATGAATTATTACATTAGTTTCACCATAAATAAAATAAAAATAAATACTGAATTCTATTAACAATTAAATATAAACTAGCTGAGATGGCCCAGTGGTAAGAACGCATGAATCTTAACCGATGATCGGGGGTTCAAGCCCGGTCAAGCACCACTGAATTTCATGTGCTCAATTTGTGATTATAATTCATCTCGTGCTTGACGGTGAAGGAAAACATCGTGAGGAAACGTGCATGTGTTAAATTTCACTGAATTTTTGTTACATGTGTATTCCACCGACCCACATTAGAGCAGCGTGGTGGAATAAGCTCCAAACTTTCTCCTCAAAAGAGGACAAGAGGCCTTAGCCCAGAAGTAGGATATTCACAGGCTGTTACTGTTACTGTGCTGATTAACAATCGCTTCACATTATAGTTTTATAATAATTAAAGTTATTTAGTTTTGGAAACGGTATGAATTATTTAGTAATATAATCAATTTCAATTTTTTTTTTGTTAAGGTTTTAAATATTGAGTTAAAATACGAGTATATCGTTAAATTTTCACTGAGAAATCTTTATTGGGGGGTATTTAACAAGGTAAATTGTGGTAGGTGTGTCTGTTTGGGTGGTGACAAAATATGTTGTGCAGTCGCTGTGGATGGAGGAGGGCGGCTCGGTGGGCGGCCGACGGCCATCATGCGCGCAGTGCTCTCCTGTCGGCCCTTGTCGCCGGCACAGCGCTCAATTTTTTGTATGGATGTTTTCACGCGTGTTACCCAAACAAATCCTTGCACGCACTATCCATCATTGATATGACCTATCACAGACAGCAGCCATCATCACTAGCTAGATCTCTAGAGTTCTCAGCTTCATTATCCTCAGGATTCTATTATTGTAACGCCATTTGCAAACTTAGTATTTCATCACATAAATATACGATTATATGGTTGCCGTTTATCATCGCTAATAGATCGTCATAGTTAAGCAAATGTCATAGTTAAAATTATATTTGTGCGTGGCTATAGTTTTCAGTTGCTTATTCAGATTTTCCCTTGTCTATTGTTTATATTATGTTCATTATTGGACTTAGAGACTATTTTTCGCAGTGTCTCTAATTGACAAGAGACGTAATTGGTTTTACTCTTTAAATAAATGATCGTTCATTAACCACGTACCGAGATTTTAATTTTTGTACATACTTATTAGTTGTTATTTAAAATAAAAAGCATGATGTCAATAATATTCATAGGTTTTGTTATTCTAACTGTATTATCTGATAATCTGGTTAAAAATACTTTTTACTTTAACTGGAATTTGACTTATGAATTCTACGTTTTACAAATATAAATGTGATTACTCGGTGGTGCAAGCTCGTCTGGGTAGGTACCACCCACTCATCAGATATTCTACCGCAAAACAGCAGTACTTGTTATTGTTGTGTTCCGGTTTGAAGGGTGAGTGAGCCAGTGTAATTACAGGCACAAGGCACATAACATCTTAGTTTCCTAGGTTGGTGGCGCATTGGCGATGTAAGCGATGGTTAACATTTCTTACAATGCCATTGTCTATGGGCGTTGTTGACCACTTACCATCAGGTGGCCCATACGCTCGTCCGCCTACCTATACAATAAAAAAAGAAAAAAAAAAAGATTAAGAAAATATAATGATTTCTGAATAAGAAACAACCCGTCGAAAAAAAAAAAAACACGACGTAAACCATTTTTAAATATATCTTTTTTTCATTTAGAATCTTGCGGACCAACGGAGACGACGCAGTTCATATGCTCTACCTCTTGAGCGGCTAGAAGCTCGCAAGAAGTCGTCAGCAGCTGCCTTAGATATGCGCGAAGTTGAATATTTAGCAACCACTGCAGTCGGATCGCAGGATGAACTACGCAAAGGACATAATGATTCAATCCTAAAACGTATCCCAGAAGATGCAGAGGCTACTACGGTACTCGTTGGTGCCGTTGGTTTTCTTGACCAACCGACGATTGCCTTTGTTCGTCTTGGTCAAGGAATTCTTATGCCATCGATTACGGAAGTTCCGATTCCTGTGCGATTCATGTTCATTCTTCTTGGGCCAACAACAGCCGATCTCGACTACCATGAAGTCGGTCGCTCTATCTCGACCCTGATGTCAAACCCATCATTTCATTCTATCGCTTATAAGGCAGATGACCGCCGTGAACTATTATCGGCGATAAACGAATTCTTAGACGACTCCATTGTACTGCCTCCCGGTGACTGGGAACGCCAGGCATTATTACCATTCGAAGAGTTAAGGGCTAAAAGTGAAATGATAAGACGAAGGAAACGGGATGCTCTTGAACGCAAACGTGCTGCTTCTACTGTCGCAGCACAGCCTTTAGACGAAAAGAAGGCACTTTTAGCCGCAGAAATTGGAGGGTTACCCGAAAAGGAACCTGACGATCCTCTTTCAAAAAGTGGTCGTCTTTTTGGCGGTATGTAATTCATGCAATTTTTTTTATTGTTTTATCTGTTTAGACACGATTTAAATTTTTTTTTTTAATAAATATTAGGTGTCATACGGGATATAAAACGACGCTATCCATATTACCTTTCGGATTTTCGTGATGCACTGAACGGGCAATGCGCTGCGGCAACTATCTTTATGTATTTCGCAGCACTCTCATCGGCTATTACATTTGGTGGTTTGTTAGCAGAAAAAACTGATAAACAAATTGGAATATCTGAAACATTGGTAAGATTTGAATATTAACAATATATTTTGTATTATGTTTACATATTTTATCACTATTACATATTTTATCGTTATCGAATAAGATTGGTACCGTTATCATCATGATTTATTAAGTAATAACCATGTCTTATGGATTATATAACTAAAATTTTAATAATACTTCTATAAATTACTATATTATTTGTATTATGTAATATTTACAATAGTTGCTTTGCAAGTTATTTTTTTAATTATTTTTACAAATATCGAATGCAGAATGTTGTTTGTATTCAGGTATTTACGTGTGTTGGGGGATTATTCTTTGCACTGGTTGCTGGCCAGCCCATGATGATAACAGGTGCTACAGGGCCTCTTTTACTTCTGGATGACGCGCTTTACGTCTTTTGTCGATCGTATGGATTTAACTTCTTGGCCGCGAGGATGTATTGTGGACTGTGGATGATAATCATTGCACTTTGCGTTGCGTCTATCGAAGGTAGTGTTGCCGTGAAGAAGATTACAAGGTGAGTGGGATGAAATTTTCTTTTTAATTAACTTAACAAAACATACCTAGTATCCATATTGCAGAAGTCATGTATTATTTTTAATTTAATTCTGCGCGCAAAATTGTTGCACATGTTTTTAAAAAAAACTTATATTAGATTATATTTTTCATCTAATCTTTTTGTTTAATAGTAATCTATTCAATATAATTAATAACATTTTTGTGTTTCTTCTATCAGGTTCACTGAGGATATTTTCGCGTTTTTAATTTCGTTAATCTTCATATCGGAACCGATAACTAACATCATTAACGTGTACCGCTCACATCCACTCGGATATGATTATTGTCAAAATGACACTGAAATAACCAACAACGCAACCTTAACCCCAACAACAATAAACGCTACAGACGCAGGTATTTAGATTACCTTATAACTTACAAAATTTATTTCAAAAATATATTTTCAGTTTAACGAACGCAGCGACATTCGATTCGAAATATTAAAAATTCAAATCGACAACGAAAATTTAACATGTTTTTTTCCCCAATATAATTAATTTAATAGTGTACTCAAAATTAAGATACCGCGGACCGTGCGAACTTCGTGTGTTCGAGTAGCAACTTGCAATCACATATAGTTTTGCCTGTTCGAAGTTTCATTACAGATTTCGAGAGTTTGTGAAGTCTATTGTTATATCAAGTATTTGAAATTAGCGTAAATAACGTGATTGTGAGATATTCGAATGGGAGACAATATGTCCTGCAGTATCAATAGATGTTATAGAGATACAATGACGCTTATGTTTATACACTTAATTGTTTTGTATAATATAGATCTTACAGAAGCAAATTAAACAACGAATAAATGGCATGTTACAGCAAATATGACATCGACTCCTGCACCGGTAGTACATCACGCAGTGGTACCTCCGCAACCAAACACTGCACTATTCTGCACAATGCTTACATTAGCTACCTTCATAATTGCCTACTACTTGCGTATCTTCCGTAATGGAAAGTTTCTTGGACGCAGCGTAAGTATTGTTAAATCTACAAATTATATAACACCTAACATGATTGTCATGCAAAATGAAACCTTTCTTATATCTTCAGGCACGTCGTGCTCTCGGTGACTTCGGGGTTCCCATCGCTATCGTCTTAATGGTTGGAATTTCCTGTCTTGTACCAGTTTGGACTGAGAAACTTCAAGTTCCGGATGGTTTAAGCCCTACCTCAGCGCGATCCTGGCTGGTTCCTCTAAACCCTGGACTCGAAACGATTCCTTTATGGGCAGCATTCGCTATGGTGCTACCAGCTCTCATGGTGTATATTATCGTATTTATGGAGACCCACATCGCCGAGTAAGATATTTTTTTAATTATACGAGCAAGGTTTAAGATACTATGATATTATATAAATTTGAAAGTAAATAGTTTTGATAAAACTCTCATGTCTTGAATCTTGCTCCTAATACAAGAAGTAGTCTACCATGAGTACTCATGAGTAAAGTTAACATTAATGTTTTATTATTTCAACAAATAGCTGTGCGTGCTGAGCGAAAACTGCAGGCGTAACTACAATTATTATCATATTGCAGCTACATATTAAAAGATACAATATATAATCCTAGGCTTTGCTTTTAGTGTAACAAAAAAAAAACCACTTAGAATGTGCCTATTAATTGATGAAATGATTACAGCTAAACATTTTTAGGAAAAGACATTTTATTAATAAAAGCGATTATAAAACATCTACTCGTACAACACGTATTCTTGTCATTCAATTGTAGAACGTGTAAGTCTGAAGTAAATGTATGTACATAGAATGTAGTCGTTCGTGTATTTTAGTCAAAATATATAAAAAAACATTTATCGTGGCCTTGCGAATTTACTTATATAAATAAAATATTCCTAATAGGTTGATTATTGACAAGCCGGAGCGTCGCTTGAAGAAGGGCAGTGGCTTCCATATGGACATCGTGATCATGTCACTCGTTAACGCGGTATGCGGTATGTTCGGTGCGCCCTGGCAGTGTGTGGCCACCGTTCGGTCCGTCAGTCACGTGTCCGCCCTCACGATCATGTCTACCACACATGCACCCGGTGATAAGCCGCATATTGTTGAAGTTAAAGGTTTGTTGTTAAGCCAAAGTCTTTCTCCATTCAACATTTCACTCACAACATAATCAATTACCCTTCGACCAATACGTATTGTACTAGTCTCCAGTTCATCCGTTTTTGTATCTACATACATATACTTCAAATTGTATTCTAAGTCAGTTTTTTATCTACATAATTAAAAAACAACCTTCCCATATTTCTGGTCGCATATCACGAAAAAAGTCGGTGGTTTGACTTTAAATTTTGACACAACATTGTAATACGAATATTTCAATTCGAGAATAATAGATATAACATATAATACATATTTTAAAATGAATAACTTGTTTTGAAAAAAACTACTAATAATAATGTAATAATTCCTTTTTTCAGAACAACGTCTAACTGGTCTTTTGGTAGCTTTCCTTGTTGGAATATCGGTTTTGGCTTCAAGTTGGCTAAGATTGGTGCCAATGGCAGTGCTTTTTGGAGTTTTCCTTTACATGGGTATTTCGGCTCTTGGTGGTATCCAGTTCTGGGACCGATGCATCTTACTTTTCAAGCCAGTTAAACATCATCCGCAAATTCCATATGTCAGACGTGTAAGTAAGCTTTTATAAATTTATAATAAGTGTAGACAAAAAGACAATACTTTTTTACCAAAAAATATTCTTCCATAGACAGTTTTTAATTAATTATTGAAACATACTAATCGATTACTTACCATTTGTCCAAGAAACGATTTTCAATTTTACAAGATGGTAGAGCTTTGTGCAATCTCGTCTGGGTAGGCCCACTCGTCAGATATTCTACCGCAAAAGAGCAGGTCTTGGTATTGCTGTGTTCCAGTTTGAAGGGTAAGCTAGGGTAATCCAGGCACAAAGGACATAACATAGTTCCCAAGGTTGGTGTCGCATAGGCATCTCTTACAATACCAATGTCTATGGGTGTTGGTGACCACTTACCATCAAGTGGCCCATATACTCATCCGCCTACATAGGCTATAAAAAAGCTTAATTACTTTAATTAATTTAAGTACTTTTTAATTAAACATATAGAATATCACAATTCTTATTTTATGACCAATATTTTTGGTTAACTAGCTTCTTTTTCTTGCTAGCACAATTAACTAGTTTTCTCAAGGATGTAATCGTGATCGCTTCAGAGATTTACGTCAATGGCACTCGCTTGTCTCTAGTAACATGCTCCAATTACAGTCAGTCATATTATCCGTGTTAAAGTGTTTCTTTTATTATTACAAGTAGATAGACAGACTGGCACATGAGCTGCCTGAGATAGTAAGTGGTCACTACCGACTATAGACTTTGACCAGATGTTCCTGGTGTTATAACGGATCACTTACACTTTAAACTGGAACATCACTATACTAGGTATCGCTCTTTGGCTATAGAATATGTGAGAAGCGGTGCCTACCTTGATAGGCTTTATCAAAGCCAACCACCAAGTTATATAATGTAATAAAAATATAATAACAATTCATCATATAAGATATGTTGCTGCATATCATAGGTTTAAGAGCAAGTTTTTCGTACGTATGTTATGTATTAAGTTTTTTAGCAGGTATATAAAAAAAAGCACATTACATTTATATTAATGTATCATTTACCATTTTTGTAGGTACCCACAATGAAAATGCATCTGTATACAATTATCCAGCTGGCTGGAATATGCTTACTGTATACGGTGAAGTCATCTCGCTTCTCCCTCGCTCTGCCGTTCTTCTTAGTGCTGATGGTTCCTCTACGAATGGCCTTAGTGTATGTCTTCACTCCACTGCAGCTGCGTGCGGTATGTTATAGAAAACCATTTTATAACTTTCCATTTTAAAGTTATTTTTATTTATGAAATGTACATAAACTTTCAATTTAATTACAAATAAAGTAGACTTATTTCATTCGTATATAAGTATATCAGCTAATTTAATATATTATAAGCGTCATTCAACATGCTATATTATATAACAGTTAATGTGTGATGTAAAATAATTACATGTATAAATAGATCACACCTAGACAATAGCTCTTTCACCAGTTATTTATAATTTATGTTTTTTTCACAGTTGGACGGTGCCCAAAAAGATATTGAACAAGACGATGAGCCAGATTTTTACGTGGAAGCGCCATTACCCGGATAGGGAACACTTCCCCAAAGTCAACTTGATTACGAGTTGAGAGTTCGCACAATCTAGATTCATAAAAAAAATCTAGAGAGCGAATGAGTCATTTTATTCATGTATGTGCGAGTAAAATATTATTTAAAGACACATCTGTGCAAGTGAATGATGAATTTTACATATCCCAGTTGATTGCAAAAAGTTAATACTGATAAATCTAAAGATTTACATTTGATGTAGCTTATTTATCTACCATTTGAAGTCATCATCATCATCGTCAATCTATCATTTGGAGTCTTAATTTATCATCATTTAATAATACCATTAAAAATATATATCGCTATAACATTATCTATAAACGAGTATACTATAACAGCTATAAATATAGAGAAAATATTCCATAAGTTACTAAATGAATCCTGAAGAGTATGTGTATAGATTCTTGTGTCAATTTGTTTAGCATATCGAATATATTTTGGCGTGTTAAAGATGTTAAAATTGCTCAAATTTATTTGGCTGTACTTCATTTTTCATAACAATATATTTTAAAAACAGAACAAAAACATTTATACTTCTTCTATGTAGAATTGTAGATGTTCATATACTTTTTAAATGAGCTTTGACAATATCGGAGTGTGAACCGGAATAGAATATGACGTGGTGTTTTCCCATGTTAGTTATAAAATTATTGGACTATTGTCAACTATACAATGTGTTATGATAGTACTTACATGCTGTTGTATCTAGCTTTAATGTGATACGTCCTCTTATTTACCGTCAAAAGATATTTTATTTATTTATTGATAATTCTTACATGTGAAAACAATAAATTAGTTTTTACTTATTAAGCTTTATAATTATTATGAGAAAGTATATTTTCTGACTAATTATATATTGCTCCCCTATACAAGATATCGAAGAATCTAAAACAGTAGACCTAACGTAACATAAATAACGTTGATATGTAGGTTTGGTTCTGTATTACACTTAAATGTTTTATTCTATATTAGCTTTTACTAGGACTGAACAACAAAACATGTCATAACGTCCGTATATTGCATTGTTAGTTTTATAAGATTAACACTTATACGCTTGTATAACTTTAAAAATTCGTAAGTAAAAAAAAATATGTTTTATTAAAACACTTGTATCTGAAAGATAACAAAATCCAAAATACATAAAGTATTATAAAGCGTCAATATAATTGTTCTGCTAATTTAATACATAAATTTCAAAGGTATATTTATAATATATTAATTATTTTGTAATATTTTTTATAAACTTATTTATTAATTGTTTACGTAACTTAAGATACTGCTTATGAAAGTGCGTGAGTTCCATGCCGTATTCATGAAATGGATAACGTGCAGCATAAAATAACAAAATACATAAATGTGTTATTAATATTTAAATAATGTTTATTGTTTGCAAATCGCTTATTTATTTACTTAAATTACCTGTATGCCAAAGCGTAGGTGCCAAAGAGACGGTAAAAGTGTTTGAATATAATGGGATATTTAAACGAAAGGCTATGGTTCTCACGCACTTGTGAATTAAAAATATGTAACAAGTTAATTCAGTATTACATGGATGTTGTACATTTAGATATAAGTCAATTCTATTAATTATTATTATTGTAGTAGCGAGTTCTCAAACTGTAAGTGTACCACCATTATATTGTAGTCTTAACTCGTATGCTATATTTATATATGCATATATACATTTCATGATGTATGATTGCATGGAAACTTCTGGATCAAAATAAATTTAAGCTCACTCCGACTTTAATTTGCTAATATTAGCTAGCATATTCGCGCGAAGAGTTAAAATGTTGTTAGGCATTATATTTATAGAATATTATGGTAATTTATCATATTTGAAAATTCAATGTACATTCTAAGCTATAGTTATGGTAAAATTTAGTAATGAAAATATTAGCGATCAGGAAACAGTCGGTACTTTAAAAAAAGGTGACACCGCTTTTTTAATTTGATGCTCTTCATGATAGGTTTCGCGTCTTTATAAACGGTTACAGCTTACGATTAAACAGGCCTCATGGCAAACAAGCATCGAGTCAGCTCGTGCTTAATCGTAGAAGAAGTACCGACCGTGCTGGCGAAGAACGTTATACGCGCAGTCATATACAATAAATCGGCAGTAGGGAAGCCACTATTAAACGTTTCTTCAATTTTGGTTCCTTATTAAAAATTGATAACCATACTCTTAAACTAGAAAAGAATAATATTTAGACATAATTAATCGTACTTAATATTGTTGTAGAAAAACTTAAGAGTATTATGAGTATAAAATTTACTTACTTTAAATCTGAACATAGACCTTTAGAACATTCCAAAGGCGTGATTAATAATTATTTTCAACTAAAAATTGTACGAATACAATACGTTTAAACATATGAATACAATACATTTAAACTTTTATTTTACTTAAAATTTATTCTCTAACTATTGTTATATGTGTTTAAGTTAGTAAAATTAATAGTATATACGCCGTTACGAGATGCGAGTTAACAAACCCTTGTTCAACAGTTTGATCAATTAAATTAAATTCGACTGTTTTTGTTATTTCATATTTAAGGCCTTTTTAATTAAAATATCACATTTAAGTACCTTCTTTAAACAAAATGGGTACCTTAGTTCCTTTAAGTAACTATGTTTAATTGTTATTTCAAACTGGGCTGTTTTAAGATTTATGTATTTATCATGTAAATTGTTTTATTATTTTGTTATGAATGTTGAATGTAAATGGATAATAAATTATTAAACAAGAAAAAAAAGTTCGTTTTGATTTGTACATGTCGATCGATTAATCGAATCATCATTATTAAAGTAAGCAAATCCATTGCTTTTTTATGGTCCAATTTTCAATCGCAAATAAACTTTTTTTATTGATTGCTAATATAGTAAAAATTGCTATATTTTTTATGTATCTTACAATAAATTTCATTAAATCCTAGCAAATATTATAAATGCGAGAGTGAGTTTGTTTGTTTTTGAGGCTTTAAAGCCTAAACCACTTAGCCGATTTTAAAAATAAACATTTTAAACATAGGCTACATTTTGTTTCCGCATTCCCTCGGCAACGGGAACTACGCGGGTGAAACCGCGGGCAAAATGTTAGTAATTAACAAATGGAGCTTAACTAATGATAGGAGGATTATTATTTTTAATGGATTTCACATTTCATTAGCACAATATAAAAATATACATCTAAGCCGTTGTCACGAAAAGAGTTATTTTTAATTTTTATTTTCGCTAAATCCTAAGGGCTACGCGTGTGATCCAAACGAGCTGACGTATTATAGAAATGACTATAGAATCCACTCAACGATACCGAGTGAACCATGGAATGATTACAATAAAGTGTGAATTGCACCATAATATTTAGGTACCCTTAATCGTTTAAAAACGGCGTCGATTCTATTAAAACAAAATATTATTTAGACGAAGTTATTAAATCCTGAACATAACTACAAAAATGGAATAGAGAACCTGATGGTGCGGGATGTAGTGTTGCAAATACAAAAGTCATAGTAAGCCGGTTGATGGTGACATAGATGGTTGATCTTATATAGCCAATAAACAAACTGACCGTCAGCTTACCAAGTAGTTTCCTTCTATTTTTACCATTTTCGCACTCAAACCCACCGCGGGTGCGTCAGCTGACGCTTGGTTCACTTATTAGTCATTCTAGTTCTATTGAAAATGATGGCAATCGATCGGCTTAAAATCACTACCTAAAATGCAGCGCTACCTCCTGGACCATAATGAAGTTTCTGTTATAGCATAGTGATCAGTAATTTCATTGTCAGTGGCTAGAGATTCATGGAACTTTTACGTTAAGACTCTTTTGATGGCACATATGAAAATTCTCCCTTATCTGTAGAATGATAAGCATTTCCTTGTGAAATACTTTAAACCCGCCTGTAAAAAAAGTTATTTAGAATTTTATGTGATGAGGTGAATTTACGGGCTATATGTAAGGCTATGGATTTCTAAGCAAAAACAGATTAAAATTAAGAATAATTTTCAATTTAGAGATGGATCTAGCAGCACCAACTCAACTTTCTTCAGTTTACTTGGAAGCATCTGTGCAGTAATCTCAACCTACCTATAATGTCTAGAACTTGACACCCGTCGGATTTGTTATATACCCAAAAACATAGAAAATAACGCTTAAAAGGATAGTGTCATACAAAGTTTCGTTCAAAATTGAAGTAACTAGAATTAATGTGTGTGTAAGTGTCACGTACGTTACATACACCGAAACGCCCACATACGAACGAATTATGTTGCAAGTGAATACACATTTTCCCCATAAAGTAAGAAAATGATATTGTTTGAACTTGAATGATGAAATATATTTTTTTGCATTTAATTAATTTGAATGATTACGTAGGTTGTATTCAGATGTGACAATTTGTCAGACAATAATATTGGACATTATTATTTTTCCATTAAAATTAATTAAACAACGCTGAAAGGTTTTCTGATAGTAAATTGTGATAAATAGTATGTAAGAAGAAGCAATCAGATTCGAAGGAAAGCTAAAAACGATTACAATTAATGAATAAGTATTATAATTATATATTGCAATATTATTTATTTAATTTTAGCTTTTATTATTATAACGATCTCTTTTTTAAAATTTATTTAGTATTGCTATTATTTTATGTATAATCATAAAAAAAAATTATAATTAGTTAAACAGTATTAATGTTTTATACGTAATTTAAAAAAGTTAAAATAAAAATTTTAAATATTTATTTATTTTTATTATTTAAGATATTAAGCAATCGTGGTAAATATATTTTCCATAGCTGGTAACATTTCGACGACTGACGTGACGTCAAATGTATTGAGACTAGTAACAATTTGAATGACTTCAATTCGCTTGGGCTTACACTCCTTCTAAGCGTTATTTACTATGCCCAAAAAGAAGAAAATGAAATGTAATGAAAATAAGAATCGAAATAATTAGGGTTAATGTGTGATTTTAGTAGCGGAACTTGTATCTACTTAAGTTTTAAGAAAGTTTTATGCAACATTTCCATTGATTCATGTTTTGATTTGAATTGAGATTAATAAGCTGAATGAGACAGTATTAGAGTCAATAAGATTATGACAGAATTTCTATTTACAAGAAAGCGATCAGAGCATTTGGAGAGTTTATTAAAATGAAGAATAATTTTTTGGAAGGGGAATATAACAATTTTTCTTTTGGGAATTCATAGTGTGATTCAAAAATATAAAAAAATAGTGTAAAGCAGAATAGTCAAATAGTATTTTTGAAGTAAATGACAGAGTTGTGTTGAAACTTTTACAGAAACCAAATTAGGATTTGAAAAGATTCCGCTGTTTTTCATCCACTAGTGATATTCTGTAAGAACTCACTTCATTACACACTCGTGAAATATTGACAACCTTTATATGGTAATACAGTTTCAATGCGTCTATTCTTGAAATAACGTTATTATGGTCATTGTCGCAATATGAATAGGAGCGTCGATGATACCAAGTTTTTTAAAATTTGTTGCAGTGACCTCTCTTAAATATGAACTTTCGATCGAACTAAAATATAAGCTCACAGACAGTTTTTCAACTTGTTAAATATTGTGACAACCGGTTGGTTGTGCTACTTGAAATAATTACGTATCTCAAAGTTTTCGTTTAGTAACTGTCTTAGAGATATCGTCATCCAGTCACTTGACCTTTCAGCTTTCTATCGTTTCTATAACATTTTGTGATTTGGATTGAATTTATCTTAAAATTTGTGAACAAAGACCGGTAACACTATGATTCCGAAAAAAAACCGGAAGAGCAACTCTTGACATTTTCCTCACGCCGCGCCTATCCCTTCGTAGGTACCGAATGGCAGAACTAGCTTGGGTAAAGGAAAATAAAATAATAACTGCCTAACGAATAAAGTCAGTTGGCTGTTTATCTTTCTGGTAGTTGCGACTAAAATGTAGCATTTTTATTTTCTTTGGATGTGTCTATGTAATGTCCTCCTGAACTATTTCGGCCACGGCGAATTTCAAGTGATATTAGCTAACTGTGCAGGAACCGCACCAGTGAGAGTGCAAACACAGATGCACTTTCCATTCCTGCTCTCTCGTAAGCTGATGGAACGACAATCCGACAAGACCAGAAAGAGTTTAGGCACAGGACCAAAGACTATACGTACTTTTACGTATTACGTACGAAGCACGGGTTTTTGTATACACTACCAATTTTCAGACTCCGGGCTGCTACTGAGTCTTCGAATATGAAGAAAGGAAGCAAGAAAATATAGACATTTCTTTTACAAAAAAATCAATGGTGGATCTGTGGTTAAGAATGATGTTGAGACGCGCACAGTCTTCAAAGTCGTGTCATATAAAAAAATATTCTAACCTATTTTGTGTATTTTGTACACTACATTTTTAAAAGCATCAATATTATTCTTCTAGTGAAAGTCATTTGGCGATTGAAAACTGGATCCTCAGTATAACTGTAGTTTTTACATAGAATGGATTTTCGTTTATGCAAGTACCTAATGAATTAAATTAAAACATGAAATCATCATTTATATTATTATTTAATGGTAACTTGTAATAAAATTATGATATTGAACAATATATTATTGTCCATATTATTATTTTTATTACACAGAATATAAAGGGAATATTAGGATAATACGAATTTTTGAACGTTCGATAAATGTTGCAAGTTAAAAAATCAAATGTGTTGCCCTCTACTCGCCAATGCTGCCCTCACCGGCATCAATAGAAAACTAAAAAATCGACGTCAAACCAAACATGTCAGTCGCACATAATGGCGGAGGTTGTGTTTTTTATATCAGTAATTAAATCCGGTAATGTTTTTTTTTTAAATGATTGAATCTTAACGTGTGCTTTTATTTAAGTTAGCGTCCGTTTTAGTTTTTGACTTGACTTTGAGACCTGATAATAGTGAAGAATTTCTAGAGAATGGAGTTTGTGTACGTCGAGCTATCGATATATTTATTGAATTAGTGTGAGTGAAGAAGGGTCGCTCGCCGGCATCAGAGCTACAAGGGTGGCGGCGGTGGCAGAACAAAATGGGGGCTCAGCAGGCCAAAGAACGCGGCACGGCCAGCGGCGCGTCCATGCGTTCGGCAAGGAACAAGCCCCGGGTGCCCAGAGACCCCCGCATGCTTGGCTCGAATATTTTTACTGAACACAGCGGTGAGTCACCCTTATTTATGTTCTCTTACTTTAACATATTTTTTCTGTTCTCTTTTAATTTATTATGTAGCAAATTACAGGTAATGCCAAGTTACAGGATTTCTTTGTATAATTTTTTGTTATTCTTAATCACTCGAACACACTCTAAATCACAAAAATCTTTATGCTTAATTTATCAAAATTATTCAATCAATGTCTAGGCTCATTGAACTTAATTTTTGATAATTACCAGATTTATTTTTTAGTGTCCAGAGAGTCATTATCCATTATTGTATAACTCAATTATTAAATTATCTATTGAATATATCCACAATAATGTTCTTATTTGATTGTAGCTTGATATATCAAAAGATATAACTATGTTAACATCTTGCTTACAAGAGATAAGTCTTAACTTTGTAATCCATTATCTTCATACTTACATAGTTTTGATCTGTTGAATTTCCATAACCACACTAAAAGTATCACATTTTCTAATAAAATCAATTACAGTTTATTTATAGGTATCATTGTACATCACTTTACTTTTTTAAGATAATTAATTGCTGGCAGTCAGCTTTTGCGAAGAAGAAACATTATTTCATTGTTATTGAATATATTACCTTATGTGTGTGTATATTATTAATTTTACACATTATTGTTGCTGAAAATACTATGAATAGTTTCGTATCATTTTAACTAAAAAAAAAGTGCAATATATATATTTCTGTTATTAAAATTTAATAGATAAAACATAAAAATAATGTATTAAAAACTATGCATTATTATTTTAAATTCAAACTAGTTAAGTGTGCCTATTACATTAAATTGAAAAAAAAAAATACTACAGATACAACAAATTGATAAACCATAACTCATCTTTTGCTTTGCTAGCATTTTATCTATTTTATTTATAGCTATGCAGTTGTACAAATTCTATTTTTGAGATACATAGAGAATTAATGGACTCTAAGTGTGTCTGCAAATGCGAATGTTTACAATTTAAGATACTTGTTTGTATTAATTAATGACATTAAGTTATTGATATATGTTCTACTATAATATACTCAGTGGTAGAGCTTTGTGCAAGCTCGTCTGGGTAGGTACCAACCATTCATCAGATATTCTACCGCTAAACAGCAGTACTTTGTATTGTTGTGTTCCGTTAAAAGGGTGAGTGAGCCAGTGTAATTACAGGCACAAGGGACATAACATTTTAGTTTCCAAGGTTGGTGGTGCATTGGCGATGTAAGTGATGTTTAACATTTCTTACAATGCCATTGTCTATAGGCATTAATGACCACTTACCAGGTGGCCAAAATGATCGTCTGCATATATAAAAAATAAAAAAATAAAAAAAATTACTATAAAGCACTAACTCCTGGGATATGGAGTTATCCTTTGTGGTTATGAAAGGATTTCCACGAGGACTTTTGAAAGATATTTTCTGCATTATTAGAAACCTTACTAATAAAATACTATCAACTGAACTCGCTAATATACTAGATAATTGAGTTTTGCGTTTTCTATTTTATTATGAATAATGATGGGTATAATTATGTGAGTTTTAATTTTGCCTTAGAGACATACCGCTCAAGGCACTTAGAGCTGAAAATGGTCCTGGACTATCGTAACAGATATTTTCTTAATCGCATTCTATTTGAGGTGCATTAGTTGGATTCCTCATGTCTGTTATTGAATTATTAGGCTTAATTTGATGGTGGTTTAAAGATTAACACATTTTTATACAAAACTATAAAAATATAATATATAGACTATTAGGCTTAAAAGATGAACTAATTTTGTCGTACCTGAACGTGCATACATTTGGATAATTGAAGCTCATACATGCATGTAGAACTTATAATAATTTGCATAAAAAATTAAGCAATAATATATTTTTAATCATTTTAAAAACTATGGTATTTGTATTAAAAATTGCTTAAATTTATTGATAATAATAGAGTAATTGATGACCAACATGAAATGTGTTAAGCTATAAAAAATCGCTATCATAATAACCTCATATTCATATCATATTATTTTTGAAGTTATCTTTGTTTTAGTAATCTAAGTCTTGACACATTTTTGACGCTTTAAAAAAAAACGCAGTGCAAACAATTTTTGTATTATTTTCTATAAAATTGTAGTTATGCAGAATTGCTTCATTAAGTTAAAATTTTATTATTTGAAATATAAAAGTACTTATTGTACACAAACTATTCGTAGTTATTGTACAGACTTATTCATTATTTTTTCGGTCATATTGTGCCTTTGAATTCTATTATTATCATGAGGATGATTATTATTGTAACATTCGTTTTGGAATAGGTATTTTATGAATATGTTAACAATGCGTTTTGAATGGTTACGGTAACGCAAATTTAACGATGTGTTTGGATCGATTATTTTCAACGAACCATCTATTGGTTTGAGCGCTCTTGGTTTCATCGTTTTCGTTCTAGAATTTTGATATTCACGAGTTATCGCGAATTGTAACTGATACTGGAAATCCATTATCATGCCAAATAACAACGGCTGAGTTAGTTATAGGTTTTCAAAGTTAACAATATCGAACCGGAGCTGCGAATTAGCAAAATAAGGAAGCTTAACAAGACCGAGCGGACCGTTTCAAAGTCAGCAACGGATAACAAAATCGATATAGAAACGAGGAGATTTCGAGCTAAATTGTTAGCATGAAATTGTAATGACGAATGGATTCTTTACAATAATTGTTATTGTATAGGATACACTGTGTCGAAACAAGAAATCACCAGATAAAGGTAAGCATGGCAGATGGGTCGTCAAGCTTATCTGGTAAATGTTGACTGTTTATATGAATAATTGCAAAGGAGTTTGGCAGTTAATTTAGTGAAACTGTCAAACTGTTTTTTGTAATTTGTTATTGCAAATTAAGCAATCGATGGGCTCTATTTCTACTTCTTTGTGGAAGTTTTAATGTGTTATAACACTTAATTAAAAATAATTTGTCAGACTTACTGCCGGACGCTTGCTTGATGCTAACCTATACCTTCGTTGGAACAGCTATGCCGCTGGGTTCCGAGCAGTTGTTTATGCGCTCAAGTATACATTGATCGTTATAGATAAGCTTAACAAAATACTCCCACGCCCTGGTTGATATGGGTTGCTTCATTCTATTCTGCCGGAAACCACGCTGCATCTCAGTATTGAACAACAGGATAAATTGTATTAATTTGAAAACTAGAGAATCTATCCCTTTCACCAGTCTTCTTAAATCATGTCCTAAAGTAATGAATCGTTTATGGACATTCGTTTTAAGAAATTTTAATTACAAAGAGCAAATTGATGTTACCTTTAAATGATTTGAATGATTTTTTCAGTAGAGGCTTGTTATCAATACCATGCTCATGATCTAACATCATGAATATTCAAGACTGACAAATTCGTTTTGATATATACAGTGGTGGTCATATAATTAGGAACACTTCTTATGAATAAAGAAAGTATAACTTCAACGTACAAATGTTCGTAAAAAATATACACATTCAATAATTAATAATCATGCAATAATATAGCCACTCAAATAAAAAACTCATTAAATGCATAAAATATAAAACATATCTTACTTTTAATTACTGAATGAGTCTTACACATGTAGTAGTTTATTTTCTGTTACTGGCCGCTTGGACGCCTAATTAGAAACATTTTAAAAAAGCATCCATAGCTCGTTCTTTTTTTGAAATTGAAGAATAACATTACTTTTTCTATTATTTTGGCGGCAATTCAAAATTTAATCTGAATTTTGTTTTGTTCAAAATGAGCAAAAATAAAAGTAGTGACGCGTCAACTAGGCAAATCATTGTTAATTTACATATACATCATAAGTGGGCGTACGGAAGAATAGCTGAGCATTTAAATTGTTCTGTTAAGAAAGTTTTTAATGCAATTGATCATTATAAAACACATGGAACTGTTGAAAATGTTCTTAGAAAGGCTCGGCCAAGAAAATCCTCTGCCACAGAAGATACGCTAATCGTTCGTGTTGCTAAAAAAGGCCCAAGTAAAGGCTCCAACCAGATTAAAAATAAAGTTTTTTCGCCTCATGACCCGAGAAACATCTCGTCAAGACTGATACGCCGAAGATTTGTGGAAGCTAAATTGTTTGGAAGAATCTCTCGAAAGGTACTGCTTTTTACCAAGCAACAACGAAAGAAGCGATTATTATTCGCTAAAAAATATGTTAATTGGACGGTACGGAGAATGGAAAAAAGTGTTATTTTCAGATGAAACAAAAATAAATATGGTAAATTCCGATGGAAAGCGCTATGTTAGACGCCCTGTAAACAATGCTTTTAATTATATATACACAAGGAGTATAGTCAAGCACGGTGGCGGTACAATGGATCAATGACAATACAAAAATATCTAAGAGAACACAATGATTCCCTACTCGGGCGATCATTTGCCTATAACCTGGATCTTTCAGCATGACAATGACCCTAAACACACGGCCAATAGCATCAAATGTTTCCTTAGCGAACAGAGTATATCCGTTTTAGACTGGCCAGCAAATAGTCCGGATTTAAACCCGATAGAAAATCTCTTGTATATTGTTAAAAAGAAAGTCTCAAACAAACGTAACACCAGTCAAAACGAAATGAATGAAATGAATTTTTAACCACATTATTTTAATATATCCGAAAGTAGGTACTGGTCTATATTGTTAAGTGTTGACGGTAATTTTATATGTGAAAAATAGAAACCTTAAATGACATGGCCAATTTCTGTATGAGCGTTTGCATAGGTATCGAATTTAATGATTACCAATGATTACGTGGTATTTTATATTCGCTATAAATAAAAACCTCAACAAATTTTGCATTACAACAAACTAGACGTAAATAGTTTCATAATTTCAATAAACCTTTTAACCTCATAATGTTTCATAAATCAAATCTGAAACACAATTCAGATCAGAGTCAAGTTACCAGAGTTAGAAGCAACGTAATTGAGTGGTAGAAGGTATAAGTTTGTGAGATAAGCGAGGGGAATTTGCAATGGCATTACATTGATGCTAGACATAGACAGAATGAAACGTGTTCCGTTTTACTTTGTTGTTATTTTTGTGAAAAATAAAAAAGAACTATCTTACGCGTAATGAAAACACACTAAATAAATAACATATATAAACAACGATACATTTATGAAAATATAATTTTAATAAAAACAACAAACAAATAAAAAAAAAAAAAATATCCGTATCTCTCGTCTCAACAGCGCCGCAGCGACTGATTTAAATAACAAATAATAATAATAAAGTCCTCCAGGCCGATTTCGGCCACGGCGGCCAATCTCAAGAGAGATTAGCCAACTGCGCAGGAGATATTATAGTGCACAAGTGTGTGCGCAAACACAGGTGCACTCTCTTTTCCCTAGCTCTCATAATCCGATGGGACGGCAATCCGACACAACCGGAAAGAGTTCAGGCGCAGGACCAACGGCTTAACGTGCTTTCCGAGGCACGGGAGTGTACACACTTCCAACTTCCAGACTCCGGGCTGCTACTAAGAATTTTCTGACAGAAAAACCCAATAACAATTTATTGGCCTGACCTGGGAATTGAACCCAGGACCACCGGGTCTATGGCCTTATATCTAGCCACTAGACCAACGAGGCAGTCAGTCAGTAACAAATAATTATGTGTTTGAATATGTAACATGCGACAGGAGATGTTGTTTTTCGCGAAAAGAAAATTTAGTACGCGCCAAAAGCTTTTTTATTAATTTAAAAATAAAACAAAGGGGTTTATAAAAAAAAATTTGCTTTATACTCTATATAAAAAAGTTAAAATGTGAAAGTTTAACGGAATGTAGAAGCTCACGCTTCAAACGTTAACCAATCAATATATTTTGATATTGACATATTGATATTTTTTATTCCAGCCGAATAAAAATTGCCACAGGATGTTAAAGTAGAATGTTTTAAAAATAAAACTTTTGTAAGTTAAAATTATTTATGTATCTATATTTTGGTTTGTTAACCTGTAAATTATTGTATACAATGTTATATAATACTATACAATAAGTACAATTATACAAAATTGACGTCTATTTTCTCAAATATACCGTTTTTTATTTAATTACAGAGTATAAATATAAAATGTTATATCACAATAAGTTTCGCGTCAAAATAAAGGTCTTATCGCTCGCTTAAGGTTTTTTAATTTAGAATACTAGCCTTTTTTAAGGAATTACTCATATTTCTATTAGTCCCTCCAATTATGTGTAATAGCTTTCGTTAGGAGTAGGGACGACAATAGCTTAGGGTATCAAAATCGATCCTGTAACTTTAACACGCTGTGTGGCCCGTAAACCATTGCGCTATATATAGAGGCGTGAAAAAGTTTCGGGCCATCATTTTTATTCTAATGAATTAATAAAATATTTGATTTTTCCACTTGTCCGTTTTTCAAGATATTTATAGAGCATATATAAGACCATTTACATCAAATATTATATTTATTCATAACATGTCTTACGTGAAATTACTTTCGTCGGTGTGTAAAAGTATCGGGCCGCTAATCGCTGTGGCTCTGTAGGCAAGGTTTGATATTATAATTTCTTTCTCATTGATTTCGAAACAATGCTCTGCTCTGCTCTGCTCTTCAAAGGAAAATTAATCTTATTTCTGCAACAAAGCCGAATACACCAAAACACATGAATATTCAGTTTCGTGAACAGTGAAGTGTTATCGTGATTTTGCGAAGGCTTTGTTTATTGATGAAAGTACTCTCAATCGTATTATTTCTAAGTATAAATCAACAAATACATTCTGTGCCAAAAATTAGACCGGTGGGCCTCGAAAAATTCGAACCGTATCGACAAAATTATAAACAGAAAGTGCGTCGTAGATCCACGAAAAACCGCAGCCAATATTTCACGAGAATTATGAAGTGAAAATTTAGCCGATACTAGTCGGAGTACGGTGTCCCGTCATCTGAAGGCTGTGGGGCTAATTGGACGTGTTGACGTGAAGAAGCCATTAATTGGCAAAAAAGATAAGAAGGCTATATTGGCCTTTGCGAAAAAATATCAATGTTTCAGGAAATTTTGACTGATATTTTGCGGAATGTTCTGTTTTCTTATTAATTAAGATTTCAATTAATTATTTAAAAGCAATAATGTATACAATTCATTGTTTTCAAATATAAGTGAATGCGTGTTATAATCAGACATTTATATTTCTCTCAATTGTATTACAAATAGGATGGCCCGAAGCTTTTGCACGCCACAGTATATATAGTAACATTAGGTGGCCCATTTGCCCGTCAAAAATTACTAATAATTATGAGCCACCTGATGGTAAGTGGTTACTATCGCTCGTAGACAGTGGCATTGTAAGAAATGTTAACCATCGCTTACAACACCAACGCGCTACCAGCCTTGGGATGTAAGATGTTATGTCCCTTGTGCCTGAAATTACACTGGCTCACTTACCCTTCAAACCGGAACACAACAATACAAAGTACTGCTGTTTTACGGTAGAATATCTGATCAATGAATGGTACCTTCCCAGACGAGCTTGCACAAACCCTTACCACCTGTTGAATTATATAGCTGCTTGGCGTTGAACTCATTTCGTTTGATTTGAATACATTCATTACACTTATACAAACAATCATTTCACTTGGCTTACCAAATATACATCAGGAATTACATAATATACAATCATAATATCACAATGTACAATTTTTGTTTTTAAATTGTAATTATTTCACATAATAGTAATAATAATAGTCAATCAATAGAGTAATCTTTTTTTATATACTCGTGTGAAGACGGGCATTTAGTTTGGCATAAAATTCGGGGCGTAAAAATCATATTTCTATATAAAACCAAAAAACATAATGCAAAAGCAAAAGGTTTTACTGGCATATATGTATAGTACGCCGCTGAAAATATTGTGTCAATTTTGAAACTTAACGTTCAACTTGATTTACATTAAAACTTGAAAAAAAAAACATAATTCGATTAAGCTACAAAAACGCAAGTCGCGTATTTTTTTGTTCCCTGACTACAATTATAAGCGGTCAAGAACATTAATATGATGACCAAGATATCTAGGAGAGATCCGACTTTGCTACCAATTTCCTGCAATTGGTGTTCGTTCGGATTTCACATCGACCTTGACTCGTACAAATGCGATAATCTTTGTTGTATATTTGACGTAGTCGTTGTATTGTATTGTAATAAAGTTTTAAATGGGCTACGAATAAGGTGCATCGTTCTGGTTGTATGACTACACAATACACGAGTACGAAGTACGGTGATGTGCTGGCTATATTTTAACTAAAATCATTGACATTGTGACAACTTCGTATGTTTAATGTGACCGCAAGTTAATTCTATTATAATTGTAGGTACTTATATTTATGTTCATGCGTGACATAAAACTTCAAATATAATTATAAAATAAAACAATGATTACAGCCTTGTTATGTTTTATAATTATATTATCTTTATCACCCGGCTTGTCTATGCGAGTGTGATTTTATTAAAGTTATTTTCCTCGTTGTGTTTTTTTTTTTTGATCATTTGTGTTAGTTCTTTAACCGTAAAGTCCGCTTTGATATACTTGTACGTGTTTACCTATCAAATAATTCAACATTACGACACTGCTTTGATACCATTTGGAGTTGTGTATCTTTTGTTTAGAAACATCACATGAAAATTACTCACATCACATAAAAATATCTCGTGACAAATACATGCATAATATAATTCGCCAACAAAACACACTTGTCACGTCTCTGAGTCGAATACTTTTTAGCTAATTTTAAATGCGATAATAACCTATCAACTCATTTTACTTCTGCATTACATAAACACTATCGTTCAAGAGTTTGGAAACACCCGACCTTTATTTGATTTAAAAAAATACCGTACATAAATCGGACGAGCCGATGGATGAGTCTTAATTTTAGATTTTAGGATCTAATAGACGTGTTTTTGTGCGCCGATCAAGAGACGAACGAAACGAAAAGTTAAGAATCGTCCATGGAGCTCATCATAGTTGGGAAATATTAACAAAGGGAATGGGTGTCACTGGACCCCGAATACTACGATAAATTAATCAAAAGAATGAGTAAAATTTGTGAGGAAATAATTAAGAATAAGGGTGGACATTATAATGAGGCCAAAATTTAATGAGATATATCATTTTTGCATTTATTAGTACTGAATATTTTTTACAAAATGTTAATCCAACGTTTGATTAAGATTTGTATGCCTTGGTTGTTGACTTCAACGAAAAAAAAAAGTGAGATCTAAATGGGGCCAAGTTCAATGGTCAGTCCTGAAATTAATTTGTAACAACATATCATTTCTTCTTATAACTTAGGGTGATATATTGAAGCCTAAGGTCTGACTTGGCTAGTTCTCATATTGTCTTTTTCGTGTTATTTTCTATATTTTCTTGTACCTTTGCGTGGCGCACCATGCGCCGTGGTCCGAAATACCTGTTATTTAATTATTTATTTTTTGCAAATAATGCATTATTTTAGAAAAAAATTCATTATCATACAAATGCTCATAGTTAGTCAACCTTAAAAGATAGACGACATATATCTACGCATGGGCGAATTAACCTACGTTTATCAGCATAAGCTGAACGCTATTTAATATGATTGATCATATTGATCTTAGCTCAACATTGGAAGCATCTAAATCTGTGAAACTGTCCATTTTTTGACTTTGTTTTGTCACTATAAACTTTCAATCATCATCATTTTACAGACAAGCATAGTTAAAGTTTCAGCCAATTCAACTGAACAGTTATTTTATAGCATTTTTATCGAATAAATGTTAGACGTGACACTTTAAATTGACATAACTTTATTATTTATGATCCGATTGAAATAAAACAATTACATTAAATTTTCATTGAAGTTAGTCACAATGCATTAGTGAAAACAGCACTAAAATTCGTTAAGCCGTTTCTAAGATAAACGTGTACAAATGCACTGACAAACAGACCAAAATTCTAACAATCATAATTTTGGGTTCTATTGCGTTTATAAAGACCCCGATTTTTTTATTCTTTTTATTTTAAATGTAGGCGGACGAGCATTGTGCCACCTGATGACCACTTACGGTCACCAACGCCCATAAACAATGGCATTGTAAGAAATGTTAACTATCGCTTACATCGCCAATGCGCCGCCAACCTTGGGAACTAAAATTTTATGTTCCTTGTGCCTGTAATTACACTGGCTCACTCACCCTTCAAACCGAAACATAACAATACAAAGTACTGCTGTTTTGCGGTAGAATATCTGATGAGTGGGTGGTACCTACCCAGACCTTGTACAGAGAGCGATCAGGTACATTTTTATTATATGTACAGATTTTGTGTAAATTAGCTGAAATATGACGATGATTGTTGAAAAGCTCAAAAAAAAATCACGCTGACTGGAAGCTTTACTGGCGTGCGCCGCGCAAACCAAGTTAGATGTATATCAATATTTATACTTATAGCCCCACATTCTACCCATGCGACTCTGGGCGGGAAGCTAGCTTAAAACAATATTATAAATAACGCCATTGACGTTTTGCAATTTCTATCAATACAAATATTCCATAAAGCTCTCATACTCTCTATTTAATCTTATGTTACTCGGTGCTATGTGTGCGAGTGTGTGACCACAAAGCCAGTTGTTAAAAATAAATGCGAGAGGGGGAGATACATAACGAGAGCACCATTCAACGTATCTGGTAAATTGTTAGTAATAAGTGGGGGAAACGAAGCACTGACGCGAGCGCTCCGACCGGTTACTACAATCACACGAACAAGCCAACCACTTTCTTTCTGACAATCCAGCGTCCTCTCATCACTACTCTTATGACTTCCGCTTCGTCTCCTGCTGTACGATGAGTTGTAAATGGTTATGTCGTAAGCATTGACAGCATAGCTGAATATAAATTTATTTTATCGTAAGATGTAAAATGTATATAACAGCGACTTAATGGACTAATTTATATTATTATGTAACTGATTTTTGAACTGACTGAGTTTCTAATTAATTTACTACGTTGTGCTACTTAAATAAGATGTATTTAATTTTTTTTTAATTTGATTGTATAACTATTTCAATGTCGTTCTTTGCTTCATATATTTATTTATAAAGTATTGTCTTCTAAAGTATTGTCTAATCGTTTTAGATACAGTATACAGCTTATCCCGTTTTCAAAATTATATAGATCCAAGCTCATTGTATTCGCAATTCAATCTCATAAATTAATTTAAAGCCACCATGATGATATTTTATTTATCTGTGTATATGTGTGCGATTATAAACTACACACACTCGTACACTTTGCAATTTAAAAATGGAATATTTTGTTTTGTTACGCTCTCCCACTGAAAACGTGTTAGTCATGTTATTATTTTTAGGAATTATTTGTTAACATTCAATTTAAATTCATAGATCTCCCAGGTTGAGAAAAATTGCCACGTAATTAGGTCTATTCGTTTTCTTTTTTTACGTAACGAACCTGGTGTTGTATGAGCACGTACTTAAATTGCGACTGGAATTATAAATAGGATGGGTGCGCCTCCTTCACGGCGACCTAAATTACCAGTCTATTATAATTAATAATAAGCTACGTTTTTAAATATTGAATATAAACAATAAGCTAATACTAATACTTGAAATAGCTCGTAAAATTATGTATGAGCTTTCTGTTAATGTATAATATAAAACAATTTAAATATAATAATATAATTTAAGTATAGCAACTAGTTAACTAAGAAACTTCTGTGTTGGACTCGTGAACCGAAAGTTCCAGACAAATAACGTAGTTTGATATTTATATTTTTTATTTTATTATATTATATGTAGTAGTGTCGTATGTCAAACAATCTGATTAGATGAAAGAAATACACAATAATAACGTAACGTCCAATAATGAAATACGTTATATTCTTATCTTTGAGCAAATGATTTAAGTTTGTTCTTTTGACTGCTCTCTGTTAAAGATAAAGTGATTTATGTAATAATTAATGTTATTAAAAACAAATAACAAAATATTTTCAAGTCGTGCATTTGAAATACAAATTTAACAATTTTTATTTATTATTATGTTAACTATATAAAGTGGTTGTCATATAATTAGAAACACTTCTTATGAATAAAGAAAGTATAACTTCAACGTACAAATGTTCGTAAAAAATTTACACATTCAATAATTAATTATCATACAATAATATAGCCACTCAAATAAAAAAGTGGCAGTTGGACCCATTCGGAAGATTGAAGGTACAATGGATCAATGGCAATACAAAAATATCTTAGAGCACACAATGATTCCGTACTCGGACGATCATTTGCTTGTAACTTACATCTTTCAGCATGACAATGACCCTAAACACACGGCCAATAGCGTCAAATGTTTCCTTAGCGAACAGCGTATATCCGTTTTAGACTGGCCAGCAAATAGTCCGGATTTATACCCGATAGAAAATCTCTGGTATATTGTTAAAAATAAAGTCTCAAACAAACGTAACACCAGTCAAAACGAACTATATGAAGCATTTGTTGAAGCATGGAATTCAATCCCCCTAGAAAAATGTATAAAATAGATTGAATCAATGCCACGACGTTGCAGTGCTGTTATTGAAAATAAGGGATACGCCATTAAATATTAATTATAACGCTATTTCGTAAATACCAATACTAATTACTAATACTTAAAAAAAATATTGTTTTTTATACTTTTTTGTTGTTGTTTCTAATTAGTTGACCATTATTGTTCTTACCTTAAAACTGATTTAAATGTTTGTCCGTAATGTAATATTGAAACTGCAATAGTGTAATGGGATTTATATTGTTTTTCTAATAAATGATACATCGTTGAACATATTGTTGTCCTATTTATTGTTTAATTTCAAAATAAAAACGATTGCGGTGAAGTATACTTACATAATGTCAAGGACCGTTGGTGGTGTTTCTAATTATACGATCACCAGTGTATATATTGATTTAACGTATTGTTCATTTAGTATCTGTGGTTGTAAAAAATTGTCATAAGTACACTAATCTTTGAACGACTTTAGGTTAAATTAATTTGCACACATGAAAGTGTAATTTTGCTTATCTCGTATTTTGAATACGGAACACGTACAAAGCCCTATATTAACAGTCGTTTAATTTGTCAAAATCGTTAACGTTTTCTACGAAAAAAATTTGTTTGGCCTTCTGGTCAGCTTATTTTTTATAATTATTAATGAGATTACTATCGAATTAATATTCGATAGTAATCTCGTAAAGTTTGAAGCCACTTAAAATACTAATTACATAATATCTCAGCGTCGAGCATTATAAATTATATATTTAGAAAGTATTTGAAATACATATACTAAATACGTATGTGTATTCCAATTACGAGTAATTCAAATACTGTTAGGTGTAGTAGTAGGTAGAGCTAGGGGGACGAGTATGGTTTTCCTGTCGAGCATAAATCGTATCATATATGTACGACGCAAGTGGAATTGTTTGCCAGGTGCAGCCGTCGCTCACATCCCGGAAACATTTGATGCACCCACGAGGTTTAATAAAGCCTCCGCAACACATAATTATATTTTGCACTACGTGTTTGTGACTCTTAAGTTAATAGGAAATATGCGTTGACATTATGGATTATGAGAGCATTAAAACCGAATGGAAGTTGTACGTACATTTATTTTAATATACGCTGATATAAAATTAATTTATATTTTATTATTATTTTTAGTCTTTATTACTAAACTTCTAGTAAATTAATTTAAATTATTTGTCTACTTATAATTAAATTTGATTTAGAAATAGAAGCTTTTCGTTATTGGAATTTTACAAAATACCCAAAATTATTGTTTTTCTTTTAAAGTATTAAATGTTATTACTAGGTTGTTAGCAAAGCAAATGTATTGACATATCCAAAATTTGATATTTTTGTTTATAAAGCTGCTAAACTATTGCTTTTTACGGCTTATAGTATTTTTTAAGAATAATACAATAAAATATATTTTAAACATTGAGAGCGCTTCACTAATAAGCTCTACATGAGCTATCATAACTATGATGCAATTAGAGCTACTGGAGTATTCAGAAATGTGGATAACAAACGAAGTTAGCTTTCCCGACATGTGACTCATTAACGCGGTCACGATACCATATGTGGCGAGCACCCGAGTTACGTGTGACTTGATTTCAATGAAATTATTAAACATAAAACGCGACGTCATAAAAGTTGCTATAAAAATATAACTTTGGCGGCGTCGACTTGAGCTATTTCTTTCAATGAATACATATTTTAAAAGTGATCGATGTGTTGTTTTCATTTGTTACATATATTCTCAAAAAACTATCGATAGCGAATCATCTTAAAATAATAATCTATGTATTAAAACTTGAGGACAAAACTTCGTACCGCTTTAATATACCGGTATATTTAAATTTTACATTATTTTTATTTATGATCCGGATGATGACTACTCTTTGACAAAAAACTCTCCACAAGTTTCCAACTTAAATAATTAATAATGAATTTCGAACAATGAATCAAATTAACGGCACCGTAAATATTTTGTCATTAATTAAAGTACATTAACTCTTGATTTTTGTTTCTTCATCCGTTTAGTCTTAAACAATTTAAAGAATCACGTCGAACATTTATTCGATTAAATGCTATACAATAACTAACTGTTCAGTTGAATTGGCTGGAACTTACGCTACCAATAAAATATGATAGTTTTTAAAATGATAATGATTGATTGTTTATAGGAAAAAAATGGACAGTCTTAGAGATTTAGATTTATTTAATTCAAATTGAGTTCCAATGCAAGCTGAGGTCATATCTATATGATCATACATATTAAATAGTGTTCAGGTTATGCTGGGCACACACGCACACTGCAACGCACGTATGTCGGAGACGCATAGCACTCCCTGGTAACAGGGAGCTGGTATACAACAATATATGTAATACACATTTCTGTTTTTTTTCGATACTATATATTTGACTATAGATAAATAATGAATGGATGTATGAAAGTTTGTGATTTTTTGAAAAAAGTAAAGTATGGCGTTTTTTTTTTTTCATCAAAGAACTTACTGTGATGTGATTTTATAGTGACCTAAATGGATTGAACCAAAATGTATTTTATACATTTCTTGCGTTCTACGATGCTGTAACTCAGATCACTTCGTTATTCACTTCGTTGCTATTGCTGTAAATGACCAAGTGCACAAATAATATTTTATTATTCCAAAATATTCTGATTAAACAAAACTATTTAACTCATTAAAAACTATTTATCTACACCAATATTATAAAGCTGAGGAGTTGGTTGAACGCGCTAATCTCAGGAACTGCTGGTTCGAATTGAAAAAATATTTTAGTTTTGGATAGCCTACGTAAGAGGAAAGCTACAGGCTATATAACATCACGTTACGACCAATAGGAGCGGAGCATCAATGAAAAATGTTGCAAAATTCATTCCCTTTTGAGAGGTGTGTGCGCTGCGTAAACGGTTAAAGTTACACAACAAGTAAATCATGTATGTATGGAATTGTTCCTCTTGAAAAGTTCTAAAAAAAGTCCGCGAGTAATCCTTAAAAGCTAGACATAGCATAGCTATAACCTTTTGTATGGTAATCAAATTTGTTCTAATATAATGCAATTGCGAAGTCGTTTTTATAAACATGGTACTAATTTCTTATGAAAGATATCGTAGAGTATGTTGTTTGAAAATACTCCTATTTAAGTATTTGTTTTCGGTTTGTAAATAACTTTGTAAGTTTCTGTGTATAGGTTTGGTAGATATTTCGTTTCTTCGATGCATATATTTTATTCTCATTGTGTTTTCAAGTGTGTCGGAAAAGATTTAAGCGAATGCTGTTTTTCTCATGGCCAATTGTATGGTGGCCTATCTAAATCCGGGTGCGGCGAAAATAAACATAAATACTAATATCCCACGCAAACAAAACTCAAAATGTTGTATATACTGAAATACTAAGTTTGCTCTTAGTTAAACTGTGGGCACAACTAGTTTATGAATACATTCTAAATTTTTAAACCACCTTGATGCTAAATGAGACAGACAATCAGCCATTCTGACGCACACCTAAACATGTCTAAAACAATTTAATTGCTTAAATCCGTAGATTTTGTATAAATTGAGCAATATTTTCTACGTGTCGGATCAAGGCAACAGTTATCCAATTTATTGCTGGCTATAAATCGAAGGCTAGCAGTCTATTGTTTTATACAAAATGCAAATTGTCCTCCAAGAATTTTTAAATTCATTTTTCATTTGCTTACGTTATATTTTGTTAATAATAAAGTATGAACTCTGAGAAGGATATTCTTTTGGTCAGTGTAACTGAATATAATTATTAAAGCGTCTGATTACGCTGCAGACACAATGTCGTCGACGTCGCTTCGTAACGAGCGTCTCGGCTAATAGGCTTATCTCGTAAGCCTTTTTAATGACGGCGCTTAAGGCGTACATAGTTTTAAATATAAGTACATCTGTCGTCGTTTCCGTTTGGTGCGCAAAAGGATTTGAAACGACGGAAGGTGATTTTGTATGTTCATACTTTTATATTATTGTGAATATTTTGTTACAGAGGCTCTGCTACAGAGTCGGCCCTTACCGCATATTCCGGATTTGCCGGACAGTGAAGGCGCCTCCGCCGCACCAGCTACACCACAACCTCTAGACTCCGCTAACAGGTTTGATGTTTTGAAATATCCAATATCAATGATATATTTAGTCATGAATTTTATACAATTTTTAGGAAGATATTATATAAATAATATTCTTTAAAATAGATGGACTTCAAAAGAGAACTTGCTAGCGCACCACGAGGAGGAAGATCCTCAACTCTTTGTTGCGCTTTACGATTTTCAAGCTGGAGGCGAAAACCAACTTAGCCTCAAGAAAGGTATAATATAAATTTACTAATCTACACAATAATGTATATTAAATTTGCTATATATAATTGTAAATGCACACTATTGTAACTTTAATACGTAGTGCTCTATTATTCTATTGAGAAGCAAATTAGACTGGTCATTATATAAAGTCCATTGACCTAATTATAGTTCTCACGTGTCTAAAATCACAGACGTTTGTGTGTTCATCTCTTCGAGGCAATTTGTAATGTATATCGATAATATATTTTAACTCGAAGAAATTCTGATACACAGAATTTGATTACAATCCGACACGTGCTTCCTCTGAAGGGACGGACATAAGTATAGCTGGAACTGTACTTGTCCAGAGATAATGCTATATTACACCCTTGTTACTGAACAGTCACATTATAAAAATACAAATTAAAATGTATCTTACATTAAAATATTAAATGATAAATGTTGAGAAAGAATAGAATAAGTATTGAACCTAAAGGTAATTGTTTTTACTTTAGTTTATCAATTTTTGTTTTCGGTAACAACTTTCGCAGCTAACTATAAAGGTAGTATAATCCTTTCCTTTTTAAATAATTTGCCTTCCTGTGAACTTTCATGTATGTAGTAATACTAACTTTTAAATGGAAATCTTCTTAAAAACATTCGACGTTTGAGACTTAAATGTAAATGCATCAATGTTAATGAACGACTTTCATGGATGTTTAATGAAATACTTTGAATTTCTTCTGGGGTATAACGAGCTAGAAATGTAAAAATATTGCTGGGCTAGCTTTAGTTGTTGAAGTGTGAGTTGAATGTACACATCTTTTGCCCTAGAATGCTAATGATTTGTGAGGCCTTACTACTGCATCATCTATCTATTATTTCCAAAGATTTATTTCAGATAAACGAAATTACCAAGATGATCTTATTTTTTTTCTTTATTTATTAAGATTTTATAAAGTTTATCGTTATATAAACTGATATTCTGTCGTGCAATGTACAACTGTAACATAACTTAATATATCATGATATTTGTATGTATAGCCTGGCACGCAAACGGCAACAACTGGCAACTTAAACTTTACAGTAAAAGAAAATTCGGTGACAAATTTCAGCAATATAATCTGAAATATCAGTAATATTATGAAACTAGGTCACGCTTTCTATGAACACGATGTAGTTATTAAAAAAGTGAATTATGAAACATACACATTAAAATGAAAAATAGTTATAAATAATTTCGTACTGAAACTAGTCTCGGATTACTTCTCTCGGAACACGTAATAATAATTCTTCGAATTGATATTCTAATAGGCTTTATAACATTTAACTGCATTCAGCAATTATTTTAATCACTAATTGCCGATAACCTTTGCACAGAACGCATTGCCTTTAACAATCCTATTATCGAAATAACATACAATTGGATAATCGAATCCGATGAACGGTCAAGTAACAAAAAGGTATTTATTTTACCTTTGTATTACTTGGCTGTTAAAACCGTTACCTTAGGCGAGCAAGTGCGTATAATGAGCTACAATAAGAGCGGCGAATGGTGTGAAGCGCACACGCTGTCCGGCGGCGTGGGCTGGGTGCCCAGCAACTACGTGACGCCTGTCAACTCTCTAGAGAAACATTCCTGGTACCATGGCCCGATATCTCGAAACGCAGCTGAATATCTTCTATCATCCGGGATCAATGGGAGCTTTCTGGTAAGAACTAAATACATATATATACATATTTACATAATATTTGAAATGATACATAAGCATGTATATTGTAAAACAATATGTTTCAAAATTAATATTTAATAGGTACGAGAATCCGAGTCTAGTCCTGGCCAAAGAAGTATATCGTTACGGTATGAAGGTCGCGTCTACCACTACCGTATAAATGAAGACTCCGACGGGAAGGTAAATTGTGTTTTTACTCATGTTCACTCCAATTACAAAGAGACTACGTCTATCAACGTCATTTGCAATATTGGTTAAACTTTATAAAAATCGTGAGATACTCACAAAGGCACTCTCAGCTATATTACTGTTATAGGACACGGGGTATGCAATTGTTTCCAAGTCGACGATCTCATTTAACGTAGACCAGTGGATTGTTTGCCTAGGATCCAATGAAATTGAACTCTACTTCTAATTGGATGGCTTGGGGCTTCTGAGATTACGTTCAATTAATAGCATTTGAATACCGAGACGGCTATTTCATTAGAAGTAGCTTTGAAACTATATATAAATTAGCTGTGTCCCGCGACTTCACCCGCATAAAATTAATAAAAATATAATATATTTTTTTTGTTACTATAATAACACACGCGCGCGCACACGCACACACGCTTATACATATATGGCTGGTAAAGAAATATTTAATTAACGATTTGAAATTAATTTTCATAAGATACCGGTAGGCTTTACCGATCTTATATATGGCCTAACATTTGCGACATCACATGTTCTTTGTGTGTACCAATTTTCATCAAGATTGGTCAAGCCGTTCTTGAGTTATAAGAAGAGAGACAGACTAAAATGAAAAAAAAATCGTATAATGTGAATCACTGCATCATAAAACGATTATTTATCACAAAATTAGGTGAAAAAAAATGTACAGACAGAACCAATAGATTTATATAGTAGTATAGATAAACACTATTTTAATTATGTTCTTGAGAATTGGAAATTTCTATTTGAACCAGGTGTACGTGACATCGGAATCGAAGTTCGGTACGCTCGCCGAACTCGTACACCACCACTCGGTGCTCGGTGACGGCCTGATCACTCAGCTGCTGTACCCGGCACCGAAACGAAACAAACCCACCGTGTTCCCGCTCGCGCCGCCCGACGAGTGGGAAATAGACCGAACCGACATTGTCATGAAACACAAGCTCGGTGGTGGGCAGTACGGGGACGTGTACGAAGCCGCTTGGAAGAGGTGCAACATGACCGTGAGTGCAATTATTATTATTATTATTATTCTTTTGACCAACGGTTCGCTACAAGACAGCGCTATTTGCATTAGGTACAATATATTTTTTTTGATGAAATATCGGTGCCAAAATAACTATTGACTAAATTATTTATAATAGGATGTTAGTTGTACAGAGGAAGTAGTAATCATTATTTTGCCCGTCTGGGTAGGTACCACCAACTCATCATATAATCTACCGCCAAGCAGTAATACTCGTCATTGTTTTGTTTCGATTTAAAGGGTGAGAGAGCCAATGTAAGTACAGGCACAAAAGGTTATGACATCTTAGTTATCAAGATCGGCGGCGCATTGGTGATGTAAGGCATAGTTAATATTTCTTATAGCGGCATTGTTTATAGGGGTTGGGTACTAATAGCGATCAGGCGGCCTACTTGTTAGTATGCCTAAAAATTTAATATATATAAAGAAATCTTATCACACTCACTGATTTTATCTCTAAATATATTGATTATTGCACCATTGATTGGACCACCAAGCACACGAATTAAGAATAAATGACGTTGTCAACACCTATTTAGAGGATCTTCCTACAGCTTTTTTCAACCACAAGGGATGGAAAAAGCCGAGATGGCCCAATGGCTATAACGCGCGAATCTTAACCGATGATCGTGGGTTCAAACCCGGGCAGGCACCAATGGATTTTCATGTGCTTAATTTGTGATTATAATTCATCTCGTGCTTGACGGTGAAGGAAAACATCGTGAAGAAACCTGCATGTGTCAAATTTCAATCAAATTCTGCCACATTTGTATTCCACCAACCCGCGTTGGAGCAGCGTGGTGAAAAAAGTACCAAAGCTTCTCCTCAAAAAAAACGGAGAAGAAGCCTTAGCCCAACAGTGGGACATTCACAGGCTGTTACTTTAAGGGATGGAGGAAAGATGAATAAATTATGACATTGATAACGCTATCATTCAACCTATTCCAAACATAATCATTATGGATTCGCAAAAAAAGGTCGATTTAATTTTGTCGAAACTGTTATCGAAACTTTGGAAGCAAAATTCTACCGCAAAACAGCAGTACTTTGTATTGTTGTGTTCCGGTTTGAAGGTTGAGTGAGCCAGTATAATTACAGGCACTAGGGACATAACATCTTAGTTCCCAAGGTTGGTGGCGCGTTGGTAATGTAAGCGATGGTTACCATCTTTTACAATGCCAATGTCTATTAATGGGCGTTGGTGACCACTTAGCAACAGTTATCTCATACGCGAGTCCGCCTCCACATTATATAAAAAAAAATTAAACTTAAATTATTAAACCCTGTCAAATTATAATATAAAAAAAATGTTTTAAAGTATGAAACATCCATTCTGAAGTAACTTTGCCGTCAGACTAAGTTCGGTATTCATGAATACGAGAACTCCATGCTGCTTAGAAGAAGCAGTCTATTCAAAACATCTGCATCGGCTTAAATACTCGTGCATACTTGCGTTTAAGTATTTAAGCCTTAGTTCGACATCGGCTTTAATTATCTTGCAACTTGATATAAAATATTTCCCATTTTTAATTGGTATAATATACAAAATAAAATATATTACGAATTCATGTTAACGTTTAATAAAATTTGGAACATAAAATATTGATTAACATTTTACAAAGACTTTTAAGTAGATGATTAATCGAACGAGTTGAAAACAAAACAATTCGCGTGACAAATTCACTTACTGTAAGAACCATTGTATTTATATAAATGCAAATTATTAAGTAATAGCTATAATAATGAAGAGAGAAATTTCATTAGCAAAGTAGCGTTTTAATGTAATGACAGATTTTAATGTCGCAGTGAACGATATGTCGGTAATAACATTATCTGTGAAGTGAACTCTGAACACAATAAGCAACGCGATTTCTTTGTGTCCAGTCTATCAACGAGTAGCAGTAGAAAATCATTTCAAGGGCAATTGTAAAGCTTCTAGGTCACCTATATGTCACTGTCGACGTTTTGTTCTGCGTACACGTTGAACAACGTATGTAATACACTGTCATATTATATTATAGCAGAATAATTGTCTTTACATACATGATTCTTCTGTGTCTGTTCAGTAATGTAATGTTCATATATCATGTGTATATCAGTGAACTCATCATAAAAGGCTGAACAGATTTTGATAGTGAGCGCGTTTGAGTTCCCACTCGGGTTTTACGCAATCGGAACGGGCAACTAGTCTTGTATTCAATTTAAATGCTATTAGACTAAACAGTGATTATTTAATATTAGGTATTTAATTTTGTTTAAAGCTATATAAACCTATATAAAATTGGATTTAAGTGTTCCACAAAAATAGATTGTAAGAATAGATAAATCTTAAAATAGCCGCTAATGGACTTTCGAAGCGCTTTTGAAGTTATTTAGAGTTAAAGTAGAGAAAAGTTCTAGTAGAGTCGGTAATAGCTATTTCTAGATTATAGAATATCAAAGAGTTTATCCTATTTACTGATCTTATGAAACGTATCTTAGTAAATCAGAACGTAGACGTTTTAATTGGCAAAGTATCTAAGAAAATACATTAACCTAATTTTATGATTGAATCAATAACTTTTTTATAAATTTCTGTTGCTCACTTCTCTTTCTGAGCGAAATTAATAATAATGTATGAATTTAAAAAATATATGAGCTGAGTTGTTGAGAATATTAGAATCTTGAGCGAAGATTGTGGGCTCTAACTTAGGCAAACACCACCGACTTTTTCTTAATTTGTGTTTATCACTCATTTCTTGCTTGGCGGTGAAGGGAAACATCAAGCACTTGTGTCATCGTAGTAGCGTGGTGGAAATAACACGTGACCATCTCCGACGGAGGGCAGGCTTTAACCCAGGAGTCGGACATTGACAGTTTGTTACTTTTCATATCTGCTTCTGAATGTTAATATATATGTGGTACGTCGATGGTATAATCAGATTGTTTAAAGTGTCAATGAAACCTCTCTAAAAGTGGTCAAAAACATCACCGACAATTTTTCCAAACAGGTTGCGGTGAAAACACTTAAAGACGATACGATGGCTCTAAAAGATTTTCTCGAGGAAGCTGCCATTATGAAGGAGATGAGGCATCCCAACCTCGTGCAACTGTTAGGGGTGTGCACCCGCGAGCCACCCTTCTACATAATCACAGAGTTCATGAGTCGCGGCAACCTGCTGGATTACCTGCGCACCGGCAACCGCGAACAGATCGACGCCGTCGTTCTAATGTACATGGCGACCCAAATCGCATCCGGAATGAGTTATCTGGAGAGTCGTTCATTTATACACAGGTATTTTATATTACAGTCTTTTATGTTGATCTGAATCCACTTGAAGTTTTCCCAGGTGAACGTGTGATGATACCGGATCGGAATGAGTAGCTCAAAGGGACTGATGTCCTTATTTATTTACTTAGCTTAGCGACTATTTAGGTAAATACAGATTTATCTCGTTATTCCTCTCGATAGTCTTTATTGATTTCACTCACAAAAGAAGCATACACATCACATAGTCACTTTCAGAAGACACAGCATTGCTTAACCCGCTGAACAACGTTTATAAGTGATGCCGTAAATTATTAATTAACCATTAGGATTGTTCATATGTAGTTTTATCTTCTAACAGTATTCCGCTACACTACACTGACTGTGTCTTTGGCCTAGCTTATGCAGATTCTATGGTTCCCAGATGTTGGTGAATAAAAATATATTCAATTATGTTCTAAAATAAATTCTCAGTAATAGTATGTCTCTTCTGGTGTTAGGTAGTTGATAATATTATACTATCGTGCTTCTGATGACACGTAAAGCGCGAAGGCTTTCCTGATCCTTGCGGTCGTGTTGGACTGTCATCTCATCGGAGTATGAAAAAGGGAGGACTATATTACCTTCTACGCAGTTGGCTAATCGTTGGACATTAGTTGTCGTGACCAAAATTCGGTCAGTGGATCAATAATATTACCGTTTTTGTAAAAACGATACATAGTTTTCTACAAATGTATGATTATATTTTTTTACTGTTTGAGTTCTCAGAAAATGTATATTGGTAATCATATATTCTGCTGCAGTTGAAGTCGCGTTCATAATTTCTGTTTGAAATGTAATTTTTCCTTTTGTAGAGTAATATATTATTAAGATCTTAAAATTCATAAAATAATAACGCTTAGAAGGTGATTTGGCCCAAGCGGATTGAAGCCATTTCAATTCCTCCTTAATAGGTGGAATACGTACGTCAGCCGTCACGATAAAGTGTCAAAGGAAACAGCTCGCGCAATTTATTAAAAAATACTTACTGTGTAGTAAAACACCCAATTAATCACACAGCGCTACTCATAAAAAAAAATAAGGAAAATAAAATCACATTTCACACGTAAAAACTATTTGGCAACTAATCATTTTAGGTAAATACATTCATCAAAACATAAAAATAATTTGTTAAAAAAATTATATAATTATGACATAGTGTCATAGCCTTCTAAGCGTTATTATTCTATGTTAAAATTATTATTTACTTGTATGTATTTATAGAACTGTTGTTGTATGTATATAACTGCATGGAATTGTATGTATGAAATACGTAGTATGCAATTCTATACAATTCTTATTACAAAAAAGATTTTTTATTTACGTAATAATACGTATAATTTTTTTTTATATAATTTCCTTATATTGTACGAAATAATTCAAAAAGATACTGCTGATTTGAAACGACATATTAGCTGAAATATCAATTCGCAGAAGTGTCCAATTCCAGTGACGTCACTTCAAATCAGTTGACGGTAGCTGTCACATCCTAACATCAGATAGAGCGGCTATTGTTTGTGCGACTATAAATATATACGAAAATATGTAGTTTTTATCAAGCTATTCTATATTTTAATCGATATCTGAGCTCATATTATAAATCTGGAGATGTAAGGTTTAACGCACCAATCTATAGAAACTATTAAATCGATTTGATAAATCTTTTGTTGCGTTAGATAACCGTTTAATGAGGAAGATTACGCGCATATTACTTCACATTACCACCCCAAGGTCTATGGAGTAATCATAAACCTCAACAGATCTGGCAAACCATAGGCAAGGTCTATGGAACAGCCGACGCCGCCAGATATAAAATGGACGCCGTTTATATTTATATTGCTCAGTTTTTCAATTCTTTCAAAAGGGACCTCGCGGCTCGCAACTGTCTCGTCGGCGAGAACCACCTCGTGAAGGTTGCGGACTTCGGTCTCGCGCGTCTGATGCGCGATGACACTTACACCGCCCACGCTGGCGCTAAGTTCCCTATCAAGTGGACTGCCCCCGAGGGCCTGGCCTATAATACCTTCAGCACCAAGTCCGATGTATGGGCTTTCGGTATCCTGCTCTGGGAGATAGCTACGTACGGCATGTCCCCATATCCGGGCGTCGACCTCGCTGATGTCTATCACATGCTTGAAAAGGTAAGTTATTCATATAATACTGTAACAATAGGAGTTATTAAAACAAGATTTCTGTATATATATATTTTTTTACTTTCATAAAGATTTTTTTTTATTATATATATATATAAAAGTTACATATACGTTGACGAAAACATTTATACACTTGAAATGTCTACACGTTCAGATACGCAGTTCTCCGACGGAAAGTTTGTCGTATCTGTGTTGTCGTACGCCTCGGAAGCGTCCGAGAGCGAGCGAGAATATTCGCTCCGATTGCTTTGTTATAATAAACATTAAAGATACTATTCAGCTTCCGTTCACTAGATTTACTTAACTGTATTTATCCGTAAGTTTATGTCATTAAAATGGGATATATCTTATTTTAATTTAAAAACGAACGTCTCTCGTTGTCAAATATTTTTAAAATATCGAAGCTGGAATAATACATGTTTGGACCACACAAATAAGTTGCTTCTGATAGTTTTACAATATTCATTCTATTTTATTTATTTTTTAGTTAAACAATGAGGCTCTCACTCTTTCCTTACAATTGTTACATAGGTAAAACGTTTAATATAAATTTAGTTTCAACTTACATTATGATCCTACTGCCTATATTATGTTGATATTTTCTCACTACTACTTCTTATAACTAATGTTACATTTAAAACTATTGCTATCATAAATTGAAAATGATTTAGTTTCCATTTGTAAAGTTTATACGGTAATATAAACGATATGACGGGGACGAATGAAATAGAAATATATAGAATTTAATAGTGTAATAGTGTGACATTTATTAAATTAACAAAACTCATCAAATTTACGCGTTGCGAGATTTAAACGAGTTCTTTAAATCTGGCATGTATCGTAATTAATTTCCTTGACTACTAAACTCGAAAATAGATACTTGTAACGCAATTTAAAACGATAACATAAATTTAGTAGTCGATTCATGTAACCATTTCACATATTCTGGGATATATTTGAAAAGTAGTTATTCTAATAAATGTTTATTCAATAACAATCAATCAATTCAAAATAAATAACATCCCGCTCCCGCGAGAATTGCAAACGTTAACTCAACAAATATCCTATTTCAAAAACAAGTTAAACTCATTGCATTTCGTGTGGTAATTGCTTTCTTAGTTTATTAAACAGATTATGTAAGCGCGAACAATAACAAGGCGTGTTAACCAAACAAACGATAACAATTCGGCCGACGGGATGAAGGTTTGATAATAAGGGTATATTTCCATCTATCGTAATCCAAAATACGAAACATTGCAAGCGCCTAATAATAAATTCATATTATAAACATTTGTAAACGATTTATCATTATCGCTAATTGAAAAACGAGCTGTTTCTTTCAATATCTGCAATTGATTTTATGAAATAAATTTGAAACATTCGGTAGGTTTTTTAAAAATACTTCATTTTCTTCCTGAAAAGGCTCGTTCTTACAAAGTCGTGTAGTCAATTTATTGACCATTGACTATTTAAAAATACTACATATAAGCGGTTTTATAAATGCATTCAAACGATCACCAAAAATTAAGAGCTGAGAGAAATTCTCAGCCGATATTTATTAATAATATATCCTTAATTAAGTAAACTGATTTAACAATGTGCGGCGTCAGTGCACAAATGTTTTTTGCAAAGCGAACACTGCGGTCGGCTGACTGCTATACGTGAGAATATTTCGGAGGCTGAGAGTTCCTTACTTAACTTACTGCACATGGAATATGATACTGTTTTCTTTGAGAAGTCTTTGGCGGGTACGCAGGTGCGCGCGCGGACGGGGCCGATCTCTTGGCCCGTTTCCACTGTTCAATAAAAACATTTATTTAATACGAGAACACTCTTCTTTTAATTATAAAATATCTATAGGTATAAAATAAATAACGAGAATCGGATAGTTTTATCATAAAATGTCAATAGTATCAATATACTAATAATATAATGTCAATAGTACTTACCAAGTTTAGCAGATTCTGAAGTTATAATGATGCAAAGAAATGCCATCCCTGGAATGTAACAGTCAATGTTGGGGACCTAGAAAGAGTTTTCATGATAAATTTAAAACTCACTGTCAACTATGATTTATACAATTCAAGTTTTGCTAATCACTATTTTACAATTTTCATTAAATATAATTTATGTAAAGCTAAATTCTATCTACGCATAGTTAATATAATTATAAGTAAAATATTAATCGATTTTTATTCAAATCGTTTACAAACGTATAGTCGCAATTTAATCATTTACTCACTGTGATATTGGCGTAGTCGGGATGGTCAGGATCCCAGCAACCAGGATGATCGAACGATAAACAGTTGTAGCACTGGATACCCTTCGAACTCGGAGGGACAAATTTCTTCGGCTTAGCTTTTTTGTGTTTTCCTAAATAATTTTTTTATATTAATTTTTTAATATATAATTTTAATCAATTATATCGAAATTATAAATCTAAAAATAACTCACCGGTAACAACGATCGTAATTAAAAGGAAATAAACGAACGTGTTCTTTAACCAAAACATGTTTTAGATCTATTTGTAGCGACTCAAGTTTGAGGGAAATCAGTAGTTTTCTGTGTTCCGCCGCCGCACTGGCACTGCTAAGACGAGCCTCAAGAGCCGCGTTTATACGTGAGCGTGAAACAATGATCGCTGTTTTGGTATCGACGTCATGTTACTTTATACGGGCTGTTCTTAAACATCCTCCTGCTTTAGTTACTATTTATTTTTCATGTTTATATGAATAAATTTATATTTAGATTACTAGTTCTTATATCTCTTATTATTATTATTATTATTAATATTACCTGCAATGCATTTATTTCATTGAATTACCAATATATGTATTTGTTTTTTCCCGCAACTTATCGTTAGTTTTAGGAAAAAGTTACGAGATTTCCGACTTTCACAATGCATGGTGCGCATCCCAAAGTGCAATATTGAAACCGTATAGGCCGTAATGACTTCTTATCATATTTTTATAAGACATTTCTTCTATAGTTGCATTATTTAAGGTGCTGATATATTTGCGTGAAATGGCTTCATTTGAGCTTTTTTATTCGTTCTTATCTCTCGATAATCGTTAAAGAAGTAAATAAATGTTTCTACAAAGGAAGTATTATTCCTCTTGACGTCCAAAAAAAATTAACAACAATATTTTTTTCGGAACCTTCGACTTTTTTTGTTGTTGTATATATATATGTTTTTTTAACGATTTTTTTTTACGTACCTAATCGATACGCGAAAATCGCGATGCAACCCCTCAGATACCTAATCAATCAGTGCGAAACGCGATGTTGTGCTGACACATTTCTCCGCAAACACAAGGCACAGGGGATGTGAGGTCACCGCGCGGCATATTTATCGGTAGCGCCCAATCGAGCAAGGTCAACGACTTATATCCTCATCTTAATATGTAAGTCTACTTCTAAATGAAGACATCGGAAGTACAGTTGGATAATTATAACGACTTTTCTTCCAATTAAAAAGAATCACTTAATTCGGCTGGAATTGTGTTAGGAAATTCAGTCGTCAAAACTAATTTGGTTACAAAACATGTGTGATGAATAACGTAATGAAGTATAAAATGTGTATATTAATTAAGTTAGATATGTCCATAGATTATACCACGAGAAATCTATGTTATCATAATTTTATTAAACAATGAGAGAATCTATTATTTCAAAGATAAATTATTGTATTAAACCAAGCAAAATTCCCAGGACTTATAGGATGTCCACGCTTAATTAATTTATTGAAGGAAAGTTTTTTTTTTTTTAAATTATAACACGATGTGTCTAATCGTAGTTGTATTTACATGTGTATTTTTGTTTGTTGACATCGAACAGGGAGCACGGTCAGGCGGCCGTACACTAATCCCCGTGCTATTTGTAAACAAACATTCGGCCATTGTTGATTGCCGGTCGCTACTATAAGCATTGATGTATCGATGATTTGTATACAATGTCGGATTCCTTGTTTGAATCATAATGATACATGATTAGTATTAATGTACAATAACATCGAACGACTTCCTCGTTGGTCTAGTGGCTATATAAGGCCGCGAACCCGGAGATCCTGTGTTCAATTCCCAGGTCAGGCCAATAAAAAGTTATTGGGTTTTTCTGTCAGAAATTTCTCAGTAGCAGCCCAGAGTCTGCAAGTTGGAAGTTTGTACACTTCCGTGCCTCGGAAAGCGTGTAAAGCCGTTAGTCCTGCGCCTGAACTCTTTCCGGTCATGTCGGATTGCCGTCCCATCGGATTATAAGAGCTAGGGAATAGCGAGTGCACTTGAGTTTGCGCACACACTTGTGCACTATAATATCGCCCGCGCAGTTGGCTAATCTCTCTTGAGATTGCCCGCCGTGGTCGAAATCGGTCTGGAGGACATTATAACAGAAAAAAAATTCCTTTTACCTGCAAGATACATTTCTTTTCTTTGTATCCTACAAACAACGGTTGTCATTTTTACAACCCTAATATATATATATTCGTTTTATATGTAAAATCCTTATTTTACAAGTATTTTTTTCTCCGACGTAAAATGTCATCGTATATTTTCTAGAAAACAGTTTTATACGCTCGCAATAAATCTGCTAGTGGCGGGTCTGCTTCCGCCTCTTTCAACATAGTCTACAAGTCTAGGCTGCCATATGTCACTAAGTGGTTAACGGCATTTTCTCGTCATCGTTTTGATTACCTTAAAAAATATGCTTTCTTTATATTTAATTCCTAAAGCAAACGAAGAAATTCTTCGTAATTTCAATTTAATTCGCTCTTAATGTTGCAAACGGAAATGTAAATAAGCTTCATTATAATTGAAGAAACATTCTCTTTGATCGCGAAACTACTTGTTAGTTTTAAAACAACTCCATTCCTAAAGTTGTTGCAGTTTATATCCTGTTTATTTACAATTTATTTAATTAGCTCAGCTCATTTTATCGTTTGTTTCATTTGTCAAGTTTTAAAAGGATTTTCTTTAGGAATAAATACAATATGATTTATTTATAAGACGTGCGCTAAAAGTTTATTCCAATATTGAGTTGGCAATGCTTTAACTACAGCTATTAGCTAATAAGTTCAAATTATGCATAAGATTTACGATCCTCGTCGTCGTAGATTCCTATTTTACTTCTACCAGTAAAATATTTTAGTTTATTCGTTATGAGTAGTCGTATACGATAGAATTGTAATAATAAATAGAATATTTTCTTTCCTATTGTGACAAACACGTGCAGGTGCACATGCTATAGAAGGTAAAGGGATATTCTTACCTAAACAAAAATTGTAGAATGTAGAATTTCATTTTTATGATGACAAATATTTGATATCAATGAAAATTTGCTGCGACCAAACTTAATAAGAAGTAAGATTTTTTTCAATGCTTTAATGCATTATATGATAATATAATAATCTTGTTATAATATAAAACATATATTTACATAATAATTATAACACCTAATGGTAAGATCGTTTCTGTTTCTATCTTTCTTCCTTAAACACGACTTAATATTAAAGATTTACTTGTACCCTGTTTTAGGTTAATCAGTATTTCTGGACTTAACTTTTCTATGAAAGATATTCTAGCCGAATTGACTATCATTTATTGAAAGGGCGCAGGCGGGCTTTCTACTAACCCCTATAATTTACATTTCTAATACATCCTAGCTAGCTGTCTCCAGCGGCTTTACCCGCGTGTGCTTCAAGCAGGTGTTACGTAGCCTAATTGTTAAATAAAGGTCTAACCTATTTATATTCCAAATGTCTTCTAATTCGTCAAGCCGATTAATATGATTGAGTAACAAATATCCACACATAGAAACTTGCACATTTATAATATAAAATAGGATTTTTTATATACAAAGTTACGAAGCATATGCTAAGCCAGGTATACTACCTAACTTACTAATGTAATTGTACCAATTTTTAGTAATTATTACTGACTCTCACTAGTCTAAAACTTCTGAGTGTCGTAGCGATTGCATTCCAAAAGTTTGATTCTGTTTTGATACATGCAACTTGATTTGATATTAATACGTTGATTACACGCAATGTTACGCTTTGCGCCCTTTCATCTTTTACAATTTCGTTTAATATTATGAGAAGTGTGTTTTTAAATATTGAAATGAACTATGTGTTCAAATGCAATAAAGTAAGTAAGTTATCACATCAAAGTGCTAGAGAAAATAATGTCTGATACGTCCTTTTGAAGTATATGATACAGAATAGACATAACTCAAATTGTAAAAATCGTCAGACATGTCTATTTTCTTTGGACGCGGAGATTATTAAATTGTTAAGGACGTACTAGGCGCATATTTATCGACAATAACATGAATATCTTTATTGCTTAAACAATAATTGCACCCTCTTATTTAATATCCAACGGATCATCGGATCAGAAAGAAATAAAGTTTAACTCAGGGAATTACTTATTTGCATAATTTATACTGGAATAAATTATATTTAATCTAGTGAATAGTTTTATTTGTATTTTTCAGTCGATCTTTCGTTGGATCGTATATTTGTATTGTACTTTATTCAGGGCTATCGTATGGAGTGCCCGCCGGGTTGTCCCATCGAGGTGTACGAACTGATGCGTGGCTGTTGGCAGTGGAATCCTGTCGATCGCCCCTCCTTCCGAGAAATTCATCACGCGCTCGAACACATGTTCCAAGATAATTCTATTACTGAAGGTTACAAATTGAATCGAATTATTTCTACATCTCTTTTCTATTTTTTATAATGAGCATGGCAATGTATTTACTTAAACGACGCAGCACGTTGCGACATAGTATATTTTATAATCATATAAAAATATGGAACAGAATGATAAATTTTCAATAAGAAGGAAAATTAATGGCAAATAGAAAAAAAAATATATATAAGAGAATTTTAAATAAAAATATCGCATCAGAGGTGGCGAAGCAGCTGCAGGAAGGGGTATGCGCAGGCACTCCACAAATGTCGGTGAAGAAGGTGGGCATCAGCGCCAGTGGCGGAGAGCGCGGCGTGCAGATGCGCCGGCCTACCAACAGACGCGGCAAACAAGCGCCTACACCGCCGAAGCGGACCAGGTAACTGATACACTATTGTGCACACATGCAGAGCCGATATTCCTCTAAGAAGACTGTTATATCGAGTAAGTGAACACACACGTCCTAAGAAACATCAACCCATTTCTTACATCGTCAATGCGCCACCAACCTTTGAACTGAGATGTTACCTCCTTGTGCCTTTAGTTACACTGGGTCACTCACCCTTCAAACCGGAACAGAACAGTTTTGCTGTTTTTATTTGTACATGAGTATAAATTAAATCAAAACGAATTACATTAAATCATTTATAATTTCGTAACAGTTATTTTCATACGCTTATTAACACAAATGGTTTTCGAAGTGACCATTCTTGTAACTTCCTACGGTGTAAAGATAATTCATATTGACTTTCACATGTGTCTTGTTTCAAAGCTTCATCGTTAACAATACAACGGCCTTATCTTACTAAAAACACTCATTTAACTCGGTTGTATAAATGTATGAGCATAAATGATTATGTTGCATATATTCGCTTACCCCTAAATATTTAACTAAACTGCACTCATATACATAGCTCATCGCTTTATCGATATCTGATCCGTGTAGAGCATACTGTCGTTGATTATTTTTTTCACCTAACGTCGAGGGCCGGAGTGCCGAACGTTAATCCAATAAACGGTAAATTGATTTAAACGTTTACGTCACTCGACTAGTGATAGAAGCTTATAATTAGTATATAGGATCATAAAAATTATCAAAATATACTTTCAAGCACTTAGCGTGTGGTTCCTGTCTGTGTAAAATGTACCTTTTCTCAACTCGTGAGCTTGAGAGCTGAATTAGGCATATTTCTAATCTAATTCTATTATGGAGCATTTAAATGTTGAGTCAATTTAATCCCATCAGAAATCGTATCAGCCCGTAAAACTCTGACAAAACCTTTATTCATTCAGCGTTACTTACATCGGCTCCGAATATATGTGATGATACCAAATGAATAATAATGACGGTGACTATTCATTCAGGCTTTATCAATTTTGATCATTAATGTTACGAGTGAAGCTATCACCGCACCGTTAACAGGAAGAACTATAAAATCACAAACGTATAGAATAATTTATTGTTCAAACAATACACGATCTAAAATCATGAAAAGATCAAATAGTATGAATGATCACTTATAAAGACTCGTTACAACTTCTGAGCTGTAAAATTTATGTAAAACTGTCTGCTTCTTGCGTTGTAGATAATTAGTGGATATCTAATGAAATCACGATATTTGTTAACCCAATTTAATGAATATTTTGCTTATTATGATTAGTTATAAATATGTACCGTGTGGAAGTCAAGCCCAATCAATGTGTCAGCCCTGCGGACAGCTTTGCGTTGTTTTGATATCGAATTCAGTGTTAGGGAGAAATGTTACATTCGTGATTCACATTTCGGAAATATTCCAAGAGGCGTTTCTTTGTTCGCAGACGCACCCGATATATTCATATGAACAAGTCGATTATTTCTAATGTTTTCTAATTTATTTACAAACTCAACAGCCTACTATCATCGTGCAGTTCATTTCGCGAATCGCAGTACGCGACCGAGGAGCAAGGCGGCCACGACGAAGGGCTCGCTTCGCTTAACGGTTAGTTGGAATCAAACTTGCCTATAAGTTATGTTTTCTATAAAATTTGTTGAATATGTATTATATATAGTACTTAATATTCTTACAGGAAATTATATTAATAGAAATTAATTAATGAGTAAAGGTTACAAATGTTTCGTTAATGGTTAGTAATTCATGTTATTTTTTATCTCAATCACAATCGTCTTTATCGATTTTTACACGGTAATTTGTTTTATGTTATACAATCTTCGACATATTGCAAATTATAATATATTGTCTGGCATTTAAATGTACTTCATAATTTCATTAAAAACAGTTAAATAAAATCACTCCTCGATACGCTACGACCCCGTAAAACTTAACGTATTAAAAAAATAATACAATTTAATTACAATTTAAAGTTGATTGAACATTATATAAATATGTTTACGATTAAGGCTTAATTGGCTTAACGTCCATTGGATCATGTTCATCTTCCTGACCACGACAAACGCATTTATTGAATAACATTTACTTATCGAACATCGAACACGAAGTAAATTGAAATTCACTGTAACGGAATGGAACTTTCAATATTTTAGCATGTTATTTCATGTACCTATATCAATATTAAAATGTTTTAATTCACTCGTATCATTAATACTTTGTTTTGTAACAGATTTACATTTTATATATATATACATATATTTATAAACTAATAAATAGTTCCTGGTTCGAATTAACAAATCATAGAATCGAATTTGTAACGTAAGAAACTCCGTTCGTGTAATATTTATTTTGTAACATTTAATAACGTTTAAGCTGATAAGCTTCCCAATTGATGTTGTAAGGATTATCTTCAAAACAAAATACAAGATATATAAATTATTTATTATAGGTTTATAAAACATTTTGTAAAGATACCTATATATAGCAGATATCTTTGTGGTCTCGATTTTAATCTGATGAAAAGCTATATTGTCATGTTCATAAATATTACGTAAAAATACGTAACAATTGTGTATGGCTAACATATTCGTAGTGTGACTTATATCTGCGGTCTTAATGTTTTGCTCTTTAGCTACCGGCGAACGAATTTATGTAATTCGTAATAGTTACATATCCATCAGTACGATAAATTATTGTTAAATTTTATGTAGAACTTGTGTACGTTAAAACAAAAAAATATATAAGTTACGTTTCGTACGTCAAAAATTCGATTCCTAAATATATCAGCACTCATTACATTTCAGAAATTTCAGAAAGGCATTGTGACTACAATATACACTCGTACATATAACAGCTGTACTGTACTTTGGGGGATTATTTTCGTCTATATTTCGCATATTATTTATTATATTAGATATTTTTCGTGACATGACATTTTTCGACGTAACGAAATGCGTAACAATTTATTTGTAAAAACGTATGTTTTGTGTCAATTCTTAATATTTATTTGCAAAATTGAAATCGTTGGTTTTTTTTTTTATTTCGACAATTTCTTTAAAGTGTTCAAGTGTCTCTTGCTTGTGCTAATGGCTTTTATCTTAAATGTTATAATCTATTAGAGTTGTATGAAATCTTGTGTTGCACCGGCGTCGCCATTACGATATGATGTCATGTGTCAATCAATTTGTAACCGCATATCTATTCACATATTTTCTATATATATGCTGCCATGTCGTTTTTATTAATTGTACTATAATAATTTTAAGCTACATTTAATACATGCATTCCTTTAAAACAGCGTTTTTGTCTGTTTGTCCGCTCGCTCAGGTGTATAGCAATAGGTTCGAACATATTGTAAGTATACTATTCGTTTCGGATAGAAACGAATCATGCCTTCATATTAAACTTATCTATATTATCTATGTATACTTATTCCTATTCATTAAAATGTATATGTGTATATATATACGAGATAGTTTTTCTTTTCAACTCATGACAATCCGCATCGCGTCTGTCGAGACTGCTCTTCGAACAAATATTGTCTCGACAGGTGCGTTCCGGTTTTGTGTACATAGTATTTATTTATTTAGTTAATTTACATATAATTGTACACAGGGCGTGAAGACCAAAATACATTTTTTTAGCTTCGAACTTAACATTTGATAGATAAATCAATAAAAAATGCATTGTCTCCCGAAGACTTTATGAGAAGACTATGTATCTAACGCCTTGTGTGCTTAGAACTTCGAAATTTTCGCCATTCTAGAGGGCGCTACGTTTTCTTTTTATTCGATTGATGCATCCGTTATCTGTCTTCTGTTCTTAGATTCGTAGGATTTCTGTAATCTATAATTAAGGGCTTTGTTTTCTTTTCTTTTAGTCTGTAATTTGTTTGAAAATTGTTAGTTGTAGGTGTCTTTTCAATGTTATTTTCTTGCCTAGAACTTGTGTTAATTACACTTCCGATCCGTTCCGATGATACGGTCTAGGGAAAGTGCCATATATGTCCAATCACCTTATGTGCTGACTAGTACTACTGTTCTACAGTGATAAGATCTTGCTCTTATATTTTAATTTGAGTAATATAGTTATAGTATAGTTCAGTAGTGTTCAATCAATTGGTTAACGCATTTCATCCTGGACCGTGTCAAATACGAATGTTCGAAATATTCGGTACCATTGATCATCAACATTTCCTATCAACTTTGTTTTCGGGTATTCCCGCAAAAATGTTTATTAACTTTTTTTTTGGATTGTGTCATTTTCATTTATTTTTTTATCTGTAGCACAGATTTATTACTTAGATTTAAAAAAATATGTAAGGCATATTATATTTTTGATTTTCTTCATGCGCATATATTTCATGAAGCAATCCATTACCGAAGCCGTCAAGTTTTTTGTTGCAGATAAAAATATGTAATATCGTCAAAACAATACCTTGGAAGTTAACAAAAAAAATTAAATTGAATATGGGTCTTTGATTGGAATTTCATGGCGTGTTCTCAGGTTCGACTCCTGCAGGGAGCGAATAAATTCTACAAAGAACCGCATGCGACTTAATGGGCTATGTTTAATATGCACAAAAATTATATGTAAGATATTATGGTTTATTTTGTGCGAAAACAGGCGGGGGTCGAGGCGGGGGTCGCGAGGCATCGTCTGAGGGCTCATTGGCGGAGGCGACGCCTGACACTGACGAGTCAGGCGGTATGGGTGTGCCTGAGCATAGGCACCGATCAAAACGGAGACACCATGCGCATGCGCAGCCTTCCCACCACCCGCCAGCTCACGAACTGCAGCCGAAGGTATGTTATCTTTATCAGAGTAACTGTTTTATTGGACTTTTTATTAATGAATTAGAAAACGTACTTTATATTTTAAATTACAGCCGGGGGTTCAAGTCGCAGCACTTGAAGTTCAAAATGTAAAACGCGCCATAAATAGATATGGAACATTGCCTAAGGGAGCACGTATCGGCGCTTATTTGGAATCATTACGACAGAGCGGTGGCGCCGGCAGCAGCCCGCAGTGCACTAGTATTCCTCGGGAACCACAACAAGATGAAGCGCGCTCTTTGTCTCCCCGCACAGCCCGGGCGCAACCGCACATGATCCGCTCCAACTCATCTGGAGGTGTCACAGCTCCCGCACCCGCTTCCCCCCGCGCCTCCCGAGCGGCGCCACCTCTGCGATCGTTTACTAACAGCCCCGCAAAACCTAGGCCCAGACTAGCTGAGCTAGAATTTCCTCCGCCGCCACCCGATCTTCCACCACCGCCTGAGGAGTCCTCGCAACCCCCGCCTCCTCCTCCACCGCCAGATTGTTGTCGCGACGCTGGCACGGACACGGCGGACAGACTTGAGGACTTTTCTATTATTCTTCAAGCTCGTTCAGAAGCAGAAGAGAAACCAGCGAAACAGATCATGAAGGAGATGTTGGAGTTAAAACTCGTTGCTGAAATCAAGGAACGTGCTGATAAAAAGAAACATAAACTAAAAGAATCACCGCCGTCTCATGAAGTTATTGAGATGCATACCTCGTTCGGTGATCCCGTCACACGGCTAGTCTCAGAACTCTCCGAAAGCTTAAACATGGAAGCATTGCGTAAAGCAGAAAAGAAAGTGGAGCCTCCAAAATCTATTGACAGTGGAAAAGAGTCCATATCTCCGATAGACCTTAAAGCGAGTCTTAGGAAGACCTCTTACGGCAGCAACGTCGAAAAGAAATCTGAATTCGAAGGAAAAACTGATTTTAAGTCTCAACTCAAGAAAGTTGATACAAACAAAATAAACATCGCATCTAAAGATGCGGAAGAGTCCGGACGCTCTATAATTGATTTCAAATCGCGATTACGGAAAGTTGATGGTGGGTCGCCCGCAACTAATGGAACTACCAAAAAACCAGAGCAGAGTTCTCCAGAAGATTCTAGAAAAGATGTGTCGATTAAGAGTGATGACTCGGATAAGAAACGCTCAGAAAGTGGTTCGCTGGACAATAGCGCCGGCGACGACGAAGATAAAAGACGTAGTACTGGTAGTATAAGCAGCTTAAAGAAACTGTGGGAGAGTAAAGAAACTGATGAGCGACTAAGCCCTAAGTTAAAACCAAAAGGAGAAGAGGTCGAAGAAGTTTCTCCTGAAGACCGAAGTGGAGCCATTGCTAGAAGTGGTAGTGTGCAAGTACGAAGAGGTGACGATAAACCGGTAGTGGCTAGTAAGCCCGCCGTGCGTGCCCGACCCCTCGCCAAGAGCGGAATATACGCAACCCCCCTTGCGCCTCCCGGCTCGTCTGATGCCGACGATGGGGATGCACTGGCCGCTCTAAGAGTTTCTTTAGAGTGGTGCACGAATGAGGTACTGATTTGTATTACTTGTACAGAAATAATTGTTTTATTGTGTATTTAGTAGTCGTTTGAATTTATTGATGGCTAATGCTCATTAATTTTACGGGTAAATAAATTTACAGTCAGATTAACATTTAAGATTATATTCGATGAGATCAACAGTGTTCTTCAACTAAAAAGAGCATATAAATGATGTGAAATTCGTCAAAGGTGCGTCGTGGTTGCGGCGGGACCAGTGGCGGGCGCGGCTCGCTCTGGCGTCTTCAGACATCTGAACGCCTCGCTCGCCTGGGCGGGGCGTGCGCGACCGCGGCCGCTGCCAGCCGCTGCGCGCCGCAGTTACGCGTACAGCTGCGCGCTGCGGCCGCTAGACTCGAAGCAGAGGCGCGTGCGCTCGCCTCTCCCGCGCCTCACCACCACCACCTCGCTGACGGTGTTGAGCAGGCACTGAGGGATCTCGCCACCATCGTTCACAGGTATTCTTTCCTTCTCCGTTTTTACCAATAATAATGCAATCATGTAAAAAATAATGACATAATAATTATTTTTAAAATATAAAATGATATAAAGATACATAAATCGTGAAAATTTTTTGAGGGTTGTACGTAGTCGTACTCTTTTATTCATAAAAAACTATAATTGATTTCGTGATATTTTTATTAATATTATTATTTTCAGATAAAAAGGGCAACGACGAGTGGAATCTCCGCGGCGTCGGCGTCGACGGGCCGCGCTGCAGTCCACGCTACTGACTAACCGACTACTCAAACGTCGACTGTATAACCCTCACCTTACTTGACGTCTGACACTTTCCGAGCACACTTCTCAATATCTTAAGACTTCCCTCTCTTAACAAAACAAACCACCGTTTACTCATATCCAACGAGACTCGATTACGCAAATGTTGCTCGGTGATCGTTATTTATTATTACTAACGCAAACACGCCAAAGATAATAACCCGTTCCATATTGGACACACTCTGCCAAGACATGTTCCGTCGTATGATTACCATCAAATACTCTTGATTTAGATGATAGGCGTATGTGTTCTGTAACATACGGTTTAAGATATGTGGTATATTTATTGAATTATAAGTACAAACGCTGAAAACTTTAACATTGCCGTCACAAAGTAAAGCAAAGGGTAGGTAGTTGACAAGTACAACCATTTCCCGGAATAAATTATAAGTATTATATCCTTTTTGGCAAATATCATCTTTAAATATTTAAGACTGACATTAAAAAAATCATCTACTTTCTAATGTTGAAAACGTTTAATTCGTTTAAGATTTAAAACAACCAGTAATTATGAAAGTCAGTATTTAATGAATATGATACATTTTTAGAATTATCTAATAGAAAATACATTCCTCTACCCGTTCCATAAGAATTGTATTATTTCCAACGATTCAACTTGAAATAGTAATAGATTCTATAACTGTATAGTTCATTATTTTCAGTGCCAAATAATATATTTAGTATGTGACATAAGTGGCACGTTCGTGCCTATGTAAAATATCTTTGATTCTCCTCTATCTAACCGAAGTAAACTTGGAGGCCAATAATTTGGTTCTAGGCTATATGATACTAATAATAGAATTAACTTTGACATTGTTATTTGTTACTTTACAATTCTATAGTCACAATATATAGTGAGCGTTCTAGTTGTAATCGTTGAAGCTACGCGAGCGGCGCCTGTATAGTTTCCGCTGTCGCACCTCCCGAATCAGCGCTCTCGATTCCCTCAAACATTCCTCATCGACTTCATCTACTTAATTGTATTAACTGTATCGTGTATTAATCGCCATTTAGCATTTAATTCAATGTATTAATGTAATGAAGTGTATTAGAATTTCGACTTGGACCAATAAATATGCATTCTTTTTTTTTAATTCGTTTTAAAATGGGCGTCGCTTTAATCGCCCCCCAGAGGGCAACGCTTGCGCCTTTGCGTTTAAGACTGACGTTGTGGATTCGTTCGTTTCAGGCCTACTAATAACGATTTTATATTGTATGTGTGTACTGCGCGTCACAATTAATTAATTACATCATTCGAACCAGGTGCAATCTAATTGGTATTCAGTCTTTTGTTTTATATAAAACTTGAAAGTAAAAATATATTTTCAACGTACTATTTAAGTTAGCGTACTGTGATACGGCTTCTAGAAATCGGTTTATTATGCTCAAAAAAATCTTTCAATATATATTCTCTTGTAATAACATTTGTAGGGTCAGTCGATCAATAGGTAACAATTTATATAAAATATTCTTAAGAATTATACTGACGTATGCTAGTCTTTATTATTATAATAAATGTATTACGATGTATAAGATTAAATATATACCTATACGTAAGTTTTCTTGAATATATTTGCGTACAATTATTCACAATATTTTAATAATCATTATATAATAAGTGTTTTGTATTAGACGGAGGGTGTTTGTATTCTTGTGAAACTGAAACTATTCAATGCCCATCGGGAAAGTTTTACCAAACGCATTAACCTCCAAAGCTCTGTAGATATCGCTTACCATTTAGACGCGAAGAATCATTTCGCTGAAGGCCAGAGCCTATTGTACTCAAACGTTTGCGTGTAGTGTAGCTCACTCTGAAAACAGTTTAGAAGCAAGAGGCCGATGTGGCAAAGCTCAAGACGGATCGAATTTATTGAGGGCGGTTGAGGGGCGCGACATTGTTTTGTAAGGCGTTCTTCTGTTACATACATCATCTATTTGTTCTACGTAACGCTTCCCCGCCTTGACTTTTATATAATACTGTGACATAACAATATGTATGACACTTTCATTAATCGGTAATACTCGGAGTATTGATTTATCAGTATCGACAAATTTGTCTATCTACTTAATGACATCGCAATGTAATTGCTTGTTATATAGAAGTTTGGCCGGAACAAGGTATTAAAAATGTTACATGTTATTTAAAATCAATGAGGGCGCTTTACATTCTAGTCACGCGAAAGTTGGAATTGAAGTAGGATTTGAAATGAACTGCATTCAGAGTGTTAACCAGTTTTTATATTATTGTGTCTATTATATATAGAACTGTCCATTACTTCAGTGACTAATCTAATCATGCCATATCCTCAATTTCGTGTTTTGATCATATCATAGCTTATTTGTAATAGTATTATTAAATTTGGAGATTTCAACCTCGCTTAAATTGATGTTCGCTGGCAAGCTGTTGTTATAATAGAGTTATTGTATTCGTGTGTTACCCATCCGATATCCTATTTGCGAAATTCAATGTTCCCTCTTAATTATTCCAACCGCCTTCTTTCCTTATGTTGATTAGATACTAGAATCCAAAGATAACATTCAGATGTCCAGCTGTAATGGAATTAATAAAATGTTTTCTTTATGAACCATGAGTTTTCATTTTATTAACATTTATTCGAAAAAAAAAAAAACTTAATTTGGTAGCACTTTTTTATTTGTAGTAATTTGACATGACAACTATGGAACTATTTTATAGAAAGTGATTACATCTAAGCTGTATAACATAGTTCGAATCACTTATTATGTATTAAAATTGCACACTTTGGCCGAAATTCATAATATTACACCTGTATTCAGTTGAAACAAGGGATGACATTGATAATCGAATAAGATACACGTTAGGATAAAAAAAAATATTACATCATGAAACCCAGACATACAGAATTATAACAAAATAAAGAGAGAAAGAAAGCTTAGGGGTTATAAAATTTGCTGAAACGATAAACGTTAGTATTATTTAAATTTCCTTACCCATATAATTGTTATCGACTTGCATTTCATTAACTTACTATAACAAAAGTTTACTTTATAGGCAGACAAGCAAAAATCAAATGAGTTAGCAAATTCTGATGTACTTTGAAAACTGTAATATTTCATAGTAAAACTATTCATGTGGTCATTTTTAAGATTATACTTCATTCATAAATAACCGCATTTTGCAAAAAAAAAACCCTTCTCTTCATATTTACCATACTGGAAATTAATTCCGTGCAGACACATCTAAGATACTTTTCCAAAGCTACATCTTACTTAGTGCACAAATGCTACAAACAGCTTAAACGTCAATTTGACCGAAAAAGATAACGATAATTTCAAAAACCAATCTATCTTAAAATGCTTCAAGTTACTTTAACCTTCAATTAGCACTTACACTTAACCTTACATTAGCGACTTTCTAATAAAAAAACCAGACATAATGGAAGAGATATCAGTTAGCAAGAAAAACATTAAAAACAATAACATCAATCGAGTCGAACAAGGAAACAAGGTTATATCTAAAGCGCATATTATGACGTTGAACATTACGGTTACAATATATAAGAAAAACATTAAATAGGTAAATATACCGTCGTGGCGAGCAAGCCACAGTTGTGGTTAGCTGGTTGTTTACCACAGCTTGTTGTGGTAAAACTTAACGTCGAAGTAGCCGCGGTCGGTGAGTTGAGAGTCGCGGCGCGATATGGTGGAGCCGGCAGGAGAGAGTGCGACCGGAACGGGAGACTCCGATACCGGCTCCACTTTGAGGGACGACGGCCTCTCGGGACTCTTTTGAAGATCAGCTAGTTCTTCAATACCTGGCTTGGCGTCTTTTGCTTTCGGATCATACGTTTCGTTGTCTTCGTTATTTTCATTCTTAACATCGTTTATATTAACGTCAGCTACAAGCTGTTCAAGGTCTGGCACGGCGGCGCCATTTTTTTCAGCATCAGGGCTCGGAGATGTAGGTGTCCTTTTTAAATAATAAAATATTAATTACAGATGTTCTCCAAAATTATTATAATATATTTTATCATTTCAAAAATAAAAGCAAAGCAATAAAAAACAAAATAAAAAAACAAAAATGTATGTGTAAAATTTTATTTAAATTAGTTTTTAAAACACTATAATTTTGTGCAACTTTATATTTATAACCCATATACAATACCTTATCTACCAATAAATGCTCTTCGGAATTGTATACGTAAATATATTATAAATTTGGTAAACTTGACGATTCAACAACTAAAAATATAATACAATTTGACATAAATTACAAAAAAGCATATTAATATTATCACAGTGCATTAGAACATTTATAAGTTTCGTGTTTTACAAAAACTAACATTATTTTAAAGTGCTTAAATCAAAATGATTAAAATGAAGATTTGATATAAGCATAATGGCTAATGACAAAATAAAAGAAACAAATATAAACTTACTAAGTAAGAGGGTTTTGTTAGTAAATGTATATAAAAAAAAAAAAAAACATTTAGACTTCCTCAATATTCGTTAAGTGGAGACGAAATAGTACAATTTGTATATAAATCTAAAACCTGGTTAGTTAGTTTCAGTTAGTGGTCCTAATTTTAATATCATTTTGGGAATGTTTTCTTTATTAGTAGTAAGTAAACGTTAGAATATATGTCTTGGAGTGGAAAAAGGAAGTTGTAATTTGGTCCATAAGTTATGGACGTTGAATAATTAAGATAATCAATGCAAATCATCTACCCACACACAGATAAACCACAATGATAAGACATCGAAACATCAGTAGCTACTCAAAATGAAATTAATTCGAAAAAAATTATTAGAATTTAATTACTACTCTAACAATAAAATGTTATAATTTAAGTAGCATTAACTCAACTAAGAATAATCATGAGAATCGACGACGCTATGATTTAGTCCCATTAATTATTCAAATTGATAACGTATCTGAATATTTTTCTTAAGCGTATAAAATATTAACAACAATTTTAATAACTCCACAATGCAAGATCTTGTTACTCTTATATCGAACACATTAAATAAATATTCATAAATAAAAATGAAAAAAAAAAAAAAAAAAAAAAAGCAATCAAGAAAAACGGTGCTTCTGTCTGTGCCAGGTCCTTGCTCTGCTGTCCATGAAGCTGAAAGGTAATCAAATAAAAATAAAATAAAAACGCAAAAATAAAATAAATAATAAAAAATATAATATTAACTATTTTCAAAGATGTCAGAAAAATATTTTTATGCAATATTTTATTAAGCTAATAATTTGACAACGGTCCATCTAACTTTAAATTCGCTAAACATGTTTATATCAATTGCCACAGTCGAAACGAGCTAGCCGACCGAGAGTTTTAACTACAATTAATGTTTGGAATACTATTCGCAAACATGGTTTTTTGCATTTTTCTGCTAGACTGTGAGTTTTAGAGCAAAACTAACTCACTCAGTCAATAATTCTAGATCATTCGATACGCTACAAAAAAGGTCTGCACTTTTTTCGTACGAATTTTCCAATTCCGTTATATATGTAGCATGAATAAATTTTTTGGTTCGAAAATAGTCGGAGTATTTTATAAACTTTTTAAAGATTTCTTGATTTTCTCACATATCGTTATTCAATAACTTTAAGTCTTGAATTATATCCTTAAATTCATAATACGACAAATATGATATATACTAAGTGACATTATAAATTTAAAAAAAATATATATACTAAAAAATCTATATCAAAGTACGTATAAATGTACGTTACCCATTGTTTGTGTCTTGATAAGTAGTACCGCCGCCGTGAATTACCTATAAAATAAAAACATAAATAAATATCTGAAAAATAAACAATATCTACTTTGATAACGTACTCCTGATGGAAGAACGAACACGGCGGCTAATCCTCGATCATGCGTGCCCGAGCACAGGGATTACGGAGGAGTAAGAGATATACTTGCAAAATTCAGTAAATACCTTCAAAGTTCGACTATGTAAAAATACTAATGTCGAGAACCAGCACGGTATTTTAAAACCTTTTAAAAGTAAATAGTTAGCGTTTAGTGATAAATACATAACATATTAGTTAACGTGTATATCGTTCATTACGAGACCGGTCACCAGATATCGTGAATACCGTACGTACATTCAGCTAAATCTATAAACCTAACTGTCGAACAGTTCATATCATAATTTATATCTCGTTTTGTTTCCTGCTATTGGTTACCGTCTTCGCTTGCTGGTCGTGGTCGTTACGCCAGTCGCGGCTTTGACTTTCCGTCTCCATTCCGTCTTGACGGCTGCCTTTCTTGCACCCTCGTGTCATTACATGGACGGATCCGATAAAATCCTCAATGAAAATTCGATCTCGTTTATTTCCATTGTGGATTTCATCTGACCCATCCATCATGAGCTCTCTGCCGCTTCCACTGGTTCCTTCAGACCGTCCTTGCATCACGATTTTAGCTGTTCATATTGACGATACCGGCACACGCTTCAAAGTCGAAATAAATTTAATATGTAATAACAATTTGATTTTAGAGCGTGCCTAAAGTTAGAAAAATTTTAGATTTCATCCGCATGTCTTTTATACGTCTCTCTACGCGATCTTATTCATTTTCAAATTAATCCGAATATTATTGTGTCGTTTATGGAATCACAGAAGTCGTACGACTTCTGTGTTGCCAAAAGTCCCAAAATCACGAGATATTTGAAAAAAATCGTTTGCATATATGTAATACAGTTGACCACGAAATAGAGCGCTTGACTGCTTACATATTTATTCTTTAGAAACAACTTTTATTTCATATTGAAAAAAAAATTGTTTAATAAATTATTCTATTAATCTGTTCATTAGAATATATTGGACGTATATTATAATAAAAGAAGCTGGGTAAACCTTTAAAAGAGGCGATCAATCCATTTTGTTTTTCTTTGCCAACCGGATTAATATTGCAATAACGAATTTTTGTTTAAAAATAAATAATGTTATTTAAAAAATAAAAACATTTTACCATATAAATTTGTATGTGGTACAATAAACGTCTAAATAAACAATATGTTATTATGAGTATTCCAAGAATTCGTCCATGTCGGACATCCAACTTATAAATTTTTTGTTGATTTCTGCCTAAAGTTTCATACGGCATACGCTTTCAATTTTGTATTAACATATTTAAACAATTGATACATTTTGTTAAAATGCAAGCATGCAGCCATTTAAAATTAGGAAAATTGGACATTATTGGTCACACACATTGGATGGTTCCAGTTTTCGGAAAAGTTAAATAATGCACCTCACGCTTATTTTGTTGTAAGTCCTTGTTTAATGGTACATCCGTCCCCGCAATGATTGATTTAATTCTAATATTGATTTAAATTTTAACAGATAGACGTAAATTGACTGGTAAAGTTTTATAACAATAACTTGTAGTTTGTAAAAAAAAAGAACAAATGATACTCACAGTAGCGATAGCGGAGACCGGCTTGTGAGCCGCGAAACGGCCGACGGCCGGCGTTGTCACCGGCGTTATGTGGCCGGACTTACTGCTGCAGCGGAGACAAGTGTCGGTTCATAAATAATTCTTAGTCTATTACAATTCTAATGACAGTTTAATGTGGCTGTTCTGTGATTGGAAAATATTAGTCGATCGATAACAAGCACGTGTGCATTTTGAAAAATGTATACAGTAGCGTTAATAAACAGTAACGTTTCCGACATTGTTATCAATGCATTTTGTTACTAAATATTAGGTCCTTACATATGAAATTAGCGTTTTGTCGTACTATCCACTTTGATCTGAAATATCTCCTCTTTGGTTAAGAATTCCAAATTCATTTGAGTTTAGAAAACAGTCATTCATTTGTTTTTTCCTCATTATTTTTATTCTTTGGCGTCGCTTATTTCCGCACAATGTCAAACATGAAATATCGGTATATTTACGAGTACGAGTTCTACCGTGGCACCAGTGCTGCAGAAACAGCTCAAAGGATTAATGATATGTACGGCGGCGCTGGTGTTGCAAAATAAAGCACGGTTAGTTTTTGGTTTCAACGTTTTCGTTCTGAAAATTTCGACCTTCAGAACCAACCCCGTGGACGGCCGGAGACCAAAGTGGAAAATGAAGAATTAAAGGCTATTGTGGAAGCGGATCCATCACAAAGCACTTCAGAGATAGCTGCAGGTTTCGGGGTAAGTGATAAGACTGTATTAATCCACTTGAAGCAAATCGGGAAAGTAAAAAAACTTGAACGAACTCGTACCTCATGAATTGAGTGAATCGAACTTGCAAACACGTGTCGACTGCAGTGTCACTTTGCTCAACCGACACAATAATGAAGGGATTTTAAATCGAATCATTATTTGTGATGAAAAGTGGATACTGTACAATAATCGAAAGCTCTCGTCGCAATGGCTGAACCCTGTAGACCCAGCCAAATCCTGCCCTAAACGAAAATTGACTCAGAAAAAGTTACTTGTGTGTTTGGTGGACTAGCGTCGGTGTCGTTCACTAAAGCTTTCTAAAATCTGGCCAAACGATTACGGCAGATATATATTGTCAGCAACTGCAAACCATGAAGGAAAAACTAGTTGCTAAACAACCGAGATTGGTCAATCGCTCTAGGCCACTGCTGCTTCACGACAACGAAAGACCACACACTGCACAACAAACAACCACTAAGTTAGATGAGCTTCAATTGGAATGTCTGCGACATCCACAGTACTCCCCGGACCTTGCTCCAATAGATTACCATTTTTTCCGGAATTTGGACAACTTCTTACAGGGAAAAAATTCAACTCCGATGCGGCAGTCCAAACCGCCTTCAAAGAGTTTATTGATTCTCGCCCCCATGGTTTTTTTAGTAAAAGGATCAATGAACTACCTATGAGATGGCAAAAGTGCATAACAAACAACGGTGCATACATTGATTAATTAAATATATTTTACAAAAAAAAAATTGACTTTATATTTCTCCCGTACAAAACGCCAATTTCCTATTTAAGGACCTAATACTACATGATATATTCACTCGGTGGTAGGGCTTTGTGCAAGCTCGTCTGGTTAGGTACCACACACTCATCAGATATTTTACCGCAAAACAGCAGAACTTTGTATTGTTGTGTTCTGGTTTGCAGGTTGGTAGTGAGCCAGTGTAATTGCGGGCACAAGGTACATAACATCTTAATTTCCAAGGTTGGTGACGCATTGGCGATATAAGCGATTGTTAATATTTCTTGTAATGCCATTGTCTATGGGCGTTGGTGACCACTTACCATCAGGTGAACCATATGCTCGTCCGCCCGCCGACCTTTACAATAATATATAAATAATTGAACTAGCTTTTCCCCGCGGTTTCACCGTTTCCCGTTTCCGTGAGAATACAGGGATAAAGTATAGCCTATGTTACTCAAAGAATTTTTAAAATCGGTTTTGTGGTTGACGCCTCAAAGCGTAACAAACAAAGAAACAAACAAACTCATATTCGCATTTATAATATTAGTTAGGACGTTTCAACAGATTTTTGAAAAACAATCTTAAAAATAATAATTCATCGCTCTCTCATGAACGAAAAATTCATTTTGAATATTAAGTAAATTATTTTAGTCTGTAGTTTATTGAAACAAGTAATCAAATTATTGATATTAATTGTAATATATAGATTGCTAAACACTTAGTAAAATATTTACATATCTATATAGTATAGTTAATGATTTTTAATTAATTTATATTATATTATAGACCGGAGAAAATTAATTTATATTATAGACTAACACAAAATTTCAGTTCATTTGTAATTCTAATTACGTAATGACGAAAAGGAAAATGATGGTCATAACGCTAGTATCGACGCCCAATCGCAAGGGCGTTAGTGAACGTGTCGGATAAATTACGAGAGTCAAACGATTTTTTCCACAAAAAATCTTGTATTTTTCGATAGTCGATGAAAAAAGAAGTAAGTGGTAATACCACACTCCTCTGGTGTGACTTACAACCCGCCATACCGACGCTAACATGTTAATTAAAAAAAACAATTCAACCATTTGTACCAGGCTAATTTTTGCACAACTAATCATCGTCGAGTAGCCATTCACGAAAATCACCATGCCGTACTTTTTCGACGGTTCCAATGGTTCATTAGTAGAGTACGGATAGAAAGTCAGTGGCATCGTCGCAAGTGTAAGCCATTCCTTATATTAACCAATTCGCTGGCAATCGCGATAATATAATGAAATAATATATAATTAATAAGTAGTTCGTGAGTGTTGCCATTTCTAACGAGCCAGCACGAAGCCCAACCTGTCAGTAAACGGTAACATAAATTGCTAACAATTTTACTAAAATAGTATAACTGATAATAACGTCTATGATTTTGTAACCTTTAAGGGTAAAAGAAAAATATATTAATAGTGTGAATATTGATCTTCTTTTTTGTAGGGCTATCAATTCTTCGAACATTGTGCATCGTGTCTCAATTCTCTAGTAAATTTTTTTTTAATAAAGCCCGTTTACCCTGACCAAGTTTCTTTTGGTTTCATTAATAATATAATATTAGTACAGTTATAATTTATCTGTTACTATAAGTGATTTCGAATAAACAAACAAAACCACACGACGCTCTGCGTACTTTTCGTAGGTTCGTGAGTCACCGCGGCGAGGAGCGACGAGAATGTTAATATTAAACTGGCATAGCATAGCCCGCGGCTTCGTCAGCGTGGAATTCACTTTTGTGACGCAGATCCTTTGCAATCTGCCATAACGTGCATCCTTACTAATATTATAAATGCCAATGTGAGTTTGTTTTTTTGTTACGCTTTCACGCGTTAACCACTAAACCGATTTTAAAAATGGAAAGTTACATTATCAGGGAGTAATATTAGCTACATTTTGTCCCCGTATTCCCACGGGAACGGGAACTACGCGAGTGAAACCGCCGTGATTTGAATTATACGTATAAAATATTTAAATTATTAGATAGCAACGGTAGTCTGAAATACAAAAAAAATGTTTTGGTAACATCGACAGAGCCATATTAACTTACAAAAATATTTTGCAATCACGGACAGCCCCTTAAGTATATATATATATATATATATATATATATATACCTAATATGAATTTAATTACTTTATATTATTAAGCGTGATATTACTATCTCTTATAACGACTTAATTGTATTGTGATCAATAACTTTAGTCCGTACAAAAATATCTTTAAGATCACGTTAAACTTTCACTAGGGATATTTTTTTCATAGAATAATATTCTTTGTGAATGTACATGTACATTTATCATAATAATATATATAAAATATATATGATATAAATATATGATGATTTTTGCTATAATAAATATTATCTTAGTTATCAAATCGTCGGATTTACTTATGATACGAAAAAAGAAAATTATTTACAAAAAATTGCAAAGGACAGATAAAGAAATGATGTGATATCGGGGATTTGTTTATAAAAAAAATAATAATACACAGTTCGCGCTTACCTCATTTCTGGCACTGTGGCAAAGAATTGCGGGGAGACCGCAAAATTGTTCTTTTGGTGCATTAAATTTTCAATACCGTAGTTCTTGCGTAGAAATTGCTCCATTTTCGGCGAGGGACCGTCTATTGCGAGCTTTTCGGCAGACGTTTCCATATCCTATAATCAATTATTACATTATATAATATTCAATTGACTTTATAGATGGCGAGCAGTAAACTTCTAATTTCAAATGACTATTACTAATGTACAATTAGTAAGAATAATACTAATGTACACTTGACATTACCAATATTACTGACTTCTATCGACAATGTTAGTCACTATAGCAACTAGAATGTTCGATATGGGTTACTAAGCGAGAACAAACATAAACGAAGGATACAGAAAATACTTTTCAATCGCATTAACGTCGATAAATTTGGAACAATTTCGTAAACAATTGAAAACGTTTAAAATTTAAACAAATAGCGTGTACATACTATTAACATATGATCAAACAGCAGTTTCCCGTATCCGTGTCTCTGTCGATCTGGTACCACGTAGAAATCGAGCACGCAGAGCGGCTCCGCCTCGCAGACCTTGTCGCGTTCGTCGAAAAGGAATAGATGCTTCTGGCCAACTTTCAGAAGACCTATTACGTCACCCCTACCCCTGGAAACAATACAAATACAATAGAGTTGTATTTATACGTATTATATGATATACTTATCTAGAACAAAGAACAAAATTTCGAACAAGATAATATAATCATAAATAATATAAGGTCGATCTCTTAGGAAATATTTGCCAAACCCAGCATTGTTAATGGTTCGTAGTCCTGTCGACGTCTTACCAGTTCTAAGGTCTCCTAAATGAATGTTTAATGTGGCTATGAGTTACTTGCATGTTATTCGCCAATTAATATAATGTGCCAAGTGACGCAAGTGTTTTGTAATAGAGATTCCGATTTTCACCTTCATTCATTACAATTCTTATAAAACGATCGAACAATTAGGTCAAATGGTTTTTTCTATTAAATAGAACACATATCGTTGTTATCAAAGTAATGTGTAGTAATATGTAATACAAGCGTTTTGGCCGCGGTTTCCCCCACGTAGTTCCCATTCGCGTGGGAATACGGGGACGAAATGTAGCCTATGTTACTCGCTGATAATGTAGATTTCCATTGGTGAAAGAATTTTAATAATCGGTTTAATAGTACAGGCGTGAGGGCGTAACAAACAAACAAACTCAAATTCGCATTTATAATATTATTCAGTTAGGATTTGTAATGTACACGTGCATATTATTTGCTAGCAGATATACTTAGTAAGAACAAAAAACAAAGATTGTTTTTTTTTTTTTTAACAATGTCTACAAACTGTATAGTTGAGAAAATATTTTAATATAACAATTTCGTTATGCTGGTTGATTATGGCGTAAAAAATTTATCTATGTCACAGCTCACAGAACATCAAGTATGCGGGACCATAGACTTGGTAGCGATTTGAAAAAGTATGACTAAAAATGTTCACAAAAACTTTTTTTTTTTGACTGAAGCTTTAATATTTCGATTTGATTGTATTGTATAAACGTGACCTTCATAGCGTCTTACTACGATATCATTAATGTAAAAGCATGTTGGTAAGGATGTCCTTCAATCACATTCGAACGAAATGGATTGTTAATCAGTTAATTAATCGTTAACTTCGTGAAATCATACAAAGAAATATGACATTTATTGAATATATTTCAATACATTATTTAATAAGAATACTTTATTTTAATTTACGCCTAGCGAAGCGGGTGTAACAGCTGGCCTCATATAAAACGAAACTCTCGAAAACATTTAAAACGGTTCTAGTTATTAACATAATATTTCGAAAGTTAGACGTCTAATTTTATAATTACATTTATAGAAAGTTGCGAGTAAGATTTATAAAAAAAAAAAAATATAAATAAAATCGCTACAACGTCAAGATTACTTTGAGAATAATTCGCATAGCTGGGTAGTTTTATATATTCTAAGCACTTGTCTTATAATAGCGAGCATACATAAGTTATATATAAATAAACATCTTTGTGTTTAAGTGGTATTTAAAAGCGAGTATAATTTCTTTATCGCAAGCTTGGGGCGTGAGTAAGTAGCTGTCGAAATACCGAAATTCGAAACGAGACATGCAATCTATTGTGTTGATTACCCGCAATGCGGATATCGACTCGGCTATTAAACGTCTTCGCCATAAAGTATAATAAGTCGCTTAGTTCGTGTAATAACAAATTCAATATATTATGAATATCATAGAGAAACGTTACGAAGTATCGATTGAAGCCGCTTTAAACTTTCTATTCAAGTAGTATAGGTATAATATACCTATATGAAGGAATAAGTATTCGTATAACAAAAGTTATCATTGATTTAGCTTACTGATGTTACGAGTCATACAATACCAAATATAAGTCATATCTATATAGTTGAAGTTCACTAACATTTTAAAGTTATTATATTAAGTTACTTTTTATAATAGATTATAAATCAAAGAACGCTAAAGCATTTTATCAGCTAATATGTATGCCTAGATTAGACCAGTCCCTAGGCCGGTGACTTGTTGGCCTAGGTATCAAATTAAAACAAATGATTCAATTTCTTACTTACTACACCTATAATTTATTTACAACATTATGTCATTTAGGGTAAATTTAAATAAATAACAAAAAGCAGAAAGCATTTAATAGAACTTGATGAGATATTATTATTTAAAAAAAGAACATTATGATGTAATAATATATCAAACAGATCGCCAGTAATATTTATATACAATTTTGTGCAAACATCAACTGTAAAGCAATAATTCTAAAGTATCTACTTATTATATACTACATATAGACATATACTTAAGAAAAAATACTAACTGAAGCATTTTTTCTATAAAGCTAAGACTAATTTGTCTCGCATGACCTGCTTTTAAAAAGTAATATTATAAAAGATAACTAAAATGAATTATCTGTGCAAAACTTAAAATATATTAACATATAAATAAAATGTTCTACATACCCTTTGGCTTTGTTATCTTTCAGCAAATATAAGATGTGTGTTGGTGCATTGCGTAGTTTTTCCGCCGTTGTGATCACTTTGTGTAGCCCTTGAGCTTTAGCGGACTGTTCACCGAGGTAGTTGATCAATTTGGATAAACTGTCTTGCATCACCCTAAAACAATTATCCATGCATTGAAACGGTTATATTGATAATGGATTTTTATAGTTTAAATTTTAAGTTGTTAATCTTAAATTGTAAATTTAAGATACAAATTATCAAGATCGGATTTACTGAAGGGCATGCGGGGCACAAGAGAGAGGCCTCCACATTACAAATTACTAAAACAAAAAACATCTAAATTTTGAGATATTAATGTATTATATTATGACAATATAGTAAAAAACAAGTAAAATCCTTGTATTATACAATATCTCCATATATTTGTTTAGCTAATTTAATTGTTCTATCATATTTTTTTATTGTAAACTAGAATGAAAAACGTTCAACAGACTTCTAAATCTAGCTCTGTAAGCTATTATGTTATTCCTACATATAATACAAAAGTAATAGAACCAGCATACCTAGTACAAAGCCACAGAACAATGTATATTCTTGTGGATAGGAAGTTTTACTATAATTTATGTCTGTTTAGTTTTGTGCTATCTTTTTTTTCATTGTATAATCTCTAATTTAGTCAGATATTTGATGGAAAAGAATTATATAGACAATAATAAGCTTGTCATTCCTCAAAATGAATATAATATTGGTAGATAAAATTAAATATATTATATCAACCACACAGATGACAGTATATATAGTTACAAACATACATTTATATAATTCTAATAAAAATAATAATTATTAAAAATAATTTAATATAAGTATTAAGCACATATACTCAATTGCGTTCTATTTCTTTGATACAAGTAAATGTCTAAGTAGGTAGTTATTACTTCTTATTTCACGAATAAGGTAGTTTTCTTAAACATGGATGAAATATTGTTGACCTCTTAACAAGCATGACTATAAAGATCTAAGTCAAAGCCTATTAGGTAGGTATTTAAGTTAAAAAAAAGGTTTAAGAAAAGAACCTTGAGTAGGCGTATCCCTATTAAATAGATCATGATAAAATAGTAATAAACTATTTTAGAAGTAGTACATAAAAAATCATATATTTTGAATAAAACATAAAGATGTTTTAGAAAAAAATTCATACCTCACATTTCGTACATCTCCGTGAAACCCGGGCGGGATCAATGTGTAATTTAATTTTGTAATTTTATCACTCAGGATCTCATTGACAGGCACTACCCACTCCATTTTTTAAAATTGTATGAGAAACTATCGATATAGTTTAATAAATAGTTTTTTTAGGAATAACTTAATATAAAAATAAGAAATTTTTGACCATCACTTTCGTTGGATCGTGGGTTAGCAAATACGAATTACGAATAGCGATTAACGACAGGGTTGCCAACGTCTAAAATATTGTATGCTAATTTACATTTTTAAGAATTTTAGAATTTAAAATACTTAAAAATAATAAAATAATTTACTTTATTTTTATATTTAATATATTTACAATACAATTTAAAATCAACAAATACTATAATGTGGTAATAATTGTATGCACACAAATTACCGTTTCAAAGTGATACCATATAAAAAGTAAATGTAATAAGAAAAAGTAACTAATGATAATATTAACTATTCAATTACTGACATTAGCGACTTTACTTGGAAACAAACGTATTCACTGTGTAAATTATTTTGTCAATTAGTTTGTACAAAGCCACAGAACAGTGTATATTCTTGTGGATAGGTAGTTTTACTATAATTTATGTCTGTTTAGTTTTGTGCTATCTTTTTTTCATTGTATAATCTCTAATTTAGTCAGATATTTGATGCAAAAGAATTATTTAGACAATAATAAACTTGTCATTCCTCAAAATGAATATAATATTGGTAGATAAAATTAAATATATTATATCAACTTCACACAGATGACAGTATATATAGTTACAAACATACATTTATATAATTCTAATAAAAATAATAATTATTAAAATTAATTTAATATAAGTATTAAGCACATATATTCAATTGCGTTCTATTTCTTTGATACAAGTAAATGTCAAGTAGGTAGTTATTACTTCTTATTTCACGAATAACGTAGTTTTCCTAAACATGGATGAAATATTGTTGACCTCTTAACAAGCATGACTATAAAGATCTAAGTCATAGCCTATTAGGTAGGTATTTAAGTAAAAAAAAAAGTTTAAGAAAAGAACCTTGAGTAGGCGTATCCCTATTAAATAGATCATGATAAAATAGTAATAAACTATTTTAGAAGTAGTACATAAAAAATCAATATATTGACTAAAACATTAAGATGTTTCAGAAAAAAATTCATACCTCACATTTCGTACATTTCCGTGAAACCCGGGCGGGATCAATGTGTAATTTAATTTTGTAATTTTATCACTCAGGATCTCATTGATAGGTACTACCCACTCCATTTTTTAAAATTGTATGAGAAACTATCGATATAGTTTTTTTTAGGAATAACTTAATATAAATATAAGAAATTTTTGACCATCACATTCGTTGGATCGTGGGTAAATGGTTAGCAAATACGAATTAAGAATAACGATTAGCGAAAGGGTTGCCAACGTCTAAAATATTGTATGCTAATTTACATTTTTAAGAATTTTAGAATTTAAAATACTTAAAAATAATAAAATAATTTACATTATTTTTATATTTAATATATTTACAATACAATTTAAAATTAACAAATACTATAATGTGGTAATAATTGTATGCACACAAATTACCGTTTCAAAGTGATACCATATAAAAAGTAAATGTAATAAGAAAAAGTAACTAATGATAATATTAACTATTCAATTACTGACATTAGCGACTTTACTTGGAAACAAACATATTTACTGTGTAAATTATTTTGTCAATTACTTTGCCCCTTACACTTTATATACCATTTCTATCATCGAAAATAACTTTTAATATAAATATTTAATTAATTTAATTAAATGGTTTAAATTAAATAAATGCATATTTATACTCATGTTTATTTATTTGATCATTTTTCTGACTACCTATAAAGCAGGATCTTCTGTGGTTCGGGAAGGTGGGAGGGCGCTAGTGTCGATGAGCTCGCAGTGCTCTAGAGGAGCCTAGGAGATGCTATGATGCTATACCGAGGATTCGGCGCAGGGCTCTGCGCCGTCAGGTATACTGGTAAATAATTAAATATGAGCAAAATCAATCAAAAGAATTAATTTTATTCACATACGTACCTAACGTTTTCAAACATACAAATACAAAAAATTAAAGGTAATACTATAATACAAAACCATATAAGGACCAATAGCGCTCCGGCTTACGAGCCGCACGCAATTCCCAGGTTCGATCCTTAGATTATTGTCACAATTCCCATCATAAACTTTGTTAAATTATTAAAATATTAGTAAATTCCTTAAAATGGGGATTGCTATTATTATAAAAAATTGTTAATTGAATTTAAAAATTTAAATCACTTAAATTTAAATCATAGAGTTGCGTAAAGGATTTGGAGGCTTTTTGTTGTGACAAAAATACATTAATATACTCAATTAAAATCTATATTTTAAAACACGATTTGAGTCGAGAGATTTTAGCAAATAACTTCCTTCCTGCCGGGGTACCCCGACCGCATATTCTTTTTTATACGATTTTGATGGCGTAACATAGTACTCATTTGTCATTTAGGTATCAATAAATACGTATTGATACACTGAAACCTTTTTAACAGCTGAGCTGAGAGAGAATCCTACAAAAAAATATTCGCTTTATTTTATCAAAATCAGTTGAGTCTGTCATAAGTTATCAAAATGTACCTATTTTTAATTATATTTATAATATACATATGTATATAATAGCGGTGTGCTAAATTTCTGAATCGGGATGTCAATTTTGAATCGTGATGTCCAGATTTCCTGAATAGAGTGACCTTCTTTTCTGTCATATCCTATTCTTGTTTAGTTCTTTGCGTTGCCGTTGTTTTGTCGTTGTTTCGTATGAGTTTTGAGTTTTTTCATTAATTTCATTATTACAATGATAATATTGAATATTTTGTGGCGTTAGGTTGCAATGATTAACTCGGTTGTAATATTGTTCTATTATTTATATAAATACAGCGTGTAACAAAATTCGTGTCCGACCCGTGAAGTGGTTATTAGCTATCGTGTGTCGGTTCTATTCATGTAATAATTTTTTTTAAAATTATTACACACCACTTCACGGGTCGGACACGAATTTTCTTACACTCTGTATATTTATTTTTATATTTTAGTTTTTAGAGTATTACTTTTTAATTTTAAGGTGACCTATTCCTTAGTTGTAGGGTTTAATAATGTTTGAATTCAATTATTTAGTTTTATTCTTAATTATACTTCAATTAGATTAGAAGGTATTATTTTTTTTATATAACTTTTTGGTAGAGTACATCTTTTATTTTTATCATTACTTATGAGGTAATCTTTTAGTTTTGAGTTTTCATTAATAGCTTGCATAAATCATAGAATTTATTAAAGTTTGCATTAAATTTCTTAGTTTTAACTTTATTTATAGTTTTATTAGATTTGATAGATTAGAATTTAGGGTTTTTTCTATTACTTACGCTGAGCTCGGCTGGGCTAATCATACTCATATAATGAATATGAACGGTTGTGTGGGTTGTGAATATTTGGTTCTTCTTCACGCTTTATCACATTTATACAAATAAATAAAACTGAAGTTTCTGTTTGTGATTTCAAAATAACTTCCTATTTTAAGATTAATATGGCTATTTGCGAGTTACCAAAACCTACACAACATTCATAACATAAATACGAAAGGTCGTGTGAGTTTTGATTATTTGTTACTTCTCTTCAAGCTTTATTACAGCTAAAATATAACATAATTAACATATTTTGGCGTTTTTATTATATTTTTGATTATGTCGCGGGCAAAGACGCGGGTGAACCGTTAGTACTTTCATACAAGCAATGTCAATTGTTTTGATGTGCGAACTGAATAATCAGTGCATATTTGGCATAGATTTGCCTGACATAGAGGTAATATGGGTTTGGCCTATCTTAAATATAGTTTACATCTTAACCTTAAGAAGTACCATAGTAGGGACGATTAAAAACTTTGAAACCAATTATAATAATTTATTTATTCTTAGGAAATCATTGTATTTTAATAGATTTAGTTCTGGTAGCTTATTTTAATTTTTTTGAACTTTTCAAGTTATTTGTGTGTGATATTATAAGCAATAAACACAAAAATGTGTGCAATCCCTACTCACACCCTTGTTGACTAAACTTTTGCTCTTGCTCTTTTAATATTTTGACAAATCTTTTTAGAAATGTCTTTTTTGTGTCGTTTGAGAAAACCATACGCAAAATCCCTACCGCGAAGGTTATTTTTAAATCTTTTACGCTGGATTCCTAAAAAACGTACGTACGCACGTATTTCAATTTTATACTATATATATGTATTTTTCAGCATCCACAGACAGAATTTAGAATTACTTAGTACATATCTTTGTTTAAATATTTGGTACCTACTGGTAGCCTGGAATTATCAAAGAAATTTTATTTTAAAAAGTATTTTTTTTTTAAATATTTTATAAGTATTTTGTATTTTTGGCTTTGTACAATCGTCTAGTACCTATTTGGTACCTAAACATACATTTTAATATATTTTTTTCATTTTCTAGCGTTTATCTACGCTGTTTGACCGCAAAATATTCTGCCAATGTCACGTATAAAAGAGATACATACAACATTTTGATTAGACCACTAAAAGCTAGCACGCACGGGTGATTTTTGTCATGGCGACTTAAAAGTTTTTGTCAAACATCATTTGTGTAACATCTGCCATGATCACTATGTTACGAGTATCTTGGAGCAGAGAATTGTGAAATGGTACCTCACATCAGATAAGAGAGATCTTATTACTTTAAATACTTAACTCATTAAAGAAGGCTATTCGTAATTAATGACGTATGAGCTAACAACACTAAAGCTATAGCCTAAACCATAAAAGGCAATACGGTCCCAAAAGTTCAACAGTATCACGGACTAAACTAATAAGATCATTGCAGCTGTATTGCGTATGACCAGTCCATTTTGTTTTGGTCCCATCCATTTTTTTAATCGACTACGAGAAGGTTCTGATATTGTGATTATTGACATTGACAAACTATATTGTAACAACCTATTTAGACGACCTAGAATTAGTGATAGTATATTTAATTTATTTTGTTTTCTCATAATTAATCGATGTTATTTTCTCATATTTAATTAATTTTATTATTGTTAGTGTGTCGTAATATCTTACTGAAACAAATTGTTCTTTTTTAATATTTTTGAGATGGCCACACGCATTTACTTAAAAAAGGCGAGAACCATGGTCGTATACACAGGTCTTGCAACTTCAATATGGGGTACGTTGACATAATGACGATGTTAAGTTCAATTTACGGCCGTCAGAGGTATGACAATTCGCGTAATAATTATCCCGAACATTTTTTCAAATCCAAATAAAACAGTTAAATAACAAAAATAAAAATCCGCAAACCTCAACAAAACGATATAGCAATGATTAAATAACACAATACTTGGGAGAGAAAAATATCAGCTTCGATAGCAGCGACGTAGTACCCCAAGCGGATGGTAATGCGAATTAGCAGTTGTAACACACTCGCACCTCATCTCTCACCACTGAAATTGGACTCAGTTGCAAGACCTGTATATACGACCGTGGCGAGAACATTATAAGACTTGTTATCGTTGTGACAGATGATGTGAGATTACTATGTTTGACGTACAACAAGGGGCGGGCTAAGGGAGGGGTTGGGGTAAATGTTTCTTTACCAAATTCTAAGCAAGGCTTTAAAATACCTATGCCTAGTACCTATATATTAAAGGTGTTTTTTTTTATTAATGAAACAACATCCACGGGCTCATTCTTGCCCGTGCCTTTTTTGCTATATTTTATTTTGTTATTTAATTTATCAGGACATTATACAATATTTACTTATACCACTATTACTAAAAACTAAAACAACAACAACAGTAGGGCGGACCCAAGGAGGGGGGGTGGTGGCTTTCACGGGAGGGCAGCTGCCCACCCTAGATTTTGTATGCCTTTCTATCTACTCTTGTCGACAAAAGTTATGGTAGCATACAAAACAAGGCTATAAGGCATAATCAACATTGATTAAAGAAAAATTAAATGGACTTGAATGGAAAACGTTACGGGCGATTCTTTCACAGGAGACCTCATAAGCCATTTTGCTGAAGATCCTCGAAAATTACTTATAGGCGATACGAAAATTGTTAGCGATTAAAATTAAATAAATGCATATTTATATTTATTTACGCTGGAGGTGGCGTACGATTTCAAGGCTTCCTTTCGAGACAATAAGGGATGGGCGTTAGTTGCCTTCCTATTTCAGGATGCTGTTAGGGGCATACCTTCAGAATCGGGTGGATTTCTGGGAGAGTAGCGATGGGTAAATTGTCCGGCGTCGGTTAGGCTGCGGCGTTCCACAGCGGTTCTCAGCCCAATCCTGCGGGCAACCGTCCGTCCCGGAATGGGGTTGTTATGCCACGTGGACGACACCCTAATCATGGTAATGGGGCGGAATGTCGCTCACGGTGGACCGGATAGGAATGTTGGGCTAGAGAGTGTCCATCGCTAAAACACGGGCCCTCTTATTCCACGGTTCACGTCGGGGCCCCGCTCGAGGAGCGCGTATCAGCATCCAGGGGACGGTGGCAGAGGTGAAGGCTCAGATGAGGTATCTGGGCCTGATTCTGGACGAACGATGGTGCTTCGGGCAGCACTTTGTCCAACTGAGTCAAAATGCTCATTAATGCTGCTGCCGCTTTGGGCCGCCTCTACCCAACGTTGGAGGGCCGGAATCACCATGTCGGAACCTATACGCTAATATGGTGCGTCCTATGGGTGGATGCTGTCACTGCTCGTAATAGGACTCTTCTGCGAAGACCGCAGAAAGTCATAGCGGTGAGAGAGATACGTGGTTACTGTACGGTGTCGTGGACGGCGGCGACACTTCTCGTGAGCGATCAGCCCTGGAACCTCCAATTGGAGGTGCTCGCGGAAGTATACCGGTGCCGGGTGGAAGCCAGGGCGAGCGTCGATCATCCGGGATCTGCGGAGGTGGAGCGAGTCAGGCTTCGAGCCCAGCGAGCCATGATTCGCAGATGGGAGGAGGACTGATCTTCAACAGGAGGCCTGGTGAAAGTGGGGGCGATCTGCCCCCACTTGAGTCGCTAGGTAAGGAAAAGTTGCGTTCAATTGCCTCTCATTGCCGTTCAAGCGAGCGAGAAGTTGGATGGAGATGGTCTCTTTTTGCGAGAGTGTCATGTCGCAAACGGAGGCCGCGGATCGGGAACTTGAGGGAAGTGTACAGGTTCTGGGTGGAAGCCAGGGTGAATGGCGACCGTCCAGGATCAGCGGAGGTGGTGCGAATCAGGACACACCAGACTAGACCAGAACAGTTGAAGCACAGATACATATCCTGGACCGGTGAGTGGATGAAGAAGGTCTAAGTTTAAACCGCATGTGCTGATGGTGAAATTCGCTGCAATAATAATGATATTCCAGTTAATTTTTAAGCATATTTTTTAATTAATTTAATAAGAAACTATTCAATTTCACTCACATATTAGGAGATAAAATTGAATAAATATATGCGTAAAAGTAATGATTAATATGCCTAATTCTATTAAATGGTAAGTTTTATATACAGTGATTATTAATCGCTCATAACATAAATATGTACGGTACATCATAATATATCCCTGCTTCAAATCACGCCACTAGTGGTTACATCGTAAATTCAATTATTAATTAGTGACCTCGAAACGTGGAGAAATATCAAAATGGGATTCACAAAATCGGACCCATTACAAAAACAAGACATTATTAATAATATAATTTACGAGAATTATTATTAAATAACCGAAAGAGAGGTGTTGGCGCTAGAAACTAATCGTTAATGATATTTGTACACTTACAGTAAGAGTAACAGCCAGTGAATATCGCACTGCTGGGCTAGGGCCTCCTTTCTTCTTTTGAGAAGAAGGTGTTGGAGCTTCTACCCCGCTGCTCCAATGCGGGTTGGTGGAATACACATATGGCAGAATTTCAGTGCAATTAGACACATGCAGGTTTTCTCACGATGTTTTCCTTCACCGTAAGGAATTTATATGTACAAAGTACATAAATATAAATGCCAATAAATAATAATCTATTGCTGGACATCGAATACGCTAATTAAGATCGAATTACATACATCTCTGGAATATTATCTAGAATTTTTTAATTTAACAAAGTCAATAAAAGGTATCCTATGGAAACGTATTACTACAGGTTAGACAGATTTTAGCTTTACATAATTAATTTCATATACACGTGTAACAAAATTCGTGTTCGACCCGTGAAGTGGAATTTTTTTGCATAGTATTTTAAAAATTATTACATAAATAGAACCGACACACGATACCTAATAACTACTTCACGGGTCGGACACGAATTTTGTTACACGCTGTATATTATAGTCGCAAATCAAGGAAATAACATAATGATACGATTGGGAGTGGACAGTCAAGTACTGCAGTATTTGTTACAGCGCTGTGCTGAATCAGCAAAATTACTATCTTTCTAATATCTATACAGTTTCGGTTCTAATTACAGTTACTTAAATTCTTACTCTTAATGTAAGTCATTAAAATATCAACTTCATTTAAAAATATACTTTCGTTCTATTGTTTCGTATTTTATTTTCCTCGTCCATATTCTTATTCTATGTATGTTTACTCAAGGTGATTTAAATTTAACGCGCAAGATTTTAACTGAAGTGTAAACACATACTAATTTGAACTGAATAAAAAGCTCGTAAAATCACATCAACTTCCTAAACTTAGGGCCTGTGGCGTAGCATGTGCCACTAGCATCCGGTGTGGGTCAAGAGTAATTTGCAGCCCACTCATTTTTGCTATTGATTATAATAAATTTGGGAAATTGTACAAAGAGTGCCATTATAGAATAACACTAATCCGATAAGTGAAAAAAACATTTCGCACGTTTATTCCAATACCGTCACTAAACGAAATTTATAAAAAACTATGTTTTAACGCCATCTAGTAGCTTAGCGCGTAATTTACACTTTCCTTCGATTCTTACATCTTATTTCATAGCCAATGCTCCGCAGGATAGTAGTTGCGGATCGACACTAAACGAACGAAACCTTCTGCTCTGTTATTCCTACAATGACAGTAAACGGATAAAGACATGTCGTTGTTTAAAAACTTCATTTATTTTTTATGTAAAACCGTCATATTACGTTTAGTGGTAGTTCTACTTTCTAGTTTAGGTAAGTAATTTACGTTTGATGTTATTAACAAATTGACACTTTTTGTTTAGTGCTAGTTTACCGTTATAGTTTTTTAAATATTATTTATATATCAAGAGTCCAAAACTGGCACTGTTTTTTTAATGACATTATGACTTTGCCCAGCATATAAAATATTTGAATTATTTTGTACCATATTGTATTTATTAATTTAGTGTCACTTTTGTTACAACAAAATACAGGTTTTACATAAGTAGTGTCACTACTGCTTCTTATTTACCTTATCCTCACTAAAATTTAAATGAGAAAGTGAGGTTGTTTGTTCGTTTGTTAGTTTAGTTGGTTGGTTATTTGTTTGTTATGTTTTCACGTCTCAATCGATATCATTAAATTTTACATACACATTGTCACTGGTACAGAAAATAGATGGAGGAAAGAATCTGGTGAATTTGTTTAGATATTACAAACACAAATATGCAGAAGAAGGAGTAGAAGCACGCCAAGAACATACGTACAGAAAAGTTTAAAATCAATCACAATTTAATATCAGTTTTTTTTTTCAAAGAAAGTTTTTTACAAAATCTTAAATTCATCGAGAAATATGTAATAGAAAGGAAATATTTAGAACATCAAGAAGAGAAAAGGCTAAGTAGATTGGAGAAAGATGAAGAAAAGAAAAAAGTAAAGAGAAAGATTATGGTAGCTGTTTTGCCTCATCCCATGTACAAGACAACATTCTGACAACTGTTGTGGTCAGCAAATAAATCGATACAAATTTTCGATGTACATGTATGCCCTCAGAAACTTTAAAATTAAAAACCTTACATTTTTGATAACCGGTCATACTCAAAATGAAAATGATAATGTCCACTCGGTCATAGAAAAACAACTAAGGAAATTCCTGACCTCCTTTTTCTTATAGAATAGGTAGGCATATAGGCCGCTTGATGGTAAGAGATCACCAACGCCCATAGACATTGACATTATAAGAAATGTTAACCATGCATGCAATGCCTCATCAACTTTCCAGTAAAAGTCATTTCCGATCTATATACATGAACAATACATGACCCTTATACAAACAGCGAGGAAATAAGGACCACCATACAACCTTTAGGCAATGACTTATAGCGATTTCTATGATTTAAAAAATCTGGCTTAAGTAGTGGTAGCAAATTTAATGAAAATACGGAAGGTGAAACAGTTCGATTATCAGATATAAAGATTATAAAGTTCGGAAAAGCAGTTGACGGCGATTTAATTTTCAAAATTTTATTAAGACTTTTTCGGATTGAATAATAAATAATAAAATAATACGTATATTATAAATAATCGTTACTTCTGAGTCAACTTTTCAGAAAAATATAGTGTTCTTTCATGTATTATTTGTTTAGCAGCGACATTAATATTTATTATTTTTGTAACTCCATACATTTTATGTGTGCAAAATGACACTTGCTTTAGAATAGATTTTATTTAAAAATGGTAAAATGTCACTAAAAATTAAAATACTGAATAACTAATAATTTACTAAAAGCAGAAAATTAAAAAAAGACTTTATTTCTTAGGAAGAATAGTTATTATTTATTAAAATAGCAAAATTTCGAGAAAAGTAACAATTAGCTTTTTTACATCAAATAATGTTCCCTAAAAATCTTTTAATTGCTCTCCTGTAAAATTTGCTCTTTTCAGTATAGTGACGGTATTGGAATAAACATGCGATTTGTTGTTGAACAATGATTTTTACCGTCACCGGCATCGGTGAAATGCCGCTCCCGCTAATGTGGCGTCCGGTGCGGACCGTATCCTCCGCCCCCATGTTACGCCACTGCTGGATTCGTTCAGCTTTGCCGCCCCGGACCTCTTACGGGCTTAGTGCGCCACTGCATACAACCTGGAATTGAAGTTGAGTTATGTCAACTGATTTCAACTAATAAAAAGTAATTACAAAGATTTGTTAATACTTAGCTTACACGTTCATTTAAATACCCAAAGATTATATTCGAAGTGACGGAATTTGAGAACAAGGTCAATGACATGGGAAATGGAAAAGGTAAATAAAAGAACCGAATTACACCGAATTATTGAATGCAATAAATACGTCATTTTCGATTGATTCTTTAAATCTGTATTTTTGATAATAATAATTTTATTTTTAAACTGTATTTAATGTAAAAAACTGGATAAGAATAAAACTACATGTATGGTTTCGAACGTCAATTAAGAATTTATTTGTAAATAACATATTAGTTATTAGTTGTAATAAAACAGTTAAAATTAAGTGTATACAATTTTTACTACACACATAGTAAACATTTATTAAGAAAATTAGACGTAGATGATTAACGATTTGATACAGGCAAAGCTGGCAAGGGATGGCATTTTATCTAAAAATAGTTTCTAGAATATTATATGAAAATAAATTATCCTCTGCTTAAATATAGCATAGCTGTATTTGAGTTAAAATATATTTAGTATTATCAAATAATATTATTATTAAATCTACACGTTGCAACCTCTTTAAAAAAAAATCACTTTCTCAATAGTTTCATATAAAAAATTTTTGAATACAAGTAATTGTCTTCATATATATTTAAGGTTGAACCTCACGTACTTTTTTGAGAGGTTCATATCTCATCGTCAGTCTTACACTCATCTTCGAAATCTTCTAGTCACTCCAATGTTAACAGGCAGAATTTCTTCATTTTCACACCTAACTTCTTTTTTATATAGTCTACGCAGAGTTGAAGCCTATATAAATCTTAATGTATGGTTTCTTTGGGTTAGGTCGATTAGTTTAAATTATATACTGAAAGAAGTAGTTTGTATACATACATCAAACAGCTATGACACGAAGATCTAATGATGGTTCAGCAATCACCTGAACAATTAAATTCCCTTTGGAATCATTGACAAGGGACTAAGCCTGAAAAACAAACATTAATACTTCAATTTCATATGAACTTAAACTTCATCATATCTTAATTAATACCAATCAACAGACTCACTATCAAAATAACAATAGCAGTCATTGGATTAGTCGAAGTAAATGCATGGTGCTTTAAGCCTGTTGAAATATCTAAAACAATTCAGCATTGCCGCCTGAGTAGCTTTATATTTAATTCAATCCTGTAACGTGGTGATTCAAAAGTGATTTTAAGGTCCTAATTGAATGATGAATATTTAATGATGATTTGAGCAACTTTGTATAATAATACAATTGTGCGGTCGGGCGACCCCGTCAGGAACGAAGTTATTTGCGATGTTTAATTAATAATGAAATGATAGGCGCACTATACAGTTCACGCTCGATCGTTTGGCGTGGTTTGGCGCACAAAAATTCGGCATATGTTATACCTCCAGAAGCGCTCGCGTAGTACTGAATTCGAATGCCCAACGTATCGCATTTCGTAGTATTTGGTAGGCACGATATATTAATGCTATTTCGTTATGTGTCGTAACCTTGGGCCACCGCCATTTCAATCTACTATAAGCCGCGTAAAATAACTTTGTTCCAATAATATATATAATATAAATCTTCAATAATTTCCCAGGATATTATAACATATATATAGTAGTATAGTAGTTTTTTAGGATGGGAAATGCAATGGCTATTGCTATATACAGTCAAAGAGCTTAAAATTATAAAAGTGATTAACGGCCTAATACTGAAACGTCACTTAAATATTAAATGCAACTTAACTATTTGAGACGCCGTTAATTTACAATTTCGCATACTAATTTAGGAGCTTCTCAATGTTAAGTAGCGTTTAACTTTGAGGGACGTTTCAGTATTCGGCCATAAATCAATCATTTCATTTCTTCTTACAAACAAAAACGATAAGTTTTTTGGTTGAACCCCAACGGCATTATTTTCTTAGAAAATACATAGCCGTATCCAATATATACGATTTTATTAGTTGTGTTATTATTACTAGTAGCTAAGATTTGATTTCAAATTTTTACATAGGTTAGGTTTAATATTTTTTTGTTTTTACGATAAATGTTGTTTACATATTGAGTATTTGTTTTAGTTTTTAATTTTAAGTGTTTAGTGATATGTTGAGAGTGTAACTATCTCAATAAATAAATAAGTAAAATATATACGTACAAATCACGCATTGAAAAATCGTAGAAAATAATTATATTTAGGACTTATTAAATAGTTAATTTATTATTATTATTTATGTAATTATCATTATTCTTTCTATTATTCGTTATAAATGTGGCTTTTAAACTATTGTACTGTGGAAATATATTTATTAAATACCTCGTCTCCTCTTCACTTTCTGAATCTGAACCGTCGTATGGGACTGGCGTTTTATCTGAAATAACATCAATGTGATAAAAATAATTCAATTTAAGCGAAATAAAGATTATTTCTCTTTAAGCGGAAGCCGTTTGTATTATACGACGTGAACGAGTTATCTATCACACGTATATAAATACATATATTCAAACAAACTTAATCGTCTTTATTATGTTTGTAAGTATATTTGCGTTCATATATTTACATGCAGATTTTTAGTTATTGTGCAAGATATAAAATCGTAAATCTGGGAAGAATACACACATTCCAAAATTAGGTTTCTACGAACAACATCGATCAATAAAAATCTAATTTGAAATCTATAGAACAGAAATAAATGTATGGGTGAACATTAAATATACAAGAATCGCAATAACAAAGCATGATAATAAACGAAACGCTGAAGTGAGACGGATGTGCTGGTCAATATATTTTCATAATATAATTCCATCGCTTTGTCATTTAAATTTATCTTTTTTTTTGTTTTGTTCAAGCCCAGGAATTTGTGTGATCCATATGTTTTTTAAAAGTTGTTTTCAAAAAGCAATAAAAATGTACAATGAAAAATAAACATCACGTAACACTAGTATGTATTCTGTGACGTAACGGATAAGTCAATACATGCGCAATGGAAATTGTTGAAGCTATCTTACCGAATGATAAAAATATAAATTTATCAGTAATTTTTCTATTTCTTAAGCTCATAACGATTCGATTTAGTTCCTCGCTAGTTCTAAATTTAACGATGGCTTTGAAACCTCCTCCCATGGCAAGCCTGTCTGAGAAAGTTCTACTTCTTAGACATTTCACTCCATACTATAAATGTACAAAAATTTAAGTTTAGAACCCAAAATTTGTTTATTTATAAAAAAATGTATGATTGGATATAAAGTGAAAATTCATAAAGTTATAATATACTACTTGCTACTGCTTGTTCTCACTGACTCGTGTAAAAGTAAATATGTTTATATTCCTAGCGCCATTATTTTAAAAGGATAATTGAAGGCGGTTTAAGTTACAGATTATTATACACTATATATATGTATATTTTTTTTTTAAATGTATGAACGTAGATTGCTTATTATATTTATACGGATCGGATAAAATTATTGTGCTTGCGATAGATGAATATGTAATGTAAATATATTTTTCTAGAATACTTACTTCATTTTTAAGAAAGCTCTTCGTACTTGCGTAGCTCCAACCTCCATCCACAGAGGACAAGAAAAGCCACGAACCGATCGTTAATTTTTCTTTTTTAACTCGACGCCGAAATCTTGTCGGTGCGGTATTGTTGGCGAAGATGTTATCCGAGCCGCTGTTGAGACTGATGCTACTGCTATTTGAGGAATCATCATCAACATCAAATATGTTATATTCTTCAGCTACTCTCGCCAAGCGTTGGAGTTTCCAAAAACCGCTTATCCTCGTTTCACATTCAATGATTAGAGATTGGATATTCACTGCAAAATTACGTGAATTATTTGCTTCCATCTCCGATTCAATCGATCTACGAGCTCTACGACCAGATGACTTTCTTTTTCTGGCACAATTCGGAATATTGTCGACAGCATCCGCATCCATTTCTTGAACAACGCTTGTGCTCCCACTTGTACTTGGCCGAACCTTAAAAATCATTGCTCGATTTTAATATTAAATGACAAAACTGATATGAATAATTTAACATATATGTAAAAAAATCATAATCACACACCATAATTTCTTTCTATTGTACGCTAGCACTTTTTTTTCTGAAAACGATATTTACAGCGTAACTAAGCACTCAGCTGGAGTCTCGGGGTGCAAAATCAATACTTGCCAAGGCTTTAGGGCAGCATTTCCACGCACGTCATTGAGTTGTGAAAAGTAACAATGTTACCAAACTTATACCACTTATTATTTTGTGAATGTATTTTCATTCCTAAAGTTTATATTAACCATATTTATAGTATACATTTTGATTCAAAAGTATATAAAAAAAGTCTTTTAATTTCAAGTAATAGGTAAATATATTTATTTCTCAGAAATAGATACATAAATATATTTTTGTATAGTTGTTAAGTAAGATAGTCAGCCTAAACTTTAATAATAACTCGAGAGATAATAACTCGAGAGACATAAGATATTAGAGTATATATGCCTGATATACCGGGAGATACTGACACAATGGCTGCAATACCGCCGCAAAGGAGTATTTTTCTTTTTCGCAAAACGAATTGTACCTGTATGGCATTTAAATTTTGGAAAGTATAAGATACAATGTGACAGTTATTATATTTGCCATACTTCTAGTAGGGGGAAAAAGTGGTGCCACACTTGAAAAACTTATTTATTCGACATGTTTTCAAAATACGACTGCACAATGCGTTAAATCATTATGATCATCATTTTCCTTTTCGTCATTACGTAATTAGACCCCTGAAGAGTCGCCATACTAGTACAAATTATCAGAAATTTTGTATCAGTATCTCCCGGTCCGCGACAGTTCTAGAGAAAGTGTGAAGTTAAAGTAAGTAATACGAAAAGAATACCTACGTGCAAAGAGTATCGTGCCAAGCTGTGGGACAGATTATAAACAAGGGTGATATTATTATTATTCTTAGGTATTGTTGCCTACGTGCCATTGAAATTACCTTTAATCTATATGAATTATTTGTGCGGGGGATGATGATAAAAGAATTTAAGTACCTATTTATGATGATCCAAATGTCAATCATTAAAAACAGTAAAACTCATACAAATTTAAATCTGCCACTTAAAAAAATAATTTAATTAGGCACAAAAAAAAAATGTCCTTAAAAATCTTTGCATTGTGTCATTTATATTTAGATACTGATAACTTTTTTCTATTGTCAATATTTTCCGAGGTATAGTTAGTTCTCCAACCTTGATAATACCATATTATTTCGTATTTCCAAAAATCATTTACGAAAACCAAAAGTAGATTTTTTTAACTAACTATAGAAAATATTAACAATAGAGAAAAAAGTTATATAGAAAATATTAACAAGAGAGAAATAAAAAAGGTGGGAAATTTTCTCTATAAAAAGGTTTCTACTATTTTTAACGTTTCCGAGATATTCGCAAAACGACGCTTTTCAACGCTCGTGGTCTGGGATGACAAAAACGGTTTTATACTTAGGGGTTACCACTTAACATGATCCAATCGAAAAATCGAGTGCGGGATTTTATGCAGAGTAAATGTCTAAAAATCTTGTACTAAAAAGGCTCATGAATTTGTTCAATGAGTTGTCATGTAATGGCGATATCGACATCTTAGTTGATAACAAAATAAATTTTGTTTGATTTTAAAGATCTCATTGAATCGATCTCATAGCGTATGATATAAATACAATAATTGTTTTGATTTTATATGTCATTATTTTTATAAAATTATTATATAGTTAGGAGTCTAGACCTTGGTCCTTATAACAGCGTTATTAAAAAAAAAGAGAAGCGCGCTAATTTAAAACTGCCGCCATCTTGTTAGTGCATATAAGGGAAAAGTAATTAATTAATAAAATTATTGGCGCGAATTGTGATTTGTGATGTGTTCGAATGTGTTATTTGGATTTGAAGAGTAATTGAGTGAGTAATTGACATCAATTTATATGATTTGGTGTTCTATTTATGAATAAAACAATTCGAGGTTCTTATAAAATCAGTTTTCACTTCTGCATGTTAAATGTATACATTTTTTTGTTATGTTATTTTTTTTTGCGTATTAATTAGTGTCTTGTATTAGTCGTTAAGATTTCATATACATTAGCTTGGTTTACTGTTTTTTTTTCCGGTAAATGTTGTTTACACCTTTAAAGACGTATCACTGCGTAATAAAATCTGTTTTAGTTGTTAATCTTAAGTGTTTAGTGATAAGTAAGAAATCATTGTTTGGTATTCTATTTTACTAAAGGTGCAAAAAAGAGTATAGGATTAAAAACTGAAAAAAAATGTGTGGTTCTCTTGCTATTATCATATGCCCCCCATCTCTACCGGAAGTGATGGCCAAGTGTGATTTGAAAGAAAAAGTGAATTATGATTACTGATAACTTTTTAATTATTGTTATTATTACTTTTCTATTATCGATTTAATATAAAAGGTTGATTATTGTTGAGTAATCACTGTAGTTTTAATCTAACTGGTTTTTTAGAAATTTAATCTAAGTTGGTGGTAGAGTAGGTACCATCCACTCATCAGATATTCTACCGCAAAACAGCAGTACTTGCTATTGTTGTGTGTCCAGTTTGAAGGGTGAGTGAGCCAGTGTAATTACAGGCACAAGGGACATAACAACTTAGTTCCCAAGGTTGGTGGCGCATTGGCGATGTAAGCGATGGTTAACATCTCTTACAATGCTAATGTATATGGGCGTTGGTGACCACTAACCATCAGGTGGCCCATAAGCTTGTCCGCCTACATATGCTATAAAAAAATACTATGAACAACCATCCCAGATTTACACTGGGTAAGCATCTAGTTATACAAGAACGTGTAATTCACTCTTGTCACGGCAATAGTCTAAATTTAATGCGGGTGTAAGTAATACTTGTTCAATATTTTACAAATGCATCACGAAGTTCATTATTACTGACTTATATTAAAAATGTTGTAATAATGTTTATATTTTACTAGCTTTTCCCCGCGGTTTCACCTGCTTAGTACCCGTTCCCATGGAAATACGGGAATAAAATATAGCCTATGTAGTGGTTTAGGCGTGAAAGCGTAACAAACAAACAAATAAACTCACATTCGCATTTATAATATAATATTACTTACGATGTTTTCTATTTTGTGTACAAGTACAAAATCTCTACTATCTCTAATTATTTAAATCAATAATCCTCACTCAGTATAAATCACTACAATGAGAATCAAACGCTTTGCAAACTCACATCAAAATCTTATTAGAACTCAAGTCGCCTGGAGAAGGATACTTCTAAAGAACTAAATATAATAAATTTTCCTGATTAGGCCAGTACAAATAGAATTTAACTTTTCACTAAATTTCCGATCCATTTTTTTTATATAAGATTTTGGATCTCTTACTTAGCATAAAATCTCAAAATGCTGACAGATCCAGGTGGAGCTTCAAGTGCCATCTTGAAAAAACGTTTTTGGCCGATATCGCGGAAAATATAATTACTATTTTTTAGTTGACCAAAAAAAGTACGTCTATTTTTACTGGCCTAGATGTATTGCATTATTATCTAACACTTTATTTAAATTAAGTGAAACAAAATGTAGAAAAAATAGTATACAGTTTTTGCAATATAATATCTTTAAGTTCTTGTATATAGTAAGAAATAACAGTTTTTACATTAATTGCTTTGAAATTTTACATTTTCTTAAAAAAAATGATGTTTGTATATGACATGGTAAATAAAATGCATCAACGACCATACATAGGTTTAATACTGTATTATATATTTAGTAAAGTTTCACAATTATTCATATATATTTAAAACAAGCTAACCTTACCCTGAATACATAACCATTTTCATCACTTTCCATAGCCTTAACAAGATAAATGTTCTACATTTATATTGTGCCTAAACATTATTACCTAATAATAAATAATGATTACATTTTTGATTAAAAGTTATTATTATATATTTTGTCTCAAAACATTTAGGAAATTATTACATTTAACAATTAGAGTAAATAATACAATTTGAGATTATTACTTTAAGTGGGAAACAAATTACGTGCCTTTGAATAGTAAAAATGATAAAATATGTATCACAGAAAAAACTTAAAACTGATCATACTCGGTGGTAGAGCCTTGTGCAAGCTCGTCGGGGTAGGTACCACCAACTAATCGGATATTCTACCGCAAAACAGCAGTACTTTGTATTGTTGTGTTCCGGTTTTGAAGGGTGAGTGAACCAGTGTAATTAAAGGCGCAAGGGACATAACATCTTAGTTCCCAAGGTTAGTGGCACATTGGCGATGTAAGCGATGGTTAACATTTCTTACAATGCCATTGTTTATGGGCGTTGGTGACCACTTACCATCAGATGGCCCATATGCTCGTCCGCCTATTCCTATACAATAAAATAAAAACGACTTAAATCTAAGAAAATTTTATAAAAGCAAATAAAGTAAGGTTCTCTAGGACTTTCTGATCAATCTGTTTATAGTAAGAGATTTACCTATACAAGACAATATGGACAAAATATAATTGCGAATTATCTTAGTTAATAAAACTTTAACAATAAATAACTAACACCTATGTCGTATATATGAATAACTTCTGAATTTATTGGTAGAATATTCCGAAACGTAAGTTTAAATTTAATTGACAAGATGTTCAATAGAGTTTTTAAAATAAGAAAAACTGTGTTATACATAATAATAACCTCATATTGAATAACCTCTTCCGTAGAAGGAGCAAATATATTTACTGGAAGAAAATTGACTTTATTTTTTTATTTTTCTTCAGAAAAAGAGTTCAATATTAAATTGTTATGAGTACGGATAATATAGTTACATAGTTATATGATGATGATTATTTTATATTTTTATACATTATAGAAATGATGATTTAAAATATTTTTGAATTATTTTTGAATTTATTGTTTACGCTAGATCTGTCCTTTACAGAAACTTAATTCACTTCAACTAGTATGGCTTGTCACCGACAATCAAAGTAACAACCATTTAAATGATTTTAAATTATTCTATGATGAAGATCTGTCTTGAAATATGACTCTCCTCCTCTCCTCTTCTTTTCTTCTCTCCACAATATATATTTAGTAAATACATGGGGTATTGTATGTTGAATTAGCTTTTCACTTTTGAATTAGCTTTTTAGTAGAGATATTGTGAGTCATCGTTAACATTTATAGCGTAGAGTCGATAAATTGATTATAATGCGAGTTTTCATTATTCAAATTTTTCAATCAATTTTGAGTTCCTTTGGATATTGGGACCAAGTATCCGGTTCTGTAATATAAAAACGTCTATTTTATTTTCTCCTATAAGGTTATCAATACCTGGGCGAGTGAGCTTCGCTCTAAATATTTATTGTCAAAATATAATATTTCGGAAAATTCACTTATGTATATAAACTTAGTAAGCAAAACTGTTATCTAAATACAAAATCAGTCAAATCGTTATATTAGACACGCAATTCTAATATATACAAGAATTAAATATTCTTATACTCATTAAATATTTATTATAAGATTAAAACGTACTATTATACTTGTGATTTCGGTAACATTATGACTTTTTTACTTTAATAATGACAAATATTTAAATGTACATACCTCCCATCATCAGAATCTGACTCAGAAAACTCCTGGTTGACTGACCTTTTATCTGAAAGTACATAAATATGAATTATTCTATGAAATCGAAACGGGTTCATTCATATTCATAGAAGAGATATATTAATTTTTCAATCTAATTGAAATACATTTATCAATTTATTTACATAAATCAGTACATTCAAACTATTGTTTAAAAAGTTTGTAAGCATAAAATACAATTACTTAAGTGCAGATATTTTTAAATATTATGCATTCAGTGTTACATAATAACGTAACTATATAAATTTAATTTGTGTATCAAAGAACAACATCGATATTTGATTTAGAAGTAAATTTCATCAGCAGCAATACATATTATATGCATTGATTTTAATAATAAATCCACAGCACGATAATTGCAAAAACCAAGCAACAGAAAACAAAATAAATGTTTGTTGTAAACAAAAAAGCAACATATAAAGTTCACCTCAATAGTTTCATTCGCAATTTGCAATTAATTATTTCTATTCGCAAATGTGTAGGAACAGAATACTAAGAGCATCAAGGAAAGTTCAAATTAAAACACATATTACGTAACTTAAACAACGCATGCTTATTAATTAACTATTTGGACTATCTTACCGAATGATAAAAATAAAAATTTGTCATGTATTTGACTTTCTTTTAAGCTATTAACTACTTGCTTAAGTTCTTCTCTATTTTCAAATTTAACGATAGCTTTGAACACTCCTGCCATCGCAAGCCTTTCCGGAGTTGTCCTACTTCGGGAACATTTTACTCCGTACTATAAAGTAAGCAAAAAGATAAGCTTTATTATTTTAAATCAGGAACTTTCATCTCAAATGCATTTTGGGATGCTATGCTGTTTTTCTTGTACAATTTATTATATATTATATATTTATTTATTTTGTATTTAATTTTAATTATTTATCATAACTTTTTAAATTTGTTTGCTTGGTATCTATGAAATTCACGATTTAACGCATATATATATAATCATTCTCCTCTATGTTCACGCAATTAATCTGCAACTTTTGGAGACTGTATAAGAAAAAACTGTGTTTCGCACGGTAGTCGCACAAAACCACCACCACGTAGAACCGCGCAGTATGCAATGTAGCAGTCCAAGAGCGAAACCTCAGATCAGACCAGAGATACAGTGAGTTCAATTCACGAAGACGAATTCAGGACCACCTTATTAAAATATATTATTGTATTCATCTTAATTGATTTGTTTAGGCAAAAGAAATAATCTCGAAATTGTACAGTTTAATAAAAAAAACATGATTTTATACTTCAGCTGCTAACAGCTACGGCTACTTAGACCCTGATGCTTGGACACTCGGTCCGACCGCATTCGTATATGAAACCCTAACGTTGACTCCCAGTTTAAGCTTATGATTACATAAACAGTAAAGTTTCGGCAAATAAATGTCGGCGAAATGATGACGAATATTTGAAATAATATGATTAAATTATAGTTTTTATTATAAATGTCTGGCTCCGAATTAAATAAGTGACCGTTACTAGGTCCATACTTTCTTTTTACAATCCAATATTTTTAAAATTAAATTATAGTGAAATTGTATTTTATCAAGCAGTGTACTGCAAATAGCACCTGCAATAGCAATAGCATCGTGTAATGCAAGTGCGCAATGTAACTGCATACTTGCATTGAAAAATTAGTGGAAGTGCAGAGTGGGAGGCGTGCGTCATCGTGGATTGAACTATAAATAAACCTATTATAAAATGTCTCTTGATACTTATTGAATTTTAAATAATCAATGTATTATATATTATACTTTTAGTATATACGAAAATTGGCATAAATATAATACTTACTTCATTTAAAAAAAAATTCTTCACGGTGCTGTAGTTCCAGCCTCCAGTTACGAACGAAAGGATGAGCCATGATCCATATGTTCCTTTTTCTGAATTTCTGCTGCGGCCATATGTCCTCTGTTTCGTACAATTCTTTTCAGAAACTTCCTTCTTCGCCAGTAAAAGATCCTCCTCGCTGCCAGAGAGGCTGGATTCTTCATCAACGTTAAACATTTTATTCTTTTCGGCTGTCGATGAATTGCGCTCTAAGCGCTGTCTTTTCAAAAAATCTTTTATCAATACTTCGCTTTCTGCTATAACGCTCCGCAGGTTATTTCCGAAGTAGGATATATCGCTCGTTATTAGCTCTAAGCCATATGACATTTCAAGACAATTAGGACATGGGAATCTGTACCGAGTGACCGAGCCTGGAGGAAGATCAGTTTCCATTTCTTCCGGAAAGGCGCCTACATTACTGCAACTTGGTTCTTCACCCTTAGAAATGAAAGCATAAATTTATACTAAGTAAATTATAGAATTAATAATAATGGTGGGCACTGATTGAAAAAATATAATGCTAATAATAAATAATTATAATACTAATAATAATAGTTTATTGAAACTTACCATTGTAGCTTCTGTTTGTTGTGTTTGTAGCACTTATTTTTATAGAAAATTGGCTTTAACGTGAACACACAACACTCAGATGAAGACTAGACTTGTAAAAATCAATATTCGTGAAGCCATGGTCGACGCATGTCAAAGGCAAAAAGTAATAGCCGTGTTCATTTTATCTGATATAAGCAAATTTTAAATTAAATTGAAAGTTACTTTTTAATTATTTTAAATGAAAAAAATGTCTACATTTTCATATCTATATTTAAAAGATAAAACATTTTCGTTTATTTATTCGAGCTTGGTCAACTTTTGTTTGTATCATTATGCAGCTAACAATTTTCTTTTCAACTTTGTTTGACATAATAGCAGTACCTCGAAAAATATACAATAAATCCTGTTACTAGTGAGTCTGTCCTGAATCGGGTCAATAGTTTTTTTTTAATGACATAGGAAGGCGAACGATCATATGGGCCATTTGATGGTAAGTGGTCACCAACGCCCTTAGACATTAGCAGTGTAAGAATTGTATTATTTGTATATATTTATACAGATAATACAAAAATATCTTAGAGCACACAATGATTCCCTACTCGGACGATCATTTGCCTATAACCTGGATTTTTCGGCATGACAATGACCCTAAACACACTATACAACCAATAGCGTCAAATGTTTCCTTAGCGAACAGCGTATATCCGTTTAAGACTGGCCAGCAAATAGTCCGGATTTAAGCCCGATAGAAAATGTCTGGTATATTGTTAAAAAGAAAGTCTCAAACAAACGTAACACCAGTCAAAACGAACTATATGAAGGATTTATTGAAGCATGGAATTCAATCCCCCTAGAAAAATGTATGAAATTGATTGGATCAATGCCACGTCGTTGCAGTGCTGTTATTTAAAATAAGGGATTGCCATTGATCCATTGTACCGCCACCGTGCTTGACTATACTCCTTGTGTATTTATAATTAAAAGTATTGTTTACAGGGCGTCTAACATAGCGCTTTCCATCGGAATTTACCATATTTATTTTTATTTTATCTGAAAATAACACGTTTTCCTTTCTCGTACCGTCCAATTAACATATTTTTTAGCGAATAGTAATCGCTTCTCTCGGTGTTGGTGTTGCTTGGTAAGAACCTTTCGAGAGATTCTTCCAAACAATTTAGCTTCCACTAATCTTTGGCGTATCAGTCTTGACGAGATGTTTCTCGGGTCATGAGGCGAAAAAACTTAAGTTTTAATCTGGTTGGAGCCATTACTTGGGCCTTTTTTAGCAACACGAACGATTAGCGTATCATCTCTGGGAGAGGTTTTTCTTGGCCGAGCCTTTCTAAGAACATTTTCAACAGTTCCATGTGTTTTATAATGATCAATTGCATTAAAAACTTTCTTAAGAGAACAATTTAAATGCTCAGCTATTCTTCCGTACGCCCACTTATGATTTATATGTAAATTAACATTGATTTGCCTAGTTGACGCGTCACTACTTTTATTTTTGAACAATTTGAACAAAATAAAAACAGGTTAAATTTTGAATTGCCGCCAAAATCATAGAAAAAGAAATGTTATTCTTCAATTTCAAAAAAAGAACGAGCTATGGATGCTTTTTTAAAATGTTTCTAATTAGGCGTCCAAGCGGCCAGTAACAGAAAATAAACTGCTACATGTGTAAGACTCATTCAGTAATTAAAAGTAAGATATGTTTTATATTTTATGCATTTAATGAGTTTTTTATTTGAGTGGCTATATTATTTACGAACATTTGTACGTTGAAGTTATACTTTCTTTATTCATAAGAAGTGTTTCTAATTATATGACTACCACTGTATATATATATATATATATTTGCATGCATTATATACATTATATTTATATAAATATAAATTAATGAACCATGTTTTCTATATATTACATGTATGCATTGATTTCGACCTTAGCCAAATTTAGATAATATCCATAAACCTTATTAGTTATTTATTAATATATTGTTATTGTTTCTCAAATGCATTTTATTTATGTAAATGTATATTAAGGGAAATATTTATTTATTTTAAATAATCTACAACGTATTTACAAGCTTTGCTGACTATATAACGGGGAAACATAATTAATTAAGTCTATAAAATAACATAACAGTCAGGTCACAGTATTATAATTGAATGCGTTTATAAAATTTCGTGTCTGTGGTGTTTATATTAGTTGTGGAGTTGTCTGGAACCAACAATACTGGGTGTAGATCCAGGCCATGCTTACCATAAAAGTGCATTGTCATCCAAACTGAACCAACTTCAAAAATATCAACTCCACAGGATTAGAGAAACTGCTTCTAACTAGACTTGAAAGAATGAATAAAAAAAATTGCAATTTAAATTTAAGTAATTTTTTTCTAATATAATAATAAAACGTATCAATTTGTATCAATAATAAATTATACGATTTCATAATTTTAGGAGACACACTACCTCTTAAAATGTACGTACTTTCTTCAGGAGTTCAGAATTGAGTAGACTAAAAAAAAAAAAACAATACTTTTACCTTTAAATCTCCGCAGCCGGCCATGTTGTTTTCATAATGAATATTTCACATACATATCTTGAAACTACTTTACATCAACTCAGATCTTTTACGTCATTTAATTTAGTAATATAAACGGATAATTGTTTACAAAAAAATCAAGTTCATGCCGGACTTTAAATAGCAACTGTTTTACCATTAGAAGCGGGATATAAATGAAAATTGTTATTAACTTTACCATATATTTTTGATCACATTCCAATACCTTACGAATATAACATTTTCAATTTTACCATCTACATATTAGTACAATTATTTGACTGTTTAAATACGAAGAAGAAAAACTAATTTGTTGTAGTAAGATTATTAATACGTAAGACGTAAAGAACAAATAATGGAACACTGGAATATAAATTACTATTTCTTTAAAATTGAATTTTCCACTACCATATGAATTACTATTATTGAATTTTCCACCACGCGTACTCGTCAATTATACATTTATATCTTACTAAAAAATTTCATATACCGTTTGTATGGTAACACAATGCTTTTATTCTTTTAGAAAAGGAAATTCGCGTGCAACTGTCTATCCACTACACAATATTTATTTACAAGACCGTTAATATTCATGGTAAATCTACTTTAATTAAACCTAAGTGCAAATTTCAAGAATATCAAATACATCTTGAAATGATCTCAAGTCCTTGCAGGTTTTCACTTCCGCCGTCCTCGTTCGCTAAGTAGTACGATACATAATATAATAGCATTGTCTTATTAATGCTTTTCTATATGTAATGATGCATCATTTTAATGTTCAGTGTAATAATAGAAGTGAAGACGTTTTGAATAAGATCTCTTCATAAAGTTACACATCAATATTCATGAAGTTTTAAGTCTAGTTCGATAGCGTGTTTCTGAAATCACATCTGTAACATAAACAATTTATATATTATCACTTTAATCAAATATAGTAATTTATCAATAGTAATTACAATAATTCAATCTTTAAATATACGTACTAATCCGAGTCTTCATAAACGAAGCTTGGTTGTGACACTTCTTCATCGTATTTTTTATCTGAAAGGACATAATTATATAAAATATAACAGTTTTTTTATTACGACTGCATTTATCAATTTCATCGCATGCATATTTTTGTATGTATACTGGATTCATTGTTGTTCATGCGGTAACTAACAACAAATATTTGGATTTACGAACAACATCGAACAATTAATTACACAAATCAACATAGATAGTTAAAAGCACGTATATAATAGAATATAGAAGGTTATTTGGAGAGAGCAAAGTCTTTCAGGTGATTGATTGTAGTAGACAATAACGTTATAGGTATGTAATTTAAGTGTTGTTATTCCCGGTTAAAGAATAGGAATAACAATTTGAGAGCTCCAAGGTTCGGAGACAATTCCTTCAATAGAAACCAAGTTTATTAAGTTACTTAAAATCCAATTAAACGGATCCGATAAAATCCAATTAAAGCACAATAAGCTCATCTATCGCATCGCATAATTCGCAGCAAAACGAAACACGATAGAAAATGACTTCTACTATGTAATTATTTCTGTAAAAATGTATTCAATCTGTGACTTGGTATATCGTAAAATTTGTTCTTAATGAATTTTTCTTTCGCGATTTGCAATTATTTCTATTCACAAGTACGAAAAACAGATCAGAGAACTCAAGAAGATTTGAAGTAAAAATACATCACGTAAATAAAAATATTAACGCATGCCACATTAAAAATGTATTTGTAGTATCTTACCAAATGATAAAAATTTAAATTTATTGCATACTTTATCGTTTCTGAATCGTAAAATGATTGCCTTGAGATCTTCTCTATTTTCAATTTTGAAGATTCCCTCAAAATCATTTTGCAAGAAGAGGACCTTCAAAATCGATTCACTGTTAACGCAATCGTTCGTGAACTATAAAGTAAACAAAAAAAAGGTTAGCTAAAAGTACATTAATTTGGATTTTCAGTTTCAAATGCACATTCATTTATTCTTTCGTTTTACAAACAAAAGAATTTTTCCATCATAAGGTATTACATATTATGTATTTGTATAATTATATTTAAAAACTATCGTATATAATTAACAAAATATACAATAAGAGAGCTTTCTTCAAACGCTTTCTCTGTCAGTTGATAAAAATATATAATTATAAAAAGTATTATTTTAAGCTTGTGCAGTATTTATGGTTGTTAATTTTATTATGACGATTCCTCACCACTCCCATTAAGTAGATCTTCAATGTCTCGAAATTCCACGCTCCGGTCACAGGTGACAGTAAAAGCCACGATCCAACTGCGATTTTATTGTTCATCTTTATGTTGTTTAAATTCTCTTGTCTTAAATACTCAAAAAGCTTTTTAAAATCCATAAATGACCACCGTCGTTTGTTAATACTGTATGGGTCTGTAATGTTTTGCGCTTTTAGGAATTGTTCACAGCTGATGTGATTTTGAATAATGTTTTCACATTTATCAATCAATGATCTCCCGGTCTTAGTGAATCCATAGTACGAGATATCATTAGTTATAATATCCAATGTGTAGCCCAGGTCTTTGCACTTATTACAAGGTACTGAGATCTGATATACTGGGGGAGCCCAAAAATCTTCTTCCGTGTCGCCCACGAAAGTTAAAGTGCCTTCACACGGTCGAGTCTGAAAAAATAAATATAAAATAACAAAACATATACATTTGATAGTGTTTGAAAAGTGATACTAAATGTTAATTTTATTTGTCAAAACGAATAATAATAATCTTTTTAATCCCTTACCATTGCAGCTGCATACATGATGCACCTATTCTTCTAGATAACACTGATTTTAACTGGGACACGAAATAAGTAGAGCAGCGGTGTTGATTTGAAAAATCAATAATGGCTTGCTATCTCTTTGCCAAGCGTGTTGATGCTTTGCAAAATTGAACCTCACTCATTGGTTCAGATATAGAGTGACGCACAACTGAAATACAAATTAGGGCGGCAACATTTTAAAAATATAAGGCGCGTAGTTTCATTTCAGTCAATTTATGTTGACATATGATGATGAAAATTCACCTTCAAATGATAGCAATTTAGTGTCTCATATAGCTTCTAAAGTAATATATTAAGAAAGAGACTTTCGCTTGCATGTTTTAGGAACAAGGAAACTATGCATTTTTTTTTGTTGGAAATTCACGAACTTTCATGGTTAAAATGTATTAGTGGAACGGACTTGTGTAGCACAGTCATCCATCAGAAAATTTGTGAAATTATTTAACTAAGACTAAGTAATTGAATATTATAAATAAAAAGTTAATTAAATGAAATACTTAAGAACTAAATATTATAACACACCAGGATGGAATTAATTTTACTCCACTTGAGGTTGCATCGCTAATTATTAAGTAATTCAAAATCTAATTTAGTGTTGAAAGTTTAACAAAATGTCTCCTATAAATTTAAAACGCATTTAATTAGCAAGTGCTAGGAGCCAAGACAACTATATTAAATCTCATCAGTTGATTACGATTTGAATTAGTGACAAAAATAAGGAAACATAATCATACGATCGATTTATAATATCAGGGAACATTCAAGTCGCTGCGGCAGTTTATAGAGAAATTAATGGGCAATATAAGTGATTTATCAATTTATATAATAAACAAGTTGAACAAAATTCTAATATTATGAACAAAATAAAGATGCGCTGTAATAACAATTAAAATTAAAACAAAACTTTATTATTGTGTAAAAATTTCGAAATATAAGTGCTTACTTAAGGAACCCTTGTAAACAACGTTTGATAAATAAAGATAAAACTTCAATTTCATGTATTAATTTGAACATATTAACGTATTAAAAATATAGGACTGAAAAGAGAATTTATTTTCCATAGTAAATGGATATAACTTATTAAAAAGCTTTTATAAGTTACGCTAAGCTCAGTATATTTAAGTAATAGATGGTTTAGAGATTCGTAGACTTATAAAATGAGAAAACAAAAAATGTTTGTGTGAGATCTCTTAAAATCATTACGACTCCTTAGAACAAACCAGTTGCAATTTTGTACAATGCCAAGTCTCAAATAGTCTCTACCTTCTATAGAATTTTACCTTTGATTGTATAGAAAGCTTTTATAGGATTATGGTTTCAATTATATCTAATAAAATTGCAGTTCATAATATTTAGTCATGTTGATATTTTCACATACTGGTTGTCTGACAATGTTAGTAACGATATCACATCGTTTCATAGTAAGTTTCAAGTCAGTTTCAAGACACCAGATTACTAAAGTAAACTAATATTTGTTTGTACTATCGTCAAAAAGTCCGTAGTTCAAAAGGTTAACTGAGAATGCCTAGATAGAGAGAAATCCGCCTTTAGTACTAAAAAAATTGTTAGAGGACAATAAATTTAAATAAATAGATAAATAATTAGTACTTGTTTTCTAAAATAGTTGGTAGATATAAAGTTAAAGGACAACCATTCGTTTAATAATGTAGTAAAGAGTCAATGACATTTATATTTATTTTTATTAATTAATATAATAATACATTTATTTTTTATAATAATTTATCCAATTAATACAGAATATTTCATATTAATATTACAAGATATTTTTAAGCATTGAACATCTTATTTCATCAAATTGATACAGTTATACTTTCTATATTTTATTAAATAAACTCGTAATTATTTCTTTTGACAAACTGACAACTTGTATATTTAATTAATAAACTGCCTGATCATCAATGTGTTTGCCAGTAAAGGTTACAAATAAAAGAATAAATTATTCTTTATATTTTATCCAAATAATACATTTTACAAAATATTTTATAGTGAAGCATTCATAATATAATTATGCTTTCTATATTATGTTAACTTGTTATTATTTTAACATATTAAGTGACGACTAATACCATTCATTTCTACTACATAGATACATTTCCTTCCTACCAGTAACAGCCTGTGAATGTCCCACTGCTGGGCTAAGGCCTCTTCTCCCCTTCTTGAGGAGAAGGCTTGGAGCTTATTCCACCACGCTACTCCAATGCGGGTTGGTGGAATACACATGTGACAGAATTTCAGTGAAATTTGACACATGCAGGTTTCCTCACGATGTTTTTCCTTCACCGTTATTTTTTGATAATTTTCGCAATGAATAAATATTAAATTTTACTATTACAAGATGTTTTCTAATAAAGTATTCATATAGCTATGCTCTCTATATGTGAATTAAGGTGACATGTTTTAATTTATTTTGACAATTCAAGGTATTTTTCATTAACGATTATATCTAAAAATTATTTCAATTATTACAAACCAATTAACAAAACTTTTTCTTTCTTAGCACAAATATTTAACTATAAACATTTAAAAAAATATATAGATGATAAAGACATTTTTCAAAAATTTAGAGCCTTTAAATTGATGTTAAAATAGAATTTTCTTCATTTGTAACACTACATAATTTTACGTCTTGCAATAACAATTTCAACTACCTTGCTACTGTTAAACACTATTTTAGATAATATAATTAGATAGATATTCTCAGATATAATAATATATTTATTGAATAGAATACGTTTAATACGACGATTACGTCCAATGTTGATTAAATATTCCTATTGAAATTCAAATTCGTTTGTTAACGGGATCAGAAAGCCAGACCTGTAACATAAAAATGTATATTTTCATCAAACCATTTTCTTTCTAATATCAATAACAGAATTCATTTTAAAAACTAAAATAAGAATAAATGGCATTTTTATACAAACCTAGATCCATCGGAATCCGAATCGGACAAGTCGCTTGCAAAGTCGATTGGCAATTTATCTGAAATTTGATAAATAATTTATGTTAAAAATTATCAAATTCAATTACAATCAAAATAATATAAGTTTATCCATATAGAGGCAGGTAAACATAACACTAGTTGGATAGAGTTATATAAAATTAGTTTAACGCATGCAGGTTTCTTTAGGTATTATGCATATAACAACACAGATTTTATTTGGGTTTCTACAAACAACATCGAACAAGAATTACCAATTTTATAACTTAAAATAATACACGAATGTAGTATATCAGACACAAATATTGAAAAGCAAAGCTGATATATTTTTTTTGTGAACGATGAAGATATTTTTACTAAGCAACAAATATATACTGCTTACGAGCTTTACGTTTATTTTTAACGCAACATTTATTCGCAAATTGCAATTATTTCTATTCGCAAGTTTGAAAAACAGTATTCATAGAGCAGCAGAGAAAAGAAAATTAACAACAAAACACACATCACGAAAGCCATTATAGAACTATTTAAACTATCTTACCGAATGATAAAAATAAAAAATTATCATGAATATGATTTTTTCTCAAGCTCATAACTACTAAGTTTAGTTGTTCGCTTGATTCAAATTTAATAATAGCTTTGAACTTCTTGTTCGTCACAAGCACGTCCGGGATAGCTCTACTTCGCATACATGTTACTCCGTACTATAAAGTAAACAAAAACTTAAGTTTAATATGTTATAAGTGAACTTCCAAATTTGTTATATATTTTTTATAAAAAAAGAGTAATAAGTTTTATTTACAAAAATCAGGCAAATTTCAATACTAGTAATTAGTAACTAATAAGTATGAACTATATTTCGCATAACGGGAAATAAATATAAGCTTCCTTTTTATGTTTATGGTTTTCCTATACGTAACGTTTGGTGTATCTATTATATTCGTAATAGGTACTGTACCTACTACCTATAGTTTGCAATAATATATTAAAAAAGCTGCAAGCTTGCTTCAAAAAACTGAATACTTGACATATGTATTTAAAATGTAAGTTGGATACATATTAATTAAAAGTGAACATTTGCGCTTGTGTAGACATATATAATGTATTATGAAATTTAACTATATATATCTAAACATACTTGCTCTAAAAGATAGTTCCTCACGGTGTCGTAGTCCCAACCTCCATTAACATATGAAATGAAGAGCCATGATCCTAAAGTTTGTTTTTCGCTATTCCGGGTACGGCGATAGTTCATCTGCCTCACATAGTCAGCCAGCTCTTCCTTGTGCTCCGAGAAAATATCGATTTCGTTGCTGCCACTGGCATTGGCGCCGGCATCTACGCTGGCGTTGTCGTCGGCAACGGCGCCGGCAGCGGCGTCGGTATCGCTGCTGGCCTCGGAGCTGGCCTCGCCGCCAGCCTTGGCGCCGGCCTCGGAGCTGGCCTCGCCGCCAGCCTTGGCGCCGGCCTCGGCGCCGGCCTCGGCGTCGGTCTCGGCCCCGGTCTCGGCGCCGGCAACAGCGCCAGCATTGATGCCAGCATCGGGGCCGATATCTGCACCGGCATTGGCGCTGCTGCCGCTGCAACTTGGAGCATTTGCATCAACTTGCACCACGGCATTACTTGGGCCTGCCACTGGGCTGAGCTCTCGTTGTCTTTTATTGTAATCTATTATCATTATTTCACAGTTAGTGATCGCAGCACGCAGATTATATCCGAAGTGAGATATATTGTTTGTTTTTATCTCCAACCCGTAAGTCATGTCAACGCAACTATGGCAAGGTAAATGAAAGCCCGAATCCGAATCCGAATCCGAATCCGAATCCAAATCTGAATCTTCCACGTTAGCGGCTGGCTTCTTGTCCGGTGGATGACTCTTTGAAATAAAAAAAAAAATGTTAATATAAGTTTCCAAAATAAATAAAATAAAATTAACACTGGGTATTGCGAGAAACATGTTCTTAAATTTAAACAAACGAAATTAATATGACAATTTCCTTTAACACATACCATCGTTGCTTTCTTCTGCAAAATATGTCTAGAAAACTGATTTTAGTAACGTAACAAAGCACCTAATGGCGGTCTCAGCTTGAAAAATCGATACTTGCAAAGCGGTAGTTCTACGCATGTTAAAATTAAAGCTTCTATTCATATTATTAGGTTTATGTGGTCAGAAATTATATTAGTTTTAAATTATTATGTATTCAACGCCAGATTCGATTTGATAAAAATATAAGCGTAATGCAGTCTTAAATTTCCGACAAAATAATGAACTTCCTTGTACATAGTATGCACGCACATCTGCTCGATAGATCAACGCTCTGGGGCGAGAATGTGATATTGTCAAGGATTGAGGAAATTCGAAAGTTCATGTAAAATAAAATTTATTATTTGAATACCTATCAAATTTGTATAAGCAATATTTTTCGATTGATTTTGATTTCAATGAATGAGACAGTGTTTTTTGAAAATTATAAAAAATACAAACTGTTAAATCTTTATTCTTATACTACGGCCATTTTTTAATTTATTGCAGTAGAAAAATTGTGTACCAACAAAAGTATTGAATACGTCTGAAAAATTTGGTGTGATTTAATAAAGTAATAATATTTTAATATTATTTACAAGTAGTTGCAAAACTAATTTCATTGTTAAAAAATCTTTCGGCAGTAGAACTTTCTACCGGTTGTAGGTTTTATACAGATGATTATCACTTTCTTAATATAAGTTTAAAATGCAACAATACGGAGATTTGTAAGATACTTGAATCCTTAATCGCTAATTAATTATTTAAGATCCTAAGATAATTAGAATTTTGAGTTTATTTTTAAATAGGTGCCTAGGACTCGATAACGAGTCCTTTATATTATATGATAAGTTTCCTTCGGGAAAGGAGGTCTTCAGTCTAAGCTGTTTTATTTTGGCGTTAATAACCTAAAGTTTCAAAAGAACTTATGAACCATGAATGAGAACGAGAACGGTCGAGTCTCGAAGTTATGACTAAGGATCAAGTCCTTAACAAAATTGCGATTATAGAAATGGCAACACCTTATTAATTGTTATGTTAATACTAACCTATCTTTTTACTCTGTTAATCCTGTGTCTGTAGTCTGAAGAAAATATAATTAATAATGCTGCCAAAATAAATTTTATTTGGCACAAACTTTACTCGTAAGTTTTTGTCGAAAAAGAGCATAACAAGATAAGTTACGAAGTTATCTGAAGAAAAACTTTTATTTTAAATCTTAAACTTTTATTTAAATATATATTTAATACAGAGAACAGTATTTTATCAAATATAATGTTATATATATATATGTATAGTTATAAAAAAAGAAATTTTTTATAAAATTTACAATATTTTTTTATATATAATATTAAAAGAAGTAGTTAAGGTTCCTTAGACATCAATTAGGTAACGATTTGTACAGTAGCTCTTTTTAGCTGTACATGTATAATGCTATTTAAAACTTTAATGAAAAAAAAATCAAGTATAGTAATCGTTAATATTTAATTAAATATTTCATTCAAAAGTTTACTTATAGAGCATTATATCACATATCTGAATCGTTTCAAATTAAATATCAAATCTAATTAAACTCAATAATTTCAAATTAATTGAGTTGAATTAGATTTGATTTTATAACACTGAATTCTCAAGCAGATACATGAATGCGCGCATATTTTTTAATTGTTTATGTAACTGGACAAAATAAAAGTGAGGTAAGATAAATAAAACACGTGAACACGACTAGAAGATGAAATTTATTGTATTGAGATGAAAAATGTTTTTTTTCTAGGCCATTTTTATCATGAATTCATTTAAGTACAATTATCGACTCGGTTTCGAGTTAAAATTTCACATTTAATTTTATAATTTTGATTAAACATCAATATAATATAATAAATATATACCTAACACATAAGTATTATCTACTGGTATATTATAGACACTTAATAAATAATTTACTAATAATGATCTACTTGCGAAAAATAGTTAAAACTTTTCACTAATCAACTACTCGACTACTATATATTATTAATATTTTATAGCAAAAATAAACATGAGTAAAAATAAATTAGTTAAGTTAAATACATAATATATAAAAATAATTTCGCTGTTTTATTATTTTGTGGATTTTGTGTTTCACATTATAGCTTGCTAAAAATAACAACATTCGAATACATTTTTAAAATATTGAAATGGACGCAAAACTGGTATCTGAAATATAGCATGGAACTTTTTAAGCTTATCAACAATTTTAAACTATAGTCCTAATAGATATTTTTCGAAGGTTCATGAGAGTACCTTTGGCAACTCTTCACCTTTAACTTTTAGGTATAATACTACCGTAAGCTAATAAATTTCTTTTCTCAGTCTCAAAAACTAATGTCCCGTTATGAAAGGCAGTCTTTCCTCTTTTAGATACCAAATTCCTTCTCTAAATAATATGCGCTTAGCGAGATAGAATAGCATTATAGGTGCATATTTTTAAAAGATGTAATTTACTCGAAGGCAGTAACTACAGTAAACAATTAAACCCACTCATGTAAGACAAGAGGCTTAAATTCGAAAATAGAATACAATGAATGATTATTTAACACCGAGACAAAAATTTAAGTTTCTTTAAAATCCGGATCCCAGCATGTAGGCCTGTAACATAAAAAAAGTATTTTTAATTTTTTAAGTAATACTTGTTGAAACTCCTTTGAGTTTATATAACTGAAATATATAATTATTTTTTCTTTTATAAATACCTCGTGTCGATCCCATCCGAATCAGAATCTGAATTGGTTTCCACATTCGAATCTGAATCGTAATACGTTATCGGTATTTTATCTGAAAACACAAGGTATTTCTGTGAATTATTGACTATCAAGTCTGAGAGAGCCTGTCTATGTCGCTGTAAGCAGAAGCCATCTTGTTTTACGGTGTAACAAAGAAAATACATTTATCTATTCCTAAACATATTTACAAACTAGTCGTTAATGACTTATGTTTGTACATCTGTGTGGAATAGTTTAAGTACATGCAGGTTTGTTTGGTTTATGCACGATACATATAACATTCAGGGATACACCAACATTCCAAACATGGGTTTCTACAAACAACATCGAATAATTAATTTACCATTTAATATTTTGATACTATCGTTTAAAGTAGAAAACTAATCAAAATAAAGCATGACGGTAGTAAATATGACATAGTAAATAATAAACGAAATAGTAATTAAGAAGTCAATTTTGCTGATCAACAAATACAGTTTTTGTAATATAAATATTATGATCAAAACATAAAATTTTAGTTGTGATCATAATGATTTAAATTTTTTACAATCTATTTAAATAAGTATTTGTGAATTATATATTTTTATAGACATTATTATTTATTTTTTTAGAATAATATACAGAATAGGGGAATAAAGGAAGATTGAAATAAAATATACAGCACGTAACTGAAAAGTTATTTCATGCGTAATTTAAACTAATTTGAATTATCTTACCGAATGAGAAAAACAAAAATTTATCGTAAACTTTTTTTTCTTTTAAGCTCATTACTACTTGGTTTAGTTCCTGGCTAGATCTAAATTTAATGACAGCTTTATATTCGTCCTCCGATGGAAGCCTTTCTGGCAAAGTATTTAGACATTTTACGCCAAACTATAAAGTGAACAAAAAAAAATGTTTAATTTTTAGCGCTTAGAATTTTATTTAATTGAAGTACGTATATATGGAGATTTCAAATGGTCCGTTTCATTTTAATAAACGTAAGAATTTGAGCCACTGAAAATATCAGATATGCCAAAGTCACCGTTCACCGATGTTGTGTGAAAAGTGATTGCAATTTTCTTTAATTTTTCTTCGTTCTTATAAAATCACTTAATTTTTTTTAAGTGGTTCTAACGATCAGCTTTTAAAATACTAGGAGACTTATAGAAAATATTTTTTTAAAGATTATTCTTTTAAGGTAGATAATTTCAGAACTAATCCAAAAACTGTCTAACAAAAAATATTTTTAGTTGTTACTAATATATATACTAAAATACTTACTTCCTCTATGAGAAAATTCTTCGTCTCGTCGTAGCTCCAACCTCCATTTATATACGACAAAAAGAGGAACGATCCATTTATGACCTTCATTTTTCTCTCCACTTGGTAAACCTCTCCGGAAGGTTCCATTAACTCTTTGTTAAAATCGATAAATATGTTGGACCTCTCATCGATTGGAGATTCAAGTGAGGGATAACCTCGAAACGCCGCCATTTGTCGTTCTAAATGTTGAGTTTTTAAGAATCTCTGCAGAGTCTTCTCACACTCGATGATTATATCTTCCACAGAAGGGAGATCGCTTTCGTTACCGTTCTTTTCCTCCATGTCCGCTCCACGTTTGTATGGCTGGCCATGTTCAAAATGTATCGCCAATTGATCTATGGGTAAAAGCTTCATTACTTCTTCATCCGGATCCTCCCCAGGAAAATCATCTTGACTCCGACACGGCTTATCCTTAGACAAAGAAATGATTGTTGTATAAAACATTGAAAAATTCAATATTGATCAATATGTGATTATTAAACGATAATATAAGCGTTTCGCACTACACACCATTTTAGTTATTTTCAGCAAACACAAAGAATTAGTTTTCACAACGAAGTGACACCCACGGTTGCAGCCTCGGATTACAAAATCGATATTGGTGGAAGTGACGGATCACGCAGGTCCGGAAAATACGACGTAGTGATATTATTGCGCAAGTCATAGGTTTATAAAAAAAAGGAATCGTTCATGATCTCGAACTCATATTATTAAAATTGAACAATTGTTAATGACACTTCATGTTAGTATATTTTTAACGTTTTCTAAATTTACAACACATTAACAACAATGCAATACAAACAATTAATATCAATATATTATATTGTCTTTGGTTCACTGAATGTTTTCTAAATTACTTATAGCATTAGTGATATTATACTAATATTGAAGTTATAAAGTCATATAAATTAAATGTAAGTAGAAGTCATTATATATCCAATATATAGGGTTTTCCAATAGGGACGCTTGAGCTTTGACAGCTGATTGCGGCCATGTTGTTTGAGTGACAGCTGTCAAATGCAGTGTGTTATATTCATTCCGTCCTCCCAAACCACCATGGCAGGTTACAGTGTCGAGCAGCACGTGCAAATCATAAAATTGTTTTATGAAAATGGGTCTTCAGTTCGAGCAACGTTCCGCGCACTTCGCCCGTTTTACGGTCGCGATGATCGTCCTGCCGAGTCGACTATCCGTCGATTGGTGGACAAATTCGAGTCAACCGGGTCAGTTAACAATCAGCCGGTTCCCGTGCGTCAACGTAACGCGAGATCTGCCGAGAATATCGCCGCTGTGCGCGACAGTGTCCTCGAAAACCCGCGGCAGTCAATTCCGCGTCGCGCACAGGAACTCGGCCTTTCGCAGACGACAACTTGGCGAATTTTGCGTTGTGACTTGAGCCTGCACCCGTACAAGATCCAACTGACCCAAGAGCTCAAGGTTAATGACCATAGACAGCGCCGTGTGTTCGCTGACTGGGCATTAGAGCAGTTGGAAGTTGACGCCGATTTTGGCAAAAAAATCATCTTCAGCGACGAGGCGCATTTTTGGATGAATGGCTATGTCAACAAGCAAAATTGCCGTATTTGGGACGAGACCAATCCACACGAGGTTCACCAAGTGGCAATGCACCCGCAGAAAGTGACTGTTTGGTGCGGATTTTGGGCCGGAGGCGTGATTGGTCCGTATTTTTTCGAAAACGATAATGGTGTGGCCGTCACCGTCAATGGTGAGCGATACCGGTCGATGATAACCAACTTCTTTTGGCCTGAAATCGAGAATATGGATCTGGACAACATGTGGTTTCAACAGGACGGCGCTACGTGCCACACAGCACACGCTACGATGGAAGTTCTGCACGATCAAGCGCCCTTAATGGAAAACCCTATATAATGTGGTTTCAAAAGAATTTGAACCTCGATTTTGAAGTTCGATTTATAATATATTATATATGATGTTACACTTAAAACTTTTTTTTATTACTTTAAACTATTTTATTTATTTATATAGGTTGTTTTTCTCCATTTCAGACCATTTAAATAAACGCCTATTTTATAACTTTTTTTTTACTATTAATTTATTTTATTACCTCTCACGCAGTAAATTGCAAACAAAAGGGATGATGAAGCTAAGAAGGCATATAATCACTTGTTTTTAAGTGTAAAATATTATAGTTAAGATTTCAGTTATTATGTTTATAGCAACATTTTTATACATTTGTGTTTTTTTGACTGTGGTTTACTACAATTTAGTGAGATAAATGAAAAATACAGTTACACATAACACCATTTAATAATTATAAATACACCTACTATTACAGAAAAAAGGCGTCGCACAAAATTTATTTCATAGTTCATATTAAAAAAATTAAGCATGATAAAATCGATTCTTTTGTAACAATTAATACAGTTGTGCCAAAATGAACCTCAGATTCGTTAATTAACTCTGGAAGTATCTGGAAGGAAATTATGTTAGTTTTAAATGCACCAATAAATAAAATAAACTTTTAAAGATTCTAATTTAAAACTATAAAATACAGTTTACCGATTCTTTCATTGAATGCTTCCGTTGAGACATACAGTATACAAAAAAAAAAAAAAAAAACAATATCATCGAATACATGCTTACCACGGTTAGTAAATAGGTATATATAATAATTTAAATGACAGAAAATAATGAATTTATAAAAAACAAGATTGAACGTTTACACATGACTATACTGCTATAAATATACTAATTACGTAATTTTTAAACTAAACGTATATAATATAAATAATTACATAATAATAACTTTACAAATGTAAGATACTTCCAGATGTATCTGGTCTTATGTAAGTCGGATACAAATTCAAAAGACAAACATTCGCTAACGCTTCTGTTACAATAGGAATAATCTCCTTAATGATTTAAGCTCTCGTTAATCGACCAGTAAATTATAATTCTTTAATTAATTGTTCTTTAATATAAATCATTACATTCATTTATGCCAGGTACGTTTGTGCAATCGATTTTTATAATGCACGCGCTAAAATAAATATTGATATTATTGAGGGTAGTTTCAATGTTATACATCGAGAAAAAATGTAAACAAAATATTTTAGGCCAAATCACTAAGTAGCGATGATTCCCTAAAAACATTGAATACACGGAGGTGCCTGAGAAAAATGCTGGTATTTAACAGCAAATTTCACATAGAATATCAGTTCACGTATTATACTAAATAGTACTGATAGTTACAACCTCAATACAATTAATAATAATAAACATCTAACTAGGGGCTCTTGTACAGATGAACCCTTACACTGCATCTCAACACAGCTTTAAAAAATATTTTTTTACATAAAATATTTAATATTATACAAGCGCATAAAGAAAGTAACATTATGATACTAATAAGATTAATCGAACAGTAATAATACCAACAGATTGGGGTAAAAAACAATTAAAATTTTCTTAAACTATTAAGGTAAGCGATATCGAAATAACTATGATAAAATGAATATTTATTTTATGTTACAAATAACACGTTTCTGACGTCATATATGAGGACGCAAAATTATGACAGATTGTGTTTTATCTATTTTCGGGACAGGTTAATAATGAATAAGTGGACACTCGTAAGAACTCCCCGTAAGTTAGGAGTATGGTTCTCTATCGCGCCCTGCGGGATGCTGAATTATGTGTCCGTGTTAAACGTACCTTATTCATATTTATTCTATCCTAGATATCACGTTTTGATCGCATTATCTATTGAGTTGGAAATATTCGAGATAAAATTTGCAATGATATTTGCAAAGTTTACAGTCAAACGGACGAGTTGATCTTTTCTGCAAGATAAAATTCTTAATTGTTTTAGATACTAATAGGTTGTTGTCATATTATAAATTTAAAATTACTAGGATGGTCATACCAACAGGTTTGATTAAAAATATTTTTTAGTCTCAAGGACGATATGTCAAAAATTAACAAATATAATATTTGATTGAATTTTGATGTCTGATATGTTTCCAAAAATTAAATAGTTTTAAATTTTTATTTTTAAACATAATATTGCAGATTAATACTGAAATTCCGCTGCTCTCGAGCAGGATTGGCACAATACAGTAGTTACAATTATATTATAAACGTGTATAGTATAGAGCATCGAAAAATAGGTTCCTACATATTTTCTAATCGAATTAAATATACATTGTTAATGGTTTCAGAATTTTAAAGAGCTCTTGGTCTGATAGGAAGGATAATATAAATACGTTTAATATTTTCTTTCCTACGATAATTGTTTTTTTTTTTTTTTTAATATTACTCTACTTATTTAGTAATGCTTTTAAGCACATAGTTTTTAGGAATAATATTTGCAAAAACGGTAGCAGAAATTTTGATAAATTCAATTGAAACATTTTCGATTTGGATGATCACAGATAAAAAATAAGTAGAATTTTTCGACAGCATGTGTCGTACGCACCATTACTTACTAAAAAACGTTAACATTTTAAAAATATTGATACTAAAAACATAGATAAACATTTAAACAGCAAGTACGTCACTTACTTTATAGTAATCTAAGAATGTTTAAGCCAAAGCGGTAATGTTTGCGAAGATACTTAGTAAATTTACTGTTAGTAAATTTGTCATATTCAAAATGTAAGAGGCGCTTCTTTCAGTTTCGCTCCTCTGTGATCATAATGAGAAGCAAAGCAATGAAATATTAATACTATCAAAATCTTTATAATTACTAGACAATCTATGGATATAAGCTGTTACAACAATCTAATGAACAGATGTATATTTGTTTGACTAAATCCTATATTCCCTAATAGCTAAACATTATTACTATTTTCGAATTATTTAAATTGACCATATATTAGTGATTAAACAGCAAGTAAAGAAACAAACTCAACGATATCTGTTACATTTTCTATAACAGTTCAAGATGTATCTGTTCTTTTCGAATCCAGAGTTATCTTTACACGTGCATTGAACGAATTAAATTTCCGGATTTTTTCTGACTCTATTTCAAATAAGAATATTGCTTTAGTTGACTTATTAATTTAAAACAGCTGTACTTAATGTTCGTTTGATAATTTGTGTTTCTGCGTGTCATTCGATAAAGACAAGATACGTGTCACAATAGTTTAAAAAAAAATTCGTTTATTTAACTCTCCCATTGAAATTTATATTTAAAACAATAAAATCGTCCAATATCAAAGAGTGCGTCTAAATAAACTAAAGACTCGCAAATGTATAGCTGTTATATTTAATGAATAAGACGTGAGGTTATAATTCAAATAAATACTTTTGATTGGACCGGTTGTAATAATACTTATTTACCCGTAATTGTAACATATTTTATAAATATTTCATTACTACTTTCAAATAAAATAAAAGTAGAAAATTTCAGTTGGTTACCTAATTGATGGTCAAATAAATTTTTAATGCTATTTTCAAACGAATTGAGTGACAGCACCACTCTGGCATAATTCAAATTTTGTACTTAAATTTAATAGCATATTATGAAAATACATAAATTAATTTTTACATCATTGGTATTGAAACAAAATTTCACACAAATTTAGAAAGTATTTTTTTAAATACCAAATATTTTGGTGGTAGCTCATGATGTAAAAAATATATTGAAAATAATTACAGCGAGTTCTTATTTGAATGTAGGAAACAAATCAGCGGTTATAATATCACGCTATTTAATAAACATCTTATATCTATTCTTAAGAAAAATACTATTTACAAAATTATAAATAAGCAATATACTTCATTCAAGTCATTCTTATCTAATGTTGAGATTGATCCGTGATGCAGAGCTCGGAAAAAAATTGCACATTCAAATTAAATATACTCATAAATGTTGGTTATTTGTAAAGTTACAAATAAAATTATTTTAAGTTATCAAATTGGAGTTAAAAATAAGTTTCGCCATCCAGTTTTCATTTACAACGAAGAGCAATTAATTAAAATCGACCGGAAATGAATCCATCTACATTTAACGTAGTTGCTACACCGGAGTACAGCATAAGGTCTACGTAATGGTCGTTGTTTCAGAAATTGCGCTTCATCGTTGGTGGTCGGTAAACTTCAAACGAAATTAATGCCTCCTTGATCTTAACGAGTAATCAATATAACAAACGTGACAGAAGCCGTAAGTTAGACCGTACTGATAGAAATATCCTAATTAATTTAACTGCTAAAATATTTAGACAGACATTTATTTGGTAATTTTTTTGGTATTTTTTTCTATTGTTTATTTTTGTGTTTCTACTAAAAGCTGCTACTTTTAATTATTTAAAATAAGCTCATTTGACATAGGGTATTATAAGGTATAAAAACTCGTGCTATGCACCTATATAAACGCACAGATGTATTATTTTTAAGCTTATGTAACTTAGGATGCTGCATTAATGGAAAGAGGCGCGAGTCACTATCAATTATTGAATTTGTCCTGAAAACAAAATAAACGAAAATAATACAACATACTCGATGTTTGTTTCTTTTAGATTTAGCACACAAATGTAATTTTGAAAATCGTGTTTTAATTTTAAATCCGCTTATATCCTTTGCATTTATTGAATTTATTATTTCACAAAATTTGCATAATATATTTTAGAATAAAACACAAAAAATTATTAGAAAATATTGAAATAGCATAATAGCAACATATCTAATTATTACGTACTACAAAATTAATAACGATCACATTCCCCGTTTCAATTTCTTAAAACCATCTTATCTACGCATTACATATCCTATCATTATGCCCGTTAAAATCCCACATTGTGAATACATTCAACAGTGTGTGGAATATATCAATTGACAGTATATATGCGGATGTTCCTATACTAAAGTTATAATCCCGCGTCGTACGCATATGTACTTAATCACAACCATGATTAAAACCAATCCGCATTAATATCATAAATTCGTAAAGTGACGGTGAAACGAGAACACAACCCGTGATGGCGTCGTAGTCGTTAATATCAGTTACCGAAGTCAGTCTTGATATTGGTTAAGGTCAAGTTGAGTGTATTGAGTCGAATCCGAGAGTTATGTTCAATTACAGACCACCATCGGTTTAGTATTTACCGTTTACAAATATTCGAGGGTGGCGATCTCAAAGAGTCTAAGTTGGGATTATATGTCATATGCGGGTTTAGTCATAACCGTTTGTGAGACCAATTTCATAAGTCACTTACAATACATTCATTGGATTCTCGATAATATTTACAACAGTGGCAGTTGATCTAGGCTGCTTCTTTCGGAACAGGAAGTCTGCTAGGCTGGCAGCTCGCCGTGGCCCGCTCTCCTGCAGGAGCGTTTCAATATCTCCGCTGCTTCTGGATTCCACTACAGGCTTAACGGTTTCTAGAGATCGCTTCTTCGTCTCATCCTGAGTGTAGTAGGAGGTGCCCTCGACGTTTACTGGCTTAACGGTTTCGAGAGATCCCTTTTTCGTCTTATCTTGAGTGTAATAGGAGGTACCCTCGAAGTTTACGGAGTGCGCCTTGGAGGCTATGAAGGAAACGATGGCGGGAAGAGTCGATGCCTCGGCCAGGGAGTGCGGGCGCTCGAGGCGACGAAGGACACGCGCCCGGACGGCGCTCGCGAGACTCTCGCGTGAGGTTGACTCGCCATTCAACAGCTTTGGGCTCATTGAACCGTTTAGGCTTTCTGAAAAGTTAAATAAATTGAAAAATATTTAGTTTTGCGTACAAATAAATAGAATCATACGTATAAAGTTAATTTGCAAATTGCAAATAAAAACACACCCTTTGGAATTGACGCTCGTGGAGAGGGTCCACCATCTTCATCGGTATGTCCCTCCGAGAGTGTCTCGAGAGGTCGGTGCTCGTGGCGTCGCTCGTCAATACCGTCGCGATCAGCGCTGGCGTCGCTGCCAGCACCGGACGTCGATGGCGTTGGGTTCTTAAAATGAAAACATGAGTAATGAAACAACAACGCCAAAATATTTTAGTACCCATTGGCTTTCTTTCAGCAATGCAAAGTTTTGTCGACACTGTTATAAAGCTACCAGATTTTTATTATTTGCAATATAATATTTTTGTCTTTACTTATGAAATGAATATACTAATTATTTTTTGTTATTTAATTCTACGTAAAATATACAAAAGGTGTTCTAAGGTGTATATAATTATTTGATTGTACGTACAGCATAAATGTCCGTTATCCCCGCTTGTGGCGTCTCACCAATCCCATCAAGGAAGAATGTTACCATGTTGCCCTTGCCCTTGACGTCAATAGTGCCGCGGCAATGGAGCTGGTAGCCCCGAGTTGCCAAAATGTCATACACTTCTTGCGTCACCTAGAATATTCACAGTACCTTTTATGGCACCTAACAAAACACTACTGTGTTGCATTCGCTTTAAGCAATAAGCACGAGCATAAAATACTTTTGCATGTTTTAAAATATGAATATAAAAAACTACAATTTGTGGTACCACAATCATCGCAGTGCCATTAAGTCATGAAAACTTACTAGTAATAAATTTAACACAAAAAATTTAGGTATATCATACATATGGTTAAGAATATATTATGTATATCGTTTCGTTCGATATTTTAAGGAAATTAATAAGGACTTTATAAAAATATTATTTAAATAATATTCTTGTCTCTGTCGTATGCTTCACCTGGATGTGGTCGAGCAGGCCCGTGGAGTCCATTCGGGACGCAACGTTAACTGCATTGCCCCAAATGTCATACTGTGGTTTGCGGGCGCCGATCACACCAGCCACGACAGGTCCAATGTTGATTCCTACGAACGTACATAAATCCCTCATTGCTAATTAAAATATATTGAGTAAATCATTTAAATTAACATTCAACTTAGCAGTGCTAATGTCACATTGGAATATTTATACAAGGCTGGGCATATAAAACAATCGCTATTATGCGTAAGAAATACGAATATAAGAAATCGCAACGCTGCAAATTATTTATGGAAATAATCTAATAAGAATTAAAATTTCGTCGATCTTACCAATTCTGATGCGGAAGCTGTTGAATGAATGTTCATTGACATATTGCAGTTGCTCGCGCAGGCGCAGTGCGTAGTCCGCCATCGCAGTGACGTGGCGGAAGCCTCTAAGATCTCTGGTAGCCACTGTTAGTCCTGAAAAAAAAAATACATTATTTGCAATAATATATACAAATTAAGGGTCAAAAACTTAAAAAAAATATTTAGTTAATACAGCTCCAATCTTTACTCCTGTTGCACTCCTAATGAATATTGTTACTATGCTTTTCGCAACTTCTTATAGGCAATATGAGATTGTCATACGTGTAATACTGTATGACAGCCTGTTAATATTGTATGTTACGTGGTGGGGTTGTCTGAAAAGTGTCGACCCAACAGCGATACAAGTCATTTTTTAAATCATGATTCAATATGTGACCAATGCGTTCTTTGGACATATTTCGGGTATCTCTCTCACTTTAATTCAGCGATATTCTCGTCAGCGGTTGTAGTTTTTGGACGTCCCGAACGTTAGTCATCTCTCAAGCTCGTAGAGCCAGGTTTAAATTCAGCAGTCCCAAATTAAAAATGGTGGAAGATATACTCTTCCAGCGTGTAACTCGTCTTTAATTTACGTAGGCGCATTGGCTTTCAAAAACTGTAATTAAATGACTACTCTATTCTCGTTTTTTTTTCATTTTAACAAAAATATTTACATTGACTCACTCAAACACATATCAAACAATAGCTGTGCATCCAAAATGGCCGAAATTTCGGTGAGTACATTTCAAAAAAAGTTTCAAACAGATTCCCTAGATTTTGATGACGAGTGTTGCCACGTTCATGTTGAAGTCGGAAACTATTCAGACTGCCCTGACTGATATGTATGTTTAGTATTTAGAAAGTATATATTTACTAGTTTTCAGTCGTTGAATGATGATTTATTTAATTAAAAAAAAACAGTATATTACAGATACAATCAGTATCGGCGGTAATTTCCGAGCAATTTTGTTTTAACGTTAAATTGTATTCTGAGGCCTATTAAAAACTATTGACAAATATTAAATATTATTGGTTTGATATTTTAATTTTATTTTATAGTTAAGGTTACGATTTTGTAATGCGATTTTCTAATATCAAATCAAGGTGTCTTTATTAATAAGTATTTTTGGATAAAAGATTATCCAATAAGTGTATATGATTTGAAATTTATAACAAATAAACTTCGACTAAATTTTATTGATGTCAAATTTGATCGCAAAAATTTATAGGATGAAATGATTTCATCGAGTAAATAGGCTACACTTTTATTAGTAAATAATATAACTATGTCACATGAATCAGAAGAACAATCAGGTTTTTCAAAGTATACTTTGCATAAATTGTTTACCAGACGCAGCCATGTATGTCGCTCCGGTGCTCTTAATCTTCTCAATGTACTTGAACTGGTCCTCGGCTAAGATCTCGTCGAAGTCAGCAATGATCTCATTTAGGAGCCGGAGACATTCTACGCCCTCATTATTTCCCTCCAGCTCTACGTAGAACTCGGAGAAGTTCGGAATCGATGCGAACATTACACACACTGACTCGCATTGCTCGTGATATAGTTCCTGATTGAAAAAAAAATTGTTATTGGGTGAATCATCAAATTAGCAGATAAATTAAAGAGGTATCCATATATTTGTATATTTCTTAATAATTATTTAAATAAGTAGGCAAAGCTGAGTAAGTTTTGAATTTAGCCTAGTGAAGATCAAACATTTCATATGTTTGATCGGTTATATCAAATATTATATGGTATATTTTCGGTTCTCGAATCTAGATAGATTCGAGAACCGAAAATAGAATAATCTGAGATTATGTTACGTGCATGTCAAAAAACGTGAAAATCCACACTCCACTAGAGCGCGTAGTTGAATACCCTCATTGTGGAGGAAATAATAATATAAATAGCGTAACTTCGTTGTGCAATCTTACATCAATGTTCTTGTCGCTGCAGAGGAAGTGTTGCGCAACGTGTTCCGGCAAGATGTTGGCGAGTAGCTTTCTATTGTATGCCTCGAGATGTTCCATATCTTCCTTCTCATCTATAAGAAGAATATAAAATATTTTATTTGTAGTCAAATTTAAACTTACATTATTAAGTATGTAATAAATATTTATATACCGGTAGCCTGTAGTTTCCAGATGAAGTCGAGGCGGTAAGTGCTCTCCGTCTGCTGTGAGTGCAACATCAGCGCCACCAACGCACCCAGAGCTATCACGACGTTCGTCCAGTGCTGGTTCCAGTCCACATCGCATTTGTGCCTATAACACGTAAATAATTACATATATTTTAATATGTTTGACTATATACAATGAGTGTAAAAATTATTCGGCTTTTTTTGCAAAAAACAGAGATTATTTTTGAAACAATACATATTGATCAAATTAAATTATTTATTCTTGTTCCCTCAATAATTCTAAATAAAAATAACTTATAAATGAGAAAAGGTTAATTTAGAAAACAAAATTTGACGAAATGGAGAGATTTCGAACAGAAAAAAAACATTCGTACACAGTAAAAACAGTACAACTGAAAAAAAACATTCGTACACAATACAGTGGGTATTCTTTTGAATCAATTTCTGACTGTAGTCTTCGTGGTATTGAATGGACAATTTGTTTATGATTTTAAATTTAATTTTCTATAACCTTCCTTGGTTATAGGAAATTTCATCCCATATTTTTTTTTATATCTCAATAAACTCTCCGCTATTCTATGCGTGTCTTTTCCTATTTTAATTTTCTAGAATACTTTATAAAGGCTCAATAGGATTTAATTCCGGCGATTGGGGAGGAGTATACAATTGGGAGGGTACATTTAATACCGTAGCCAATTTTTGGTATTACAAGATCAGATGCACACAATCTGATTGTTGTCTTGTTGAAAAATGTATTCATTTTCAAGTCCAAGTTTTTCCGCACTCGCTTGTAGATCCTTTTTAAAATGCCAATGTACATCTTATGGTCCATTTTATCTTAAATAAAATGTAATTTTCCGATTCCTCCAGTACTTGTACAACCTCATACGTTAACCCAACCACCACCACCACCACCGACTTCTATAGGGTTTTCCAATAGGGACGCTTGAACTTTGACAGCTGATTGCGGCCATGTTGTTTGAGTGACAGCTGTCAAATGCAGTGTGTTATATTCATTCCGTCCTCCCAAACCACCATGGCAGGTTACAGTGTCGAGCAGCACGTGCAAATCATAAAATTGTTTTATGAAAATGGGTCTTCAGTTCGAGCAACGTTCCGCGCACTTCGCCCGTTTTACGGTCGCGATCATCGTCCTGCCGAGTCGACTATCCGTCGATTGGTGGACAAATTCGAGTCAACCGGGTCAGTTAACAATCAGCCGATTCCCGTGCGTCAACGTAACGCGAGATCTGCCGAGAATATCGCCGCTGTGCGCGACAGTGTCCTCGAAAACCCGCGGCAGTCAATTCCGCGTCGCGCACAGGAACTCGGCCTTTCGCAGACGACAACTTGGCGAATTTTGCGTTGTGACTTGAGCCTGCACCCGTACAAGATCCAGCTGACCCAAGAGCTCAAGGTTAATGACCATAGACAGCGCCGTGTGTTCGCTGACTGGGCATTAGAGCAGTTGGAAGTTGACGCCGATTTTGGCAAAAAAATCATCTTCAGCGACGAGGCGCATTTTTGGATGAATAGCTATGTCAACAAGCAAAATTGCCGTATTTGGGACGAGACCAATCCACACGAGGTTCACCAAGTGGCAATGCACCCGCAGAAAGTGACTGTTTGGTGCGGATTTTGGGCCGGAGGCGTGATTGGTCCGTATTTTTTCGAAAACGATAATGGTGTGGCCGTCACCGTCAATGGTGAGCGATACCGGTCGATGATAACCAACTTCTTTTGGCCTGAAATCGAGAATATGGATCTGGACAACATGTTTCAACAGGACGGCGCTACGTGCCACACAGCACACGCTACGATGGAAGTTCTGCACGATCAAGCGCCCTTAATGGAAAACCCTATACATTTCGGTCTTGCAAATAAGCGTACGAAAAGTGTTCCTGACGTAAGACCAAATGTTTTTATTAATATTATACTGTACGAATACTTTTTGTGCTGTCTGAAACCCCCTCTTTTTCGTTATTTTTTGTTTTGAATTATTGAAAGAATATTTTATAATGTTCATTTGTACAATACATATTTTTAGATATGTGTGTAATTTTATACATTACTTTTTTTCTGAAATTACTTTTACATTTTTACTACGATAAGTTGCGATAGTAAGAGTCTTTTTAAAAACGTAGAAACGAATCGAGCACATCTAACGTAAAATATTTGAAAATAATGGAGAATGTACAAAGCTCTTACAATTGAATTAGTTACTAATTAGACTTAAAATCGCGTCAGAAACTTACTGATAAGTGGAGAAGTGTTCCTGGTAGTAGAGATGCTTCTGTACCGTTACGGCAATATACGTGGCACTGATCACGAACAGAACCAATGTCTTAATCATCGTGATGAGGATCTGGTGCGCCGCGCACAGAAACATCACCATCAGCGTCAGTTGTAGGTAATGCTAAAAAAATATACATATTTACGTGAGACATATAAAATCGCTTTTATTTTCATAATTAATTTCGTACTCGGCTGAGAATGAAAACGTTTTGAATAAAATGGCATTTGTTGGATGAAATTCTGCCATGTATATCCAGAGGTACAGTGATGGCAGATGAGGAGGCAGAGGATTAAGCTTTCTCCGTAACATCATAGAATATATTCATTCATTTTAATATTAAAATTGGTAATATTAAGGGTTTAGGTATTAGGTTTAAATAGCAGTTTATTCTGTACCTCGTTGATGTCATGTGGGCAATACGCAGTTCCGTCATCCGATGTTGGGGTTGTTCGAGGTGAGATCATGTAGATTCCCTAAAATATTATATTTATTGTTATTATTAATAATAGCCAATATTATTTTTACAGTTAATGTTTTATTTTACGAAATAATATTAAATTATTGTTATAATCTGGTTTATAATAGTATGTGTAGTTTATAAGATTAAAACGTTACCATAATAATCTTGATCTGCAGGACGACAGCTCCCACCGCAATGAACGACAGCAGTTGCGCAAGTGTGCGGTTGTTGTGTACACTCATCGCTAGCCGCTTTACTCGTGGGCTCACTCGCTGTGATACGTACATTCGTTAATTTCTCGATACTTTTTTTTTTTTTTATAATAACAACGCAATTTATACGTCCAAGGAAAATTCTTAACGATTTATATCATTTTATATTTGTAAAACCTAAATTTTAGTTATAATTTTGACATATGTATCAAATATCTTATAATTAATGACTCGACTGATGTATAAAGCTGTTTATTTTAGAAGTACAGACGGTTACAAGTTTACAACATTTATAACACTGTCAGAGCACCTTCAACCGGGTTCAACCATTAGATATTCATTACAAAATATTGATGTTTGACAGTTAAACAATTTCTAACCGTTATTGTTAACTAATTTTAACCTAAACTGTTATTTAGGTTAAATTATAATTATAAGTTTATCTACAATCAAATATAATTTAAAATAGCTGTATATATATTCTAAAAAATAATTGGTATAACGTTCGTATATACCTCATAGTTAATGCTGAGCACCAAATACGTGAAGCTGATGATGATAATTCCAGAAAGTATGATCGTGACGATGACTGCCGCGTTGCTGGACAAATAAAACAGGAATAAAAATAACTACATTATTGTACATAATTGTTACGAGACTAGAACGCAAAAAATATCAATTACAATATAAATCTTGTGAAGCGTGATAATGCATGGAGTGAACAAAATGGAGGCTTGATTGATATTTCATATTTAGAACGAATAAAAAAAAATTATTATACTAAATTAAGTGTTCTCTGGACATTTGAATATACGTACATTTCGAAAACGAGCAGCTGAACAAAAGCCACGGCGATGTACACAATCAAGGAGCAGATGAAATACACATTCAGCATCCTGTCCCTCTCAGCGGTGTACTATAAAACAAACAACGTTAATATGACAATAAGCACCTTATATTAAATACGTAAACTCGATTAAACAAAATTATAAACGATATTTACGTTCGTTATCCGATTAAAGCTAATTACAAAAGCTTTTATCGTAAAAAATAATGCTATGAGATATATATAATAAATAAATCTATACTACTATATAAATGTATTGGTTCTGTCTGTACATCTTTTTTTTACCTAATTTTGTGATAAATAATCGTTTTATGATGAAGTGATTCACATCATACTATTTTTTTCATTTTTGTCTGTCTGTCTGTCTGTATGTCTTCTTATAACTCAAGAACGGCTTGACCAATCTTGATGAAAATTGGTACACACAAAGGACATGTGATGGCGCAAATATATAAGATCGGTAAACCCTACGGAATCTTATGAAAATAAATTTCAAATCGTTAATTATGTATTTCTTTACCAGTAGCCATAATACTTTAAAAGTTATTATTTAAGTGATAAAAACACGATACTGGTTTTTATCCAATTTTTACAAAATATTGCCATGAGATGCGTCTTTGAGTATTGTCGGATATGAATTTTAATTAAGTTTAATATTACGGATATTATTCTAATATTTTTAAAATAAGGGAACACAATAAATTTTTGCTGTGTTGAGCAAGAAAAAGCTAATTTACTTTAAAACTTTTAGCCCGTCCCCAAATCCAATTTATCTCTTCAAATACTTTTACTTGATTTGAATAGAGTTTAAGAGTGATAGCTTTTAAAGCGTTTTATACAAATGTTATAAATAAATCAAATCTACGTAATATTTTTTTAACTAAGTGACCCGTATCTGTACTAAGCACAGACTGTGTTTCGAATCACACACCGGTCGATCGAAGTATAGAAATTTGCCCAAAAAATTCCTTTTATAATTTAGGTTATGTTTATGGTTAGTTATGTATTTCCTAGTAGGAAACGGTTTTTAAAAATCATCTCTTAAAGCCGTTAAATTGAGGATAATTTTTTTTATGAAAGTTCCTCATTTCTGACGATGTATATGAAAAATGGAATTTGGTATTTTGACTTTTATTTACAAATAAAACTTATTTGCGTCAGTTTTTTTGGAAAATTAACCTCCTAGACAGTTTAAATCAGGGCGATATATCATATGGTGATTCGTCATTTTCGTTAAATTTCGTATTTAACGTAAATGACGACCCTTTAGTAGTCTTTTTAGTTTTCATTTGTCTATAATATGTCTACGTTATCGAATAAAAAGTATAAATGAAAACCGAAGCCAGATTTTCCAAAACTCTTAAAATTTTTAAACAGTTGAATGATTAGTAACGGGTTACATTCATGATACATCTTTCAATTGTTACATTGATATCTTAAATCATAATAAATAATGTATTAACCATGGTAAAGCTGAGTTAACTACCATAACTATCTCGTAGGTCTACTTAATAGCTTATAAGCTGTTGATTCTGAGGCAAAGGATTAAAATCTCGGATTTAGTTCAACAACGAGATAATACGTTTTTCTTTTCCCAGCTGTAATCACGCCAGAGAAAAGCTATTTATTTGGCAAAAAGTCAAATAAATATGAAATAGAAAAAAATATATTTATTATATATTTATAATGAAATATTGTCAATACTTACTTCAAAAAATATTAATATTCTTAGCAGCGAAACAGATCAATTATTCCATTTAGAAAAACAGAACGTTTGTTAATTAATTATTCGGATTCCAGCAATTATCGGACTACGGACGATGGCGTTTTCAGTTCCAACTATGTTCGCCGTGCGTGTAAACAGTATGCATTCATGAGTTATTCATGCGGAAATTCGTTTGAAGAGACTTTTAATTGTATTGACACTCGTCGACGTGTTCCCGAAAAATATTAGCACGGCCGGTGTAAAGGACGTCTACAGTGCTATCATCCGCATAGCTGTGAATGTTACTGATTTGTAACATGTCATTGCTATGCAGGTGGTGCATGCTGGTGATCCAGTTGTATAGAGAGAGAAGCGCTTTATGCCATATCGAAGGCTTTCGCTATGTTCAGACTGGCTGCTAATGGGGAGGCTTGGACTCAATCGCTGCAGCCCATCTATGAGTCAGGTAAACTAGAAGATCTTTATTAATATAATTTGTTTTATGCATCTTAAAATAAAAGATTTTAAAAATGACCGACTAACACACTACGCACAGTTTAAACGGGTAAGCATAAAAATTGCATGGCAGGTTTGAATAAAATGTATATGAGCACTAAGAAAGTATTTTTGAAAATACATCACACAAAAAGCTTTATATACACAAGCTTATACGGACTTTCGTCATGTTTGAAGTTCGAGATATGATTAATTATTAGCGATTTGGGTTCAATTAAGGTACCCGTACAAAATTGTTGTTTTAGCAAATACATAATATATAAAAGTCATTCCCCGAGGGGTTATATGGAGGATAAGATTTTCTATAGAATCGTCGTCGTCTTTATCGCACGACTCAAAGATAAAAAAGAGAGAACCATAGTAGATTTTTGAAACATTCTTAACTTTCGAGAATAGTTGAAGTGTTTCTTAGATGTTGCCGATCGAAATTTCCATTCAGCGCACGGCTCTATACTACTATATAATTTTCTTTCTAGATCTAGATTTTATAAATATAAGTATTATTTTTTGAAAAACATTTTTTACTGGTATTATTCGCATTCAAACCGTATACAAACTAGTTGATTTCAGTCGATCAATTGCTAAATCGACGGCTGTTGAAACCCGAGCTGTCTGTACACTCATTTAAATTTAAACGGCGGAACAAACTTTATTACAACTGCTAATTTTAAATTGAATTTTCAAATATATTTTTTTACAAGATTCATTTGTTTTCAATGTTTCGGTGAACGAAATTTCGTCCAACTGAAATCGAGCCATGAGAATGCAGTTTTAGGATTCATATTATATTTTATTATAAATATATATAAATTTTAAGGTATCGTTACAATATTATAACACGTATATATTAACTTATTATAAAAATTGTGATGATTTTAAAAATATACATAATAAAAGTGCCTTAGTAATAACAGCATTAATTTAGTCTGTATCGTAGACAGACAACGAGCCAAGGCTTTTGCTATTAACACCAACTTGCCTTATGTGACTGAATAATTCATTTTAGTATATTCTGCAGTTATGTTGCAACATGTTGTTAATATATTTCAACGAATAATAATTGTTATTTTATTAAATAATAAACTATACTGATATTATAAAGGCGACAGTAACTCTGTCCGTCTGTTACGCTTTCGCGGCTAAGCTACTGAACCAAAATTTTGATGCAATTCGGTATGAAGCAAACTCGAGCCTCGAGGCTACTTTTTTGTACCCAACCCGAGCTCCTCTCCCATAACACGCGCGCGAAGTCGTAGTTTTTAGTGAGTAAAATAAATATATCCTTCACCCCTCAGAACATTTGAATATGTGGATGTCATTAAAACCGCCTAAGGATATTATACTTAACGCTTCAAGAACCCGCACGGTGATGGGTAATAATTCCTTCAGAAGCATCCCAACGAGTATTATATTCAGGCAGACGGTCAATTGTTAATGAAGACAAGAGGGATATTATTATTATTAACTGCGTGTTTATTATGTTAAATTAAACGATTTATTTTATTGGACATTTATTAAAAGGATTCGACGTTTTGTTTGTTCTTATCGAAATATATAAATAAACAATAAAGTGAAATAAACATGACACAATACAATTATAAAGTTACCTTGCGTTCCAGCTTACTGTCGCGGAAGGTCAGCGTGAATGGCTGGCAGTGCTCTGCACGAAGACGGTCGATGGAGCGAGCATCAATTGCCTTCATTAGGTACTCGTTCACCTCATCCTCGGGTGTCTTATTCTCATTGTTCGCATCCACACCGATCCTAAGAATTTATTCGATGCGATAAGTTTTCTATTGCAAAAGATAATTTCTAACGAAACATGAGTTATTAAACAATGGGTTAAATTTTAACGAAATTTATCTTTGTTTAACTATTAAACCTTGGTCTTAACTTATATGTAAGATGTAAATTTTGTCTAGAGTTTTAAATATATTTAATAATTTAATCTTGCTAATCGATCACATATGACAAAATTACGTGTAATTAATAATCAGATCGTATTCATCAATATTCATATCGAATTGAAGACGCCTTACCGAAAGCACAATCGAAGCGATTTTAATTTAAAATTTCAAACTGGTGAACTACATCCAGCTTGACCTGAATTTGGCTCTGTTTCCAAAACAATAGACCCTCATATGTCAAGTGCAGAGGGTTTAACTGCCCGCTTTATATGCACAAGCATTTTCCATTCATATGAGTTGTGTTACATTAACAATAATTTTCAAATATGTATAATAATTGTTCTAAATACATTTTATTTAAATCATTGTGTTATTCATTTTGTATTTAGAACTATAAACGAGGGGGTGAATCTATTGAAATGTAAACTGCTTTAGGGTATTGTTTTATTTATGGTTTTTATAAAAATTTTGATCGTACATACGTTTGGTATGTTTTCATCATCGACCGCATTAAAGATATAACCGCAATGCAGTAACGTGTAGCTCTCTTAATCCTAATAGTAGAAAAGGTCGATCTTTCTTTTAAAAAAGATATTTTGAATATCAATATCTATTACTTAAAGTTGGCTGAGGATATGTATCCAATCCTTTGTTTTCTTTGTGAAGAAATAAACTAAATTGAAATAATTATATGCAAAAAATGTTTAAGAAAACACGTACTAAGCTATTGTTTATTAAAAAATTTGAAATCTTTTGATCCAAAAGTTGATGTGTCGATAAAAAGGACAGAACAAATTACAAAATTGTTTTGTGAGGCTTGGAAACGAAACAAAACAATCGCCAACCTAAGGATAGAACGATGTTTTTCAATTTCTTTGCCAATTAACTCCCAATTAACAAAACAATTTTAATTTGATTCAGGTAATTTTATATAATCTAATCGCCTATAACGTATTTTAAATGCTGTAAATTTTAAGGTTTTATTTTAATAAAATGATAATTAAATTTATAATATTATATTTTATAACCCATATTGCATTTAGTAATTGTCGATATTTGTAAGGATTAATATAAAAAAAATCGAAGAAACTTTAGGAGGGGCATCATTTGAATTTAGAAAAAATATTATTAATAGTACAAGAGCTTAGAACGTAAGACGAAAAGTCTATAAAAACATTTACTCCGTAATTTAGCTGCCCAGAAGGGGTTCGCGTGAATCTCAGTATACGTTGGGCACTGCCACTGCTGCCTTGTGGACCTTGGGCAAGGGTTTTTCCCGAGTAGAGGACATAAGATGCATATCTTGCCTTTACTTAATTTGTTGTAAGAACTTACTTGGAGGCGTGTTTTCCATGCTGTGATCCGTGTCCCATAACGCGCATTTCCTTTGATACATTTCCGTTTAGCGAGAATGAATTTTGTGGTTTCTTGTCCTGATAAAAAAAAGTTAAATTGTATAAATGTGCTTATAATGTTTATTGTACAATATTATTTGATATATATTGTATTTTGTGAAATTGTAAAGGTGCTTGTTAAATAATTTTTCCAAAGTTTAGCCTACTCTCACTCCTTACATACTACTCATACAAATACAATAATCACAAACAATGCGGTAAGATGTAATTGTGACACTTGTACATCCAAATTAGCTTGGAGACGTTTTTGAGTTTGTAGTAGTGTAATACACACAGTGACTGAAACCGGTATAAACCAGTTTTCGATAGAAAGTGCCTCGCACCCTTGCATAACTAGCGTTATAAGTGTCATGCCATTATGTTAATTATTATTTTATCATTAATAAAACTGATTTACCTGAACTTTATAACGGATGAATATTAATCAAATAAAATAAAAAAAATTATTAGAATATAATTAGAACCGAGCTCGGTCGCCCAGATACTATTATATAATACAAGCAATGCATATTTTTTTAATTTCTATATCATCCCCTTTAGTCATATGTATCTGCATTTTTAATTAATATTAATATTGAAAATCATCTCACTATATCTAAATAAGATAAGATACAGCGTATATTTGAATGGAGGATGAACGTTGAGGAAAATCATAATCAAAACCGAAATTTCGGACCCTTTTCCAATAATAGAATGGGGTAAGGATACTTACGTGTACAGAAACGATGAAATAATCATATACAACTGATTACCTTTAGATAGATTTCATAATATTTATTGAAATTAGTATTTTTTTCGGAAGATAAAACAGCGAATGTATACGCATACTTACAGGTAATGAGTTGAATAATAAATTTATTTATTTATTTATTTATTTATTTAGGTTTATCAACAGTTGTTACAATATAAAACTTAAAACTTACTATAGATACAATTAAAATAAACAAAATATCAAACGCAATTGTACAACTAATTATAGATAAACACTGCATGCTTATTTAAAAACTTATAGACTATGTGCTTAAAATACTTAAAATCAGTTAGACTATGTAAAATTTAAATATAATATAAAACAATAAAGAGAAAAAAAATATAGGGAAAAAGAACAATCACCGTAAATAACGGAGACCTTACTTAATTTAAAAAAAAAAAAAACGAAAAAACTACATATACTATACAAACGAAAAAACTACACGATACAAAAATCTGAACTACTATTAATATTTGCTTAGGGTAGTTTAAGTATCTTTTTAATTTTTTTGCGAAATTGAATTAATGAGTCATTGTATACATCAAGTGCATTACTGAATTTATTATAAAGGCCGGACAAACGTGGAACCGGCAAATATCGGGCTAAAACCATACGACGCCTTGGAACAGAAAAAACGTTCTCTATTCTCTTACGTGGATATCTGTACGGTACTCTCAACTTAAATTCGCTCAAAAGCTGTGGACAGTCTGTCTTGTCTCGGAGAATTTTATAGAAAAAAGTCAGATCCAAGAAATCTCTGCGTTTGTCCAAATCCATCATGTTAAATCTACGCAATTTGTCTTCGTAACTTAAATTCCTGTTACTATCTCTTAGAGCAAAAACGAGATGCCACAAGAATCTTTTCTGTATTCGTTCTAACCGTAAGATATGACATGCGTAGTGAGGTCGCCAGATGATGGAACAATATTCTAAGATACTCCGAACTAAACTATTGTATAGAGTAATTTTAGTACTGGCCTTTCGGAACTCTTTCGTGTTACGCAGCACAAATCCTACCATTCTCGATGCCTTTGCTACAGTATTATCTATATGTGGTAGAAAGGTTAGTTTATTGTCAAATAGGACTCCAAGATCACGTACGGTTTCAACATTCATTAAAGGAAAGTTGTTAATATAGTAGGAATGTGATAAGTTGTTTTTAGTCTTGCGAGTGAAATTCACGTGAAAACATTTTTTAGCATTAAGATTCATTCCGTTTATTTGGCACCATTTTATTATGTTATTTAGGTCTTCTTGAAGCTTGTCTATATCTGCTCTTGTTTCAATAATTTTAAGAATCTTCAGATCGTCTGCATATAAGTATGGCGATGAATGTTTAATGAAATCTACAATATCGTTAATGAAAATATTAAAAAGAATCGGGCCAAGATGGGATCCCTGAGGAACACCAGATGCAATGGTATAATTTGAAGATACAAATCCATTAATAACTACGAAAAACGTTCTATTATAAAGATAAGATTTAATCCAGTTTAAAAGGGGTCCAGAGATGCCGTAAGCAGCCACCTTTGGAATTAACAAGTTATGTGGGACTCTGTCAAAAGCTTTGCTAAAATCGGTGTAAATAACATGTGCCTGCTTACCGTAATCTAAAGCTTCTCCCACCTGCTCTGTAAATGTCGTCAAATTTGTAGTAGTTGACCTACACTTTACAAACCCGTGTTGATACTGAGTTAAGTACTGTTTAAAGTAATTTTGAATAGAGGGACACACGAATGATTCAAATATTTTTCCAAAACAATTCAAAATAGAAATGGGTCGATAGTTGTTTACAAAAGTGTTGTCTCCATCTTTGAATATTGGAATTACCTTAGCCACTTTCCATTGTTCAGGAAAGATACCTGAATGTAAAGACGCGTTGTAAATCGCAAGCAATGGTGTGACTAAGCTGCGAGAGCATTCCTTAATAAACAAAGGTGGTATACCATCAGGACCAGCACCTTTAGTCATATCTATCCTTTCAAGTTTTTTAATAAGTTCTGGTTTAGTCAACTGCAATGTGGAAAATATATCTGAGTACTTCTTATTAATGAAATTGGAATCCAGATGATTGTTTTGGCAGTATACTGAAGAGAAGTAGGTACCGAACATCTCACAAATCTCCGTGCCATCACTAGAGCTATTTTGGTCGAGTATTAATGTGGATGGATAAGAACCGTCTCCTTTCCTCTTATTTTTAATAAATGTATATACATATTTCGGATTTCTTGTAATTTGTGCCTCGATATTATTTAAATATGAATTATAACACGTTAAATTCAATTTGTCGCATCGTTTTCTCAGAAGTTTAAATTCTAATTCGTCCAGTGGGTTTTTATACTTTTTAAATCTAGTCCTTATCTTCTCTTTTTCTTTCAGTCTTTTAATGAGGTTGCGTGAGTACCAAGGAGGAATATTTTCGTTTCTATACGACTTAAGTGGGACTAAATCTTTTATTGTTTCCTTTAAAATTTGTTGGAAACGATCAACCATTTGATTTACATTTTTGCATTCGAGGAAAACATATGACCAGTTCATCTCGTTTAATCGATTATTAATTCTGTCATAATCAGCTTTAAAAAAATTGTATTTTTTATTTTTTGGATTTGCAGGTAAGTATTCGTGTTTATCAAGTGGTATATTAATAATTATTGGAGGATGAAATTTGTCTATTTTGGTTAAAATATCAGTTGCACCATGCGATGAACAATTTACAATGTCGGTAAGTACCAAATCCAACGTTTTATAACTGGAGTTAACTAATCTATTTACTTGTTGAAAATTATTTAAGTAGTGAAAATCTACTAGTTGTTGGGCTATATTAGGTAATGTATACAAAGGCTCACCTACTAAGTTCCAGTTGATGTTACCCATGTTAAAGTCCCCTATTATACATCTAGGTAGATCACACTGTTCAAATACTTGATTACAATTACTAATAAAATTTTCCATAGTTACTCTGGTCACAGGAGGAGGCATATAGATTGCACAAAGAGCGTATTTATGTGTCAACTGTTTGTGTTTTACGTCGAATATTACCCATAAGTCTTCATTATCACTCTCCCATTGCGAGACTCGTCGTGAGTTGTAACAATTTTTGATCGCAATGATTACTCCTCCTCCATCTAGTTTAGTCTGTCTATTATTAGAAGACCTGTCTCTCCTGTGAACAGTGTACCTATGGTCAAATAATTCCGTACTAAATATACCATCATTCAGCCAAGTTTCAGTCAGAACTATGAGATCATAATTGTAACTACATACATTTCTGTAAAATTCTAATGTTTTAGTACGTAGACCTCTAACATTTTGGTAGTATATTTTAATATTGAATTTTAATAGCATTAAACTATAAAAAATGATTCCATAAGTAAAAAAAAGAAAATAAGTAAACAGTAATAAATAGATATTTAAGTAATTTTTTCCAAGGATTCCGTGTTTTTTATTATAATATAGTCTGATTCCTCGTTTTTGCGAACAAATATTCTGCCATTCTTTACCCAAACAAATCTGAATTTTTTATCGTTAGCCCGTTTTCTTGCAGCTGCGTGTAGGGCTTTATTGGAAGGTGATAAATGTTCCATAACATATATTGGTCTCTTAGTTCCTACATATCCGATATCTAAAGTATTTAATTTATCTTCTGTCTTCTTGGACTTATTATACTTTTTAGCTGCAGCAAGGAAGGTATCTCGGTGTTTTGGAGAGCTTAGTTGGACTACGATCGAGCGTGGACGAGAGCCTGTTGGGTCTATTTTGGCTACTCGAGTACAATTAATTATATTTTCTGCTGTGATTGGCGATTGTATAACTTGACTTAAAGTAGACACTACGGATATAAGATTTTCGGTTTTCTTTTCGGGAATGCATTGAATTTCAATATTACAGGCCCTGCTGTGCTGTTCTAGTTGATTAATCCTATTGTTTAAGTTGGTTAAGGTAGAGCGCATTTCAGTATTTTCCTTACGTAATTCCTCGATGGTTTTAGTTGCCAATTGATATTGATTTTTAAAGTCTTCATATTGCTGACTAATAAAGTTCATAGATTCCTTTAAGTCAGAAATTTCATTTTTTAAAGGTTTTATTTCCATGCCAATTGCCCCGGTAATGCTGTTTTTAAATTGCGATACAAGATCAGTTAACTCCACTTTAAAAACTTCCCTTACAATTTCAAAAATTGCGTCTTTTGTAACAGGCGAAAATCTCTCTTCAGGTGGTGAAGACACTGCGTGGCGCTTAGCCACCCGCTTTGTGACGTTTACTTCATTCACTACTGGACAGCTTTGGGACGAACCACGAGTAGGAGTGTTGTCCTGATTGATTTTACGTCCTGTGCAATTAAGACATTTCCATTGTTTTTCTGTTACTCTATTGGGTTTAAGGTGTAAGCAGTCCATATGAAAAGCCAAGTTACAGATTATGTATAGAACATAGCTACTCTTGTCGTCTTCATTCATGCAACAACCCCATTTCAACGTTGATGTCATGATTGCAAACAAAATAATATCACTGTACTAATTGGTTTAATTTGCAGATCTGTGAGATTGCTATTAAAAAATGTAAGGTGACCAAATTCAAAAGATGGTGATATTTTATTTATTTTTTTTACTTTTCACTTCCTTTCGTCTAACCAAGCAAATAGGAGTGTTACTTGAAGTACAGAAGCAAGCGTGATAAAAAAAAAAAAAAAAAAACAAGGAAAAGTTGATGTATCTTGGGTGGACTCGAACGCACGTTGATGGATTTTAAGCAAAAGTGCAAACCACTGGACCAAACAGTTTATGTGATTCGGCATGAAATACATCTATTATAACGTTGCAGAATAGCATGCTACACTGATGTTTTATAGTTATAAGTTCATTTATGCACGTGTACTGAGGTCAATGCCCCCAGTCAATGGAATTTCACTGGTGTTTTTTAAGGATATTGTTGTAACTATGAATTATTGCACTTTATTAACTGGATTTTTGTAAGACACTATCTTCTCCGCTTCATTTGGTATAACTTTTATTAAATAATGCACATTTTTTCACCAACTACTTAGAAAAAACACTTGAGAGATATAACAACACACGTCTATTCGTTACGCCGTGCGGAAGTGAAGTAAATTGCGTTATGTGTACATGATTATTTATAAACTATATATTAACGTTCTTCACATAGTAACATTGTAATTGTATGTATCTTGTATAAATGTATATTGTAAAGTCATAACTCGAATCGTGGATGTAGAATATAATTTAATTAATTAAATATGTACTCACTACTCGGCTGGTGTCATCTGGTAAAATTAGATAGGTCTCAATATTATGATCCTTCAGGTAAACATTACGGAGGCCGCCATATCCGGGTTCGACTTTGTAATCATCGCCGAGGCATCGTAGGGTCTCCTTTGTGATATGTACTCGTCTACAAAAATATTCATTGAAATTTATATTAATCAATAGAGTATACTTTATGTGAAGGTTATTATTATACGATCAGAAGCGGGTTTAAGTTTTGTTTCGCCCTAGGCTTAGGTATGCTGATGTAGTAGGTTACCCATTCTGATTTTGTAACAATAATAGTTGTGATTTCTATCAAAACATTGTCAGTATTATTAGTTAGTAGTTAATCATCTCAACGACGATTTGAATGGGAGTGTCATTGTTTAATTATCTAAATCTATATTCAATCTTAGCATGTTCCAAATAATCTGATATACAATCGTATATACCAAATGTTACTATTTAAATATTTATTTATATTATTTAAATTTTATTTTTTAAATGATTCATTTATGAATCGTATAAATTCTACAACAAAACACGGCTTAAGGGTCTACGCTTACCCAGCCACTCCACCGCTTTCCATGTAGTTGGCGAGTGTAACATCATTGGACCAAACATCGAACTGCCACTTGCGTAGGCCGAGGACAACGCAGTGAACTCGTCCGGTATGGATGCCCACGCGCATGTTTACATTCACCGCCATCACCTCACGGACCAGACTGACAAAATAACGTTTTCATTACATCCTGTACGCTGTACATAACGTCACTAGCTACTGAATAAATTAGCAAAAAAAAAAACAACAAAAACAGCCCCGGAAAATGTCTTAAAGTTAAAATGAGTAGATTTATTTTTATACTAAATGGCACACGTTCTCATAACACGTCGATTAACTTTCGTAGCGAGTATATACGATTTGCTCTTTTCGAAATATGTTCAGAGAAAATTATATTGCGCTTATATAATAAAATTTATGGTCATCTTACGCAATCGCATCGATCATGTCGAGTCCCATCTCAACGCAGCACTTGGCATGGTCATCGCGGGCTTCCGGCAGGCCAGACACGCAGTAGTAGCAGTCGCCAAGAAGCTTGATTCGCAGGCAATGGTGTTCAGCCGCGAGGCGATCGAATCTAAGACATTCAGAGCATAATTTGAAACGGCGAATGAAACAATTATTGACACATTTAATAAATAACTGTAATAATAATTATTAGAGATTTAGTAGCACAGACGCGGCACCATCAAGTTTTTCACCGCTTCCCGCACGTTATCATATTATTCGTATTATTACGAAATTAATGTGAAACATTATTAAAATTAATTGAATTAATTTGAAATAAAAGCGTAAGCGTCCTTATTAAAGTACCGACTATTTTATAACCACATAGCTAGCATAGCAATTCAAAGTAAATACTTTGAATAGCTGAAACAGCGCTCGTTTAGCTTAGTGCCCTTCGAAGAAGTTTTAAAGTTTTGTTTAAATTTATCGCTTTACATTTCCGTAATCTTTATTACTAAATCTCATTTGAAGAATAGTAATTAAATTTCAACACAGGCAAATTTCAATCACCTCTAAATATTTTTTTATACATGACGTATACCAACTATAATCTTTCAACGCTTATATATAAAAATGTCACGCAAAAAATGTTTATTTTACTTGTACGAAGTGCAGACGGCCGTGAGCGAATAATTGTTATAGATTTTTTAACTGATATAATTTCGCCACAATAATAAATGTTAAATTCACTTTATAGATATTTTATGATTTTGCAATAGTGCGTTCAATACTACAAATATTTTTTTCTGTATAGCGATGAAATATTGCATTTGTATTTACTTTATTAATTGGAAAATATATGAAAAAGGCATGAAACATTTTCTTTTTTTAAATTTTAACGCTTGTTATTATCTAATGGCTCTTCTCCTGTACTGTAATATTGTCAGAAACGGCTTTCTTTTACCTTTAGAACATTTTGCGTTAAGTTTTCTGAAAAGGGACGACTTCACCCAACGTGCCTAGCAGTGCATAATTACAGTTTGTTACTTTACTTATATTTTAAATAAAGATGAGAGATTGCTTATGTTCGCATTCGTCGCTGTCGCACATCCGACCTCAATGAGTCTTTGTACAATTATTTTTGTTGAGTTACTGATGGTGCCCGTGTCGGAAAACTTATGTCTTATATTTATTATTAAAACGATGTTCTTTTACGCGGCTTACAGTAGAGTAAAATGGCAGTGGCCCAAGGTCATGTCATATAACGAAATAGCGTTCATACTTTGCCTACCAAATGCTACAAAATGCGATGCGTTGGCCGTTTGAATTTAGAAAGTCGATATAAAGGAGGTTGAGTTGATTTTTGGTGTAACAAATATACAGTAATATAATCAATTATAATCTACGTCTTAAAACACGGTTTGAGTCGAAAAAATATAGCACAGAATTTCGTTCCTGACGCACTATTTTATTTATCTTTATTATTATTATTGTATAAAATTATTTTTTTATTGTATAAAATTATTTAGTTACATGATTTCTTAATACGATAAGTATTGATTTTGTTAAAAAGATTACCTACATCTCAGCATGAATATTAATATCATTGAAATCAACGAATTCTTCCACGATTCGCAGACATTCCTTGTGAAAAGCATCATCCTTGTTTTAAAATTCTGATATACATTTGCATTAAAGAAAATTAATGTCAAATTACAAGTAAGTAAATTCATGCCATGGGTTTTCCCTTTTAGAATTAAGGGATGGAATGGTGAAATACTTGACTTTGTATTGACGAATAGTAAGTAATGAATAACAATAAGTTCAGGCTCACTATATCAAAGGCATCAGAGGTATTATTAAAGTTTTCTATTACGAATATAATATAATTGTAAATTTGACTGCCACAATGGTCGAGTGGCTAAATATAAAGTCCTAGTTCCCTAGGACCTAGATTTAAGGCCCAAGTCGGGGCAATAAACAGTTATTGGGTTTTCCTGTCGATGCAGAAAGCCCGGAGTTTGGACGTTGGAAGAGTGTACCCTTCCGTGCCTCGGAAAACACGTAAAGCCGTTGGTTTTGCGTCTGAACTCTTTCTGGTCGTGTCAGATTGCCGTATTATCGGATTATGTTAGTAAAGGAATAGAGAGCGCAGATACTTGTGAACTTAAAAATGCCCGCAGTTGGCTAATCTCTCTTACGATTGGAAGCTCTGGCCGAAATTAGTGAGGAGGACATCATCTTACAATTACGAGGATAATGCCATAACTATTATTCGTAACTCTCGGCCAGTTCGTGCTTCTTAAGTCGAATAACAATTACTCGGTGGTAGAGCTTTGTGCAAGCTCGTCTGGGTAGGTACCACCCACTCATCAGATATTCTACCGCAAAACAGCAGTACTTTGTATTGTTGTGTTCCGGTTTGAAGGGTGAGTGAGCCAGTGTAATTACAGGCACAAGGGACATAACATCTTAGTTCCCAAGGTTGGTGGCGCATTGGCAATGTAAGTGATGGTTAACATTTCTTACAATGCCATTGTCTATGGGCATTGGTGACCACTTACCATCAGGTGGCCCACATGCTCGTCCGCCAACCTATACAATAAAAAAAAAAAAAAAAAAAAAAAAAACGCAATGTATACAGTGCAAATAGCTTTTATCCAATCCGTTTTCAATTCCTTAGTAATAGTGTCATAGTATTGCTTTTAAATAGAGACCAGGATATTGATCTTAAAAAAAAAGACGATGGTTTAATATTTGAGTTCGCACATATTTGATAACGCAAAAAATCGAGTACATATAATAATTAAAAAATACTATATAATGATTATCATAGACGAATGTAGTTATTTTTAAGACATAAGTAATATCTGTTCCACATTGTAGGTTTTATGTTATAATGTAATATCGATGATTGATATGTATTAAATATTAGGTCCTTACATATGAAATTGGCGTTTTGTACGGGAGGAATATAAAGTCAATTTTTTTTTTGTAAAATATATTTAATTAATCAAAGTATACACCGTTGTTATCTATGCACTTTTGCCATCTCATAGGTAGTTAATTGATCCCTTTACTAAAAAAACGACGGGGGCGAGAATCAATAAACTCTTTGAAGGCGGTTTGGACTGCCGCATTGGAGTTGAATTTTTTTCCTTGTAAGAAGTTGTCCAAATTCCGGAAAAAATGGTAATATGTTGGAGCCAAGTCCGGGGAGTACGGTGGATGTCGCAGACATTCCAATTGTAGCTCATCTAACTTAGTGATTGTTTGTTGTGCAGTGTGTGGTCTTGCGTTGTCGTGAAGCAGCAGTGGCCTACAATGATTGACCAATCTCGGTTGTTTAGCAGCTAGTTCTTCCTTCATGGTTCGCAGTCGCTGACAATAGATATCTGCCAATCTGTAATCGTTTGGCCAGATTTTAGAAAGCTGTAGTGAACGACACCGGCGCTAGTCCACCAAACACTCACAAGTAACTTTTTCTGAGTCAATTTTCGTTTAGGGCAGGATTTGGCTGGGTCTCGAGGGTTCAACCATTGCGATGAGCGCCTCCGATTATCGTACAGTATCCACTTTTCATCACAAGTAATGATTTGATTTAAAATGCCTTCATTAGAGACCGACACACGGTTGAGCAAAGTAACACAGCAGTCGAAGCGTGTTTGCAGGTTCGATTCACTCAATTCATGAGGTACCCATCGTTCAAGTTTTTTTACTTTCCCGATTTGCTTCAAGTGGATTAATACAGTTGTATCACTTACCCCGAAGCCTGTAGCTATCTCTGAAGTGCTTTGTGATGGATCCGCTTTTACAATAGCCTTTAATTCTTCATTTTCCACTTTGGTCTCCGGCCGTCCATGGGGTTGGTTCTGAAGGTCGTAATTTCCAGAACGAATACGTTGAAACCAAAAAGGTACCGTGCTTTCTTTTGCGACCCCAGCGCAGTACACATAATTAATCCTTCGAGCTGTTTCTGCAGGACTGGTGCCACGGTAGGACTCGTACTCGTAAATATACCGATATTTCATGTTTTCCGTCCGTCGGCTTTCCATTGTGCGGTAATAAGTACCGCACAATGGAAAGCCGACGCCAAAGAAAAAAATAATGAGGAAAAAACAAATGAATGACTGTTCAAAATTCAAATGTACCAGCTAAATGAATTTATAAATTTGAATTTGGAACGTTAATTTCATATGTAAGGACCTAATATTAAAAAATATAAGAAATGTTATGATTGAAATGAAGCAATATACTGTATATTTTTCTTTTGTAATTGAAATATAAAACGGTATAATAATAGATAGTTTTCAATATTTCGTAATAGTCGAAAGAGGCTCCATCAATAAGACTTGGCGGTAAATCGATTGAATATATTAGGCGAGATTGGAGCAATGTTACCGTCTACTTGTACGTAGATAATAAAATGTTACGTTTTTGTACTTCGATATAATATTTTCCGACTTTTCACGACAGTTTTGACTAGACACAAATAGTTCTTTAGAACATTATAAGCTAGTATATCCCAATTATTCGCCATAAATCCTATTGAAAATATTAATTGCACATAGAAATATACACACACCAATATAAATTATATTGCTTCAATATAATATACTTGATTTATATGAATATATATTTAATGCGTCAAGCTAAACTATTAAATGAGAAATGACATGCTAATATAAACGCATACATAATTACTGTTTGATTCACAAATATGTATTAAATTTAATGTGAATTATTATCAACTCCCATTTCATAAAAGTATTGTAATATGATAAAATGTAATTAACATTTGAATAAATCATTTGCTATAGATTCCATTCACCCAATACCATCGATTATTAAAAAAAATATCGTAAACAATATAATAAAATTTATAAATGATAGTTTGAAAATAGGTGGTCTAACATAATATACAAAAAAGTTGAATACAAGACACAAACATGTAGTTATTATTGCGTAAACAAAGCCTTTGATTTAGTTGAATGACTCTACAATATGACGTTAATTATTAAATAAAATGCTGTGGACTCAGAGGTCCTTCAATCGGACGGTTATACTTAAAAAAAAAAGATCATAAAATCAGTTTAATAGTAAATTAGTTTACTCCTATCGTAGTGTAATTTTTAATGTTATCCTTTGATCACTATAATTGTTTTGAATACTCATAATGGCGTCTCGCTACATAAGCTAAATTTCTCATTATTTATTTTGTGTATATTCAATGTATTGCTAATAATTAAATAAGATTTTATATTCCGTTACCTTGTTATGTTACATTATTCCAATTTTATATATTTTCATCCTCTATCATGCTTATGCCCCTGTTGTGTTAATCAAGCGTAAAATCCGTGATGGACACCATTAAAGGTGCACTAAAGCGTTGCGAAGTCAACGAAAGCGTCTCGATCCAAACGAGACGAGGTATTTGCCGTTGCAAAGATTTTATATGTAACAAAATTTTGTTATTTTTAAAAACGTTACCTTTCAAATCAATATGTTTCATTTAGTTATATTGTTACGTTTACAATTACAAAACAAACTCTATAGACTCTGACGATGGATAAGTTTGATTAAAAGCTGGATAGAGTACCGTTGAATAGATATTGAATGATTAGTATTTAGGGTTCCCCCGTACTCAAAGGGGAACCCCGTTACTAATCTTACCTAAGCAACCGGTCTGTCTGTCATAGGGTTGTACCTTTAGAACGTTTGTAACTAGTCAGTTGTAATTTATGGATATTATCACGATAAATAACAATAACAACGGAATCCTTAGAGTGACAATCAGATAACGATATTTTTTTTCTATATTTTTTAAACTTAAGTAACTAACGCCCATTGATAGTGGCAGTGTAAGAAATATTAACAATCCATGATGCAATATCATGCTCCATCAACCTTGGAAATAAGATTTTCTGTACCTTGTGCCTGTAGTTACACTGGCTAACTCACCCTGTAAACATAACCATACGTAATTATTAGATACCTATTGGTACCTAGCATGGTATAGGTTATTATTGGTACCTACCCAGACAGGCTTGCACAAAACCTGAACCACCATCAATTAAGATCATTTTACCTACCTATTTATTTTCTGTTTCACAGATATTGATACCAATATTCAAAACAAGTACAAAATATTACATTAATTCATTTTATAACGTTCATTAACTAAGACGAATTATTAGTTTTGTTTAAAATGAATTATTAAAGAATGAAAAAATATTGTACACATGTCACACACTCATCAATCAACACGCAGTATTGCAAGGAGTATATCACAAAAGTCTCATCTTAAAAATGTTATTCGCGATTAGAAGACTCGATAACTATGATTTGTAAAGATAATAACTATAAAGTAACAGCCCGTAGCTGTTTCACTGCTGGGTTACGGTCTCCTCTACTTTTTGAGTAAAATTCGACACATTCTTTACCTTATGACGTTTTCCTTCCCCGCTGAGCACGAGATGAATAATTATAAACACAATTTAAACACATCCGGCCTTACTTATAAACATTGTTCAGCCGGGGATTAGTTAAACAATATTGTGTCTCCTTCTTTCGAATGTCAAATCAATAAGGCCACAAGAGAGAAATCAATGTTAAACTAAACAGTCGCTAAGCAACGACTTTATAAATAAGGCCGATGAAATTCAGTGGTGCTTGACATGTTTTTAGCGGCTCAATTATTATTAATAATAATAATAACTATATTAGAGTTTAAAGAGTTTTCAAGCCATATCATAAATAACGTTTAAAATAAAACAATATATTATTATGATGGATTGTTGTTACAAAAAGAGATTGAATACATTATTCGAAAAAAAAATAATGTGTCCATCATTTTTATTTTGAAAATAGATGCTTTTAAAAATAACCTGGATACTACAGGAAATATTGTTTATAACAACTTTCCAATTTGAATATAAAATAATTAATCAAGTTTTATTCGTTAGCAAGTTTGCTGTATATCAATTAATATTTAACAATGTCACTTTTTATTAATTAAGAGATTTTTAAGTAATCTCTTTAATTGAAGAATGTTAGAACTGGAGTTTGTTTTACGAAGACTTGATATTTTTATATTATATTATAAAAAAAAATATATATTGATAATATTTAACATTTTATACGTACTATGTTTTTGTATTATATCTGTTATTTTTGTTAATGTATTTTTAAGAAAAAGCTGCCCTTGTAAATTTTTGCTAAGACCTTTTGCTTTCCGACCGTTAAGGTCGGATTTTAAACAATATCTATATGATGTTAAGTCCATGTTAAAAGATGCAATTATTAGTGGGTAGTAAAGTTAAGTAAATAAAAAAGTATCATAAGCATGGGGCTGACGACGGACAGAATTCGGTGCGGTGATTACGACAGTCTTTCTAAAATATTTCAACCACTGTAACACTGTTATATTATACATCATTTTTTAGACCCCTAAAAAAGATATACATACGATATTTATAATTAAGTATATTGAAAATTTAATTTTTATATAAAACTTATAATAAATACCTCAATTTCAATGTTTCTTAACTGTAACGTTTTCCGTTATCGCAAGATGAAAACATTTCGATAGTTATCATTTGACAGAAAAATGGTAAATGTTCCTTTATGAAACTTTATTTGTTTTCGCTTGATGATGGTCTTTAAAAACAAAAACAGAGATGTAAAATTATATACTCAATCATACTCAAGTAATAATTTATCTCAATACACTGGGGTCCAATTCTACTAACAAATAGTCACTTTATCGCAATCGAATCGAAGCATTACGCTTCGACTGCCGTTTATGCGTTTTTATATTTTTTTTTTTTTCTTCTTTTTTTTTTTTTTATTTGGGAATCAAACAGTACAATTAATTCTTAAAACTATAACATAAAAATTAGCACACATACCAGTAAAGTTTCCACTTATAACTAAAACATAACAAGAGCAGAACAAATATATTACGAATATCTTAATTTAATAATAATAAAAATAAAAACCCTGAAATACGGGGATATTTAAAAATATAAGAATTAGGTTTTATGGTCTAACACACACTTCCTAAAGTTAGCGACTGATTCTGTAAATATATCAATACTGGAAAATTTAATGTTATATTCCTTACAGACTCTATATATAAAAGAATTTCGAGCATAATTAGATTTTAATAGGGGCAAACTAAACAAAGCCTTATTACGTGTTCGTACATTAGGACACCTGTGTATTCACAATTTAATTATCGACTATTAGCATAAAAGTACCGTTGACAAGTTTTAACATTACGATTTTTGTTAATGTGGTGCAGGTCTTTTTCTTACTTCGGACCCGTTTCGATCGACAACTTATTGTATCATCACTTCATATAATACTATACTATAACTATTGTTTCTGATTATATTATAACGTTATTTTTTATAATCACGTATATATATTATTATTTAATTATAACGTCAATTCTAATAAAAACTTAGCGGAATTTTGTATGAATCAGTAAAATAAGACTGTTATATAATTATTAATAATGCGCAGTGCTAGAAAAATACTTATTATTATAGAAATTGTATATTATCTCCATTCCAGCAACTTAGACATGGTAAACCATAATTACTATGCAATAAAGCCATAAAATCTCCTTCTTGTTTAAATATAAAATGGAACATTGGACGAGCGATAAAACGAAAATCAGGAATTCCTTCTTTATGAGCTTTGGTTAAAATGAAAAAGTAGTAAGATAATGAAAATATTATTTTATATTTTCCTTCTACCTAATAAGAGTTATATAGTCGTTTTTAGAGTCATACAACGCTTTGTCATCTTTTTTCCACAGTCAAACTACATCAAGAAACATGCAATAAAAGGAGTTTAACTATTAAGTCGCTACACAAAGGTCATTAGTAAGACTTAGTGTATATTTTATATTTAGTTATTGAAGGCCACCGCGAAACTTTCTTGTTTTACTTTACACTTTTCCGCTTTGACCGATTAACTTTTCGAAGCGCCTGTTTCTTCTTCGGCGAAATGAAAGAGGTTCTTAGTCGCCTTTATGTTGAACAATAATAATTTGAGGTTATTCTACTTTGTTACCGTTCAAACAAATAACCATACTTAATAAAATTTAAGACGAACATCAAACCATTATTAGTTCAACGAAGATACGAATAATAAAAGGCATCCTTATAAATTTTTATGACGTACAATTTTATGAAGGCTAAAAGAGAAAGATAACTTTTCTTACATCCCTCGGTTAAGTTAAAAGACAAGAAGATAATTGCAAGTACTTTGATATCTAAGTCTATCCGATAACTTTTATCAGTTATTGAAATGTTTGAGAGATGGCCCAGTGCAGTGGTAAGAGCGCGTGAATCTTAACCGATGATCGAGTTTAAAACCGGGCAAGCACCACTGAATTTAATGTGCTTAAAATCTGATTTATAATTAATCTCGAGCTTGACGGTGAAGGAAAACATCGTGAGGGAACCTGTATGTGACTGAAATTCTGTCACATGTGTGTTCCACCAACTCGCATCGTTTGTTTGTTACGCTTTCACGCCTAAATAACTAAGCCGATTTTAAAAATTCTTTCATCACTGGAAAGCTCACATTATCAGCGAGTAACATGAACTCCCCTTTGTCAATGTATTCCCACGGGGACAGGAACTTCGCGGGTGAAACTGCGGGCAAAACGCTAGTCTTAAATATTTCTATAGGATGGATTTCACTACATATTCACCTTTAGCACTAGAATTTAATACATAACTGTTATACATATATGATAATTGTATCTAATATTTAATACCTAAAAATAGGAGTAGAATTTTGGTACGTTTAAATTATCCGATAAAGTATTAATGTTATAATTAACACTGCACAAATAGAGTTTTTGCTTTATATAAAATCTTATATTATTGCGATATCACTCTAACTATGTCATGATATTCTGTTGAACCGATTTAAGTATGTGTTTATCACCGGCCATATTCATTTGGCACCCTGAGAGAGGGGAGCCGGTTTAGTAAGATGTTATATATGTCGTTCTGTAGTGTGTATGGGACACATTGTATGCAAAGTTGAGTAGTTCAGATGTGAAAGTCAAAAAGATAAACCAATTCAATTTCGCATTTATAATATTCGTTAGGATTCTTTACACCGACAATGCGTAATCAAACATAGGACCTAAGTATATAGGTACAATAAATGAATCGTGGTTGTTCAAGCGTGGGTGCAAACCTAGGTAGACGAGCTTGATCAAAGCTCTGCCACGTTCAAAGTGAATTCATTTTTTTTTAAATACATTCCACAATGCTGCGATCTACGACTATCAAAAAAATTAAAAATTTCTATACATTATAAAATCCTAGCGAAAATAGCCAAATAAATTTTTACTTTCAATATTAAATTCTATTTCTTTTGTAAGGTACAATACTTGTTTATGGCGAGTTCTGTACCTGTATAAGTGGCATGCATGTTACTCATACAGTACAACTTGTGAAATAGAAGCACGAGTCTCAAGTTCTCTCGAGTAAAATCCTCTGTTAACGGAAACCGCTTTTATTCTCCGTAATTTTTCTTAACTTTAAGTTCCTTTGAAAAGAGTTCTTTGTTGTTATGTACCTACAAACTTCATAATTTTATTATCTCGGTGCATTATATGACTTAAATTTTGCCAATTTATAACTCATATGAAAAGTGAACGTTTATTTTTTTCTTTTTGAAAAATTTAAAATGATTTGATTGTTATAAGTAATTATGAAATTATACTTTATAAATCGCACCACCGTCGTTCATAATGTTCCTTAATGCAAGTTTCAACAACATTTGCAACTATTTCGAAACGCAAACAACAGTCTTTTTAATAAATATATTAATGTACTAATACACACATTCCTATAAACATATTATATCAATTAACTAGCTGTTACCCGCCACTTCTCCCGCGCGGAATTTAACAAAAAAGTTATTGTTCAGTTCGCAAAGTGTACGATAACTTTTTAATTCTGTATTCCGAGTAAAGAAATACCTATGCTAATGTTAATGAAATTCTTCTATTATATAAATACTTTTTTTTTTCTAAAATAAAAGTTAATTAACAAGTCTAATTTACTTCTTATTACATTAGCTAGCTGCCAGTGAAAGTCCCGTCCAAACCGGTCCAGCCGTTTCAGAGATTAGCCGGAAGAAACAGACAGACAGACAATCTTTTGTTCTTAAGATATATCGAAATCAGTATTTTAGAGCTGAAATATTTTACGATTCTATCTAGATTAATGCTCAAGCAAATCTAAAAGTATGCATACCGTTAAAGAGACTGCATGTTGAACAGAGTTTAGTTCGAATTATGTGAAGTGTTTGTTCAACCGCCGCGTCGTTTGAATACGTGCATTTTTGTCTACAGAGATTTTAGCTTACAAAGCGAGCAAATATGAAAAATTATATTCTATTTATTTAAAAAATCTTTGTCCATCTCGGTTTATTCATCTTTTGGCTATATTTCTAAACAAAAAAAGAAAATACATAGTTACCAGTTTTTAAGTTTAATCATATGTTCATCAACAAACAGTTGCTAGATGCTCAATCAAATATTAAATTTAGTTTTAAAATTATAGTAAGCACTTTTGTTATCAAAAAATATAAGCTTAAGAAATACTGACGTGACGGCTTATACGAGATATTCGTTTGGATTGTCTTTTAAAAAATATTACCTCATAAAAATATTATAACTTAAATATATAACTCACCTTGCAAATAGTTCATTCAGTAGGCGTACGAGCTCTTCAGCAGTACACTGGTCCGAAAGAGAGGTGAAACCGCAGATATCCGCAAACAGGATGCTACAAATTTAAATGTCAATATAATAAAACGAATAAGCAGATAGTAATGAATTATTATGTAGAGTTTATATAGACTTAGTTTGGTACATACACATACACACACACACACACACATGTAAAGATATGTTTTAGATTTAACTGTAATGTTTGGTCATATTATGCAAAAGGCATACAAGTCCATGCCGCTCTTTAAAATTTTGATTATTTATCAGTAAAATAAACTGTTGACATTAATTATGTCATACCCCCGAGACTGTTATGTAATACGTAATTATAATAAAGTAAATAAGATACGGTCTCATTTATAAACATTGCTTAGCGAGTAGTTATATTTGAAAGTCAATACAATAATAATAACAGTTTATTACAGATTTCAGCCACGGCGGCCAATCTTAAGAGAGATTAGCCAACTGCGTAGTACATATTATAGTGCACAAGTGTGTACAACAAAACAGATGCACTCTCTATTCCCTAACTCTCGTAGCCCGATGGGACGGCAATCTGACATGATCCGGAAAGGGTTCAGGCGCAGGATGTGGGTCCTGTGTGTGTGGCTTTACGTGCTATCCGAGGCACGGAAGTGTACACACTTCCAACTTCTAAACTCCGGGCTGTTATTGAGAATTTTTGACAGAAAATCTCAATAACATTTTATTGCCCTGAAAACAGCTGCTGTGCAACGATTATGTAATAATTAATACCGTTAATTTTTTTCTGATTAACAATATAATCACTAATACAAATTTACTGAATGGATTAAAGATAAGATGTCTTTGAACTCATTGTTTATGTATGTTGTTTATTTAGTAAGACACATATGTGGAAACTATGTATGTCGGTAAAAATCTATACAAGTTAGATCTAGAATCGATTAGACAGTAAAATAAAGTCAGGATACGTTTCATAGTTAAGCCCATTTAGATTCAACAAAAAAAAAGAAAGAAGAAGTAAAAATATTTTTCAATTTGTCGGTTCGGATTCCAGTAAAATAGTTCATTCGTATTTAATTAAATGATATTTCAATGTAGATATTTTCATAAAGTGAGTTCCGGGAAATTGTTTTTTTTAAGGGGAAAGCATTTATTCTGACGTCGGTACTGCTCTGTAAAGTACGAACAAGGAAATCACAATTTCAAAGAACTGTGCTATACCAGGAAACTTCAGAGGTCTGATTGAATAATAGTAAACGTTTTAGGAAAACTTAATTAATAATAACATTAACATTGTAAAAATCTTATTCAAATATCTTAAATATATAATGGAAGGTCCGTAGCGCCGAAGGCTGGAAACTGAGTTTCGTAAATTTATCGTTTTTTTTTAATTTAGAAGGTCATGCGCCGTCGTAATAATACTAGTTTTGAGTGTTTAGAGGGCATAACTCGCCTGTAAGAAAAACAGCCAAAATCGCTGGTGGCGCGATACCGAATAATTAAACAAAAAAAACTTAACTAAAAAAAAGCTTATCGTAAAGGTATTATAGTCAAGAAAAGGTAAATAAGAAGCAACCGACGCATTTTTACGTCAATGAAAGTTATAGAGAGCTTTTTTTATGTTTTTGAATATTTTTAAAGAAAGAAATTGTTTCTCAATCTTGTTCACAATTCGTTTGAAAAAGAATAATAAATTGGAATATTACATTGGATCATAGAGTTCTCAATATTTATATATAACAATATAAATACCTATCGTATGTTTTATATAAAGACAACGTTCTGACTGGCTTCGAGTTATAACTGTATTTGCAAAATTTTGTATTAACGTGGGTCGTTGCTCTGTCTCTATATTTATTTTCATCTAATCGACCCGTTCAAAGTATAATTCGTTACAACACTAGCATCAAGACATGTAAAAATATTCATGTACGGTTTTAGTTTTAGACAAAGGTCAAAACGCTGAATTTTTTTTTATCATATCGCTGGCGTGTTCTCGTCTCGTGGCGTCTGTATACGGACATTAAAAAAATTATGTATTTTTTTATATTAATATCTATAAAATGAAGAGTAAACATAGAATAAACTAATATCACTTAAAATGTTATTATTCTATAAAAGCGTAAAAAAACAATGGGTTGATTTAAACAACAAAATACCTGTACAACTATTTAAAGACGAATAATATTTCTTAACTTAACGTTTTACTTACATTGTATTGTTACAAAAAAACATACAATAATAATATTTTTAAATTATCTTTGACCAGCATATATTGTATAATAAAACAAATGAAAAAAACGTATTCAATTTGGATAAAATGTATTATTTCATATTTTACTAACCTCACATTCTCATATCTTTGAATATAGATTTTGTGAAATTGCTCCTGACGCGGCTGGTTGGCAATGTCCGCTTTCATCTCCATAGCAACATGGCGTGGTAGAACAGAGAGCAGTAATCGTTCCTGTTCGAAAAATACAAAAGAATTATATTATGATTTAAGGGATTGAATTTGAACTCCAGACTTTAAGGAAAATTATTAATATCTTTTATTTATAAATAACAAGCACTTCGTCTGCGAAAAATTAAAAACTATTATTTAATGTAAATTAGTATTTTGTAATAGACCAAACGTAGGACAGTTACAATTTGTTCAAACTGTGACACTTTTCTTACTGAGATAATTTTATACCCGTCATAACTTCCAAACGAAAAGTCCGATCCGGGTCATTTAAAGTGGAATTTACATGTAAATAATCATCCTTAAACCATTAAGACAATTTAAATGATAAATACATAACCTCTATTCGATTCAATTTATTCGATTCGATATAATTTAAACAAAAACAGTTATTGTGGCTTAACTGTAATAGTTACGCATATACCATCACGGACATTTTTGTGAGCAGTGATAAGTACTATTAATATAAAGAACATTTTTTTATATACCATCAATAGTTTTCGCAGCGCACGCCAAATAATGACTTTTATAGGCAACAATTTGATACCTCGGGTTATATTGTTCCATTTTAGGGAGGGGTCTCTATTTTTTTTGAAAATATAATATTGCTTATATTACTCGGTAAAGATATAGCTTTCTAATGGTGAAAATGGTGAAATTTTTAAAATCGGTCCAGTAGTTCTTAATTAAATCGTAACAAACAAAAAAACAAATCTTTCCTCTTTATAATATTAATATAGATATGTAGACACGATTGAAATACAATTTGGAAGAAATATCAAATGATTTAAAATTAAAAAGTTTCATCAGCTATGAAAGAAAACTTATGTTTGTGTGTGTGTCAGTGTCGTATGTGTGTTATAGTGTCTCATATGAAATTCTTAATGATACAGTAATATATTATATAAATAATTTACATTAACAGTGTTATTCACTTTGTAACCATCGTGAGACTATACATATTTAACAATTAATTATTATAAAATAATTGGCTTGAATGCTCTGAGTTTACAAATATATTAATTATATTATTAATGAATCAAACCGTTGGCCCTATTAATTACTTGTGCCTCTTACTCAGAATATCTCGTAATTTTATCGGTTGTCACAATGGTTCGAACTTTAAATAATCTTGTCTTGTCTAAAATCCTTGCATTCAAAGTTAACGTTATTTTTGAGCGGCGTAATCATGGCATGGCACGGCGGATTAAATCAAGGCAGTCTGGAATCGACCACTGCTAAAAAAATTAGCTAGATCAAAAATTTGCTCTACTTAAATATTTTAAGAGCACCATCCAGATATAAAACAATGAATCGTATTTACGAATAAGTCTCAGGTAAACTATTTATATAACATGAACTGATATTTCTGTATAAAGTTTTTAATATAAAATCTTCTAAAGATTTTTGTAGAAAATATTTTTTCTAAGTTTCGATTATAATCAGCATTACGCAACTATTATTTGTTTTTAAATTTTCTACAGACAAAGGTCCCGATAGCAATACTAAGAATATTATTAATTTCATATAATTTCAAATATTACTGTACAATAAATTTGAATATAGAACGATTCAAATCTAAATAGGTTTAATCAATTTGATTACTAAAATTATACCCACTTTAATAGAACCAGATGTAATTTCAACGAAACGAATTAAGCATCAAATTAGCCTTTCATATTTTCAGCCGATCATAAATTATTCCGCTTATTTGGTAACAACCAAAAATGAAACACATTAAATAAGTATATCGCATTGATATTTTAAATCATTATTATTAAGGCAGCCCTTAATATAGATTTATGAATAAGCGTAATCAAAAATGGATTCGGTAGATATGTCATGTGTCGGTGAAACGCGAATGGAGCGTAAATATTACTTTTAATACAAAGACGATTTGAATACGGCCAGTTTGATAAATATATAATAAATTAGATAATAATCGAAATAAATTAGAAGAGCGAAAGTCTAAGATATGTTAATAACATTATTTTCCTTATTTTTATATTTTAGTAAAACTATTTTTTTTTTAATATATAACCTAGACGACGCTATGGCTCAGTGTTTAGAATACCTGAATATTAAAGATAATTGTGGATTCAAACACGCATAAAACCACTAAGTTTTCATATGATATATTTATGTTTTAAATTCACCTCCTGCTGGCGTACCTGCATGTGTCAGTAAAAATCTGTCGCATGTTTATCCACTAACCCGAACTTGAGTCGCTTGGTGGAATAAGCTCAAAACTCTACTCAAATGGAGAGACGAAAGGATATTTACAGGCAGCTAGTTAACTTTTATTATATCATCAACAGTTTGTTTGATGGTTCATTGTGTAATAAATACCTACCTATCAATCCTAAGTAAAAAAAAAAAACAAAGTTTAACTCTATACAATATAAATATACAAGTTTATATTATACACCGATACTAGGTGTAGTATACCTATATAACACGGGCTATCGGAAATAATTAATCTTCAGTACAATTAAGTTAGTCATTACTAAACAGACATGTTAATACGTGTTCACATGTCGGCGCGGTTGGTTTCAATTTAGGCATTAACAAGAAGCTAATCGCTTGCCTCTGCCATTCAAACTCAGGAGACGCAAAGATAATTCGATATTCCTGAACGATGGAAATCCTCAACGTAAGTCAATTTGATGATGTACACAAGGTACTAGGTCAAGCGATGTAATTAGTTGTGATAATGATCCATTAAATGGTAGCTGATCTTGAAAGTGGAAAGGAGTGAATAAAATATCTTGGGATTGGTATTAAAGCGGGATATAGTTGTGAAAATACAAAAAAAGTGTTGTTCTAAGTAATTTGCTCGTTGTTCTAGTTACGACATACAGACGAAAAAAACGAAACGAAAGGAAATTGGATAACATTTTGATCGTGAATTTTGAGCTGACAAACTTACATAAATATATTATACATAATAAAGCACAAAATTTCATTAAGATTTTTAATATAGCAGACTATTTTTTTGTGGTCTTTATTAATGTCATTAATTGAACGATACAGGACTGCCGATTGTATTGTACTTTATATGTAGTATTTGACATATTACAAAATCGATTACGGCAAATATTAACGCCCTGGCCTTTCTAAAATAGTGTCTGATTCGTTAAAATAACATAAAACGAAAGGAAAGGGTTATGAAGTTTTACATTTCATAGTTGGTGGTTCGGTAAGGAATGGTTTTTAATTCTTATAGTCGCAATATAACCGAACATACGAAAATCAACGTCAAAAATATCATATCAATAAGGAATAAACAACTGACACTTTAAATTGAAATCGAATAAAATAAATATTGGAGTTAAAAGCTTAAAATGTATGAGATGTGGTAAATTCATTGTATATTAATATCGATCTTTTCATTTCCAAAACGATTAACTCGGTTTATTAAACTAAGATTAAAAATTATACTCACAACTTTTAAAAACTGACTAAGAAGCTTATCTGGCAATCACATTCGTATTTCACGATCTTTAAGACGTAACATTCGCTGGGGTACAGGACAAATCGGAAGCGTATGTGCGCTGTTCGTTGATTTATGTGGGAAGTGCGGCGAACGGGAAGAATATACGTAAGTTTTAATCTCGTCTCATGAACTTCTTTACAACCTAAATGATTAAGCATGATAAATATATGCGAAAATGAATTTATTTTAACTACAAAAATGAAAAATTTCTGTAAATCGTTTATTATTATAAAAAGAACAATTTATTGTAACAATGACCAAAATATTCCAATGAAAACATAAAGTATCACTGACATATTAATATAAAGGCCAAGTATAAAGACGTAACAAAACAGCCAAAATATCTTCTACTAATAACATAAAACTTGTTGACAAAATATGTCTTAAAACCGTCTTAGTACCAAATTTCTACTAAATCTACAATATTTAAATGTTTTTTCACTTACGATTCTGTACGTAGCATGCATCGATTCATCAACTGATTCATCAACATTGAATAGTGTGTAAAAAAAATTCTATGGTATATATAAAGCGAAGTAAAGCTTGTGTTATTTACATGTCATCTTTTAACGTAGCTACAAAAGAATATGACAGACGGAACATTTCCGAATTTCATTGTGTAAGAGAATATATATAATCCAAGGTATAAAAGCATAAAACATTTGGTGGTAAAATATTAGGTCACATTTTCTATTAATATTATATGGCTATTTAATCCATTAACGTTAACAATAGGTAGCTCAAGATCAAGGTATCATGTTACTTAATTGTTTGCACAAAAATAAGCTTTTATAATACAATCATTTACCGTCGATGTGTTGAAGTATACATTAACGTGTAAACTACCTACTACTACTATTCCACGTGACTTTGTCAACGTCCAATTTAATATTCCCGTTATTCCTAATATGACGTATATCAAAGTCCCAGGGTAGATTTATGCTAAATTTTATTAGGGTCTATTTTATAAGAGCAAACTCGACAGTCACCGTAGGAATCAGTCGTGAAATGTCAGAATGTAGTATGCGAAATTCACCATAATAGTTATAATATATTAAGATAAGTCAGTCGTCAACATTATACGGGTGAGGGATAATAATAATAATACAATAATATTCTGCAAAGCTTTTAGCATAGTACTTTTCTTTTGTATTTACATTCTTATATATTTCGGAGGAAGCTATGAGTCGGGTTGATTGATGTTTGCATACAATATTATTTGTTTACATTTTAATTACTTTAAGAATTCTTGATTTGTTACATTTTTCTAGAAGTTAAAAACGTTAATCATTTAATAAAAGTTATGAATATTGTATTTCACGTAACCACCAATCAGAGCAAGGTATGTGCCTCGAGTGGGGTTGAGGCGCCATCTTGACGTTGGAGAGGTATACAGTTTGTGTGACACATTGGGAGGAAAACAACGGATCGAGTTGGATCATTGAAGTCGATTCGTGTGTTAAAGTCGGATAGGTACCCTGAGCCCGCTGCTCGGTGGTGTTACTCGTTAAAGCGTTTATTAATTAATTAATTTGTTTTGTTAATTAAAACACTGTGAAATCGTGATAGTTGTGTTTTGTGCTTATACATTACCCTGATGACGCCCACTAATGACGATATCAACGATTACGATGCTTCTCCGACATATATATAATTACACCCAGATTCAGGACAAACAGCAAGTCCATGCACACAAATGTCTGTCCTGGATGGGAATCGAACACACGACCTACGGTGAGTAAGGCAAGTATCTACCAGCAACGCCAACGGGCTCGTCAAATGATAAAGTGAGTTCATACAGATTAGCACTACTGCTTAATGGTTTATGAGCGATGAGATAACAAACAGACTTGTATTTATATTTATAGTCTGACTTGATACAATTTATAAGACTATTGTGTAATTATAATGATACCATACAACTTTAATTAATAAATGGAGCGTTGCATTTAGTTCACGAGTAGAAACAGCTTTTGCGAAGCCGAGTTAGTCGAAGCAATTTTGTTGTAATTGTTATGTCGAATTACAGCAAATAAGACGTACAGACAACAAATAAAGAGTCAGCTTGAGTAAGAATAACTTTGGTTCCCGTGTGGAGTTGTTGGCCTCCCATCGGGCGTGTCCCCAGGTGGCGGATGGGGGTACGTTATCTGAATAGGATGGCACCGGAATAATCCGGCGCGAACCAAAACCAGTAGGCATGGGCGAGCCCTTAATCTATTTAGACCGGCCAACCCTTAATCCGCATTGAGCGGAACCGGGCGTCTCTCTCACTGAGAGGGTGACCGCGAGGAAAACAACCTCTCCAAAAATCACCCACAATCCTAAGTGGCTTCGCAGCGCGATGGGATGCATGGTTGATGGGTTGTTCAGTCCCGACTGCGTTTCCTCTCCTAATCCCACCTTTCCGTATCCTTTTTCCTTACTTAACTTTCCCTTCAACAAATCGCTGGCAGCACCGGCACAAATTAAAAAATATGAGTGATACTAACGGAAATATTACCGCAGGATTGTGTCATTCCTGTTCGACCCGCTTCACGGGTCGGGCTGCCCCATATCAAATTCTGGGGGGGACAAAGCTGCAAAATTGATTTTATCCGACGAACATAGTGAACGTTTAAAAGAAACCGAGATGAAGAGAGATAGAGGAGAAAGTGAAGAGGGAATGAATTAGGTACGGGTCAGCAGAGGTACCAAACAGAAAATAGACGACAAGACTGTGACACGATCTCGCAATTTGGAGGCTGCAAGAAGCTACACACAGACGGGGCCGGAAGGCCGAAAACGTCTATGTGTCAGCAAACAAGGTGAAGATATGAGCAAAATGCTGCCACCTTCCAAAGTTCCAAGGGACGGTCTGGCAAAGGCAGACCTAAAAAGACAAAGGACGAGGACTCGCGCGAGCGCGGATCCAGGGAGCGGGCCAGGGACAGTCCTCTAGCGTCTGTGACTTTGGCTCAAATCCCGGATACATCAGCGAAGCCGATGTCCACAACTCCAGTGGGTCAGAAGTCAAGTGCCTCTGCCGCTCCATCAAGGCACGCTAATGCTACATAAGCAAAGCGCGGCGCAGTGGCAGTCACATCGAAAGCCCCAGTCGCTCCCCCCGCTTCTGGCTGTTCGAATGCATCGAGAGAGAGTGACGCCGGGCTTTTGGAGCACATGTCTAATGAATGCAAAACTGGCCGCCTTTAAGGCCGAAATCTTTCCCGATCGGGCTAAAAGACCGTCAGCCTCAGAGGCTGCGGTGGAAGTGGCCCAAGAGCCGCCCTCAAAGAAAAAGGAGTCTCGGTAACTGTCTAATAAGGCAAAGAGACGACTTATGCCGAGGTCATGGCAGCTGCCAAGGGCAAAATCAAGCTATCTGACCTTGGAATCGAGTAGGTAGGCCTTAACAGGGCTCTAACAGACGGGATGCTGCTGAATATCAGCGACCCCGACTGTCACGAGAAGGCCGATCGCCTCACAGCGCGGATGAGTGAAGTCCTCACGAACCTAAATATGAGAATATCTCGCCTAATTAAAACGGACGAGCTTAGGGTCTTGGACCTAGACGATGCTAGGACACCGACTGAAGTCGCGTCGGTTGTTGTGGAAGTGGGTGGATGTTCGCGGAGAACATGAAGGTTGGTGAAATTCGTTGAACACCCATGTCATTAGGCGTCGTACGGGTTCGATGTCCTCTCGCCGCCGTGCGCAAAGTGACGGCCGCGGATCTACGTCAGATGGGGCTCCGCAAGAGTCGAGGTACTGGAAAACAGGCCTTTGCACTGATACCGGTGCCTCGAGAAGGGTCACGTTGGGCAGAAGTGCTCAAGCAAGAGATTACCTTCAGCCACGGGCGGGGCACAGCACGGGAGGGGCCTCGGATGCGTTATATCAACATGATCCCGCAGCCTCTCCGATTCGTGCCGAGGACGGCCATCGCAGTGGTTTTAGTGAGTAAGAATCTCACATAACCCGGTTCCCCCCCAAGAGCCGGGTAGCTTTCTGAAGGTTTCCACTGCGTGAAAAAAAAAGCCTAACTTTGGTTATAGATATTTGACAGCTTTACTCATAAACATAAATATGGACTAGTCTTTGTATTGTTTAATTTCTCCTAATTAGTTGGTCTGAAAATAGATCATTTGCGTAGTACAACTGAAATATTATAATAATTAAAAATAAATACTTGATGTGATTATAAAAAGATACGTGGCCAAAGATCGCAGGTTTAAATTCTGAATAACGTACACGTATTATACGAAGTTTTTTATGTGATTTGTGTTTCTGGTATTAAATGTTCTCTCTTTGTGAGAAAAACGCCGCGCCATCTATTGCTATTTAACTCGAGAGGAAGTATTTATCAAAAGTGGTATATTAATGTAGTGTCTATTTGATCGCTTACCTGTTGTTGATTTTCTCTCTGTGTCACGAGGCGCGCTTCAACGCAATCCCTGGTCTCTAGAAAAGCGCGGCGCTGAGCGAGCTCTCGAGGGTAGTGGGTCATGATCCCAGCTACGTTGCAGGCGAACAAAGTAACGACACTGCAGAAAATCTATGCATAAAAACAATAGTATTAATTTAACATTAAGTGATTATATTAATCTTTAAACAAGTAATAATTGTACACTGACAATATATATTTTTTTAAATAAAGATACAGTTGATAAGGTAAACTAATTATTGCTTTTAATTAAATCATTTTTTTTAGAAATAAAGGTTTCTATTATAAAATTTACATCAATAAATGTGTGTTTTAAATCTGTAGAAAAATATATACAATTATTTCATATTATTAAAGATTAATTCACATGAAAGACATCAAATGTCGCATTATTAATCTCTTGCGCACAGCACCGCAAAAACTCATTTAAATAGCGATAACATAGATGTTTTGTACCACATCCCCTTTGTGAGATGAGCTGTGATAGTAATAAGGTATTTTTTTTTTAATTTAAACATAACCGAATAAAGCGTAATAAATAATGTGATGGTAGAAAAAAACACGCTTGCATTGCGCTTGGGGAAAGAAACATCCTAGGTTATTTTCGTGCCACCCAATCTTGACATCCAATTTTACTGGTTAATTTTTAATTTTTTGTCTCAACTACAAACAATGTTTCGTATAAATGGCTACGTCATGTGAAACTTTGAAACGTGTTTATGAAACGCGATCTTGAATATTAAATCGAATTTATAATTTATATTTAAATGTTTTGAAACACAAGAACAATAGTTTTGTAAGTAATGATAGAGTGCTTTGGTGTGTCCTGTAATCGATATTTTATACCTGCACGTCCGATGCCTTGTTCATCATAATCTGTGCTCCTATATTGACAGCGGCCAGTGCAAGACCACCCAACGTTGCCTCGTGTAGTCTGAGTGGTAGAGTCGCATACGTCACATATGTGAACAAGGCACAAGTGCCGCAGCTCAAGTCCAAGGCTCTAGATTAATAAAAAATATTTCATGTAAATATATAACATCCAAAAAAGGCACTTATATTCATTAAAAACATATATATATATATATAGAGTGGTGGTCGTATAATTAGAAACACTACCAACGGTCTTTGACATTATGTAAGATACTTCACCGCAATCGTTTTTATTTTGAAATTAAACAATAAATAGGACAACAATATGTTTAACGATTTATCATTTATAAGAAAAACAATATAAATCCCATTACACTAGTTCAGTGTCAATATTACATTCCGGACAAACATTTAAATCAGTTTTAAGGTATGAACAATAGTGGTCAATTAATAAAAACAACAACAAAAAAATTAAAAAACAATATTTTTTTAAGTATTAGTAATTAGTATTGTTATTTACGAAATAGGTACTATCCACAGCCTACCAATAGTTATAATTAATATTTAGTGGCGTATCCCTTATTTTCAATAACAGCACTGCAACGACGTGGCATTGATTCAATCAATTTCATACATTTTTCTAGGGGGATTGAATTCCATTCTTCAACAAATGCTTCATATATGTAGTTCGTTTTGACTGGTGTTACGTCCGAGTAGGGAATCATTGTGTGCTATAAGATATTTTTGTATTGCCATTGATCCATTTTACCGCCACCGTGCTTGACTATACTCCTTGTGTATTTATAATTAAAAGCATTGTTTACAGGGCGACTAACATAGCGCTTTATGTCGGAATTTACCCTATTTATTTTTGTTTCATCTAAAAATAATACTTTTTCCATTCTCGTACCGTCCAATTAACATATTTTTTAGCGAATAATAATCGCTTCTCTCGGTGTTGCTTGGTAAGAAGCGGTACCTTTCGAGAGATTCTTCCAAACAATTTAGCTTCCACTAACTAATCTTCGGCGTATCAGTCTTGACGAGATGTTTCTCGGGTTATCAGGCGAAAAAACTTCATTTTTAATCTGGTTGGAGCCTTTACTTGGGTCTTTTTTAGCAACACGAACGATTAGCGTATCTTCTCTGGAAGAGGATTTTCTTGGCCGAGCCTTTCTAAGAACATTTTCAACAGTTCCATGTTTTTTATAATGATCAATTGCATTAAAAACTTTCTTAACAGAGCAATTTAAATGCTCAGCTATTCGTTTGTACGCCCACTTATGATCTGCATGTAAATTAACAATTATTTGCCTAGTCGACGCGTCACAACTATTATTTTTGCCCATTTTGAGCAAAATAAATTTCAGATTAAATTTTGAATTCTCGCCAAAATAATAGAAAAAGAAATGTTATTCTCCAATTTCAAAAAGAGAACGAGCTATGGATGCTTTTTTAAAATGTTTCTAATGAGGCGTCCAAGCGGCCAGTAACAGAAAATAAACTCCTACATGTGTAAGACTCATTTTGTAATTAAAAGTAAAATATGTTTTATATTTTATGCATTTAATGAGTAAATTATTTAAGTGGCTATTTTATTGCATGATTATTAATTATTGAATGTGTATATTTTTTAACATTTGTACGTTGAAGTTATACTTTCTTTATTCATAAGAAGTGTTTCTAATTATATGACCAGCACTGTATATGAATATATATATATTTATATACAGTGGTGGTCATATGGTGGTCGTCGAGAGACTGTTAAAACTACTCTATTAAGTATCATTCACATGCATTTAATGTAAACGCATAAATTATTATTTTTCATCCTAATTATTTTAACAAAATATGAAAAGAAGAATGCGATCTCGGTAATCTCATTATATCTTGCTCTATAATTTCTTACTTTTAGTATGATTCTGTTATATACATAATTTGAAAAACTTCAACAAAAGTTTTCGTTTATTTAACTATAAACTGAATAGTTGTTTTAACAGAAATTGCTAAGGTAGACTGATTTATTTTTGTTTCTGTGGAAAAAATGAGCAAGCCACACCAAGTCACTAAATTAAGATATTAATTGTCACAGCGACAAAGTTGTTTATAATGCAAAAAATGTTAAGTTGATATTTAAAAAAAAAGAAACAGTAAATTTTGCAATTGTTTTTTTTTTTAATTAAATATAGGCAATATTTAATTAAAAAAAAAACAATTGCGTTCTTGGTGCTTAATCATATTTTCATATTTTTCATTCATACTATTGTGAGCTTATAGCTTATATTTTATGAGGAGAAATTATCATTAAATATATTACTGTATTTTACTCGTTAATCTGGTCGCAGGAATCATAACAAAAATATACCATACTCTTTTCCAACTTTATTAAAAATGATATTTAAATTTCGAATACTGCTGACCAATCATTTATTCACAAACGGATTTTAAGCCTTCTGAATTATGGACGCATTTAATCCGTACATAGCGAAAATATCGAAAATTATATTTCTACTTACTAATTTCGAATACATTTAACCAGATATTGTAAATGGGTGAAATTGATTAGAGAATAACAAAATAATATTCCACATAGTTTTACTTTAAACTAGTCCATTTTTTCAAAATAATAACTAGCTACCCGACGTTTCGCGCGGGTAGAATAATGTTGTATATAAAACGTTTATATCGTAATACGATTTACTATTACGGCACACGCCAGTTTTCGATGTTTTTGGCCAATTTCCTTCTGAATCACTCATTGGTATAAATCATATGAAAATCCGTTCGGAAGTTGACTTTATTGTTTTCAGATAGACGCGGCTTACTACTTTGTTTCATAGTATGTGGCAATACTTCACTTTGAGACATATGTCTCTAAACTAACAGTTCTCTTACAATTAGATGAGTAATTCTTACGCGACTCTAGCACAAAAAAAAATAGTTTATAAGATTTACTTATTTGACCAGTATCTTAAAAGGCTTCGTTCTTTTTAGCCAGTTTTGTTATTGGGGAAGAAATTAAAATCAGAGCCAAAAGTTAGTTATTCGTATTTAATAATGTAATTGCATTGCAACTGTGCAAAACATGGAACTTGTCATGAAAAACATTCATAGAGAAGTCGGTTGAAATGATATTTACAAAAATTTAGAGAACGTTAAAAATCACTAAAATTTTTATTTTATTTTAGTGATTTTGTGATGTGTCTTTATAATATCTAAAGTAACAAACGAAAGGATGATTAGCGGGTAATTGTTTAAATTTTGAAAAATAATGTTTTATTGTAACATTTTAATGTAAGCTCAGAAAATAAATTGTTGCTTTGTAACTGTAAAAATGCTAACATAAGTCGCTGATAATGGTTCTCTGTGAAATGAAGTTTCCTGTCTTTGATGTTTAATACCATTACACACTGCATAACGTATAAGGCGACGTAGTGTGATAATTGTCTGCTGTCTTTTATTCCCAAGAATGCGCTGTTACATGTTTTTACAAGCTTTTTAACATTAATGCGGTCTAAATTTGGACAATGTCTGAATCTTTTATTTCTCCTATTGCTCGCTAGCAACAAACATTATTAAGTGAATTAAGTTTTAACTTAATATAATTAGTCCAACAGATGAAATGTTATTGATGTTGTAGAATGCTTTAATTAATCAATTAAATGAGACGCCGATTTTATATTGTTCTTTATACACACATAAAATACATTTTTATTATATTTAAATAAAAATTGAGTACGCATATTGTTATACAATACCTTAAGACCGAAGTTCCAGCGAATGCAAACTCGATCAGAAGAAATGTTACGAGGACGACATAAGATATCGTCAAAAGGTAAATCTCGTTTATAGCAGGTCGGCTTAAGCAAGCCAACAAACCTAAACAATGAAATTCATTACATTTTAACTTTATACATAAACATTATTTCACATCTAAGATTGAGCAATTCGTAAAATGAATTGCTTTATCTTAATACCAATAAATGGTTTTTAACTTAAGAATAATTGTACATACGACGATTAAGGAAAATCTGCTACATGTGAATCCACAAACCCTTACTAAAGCAGCGTGCGTAAATAAAGACCTTCTTCTTAGAAGGAGACTCGGCTTTGCCCCGGCAAAAAGTCATTTACTAACTATTACTTTACTTTTATAAATATCAAATTTAATTCAATATTTCAGTTAATTTTTATCATAATTTCATTTAGAATATCTAATGTAACCTACCAAATGAAAAGTTTGTTATAAAATAACAGTTTAAAATAATGAATTGTTACAAAGACATATGTACGTAAGTTACATTTATTATATTAAAATTTTCTAGACCTATAACGCCGATTTAATCATAACTTATTGTTTCTCGATAATCGAAACTCGATCTAATGTCAAATGAAGCTCTCGTTAGCCACTTAAGCGAGAAAAGTAATATAGGTCGGTATTTGTACAATCTGAGATTGCTATTTCATTATGTACTTTTAAATTCTGACAAGTTAAGAATTTAATTACTATTTAATACTACTTAATATTACATTTTTAATTTGTATATGTATTACCTACTAATAATCAATTTTATAAGCAAATCTCTGTCCTTGGTTACAACTTCGGAACAAAAAATCTCAATCTTAGTCCGAAGTTGGAAGTGTTTATCGTCCAGTGTATAATTGTTAAGCTGTTGTTTCTGCATCGGTACATTTTTTGATCCCATCGGATCATGAGAGAGATGGAATAGTTTGCTTATACACTAGTTTATATCTTTGGTCACTTCAGAATCCGGCAGGAGAATTGTATGGTGATAACCATAGGACGAATAAAATAGAATTTATACCACATTTGGAATAGGCTAGAGACCACATGTTTATTGAATAGTAAAACAAGAGCGATTCCTTAATTTCGACGTATATTTGTGGTATTTATCCTACTTCATTCTGTGAAAAATACCTTGTTTTGTTTTTTGCAATCATTGTTTTCGCCTTTTTCATAATTTCCAGAAAGCAAGTTTCCATTCGAAAATTAAATTATGAAATAGTGAAAGCATTTCGAAAACCTTAAATTTAATTAACTACAAATTCTAATGCTTTGCTTTTGTTAGATACGTGGATTCACTTGTGGCGTCATTTGGAGCGGCCGTTAATTTTAGTTATCATTACATTATGTTTATTTTCCATTACCTTTAATATCAATTGAAGGGGTTTTTTTATTAAAAAAAATGTTTTCGACAATCATATTTAAAAAGCTTAATAAATATGAAATACCTTCATATCCTTTTATGTGATAGAGTATACAATACATTTTACATTTACTAGAGTTAATGGATAAATTACTAAACTGCGTTAATTATTATTAATTGTAGATAATATTTTAAATAGTACAAAAAATATTTTTCATTTTAAGTAATTATTTAGTAGATAAAAAACTTACATGTATAAACAAGCGAGACAATTCCGAGGGTAATTGTATTAATAATGTGTGCCACCCGCTCCTTATCGTAGTAGTTTCGTTTGAACCTGGTCGAGTTTACTTCGGAGAGTTCGTGGTAGCTCATCGTCGAAAACGATGGCAGTCTAGAAACCAACTCCATTTTTAATTTTATTGGAAAAAAACGACTATTATTATAAAGTCGTCGTAGGTATATCATAACATCAATTTTAAAAAATAGTTTTCAAACTAGCGTTATAATATATATATGCTATCTGCTACAATAAATATTATAGCAAATTAAGTGATTGATTGCATCTGTTTATTAAATCTTTAATTATGTATTAAAGCTTAGAATTGTGCACAATTAAAGACACAACACAGTAAAGGTTACTAGGACAGATTTTGAGTCAATTTAAAAAAAAAACTTTTTTTTTTCGATATGGTGTTTCTCGTAATAAATTGCAAAGAAAAAATATTAGTTTACCTGTAAGATTTCAAGTCCGGTAGTGTATTGTTTGGCGATAAAATACTGGTAAGGTAATTATGCGCCAACAATAGTGTCTTAATCTGGACGGAGATCAAACCCACGGCGACCAACAGCAATAGTCCGAGTAGATGAGTCATATTCGTTTGGTTCATGCGCAGAAAATAGCGCTGGTAAAGCATTTCGACCTGGAACAAACACCTTATATTACAACGATCCGTTAATAATGATTAACATGATTGATTTGAACTGATCAATAATGTCTTGTAATTAATTAACAAAGGGCTTGTCTCGCCCCTACTTACTGGTTGTGGTGGGTGTTACTAGCTTACTCGTGAGCCATTTTATTGACAAACACATTCAACAATAAAAAGTATTGTTGTGTTTCTGTTTTATGTGAATGAGCTAGTTTATAATACAAGAGAAAGTTATCTCAGTTCCCATAGTAGGCAGTGTTTGGGTTTCGGAGGTTTTAGGTTATATTTTCTACTGTGCCAATCTTACTTAGATAAGGGGCAAAAATTTATATAATCAGGTAGTCATTTTATCATCTACCTCTACTTATCATGAATTTAAAAGGAAAGAAAAAAGATATTGTAATTCAATAACTTTTCATTGGTCTGACTCGAGTTTAAGAGGAAACGGAATCTCTTCATGCCATCGTAATTATATGCCAACCAACGTCCAACATGCACAAAAGTTTCATTAATTTGAAAACGTTTCCATTATTTATATATTTTGCGGTCGTAATATATTTGTTGAATGTAACATAATATTTTGTTTACCAAATAGATTTACGTTAAATTGCGAAAAACGAAAAACGTTGCGAGAATCTCTTTACACCAATTTGTAAAACACTATTTTCCATTTGAAGAAATCAGAGACTGAATCAAAAACGTAGAACGTCTGAGATTTTGCATGAAAGGCCAGCTCGACACGGTAGTTTAAACGACTGCAAAAAATCTTTTAAAGCGTTACCCATACGTGTATCGTGTTACACCGTTGTGAGAATGTTTTAAGTTACTAAAGGTGACATTTAAAAAAAAATCAAAAATTATATTTTTTTAAATAGACTGATTGTATCGGTGATTTCATTAATGGGAAAATACAATCTCGTAGCCGGTAAAAACATTTTCCATTGAGCTGTTTTCAATTTTACGATCGATATGTATAATGTTAAAAACAAAATATATATTTTTAAATTGAGTGTATAATTGAAATGAAAAAAGAAAACTTATTATTATTTTGTTATCTCCAGGTATTTGTATAACAATAATATTAATACTGCTTTGTTGCTGGCGTAGCCCATTTTACTTATTTGCATTAGAACACATGAATTTTAATTGAACATTGCAGGTCCGGGCAAGCACCTCTGTATTTTCATGTGCTTAGAATTTAATTATAATTAATGCCGTGTTCGGTGGAGAAGCAATATCGTCTGATAACGAGGATGTAACGAGTGAAAAACTGCCACATGTTTTACCGAATTGGTAACGAAATAAGGTACAAACCTTCTCTTGAAAAGGAAAGGAGGTTAAGCCTCCTGCAGAACGCAATAAGTATAGGCTGTAGCTTTGCTATATTTGAAGTGTCTACTATAAAATTATCAGTTCCGTCGTCAGTTAAATTAGATGACTACAAGAACTTTAAATATATATATATACAGGTCGGTAGCAAAAAAATTACTTAAAAAGATATATTAATTGTGTTTAACGACACTGTTGGTGGCAAAAACGTGGGCTACTGAGAGCATGACCTCGTGTCTTAGCTACCCGATAGGTAAGAGCTATCGAGCGCTATTGCCCGCACCTGTGTTGCCAGGTAATTTTCGTCATTTAATTTAAAAAAAAAATCCGGTTTAAATTTTTTGCTTAGTATTTTAAAAATTATTACATAAATAGAACCGACACACGATACCCAATAACCACTTCACGGGTCGGACACGAATTTTTTTATACTCGTAAGCTTAAACAAAATAAAAATGGTTGTAATCGAATTACTAAACAGTAATACATGTTCATGTGAAGCTTATTAAAGGGTGCGAGAGAATAAACAAAAAAAGTAACTGAAGATCTTTCCAGACCGGTAACTGCATTCATTCATATTGAGTTTCATTCGAATTAAAGAAATAGCCCGTGCTACTGGTTGTTACACAATCGATCGCCCCTTTTATGACCAAGACATTTGATCACAACTGGTATCTTACTTTATATAAGTTATCATTCGATTTAGGTTGAAGTTTTTAATATTAATAATTATTTATGTAATTTTACCTAATATTAAAGTGAAATAGATCTTATTGCATTAAAAGTATAAAGTAATACATCAGCCATTGGCTTATAATATTAAGTTTCATGTTGTATATTTTTTATCAATTTCTATCAAATTTTACTTTGTGAAACCGTTACCGATACCATGTTATTATAATTGTGCGTTGACTGCCTCGTTGTTCTAGTAGCTAGATATAAGGTCGCAGACCCGGTGGTCCTGGGTCCAATTCCCAGGTCGGGGCAATAAATTATTGGGTTTTTCTGTCAGAAAATTCTCAGTAGCAGCCCGGAGTCTGGAAGTTGGAAGTGTGTACACTCCCGTGCCTCGGAAAGCACGTAAAGCCGTTGGTCCTGCGCCTGAACTCTTTCCGGTCGTGTCGGATTGCCGACCCATCGGATTATGAGAGCTAGGGAATAGTGAATGCACCTGTGTTTGCGCACACACTTCTGCACTATAATATCTCCTGCGCAGTTGGCTAATCTCTCTTGAGATTGGCCGCCGTGGCCGAAATCGGTCTGGAGAACGTTATTATAATTGTAAATATGTCAATGTATTTACAGTCGGTATAAAACTAAAATGAAATAGAATATTGTCTCACATCTTATGTTATTTATATATGTTGTTTTATATGTTGAATATATTTTATAAATCAGCGTAATGTTATTACAACCTTACATTAACTGTTATATAATTATAGAGACTTATTTATAAGTCTATCTGCCGCGCTCAGAAAGGTTAATTAAATTAGTCCTAATGAGTATTCAACTAATTAGCATTATCCTTCAACGAAACGAACGTTTCACGTACACATATCTCAAAGACATCATTTCAGTATTTATAAGGATAATGTCAATTTTAAAAGCCAGCAAGTTATCAACAAAACAGGTTTTTGCATTTGCAATAGTGAAAAAGTTTATTTAAATACGTTGAAACTTATTATTTATAGTAAATTTAACATCAGTCAGTTGTCCTATTATTATTTTTTACTCTATTTTATAATATAAATAGCGACAATTTAAATAAAATATAGTAATTATGTTTCTCGGTAAAAAAATAAGTTACAATTTTGCTTCACTTTACTTGTTATCAAGTCACTGTAATGAACCATTGACTGACAAGGAACTTATTGAAATCTATAATAAAGTGCCCCTTAAGTAACCATTAAACAATTCTGAGTGCGGTTGTAAATGTTCATTCCTCATTGCATGCACTATCAATACTATATGTTATTGTGATTGAAATGATTTGATATTGTCGTATTGAAAGATTTATGGACGATGTCGTATTAATAAATGATGTTTCATTAATTGATCAATTAGTTTTTTTTAAACATTTACTTTTATAAGACAGTTGCAAGTCTTGTAAAATAGTGCAAGACTGAATGCGTGTTTCGCTAGAACTATAGAAGGATACTTGTGAAGCAATGGCTTATAAAAATAAATGAGCTCCAGGTAGCTCTAGAGAATCTGTTTTAAAATATCAATAGAAAAAATCAATGACTATACATAAAATGCCTTTTTTACAATAGAGAAATCCTACATGAAAACCCAAGCCTTATTCTTCAGGGCAACATTAAGAAAAAAAAAAACATTAGTTGTGTTCAGAAAGCAATAAAGTCGACAGAATTATTATTAGATATTTCTACATTTGAAAATAGAATACACAATCAAAGAGAACAAACACTTATGCTTTATTGGATTCAATGTAATATTCGAGATAATGATTCGAGTAATAGAAAATTTAATTTTCAATTTAAAAACGACTGATTTTATAAAACGTTCAGAATAATTAAAACCATACTTGTGTTTTTAAATTATAAATCAATCACAACTGAAAGTGCAAATTAAATTAAAATCAAATTATACTTTGTTCGAGTAGGCACTTACGAGCACTCTTAAATCGTCATACGACAAGATTTAATTAAATATAAACTGATTCGGAATATAGAATCTAGATTCCGCAAGTACTCCATTGTCACTGTACTTTTACATGAAATTAGTCGCGTGTGTTTGTAATTTCCATGCAATCTTTTTTTATGTAAATTAATTTAAATTTCGAATTGTATTTTTGCACATGTATGACGTCATTACCTTTCAAATATAATAAATTTCAATCACATCCTTCCAATTCACTACAACGTACACGAAATAGCCAACATATTTAATGAGGTTATGCAACTAAATACTGCAATGTATAGAATAAATCTTTTGTTTGTCATGTTATTCCTTAAAAAACTCAGCATTCATCTTACAATCGTTATCATCACAACGGTATAACCTTATTAATATATTGTATATATTTATTAATAAAATGGACAAGTCGTCCAAAAATTATGTGCGATAGACAAATTTAACACGAGCAGCGACCAAACATGAAACTTTTATTGGTGGTACTTAAGCTCGTCTGGGTTGGTACCACCCACTCATCAGATATTCTAACCCAAAACAGCAGTATTTGGTGTTGTTGTGTTCCGGTTTCAAGGGTGCGTGAGCCAGTGTAATTACAGGCAGAAGGTACAAAACATCTTAGTTCCAAAGGTTGGTAGCGCATTGGCGATGTAAGCTATGGTTAACATTAATTCTTCCAATACCAATGTTTATGGGCGTTGGTGACCACTTACCATCAGGTGATACATTTGCTCGTCCACTACTTATACTATAAAAAAACTTCTGATGCAGACATGAGTTCCACCGAGTGATCATGGCCTGTAATTTTTTTTTTTTTTTCTTCATCTTATCGCCGTCCACTGCTGGACGAAAGCCTCCCCCAAAGAACGCCAACCATCCCGATCTTGGGCAGCCCGCATCCATCCCGTACCTGCCACCTTTTTCAAATCGTCGGTCCACCTTGTTGCAGGGCGTCCTACACTACGTTTGCCTAAACGTGGTCTCCACTCTAACACGTGTCGGCTACATCGGCCATCAATACGTCTGGAGACATGACCAGCCCACTTCCACTTCAACGTGCTAATTCTACGCGCGATGTCGGTGACTTTAGTTCTCTGGCGAATGTCCTCATTTCGGATTCTATCTGCCAGAGAAACCCCAAGCATCCCGCGTTCCATAGCTCGCTGAGCGACCTTAAAGTTGTGGACCAGTCCTACGGTGAGTGTCCACGTTTCGGCACCGTAAGTCATTACAGGTAGAACGCACTGGTTAAAGACCCTGGTCTTAAGGGATTGTGGAATCGACGATTCAAAAATATGACGCAACCTCCCGTATGCCGCCCAGCTCAAGCGTACTCTTCTTTTGGCCTCCTTCTCAAAGTTGTACCGGCCCTGTTGTATTGTTTGGCCCAGGTAGATGTATTCCTGCAAAACTTCGAGTAGAGAGCCATTTACGACCACCGGTCTCGGGGATATATGATTGTTGACCATAATTTTGGTCTTTTCTATGTTCATTCCGAGACCTACTTGTCTTGAAGAATCGCTCAGGCTGTTTAGCATCTCTTCCAAATCCTGCAGAGTCTCCGCCATGATGACAATGTCGTCGGCAAATCGCAGATGTGTAATGTGTTGGCCATTCACGTTAATACCGCGTCCGTTCCAATCGAGCGTCTTGAAGACGTCCTCCAATGCATTGGTAAAAAGTTTCGGGGAGATTACATCCCCCTGTCTTACCCCACGATGCAATTGGATTGGTCTTGTGCTCCGATCTTGTACTTGGACGGTCATGGTTGCGGCTTCGTACAAACACTTCAACACCTGGATATACCGACAGTCAATTAGGCATCTCTGCATGGATTCCAGAACAGCCCAGGTCTCGATGGTATCGAAGGCTTTTTCGTAGTCCACAAACGCTAGGCATAGAGGCTGATTGTATTCCTCGGTCTTTTGTATTATTTGCCTAAGTGTGTGTATGTGGTCTACGGTACTGAAGCCTTTTCGAAACCCAGCCTGCTCAACGGGTTGGAAGTCATCGAATTTTTGTGCAAGACGGTTCGTGATTACCCTCGAAAACAACTTGTAAACGTGGCTTAAAAGAGAAATGGGGCGATAGTTTTTCAGAAGAGCTTTATCACCCTTCTTGAAAAACAGCACCACCACACCTCTGCTCCATGTCTTCGGTGTAATACCATTGTGGAGGACGGAATTGAAGATGTTTGCCAGCTCTCTGAGAACTGGTGTTCCTCCTGCTTTAAGAAGCTCTGAGGTAATTCCGTCATCTCCTGGAGCCTTATTGTTTCCAAGTTGTCCAAGAGCAATCCTAATCTCGCCCAAGTCGATGTCGGGGAGCTCGTCTGATAGGTGGCGTGTCAGTCTAGCTCGTGGGTCATCCACTCTGTGGGACTCAGGTGGAGGTACTCGTGATGAGTATAAATCGCCGTAGAACTTTTCGACTTCAGCTAGAATCTCTGGCTTTGAGGTGACGGTTGTGCCTTGTGTCGTTCTAAGTTTTGTCAGGTGACAACAGGAGGTCAGTGACTTTGCAAGAACCTTTGAGCCCCTATTGAGTGCTATGGTATCTTCAATATGCCGGGTATTCGCTCGTCTTGTGTCACGCCTTATTAGTTTTTTGATCCTCCTGTTAAGTACCTGACACTCGGATGGCGTCATATTCTGTTGTTCTCGTCTCCTCGTCATCTCGTCCAGTGTCTCGCCTGAGAGCTTCGACTTACGTCCATTGCTCTTTTGTCGAAAGTGATTTTGTCCCACCTCACGGATGACACGCACCAGACTGTTGGTGGCGTCGTCGATATCCTGCTTGGTTTCCAACATGGCGAATCGGTTCTGTAGTTCCAGTTGAAAGCTTTCGCAACCAGCTTCGACCTGGGGCAGAGTTGGTCTAAGAGTCGACTTCATTAACCGCGATCGTTCGATTTTAGTGTTAATATTCAGGGTGCCTCTTACCAGGCGGTGATCACTTCCGGTGTTTACCCTGTTGATCACGGAGACATCCCTGAATATTTGGCGCTTATTGGACAAAATGAAGTCGATCTCATTCATCGTTATGTCACCGGGGCTTCGCCAGGTCCACTTCCTTTGGGGCTTTTTCTGGAAAAATGAATTCATCAGAAACAATCCCTGAGCCTCGAGGAAGTTTACCAGCATTTGTCCACGATGATTCCTGCGCCCATAACCGAATTTTCCTACCCTCGATTCACCATCTTCTTGTACTCCCACTTTGGCATTGAAGTCACCCATAACAATTGTGTAGAAGGTACTGGTACGAGACATAGCTTTCACTATGTCTTCGTACATGGCTTCGACCTCTTCGTCAGTGTATGTAGACGTTGGGGCATACACTTGTATAACCTTCAAGGCATACCTCACGGTTATCTTTAAGACAAGGTATGCCACCCTTGCCGACACACTGCCAACCTCTACAACATTGCTTCTGAGTGACTTGTGGATCAAAAAGCCGACGCCACCTTGGGATGGTTGATGTCCTTCTCGGAAGTAGAGTAAGTGACCGGAATCTAGTGTCATCGTATCCTCGCCCTGTCTTCGGATTTCCGATAGACCTACTATATATATCCCAGTTAATACGACTTAACTCTACTTCCAATTCCGTTACATGTTCGTCCAGCCTTAGAGAGCGTCCATTATACGTGGCCAGAAACAGTCGCCGCTTGTGGTACCCTGCCGTAGCCCGGGGATTCTTAGCACCCCCCATCGCACCGTTACCATGGCCGGTACCGTGGCCAGGAATAATGCGATTACCGGGAATTGGGGGCCGTGAACTTGTGTTGACGCTCATAGGGGGGTAATTGCCGTAGTCACCACGCTTGGCAGGCGGGTTGGTGACCGCAGTAGCTGTAAATCTTTCGCTGATAGCGCTGCTGCTCGTAATCAGGATTTGCATTTTTGGATTCCAGCATTTGAGTGGTTATACCGCCACGATTTCGGTCGCCAGAGCCTCGTTTGTTAATCAGCATGTATCAATGGACATGCATCAATGGACTGTAATTAGTTGTTAAATAATAAATTATTTAAAATAACTTTTTTTATATTTTTAACTATGCGTGCCTAGTGCGTAAACTAGTCCTTTGTCTGCGTTGTTTGACTATTAGTAGAGTGTAAAACTACATTAATGAGGTCTTATGATATGGATATAGAGTTATTGATTACCCACTCAGGATAGTTTAATGTCATAAAATTAAAGTTACAATCACATGTTCTTTGTGTGTACCAATTTTCATCAAGATTGGTCAAGCCGTTCTTGAGTTATAAGAAAACATACAGACAGACAGACAGACAGACAAAATTGAAAAAAAAATAGTATAATGTGAATCACTGAATCATAAAATGATTATTTGTCACAAAATTAGGTGAAAAAAAAAGTGTACAGACAGAACTAATAGGCAAAAAACAGTCGCTTATTATTAGTTCATAAATTTGTAACAAAAAATTTTAAATACAGTTTTCAGTTTTTTTAATATGTTTTTGAGCACCATGAAATAGTAGCCGCCATGTTATAGCGTCATACGGCTGTGTAAGCTAAAAAGTCTCAACTGATGAGCGTAGCCTTTGTACTTTTATTATTTTCGTAACCAACGCAACACTTTTTACACAGCCAACTGACGTCATGATAACAGCAATATGGCGTCCACTATGTCCAGTGTTTTCGGCAAATTACACGCTAAATTAAAAAAAAAGTAAAATTTTAATGGCACGATCTATATCGATTGAATTAAAATTATGTGTGTTATTAGTGGTTTACTATTACTATAGAATCTAATTGAGAATTTGTCAAAATGGTTATAACAAACTATTTAAAAAAAAAAAGTTTATATGTGTGTATGGATGAACATCATTGGCTAGCTAATATTTATTGATCGTTATAATATCATTTTAATAAAATAGATCTGTAAAATGCATATGTGACCACGTTAGAACTTTACTGTACATTTTGAAAGTATTATATATCAAGATACGGCAATCCATTGTCTATCCAGTTAACGGGCTTGATATTCTAAAATACTAGTAAGCCGAGGTTAATCGTACTGAATATTCGGAGTTGAGGTTTCTCTGTTTTAGACTGTTATCTATGCCTTTGATAAGCCTTTATGATAGCCTTTGATTTCGTATTTGATTTTATGAATTTAAAAAATTTGGTTATAATCGACATCGCACGAGTAAGCACCCCGACACAGATTTTTATGATTACTGCTACTTTTCTGTTAAAAAAACCTTTTTATAAGTATTATAATAATATTGAGTACAGTCGACATTAGGTCATTATTATGGTCAAATAAATGTGAAATAAATAAAATTGAAGTGCGTGGCTGTGATTTTAAAATAACGGTCTCTTTTAAGGTTAACAAAGTTGTTTGCGAGTTACCGAAACAAAAACAATCGTTACTTTTATTTTTATCTGTATCTTTGAAATGATTTAAAACAAGTAGAGTATAATTGTGTCTGCACACAGTCTTGTGCACAAGACAGTCCCTGCGCAGTTGGCTATTCTTCTTTAAGAAAGGCCGCCGAGGCTGTAATCGATCGAAAAGGTAATCGTCATGTCTACCTCGCATTCAACATCAGAGTTGCGTATGATATGTAGATGACTTTTTCATAAATATGGCATAACATGAGAAGATAATACCGTTAGTTAATTAATTTGACAAAAGCAAAATCATTACACATTATAATAATATACACTATAATAAAATATAAATGATTAAGCTTTTGTATATTATTCTGTTTAACTATGAAACATGTATAATTATATACCATTTAAATTTACGCATAGACAAAACATTTCCGCAATAAAATTTCATGACATTATCGTCATTCAATAATGAGCCATTACAAAAAAAAGATGTATTATTAAGATTAATCAAAGGTACATTACTAATAAATCTCTTCTTATGGTTAAAAATTTTGAAATGGCTGAGATAATATTTAATAAGACGACACGAAATTGGAGCAAGCGAAAAACTTGATGCAGTCGCGAAGGTTAATTTATTTTTACGCTCCGTTCGTTGGTTATTTGAAAAGTTTTAAATCGGATGAAAAGAAGCGCCAACTGACGTCGACTACCAGCTTACTCGATGCTTATACAAAATCACTTTTATAATATATTTAACTTTCTATAAACATGGCTGAATGAAAATAATAATTTTAGTTAAGAAAGATAAATGTCGTAAGCAAATTTTACATAAAAAAAATATCAGACAGATATAATTAACTAATAAGAAATTAAACTTCTGTCGCTTCTGACAAATGCATAGTATACGTCATATTATTAAAAAATATAATTTTAAGTATCCGTGACGGTTGCACGCGAATAGCAAGTATCTTATTTATCACTTGAATTCAAATATTTAATCAAATCACTTAAAAAACATTGTGTTTCATCAACGAACGAAGATACAAATTATTATTATACATTATATTTTTTTGTAACATCATTATCGGTTTATTTGTGGTCGGATGTTCTATGTAAACTGCATGAATATCAAACTTGACAGAAATCAAAGTTAATACTGAAAATAACGTTCGTCTTGTCAAAATAAAATGGTCATTGACGATTCGTATCAACCATTAATATTTACTCTCGATTCCGAGTCAGCTCTCCTGTACTCGACATTACGAAAACGTTTCCAAATTTGATAACAGAGAAGAATCATGATATCACGTAGTATTATTGTGTAAGTGCGCCTAAATCGGATTATCTGTACCAATATTATAAATACGAAATTAATTCTGCTAAGCCAATGAACCGATTTTGATGAAAGTTAGTATGAAGCAAGCTTGAAGCTCTTGGAGAGACATAAGCTTACTTTTTTATATCTAACACAACAAGAAAGGTAGGAGAGGTAAGAGTACGTCCAATTTCAAATGTATTCAATACTAGGTAATCAGTAAATTATAATAACTAAGCTAATATCTGGCATGTGTTAAAATGTATATTATTTTTTGTAATTTGTTGTTTTTGAAATATTATAACACTTCTATACACGTAGATAGGTACGTATTTACTCACATTGATTGTGATCCTTTATCGTATATTTTGAGTAAAAAAAGACAACATCGAACGTCAATATCTAATCTCAACCGATACAGAATCGGGGATACTAAATAGCATTATTAACAAGTCTTTCCTAAAAAAAAGCGTTTGAGATTTGCAACGTCTCCGTAAAAATGAACAACGACAGCTTTTCTGAATTTTCTCAACATCAAACAGAACGATAACTCGCATACATTTGTGCGTATTACGCGCGTCATTTTTGTTTAATCTTAGAAACGGATCTTACAATATTTTTGTCTGAGTATGTTTGACTTTTTGAAATTTCGATATGATGAACAAATGCAGTTTAAGAATAAGAGGTTGCAACGCTCTTCTTTAAATGAGATATTAAGAAAATCGTATCTTTGTATAATTATACGACTAACGCGTTACATACTGTACGTTATTGATATGATATATATAAGCTGCTAACATTAATAACTAATAAAATGTAAATTACATTATAATAAGGTCTATTACTTTATATTTTAGTTGTGAGTTGATAGCCCACCAGGTAGTACATTTAAAATTGTAGTTGGTGGTTACAATATAATGTTTTTAAAGTTAAGTACATACACACCAGCGGCCCATCCATAATACTCCAAATTCTTCAAAATTTAATATTACATCATGGTTGTCTTGGAACTAATTAAGTACAAAATAAAATCAAATAAAAATACAAAATAAAAATGTTTTCTTTTTTAATGTCGCGCACATGTCTGAAACGAAACAAATATTCATCTCTTATTCCAAATTATATTTTTGTTCCGTTTGCAGTTGAAACACTTGGATCTTGGAGTAACAGTGCAAAAAATTTCATCAAAAATATTACACCCCATCTTACTGGTGACAAGAGGGCTGGTTCATTTTTCGCCTAGAGAATCGGAATTGCGATTCAAAGCGGAAATGCTGTTAGCATTCTTGCCACCATTCCACGCGATCGCGATTTGTAGAGTGACTATTTTTAATTTATATTTGTATTTATTTGAGGCTTTAATGAAAATAAATCTTGTACCTACAGATACACAGAATTCAAAAAAAATATATATAAACAAGATTCTGGTGTCCATCTTACGGTAAAACGATTTAAGCCACAAATAAAAATGTACTATTCTAACGAATTTCAAGCGGTAATAATTATAAGGTATTAAGTATAACATATCAAATATATAGTTTACGATGCAAATTAAATAGCAATCAAAATGTTACACATAAAAAAAAACAATTTTCATTGTTCACTCGCTTACATTGTTTATAAAATAGTACCACTTTCTAAAGTCTTTATTCAACTAAAACTTATTAATTTAAAACCGTGCGACAAAGTAAGAATTCGAAGCCGTTAAAGTCAATCATCCTTACGAAACAAGATTTGTTTTGTAACAAGACATTCTTTTATTTAATCTATGATTCATTGGTCGAACATAGAAGAAAATGTTGACGTCGATCGACCTTTTCAAATTAAATCGCCCTTATAAAAGATTAAAATTTAACAATCTAATTTTGAAAGCGATTTTTTTTTCGATTCCCGTGCATAGTTGTCCACAAAGGACATGTCATTGAACCTTTTAAAATGAAATTTAAATATATTATGGTATTACCAACATATTCAGATGTCCAACTAATTGTTTCAGATATTAATTATTCTTAAATACACCTAACATTTGAACTAATTGGCTACTAAACATAAATATCGTGATGTCAAATAAATCTAGTATCGGTTAGAATATAAATCTCAACATAACCCTAATAAATACAATGTTTTACAAACGAATAACTATTGGCCAATATTCGTAAAGCCGTCTCTATAAGCAATGCTTTTTTCTTGTTATTCATTACGAAACCATATCACGCATCTGATCGATTTAGAGACCAAAACGATTCCATTTAAGTTGGTTTACTAAAGGTAAAATCGTTAAACGCTATCAATGGGGCGTACAAACAGTCTTAAGGTAATAAGGTAACATTGATAGAAAATGGTAAATCGCTTAGAAACGTTTTCAATAATAATCTATTAGTTTTAAAACAGTTGTTTGTTGTTGATTTTATATTAATCGTAAAATAGTTTGATTACCATCTGCGTAGTTCGTGTTATCTATTTAGTGGGTTTCTTGGCTATGCCTCAGATTACATGTTAAGCAATCATTCTTTTTTGTCGTCATACTTGTTTTAAATGAGTCAAATGTGTTAAAAATTGTTTATTTTTGACGTAACTAAAACTATTTTTTATTACTTTTATAGAATATACAGACATTAATCGGTGTGTACACACAAACACACCAAATACACAAGGGTAGGCCTTTGAAACATTGTACGAAAATGTATTTAACGTACACGGTTCGTTTTGCAAGTTTACCTGAAGAGAAAAGGTTTAAATTGCTTTATAAGTTACTTATATAATCCTCTGGTTCCGTCATTAAAGTGGAAATGTTTGCGACAGAACGGTTCACAAAACAATTGCCAGGACACATACATTTTTCATTTAAAAGCACTCAGGTTAGACACAGCATAAACTCGAAGTTGTGTTTCAATTAATTCATTATTACAAGTATCTGAAGTAAGCAAATAATATTAAATAAATGTACTTTAAATTAATATCATGGTAATTTTTGAAAAAAATACATTCATTAAATAAATATTAAGACAATTTCAAACCATTTTTCACCCTGTTTGGGGTAATTTTCAAAAACCTTGAAATTCATATTTATTTATTTCTAACCAGAATCTTTCATATAAAGTTTCATACTTGCAACTTTGGCTTTGAAAAATGACGGATTTCCGTACAACAGTTCATCCCTTATCCAAAAATCCTTTCTTAGAGCGCGTTTTCATCATAAAATGCATTAACTATCAACAACGAGTTACAAGCGAGTTAATAATTGCAAACCAAAGCCACAAAGTATTTAATATCATTGATGTAGATTTTAACAATGTAAATTGTAAAAAGGAAATTAATGCAAAATTCAAAACATATTTGGAACATATTTAGCACACCGCCATCTATGGGCTAATATCTGCAACAAATATTATAACAACGAACGTATTTACGTTTTCATAACTTTGATAGACTCAACCGATTTTTATGAAACAAAGACTACACGGAACCTTGAAATACATCTGATAATAATTCAGTTATTTCAATTTGTCATTTTTAGCCGATTCAAAGATTAGTCCGATAAACAGACAAATTAAAATTCTACCGACATACACTTCAGTTTTATTTATTTCTATAGATAGATAAATAAAAATATTGATCATAATGATGATCTTCCTAAATGAATTTGACCAAGGAAGTCATTCTCAACGGAGACTTGCCATAGGCGTGTATTGTAATAAACATGTGTGTGCGCTCACGCAGGTGCACTCACCTACTTTCCTATACTGACACAATCTGACAAGATCTGGCTCTTACACGGCCGGTGAAAAAACTATTTATAGAATCCGCCAATAACCTTTTACTAGCCTGACCTGAGATTTGAACTCAGGACCTCGAGGTTTGCGACCTTATAAGAACCCCTAAACTGCGAAGCAATTGTTTGATTGTCAATTGGTTGAAAAGGTGGAAGGAAAAGGCGAAAACTGTACTGGTTAAAAATCGATTAATATTCTTTTATGTACATAGAGAATCGCCGATATAAACAAAAATACGTTATTTTGCCTCAGATACCCGATTTAAATAAATAATTTATAATTTGTTGTCGCTGCCGTTGTCGTTATTGTTTTCATTGTCATTATAATAGATAGATGCCTATAGTACGAGATCCGGTTGCAAGATCACTACATTCATAGCGTACACAAAATACCTCTGCCTGTGTAAAATTACCCGCAATACGAATACACTTAATAGTGCACTATATGCGTTATGTATTTTATTTCATAGTATCAATTTAAAAAAAAAAGAAGGAAAGTACAATAATTAATATCAGCTTATATCGCTATCCTCGTCTGACTACCGATGTAACGCGCTAACTCTCTTTCACTTTAATCAATCTTTAACAGCAGGCAACCCCTATTTGCGGGTAATTTTACAAAGGCAGAGGTATTTGATCATGCATAGAAAAAAAATAGCTTCAATTTGATATATAAAATATATTTATACGTCATGAACGTATCAACGTAACAAAATATTACCTGTTTAAACCTGGTTGCGAATATATTGCGGCCGACTGGGTAACGGCAACCATACCTTTCCGAGTTATTTAGATACACTGCTATGGAGTGGATTGTAGTTTATTTTCATAACAAGAATGAAACTTTTTGGAAAATGTCAATAAATATTATTTTAATTAAAAGTGCTCGCGGGCAAATTTTAATTGGCAACCTGGCAACAATAGTTTATTTGCACTATGTACGCTATGAACGTAGTGATCTTGCAGCCGGATCTTAGACTATTAGAATAATAACGCTTGGAACGATAGTTTCATTTATAGTTCCGCTCAAAATTGAAGCAACTTTAGAATTCATTTCTGCGTAAGTGTCACGTAATTACATTTACCGACACGCACACATACGGCCGAATTATATTGCAAGTGAATAGACATTTTACCCATAACGCGAGGAAATTGATACTGTTTGAATTTGAATTATGAAATATATTTGTTTATATTTAATTTATTTAATTGCAACATTATTTATTTAATTTTAGCTGTTATTATTATAGTTAGCTAATTTTTTGTTCTTCTTTTATTTTATGTGTAATCATAAAGGAAATTAAAAATATATGTTATTATACGAACAGCTAATGTTTTATATCTAATTTTAAAAAGTAAGAAAAATAATTTTAAATAATAATTTGATATTTATTATTTTAAACATTAAGCAGTCGTGGTAAAAAAAAATTCCATACCTGACAGCATTTTTATTGTAATGACGGGAAACGTATTCAGCCTCTTAAGGCTGGATTGAAATGTGAAATCCGCTTGGGCCTACTCACATTCCGAACGTTATTATTCTAAGGATAGATGTATGTTTTATAGCTCGATGCTGAGATCTTACTTAATGGTGGTTGCATATTTTATGTCGATGACAAATAATGAAAGCAAGAATTCGTTTTGTATTTTTACCAAATTATTACGATTAAAAAACGCAAAGTCTGTAAATTTATTGCATTAATAAACGTACATTGTTTGGTTCAATTTGTTTACAAATGACCACAATTAGCCTTGTGGTTCTGGCACAGTAAAATAGAGGCACTCTATCTCAAGCATTGTGTTAGTGTCGTGCATTTTTCCTAGTGCTGGGCGCTATGAAAAATGCTCCAGAATAAATAGAATGCACAAAGTTTAGTTAATGACGAGTAATATTAACTTTTTACGAATTTTATTTCTGCCTAAGTTTTCAATTAAAGTATCAACTGTATTAATATAAATAACTTACGTGTAAGTTTTCAAATCTGTGTGTCTCGCATACAGCACGCAAGGGCGGAGGACATATCTCGAGGCACTTATGCCAACAGTCGTCTTCATCTTCTTCATCGTCATCGTTGGTGCCGCCTGCTCCTCCGCCGTGCTCGTTGCGTGTTTCTAGACAATAAATATATATTATTACGTGATATTTATTACTTTGCCATAGATCAGACAATTTATTTTTCAGAATATAGATAGTTTTATAAATGTCACTACAAATTATATCGCACGTTTATTCCAATACCGTCACTATACTGAAAAAGCGAATTTTACAGGAGAGAAATTTAAAGATTTTAGGGAACATTATTTAATGTAAAAAAAGCTAATTGTTACTTTTCTCGAAATTTTGCTATTTTAATAAATAATGAGTATTATTCCTAAGAAATAAAGTATTTTTTTAATTTTCTGCTTTTAGTAAATTCAGTTAAAAATAGATATTCAGTATTTTCATTTTTAGTGACACTACCATTTTTAAATAAAATCTATTCTAATGCAAGTGTCATATTTCACATATAAATGTATAAAGTTACAAAAATAATAAAAACTAATAATATTAATGTCGCTGCTCATTACCTTATGATTTGGTTGAATAACGAAAATTAAACAAATAATACATGAAATAAAACTATATTTTTCTGAAAAGTTGACTCAAAAGTAAATATTATTTATGATATACGTATTTATTCAATCCGAAAAAGTCTTAATAAAATTTTGAAAATTAAATCGCCGTCATGTGCTTTTCCGAACTTTATAATCTTTATATCTGATAATCGAACTGTTTCTCCTTCCGTATTTTTATTAAATTTGCTACCACTACTTAAGCCAGATTTTTTAAAGGTTGTATGGTGGTCCTTATTACCTGGCTGTTTGTATAAGGGTCATGTATTGTTCATGTATATAGATCGGAAATGACTATTACTGGACTTCGTGCAAGCTCGTCTAGTTAGGTACCACCCGCTCATCAAATATTCTACCGCAAAACAGTAGTACTTGGTATTATTCTGTTCCGGTTTGAAGGATGAGTGAGCCAGTGTTATCACAGACACAAGGGACATAACATCTTAGTTCGAAAGGTTGATGACGCATTGGCGATGTAAGCGATGGTTAACATTTCTTATAATGCCAATGTCTATAGGGCGTTGGTGATCACTTACCATCAATATAGGCCTATATGCTCCTATACCTACCTATTCTATAAGAAAAAGGAGGTCAGGAATTACCTTAGTTGTTTTTCTATGACCGAGTGGACATTATCATTTTCATTTTGAGTATGACCGGTTATCAAAAGTGTAATGTTTTTAATTTTAAAGTTTCTGAGGGCATACATGTACATCGAAAATTTGTATCGATTTATTTGCTGACCACAACAGTTGTCAGAATGTTGTCTTGCACATGGTATGGGGCGAAACAGCTACCACAAACTTTCTTTTTACTTTTTTCTTTTCTTCATCTTTCTCCAATCTACTTAGCCTTTTCTCTTCTTGATGTTCTAAATATTTCCTTTCTATTACATATTTCTCGATGAATTTAAGTTTTTGTAAATAAAGTATAACTCACACATATACTTCTTTGGAAAAAAAAACTGATATTAAATTGTGATGGATTTTAAACTTTTCTGTACGTATGTTCTTGGCGTGCTTCTACTCCTTATTCTGCACATTTGTGTTTGTAATTTCTAAACAAATTCACCAGATTCTTTCCTCCATCCATTTTCTGTACCAGTGACAATGTGTATGCAAAATTTAATGATATCGATTGAGACGTGAAAGCATAACAAACAAATAACCAACCAACTAAACTAACAAACGAACAAACAAACTCACTTTCTCATTTAAATTTTAGTGAGGATAAGGTAAATAAGAAGCATTAGTGACACTACTTATGTAAAACCTGTATTTTGTTGTAACAAAAGTGACACTAAATTAATAAATAAAATATGGTAATAAAATAATTCAAATATTTTATATGCTGGGCAAAGTCATAATGTCAGTCAGAATAAGACAGTAGTGGGGCCAGCGGGTTCGATAGATGCCTCGCCCACCGCAATACAACCTGTCGCGATTTCCGCAGTTTCTGCAAAGTTACCAGAATTTTGGAAGGATATGCCGAAACTATGGTTTGTCCAATTTGATGCTATTATGGAGCCACAAAAGCAGGGCGATACGGCAAAATTTAATATGGTAATAGCGAAGCTCGGCAGAGGCGCCTTACAGCAGGTATATGATCTTATTAGTACGCCACCTGCAGAGAAAAAGTACGAGGCTGTAAGAGATAGATTGATAACCGTGTATGAAGAAAGTGCCGAACGTCAATTCAACAAACTCGTATCGGAAATGGACTTAGGAACTCTACGCCCATCGCAGCTCTTGAGAAGAATGTCAGAACTTGCAACTAATACCCAGGTATCCACAGAAACATTGAAACGCCTATGGATATCCAGACTTCCGGGCTCAGTTAAAGCGGTATTATCGGTGGCACAGGACACGAAACTGGACGAGCTAGCTGCATTAGCCGACAAGATAATGGAAAACTTACTCCCTAATGAAATCGCCGCAATTACGTCAACGCCCACGAAAACAGCGTTTTCTGCATCAGCGCCACACAACTTGGCTGAACAGCTAGAACAAATGACAAGAGAACTCTAAACACTACGGGTCGAAATTAATGAGATACGAGGATGGAGATGGGAGCGTGGAAACTCCTGGAACAGGAGCAGGTCAAGGTCCCAATCACGATCCAGAGGGCCAAGGAGGATACCAGATAGCTCCAACTGGTTCTGCAGGTACCATTTTCGGTACAGGAATCGGGCAAGAACATGTGAGAAGCCATGCAACTGGAAACAACTAGGCAATTTGAAAAGGCAAGGCAACAATGGTGAGACGTCGGAAAACTAGATGCAATGCAGTTTAGTTCGGTGGGAGACTGCATAGAGCCGGAGAGCAACCACCGCCTGTGTATAAGGGACAGGAAGACCGGAGTTCGTTTCTTCGTGAACACGGGCGCTAACGTATCCGTTTTACCGGTAAGTCAGTTTAACTGTGATCATACGGTCAGTGGATACAAGCTCTTCGCAGCCAATAATTCGGAAATCAAAATATATGGTATTAAAACGTTAGAGTTAAATTTAGGATTGCGTAGAAACTTAAAATGGACATTTATAATTTGTGACGTTAAGCAAGCAATAATAGAAGCAGACTTTCTAGAATATTATAAATTAATCGTCGATATACATAATAGGAAAATTATAGACAATATAACTAGTTTATGTGCGGTAGGGTCCATCATAAAACAGGCTTAGCCTTCTAATAAAAGTATTCAAAATGATAATCCGTATCGAGATATATTAGAAGAATATTCCAGTATTACTAAACCCATAATATATAAGGAACCACCTCATTCCGTATATCACCACATCATAACATCCGGTGCCCCGGTTTGTGCGCGTTCAAAGCCACTACCGCCGGACCGGTATAAGAAAGTAAAGGCAGAGTTTCAAAAAATGCAGGAATTTTTGTATAGGTAGTTTTTGACCAGGTGAAGGAGAATGGGCTAGTCCGTTACATGTTGTCTTAAAAAAGATGGACAATTACGCTCATGTGGCGATTATAGAGCGCTTAACGCTATCACAAAACCGGACAGTTATCCGGTACCGCGTCTTCAAGATTTTACGTATATGTTGCTTAATAAGAAATACTATACTAGGCTAGATTTAAATAGAGCCTACCACAATATTGCGGTAGCAGCAGAGGATATAGAGAAAACTAGTATATGCACCCCTTTTGGTTTATACGAGTTCCCCAGAATGAGTTTTGGTCTAAGAAACACCGCCCAAACATTTCAAAGGTTTATGGACCAAGAAGTATTAAAAGGGATAGAACGCATAGACAGTGCAAATGAAAACGGTGAGTCAACACTTTTCTGTTACATAGATGATATACTTATAGCGTCAAATCCCTATGAAGTTAATAAAGAACACGTTAGAATACTATTTAAGTAATTTAGCGAAGTAGGAAGTACAATAAACAATGTAGGGATAGCCTTAAAAGCACCGTTACATTGTCTCGCCCTAGCGTAGAAGGACCTTTAGCCTTAATGACTGATGCATCAGATACATGCGTAGGTGCGGTACTACAACAAAGGATAAATGATAAGTGGTTACCATTAGGTTATTTCTCAAAAAAACTTTCAGACTCACATCAAAAATACAGTACTTATGATAAAGAGTTATCGGCTATTTACATGTCAATGTTGCATTTTAGAAACATGATAGAAGGACGACAAATAACAGTTTTCACCGACCACAAACCGTTAATATACGCTTTTACAAAAGTTAATAAAGATAAAGAAATTTCAAGAAGGATCAGACAACTTATGTATATTAGCGAATTTACAAACGACATACAATACATTAGCGGTTCAGAGAATTCAGTAGCAGTTATCACGCGTTATCACGTGTTGAATCTATCTTTTGTCTCACGACTATTGATTACGAAGAATTAGCACGTACACAGGATGTAGAGAGTCTGGTTACAACTTTACCTAACGATAAGCACGAATTTAAATACATAGTCGTACCTAACACGGATAAACAAATTTATTGCGAAGTCTCAACTAAACGCGCTAGACCTTATTTAACACAAAAATTTACAAAATTGGCTTTTGACAGTATACACAATTTAAGTCACCTAGGTATTCGTGCTACCAGGAAATTAATAACTAAAAGATTCTTTTGGCCAGGAATGAATAGAGATATAAATAAATGGGCTAAAGCATGCATACCGTGTCAAAAGGCAAAAATAAGTAGACATAGCGTTCAGGTTTAACGGAATTTCCACGTTGTACTAGATTCGAACACATACATACAGACATAGTTGGTCCATTACCTACCTCACGCCACGGGTACCGATATTGCATAACAATTATGGACCGTTTCACGCGTTGGCCAAAAGGTATTCCAGTCTCCGACATATCAGCCGAAACGGTTTCCAACGTAATATTTAAAGAATGGATATGTAGATTCGGTTGTCCCAGTAGGATCACAACTGATCAGGGAAGACAATTTGAAAGCGATCTTTTCACCGCACTTATGAAGTTATTAGGCGTGCAGAAAATACATACTACTGCATATCATCCGCTGAGTAATGGTCTTATAGAAAGGTGGCATCGCTCAATGAAAAATGCATTAACAGCACGAATGACGGATAGTTCCGATTGGGCAGTGAACTACCAACGGTTATGTTAGGATTTAGAGCAGCATTGAAAACAGATACGGGATTAAGCGCCGCAGAAATGATTTATGGTCAACCTTTAAGACTACCATCCGATTTTTTTCAGCAGAGTAAACAGGAGAACAGTCATCACGATTACATACAACAGTTACGTAAATCAATTAGTTCAATGAAACCTCAGTCGAAACCAGTAAGCGATTCTAGGAAAATATTTGTAAGCAAGGATTTAGCATCTTGCACGCATGTGTTTATACGAAATGATGGTAAAAAGGTCCCTAACGCCTACATATGAAGGCCCCTTCGGCGTCATAAGTAGGACTAACAAATTTTTTAAGATAAGGTTACCTAGTAAAGAGTTATATGTGTCAATAGACAGATTAAAACCAGCCTACATATCAAATGACTCAGGTAGTAATATAGAGATGAGTAAAAAAACATCCACAGTTACTGAACATAATTTTTTGAAAGTTTCACAAGATAATGCATCAATACCAATGCCAAATATTCGTACTACGCGATCAGGTAGAGTGTTCAAACAATCAGTCAGGTTTAATCTGTAATACTTGCTATGACTTTTATCACATAAGTTAATATAGAAATTTGTAGACACAACCTGTATTAATACTTGTATAGAAAATAAGCATATGTGGCAAAAACAATGTAATTCGAATTTAGTTACGAAATCGTTAGCTAGCTGTAATTATTAAATAATTGATTGTTATAAACTTAAACTAAGTATTATTTTGTCATTGCATACATCAACTTTGTCAAAGCTATACCTAATTGAATTGTATTAACTATACAGATACCAGTAAACATTTAAAATTATTATTAAAATGGGTAAATCGTATAGCAAAAACGAAGATGCTATCATCGCCCAGAACGGCGCTAATAACGCTGATTACAGTTCAATGGAAACTTACATGAAAACATATGGAGCAATGACCATTGTGATTGTCATATTATTATCATTACTCATAATACATTATTGTTGTGGTACATGTCGTGACAGCGTCCGAAATTGGGTGAAAAAAGAAATGGGCAAAACAGTTCTACAAGTTTCTACCGCACAAGCTCAACAAGTTGTGTAAATAAGTAAATGCTATTCCGAATGCATATTATTATAATATGCAGGTACATACACCAATTTATATACTTTTATATTTACTGAATTTCAAAATATGTTAAAATCTATTCATGTAATCATTTTTAATTATATTCAAACACATGGTAAATGGTGGTTTAAATGATGTATTTTATTATATTAATAACATTCATTGTAATGTGTAACGGGACACCAAGCGTGCGTCATTCAACGTTAGAGAGGCGACGATTTTTGCAACACAGCGGTATTCCTGTGTGCCTTTTTGCAATCAAGTTAGACACTTTTAATTTTCAAATATTATAATTATTTTATATATAGAATAATATCTATTTTTTTTGTAAGAGGGGAATGATTGTGGGGACACACATAGCATGACGTAGCAATATGTACATCTTGCACTTTAAGCTAACGACGCTCAGCGCGACTCGGAGTCGGCACTCGGCAGTCACTACTCTCCTCGGTCCGAATTAACATGTCTAATTGATCATTATACCGCGCAAATAAATTCGGTTCACAATTTGATATTTTATTGTTTATGACTTAAAACCTTCGGACATTGAACACGCATATAGTAAGGCCCAACCTTACACTAATAATAATACGAGAATATTTAAGTGTTGTATTCTATTTTAATCTAAAGCTATTAATTATTCGGTTGAGAAGATAAAACCTTGAACTGCTGTACAAATATTTATTTAGGTGTTTAGTGTTAAGTCTATGGTGTAACTTGTTTATAAATAAATTTAATCAAATGACTTTATGATACTATACCAGTATAAAATATATTCAAAGTCAATATAAAACGGTGTACGTTGATTGTTCAAACTACTATACTAAAAATCCCTCGGCGAAACGTTCATTTGTTCAGTCAGTCATTATAACAAAGGAAGCTTTGTAATTGCACTGAATTATACATACTAAAATTGTCAGAAATAGTATTGTTACAATATATAATGTTTTTTTTTAAATATAGAAACTTTTTCGGAACGCTGTTCCGTAACTCTATCTATTAATTTACTTATAAGACCGAAGAAGGTTAGTATATGAATTTAAAAACAGTATTAAAAGCTTATTTTCATTTTACTTATCCTTAGGGAAACTCTATTTTTAGTGAAGAAACAATATTGTTAATGTAATGACGCACGAGGCAACAATTATAAAGTCATTATTTAATAAAAAAAAGTTACAGTTCAAAATAATAAAATATCAGCTCAGAAAAGTTTGTTAATGATTCAGGGATTTGTAAAAAAAAAATCTTTATAAATTGTATTAATAAAAAATATTTATATTGCTCTTTATGTGAACAATTTGGTCTTTCAGGTTCAGCTTTTGAATTAAATAAAGTAATATTAATATTTATATTATACACTAACTAAATAATATATATTAATTTAAACGAGAGAATATTCATGAATTTTATAAAATAACGTTAATAGGATTGTAGCAAAAATAGCTTCTAAAATCTTAACAGCTGTTCAAAGAGCCTTAGAAATTGTAGCGAGAGAATATACTTTACCTAATAGTTTCTAATATGCATGGAAGCGGCAACGCTACTTATAATATATATATATTCCTGTTAATAATGTATTATATGCTAATTTATTCAGTACTGAAAACATTAATATTATAATAATGTTTTTATAAGACTTTGTTTAGCAAGCAGGGGATTTTTATGAATGTAGAGTAAACAGTCAATCCACACATTAAATACTTTTTAGGATGTGTAGGTCTGTTTAGATTTCTGCCATTGGTTATTACCGTTTTGAAATTAATAAAAAAAAAACAAATCGAATACTAAACCAAACTCGTCAGGCGATCATTGTATTAAATGAAAAATGATATACATAAATGTGTATCATTTTTCATTGAAATTTCATTTAATACAATGTCGAGTACGATTTATTCGGTAAGACGTTTCAAAAAGGTTTATCTCAGTTACGTTAGTTCAGAGCGCTGATAGGTAAGTGAAGCGTAAAAGCTAGCATCAATGCATTCTGCGTTTCAAGTAATCAGATTATTACAGTGGTTGGCCCTGGCTCATGACGTTAGGTAAATTTTGTTGAACATTAAATGTATGAAAGGACGGTAAATTATTACAGGAATATTAGTTATGATTTATTTTATTATTATTTACACATTCAATTACTCTGTAATACAGAAAGTAACAAGCAAGACTGATAAAACCTTTTAAGACAAAAAATCTGGGAGTTTATTCCGACGATCAGTCGGCACTTCATGGATCTTGTAAACTTTTAAAAACAATAAGCCAACGTTTAAAGAGTCTTTGTGCAAAAATAAAACTAGTCAAAATACTTTTAAAATCTACTTCGCGTTGCCACGGAAACGATTCCAAAGTAAATTCACAGATTAGAGGGATTATTTAGATTCATGCATGCGCGGAGTGTACGATCTACATATAGGCGTATTCATTCATTTTCAGTGTTATCGGTTTTACCGATGGAGACGTGATTAATTACATTTCGAAAATTGAAATAAACAGAAACGCGTAAGATTTGATATTATAAACAATAAAATGATTGATGGTCAATGATAAGAACGAAATTCGTGATGATCGCATTAATTATAATAATGATAAGTATCAGTAATTTATTATAAAAAGTATTTTAGTATTCACTTTTATTGGGTGAAAATATGTAGGTACCTATATTTATTTTATAACTCGAACGGATGAAGTTGACGACTTTGATTATATTCGCCGACGCAAGCTACCTCGGCGGTCGCTGGGTTTCATTATATCAATGAAAAAAATCTATTCCGTCTGCAAAAGTATTTATGGAAGTGTCATTGTGATTGTAAAAAAACCGGTTCAAGGTGGGCTCAGAAAGGTACATTAAATATTTAGTACTTGATGAACTTTTTTTTAAATATAGCGTTTATTAAGATCGAACCGAATTTTAATGTCCAAAATGTTTATTTCATCGTAGACTAACCTTTTTTTATGTTATAAGTAGGCGAACTAATGGTAACTGGTCACCAACGCCCATAAACATTGGCGATGTAGGAAATATTAACCATTCCTTACATCGTCAATGCGCCACCAACCGAGATGTTATGTCCCGTGTGCCTATAGTTTCACTAGCTCACTCACCCTTCAAACCGGATCGCAACTATATTGAGTATCGCTGTTTAGTGGTAGTAATGAGTGAGTTTATTTAGTAATGAGTGGGACTAGACTAAACAAAGACGAGGAAGAGACTTGGAATTTTATCGTTACTTTTTCTTAATAAAAACTCGCATGTTTTCACTGGTGCATTTAAAATGAATGTATTGTAATTCAATACGGCTCACTCTTAAAATTATTTGAATAATGGAGGAAACCTCGTAAAATCACATATGTTATATATTAAATTATTATTCGGACGCGTACAGATACGGCCGGATAAACTTATACAATGTAAAAGATAAACAAGAGTCCTCGTGTAACCCGATTCACTTGTCACCGCCGCTGTAATCCTATCACACCTACGTCAATAACATTTATCGTCAATCATAGGCTCTTTTATAGCAGATTTCTTATGTAAAATTACGTAAATGAAGCACATACATTTTACCCGGTGAAATAAAAGGGGGACATAAAATTCTTTATTTGGTTCTTAACTGAGTGATCATGGGAAAGGGTAGGAGTAAGGTGAGAGTGAGTTTACGACGATGATTCTACGTGCTGACCTTAATTAAACGACGTGGATACATTTTATACACGCAATTTAAAATCAAAAATTACAGTTATATTATTATTTATAAGCTGAAAAAGAACATTTTCCAGAAACAAATAATTAACCAATATTTACAAGATTAATAGAAGCCACAATTCAAAAAGTCGCCCATACCAAACTATAAAATTACTATAATAAACGCGAAAGTGAGACTCTATTCTTTTTTTTTTTTTTGTTACAATTTCACTCCTAAAACACCAAACCGATATTATTAGCTAATAACATAGTCTATATTTTGTCCTCGTATTCCCAAGGGGACGAGAACGGCGCGGGTGAAGCCGCGGGGAAAAGCTAGTTCATAATAATACTATTATATTCGAATAAAAATATTTTGACTACATATATCCAAAATCAATGCAAATTATTTGATCCACTAAATAATTAATCTGCATCTTTATTTTGTATGTTTTTAAATCATTATTTTAAAATTCTGACAAAAAATGGGCTGATATCAAGTTTATGCCTTGGCACGGAAAGATCGTAGACAACGGACTGATCAATGGCATCATATTGTTTGTTATGTCGTTGCATTAAATAAAACATTATTAAAAACAAAATTGTTCCCTAGTAAACTTATTTCAGAATAATAACAAAACATCAAAAGAAGACATAAAATTTGTGGCATAGTATCAAGAGTTTCGAAGTAATATCGTGCATGTGTTTGTATCTGAAGTGTCATTGATTGGCTCATGAGCGAATATGATACCTTTCCTTACACTTTGTGTGTTTATCTACGAAAATAATATAACTTCGAAATGTCGGGTAATATATAGAGTCATTCATTTTCTGTTGTTATAACAATATAATATTACTTCAGCTTAATATATTATGACCTATTCTCATTTGCTTATATAAATATATAGCTTCAAAGTAAGATTGAAAACGATTAATATTAGTATTTATGTTTTATACTCGTAATGCACTCTCTACTCTTGTATAATTAAACTCTTCCTAATCAATATAAGTAGCTTATATAGAGCAACGAATATTGTCTCTGTTATTATTTTTATATATATCGCTACTATCCTTAATTGAACTTCAATCGACATAATCTGTAAAGATTGAATTTAGACTATAACGCTGCAGAATGATTTCACTAATCTCAGATAATATTTCGAATGAAAATGCTCTTACGTTAGGTATGCTATTTTGATGAGGGCGTTAGACTAAAACACGGCAAGTTTCGATACAAAGGAGAGTTAGACGTCTCTTATAAAATATATATATATAATAGCCGTGCATAACAGTTTCACCCGTATGAAATAAAATTTGCTATATTGGTTGACGTTTACGGTTACTACTCCGCTTCATAGAACCGTAACTTGAATTTATGTCTCCTTTAACCTTCCCCAATAAGCAGACTGTGGCACACAAAAAGAATTATTCAAATCGAGCAGGGCAGAGCAACATTTGGGAGATTGTCTGCTACAAAGCTTAAATTACTTTATAATTACCTTTTTATGTAATAATTTTAGATTTAACTGAAAAATACGAAAATTCAATCAATTCAAGTCAATTTTTTCGATTATTACGGCAAAGGGTACATTATATTTTAATTAACGTCATTTAGCATAAAGTAAATAAATAAAATATTATAACGAATAATAAAATTAACGCAAAAATTACGGATGCCGTAATAGTTTTGGACGCTACTCTCAATCTTTTGAAACAAATGTTATGCCTCCCGTCTCAATGGATTTTAAGACGAGATGTGAGTTATTTACGATAATTATTTAATCGCGAGTGATTTACACTGGTCTATATTAAAAATTCCGCAACGAGCTATTTATTTTCGTTCTTAACAATAGTAACTTTCAACGTAACGCACGTTTGCCTAATAAATTGACTTATTTATCACAGTCTTATTAACATCCGTTTTTTAATGAATATATATTTCGTAAATAATTTCACAGATTACTTTTAACTTGAAAGACTTTCTTGAACGTAGAATTATGATCGAATATTTTAATCATAATTTATAATCAATTGGACTCATACGTCTAAAGTAATAACTACGTATAATATCAGACAGTCAAAAAATATTTAAATTCGGAATTCACTGCGGTGGTAGATCTTTGTGCTCGCCCGTCTGGATAGGTACCACCCACTCATCAGATATTCTACCGCAAAACAGCAGTACTTTGTATTGTTGTGTCCCGGTTTGAGGGTGAGTGAGCCAGTGTAATTACAGTCACAAGGGACATAACATCTTAGTTCCCAAGGTTGGTGGCGCATTGGCGATGTAAGCGATGGTTAACATTTCTTACAATGCCATTGTCTATGGGCGTTGGTGACCACTTACCATCAGATGGCCCATAGGCTCGTCCGCCTGCCTATACAATAAAAAAAACAGTATTCAATAACAGTTCATAAGGCATTAAAAGTTTTTAATTTTGTATCCAAAGTTCCAACGTGAAAAATAAAAATTGAAAACTAAATTGATACTGTTTGAACTATTTAACTAGAGATTAATCAAAAATTTGGTAGATGTATTGTAGATGAAGTGTTCATTAATGTAGGTATTTAATTTAATTGTAATATTTTTTCTTTTTCTTCATATAGTATAAGTCAATGAATAATATCTTAACTTTTTAATGAGCGAGCGTTCTCATAAAACAATAACACCTTACGGTAAATTGATTAAAATATTTTAAAAACATTTAACGATGACGTCTTTCCTTTACGAAAAACTTCTCTAGTCGTCTCGGGTTCAAAGTATATAGATAACTTTCATTTATATATAACAATTTGCTAATTACTTAGCTGCTATATATACGAAACGGATTAATTAACTTCGATGAGTAATTTATAAAATTAACAAACAAGCATTCTAAATATAGAACAAGTGCTGTTACTAGCCCCAAGTATTCTCAATATACCGATGACGAGGTTAAATTAAAAAAGAGTTCAAAGTCGACTTCAAAATTATAGTAATCAAATTGTCATGATCGTTTCAAAAATGAAGAAAGCGATAAGTTCGCCTATAACATACGGGCGTACCAAACTTTACATGACAAAGTTAAGGAAGATTTCGTAAAGTTGTGTCATGACAGTGAAACGATGAGATCCATGATCCATGTAAAAGGGAAACGTTTAGACAACCATTGCCTCAAAAAGTTCTTGAATAGTGAACGCTTAGAATATGGCGAGAATATTGAATAACTTGGCCCCTAAAAATTTATTTTAAGACTTGTTCATAAAAAGAAGACACAAATTAATGTGTAATTTCACTTGTGATTGAAATCGCTCAGGAAGTCATCATCATCATTTTTTGCGAATATTACAAACACATATTAAATACATAGCCGAGTCGGCCCAGTGGTAAGAACGCGTGAATCTTAACCGATGATCGTGGGTTCAAGCCCGGGCAAGTACCACTGAATTTCATGTGCTTAATTTGTGATTATCGTGACGAATCCTGCATGTGTCAAATTTCACTGAAATTCTGTCACATGTGTATTCCACCAACCCGCATTGGAGCAGCGTAGTGAAATAAGCTCCAAACCTCCTCAAAAAGAGGAGAAGAGGCCTTAGCCCAGCAGTGGGACATTTACAGGCTGTTACTACTACTACTATACTATATTAAATACATATATTATTGATATTATAATGTAGCATTGATAGAGTAATGTACTCTATTAATAATAGTTATTATTTATAATGCTTCACTGTTAACTATTTCAATTTTTGTCACTAATATAAGCATAGCCTTAAGCTTTATTAAAGATAAATATGTATTTAAAATAATGTTGTCTGAGTAATGTTTTGTCTTTTTGTTCGAATGTAAAACCAATCAACTAAAAACTACGTCAACAAAGTTTATTAATAAGGTCATTAACTATTATTTATTTAGTTTTTTTTTTAATGATACAAGAATATTTTTATTTTCTATTGATTTAAATTATTACAATACTTACAAATGATTGAAAGTCGCAAAGCAAATTATTCATGAACACATAAATTTTATCAATTAAATAATGATTAGATAACAAACAAAGACAATATACAATATTATACAATTTATACAATCAATCTTACATGCATTGTTTCAAATTTTAAAATATTCCCTCCAGATTCTCTCTCGACGCAAAGCTGCCCATAACACAGGCCGCGTTTCCGCGCTGTACGGCAATGGACAACCTTTGCGCCAAGTAAGACCCGGAGCGATTGTCAATCTTATTTAGTTGATTATATATATTATTATTAATTTAAACAACCAATTCATTGTCAGTCTCAGGAAGAATCATTTAAACAAAACACTGTACTTGTTTTTTTTAAGTAAGTGTCGTTCACATACTCGTAAATCGTCATCAGATGGTTCAATTAATTAAAAAAAAAATCGTCTATGTCAGAACTTTAATATTAGGTTGTACAGTATGTAATATAATAATTATTGAAAAATCTTGTAGCATATAATAACACGCCTTGGGCCACCTGTTCCAGTGATAATATTATACTTGATAATTTCAGTCCAAATATGATCTTAAATAAATTCATTATTTATTTGAAAAATAATGAGAACATTAATGAAAATATACATCGCCAATGTGTCTCTAACCATAGAAACTGAGATATTATTTTATGACTGTTACATTGGCTCAATCCCTCTTCGGGTGGTGAGTGGGTGGCACCTACCCAGATGAGCTTACGCAAATCCCTGCTACCAAGTACTTTTGAATAGCAGGACTAAATCGTATTTAAATATAATTTCTTGTTAAACACACGCTTGAATGATTCGAAAATTAAAAAAGGTCTGAAACTCTTGTTGGATATTATAATTGATTCACTTATCGCGCGGTGACGTATCTCAATAGAAGTATTTTTATTGTTGTCCGGTTTGAAGGGTGTGCGAGGCAGTGTAATTACAGGCACAAAAGACATATAATCTTAGTTCCCAAGGTTGGTGGTACAATGGCGATGTAAGAGATGGTAAACATTTCTTACAATGCCAATGTCTTTGGACGTTGGTGATCACTTACCATCAGATGGTTCATAGGGTCGTCCGCCTACCTATTCAATAAAAAAAGGAAATTTCTTTACGACGCATTCCGGGTTAACAATAAACGAATGATAATTATCCAAAATAGATGTTCATTTATTTAATAGGCCTTGGTATTAATGTGATTAGACCAACATTAAGGGATATTATTTTAATAAGCGTTTTAGAAAAAAAGACACGTAAGGACGCACATAACGGTTCGAGCCGAGCCGAGTTACTAATTGTCTTATAACATTTATTTAATTTATTACACTGTAAAATTATTATAGTCATTCAGACCGGGCGTCTTAGAGATCCCTAGATACTTTGACATTTGAAGCTTTCCCATCCCAAAGCGGTTAGACTACAATTATATTATTTTTGTCAGGGCCTGTGGTGGTATGCATTTGTAAAGCAATGAACAATAACGATAATGGTTATTAACGTAAACGTAACCATTGTAAGCAATATGCGTATTATACGCGTCCCTTAATTTTTATTAACATGTTAAACCGGAGGTGAAGATTTCAATGTGGATTAAATAACCGAGAGCCATAAACCGTCAGTGAAGCACACTTAACACTTTCACGATGAGGTGTGCGCAATATTCTATTCAGACATTACTGACGTAATACTTTTACTGGGATGATTTCCCAAATAAATTTTTATATGAAAAAAGGCAAGCTATCCAAGTTTATTATTTTGTATCTAAAATTACTTATAAACAGCCGATAATATAAATGAGTTGCGATGTAAATGAATCGACAATTATTATCAAAACTACGGATAAAGACTGTGGAATATATATAGCCGGTTGAAACCGATATAGTTTGGAACCAAGCCGACACCTAGCAATATAAATTATGAACATCGGCGGTTATGAAATAATTGCAAATGTAACTAAAGTTAGTTTTTATTTCAAAGGTAGGCGGACGAATATATGGGCCACCTGATGGTAAGTGGTCACCAACACCCATAGACAATGGAATTGTAATAAATGTTAAATACATATCGCTTACATTGCCAATGCGCCACGAACCTTGGGAACTAAGATGTTATGTCTGGTGCGCCTGTAATTACTCTGGCTCACTCACCCTTCAAACCGGAACAACAACACCAAGTACTGCTGTTTTGCGATAGAATGCTTGATGAGTGGGTGGTATCTACCCAGACGAGCTTTGAACAAAGCCCTGCCACCGAGTAAACATTTTTTTCTATAATATTTAAGCAAATTTGCTTGATGTCAGACAAAATAAAATGGCTTGGTATTGTTTCACGGGCACTGAGCTTACATGAAGACTTAAAAGGTTTCAAAGGCAATTTATGAAGCCTTTGGCAACACGATAATAATATTTCCTAACAAACTAAGGAATTATTGTACAATTTCCTGTGCGGTACGGACTAGCGGTTAGGCCTATATAGCAAAATTGTTTACAAAAATATGTTTTTAAGATCTTAGTTAACGTCCTTCTAAAATATTATAATATAATCCTTGCTGATTTTAATGGCGATTTTCATCGTTTAAAAGAATAAAATGTACAGTTTTGTATTTTTTATTTCGCCGAATGAGTTTTGAAAAGATAAATGTTTGCACTTAGTAGCAAACTTGACTGCAAGAATAAAAAAAATCAAAGTACAGTAAAAGGCTTCACAAGAGCACAGCAATTCGTTATTTTAAATATTTAAACAAATAAACATTACACTGCACTTTGCTCCACGTGGAAGTACTCAGCGATTGCTTAATTTTGCAGCAGATTATTTTGTTACAGCAATTATATCGTATACTTAAGTTTTAATTCTCCAATAATATTAAATTTTTCTCAGAGCATGTTTTTTATTAAATCGAATTTAGTTCTGTTTTAATTCTTATTTATTTGAAGTTTTAGTAAAAAGTAAACAATATTTTGATAAGCTCAGTTGAAACTTATATAAAATATGTAAGCGATCGTTTACTTTGACAAGCCAAGCAACAAAAGAGTTGGGCTTTTCATATCAACATGTCAAAGGCACGTTCAATTTCCTCATGTCAATCGTGTTGTAACACTTTATGTAGACCATGCAGCTAAGCCAACCTGCATACAACGACATTTTATACGGATTGACAGCTCCAAAATTTCGTTTCGCCGAGACACGTTGGAATTGGTTGTTACAGAGAATTAGAATTGTTATTTTTCGACAAAACAACGCTGTATGGACTTTTCCATCGAACTTCACTAAAAATAGCAGTAGATACCCAAATCTCCCACTGCTTAACATATTCCTTCTCTTCTTTTAAGGAGGAATTATCAGGTTTTTTTCACCACTTCACCACTGCGAGTTGGTGGATAACAAAACTTTATCTGATATCTGAGACGTGCAATTTTCCTCAATGTTTTCTGGCAAATCATTTATGATCAACCAAAATATTAACACAAGAACACTTAATTAATGCCAGTGGAATATCTAGCTAGGCTTTGTTATCGTCAGCGTAGTCGTGATTTTCTAGTAACTAATCGGATTCTATTTTGGTTTAAAATTAAGACAAGATAAATGTTACGGTAAAAATATGGCCACATGTTCGAAAATTGGTTGAGATAAAAATAAGCATCGACATGAATACGATATGATGTTTATATATGACGTCAAAAATTGGACAATTGAATTTTAAAACGACGATATTTTTCGAATGCATTTAGAGGTTTTCCATTTCTATGCCAGTCGCGCTTTTATTCATGCTTTGTCGAATTTTAGACACGGAAGACTTTTTTTTTTTTTTTTGTTTAACGAGGAGGAAAGGCATTTACGCCTGCTGCCCGGTCGGGGGACCGGGACGGGTATGTGGGACTCCCGGGGCAGAAGGCCCCGTCCTACCCACTAAAACCTCCTCGAAATTCCGCCTCTCCGCAAGGCGACAGGGCCACGGGAACGCGTTAGCTTGCAACCGCGACCCTGCCAGCGGCAGTCGCTAAAAGGCGACACACCTCGAAGGCGCGCCAGGATGTTAGGGCGCGCCTATCTGCTCCGCCTCCGTCTGTGCTGTGACGGACTCCCCCGAGTCCGCCACTGGAGGCCGGGCGTCAGGGGCCGACGCCCCGCGGCGGATCAGGTGGCTGGCTCCGCCGCCAACCACACTCAGGGCCAGGTCATTGCGGCAACGTGCGACCTGCAAACGCACGTCGCCGCCGACCAGGCCGCCTTCGGCGCAGCGGGAGGGAGTTGGAGTCGTCCTCCCGCTTTCGTTCTGCCGCCTCCTTCTGCGACATCACTGTGTCGCAGAAGACGCAGAATGCCACCCAGGCCTCTTTGCTTCCCGCCATTTTCCTTGCAATGGCGGGAAGCGAAAGATCTCGTCCGAAAACCGTGGACAGGGTTGCGCGAGGCTCCGCCCAAGCTGGGCACTCTGCGCGCGTGTGCTCGGCCGTGTCCACGGCTCCATCGCCACAGTGGTGGCACCTCGGCGAGGGTTCCCTACCCACCACCTCACACAGGTACCTGCCAAAGCAGCCGTGGCCTGTCAAAAGCTGTGTGAGGTGGTATGTAGGTGGGCCGTGCTTGCGCTCGACCCATTCCTTCAGAATTGGCCGAATGGCCGCTACGAGTTCCGCACTCGCTCCCGGAACTCGTAGTCTTTCCGCCCATTCTGTGATGACGTTCCCGCGGGCCTCGTCCCGCCACTGCCGGACCTCACTAGGGTGGGGCCGGTTTCCCTCCGCTCTTGCTTCCTTGACCCGCCAGTAGACGCTCGAATTGGCCTCGGCCTCGAGGTCCCATGGCGGGCTTCCGGAGAGCAAGGTGGCCGCCGTGAAGGACACCGTGCGGTACGCTCGAGCCGCCCTGAGCGCCATGGCCCGCTGCGGACGTCGCAGCGAGGCCACGTTTCGGGCACTCAGAGCGTCCGCCCATATCGGCGCTCCGTAGAGCGCCATCGAGCGCACCACGCCGGTGTACAGGCGCCTGCAGAGGGAACCTGGCCCCCCGACGTTGGGGAGCAGTCGTCCCAGCGCTCCGGCTGCAGCCACCAGTCTTGGGGCCAAGCGCCGGAAGTGCTCCTAGACACGGAAGACTGAACAGACGCATTTATTTAGCTCAAACTATGTAGATTTAAATGGTTTGGTGATATTTTTGTTTTGTGATGGTACATAATTTGAACATCGAACTATAGATCTAAATTGAATTATAAATATGTACCTTTTATTAAATAAGGCAACGTAGTCAACAGAAAATTGTCAGTTTAAACATTTTCAAAGAAAACGCTGCCCGCCCAACCTATTACCGATATACGGAAAAATAATATGCTTAAAAGATCTCTAAAATACCTTCAGATAAATCAGGGACAGATTATCTATCTTTCATAGACAACTCTGATAAGTTTCAGATATATTTTAGGTTTGCATTTTAACATTGTAAATTATTTTGATAAACTATAATAAATTAATTATTTAAAGAAACTCAGAAGTGGTACTTGGTGGTAGAGCTTTGTGCAAGCTCATCAGATATTCTACCGCAAAACAGCAGTACTTTGTATTGTTGTGTTCCGGTTTGAAGGGTGAGTGAGCCAGTGTAATTACAGGCACAAGGGACATAACATCTTAGTTCCCAAGGTTGGTGGCGCATTGGCAATGTAAGTGATGGTTAACATTTCTTACAATGCCATTGTCTATGGGCGTTGGTGACCACTTACCATCAGGCGGCCCATAGGCTCGTCCGCCAAATTATACAATAAAAAAAAAAAAATAATAATTAAACGAAACCGATATGCGATCATGCTTGATATACCAATAATAAAATTAAGCTAATAAGATGAACAATAGCTTCGTTTATATTAACGTCTTTTAAAAATATTGCTCCCCATCAAATTTGAAATTGTTTTAAATCGACCATTAACTTTTGTACTTTTCAAGTATATTTTCAGAACAATAATGAAAACTGATTTTATTAAAATACGTAACAAAGGAAAATATTGAAAATAAGTTCTGCCTGGTATTGGAATTGAATACTACGAAACTTTTTGTTTATCAAAAGAATTTGAAATCGAACATTTAATGAACTCGTGAAGTAATATTCTCTTATCACACCTGTTAATATATAAAATAACTAGCTGTGCCCCGAGGCTTCACCCGCGTATAATTAATAAAAATATAATAAATTATTTTATTACTATAATAACACACGCACGCACGCACACACACACACACACACACACCCACGAGCACAAACACACACCCACACACACACACGCAAATATGGCTAAAGGTAAAGAAATAAGTAATTAACGATTTGAAATAAATTTTCATAAGATTCCGTAGGGTTTACCGATCTTATATATTTGCGCCATCACATGTTCTTTGTTTGTACCAATTTTCACCAAGATTGGTCAAGCCGTTCTTGAGTTATAAGAAGACGTACAGACAGACAGACAGACACCAGACAGACAAAAATGAAAAAAATAGTATAATGTGAATCACAGCATCATAAAACGATTATTTATCACAAAATTAGGTGAAGAAAACAATGTGCAGACGGAACTAATAGATTTATATTGTATTATAGTATAGAAGATATAGGTAGATAGTTTCCACCAGCGGTTTCTCCCATTTGGAAGGGAAGGAAGGTGTTAGGTACCCTACGACCTTTTTTGTACCTCTGACATCGTGCATGTAAAATGATGATCCCTTGATTACTTAAGACATAAAAGCGTAACAAGCAAACTTACTCACATCGCCATTTCTTCCCTGAGTAACTTGTGATGTGATTGATATTATTACATCATGTTTAGATATAAAATTATCTATCTCTTGAGGCATAAGAATAAATCGGAAATACAACAAATCAAAAATAACTGCAGGCAGCAATACCCAGAGTATTGATAAAAATCTATTATCACTATAATATGTATATTATGTTAATTGCTTCGTGGTAAGACATTGTGTAAGCCCGTCTGAGTGGGTACCAACCCACTTGTCTTATATTCTATCGCAAAACAGCATTACCTAGTATTGTTTTATTCCGGTAAAAGGTGAGTGAGCCAGTGTAATTATAGGCACGAACATAACCTTAATCTTAATCCTCGAGGTTGCTGACGCATTGATGATGTAAGGGATTGGTAGTATTTATTGTGCCAATGTTAACGGCCGTGGTATACACTTACCATAAGGAATCAGAAATAATTATATTCGTCCGTCCGTGGCTATCAATATAAAATCATCAGAGACCTGTTCCAATTTTTAAAATTAAAACTGGAAACAAAGTGGCACAGTCGTTATTTCTTCATTCTATTAAACTTTTACTTAATTTTACAGCCTTAAAAACCGACCACTTAGTTGTTTTGCTAAGATAAAAAATTAATATTATGACCATAAAATATCACGAACAAAACCTTGTATACCAATATTTTTATATATGTCTATCAATTCATTCCTTTAAAATATTCAATGTAGGCTTAAAACGATTTAATAATGGATACATTTATTAAAATATTGTTTACTGTTAAAATGTTTTATTAACAAAAAAACTGTGCTGCGGTGACCCCCGTCAGGGCCGAAGTATTGTGCGATATTATTTCGACTCAACCCGTGTTTTAAAATGTAGATTTTAATTGATTATATAACTGTATTCTTGCTACACTAAGAAGCACCTCCACCTCCTTTATAACGAATGCATAAAATTCGAATGCACAATGCATCGCATTTTGTAGCATTTGTTAGGCACAGTATGAACACTATTTCGTTATATGGCGTGACCTTGGGCTACTGCCATTGTACTCTACTGTAAGCCGTGTAAAATAATGTAAAATTGTATTAGCATTATAAATTATCTTATACAATAATAATAAAAAGTATTCACTCGATGACCTATATAATAGTGATATATACAGTGGTGGTCATATAATTAGAAACACCTCTTATGATTAAAGAAAGTATAACTTCAACGAACAAATGTTCGTAAAAAATATACACATTCAATAATTGATAATCATGCAATAAAATAGCCACTCAAATAAAAAAAAACTCATTAAATGCATAAAATATAAAACATATCTTACTTTTAATTACAAAATGAGTTTTACACATGTAGGAGTTTATTTTCTGTTACTGGCCGCTTGGACGCCTCATTAGAAACATTTTAAAAAAGCATCCATAGCTCGTTCTTTTTTTTAAATTAGAGAATAACATTTCTTTTTCTATTATTTTGGCGGCAATTCAAAATTTATCTGAATTTTATTTTATTCAAAATGGGCAAAAATAAAAGTAGTGACGCGTCAACTAGGTAAATCATTGTTAATTTACATATAGATCATAAGTGGACGTACAGAAGAATAGCTGAGCATTTAAATTGTTCTGTAAAGAAAGTTTTTAATGCAATTGATTATTATAAAACACATGGATCTGTTGAAAATGTTCTTAGAAAGGCTCGGCCAAGAAGATACGCTAATCGTTCGTGTTGCTAAAAAAGACCCAAGTAAAGGCTCCAACCAGATTAAAAATGAAGTTTTTTCGCCTGATGACCTGAGAAACATCTCGTCACGACTGATACGCCGAAGATTAGTGGAAACTAAATTGTTTGGAAGAATCTCTCGAAAGGTACCGCTTCTTACCAAGCAACACCGAGAGAAGCGATTATTATTCGCTAAAAAATATGTTAATTGGACGGTGCGAGAATGGAAAAAAGTGTTATTTCCAGATGAAACAAAAATAAATATGGTAAATTCCGATAGAAAGCGCTATGTTAGTCGCCCTGTAAAAAATGCTTTTAATTATAAATACACAAGGAGTATAGTCAAGCACGGTGGTGGTACAATGGATCAATGGCAATACAAAATTATCTTAGAGCACACAATGATTCCCTACGCGGACGATCATTTGCCTATAACTTGGATCTTTCAGCATGACAATGACCCTAAACACACGGTCAATAGCGTCAAATGTTTCCTTAGCGAACAGCATATATCCGTTTTAGACTGGCCAGCAAATAGTTCGGATTTAAATCCGATAGAAAATCTCTGGTATATTGTTGAAAAGAAAGTCTCAAACAAACGTAACACCAGTCAAAACTATATGAAGCATTTGTTGAAGCATGGAATTCAATCCCCTAGAAAAATGTATGAAATTGATTGAATCAATGCCACGTCGTTGCAGTGCTGTTATTGAAAATAAGGGATACGCCACTAAATATTAATTATAACTATTGGTAGGCTGTGGATAGTAGCTATTTCGTAAATAACAATACTAATTACTAATACTTTAAAAAAAATTGTTTTTTAAATTTTTTGTTGTTGTTTCTAATTATACGACCACCAGTGTATATAATTAGCAGCACAATAAGTAATTAATTTAATTTGTAACGAAAGACTCAAACATAATGTGTAAGTTAAAATTTTAGAATAGGAACTAGCCAATAAATACATAGATAGTTTATAAAATATTTTTAACTGATAATGTTTTAAAGATCTCAATTATATTGTATGAAATGAAGATAGCAACAAAAGTTTAGACAGAATACGAAAACAGCTCTAAATTACAATTTGTTTTACTATCCGATTGAGTCAATAATCTTATTATATTAAGTGAGCAATTCTTGTGTATATATTTATATCGTGTATCTCGGAGAGGCTCTAATGATTTGGCTCAAATTTTGTATTTAGATAAGGTTTTGGTTTTTAAGTTTACTGTACAGGTGTCATTCATGGAAAAACTAAATTTATTTAAGACATTGGTTTATAAATAAATATTTAATTAATAGAGCCGAACGATCTACGAACGATTCTAATATTATAATTTGGTGATGTTCCGCTTAGAATTCATTATTCGATTGTGCCATTAAATCTGACTAATATTATAAATCTACCGTGAGTTAGACGAGAATTACAATCATTTATATCTTAAAAGCAATAGAACTTTTCTTACTTGATAGCCTTTCATGGTAACAGATAATTATTAAAGAAGACACGGAACTTACGAATATACGCATACACCAAACTAAGGCATTAAAAATCGAAAATAAACTTTTGTCTATTGTTCAATACCGTTTTCTCCTCTGTTGTAAATTTTTTTTTGTTTATCAATTATAAATGTCGGATATAAGATTTAAAAAAAATTTATATGGACTCTTTCAAACATTGAGTGAATACTAGTATTCTTAAAAAATAAGACAAAATAATTTCAAGTCAAAGTATTAAAAAAGAATGAAACGTAAAAAGAGTATTGCTTGCAATATCGTGTCGTTCATACGTAAAAAAATATTCAATTCACTTTTGTATTACATAAGAGCCAACAGCATACCGTGCTCATAAAAGACTTATATTAAATAATCCTTCTATTGTGTTTTAGCGTGATTGAAAAATTGCAATATTTCAAAAGTTAATTCGTTTCATGTATACATAGTTCATACACTGGTATCAATATATATTAAATTATTTGACGTATCTAGTTTTTGATTTTTAAAAGATTTTTATGTATTAAAAATCTCTTAAATCATGTTTATTTTGTATTTATATCAATAAATTAAAGGCTAGCAATCGTTGCAATGCCTCATTATGTTATTCATCTAAATAAATTATTTGACACGATGAATGCGCTGATGATGATATTGTGCTGATGATACTGGTGATGATGCCAGGAATGTCAGCGCAAGAGATTTAGAGACTCTTCGAGACAACTTAGTCTATCTGCACTAGTAAAATTTTTAATACCTGAAGATGCAGACGCGTTCCTGAGAAGATTTTCGCTGTGTAGCTTAACCCGCCTATTTAGACACATTAAATATAATTCAACAAATATGTTTCACGTATACACTCCAAATGAGTAACTTACCAAATACAAGCTATTTCTGATGGGACTACTTCCAGAACTAAGTTCTTAGTAGCGATATTCAGAAATTATACCATCCTATGCAGTTGACAGTGGCCAGCAGTTTGAGGTCATCAGAATACTAGTAAATTCTACAACTTTTGTTTATATAATTTATATATGTCATGAAATGAAATCTTAAATTCGTATTTTGCACCGACTATTATATTAATAACTACTTCCAACTATTAATAATTAGAAATGACCAAAACCAATATAGACACTAACATTAGATGAAAATACATAATATCATAGATAAATGGAACAAGCCGTTTCATTATCTAAAAACTTAAGATATGTTTTTTGTAAATAATTACGTTTTATCCAAACAATTAGTTTTAAATTTTGACTTTGTTAGTAAAAAATGTCGAACCGTCATTTTTTTCATATCGGAATAAGAGTCTATTGAAAAAATCGCCCTTAATTCATACAGCAATTGCTTTATAAGTTATATTAAATCTTGATTAAATGAAATTCTGTATGAAAGACGAGTAAGGCTTCATAGCAGGTAAAAGCGATGTAATAGTTTCGATTCTACAGTTAACAATGTATTGACATTGCATGCAATGCCTAATGCCTCTTACAAATGTCAATGACTGTGAACCGTGGAATACTCAGTTTGCGGATGGTATATTTACTCGTTAGTTTTTTGTTCTTATAAAAATATCTAGTTAGAAATAAAAGTATTTATGATTTGCTTTTCTGTTATATAAGAAAAATACTACGTATCCAGTAATAATACACCAATTGTGAAACAAATCGATTTCGTCAAAGATATTTGATAAAATCAATATATTAAAATAGAGTAAGGTCATTTCTTCGTTTAAAATAAGTTCGTATTACTTTGTTTTATCAAATTCAAAATAAACTACAATAGTTCTATATTATAAGATATTATATTATAAGTAAATGCTTTATTGGAAAATGAATAACATAAAAATTGAGAAAAAGAGTAAAAGGAAACCGTCTACACAGGCAGTCGAACCCACGACCATCGAATTTCTAGTCTGAGCTTAAATAGCTTATACGGTGCGAAACATTTTTATTTTCTATACGCTTGGCCATCTGGAGGTCCCACTTCGGGTACTTTCATTTTTAGCCAAGCCCTGCAAGTGCTATGAATTTGCGATGTCGAGTAGGGAATGCCTCCTTGTTAGTATAATTGCTGACTACAGTTGTAAACATTTTTATCTCGATATATATAGAATGAAGGGAGGCGGCTGTAGAACACAACTGGTACTACCTATCGCGCATATAAAGTGGGAATATGTCGACATGTAAACCTTTCCTTACTATGATATGTCCCTTGTGCCTGTAATTACGCTGGCTAACTGACACATCAAAACAAGGCGCAACAATGCAAAGCGTGTGGCGGTAGATTAACTGACGTGTTGGTAATTAGACCAGATGCAGGTATACATAAGAGTACCGTTAAAAATAAACTTTATTATATACACAGATGCGTAACGTTTAATCAAAGTTTTTGTAACAAATTTGTTAGGGTTCAATTGCAAATTTTACGTAAAGCAAACAAAATAACGACAATATTTTGAACAAACAACGACAAACGAACTCAAACTTTGTATTTACATTCGTAACGATTTGCTAGGTATGTTTATTATTATATTATGTATTTGTTCCTATTAATATTTATATATAAGATGAATTTTATTTCATTCAATATAATAGAAATAATTAATTACGGCGAAAGGAGCCTTCATGTAAAAACAGGTTGCAGTTTCATGAGAGTATGGTTATGCAATCGTGGAAACAGAGCGTCGTAAATCTAAATTTTGTTTAATGTCAAAAATGTATATAATAATATGCATACCTGTTAATGTGCTAAGCGATATAAGACTTTAAACGAGTCGATTAAATGTTCAAAATCTAAAAACGCCCATTATATTAAAATCACACAATGTTTTATCTATTTAGTAGCAACTCTACATTAAGAAAAAGTATCATTCGAACTTGCAAGTATCTATAGTTAATAGTTTAGGAAGGCTGGCCGATGACCATCCAGACCAGCCAAGGAATCCCAAAATAAGCCCAAAAAGCTAAAAAAAAAAATAGTAGACAGTCTGTCGGGATAATTAAGAATGTTAATAGGTATGCCAAATCGGTTGAAAGTTTGTTACAGTAAAGCTTGTATGTATACAAATACACTAGTTTTTGTTGTAGTCAAAAATACCTATTGGTTTTGATTTTACAGGCATTTAAACTTACGATAAATATCGAGTCCCGCTAACAGTCACGTGACCGCATGTGACATCAATTTACAACGCTCCGCTTAGTAGCTTCTAATGAAATGTAAGGCGACACCGTGCTGAGAGCGCGAGCGGACTGAGCGAGTGTTGTGAGATGACGTCACACCGTCACACGCGTCGAGTCGAGTTCGCATCGCACGTTTACTTCTACAAATCGGAAAGTAATTGACGTATCGAAGTAATTCTTTCACTTGTATTTTTTTATTTTTGACAGAGAACGTATTTTAGGAACTGCTCAACAACTGCCATCGTTTCTCGATATTACGTTTTACGTTTAGGTATTAATATTTGCTTATTTAAATTTTATTAATTAGGAAGTAGACGTAATATAGTTTGGAGATCGTTGGATAATTAGTAATCGTATTTTCAATAAGTGCTTATGATGGAAATGTATCTTTAAAAACAAAGGAAACCTTACTAATTTACTTCCCCCTGGGGCAAGTTGGCAAAAACCTTAAAATCGCTTTGTGTTATTACTACTTAAATATCCGAATAAACGAATCTACGCATTTCTTATTTCACAAATACAGAATACATAATTTATTGAGTTTCATCCCCTATTGTTTCATTACCTACATTAAGGACTTATTCTTTAACTTTGAAATTACTGTTTATTTGTGCTGAAAAGCGGATAAGTGTTCTTATTTCAAAGTACGGCAATACCCTCGGAAGTCTTACTACTTTTCATCCGTTCCTACCACTACTATCAATGAAGATTCAAGAAAAACACTTGTTATATTTCTTATATTATCTTGTTTCAAAAACCTCATTCTCATTTGTAGATTTAACTTATAAGCTTAAAACTTAAAGAACTTAGAGTTCGTGTACTTTGAATGGTGGCTGAAAATCTGCTGTTTAACTTTAATTATATCGTTTCTTGCTTGCTGCGTACCAAATTTCATCAAAACTGGTAAAGTTGTTTCACCGTAAAAGCTTAACATACATAGGAACACATGCAAAGACGGACTGAAACGAAATTCCATAACCATGAATTAAAGGGGGAAGTGGAAGCAGAATCATTTCAAAGAACGTCGGAATCAGCAGCAGCCTTTAACGTAAGTGATAAAACAATACCAATTATAATTTATGTCAAACTGGAATACTTACATAAAAATGCTCGGAGAGTGGGATCCGTATATTGTCACTGAACAAAAAGAAAATCGCGATATAATATTAGTATCGCGTTATACTTGCCTTAATTTTTTTGAATGATATGATTCGAAATCAGATTGACATTGGTGATAAAATAAATCCTTTATGACTATTGTCAGTCGCACTAATTGAGCACAGGGCCTCCCTGTGCTAAACCAAGGGCAAATTGAGTAAAAGGAGCTGATTGCTACGGTTGACCTGGGCATTGTTCATTAGATCTTCTTGCTTAGCTCAACAACTACTGCAGGCTGTTACGTGAGACATGTCAATTACTTTAGCCCAATCTTTCTTCACGACAACGATCGTCCAAACATTGGCACCTCCAAATTACAGCAGAACTGTTACTTACGACTGGAAACTTTCGGTCAACCACCATAGTCATGAGACCCCATTTTAACTGATTTACATTTATTAAATAACGCCTTTATTTTATTTCCTTCTCTCTCTCGGAATTTTTAAAGCAGATGCATTAATAATGAAACATTAATTAAAATTGCACCAAAAAAGTACATCGAGATCAATACTTCATATCTTGCCATGCTTCTTAATAATATATATTCGATATGTTAAAAAAATATATAAGTAAATTTCAAAGAAAAGGCCTTATATTTTACATACCAATTTATTTAAATAAATTGCGATATTTTCTTTTAAGTATACTATACTAATAAATATTTATTTTATAAATTATGAAAATTCTTTTCAAATCCGGGTCGGAAAAATATAGAAAGAACCTTTAATATTATTCGTTGTCTATAAAATATGTGTCAAAGGCGCAATTTAGCAAAGTGATATTTTGTTGCTGAAAGTCGTTCACAGGCACAGACCGTCTATTCTAATTAGCAACTCCATTTTTTTTTTTTGCTTCATTTTATATTTGTAGTCCTCTTATTTAACTTTTGAAAGCGTAATGCTTTATTTTTAGTTTATTTACTATCCAATTATTTTCAACCAATTATTTTCAACCAATATTTTATATAAATTATATTTTTTATGTAATGGAATAAATAACTGTTTTAATATTTTAAGGACGGCGTTAATAATATGTTATGGAGTAAAAAATCGCAACAACAGTAATTGTTTTAATTAAGATAAATAATTTATAATTTAGTATGAATATTCACCAATATATTCTCCATACTTTTATAGAATAATACGCGTTATGTTTTAACTTTTGGGTTATTAATACAGCAGGCTTTTAATTATTTAGCAAATGCAAAACTTTTAGCTACGTTTAAATGTAAAAGCAAATACTTTAGTCCCGGTATATTTGTATATAATTATTTGTATTGATAAAAGACACAATATGTCAAGTTATATAACTGTAAACAAATCATGAAACGAAGCCGTAGCTGTTATTGTCGTTGAAACTAACGATATAAAGTTTATGTGTTATTGTTTGAAACTAATGCGAAATGCATTTCTTTCGTAGGCAAGTAAAATTTTGTCGAAGTGACAAACATGTCGTCCAACATCAAATACTTCGAAAGATCAAATATTTATTTCAAACGAGTTGACGTATGCGAGTTTCACGACCCGTTCTATGGAAGACTTCGCTAGCTAGAAATACTTTTTAAATTTGACTTTACATTTAAATTTCAAGAAACTACGTAAGAATATATGTTTACACAAATGTTGTTTTTGAATTTATATAATAATTTTATCTGAAGTCTTGTATAATCTGTTAAGGAGATTCTGTCCATTTTGGATTTATATCTTGAAATAATATTATTTATTATTGTGTATACATTTATGAAAAAAAAAACAATTTATTATATTAGTAACTGAAATCCTGTGACAAAAATATGAATCGATATTTCTGCAAAAAGTTGTATTTATATGGGAATGCGATAAAGGCCGTGTTTTCAATAAGAGCTACGTGTGTGTTTCTTTGCGATAAAATAATCATTTCGATTTAATAATAAAAGCTTTGACAGCCACGCGAAAGTCCAACTCAGACCATTACAGGTATTGCCCGTGACAATCAATATATTGAAGAGCATATCTTTTAAATAATTCAACTGTAATTTTATTATGTAACAAGATTGGACTTTCAGTCAAGTTAATTGGATCATTGGTCTAAGCAGGCACTACTAGAATTACTTTAATTATACGTGTCATGTAGATGCGCATGTACCTTGAACTTTTAACTTATGCTATTGTATTGTTACGCTAAATTTAATTGGTTTTATTTTTCTAAGGATATAATATAGTAAAATATATCAGAATTAAATAGGACAGAGCTAAGAAGTGTCAATATATTTAATATACATTATATTACTTTTGAATATAATCATTTTAAAACATATGCATGGCGATACAAACATAATATGACCGCCGTAAGACGAAAAGATTTTGTTTGTTATTATTTTAAATAAATCAAGCAATGGAAATTCCCGCAGAAAAATTGTAAAGCTTTATATTAATTAGAAAACTATTTTTTCACTGTATCTAAACTATAACTCATATTTATATGAACACATAGATTTATTTATTAATCGAACAGAGTTCAAGTATTAGCACCGCAAAGTTGAATAACTAATTATGCCGCACTGTTGTCGGTACGTAAGAATGCAGGCTTAACGACAAAGTATCCGTGTTGTCACAAGCCTCGCTCGATTAGATTTACGAGATACCAATAGTATTAAATAAAAATTGTTAGACAATTTTCTAGACACTTATTTGAAACGGAATATACAGAATTTAATTGTGTTTTGTTTCGAACGTGATGTTGTTATATTGAAAGCAAGTGCCCACAATCATAAACTTTATGCCTGTTGAAAATTGAACTTCATGACACACAACTTCGAAAGTTACGGTATTGTAAGAAAATATGAAAATAAGACTCAGTAAGCATGAGCACATTTCTTTAGTAGACGTATGCAATATTGTTCTAGAAAACGCTACTTACTAGTGGAACTATCGAATAATGCAGGTAATTTCTTCAATACAAACGGAATCGAATTTGACTGTTGAAATTAGATTTTTCAAAATCATGAGGAATATGTTTAAGTATTTATCTAAATCAGCTCAAACAATCAATAAGTTATACTGTAGTAAATTAAATGTATTGTATTGTAATAGATTATATCTAAATACTGGATTTTACCATATTATATCGGAATAATAGATAATATAGAAAATATTTAATATGAACAAACTATTAATATATATTATCTACTGCACTTTATAAAAAAGTGACATTGTGACATAAACTGATATATTTTGGAATAGCGTACTGTCTGCGGTATTTCTGCTTTATTTATTTGATACAAGTTTTATACATTATTGTAATCGCCATTGGAAAGCTTTACATTTTGATACCTTATTTGGAAGAGAAAAAGTATTTCGCAAAAATTCCGCCATTTTCGTATTTTTCGATATCTATATATCTAAGGTCATCAATAATATAAATAATAATTATACTAAGAAGCTGAATATTCGACACGTTTATAAGCTAAGCCGTTACGTTTCTAGCCTAACCGAACATCTGAATATAAGACGCAATTATTGAGTAAATGCAAACAAAACAGCGAGCAAGAACTTGTAACAAAAGTGGGCGGGCATACTGATAGTTACGTCCCCATGTGTTTACAGCAATATTTTTGAATAATATTCACAATAATACAGATTTTTTTCAAAGAAACGGTTACAGTCATTTTATAAACACGAGGAGTAAAGGTAAACACCTAGTTTCTGACTTCGCAAAGTCAATACATCCTTTCACCATGCGCCGCGATATACGTCTCTATAATAAGATTCCATAGTTATTTTATAATTAGCCTATTATAATTTTTAATTTCATTTTCAAAAAAAGAACATTCTAGTCTATGCTAATATTATAAAGAGGTAATATTTGATTTTTTTATGTATGTTTGTAATGGATAAATTCAATAACTACTAAACAGATTTTAAAAATTCTTTCACTTACAATAAGCTACAATATCAAAGAGTAACAACGACTATATATTATTTTCAAAAAAATAGATATCCTTACGAAATATTTACAATAACATAACCAACGGTATCAAAAAAAAGTCATGATTTGGTACTTTTACATTTAATTCGATACGGTATATATAGTGTGTAACGAAAATCTTGTCCGTCCCGAAAGGGGCATATTGGTGTATTATAGAAATAACTAAAAACAATATTAAATATCAAATATTAATTATTGTAAAAATGTTATTGTAATTTAAAATACATATTTTAGTGCCCAACATCGAGCAAATTTTTTGAAATGTGACATACCAGATTCGTTAGGCGGCTTCTTTGAGTGCCGCTGGCACGTGTAAGGCTGTGTCACTACTACTAAGCGCGATATTTTGCAATTCTATCGACACTATCGTCTTTATCGAATGAATTACTATCAATAGTATCGGTAGTATTGTTGTTATCAATAATATTCCAAATTTCACAATTGTCAATGTTATCGATAAACTATCCATACAATTGCTTTCACTTAACTACTACACTACACTCACTCACTCAGTTTGACGCGTAAGCTACTTGCGAGTGGTCGTTTTGTAGCTGTGCTTGTGTTCCGCGATATGTTTAACGTTTTCTAATCAAGAGTATTTCAATATGTTAATATATCTGAGTATGAGTAATTATGACTAAATTAAATCAGGAGCAAATGTGCTACAACGCGTGCGTGCAAACTATGTGCAACGGTTCCAATAAAATTCAGTTTCTTACCACTGTAACCGAACGGTTAACAACAGCTGATCAACTGAGGTCATGCCCTTATGTCCTCGCTGCCCGATAGGTAAGTAAGTACCTAGCAAGCACTGTCGTCACGCCTGTGTTGCCATGTGATTTTCGTCATTTTATTTAGTTAAATATTAATTTTACTGGGGATCATTTTTTTACTTAGTATTTTAAAAAATGATTACATATATTAACTCGACTCACAATATCTAATAACCACTTCACGGGTCGGACACGAATATTGTTACACGCTGTATATGACGATTATGTTCTGTACTACATGACGAAAGTCCTTTTATAAGTCTACGTGCATAGAATAATAACGCTTATAAGGATAGTGTCATATAAAGTTTCGCTCAAAATTGAAGTTACTTTAGAATTGTGTGCGTAAATGTCACGTAATTAAATTCAACGACACGCACACATACGGCCGAATTATGTTGCAAGTGAATACACATTTCCCCCATAAAGCGAGGAAATTAATACTGTTTGAATTTGAATTAAGAAATATATTTATTTGCATTTAATTTATTTGATTGTAATATTATTTATTTAATTTTAGCTGTTGTTATTATAATTATCTCATTTTTTATGTTGCATTTATTATATGTATAGAAAATAAAAAAATATTATATGAACAGCTAATGTTTTATATCTTATTTAAAAAAAGTTAAAATATTAATTTGAAATTATAATTAGATTTTTATTATTTAAAATATTAAGCACTCGTGGTAAATATGTTTTCCTCCTGACAACATTTTTATGACGTCTTTTGTTTACAAATTATTTTTATGCTTCGATGAATGTATTTACCTAAAATTATAAGTTGCCAAATTTACGTGTGAAATGTGATTTTCTTATCCTTATTTTTTTATGAGTAGCGTTGTGACACCCTTTTACTACACAGTATGTCATTTTTTAATAAATTGCGAGAGCTTTTTTCTATGAGACTTTATTGTGACTACTAACGTGACGTCAAACGTATTCAGCCTATTTGAGTCGAATTGAATGGCTTCAATCCGCTTGGGCCTACACACCTTCTAAGCGTTATTATTCTATGCCTACGCGAATAAAGAAAATTATGGTTTTGATTTTTTAAATCGATCTCGAATGTGCTAATTAGGCCCTTGAAGCATGTGATGCACATAACGGATAATTTCAAAAATATTCTTTTTTTTTAAATAGAGGGCCTTATTTTGAGTGACGTCAGAAACATATGAGCAGATCTAAGCGCTTCTAACGATACCACATTTGTAAAATCATACTAGGTAGCTTAGAATGTATGCGAAAACAGATGAACATACGAACATACATAGCCTGCTCAAATCATATACCCTCCATAGTCAAATAAAAAAAGGAAATTACCTTCACAGAGCAATGGTTGTGCGTCAACATCCGGTTTCCCGGCCGGACAAAGTGGGAGCGCTGGGGACGAAGAGACGGCACCGCCTTCAGTTTCCACCTGAAAAGAAACACAATTTTAATTTATCTTGAAATAACAAGAAACGCAGACACGACCAACGTAGAAAGTTCTATTTGGAATTTTATTTAGTGATCACTTTTTATTATTGTATTGTAAAATTCCTTTGAAATACAATCTTACTTAAATATTACATTACTGCTATATATTATATACTATGTCAGTTTAAAATGAAATTCACCGTTCGTTTGTTAATTTAAAAGATGCAGTATTTTTACAAGGAATGTACAATATTCCCTTTTTATATTTCATTCCAGAGAACAGACGCATTTAACGTGAAACACGCCATAAAGTTTTATCTAAGTGGTCTATTTAATTTGAAATCATACAATTTAAATTAGTAATCTGTATCTTATGATGTATTGTTTTAAGTAAAAATATATTTGATTATTTAACATATTTTTGCTTTCTACTTAAACTAGTGTACAATATGTAAATTAATATTGTGACATTAAAATAAGCTACTAATCTACTAATATAAGTATTCGTAAACTTAACTAATATTATAAATGCGAAAGTGACTTTGTTTGTTTCACGCCTAAACTGAGCCGACTGAGCAAATTAAAAAAAATCTTTCATCAATGAAAATGGTAGGCTATGCTGATAAAGTAGTATGAGTGAGCAACATTTGGCCCCGTATTCCCACGAGAACGGGAAACGCGCGGGTAAAACAACGGTAACGCAAATGGTTAATAAATTATACAGAAGTTAACGTTTTGATTGAATTGAAGAAATCTTGACAGGTAATAATCTTTATAGAGTGAAATCCATGATGATGGGAACTACACCATATTAATAACGATAATAACTAATATAAATAACATAATTTAATAGTCAATACTTAATAAATAGAAAAGTCAATAATTATAACATAAATATCATTTACGGAGCGACAGTCATAATGTATTAAATGATTTTGGAAAAGTAATTCGCTCGTAATATTATATTAAAATCTGTTTGATTTTTTTCAATCTTTTCCTAGACTACTGCTTACGGACGGGTAGTAACATATTACACGAAGCAACAATAAAAACCAGACGGATTTATTCAAATGTTTACAAAACGAATAAAAATTATGTAGTTTAAATTTTTAAAGACCAATATTTGAGCTTTAGATATTTTGGTTAAGCGGGAAATGTTTAAGTCGCATTATCACCTTATGCACAGGACACATATTAAGCGCAAAATATTTTTGCAAGAGCATTCGTGATGGAGAAATCACAGGAGAATACTGTGACATTGTGCGAATAATAATATATTGCCTACAAGCACTGATATGGATTACATAAATATAAGATATTATATTATTTACTTTAAAAATAAGAAGGTTTGGTTTGTCAGTTTCGTCGATAACTTAGTAATATTGAAATAATAATTCTTACCTTTCTTCAAGTTAATATCTGCTGACATTTAATGGATTTTTAATTAGCTTCATTATACGAAAACAAAAACCCACAGAAAGTATAGTATAAGATACGTTAAGTATTATAATAACACTAAAGAAGTATACGACCAAACGTAGAAGCATATTTTAAACAAAACTATAACATCAATCAGTACTAGATATATTATATATTTCCTTTAGTTTATTCAATACTTTTTCCGGTTGTAGTTGATAATCATTTCTGTACAAAAATTTTCTTTAACATTTCGTTTGACGTATATATTGACACATATATAGTCAAAGTCAAGGATCATTTTGTTCTTCTAAATAAAAAGATTTTACATTTTCAACCTCCTGTCATGCAAAAAAAGTAGCTAACTAATCAGCCCGCTTCGCTGGGCGTAAAATATAACTTTGTCATTTTCGAGTATATTTTAAAGGAAATAACTAGAAAAGTCTTTTGAGATCTAGATCTCAAAGTTAAAAATATTTCATTTTTATCCAACAAGTCTTTTTGCCTTAAAGTATACATGTGTAACTTTAAAACTTTGGCAGTCTTGGGATTAATTACTTTCAAAGCCCTGGATGGGTTGATGATTTTATAATAAAAAGAAAAAACTTTGTTTCTCTTTATATTTTATACCCTTGCAATGCTAGTCGCATTGCATTTTTTGTAAATATTTACCAAATGCCTACCAAGCATAAAAAAGCACGTCACTTTTTAACCTTTTACGATACGTAAGAAGTTCTCAGAATATATGCACCTTCGACGTGCCAAAGTAGTGGATTTCCAGAAATTCATTTTTATGCTACTGTCTTCGTAGATATAGAGTGTCCATACAATATTTTAATCTGCACGAATTAAAAAAAAGTAGGAACCTTTTTTTAAGTCGGATGCTCTCGCAAACTTCCTTGGGAGTTAATATTCATTAATTCGTTCAATTTATTGTCAAAAACATATTTAAAAAGTTATAAATCTTTCTGGAATCTGATTCAAAGAGAGAAAGAAGTTAAAATGGGTGATATGATAAGATCGCATATCTTTGATGCGCTCAAGATTTGCGTCACAACAAAACCTCAACTTTAAGACCAGCAGACAAGGTTCAGAGAGAATAATTTAATCACAATATGTCAGAACATAAACTGCAGACTGTTTTAGTATAATAAATAGTTATCAATTTTTGTTGATTTTTTATTGTATAGTTAAGTGGACGAGCATATGGGACCTGATGGTAAGTGGTCACCAACGCCTATAGACAGTGGTTTGTATATTTAAAAAAAAACAACATCGCCTACTTGTGCCTGTAATTACACTGGCTCACTCACCCTTCTAACCGGAACACAACAATACAAAGCACTGTTGTTTTGCGGTAGAATATCTGATGAGTGGGTGGTACCTACCCAGACGAGCTTGCACAAAGCTCTACCACCGAGTAAATCACACATTACATATATTAATAATCTAAATTACGAAAATTGTTAAATTTTTCGTAATAAATATTATCCTGTGTGTTGTCTCAAGATTTAAGACCTAACTGAAAAGTAAAAAAAAATGGTTGTCTGTAAAGTCGGTTTTCGGACGATAATTTTACGTGATAATGTCAAAAGAATACATTGATGAATAGTCGGACGCATCGGCCGGTGGAGTGGAAGAGAGATAGATGCATCACAAGCCGAACGCTGAGGCCGATCGTGCCTCTCTATCGCTTGTTCCACGCTTGCACAGTCGGCTCAGGCGGAACGTGACAATGAGTCATGCTTTTTCGTGCGTGCAGCCGGCGTTCATCAATTTATCAGACGTTATCACGTCAAAAAAAATGTGCGGTCGACCCCCGTCAGGAACGAAGTTCTTTGCGATATTTTTTCGACCCAACCCGTGTTTTGAAATGTAGATTTTAATTGATTATATTACTGAATTTTTGTTGCACTAAAAAGCAGCTCAACTTTCTTTATATCGACCTCGATAAATTCGAATGCCCAACGCATAGCATTTTGAAGGATTTGGAAGGCACAGTAAGAATGCTATTTCGTTATATGACGTGAATCAAGCCACTGCCATTTCACTCTACTGTAAGCCGAAAAAAGAACTTCGTTCCAAAACGATTCTTCGAATCGTTCGAAAATAATTTTTTAATCAATTGCATTCCGTTAATGAAACAATTGTACCTCGTTGTGCATACTCGTATGTTTGTCTAATCTTTCTTCCGACCTGTCAAGCAATGTCAAACTGGTGTTTCTAAAACCAGAGTGAAACTAGAATATTATTGAAGTTTGTAAACTTCTCACAGAAATGACGTAAATCGCGGCTATAGTCCAGTTATCCCCGTCTTTTCAAATTTACACTTAACGTGGGCTTTACCCGTAATCACAGATATAATTCACATCTATGTCCGTAATTGACCATTCTTCAATAGTGAATATTATTTGATAATAACAATAATTATAAGATACTATTATTGGCCAAAAACTTTTGACTTACGTGAACTCACCCGTAACAAATATTGGTAATTTGAGGCAAACATGAAAAAACATGTTTCAAAATTTTTGTTAACTGTTATTTACAAGATTTATAAAAAACGTACACTGCCAGTTGTCTAACGTGACCTTTTACGATCACTGGAACCATATACTTCTGTCTACCTTCCTATTATAAAATAAGGAATATCTAAATAATTTCAGGCATTTATAATTATTTGTGTTAATTATTTATATTATCTCACATTTTTTCAATAAAAAATATCTCTATTTATTTATCTGACTGGATTCGATGTTATAGCTATGTGATACCTATGAATGGATTTTTATAAAACCCAGCGTGTTAGTTGTTTTTTTTAATATTGAGATGGTATTCAGATTAACAGTTTAAGTCCACGAGGACAGCACCTGGAGAGCAAATTATACATGAATAAGGATTATTTTCGAACAAATAAATGAGAAACATCTAAGAAAAAACAACTAATGTTAAATTCAATAGGATAAAGTGATATACAGTTGCGACCTTAATGTGGCTCCCTATTAGCATTTCAGTGTACTTCGGACGACTGTCAATGTCGACTTGACCATTTGTAATATCCATTTATTCATTGGATTTAAATAGATCACAACAAGGTCTTATCGAGGTCAAAGATACCAAGACGTTTATCATGAAGCAACAAAAAAAACTAATAAAATCTTAGTAGTATAATATATAAGCAGATTGTTCTTGGATAACATTTATTTCTATACTCGTGAATAAGTATCAAGTGAATAAGTACATAAAGAGTACAATATATTGATTAAAAGGAGAAAATTTTATATTATAATATGGGAATGATAAAAAAACTATAGCAACAGCAAAAATATCCCACTACTGAACTAAAGCTTCCTCTCCATTTTAAGGGGATAGTTTGGAGCTTCCGCCAAAAGCTTAACCAGCTGCTCCAATGCGGATTGGTGGATACACAGATTTTCATACACCAAATGTAGGATTCCTCGCGGTGGTTTTCGTTTCACCGCCGAGTGCGAGATGAATTACAAACAAAAATTAAGTACATGAAAATGTAATGGTAATTGTCCACCACTTTTTTTTCACGCATTGGACACCTTTATAAAGGTATCCGGCTCCCTTAGGGAGAGGAACCGGGTTATGTGGGATTCTTGCCTAATTTAGATAATATCAATGTTTTCCTGACCAGACTCGGCCTCGAGAGCTAATCTAAAAGCTGAGCTACCTGTGCAGAAGATGCCTGTTATAATCCAAATATATAAGTTCAAACACATACGTCGGTCGGCCATACCACAAACTAATGAAATCAAACCCCGAAACGTGGGAGTTTTTAATTGGATTGACGAATCTCAAAATTTGCTGACAGACAAATAAAACTAGTTACGTATGTAATTATAAATTTAATCGTTTTGGTGGTTTTTGTTAAAATATAATATAAACATGTAATTTCTCACTTAAATGATTACCAGATGGGGGTTTAAAGTTGCCGGAGACAAGGGATATAATCCTCGTTCTGGCTTGGGTATACAAGCTAGACGAGTTGGTCTAATGCATAGCTTAACAAATTAAGCGCGGTAATATAGCTTGTGAAATAGGGACTTTTGGACTTGTTGCTAATGAGATATACAATTATTCGGTTTCTAATATAGTATTATGAATTATTAGTAATCGATCTAATGTTTATTCATAATAAATAACTTTATAAAATATTTTACCAAACATTAAAATATTATTTTATGAATATTTTGATAAATCTTCGATATCCTCATTATTTGCGCAATCAAATGGTTCCAACGATCGTTGTTAAAATTAAAAGTTGACTTAAGAACAGTTGCAGTTACTGCTACTATTGACTTTACCAAGTAAATAGTTGCTCGGGTTGGATTGCAGGAACAAAGCTATCCCTCGGGATGGTCTCATGGCCATATTGCGGTCACATTATTAGACAATGTCTGTCAACGAGATGAACATTATGTGCATTACCGTATGCCTCTCAATTTAACTATACGTCAATGAACAGGCGAAGTAGTAAGAGCACTAAAATAACGTAACAAGATACACGAAACTAATCCGATTTGCATGCGAAACGGGTTCTAAAACTCATTTCAGACTTTTGTAAGCGGGCATTTTAAAATCTTCTTCATCAAAACTTTTTGATACATCTAAACGATGTAAAAATAAACTGCAATTTATTTTCAATTAGCTATTATATTGTTATAGGCAATTTGAATTTCACATGTTTCATTTAGTAAGCATACGGATTTACTGTTTGAATTTTATCAATTATTATAATCAGTAATAAAATATATCACAGTTTAACGATTGTTAGCTTCGATAGCTGCTTTTGTGGTGGTAAAAATAACGAAGACTTTGGATAATCAATACTTGTATTAATGATAAGTAAATAATTATGAGATGAAGAACTGATGTGTGTCGCGCACGCGAGTCGAGACGACAAGTGAAGCTAAGTTGGTAGGCGCGTCCCCGCACCCCGCGATGATAGGTAGTGAAGCGCCGCAACAACGATTTAGCGAGAATGTTTTATTTATTTAACAATAGCAAAAACTATTATTTCTCATATTATTGCAAATAAATATATTTTAATAACTATATAGTTATTAAAATTTATGTATTTATTTAGTTAATTCATTATATTTCATTGAATAATAAATGTATAAAAGTAGATAGCATGATGAAAAAAACATTAAATAAGGAGTTATATATATACCGAATATTTTTTTAGTACAACCTAAACTGTTCACCAACTTCCCTAAAAATTTCTTAACGATCTTCCATATCATCCAATAAATTGTTAAACTTAACATCTACAAGGAAAATTGGGGCTCATTCAACCTAATATACTTTATTCGGAAAAAAATCGGAATACAATTTTATTTTGATCAAAATTCTAAAATAAAATCTTCGAGGCGATAATGAATATATTATGTTTCTATTTACTCAATACATAAAAGATATTTCGAAAATAGTCATATGAATCCCTCATAATAGCGTCTTTACGTCTCAATGCACCGCATTTTTTTTATTTTCTCATTGAATACGTGTTAATGATTTGTAATTCCACAACTTCTTTGAATTCTTACGACAATTAATTAACTCTACGACGTTCTTTGTAAGTAAAATGAGTGTTATTAAGCCGAAGAAAGATCGACGTTTAATTTCCGTGAACATGTTTTACAGACATTACAGCTTTAACAGTACTTATAAAATAATGTTGTACTAGCTTCACTTGTCAATAATAATAACTTATATAATTCTAGATTATATGTTCCAGTAACGTCAGTTTTTATATATTAACATCTACAATAAATTCTAAACCTTCCTAGCGGAGAGACGTGACCTTTGTCCAGCAGTAGGACCCTGGCTGTTTTTCCTTAATAAGGATTTATATCATTATTGTTTTTATTATTTAAAACGAGATACCTGACCTGGATTCGCAAGACAAATTTGGCAATCGGATGAATGGCTTAGCAAAATATAGAGAACATATGTTAATAAGATATAAAAAAATACTGCTCACTTGATCGAAACAGGTTAAGAGTAAATGAACATTTAACTCGATGAATATGTCGTCGGTTTTGTTCGATAAAGTTGGAACAGGGCTTTGATAGTCGTTTCGAGAAATAATTGGATTATACGGGTGCAGAAATGCTTTTAAAAACGTGACGCAAGTAAGAGCTTACAGTTTAAATTAAATAATCACATGTCAATCAAACAATGACGAATAATCACTATATAAAGTGCAAACGTTTCAACATAAGTAACATTTAGTCTCTTGTAGGTTGCAAGTGGCTCATAAGGCTTGCAAATAGCTAATACGAAGTCGAAAGTAGCCGCGGCTTCCGAGCCCAAGGCGGCTTAATTAAATAAGATCTGATTGGTGTTTGAGTTTTGCCCGCGGCTCGCAGACTTTGATTACACGACCCTCAATATTTAAACATCCTTACTCGCAACCTTACTTACATGTCGTATTTTTTCAATCTCCTTTGTTCTCTCGTAACCGTTATCATATTAATTTATACTTGTGAGCAAATATACATTTCATGTTGACTGATATTATGGACCATTAAAATCAAATATACAACTAAAACGATAAACATTATGTTGTTTTTTTTTTAAATATTTAAATATACTGCTTCATAATATTCTATCGTAATTATTATATTAGGTCCTTAAGGACCTAATACTAAAGAGTGTATCATAATATTTTAATTTCTTGATTGCAAGACTGTAGATATAAGTAGAAGATTATATTGGTGTCACATTCATATTTTAAGGAACCTGAAATATGTAAAGTAAATTAACATTCAGATCTATACAGCTAATTTCTTGCTTAACATCGAGTAATTTAAATATTTTTATATATATGAGTTATTAAAATAGATAGTTTATTTTATATGAATGAATATGTTATGTACACATTTATAGTGAATTTAGTATCGGGGCAAATTAATGTGACAAAACAAAAATCCGACGAAAGCACGGTGTGGTCTTAGCAATATAATTATGCTATCTTTAAATGTAATTATCTCTAAATGTAGGTACTAGCGACTTCGCACAGATGCATACGAAAAATAAAAAGCGTGCTTTGCAAAAAAACATTAGCAGAAGAAAATGAATATTAAACAAGAAAAAAGCCGCTTTGTCTGTGCATTAACTGCCCGTCGGTCAGTCATTGAACGGGATAGTTCTAACCAAATATTTCTAGAACTTGTTAGAACTTAGAATCGTTTGGACGTCTTTCGTCTCAACAAATCGACGTCACTAATTATTTTGTACACAAGATCCTAGTTGCGATTCAAACTACACTATCTGTTGTTCTGGAGTCATAATACATTGCACTTGGGATATTCTTCTTTGTTTCGTCACCAAACGTTGTTAATTATTTTTGTTAGTCTCATTGGACCAACGATGATAGAATTGGCTTGCGATGCGCGTACGCCGACCGATATTTTAACGCCTCATTTTTTTAACGATATAAACCACGAACTGAAAACATTTTAATCTTTGAAACACATCGGATTCATGAACAGTTTGAATGCACCATATATATGATAGCCAACGATAAAACACTCGCCAAATTTCAAAATTCAACGCGTAATTAGTTGTTGTCATGAGAACACGCCAGCGCTGTTAAGCTGAACACTATATATGGATATAAAAAATTGCAAATTTATCGACGCGTGAATTCTTACACACAGTACATAAAGGGCAGACGATTATAAACACAAAAAACAGCCAAATTAATAGAGCCTTTCTCAAGTGATGACCTTTCATACACGCGACAATAGATTTATATGTGTATATATTAGAATATCGAGTTTACTATTGAAATTCATAGTCGCTACCGCATGACGCAAACGGATAGGCAGGAAAAATGTTTTTATAAAATGTCTGCATAGTAATATCCGTCTCGAAGTTTTACTACGGATAGACACGTCCTTGTTACAGTTTTTGTTTTCACATAAAAAACACATAATAAAACATATTACGGGTGGTAGGGCTTCGTGCAAGCTCGTCTGGGTAGGTACCACCTAATTATCAAATTTTCTACCGCAAAACAGCAGTATGTGGTATTGTTGTATTCCGGTTTGAAGGGTGAGTGAGCCAATGTAGTTACAGGTACAAAGGACATAACATCTTAGTTCCCAAGGTTGGTGGCGTATTGGCAATATAAGTGATGGTTAATATTTCTTACAAGGCCAATGTCTATGGGCATTGGCGACCACTTACCATCGGTGGCCTATAAGCTTATCCATCTAACTACTCTATAAAAAAATAGTATATTTGAAAAGAAATCCTAAATCAAACTATTTTATTAATACTCGAAGATAAATATCATACAATGTACATTTCCCGTACGTATGTAATTATGTTCTGTTTTGGCGTGGATATGATTAAATATTAATTTAAGAATAAAAACCTTTTAATGATACTTTTATTTTTTTTTCACCATTACAAATTAAACATCGACTTAAGAAATCCTTTTAAGGTATTAAAAAGATTTTAACAATAGTTTATCATTTGTAAATCGGAATAAGTGAGCAGGAGGCAGAGAAAACGTTCAAAATGAAATTACTTTAATGAACAACGACATAAAAAATTCAAAATTCGCTGCTTTGATCTGAACTAAAAAGATATGTTTTGTTCACTCGAAATGTAATGTGTATAAAGTTAAAAAAGTAATAAAAACAGCCTGTAACTGTCTCACTGCTAAGCTAATTCATCTTCGTTTGAGTAGAAGATTTTGAGTACATTCCACCATGCTATGCTAATCTATTGGCTCTGTCTGTAATTTTTCGTTTTCACCTAATTTTGTGATAAATAATCGTTTTATGATGCAGTGGTTCACATTATACTATTTTTTTCATTTTTGTCTGTCTGTCTATCTATATGTCTTCTTATAACTCAAGAACGGCTTGACCAATCTTAATGAAAATTGGTACACACGAAACATGTGATTGCGCTAATGATAGGCCATATATAAGATCGGTAAACCATACAGTATTTTATGAAAATTAATTTCAAATCGTTAATTACGCGTTTCTTTACCAATAGCCATGTGTGTGTGTATATGTGTGTGTGTGTGCGCGTTTGTGTTATTATAGTAATAAAATAATTTATTGTTAGCGGTCTCTGCCCCAAGTGTAATCAACATGGTCCAGTGTATAAAAAGGCACGGCAAACTGCAGAATCTCTTCACTTCGCCTCCGTCGTTCGACTTAATCGTACGTCTTCCTTATAACTTTAAAAGTAAACTTAAATGCTAACATTATATATAATAATAATTATACGCGGGTGAAGCCGCGGGGCACAGCTAGTGTAAAATAATAGTATAAATATGTTTTTGAAAAGTTTCTAGCGATTGTAAACATAATCAAAATAGGACATACTCAGACGGTGAATGTTTTATTTAAATCTTACGGTTAGGTTAATCTTGTAGAAATCTATTCGTCTCCGCTTCAAATAGGTAGAATAAAGGTGGCATGGGGACCTCAGCGCCATTCCCTGGCGGCTATGCTGGTTTTTTAGTGGGTATTCTGACGCCTTCAGAGCGCCGGCGAGCACCACATAACCCCCCCACATCTTGTGGGGGAAACGCGTAAAGGGGTTTTTCCAGCGATAAAAAAAGTAGGATAAAGGTCTACATAGAACATTCATATTGAAGAATAAACAAAAAAGCGCTTTATTTTTATTTTTTGTGAAAATATTACTAAATATTGTTTTCTTATAATTTACTTTGTGTTTTCTAAGTTAATTATTGTAATCAATAAACTAATTAGATTTGCAACATAAGTAGTTCAAAAATCTGAATATTATATGGAATTCTAATGTAAGGCAACTAAGCTGATATTAAACATAATATATATAGGTATATATAGAAATACAAAAAGTACAATTTAATATGTTGGAACATAATTAGAGCATAAAATCAAAGAAGTAAGAATATTGACTGACGCTTCTCAACAAATATTGTATCGTGTTAGGAAAAATCTCATAACGTTAATACGAGAAACAAACACAAACTGATTACGACTGTTATCCGACTGCTTAGAGCAATTTGCTGTAGAGAATCTTTTTATACGGGGTTACAAGTCTCCTTGAAGAGATACGATATTCTTTTGTGAAATTCAAAAGAGTAAAATATGCTGTGATAAGAGTTTACAATAAATAACTCACTATATCAACCATCAAAATGAAAAGATCCATACTATAAGGAAAAAATGCTAAGTTGTAGTTGTTAAGTTTGTTTGGCGATTTTTCTCATCTCTTTCCGAACCTGTAGTTGTTTTTAATTTTATATAAGTAGTTTTCACCCGCGGTTTCGCTCAACTCGTTTTCGGGGAGGGGGGGGATCAAGTGTTAGGAATAAAAGTATCCTAGATATCCTTTTTTGGGGTTCCAACTTTCTTTATAGTAAAAACGATTCATTAGTTTAGCAGTACAGAAGCAGCATACGGGCATTCATAACATTAATATAGATAATAGATAAAATCCCGAATATAATGTATGAAATAAGTCTGATTTGCTATATGTTAAATTTTAATTATAATTATTAATATACATTTGTTTTTTAAAAGTTTATTTTGAATATATTCAGCATTTGTTTTTTTTTTACAAAATAACAGTTTTTCGGTACGTTTTAAAAGTCTCGTTTGAATACAGAATTTCTTAAATACTTTGTTAAATTCAATCTTTAATGACTGTAATGACGAAGACGCTAAAGAATTTCAGGTGATTCATTAAAACTTTCCCTTTGCTGAACTTATTCTTTGAGTTTAGTATACGTTAAGTTATATAACTTATTGAAATGTATCCAATATTGTTAACATATTTAATGTGTTATTACCTATACATAATATAATAAAAATGTAACTGATCGCTGTCTATATATGGAAGATATTTGAGTAAAACTATTCACGCAGTGGAACCCAAAACTTGTTTGTTTGTTATATTTTTTGTCTGTTTGTTTGCACATGCGATTTTCACTAATGTATTGTGGCTAATTTCACTTAAAATTTAGTTTTTGTTTTATTTCAATCGGTGCATAAATAAAAAAGTTATGTCAATTTAAAGAAAATTACTATAAAATAATTGTTCAGTTAAATTGGCTGACACTTTAGCCACCTTTAAATATCAGTCTGCAAAATGATGATGATTGTAAGTTCATAGAAACTAAACAAAGTTAAAAATTGGACAGATTCAGAGATTTAGATTGTTCCTATGCATATTGAGCTCAGATCTATATATTCAATAATATTAAATCCGGTTCAGTTTATGCTGGATACTACGCATTTACACTCCGTTAAACATGTTATTTGTTCTAAAATAATGCTTTATTTGCAAAGTCATTTTTATAAACATCGTTTTATTCTTATGAAAGATATCGAGATAATATCATAGACAGTTTTTAGTACTTTTAATAGTTTTGACAAATTTCAACAGGTAGTTGAGTAGGTTGTTCGAAAATACTCGTACTTAAGAATTTGTTTTCGATTTGTCAATAACTTAGTTAAAGTATAAGTTAAAGTATATAGGTTATGTAGGCATTTCGTTTCGTCGCCGCATATATTTGCTCAGTATTTTGTCAAATTTATACTGCGTCGGTTAGTTATTAACAAGCACTAATTTTTTAAATACTATATTAGTCAACTTTACCTTCCAGTTTTAAAAGGACACAAATTCTTGTGACGGTTTGTATTTATAATAAATTTAAAATAAATAAAGCACAGGGAAAGACATTAAAATATGTCGGAATAGATTTAAGGGAGTGCTGTATTCCTCAAGTTCAATAATTGTATGTTGCTTAAAAACTAATATTTTCATTTCAATAATAAATGTAGTATAAAAGTACATTAATTCTATTCTTAATATCTAATAACAAGTAAAAACCAAAGAACATTAATTTATTTTTAAAAAAAACAAGATGATTTTGACAAGTCTCCTTATAGTTAATATTAAAAGGCTTGCGTTTTTATTTTGAGTATAGTATAGTATAGCAAAAAATTACCCAGGATTTTATTTTTAATTAAATGAAGAAAATTACATGGCAACTTAGGTGCGAGCAATAGGGCTCGATACTCTTCTCGGTTCTTACCTATCGGGTAGCTAAGACACGAGGTCATGACCTCAGAATTCCACGTTTTTACCACCAACAGTGTCGTTAAACACAATTAATATATTTTTTTAAGTAATTTTTTTTCCTTAGTATTTTAAAAATGATTACATATGTAGAACCGACACACGATATCTAATAACCACTTCACGGGTCAGACACAAATTTTGTTACATTATATATACCTGTATATCCGTCTTGACGTTGATTTTAATCAATTTGAATGTTAGTACCTGGTTGATTATGACATTATTGTCCAAATATTTATAATATAATAATTAATTGTAATTTGTTTTTACCAGAAAAACAACTAAGCTATTAATAATCTATACATTTAATCATCTTGTACAATTTGCAAGAGATGTTAAGATGTTTTTAATAATAATTGATAATAAACAGAACCCTATACTCTACGTGTCCAATACGCACCTGACATTTTTCACGAAAATACGAGGGTGAAGGGAAGTAGAGCAGAAATTATGTAATTCGATCAATGTCACAAAAGAGCTGTTCGATTTCAATTTACAGTAAAGGAACTGGAAATTTATAGCTTTCACTGTATAACGAGATATATAAGTTAGTAAATATATAGGTTCTTGTATAAACAATAAATATACACTTTCAAGCATATAAAAACTAATAAGTTTTTTGTTTACGACTACTGTTTAATATTTTTTCTAAATAATCCTCGAAATAAGAAAATAAGGTTACCATTTTAATGACTCAATTGTTGAAGTAAACACTTCTACTGAGAGATAATCAAGTGGCAAAAAATCTGTATTAACGCAAGTTGTATCAAATTCTCCGTAACTTTGCTTAAGCTTCGATAGCTTTACTCCTATTAGAATATAAATTGATCTTTTTAATTGAATGTACTTCAGCCATTTTTTATTCAATTAAAAATAAACAAAGTAAAAAAAGAGGAATAATTCCTTATAATTTTTTTTTTACATTTTACTCTATCAAGATAAAACGATCGTTCAAATTTCGTCGTTCGTCAAATTTATCGTTTTCGAAAATAGTCGTGAATAGTTCAACGCTTGATATTTATTTTTCGGTGATGGAATCAAAAGTATGTTGAAAAAAAACTTCTTTGATAGTTGGTTTATAAAATAAAACTATTAAGAAAGCATTAATAACGTGGTAAAGAGATAATTAAGGGGTTAAAGTTGTTTTTTTTCCTAAATTAAATAACAAAGAGTTACTTCAACACCACTCAACAATAGAGTCGTGATTAAAATATAGTCTTACCACATAATTTGTCCTACAAAGATCAGGAGATACAATCAAAAAGAAACAAGGAATTGTTATCTCAAATAACAGAAACCCTCAGAGGGCAAATGATTTTATTAGACCGTAATTACTCAACGTGGCAGGAGTAACGTTTGTGAAGTACTTTGTATATCGACTTAACGCTTTGCAAATAGTGACGTTTATATTCATTGATATCTCTACTTTAGTCTACTCATACTTATTTATAAAGGAATTGAATTTTAATGTATTTGTACGTAAATAAAATAATAAGTCTTTTTCTTACAAATCGTAAAAACTTCTAGTTTGATAACTTCTATTTTGAAGTTAAATATCTTATCGTAGTAAGCTACTACGGGATAAGATAATTAACCGTTAAAAGACGAATATATTTTAATGAACTAACTATGAAAATTCCGACATAAATTGTTAAACTCTTCGTAAGAAAATATAGGATACAATTTGCTAAAAGGTAAACTTGTTTTACGTTCAATTGAAACTTACATTAAACGAACTTACATTAATAAAATAAAATAAGTTAGTAATTCCGGTATTGTACACAGACATACTTAACCAGTATATTTTGTTACTTAAGCTTTGCAGAAAACACTTCAGCTTTAAAACATTTTTTATCTCGCTAAGTTTATCTGGTTAACCGTAATTATTTTCTAGAATTTTTTTTTTATATATTTAAAGAAATTTTAGTAAGTCAATAGTTGCATTAACAAGATTAACTTACAAGAATTCATTTATTGATACAACTTGGTAATTAAAAGCTCCTCTTTCCTTGTTAATTGCTAGTTAGTAATAATTTATAGGTCTCTTGAGGTTTATCTCACTCAATATATAAAATATATTTTGTGCGTGTTATAATTACACTCGCTGTGCCAGCGGTTTCACCCGCGTATAATTAAATAAAATAAAATGAATAAAAATCAGCCTAGAACCTTCCTCGATAAAAGGACTATACAACATAATAAGAATTTTTAAATTCGAACCAGTGGTTCCTGAGATTTGCCGGATCAAACAAACAAACTCTTCAGCTTTATATATTAGTATAGATACTAACTACATACTGACTACAGTAAATACTGCTTAGCAAGCATTTTTATCAGTCTTAATAATCTCGAATACCCAGTCATAGAACGTATATTAATACTTTATATACTTCTTTTCAAATATTGTAGTATCTTCATAGGAATTTTATTACCACAATTCCTTAGTAAAATCTTTAGCGTATCGGTAAAAGCTTAATCTGTGTTCATCAAGAATGCTCTAAAACTGACAACTTTCTACAAAAACTTTTATATCTCATTCAATTTAAAAACTTTCGCCCGTCCTTCTAACTATTCTCTCAACTGCTCACTGATTCTGAAAAAGATTGCAGGCTGTAATGCATTAATAAAGATTAATTTTAAATTTCAATTAGAATTCAAAAATTCTTTTTGATTTACAAGTACTGTGATTTAAGCAGTCTTGCTATTAAATATACATAACGGTCTTTTTGAATACGGAAAATGTCTGTCAATTTTAGCTCAAGTCTTCCATTATAAACATTACAGCTATTAACGCACCCTTCGCCCTTGACCCTAATGTTTCTTCGCCGAGAATTGCTTATAGCAGCTCGAAAGGTATTCAGTTCTATCTGCAGTATTTTAAACAGTGCAATAGATATTTAATTATTTTAAATAAAAAATCAAACTCGTATTATCAAATAAAAACAATTAATTAATTTAAAAGTAAATTAATTTTTATTATATTATTTTATTAGTCTACTGGTACCGTTCGTATCTCATTTAATTATTATTGATCTAATCAGTGAAAAATAAATTATTACTTATATATTTAAGATATATATAGTTAGTTGCATAGTAATGAACGTTTAAAAAAAGTAATTGAAAAAGAATAAGTTGATGACATGTCACTGCCAGAGATTTTTATTTGTGTTTAACAGTAGAATTATACTGAACTAGTTAGTACTGAAACTTTAAATTGCTTTATTATACTCGAGACGCAACTGGAATAATTATGACATGAAACATTATTAAGACAATCACAGAGTTCTACATTCCTCGTGGTCAGAGAAATGCTATAATGCCTTTGTGTAAAATAATATTCTTATACTCGTATTTTGTGAAAATTTGATTATTATATTAAATATATTTCGGTTAAATTGAAAATCAAATTCAATATTTAATACGATAGTAAGGAAGTGTTAATTTAATCTTTTAGCTTCCATAATATTAGATACAAAAAACATTAATCTTGTCATCAAAGAATTGCCGTTGAAATGAGAAATTTTATCCTCGTAATCACACCCGTCTGTATGTGACCCACAGTTTCAATGTACAATTAAAGTTTGCGCTCTTTGTGTAGAGCTACGGTTCTGTGAAATGTTTTGTCCAAATTACACGAAACTATCGAAGCGTTGCGTGTTTTAATTGAAATAGAATAACCCATCATTAACACTCATTTCACATTTAAATCTGCAATGTGCAGTTTTAAAGCCTTATATAATTATATTAAAATAATATTAATATTTGATTTTCAAATCCAGAACTAGTAGATGTTGTGCTTCGATGATCTAAACAGTTTCTTTCAAGCGATGATATTGAAATGGAAATGATAAATATCGACTCAACGTCCATTTAAAATAAACGGACGAAACCCAAACCCATGAAATGTATCATAAATTAAATTTACAGTAATAAAATGTTTATGTTTGAAGAATGGATACAACACATATCAACAAGTGAGTGTTGTTAGATCCGACCAACGAAGCTTGTTTCACGTGTGACACTCCTACTTCATGCATAACTCTCACAGCATCAACCCGAAATATGGCTTACACAACATTACCCCTAAATAAATGAATAAAAGCAAGCTAATGAAGATGATGTACTTATAGACAATACGGTATACATCGGATACAAGCGACAGCCATTTTATACTAACGAATGTTACTGGAATTAGTTTTCCCGATTCATGATTTGTTTCCAATTTAGAATGCTAGTAGGAAAGTTCATTTCAATTCCAAACAGGTAATGAGATGCGACACGTCTCGGCGACCCAACTTCACGATCGGTGATGCATTTTAATCATAATCTAAAATTTACCCTTACTAGTTACTAGTGTATGTTGTTTCAATCTATTTAAATTCCTTTTTAAAATATTCATAGAGCATAGTTATTATGATCAAGATTAATTGCTATATCTAATTATTATCGGACGTTCTGTGTCAATCAGGTAATCGTTTGTGATACTTAGTAAGTGACAAAACAAAACTTCGCTCTTTTATAAAATAAATCCGTAGTAAGGTCATATTCTTAAGAGATATAGTAAGTTAGTTGTTTTGCTCAAAACAGCAACATATATATAATATTTAGCAAACTTAGATAAACAATCCTGAGAAGTTAACGTTACTTAAGTTGCTGTAGTCTGAATAGTAACGTAAAGTTTGAAGACCGCTGGCCCAGGGCATCCCTTAGCCTTGTAAACAATGATTCGCTTCATATTATTATTATGTGGTCACGATTAGTTGCTTAGAACAAAATCATTGTTAACAAGTCGCCTCTTGCGTTCCTTCCTATTGTCTTTTGATATTTTCATAAATAAAATTCCCGTATGTCCCGTACACGTATTTCAATGTATATTTTACGTGTCCGATAAAATATCGTATTTACTTTAAACAGCGATGGTGGAGATTGAGTTTTAAATTATTGGATTAATTTTATATAGACTTTCCAATGTATATACATAATACTCTTTATTGCACTGAGAAATTTTACAAGGTAATTTTACACATGAAATTATTGTTCACAATGGCGTAGATAGTCGTATCAATCTAAATTCTTGTCACCTTCTTTTTCAAACGTTAAATAAGTTATGCGTTAAACAATATAACGAGCTTGTTGCCGCTTTTTCAATCATATAGGTTTTAAGGTAAACATTTTATTAAGTTCGGTTAAAAACAATATTTTTTTAATATTAATAAACAACAGTTACATTCATATATTTTTTTATAAATTTAATGTATTGTATGCAAACAATTTATTGAAATACGAGTACATATGAAGCAAATATTAAAAATAGGACCTGGAATTTAAAATTAAATGTCAACAACGTTTATTGAAATTAAATTCCATAAAATAAATAATCTCGTAAGTGAGTGTTGTAATATAAAAGGAAATCAACAACAATTACGGAAATTTTAAATTCGTGCAGTTATCGTTAACACCAGAACAAAGTTAGCTTTTTGAGACAATTAAGCATAATCTCATTAACGGGTTTGACGAAGAGGAAAATTACTTCGTAATTAATTGACCCACAAATGGTTTTTGTTCATTTTGATTTATTAGTTATAAGGTCCTTACAAAATACAAAAAAATATTCATTATGAAATAACACATTGCTATATTTTAATCAAATATGTGTAGGCTTTCCATTTAAAAATGACACGTAACTTCCTTGTTCACTCAACGTTCGTTACAACGTCGGTTCGGTTGTAATTCATGTTTTGAATATGACAAGCGTACCCTCGTCAATCATAGCATTGTCTGAATCGGTCACGTGAAATAACAACGGAGAGGTTCAGCTACGTATCACCCTTTTAAGTTTTGTATTCAAGTTGCTGAAAGTGTCTGTAAGACTAAAATGAACTAAAAAGGTCAGTTAATATTATTAACGACTAAATACCAATTTACATAGCTCAGATTTCTTATATAAACTTTCATCCATTTTATTACCTTAGGGGTTCAATTTTCAAAAATAGTTCCTAGCCTTAGTGTAAAAGGAACCAGGAAGGAAAGTTATCTTAATTTTCATGCTTCAATAGTTTGGTGTGTTCGTTAATATGTCATTAAGTAAGTTAATTTTTTATATATTATATATACAATACAAAATATTGCTTGACTCTAGTAATTTTTATTGATGGTATTAAAAATATCTAGTTAATTTAAGATTAAATTAATGGTAAATTATTTTTAAATAAAACAATACAATTTCTATATATCTTTACATTTATTTTTGTACGTTGGACGATCTGTAAATGATTTGTTTGTTTTCATACGTGTTTAAAAGGCCTACCCACAGTTATAAGCTTAAAGCTTTGCTGCTACCCAGCATTAAGCCTAAAGTAATTTTTAATGACTTCATAATATTTTAATTTTTTAAGCCAGATGCTTTAATAATAATTATTATCAATTAATTATGTAATATAATTCTTTTTGAAACTAATAAAAAGCGAAAGAATATTTTTGTAATTAAGTTTAATTTTTGGTGAGCAGGAGGCTCACCTGATGGAAAGTGACTACCACCGCCCATGGACATCTGCAACATCTGACTTGCACTTGCAGGTGCGTTGCCGGCCTTTGAGGAAAGAGTACGCTCTCTCCTTGAAGGTTTTTATGTCAAATCGATTCGGAAAAGTCGCTGGCGAAAGCTGATTCCACAGAGTGATTGTGCGAGGCAGGAAATGCCTTAGGAAACGCGCTGTTGTGGATTTCCAGATATCGAGGTGATGAGGATGGAATTTTGAGTTCTGGCGTGATGTCCGGTGGTGAAATTCAGCGGCCGGGACTAAACCAAACAAATCCTCAGAACACTCCCCGTGATATATGCGATAGAGGATGCAGAGTGACCCAACATCTCTACGCAAATCCAAAGGATCAAGCCGGTCGATAATAGCTTGATCGTCGACAATTCGAACTGCTCTACGTTGAATGCGGTCAAAAGAAAGAAGCTGGTACTGGGGAGCTCCCGCCCAGAGGTGAGAGCAGTACTCCATGTGGGGCCGAATTTGCGCCTTGTAGTGTTAGGCGATGGGCCGACGTGAAGTTCTGTCTCGCCTTGTTGAGCACTCCAAGCTTTTTGGAAGCCAGTTTGGCTTTAACTTCCAATTGACCGCGGAACCGAACAACGTTCGAAATCTCAACGCCAAGTATCCCGATACTGGCTGTGGGAGGGAGGGGAGTATTCTCGAAATGAGGGGATATGACAAAAGGAGACTATTTAACGCGCAAACTTGAGTCTTATTGGTGTTGAATTGGACCAAGTTTAGGCGGCCCCAGTCCGAGACTTTGGCTAATAAGGTCTCGACTTCAGACACAAGTTTATTCCGACACTCGTCGACGTGTTCCCGAGAAATATTAGCACGGCCGGTGTAAAGGACGTCTACAGTGCTGTCATCCGCATAGCAGTGAATGTTACTGATTTGTAACATATCGTTGATATGCAGAAGAAACTGAGTAGGTGAAAGAACGCAGCCTTGTGGAACACCAGAATTGACGAATTTTAAGTCAGAGCATGTACCGTCGACAACGACCTTGATGCTCCGATCTGCCAAAAAGCTGGTGATCCACTTGCATAATTTCTCGGGAAGCCCGTAGGAAGGAAGCTTCGTGAGGAGCGCTTTATGCCATACCCGATCGAAGGCTTTTGAGTGAGAGCTTCACAGACATTACAAATTAACGCATTATTATATAATTATTTGAATACATTTAGTATTTTTTTATTTGTTGTGTAACCAACATCTTAATACACCAACCTTAACATTTATTATATTAATAACGTATATGAGTATATACAATCGCGATATTGAAGACTCTTAATATAACGTTACATTGCCATACAACATTCGTTTCGATGATCATGAGAATATTATGAACGTATCGCATGTTAAAATATTCAAGCGCACGTAACTACGTTTCATCAATTCTTCGAAATATCACGTTCATTCTTCCCCAAACTCTTAAACGGGCTGAAGTATAAGAAAATATTATCTCGTGTGATTGTATTCGAGCTCACATGAAGACTTGTATAATAACAAAATGTAATCTTTGAATAACAAAGGTATAAGAAAAAGGGACAAAGTAAATTTCAATCGTTATTCGAATTATTGTCATACTAATATATATAAAGAGGAAAGTTTCTTTCGTTTGCTTCTTCCAATTCACTCGAATACAACCGATCTAATTCGTATGAAGCGTTCATCTTACGATAGTAGCAACTTTTTTTTTTGAGGTATAAGATATACCTCAACATATGTATGATATGACAATTATTAAGAGTATCACAGAATTCTTTATTCATGATGGTCAAGTCAAAGTTATTATTGTTAGTGGTATTCTCGTGTTGTTCTAAAGTCTCCACTTTTTTCAAACCAATTTAGGTTTGAATAATAACATCTACCAAATTGAGTAATGTGCATTAATTACAGTGACATTTGATATTAATTTAATTAAATATCGTTCTAAGAATATCAAAAATAGATAAACGGCAGTTTCGCACACGCATCATTCAGCTAATGACGAAAATCCTTTTAAATCTGTCAACGTACATTATATATAGTAGCTTTTTATTTGGCTTGTTTAACAAATACATTTATTTCAGTTTGAAATCTTAAAACTACTAAAATTAAATATATAATCTACATATTTAGGAATAAAGATTTCTATGATTTAATGGTGTAAGAATGATTATAATCGGTCTTGTAGTTTTAAATTTATCGTTTACAAACAAACAAGTCTCCTCTCTTTATAAATATGGTATAGATTGTAATAATAATAATAATGGTCCTCCAGACCGATTTCGGTCACGGCGACCAATCTCATGAGAGATTAGCCAACTGCGCAGGACATAATATTATAGTGCACAAATTTGTGCGCAAACACAGGTGCACTCTCTATTCCCTAACTCTTATAAGCCGATGGGACGGCAATCCGACACGACCGGCAAGAGTTCAGGCGCAGGACCAACGGCTTAACGTGCACACTTCCAACTTCCAGACTCCGGGGTGCTACTTAGAATTTTCGACAGAAAAACATTTTATTGGCCCGACCTGGGATTTGAACCAAGGACCACCGTGTCCGCGGCCTTACATATAGCCACTGGACCAACGAGGCAGTCAGAGGTATAGATTGTACAAAATATTTATCTTGAAGAATGTTTTAAAATTATACTTACTGAACTAGGGCTTTTCTTAGTCCGACTAGAGGAAAAATGCTCGATGACCTCCCAGTTAGACTTCTTTGGTGCGGGCGTATCGGCTGGCGAGGCGGAGCGGTGCGGAGCAGACGGAGTGCTACGGCCTGAATCGTCAGCGCGTAGCGACGTAGCTGCCGACCGAAGTGACGCACACCGTCGCCCTCGCAGCGCCTCCTGTACAGAAATGAATATAGTTTAATATTAATCTAATAATTATCCCTTATATTTATATAACGTACCTAAAATATATTATTATCTATTTATTTTTTAATATATTTTTTTTATTATTCTTCAAAATTATAAATCATTTTTATTTAAGTATTTTCAACAATTGCATTTATAACAATTATTATTATTATTAATTAAACTACATTTTTTAGTTTTGAAATAAAAATATGTTCAGTAATTTGATTTAAATATATTTAAACGTTCGTAGAAGAATCGAAATAATATTTCGTTCCTTAATATTACTAGCGTATCTGAAATATACTGTATACTAGTTCACGCAAACTTCACATTCGCTTAGCTTAGGCTCGACGTTGATTGTGCGGTTCGAAAGACATTAAGTTCGAGGAGGGTGCGTGAATATAAAAGCTGTCACAAATGTTTAAAAGCTTTGATATTTAAGTTTATAATACAAATATTGAGCTGGAGTTGATCATTATAAAAAAATCAATTGAGCTAAGCAGCATACACCGTACATTTTTCGAACCGTATGTTTTTTCCTTTAACAGTAGTTTTTTACAAAATTTAGCTAAAAATTTTAGATTAATAATATATTTTGGAGCAAGATTAAGAATTACTGATTTTCTTTTCAGTTCTTCTTCGGTAGGATCTACAGTCTGAACCGGTGATAGATTTACGTTTCAATTATAACGTCAGGTTATAAAAATGATGCCATAAATGTAGTTGAAAGTGCTTGTTTACTAAAATCAAGTTTATTGTGATTTTAATATTCACATTACTGTTTAACCTTTCGTATTTGAAGAAACAAGAATGGCATTTACGTGTATGTAGTTGTTCAAGAAACGATGTTTAGCAAATTCAAAACGAGTGATGGATCACACTCATCCATCAACGTCACTTAAATCAACGCATTCCCACTGCTGACGTTCAGTTCCAATATCAATATTAGAATTTCCCTTTATACCTATTGTGAGATACGAAGTTTTGTCTCTTTAGCATTTATCTATTTATGTATCGCCGTTCTTTGAAGAAAAAAAAAGTTATATGTTTGCAACATTTACCTTTGACTTTTTTTCTACCTTTGACACATCACACACTGAGTTTTATAAAAAAATAAAATCAATCAAAATCAAAAATAATCATTATCTTCTACTACAAAGAGGAAAAGAGATTTTTTATTTCCATGTTATTGTTTATTTCTTTTAAAGGTTTCAGTTGATTGAATTTTAATAACTTTATAAAGTATTTAGGTTTTTTGTCTTATTCTGAACAATTCAAAGAATATCTTTTTGCACGCTATGAAGCACTCGCGAATATAAATTTATGAAAAAAAAATTAATTCAATATTTGCTTGAAAAATAAACGGCATAACTAAGTCCGTAAAAGTAGCTTAAAATGTATGTCAAAGTGGCGGGCACGTATGATATTTTAATGACCTCGATATTATATATTTAATAAATTGCACAACATTTATGGTTTCTAAAAATACTACATATATAATTTTAAGAATTGACTACCCCGAAAATATTTAACAAAAAATTGTAATAAGCAGTAAGTTAAACAAAATATCTTTATCTCGAAAGAATATAAAAAAATCTGGATTCACAAAAATAAATACCGTGAAAGTTCTGTACGAAATATTGGACCAAAGACGATTTATAGGCAAATCGCAGACAATGACGTAATTGTAATTGATCGAACGTAATTGTTGCCCCAGCACAATTAAAAACTGAATTATTTTATAGACTATTCTAATATCAAGTTGTCAATATAAATTTTGTATTAAATAAACATTTCATTCACAGGAGCTTTAATAACCTCGTAGCCGTGACAATTTTATTACATACTCGACACATTATAAAATATGTCAAGTTACGGTGCCTAAAGATTGTCAATATTCATTTACGACGTCTTCACAAACGTATTGAGTAAGTCAAGCTCTCGAACAAACTAACTAATATTATAGATGCGAAAGTGAGTTTGTTTTGTACGCTAGCAGGACTAAACCACTGAACTGATTTTAAAAATTATTTCACCAATGGAAAGCTACATTATATGTTAGGCTACATTTTGTCCCCGTATTCCCACGAAAACGGGAACTACGCGGGTGAAATCGCGGGCAAAAGGCTAGTAACATATAAGTGACCCAAGTTTTAATATAATACACAATCATGAAAAGACGGATTTTATTCAATCTTGGTGGGTGACCAAGCCACAGTCAGTGGCTCTAAATGATGTGGGCGATTGTCTTTTTAGAATATTACTCGGTGGTAGAGTTTTGTGCAAGCTCGTCTGGATAGGTACCACCCACTCATCAGATATTCTACCGCAAAACAGCAGTACTTTGTATTGTTGTGTTCCGGTTTGAAGGGTGAGTGAGCCAGTGTAATTACAGGCACAAGGGACATAACATCTTAGTTCCCAAGGTTGGTGGCGCATTGGCAATGTAAGCGATGGTCAACATCTCTTACAATACCATTGTCTGTCCATGGGCCTGTTGGTGACCACTTACCATCAGGCCCATATGCTCGTCCGCCAACCTATAGAATAAAAAAAAAAGACTAAAATTATATTCATAGTTAACTAGTGATAATAATGTTACATTTTACTATCTTTAAAATTTGCCCCAATGTTTCTTTGTTTCAACTTTTTTAGACCTAAAAAGAATGCTGTCAGCTTTTAACATGACTTTGAATTTTATATTAAAACCTTAGTTATCTTTTAAAAGAAGACATTTTACTAAATCTGTTAAGTATTTTTAATAAAAAATAAATAGTAAATTTATGTCTGTATTTTCAGGTTGTAGATGTTCCACAGAATCAATGTCATGGATGCGAGATAAGAAGTACAAATATCCATGAATATTCAATTGTGTTTCGTTCAAAACGCCAATGTGAAACTATAGTGTTATTGTGATATCCGATTGAACTGTTTACATATATGTATGTATTTTCGGACGTATGTAACATCGTTATAAGCAATCTATACGTAAATAATAAAGCTTTGATGGATACTCTAGAACTTTTAATTCTGTATGGGTTGGTTAATATTTATTATCTCCTCCTCCTCTCATCCAATCTGGCTTCGATTGACACTAGATAGAACATGTAGTTACCTGTCAATCTCACGACAGTCGTATAGGAAGTTTATATAGTATTCTATTTTGTCAGTCAGCGCTGGACAATCGCTTAGCTAAGCGATTGTCCAGCGCTGACTGGTCGCTCGCTGGCTCGCTGAGCGCCGCGCAAATATTTATCCTATTTTGCTATAAATGGCAGGACTATTTACAAATGAAAACAAAAATCATTAATCACATTAATAATATAATTCTGATTAAATTGAATAAAAAATATTTATGTCAATCTATGTCCTTACATAAATTTGTATTAATTTATAGGTAGTTCAATCGTTGTTTATCCGTAGATTGTATATATTAATATTTGTTTTGCGTTATTGAAAATAGTTTAAATAAGCTTATTATGTAAATAAGTAAAAATAATGTTAACAACAAAATAACTTAACTGATATTTTTATTATTTCAATTGTACAATTGAAATCCAAATAAAATTTTTTGCACGTGTCGCTGTTAAACTTGAGAACAGCTTAATGAAAAATGTTGTACAAACAAAAAGGTAATATTTTTTCGTTTAATGAAATCACCGTTTACACAAAGAGTGTTTAATTTGTTAAAATTTGTTTGAATTTTTATAAATATATCAGTTTTTGAAGTAATTGGAAACTTTTTATTTTTTTGTTTTTCGTTTTTATTTTTATACATCTTTAGAAGTTAGCAAACAACATGGTTTGCTTTTTTGGTAAATTTTAACAAAAATTATATTTGTAATATTGAAGGCCTCTTCGCATATTAGCTGGTCGCTCTCCATTGCCAATTGTCAGCTCTTAATTTTTTTGTAAAAAAAGGAACATCTATAATAACTTTATCATGTCTGCCAATGTCTTTCCATGCTGTCTGGAATTTACATGACTAATTTGACAGGTTAATCTTCAGAATCTCACGAACAGCCAGACCTCTAATATAAAAAATATATACTTTGATGTTTTCATATAATTTAAAAAAAATATTTGGTTGAATTTTTCTATTAAAGATAATCTACGATGTAAGAAATGTTGTCTTAAGGGATTTTCGGACGAAACCGCTTTATCATTTACTCATTTCTGCCTCCTTGGCTGATATTCGTTTTATAGTTATTAACACAAAGGAAAACGATGAGGTCGACATCCACGTTTTTTTAATATTCTGGGGGCAGACCACTAGAAATTTATATATTTTTTACATTATATTTCTATCTGCCTGGTGAATTTTTGATAAATTTTTAGAATTATTTTGATGATCAACTATCAATATGATTCGTTTATATTTCGTATCGATAGAGATTAAAATTTAAATAGTGTTAGCGGTCTCTGACATCCCCAGAGTAATCAACATGGTCCAGTGTATAAAAAGGCACGGCAAACTGCAGAATCTCTTCACTTCGCCTCCGTCGTTCGACTTGATCGTACGTCTTCCTTATAACTTTAAAAGTAAACTTAAATGCTAACATCAGAAGTGGGATCAGAATCTCATGTGTTCTGATCCGCTCTGCTACCTGTGGTAACGTATTGTAAGATGAAAAGGATCCGCTGAGTGCGTTCCAATTTGTTTAAAAGCGATAGACACTGTCTTACTGTGGGTGGTACTTTATAAGTAATTTCACAACCTACCTACATTGCGATAATTTCTTTATTTAACTACCCTGCTTTGCATTATTAATTAATTATCAGTGATCTTACGCAATAATCGCTAAGAAACTTGCCTACTAACAGTCGTGTAAATGTGATTCTCATTTCAGAAAGCGATTAACGTCGTCGTCGTTAAACCGTTCACCTCCACGCGGGCCGCCGCCGCGACCGCGTGTAGTGATTGTGGACTATGGTGGAGCATCGGGCATTCTACGGCATTGCCTTCGCCAGGGCGTTCCGTGAGTGTTACCACGAACCACGATGCGGTAGCGATCGATCGTATCATTGGTGCGATATGATCTAGCAAGACTACGGTGAGATCAAACCAATATTTTTCGTGCAAACTTTTGAAGTCAAAGCAGTGACATTGAGTGTTTCTCGCAATTATAATTATCTGAAGTGATGCTTGAGCCTGGCGCAATTAGTGGTGTCCCGAAGCATATACTGCGCTCTTCGATTGAGAGTAAAAGACTGTACTGGCCCTAATAGTCAGTATTATTTTTTTTTATTGCGGGTTTTTTTTCTATTAATTTAAAGAAGTGCTTTACAGGTTACACTATCAGTCAAGGTCAGGAACAGCCGAGAGGAGTGGAGCTTCGTATTCAAACCACTAGCCTGCTCACCGCTGATGCTGGGGGCTGACCATTTCCGGTCAACAGACCCTAGCCTGCCCGACGTGGTGCTTCAGTGCTTCGGGTGCGATACATCAGCCTGCGCACAACTGGTGCTGCTGGCTAACCCATCGCCGGGAAGCTTTCTCCAGCCGGACGTGATGCGGGTGGCCGAGCGCGACGAACGCGTAGGCATGTCTACCTTTTCGAGTCTGCGCGTGGTGCTGGTGGCCGAGCGACGAACACGCAGGCGTGCTTATGTCGGCATGGTCTCTGAACGAACTATCCCTGTGTGATGAGCACGCTGGAGAAGGTGACACGTGATATGCGTACTGGCTTGGTACCTCAAGGGTATCGACTGACGAGATGATGGATGTGATCATAGTGATCTAGCTGAATAGACTGCAGAAATTCTGTTATATTATCATGAAAGAAGTTACGATAACATATCTTCGTTTACTTGTATTGTACTTAGTGTAATATATTTGCTTCAGGGATTTTTTTAGATGCCTTTGTGTATTAAGTGGTATGGGGTGACCTATAAAAGATCCGTGTTAGTCTCGTTGTCACAAAATAGCGAGCGTCGGGTGACTCAAAAAAGAACTGTGTAAGTCCGTGTTTAATATGGGTATGAGGTTACTGAGAAAAGACTCTTTTAAGACTCTGAAAGAACGTAGGGGTGACTCGGAAAGACTTGTGTAAAATCCCATCAGTAAAGTCAAAAAAAGACCTGTTGTAAGTCTGTGTTTAATATGGGTATGAGGTGACTGAGAAAAGATTCTTGTAAGACTCTGAAAGAGCGTAGGGATGACTCGGAAAAGACTTGTTTAAAATCCCATCAGTAAATTCGGAAAAGACTTGTATTAGTCTCACTGAGCGTCAGGGTGACCGCTGTAAGGACATCAAAATAAAGGCATTATAAAGACACTTCACTTACACCGACAACTTCTATCACAAGCTGCCAGAAAGTCTGGATGAGCTTTTACGTATTTTTACTGTAAAACCAAGTTGTACTGTTTCCACAAATTTCAGACAGTGACCAGGGTGAAGGCGTGAGGACGCTGCCTCGTCAGGAGAGGCCGTGTTAGCGGTCTCTGGTCCCCCCCCCAGAGTAATCAACATGGTCCAGTGTATAAAAAGGCACGGCAAACTGCAGAACCTCTTCACTTCGCCTCCGTCGTTCGACTTGATCGTACGTCTTCCTTAAAACTCTTCTCCTTCTCTAAACTTCTTCCTCGTAACTTTAAGAGTAAACTTAAATGCTTACAATAGCATTATAATTATTTTTGTAATTAGTCATTGTTATAAGTCGCACCCAGATTCATTAAATGACAATCAATATATAAATAATTATAGTAATAGTGTAGAAGAATCTGTCATTGTTTTATCGTAAAAAGTATTATTATATTTACTTGTCGTATATATTTATTTGTATATATTTAGTGATGTGACTAATTGATTTTTTAAAAGAAAATACGATTTGGTGTTTTTTACAAATGATTCCGTTTACGTTGTACAACTACTATTGATATATCTACCATTATCGATTTCGTTCTTAGCGTGTATATCTTTTATTTTCCTACAACAATAGTACAAGGAATTAAGATAACTTAAATTTTGTTAAAGAACTTAAATTCAATTTTGTTTACGTCAAATTGCGAGTAATTGTCTGAAATAAAATCAGTTCGTCGTTGCATTTATTTTTCTATATAATTAAACGTTTGTCTGTAGTGATTATGTAATGATGGATGGTTTTTATTCGTTATGTAGTTTTTTTGCGTAATTTAATAAATATATTGATCCTATATTGTGCTGATTTTAATTAAACCTATCAATTGTTTCTGTTGGATCACGCTTGAATAATTTCAAATTGAAGTGTCTGGTAAATCAGCCCGTAAATATCGCTGCTGGACTAAGATGTCCTCTCCGTTTGAGGAGAACTGTTAGAAGCTAATTCCACCACGATGCTTTAATAAAGATTGGTTGATACAAATGTAGCAGATTTTCATCCAACACATGCAGATTTTCTCACAATATTTTATTAAGTTTCTTCACCGCTGAGCATGAGATCAATAATAATCATAAATTAAGAACATGGAAATTCAGTTGTCAGCTTGCCAGGTAAATCAACATTGTTCGGTGGTAATTCAGGTGTTCTAGTCACTGGGCCTTCTTGGCTCGGATTCTCGGATTATCTGTCTATTTACAGGAAACAATTTAAGAGAGAACACTATTTACTTTTTAAATTACACTAGAAATATATTTTTTCAACTTCTCCCTAATATTTATATTTTTTCTTCAATTAAACGAGTTTGACTTTTATCAATGGGTGTCAAAGTGGGGATGAATCTAAGTTTTCACTTCGGTATGCAGTCCTTATAACATCGAACTATCGGTGCTTTAAAATTAATAGAAGGAACCCCAAAATCTCTTTCGGTAGAATAGGTTCTATTGTAAACATAAATCTGTATGAAAATTATACTAGTATATTTTGGAAATACGATTCTTTTATCTAATGAACGCAACGAGTCTTAGTTACCTTGAATGAAGATTATATGACAACGGAATGAATCGATGTAGTTGGTATGGTAGTATATAATTTTTGGGGCCAAAAATTGACAATTAAACTACCGAACACTGAAACGAATACAATATGTTGACTTACCATCCAATCGGAATGATAATAAAGAAATAGTATAAATACGAATTGATTATTCAACGTTGAGACTTAATTTGATCCTAGTCTCATTTTGTGATGTGACAGATGAGTTTCCATATCCACAGGGGTACAATCGTCAAATAATGCGATAACGAGTATTGCATAGAAGTTTAAGCATCATCAGGAGCTACTGCTGGTCTCGTGAATATTACAATCTAGCTTGCACGTACCATGATTTAAGAGTGTTGTGTGCGTAGAAGTTGACTCGCAAGTCAGTCTAAATTCAGTCAAATTTAACAAAATACCGCGCGCAGGGAATCGTGCCCTCTTGACTTACTTTTCACGAATATTGAACTCACTTTGAAAAAGTTTTAAAATTACGAATATATTGATACATTAATATAATATTTTGCCCGAGGATTCTGTTCGTTATTTATAATTTTATAAAATCTGTGCTATTTTTAAGCTTTTAAAACGTTAAAGATCTTATTATACTTTTTTCAGCGAGAGGATTTAACTATTATAACTTCCACTTAACGTCGGGTTTTGTTAATTCTATTGTTTAGGAACTTTAAGCATAAGTAAAATAATGGATTTCATTTTTTTTTAATGAAATTCACTATTTGCTGTACATCAGAGCGCTTTCAATGCTGTGAAATCATGGTGGTGATACAATATTGAGAGCATTTGCCATATCTAAAGCTGAACTAAGACTTCGGCCGAGATACCAATTTATTGGGTCATATTGACTCGATAAATAGATTTAATATAGTTTCGAAATAAAGGCTCTAATCGCGGCGTTCCTCGAGTTTCCCTCAACGAGAATAGTTTGCATGGTTCCTGCCATTGATCATAGATGCGATTGAATTGATTTTAGATAAAATCAGTTTGTCAACATGTCGCATCCGACACCAACGGCCTGACCGATTTCCATAAAAAAGATGCTATCAGTATTCTAGCCTCTCATTCGATGTCGATTCGATTGGGAGTGTCGAGTTTTTGAAAATTTTATGCTTATATAAAAAAATCCTTCTTAATATGAAGATCATTTATATAAAATTCGATTTCTTTCAATTAACAATGTTTTTATTTTTTGTTACACATTATCTAAATAGATTTTTTAGATTTAATTTACTAATCACATTATCAAACAAAACACTGGAACTGACAAATACATAGTTGTAAATTTACTTGCATGATGTTATCACTAGCTGAATCTTTCAATTATGAACTGAGATGGAATAAAAAGAGTAACTATACTCTATTTATTTCACATGAGACTTACTATTCTTGATTTGATTCATTAATTAAAATTGAGTTACTTGCAAACGCTCGGTAATATCTACGTCATAAGTTTCAGTAATTCACTTAGAACTGACGTGACAGATTTGGGAATATTTCAGCTCACTCGTCGATAATAAATTGGGCCCTTTCAATTACACTTGAGTATTTGTTACAAAATTATCCTAACTCTTATAGGTTAAATAACTACAGTCCTAACTGGCAAGATTAATATAAGGAACACACACTCACATATATCTTCAAGCATCCACGCATGAGAATGTAATATACGCCGCGGCGGCCTTGCGAAGGCGGCAGAGAAGTGGCATATAAATAACACACTTATACAAACTATTTTTTTAATTTATTTATTGAAAATCCAATAACATTGACGTCTCATCATTAATCGTTCGCTCCGCCTTCGTTTTATATATAGAAAAAAATATCCTTATTTCCAATATTTTCTTGATGTACCTACTAGCGCCTGAAGTTTGATACAATACTATAATATCTTATTAAACAATAATATTTTCTTTCATCCGAGATAATCATAGATAGAGAGATAATAGCTAATCACAACGTTGTCATAATAACATAATTATGATCCATTCTATTTATTATGTGCACCTATGTTCCAAGCTCAATACAACGCTACGAGTATATCATGTTACGGCGACACTAAGGAACACATTGTTGTCACTTTACACAAAGGATACCAGTAGCATATTCCGATTAAATAATACGATCCGAACTTAATGTAATTACTTATACAACCATAATTTGGTACAACATCTTTATGTTGGATTATAAATTACATGAATTAACTGTATATGCATGCATGGCTTAAGCGTGAGCGTTAAATATATCTTTAAAAGCGTATTGTTTTTGATGATTCCAAGATACAAGAAAATAGCCCTTACTAAAAATATAAGGCTCTTATTGCCTCTACTGGTAACAGGAGGGCTGGTGCATTCTCGTTTAGATGGTAGGAATTGCGTTCTAACGGGAAAATGCTGTTAGTATCGCCATTCCACGCGGCCCATATTTGTACAGAAGCAATTTTAAAATATATATTTTTTTATTTTAAAACTTTAGATAAAGGAGGAATATATATGTAAAAGAAAATATAAATATAAAAGAATGTCTAGTTTTGTACAACATTAACGGATTTTGGTAAAACTTTGCAAACATTAACATATTTATAAATACGTGTTTCTTAAAGAATAGTAAAATAATGAAAAAGATATATGCTATCTCTAAATGTCAGTAAAATAAGTAAGATAAATATTAATTATAATATAAAGTCTTCATAATGCTTTCATTTCCGAATGAATTAATATCTACGGCCAACTGGCTGGTGGGAGTCGAATTTTAGCCCGAATAAATTAAAATATGCATGTTAAAACTCCATACAAAACCATGATCCACCAAAGTTATTACCATAAACCAACACAATGTGTACATATCTCTACTTCAATATTTACTTAGGTTAGTCCTTTCAACAGACGAAAGGGAAAACATTGTTTATTTATTGTTTAATATTAAGATGATACCAACGTAAACGTGAATATGTATAATACACAATTTTTAGCTAAAAATTTTTTTAGTTCTTTTTTTTCATTTTAAATATTAAGTAACTTATACAGGTTTTATACGAATCTCTTTGAAGTACTTAAAAGGATTTCGGTCCGTGAGACTGTGAAAGTAGCAAACAGCCTATGAGTGTCCCACTGCTGGTTTAAGCTTTGAGGAGAAGATTTAGGGCTTATTCCACCACGCTGCTCCAATGTGTTTTAGTGAATATACGAATGGCGGATTTCAGTGAAAATAGACACAAGCATTCTTAACGATATTTTCCGCCACCACCGACCATAAAATGAATTAACAACATAAATTCAGCATATGAAAAGTCATCAACAAACTCTTAATATTCCCTTGATAAGAGAAGCGGAAGTCTTTACCCAAAAAACACAATAGCCGTCAAACAAAAATATAATATAAAGAGCAACATGTCGCATCTACTTCATAGCATATTCTAAAAACAATAGTTATATATATAACTATTATTATTATTAACTATTAATATAAATAAAATAATAGTTAACTAATAACTATTAATAAAGTAATATAACTATTATTATATATTTAACTATTATTATTATTAACTATTATTTTATTATTAACTATTATTTTTAGATGAAGTCTCAAATATTTATTCGTAATCTGCAATTTCTGTTTACTTATTGTATATTAATAACGGAAAACGGGAAATATCTCAATTAAGGAAAACTGAGCAATTCATTCTTCTTTGATTGATATTATTTTATCTCGGGTAATTTGTTCATAATGAGTGGAAATGATTTAATGGTATAAACATGGTAATTAATAATTATTATATTGTTGGTAATTGGCAATATTACCAATGCAGCTATTCTGCAACAACAAACTCGAAACTTCAAGAATACATGTATCAAAATATTATCATCATAAGTCGGTTGGCAACATTTCACGTGTGAGTAATGAAGTGAATTGTAGAATAGCACTCCATTAAAGAGCCTCATCATATGCCTCCTATTAATCAATTGATTCGAGGTCAGTATGTAAGATGTATAAAAGGATTTGCAACCCTTATATTGAATGCTGTTGCTGATTTACCAGCAAAAAGGTTCATTGTTTTACTGACATACTTACTAACTACACCATTTATTTCTAAAGAAACTTAAATATATGATTAAACAATTAAAAACTGCAACAATATTTACTGTAATTATAGTATACAACGATATTGAAAATGGAGGAAAATCTATCTCTGAAATTCACGCGAAGGAAGTCGCAAGCATTTATTTGGAGTACATCGTATATACAATTGCACATGATTGCGCCGTAAATTTGTTAAATGTATGACTGAGCAGCTACTGTGTGACTTCAGTTGCTTAATCAAACTGATCGTCAGTGAACCGAAATAGCTGCCTTAATTTTACTTACGGCATTCATTACACAGCGATAATGGTGAGCTGCTATTAACTTGGCTACGAAATTGATTGATTGTTTTTGCTAATTAATTATATTGTTTTTTTCCCTAGTTATAATATGAATATATATATTTTTTTAAATAAATTATTGCTACTATTTCATGCAGTTATGATTTGTACAATAGCTACTTTAAATTGTCATTTGTATCTACTGAAGACCGTAATAAATAAATAACAGTAAAATGGAAAAATAAAAAATATTCTTACTAAAATATTATAGTCATTATTTTCAACAACATTTTTTTTGGTACACATTATCATAATATATTGATTGAAAGATCAATAAAATAAAATTGCTAATTTAAATTAATTTTATAATTAACCGTTTGCAGCTGATACGCTTGAACCTTCAAGTAATAGTGCAAAAACTTTTATCAAAAATATGACACGCCATCTTATTGCCTCCACTGGTGATAGGTCGGCTGGTCCATTTTTCGCCCCGAGAATCAGAATTGCGATTCAAAAAAAATGCTGCTAGCATTCTTGCCACCATTCCACGCGGTCACTATTTGTACAGTAACTATTTTCAAGTTTTATTTGTATTTATTTAAGGCTTTAATGTAAATTAATGTTGTTTAAATTCTAGTTAAGAGTTTAAAATCAGCCTTAAGCTCAATTAATGAAACTACAATGTGAATAGGTAGTTTTGAGCAAATCCTAACAAACAAATATAATTCGTTGAACCGAATTTATATAGATAATAATAAAATTTGTGCGGTCGGGGGATCCCCGTAAGGAGCAAAGTTCTGTGCGATATTTTTTCGACTCAAGCCGTGTTTTAAAATGTAGGTTTTAATTGATAATACTGTATTTTTGTCACAGCAAAAAGCACCTCAACCTCCTTAATTCAAATGCCTAACGCATCGCCTTTTGTATCTGGTAGGCACAGTATGAACGGTTTTTCGTTATATGACGTGACCTTGGGCCACTGCCATTTCAATCTGTAAGCCGCGTAAAAGAACTTCATTGCAAAAATATTGTTTCAGAATAGTAGTCGTTAATGTATATATATTTTTTTAAATACATTGCTTTTTTAATTATGGTCACAGCATGAACAAATATCGGAGAAGCTAAAGCTAAAGTTTATCTTCCAATTCATTGTCAATATAATTTCACAATTTTGACTTTGGAGTAACAACTTGGTACGTCGTTTTGTGTGTTATGACAAAAAGGTAAATAAAACTGCTGTTTCTATCTGCAGACAACTGCTACGACAGGGTACACAAAAATGTAAGCGTTGCGGTGTAAATACATCCGGTGATAAAATATAGCGGTTGATAAAATTTTATTTCCGTTTTATGACAATGTGTTTAACACAAAGATTTTTAAAGATCATCTTATAATGTTTAAATTGATAGTATACTTCTGTTTACAGCCGTGTATATATGAAAAGTTTATTTATTTGAGTTGCAATAAAACCTTACATTCTCTTTATAGCACAATCTCGTTTCCGAGAGGTTGTGCTATAAATTATGTAAATTATTATTTAGAACGTATCCTTTTCGCTTCATAGTTTTTTTTTTTTAATTTCTTAGACGTCATAGAAATTTATTTTAAACGCTTTTTTTTCACAAAATTGATACGCGAAAAAACGCGACGCAAGCCCCTCTGTTGTCAAATCAATAGTGAAAGTGAAAAAAGAGCGTCTTGTCACGCACTCCTGTGCTATGGCACTTCTCTTTGCAAATACAGGGTACAGAGGGTATTAAGTCTGCGCGGAAGATATTCATTGGTAGCGCCCAATCCATTTCTTAAACAGAAGATTTCATTTAACTAAGTCTTATATGCATATTTGACTGCCTCGTTGGTCTAGGGGCTTGATATAATATCACAAACCCGGTGGTCCTGGGTTCAATTCCCAGGTTGGGCCAGTAATTAGTTATTGGGTTTTTCTGTCAGAAAATTCTCAGTAGCAGCCCGGAGTCTGGAAGTTGGAAGTGTGTACATACCCGTGCCTCGGAAAGCACCTAAAGCCGTTGGTCCTGCGCCTGAACTCTTTCCGGTCGTGTCGGATTGCCGTCCCATTGGATTATTACAGCTAGGGAAGATAGTGCATGTGTGTTTGTGCACACAATTGTGCACTATAATATCTCCTGCGCAGTTGGCTAATCTCTCTTCAGATTGGCGGCCGTGGCCGAAATCGGTCGTATTATATACATATTAAATAAAAGGACGCTACAATAAAGGCAGAAAGACTATTTTTTTTGGTACTCAAAATGCAATTAATATAAAATTTAATTTAAAAAAAAATGCTATTAATATTTTTTTTATTTATTTACAACAATTGATGCAGGTAATGTGTTATAAGTTAATTAATAATTGATAAGCTTTTTTTAATACAGTAACAGCCCGTGAATGTCCCACTGCTGGGCTAAGGCCTCTTCTCCTCTTTTTGAGAAGGTTTTTGGAGCTTATTCCACCACGCTGCTCCAATGCGGGTTGATGGAATACACATATGACAGAATTTCAGTGAAATTTGACACATGCATGCTTCCTCACGATGTTCTCCTTCACCGTCAAGCACGAGATGAATTATAATCACAAATTAAGCACATGGAATTCAGTGGTGCTTGTCCGGGTTTGAACCCCACGATCATCGGTTAAGATTCTCGCGTTCTTACCACTGGGCCATCTCGGCCTAAGCTTATTTAATACAAATGGATATAATTTTTCTGTTTCGATGTTAAAAAAGGTCTATTATGATCAATATTCGTTCTATATTTGATATATAATAAATTACCTTTTTCGCATCGTTAACGATATTCGTATACTAATAAACAATAATCTAAGCATAGTTAGAGCTCTTAATACAAGTTGTGTATTAAATAATTTATTTAAAAAAAATAATCAATTTTATATTACATGTACATAGTACAGTAATATTGTTATGCATACATATTACAGTGACTCAATTCAAAAACTTTAGTAGAAAACACAGTTAATTTTGTCAAACATACAAGAAGACTCAACTCCACAACGCACGCGGTTGGGAAAAGTTAGACAGTCAACTAACATCGATACTTTACTTTTATATTCATTGTATTATAATATTTTCATTGCAAATATCAATGACAATATTTCATTCCTAAGTAATACTTTCACATTGAAATTGTTTCATAGCTCACAAACAGTTGCATGCGATTTTGGAGACCCAGATGCATATATATACGCTTGAGTTGTTTTTAACAAGAACGTATTAACCCTTCGCTCTTTTCGTTAACAAAACGTTTTTGAGTTCGACTTTCAAAAGTCTTTATTTGTATCCTATTGATGTAGATCGCGAGATAGATTTATAGATTTTTTCAGAGTACCGGGAATAAACGTGTTCCTTGACTGTCTTTGATTACTATCACGTTCACAACAACGTGACTGTCGATGTAGGTCATATAAAAATTGTTGGTTAATTTTATTATTATATTATTTTATTGAGATATCACTATAATGTTATAGTATATAACATAATGTGATATAAATTAGGCAAAAAATGGGAATGTTTTGTAATGCTTAACTGATAAAACTCCTAAACCATTATACGTAAAACTTATACCAGCGTTTAACTTAACAACCGCTTAACAACGTTTATAAGAAATGCTCTTTATTATTACATTTAGACTCAAAACGCAAAGCGTATTATATATTCCAAATTTTTTAAATATCATTTTGCGAAAAAATGTAACGAAAACACTATAAGTGATACCTCACCTTAATACTCTGTCAAAGCACGAGTAAAAATATCTGTACGATTTAACAAATGTTTTTCATAAGAGGTTGTCGACAAACACTTTTGCAGAGGCGAGTGTTGCAGTGACCACATTGCTATTAAAATATAAAATATTCTACAGAGTTGTTAATATAATAAATATTTGTAATTTTTTTACACATATAAAAAATACTTGTGAGTTTAATTTGAATCTCAAGTAAGTCTATCAGTTTGACCTGCCTCAAATTCGTTCTTATCAAATTAGACACATTGACTTTATGATTACTATGCAGACTTAATAATACCTTTTATTATTACATTTTGACTGAAATGCATAAGCCGATTTGGCCCTGTAAATGGAAAACGTGGACCTACTTGGTGGTAGAGCGTTGTGTAAGATCGTCTGGGTAGATACCACCCACTCATCAGATATTCTACCGCAAAACAGCAGTACTTGGTACTGTTGTGTTCCGGTTTGAAGGGTGTGTGAGCCAGTGTAGTTAAAGGCACAAGGGACATAATATCTTAGTTCCCCAGGTTGGTGGCGCATTGGCGATGTAAGCGATGGTTAACATCTCTTACAATGCCAATGTCTATGGGCGTTGGTGACCACTTACCATCAGGTGGCCCATATGCTCTTCCCCCTACCTATGCCATAAGAAAAAAAATAATAATTCTAAACTGAAGATTACGGGTTCATTTCAAGGAAAGAATGACTGAGTCTTACGCTCAGCGTTGAAAGAAAAAAATTGTGATGTAACCTGCACATATCGAATGATACTCAGCTACATGTGTATTCTATTCACCAATGCGCAATGGAGCACTGTGGTGAAATAAACTCTAAGCCTATTCATTGCGGTAAGATGAGGCTTAAGTCTTACCAATATGAAGCTTACTGGTTGTTACTTTACTTTTACCAAAATCGAATTCTGAACGTCATGTCGCTTTAGCTACATATAATATAAATAGATTTATCAGATTACAAAATTATATAAGCTTACATCGATTCAGAGTTTAGATTTCATCAAGAATAAGCAATAAGAAACTCAGTAGTCACTCACTTCTATAATATTATTTTTGTCGAATCGAAGACAACACTGTACGTTTTATTTAAAAAAAAAAAAATACTTTTTAATTATTATGTTGTCAATCGTGTGCTATAAGATTGATTCGTAAAACGAATGCTCTACGTTCTCTTCAGCCGACTAATCTTTTACATAAAATATTATATCAATAACAACTTCGTTATTCTGTCAGTTCAGAATTAAAACCTTTAATTATCAAGCTCTAGTGCCTATTAATAAATTGACTGATAGTTCTGTGATATTTTTGTAAAACAGAATATTTTATTTGAAAATATTTGCTGGAAAATGTCGTTTTAATTTTTGCTGAGGATGACCATTTATGATTTTACTGCGATTGTCACTGTGAAATCTTTTAAAACGACATATCGCTACATACGATTATAATAAATAATATTATTTATATATTAGACCAGATTTACTATAGATTTATAAATTTGCTCCAGTTTATTACTTCTTACCTATACGACATAAAAACTTGGTTTGTTTATAGTTATTTCGTATATTCGGGGTTTTACGTAAGTTTTCACATACAGAGACAACAGATAATATCATTCGAGTATCGGATCCTCACGAACTCAAATGTAATTACCCCGTAAGTTCCGTTATTAACATGTCATTATGGTTTCAGGCTATATCTACGATTTTAATTACGATCGTGATGATGTATCACGAATAAACTATTGACAAACAGACGGAGTCACTTATTACTCTGACTCATTAAATGTTTACATTCAGAAAAGCCCTTATGGCTATATGCATTTACTTATCTTCTTAAGGAGATGAACAGTAACCATTATCGATTAAAATGTATAAATCTGGTTCCTTAAGAGTATATTCCCGTAAGCGCTAACTTTAACATGGATGAAACTACAAGGCATAGCACGTTTATCTTATAAAGCCGGAAAGCGCTAATCTAATAATCTTACATAGTTTGTTTTAGTTTAGTTTATTGAGGAACCTTATTTATGACATAATACCTTTGAGCTAAACCCTAAAGAGCATAATAGACTATAAACCTCAACCGATCTAGCAAGCTGTAGGCTACTTGCCTCGTACTAATTATGTATGTAAAAAAGGCATCTTTATTACTATTACATTAGATAGCTTAAAATGTCAGCTGACTTATCTTAGGCCTACCGCGGATGCGGTTCTAATGATTCCGGTATTTTTTTTATAAAATATTTAAACTGTTTTTAGAGCAATAGCACTGCTTACGCTGACAAATCAACTGAAATTATAAATGAAAAATAGTTTTTTCTTAGCGAGCTTGGCATGGCATTTGTAACTATTTTTATTGAGATACTTACATACTTATTACCTTTTAACAATAAAACTATACCAAGTTATTTTTTCATTTTTTATTGCAATTTCTTTTGTTTTTTAAGGTAATTTAAAACCAAGTAAGTTACTTAATTAGTCTATAATGACAATGATCTATCCTCGTGTAACTAACTACTAACATCTTACTTCAAGCCTCACGTGTTTGCTTCACGTACGCTTAAGTTTTTTGTAAAATAACTTAAGGATATTAATGTAATAATCTTTTCATTTTCAGTACATTTTAAAATAACCAAATCAGTGACTTGATATTTTTACGTTTTTTGATACATCGTATAAAATATTCAAAAATACTTTTCTAAGCTTTTCAGTGGACGCGGTTATTATTATTTAACGAAAACGTTTCAAATTAAAATGTAATTCGTTTTAAAACAGATTAATACTTTTTTCAAATAATTTAAGCTTATATTATAAGTCAAATGGCTAATCATCAATAAGTGAACGCTAGTTTAAGTTGGATTTCTATATAGCTGTAAGTACTGAAAGTAGAAAACACAAAATATATAGGATGACCAAGAGACCTATCTCAATAGAATTGAGTTTAAATCCGTGTAGCAGATTTCAAAGTATCGGTAAGCCCAACGAAAGAAGGCGAAAGCTGCTGGAGTATGGATAAATAAAAATAAGCTATTCGATTCTTTGGATCGCTACTGATTGATTTTAAGAATTTTTACATTACTTAGAATAATATCTTAATTTTGCCTCCATTAACCTTAGTGTGGGTAATTTACGTTTAAATAATAATAATTAATTATTTTAATATTTCTAACTACTATTTAATTTTAATACAGATGATTACTTCACAATATCACCTTTATAATTTTAAATGTGCTTCGCAAAATACGAGTACTGAAAATATCACAATACGCAAAATGATATTGTCAGATGTTCCAGTAAATATATTTTAGTGAAAGGTAGACAAAAACACAATGCAAGAAATTCGACGCGACCTATCCTATTCAGTGACTTCTCACGGAAACACACATATTATATCACACGAATACATTGAAGTGAATGGGATTCTAATCTTGAAAAATGTAGTTGTTATTATTTATCTATACTAATATTATAAAGAAATTGATTTTTGTATGTTTCTTTGTTTTGGATAAACTCAACTATCACTATACAGTTTTTTTCACCTACACTAAGCTTCATTATCAGCGAGTAACATAGGCTGCATTTAATTCGAAAGAGAACCCAAGATAACAAAAAAAAGTCTATAAATTATTGGTTAAAATAGATTATTGTTCAAATGGAACGAAGTCGGACTGCTATTCAAATATATAATACGACAACGTTATTTATTATCTGTTTATTAAAAAAAAAAAGCAAGTGCATATTAGAACCTTAAGTAAGGTCGAGCCGAAATTATTTTCGGTTAATAATTACAAAACAAACAATTTAACAAAGAATCGTGTAATTTCTATTCATTTTGAGTTTATTAAGCTTCACACATCAACTGAATTCAATTTAATATTAAATAATGTTTTTCAACCCTTTATAAATTGAACATCAGAATACGTTCTTATAAAATATAAAATTATTATTAAATAAATAATTGCAAAGATAATGAAAAGAAGATTGCGTTTGAAGTACGCGCCTTGGGCGTTGTAGGTGATTAATTAATTATATTATTAAATGAAGATTCTGAAACTTTCATATCTAATATAGCTCTTTGGACAAGCTTTAAACATTTATTTTTTCCTTGTTTGTGTTACATTATCCTTTTCACTTTATAAGCCTTTATTTGATTGCATCTTTTCAATACTCGCTTTCAATATACACTGACGGACTCATAAACTGCATCAAAGTTCAGGATCACTTTCGAATTAGTATTTTTGATAAGTAAGGGAACTTTTTAGATTAAACTAAATTAAAATGTCGAGACTGTCCATTAATCATAAAAAAAAAAACAAAATTTATAAATAGAACTGCAGTAAAAGATAAAATTATAGCCGGGAAAATAAAATTTATGCATAGTCTCAAATTCGTGTGTAATTAGAGTAAAGTTTGCAATTAATTATTTTTGACTTTTTTTCATTTGCGATTTAAATTATTATTTCCAATAGTATTGATTATTAGTCTTTTAAACTCAACAAAAGTTCGTAACCATAAATATGGATACTTCGTCCGAACAAGCCGCTTAAATTGTGGCATTGGTCCGGGAAAGCTTGGATCAACGAACGATTGCTAGAATTTTAAATTAAAACCATTCCGTATTAAAATTTTAAATTTATACCGAAGGTTTGTAGTGGCATTCTTACAAAAGGAGACCCGGTACCGGCAGAACTTGAGCAACCACCCATCGTGACGACTGATTTATTATTTCAACTTCCCTACGAAATCGTTTCCTCACGTTGTCAGTAAACATCAAAACAGAGCTGAATGAAGTACGTGAAGTAAACGTGAGTGCACGAAAAACAAGAAGGAGGCTTAAAGAAGTCACAATCACCCCTTTTAGACCAGCAAAAGGTCTAAAGCTGTAGCTGTAGCTCACAGACAAGCTCGTTTAAGAATAATGGGCCTACATATTGTTCACCCATGAGTGTAGGACATGTTTAAATAGTGCAGACGGTCGCAGAAGAGTCTATCGTCGACGTGGGGAGAGATATGCTCAAAGTTGCGTTCAGGAGCGTGTTCCTTTTAGAGGCGATTCGTGTATGGTGTAGGGTAGCATTTCGATGATCGGTCGAACGGAACTTGTGTTCATCGACATGGTTCGTCAAAACGGTAGGAGAGGTGGTTTGACGGTAGAACGCTATATAACAGAAGTTTTAGAAGCTCACATGGTACCTTACATGGGATTGATAGGTGAAAATTTTACTGTAATGCGAGATAATGCCCGATGCCACGCCGCTGCACAAGTTCGACAATATTGTGAAGAGGTTGGGATACGTACCATGAATTACCACATACGTACCATGACGTACCAGCACGAAGCCCGGATCTTAATCCCATTGAGCATGTTTGGGACAGTTTAAAAAAAGCTGTATATGCGAGAAATCCTGTGCCCACAACAGTGGCAGTAGTAAGAACAGCGATTTCACAAAAAGGGAACAATATTGCGCAAGACCGTTTAATAACCCTAATCAGATCTATGCGGGACCGATTAGAATCTGTAATAAGGGCACGTGGACGCAATACACCTTATTAAAAGAAAAAAAACTTGTGCTTCAACTTTTTTTTTATTGTAAAAACCAATTTTTTACTAAACCAACCAAGACCAATTTTTGTTACATTTATCGTTTTTGTTCAAAATAATCAAGTAGTCCTTTCGAGTATACAAACATACACTTAAGGATATGATACTACGCTGTTATGAAGTTAACGAACCAAACTATATGTTTCAATTTATATTTGTATAAAAAGTTTGAATACTTGGTTAAAATGTTTATTTCAAAGGCGTCTTGATCATTGATGCAGTTTATGAGTTCGTCAGTGTATATTTTTGTACTCACTTGCAATTAAATCAAGCAAACATAAAATTAAGCAATCTCGAAACTATATGAAAAACATTAATCCGTCACCATACTGTATTTATTAACTATGTAAACAATTAAGATGTGTATAATTTATATCAGTTTGTATAGATGTCTTTACAATCATTTATCGCTCTTGTGTATGTACTTGTAAAATACCGTGATATAGAAAAAAGAAAGGAAGATCGAAAAACAAAATTGTAAACAAAATAAAAGTTAAGGAATAGGTTATAATTAATCAATTTTGGTTGGTACAAATTTATTGAAATTCTGGTCAGACAGTTAAAATGTTAATCGAATTAGCAGTTGATTAACAAAATTGAACTCGTGTAAACGAGGTATTACAGATGATTGTAATGAAGATTTTAAAACCTTTTCTTCAGTATTATTCGTTTTCTGGTCCTAAATATGAGCTGTCCTAATAAAAGTATTGAATATTTTTTTTCAATCTATCATATATGTAAGCTATGTATCTGTTCTACGACGATATGAAACGTCGAAAAATGTTATAACGGACTTTCTATTCATTAAGCTACAATAAAGGTTACAACGGGATTTAGCTAGAATGCAACATATGTAACAAATAACAAATTATAATCAAATCTAAAGATAATCTAGCTGACAGAGTACTAAACTTCATTAACTATTGCTTTTGATGGTGCACATAATATAGCGGAAATAGTTTAACTAGTTTATACAAACACAGCAAACGGCGAAGATTCCAGGAACTTCTATATTAAATATACATCTAGATCTTATAAGCCTTGATGATCAAAAAAATCCTTTGAGCAAAAATTCAAGTAATTATATGACATATTTTCCGTACTCGCTTTGACGCCGAACTGGTAAGCTAATAAATAGCATAACGAGATAAATTAATAATTATAGTGCAGCTGAATCAGATTATGTATATAAGTTTATTTACTAACTGCTTGACACAATACTGTACAAAGACTACAGGAATCACTCCAAGCGATCTTCGTCCAACGTTATCGGCCTACCCAAGCGGCATTAATACCAACTCTTTCCGCGCGCTCTACACTTTTATATTAAATTTCGATCATATTTCAATAACCTCTGAAAGTTATAGCCGAAATATATATTTAAAAAAATGTATAGGTATAACGACATATTAATTCGTGTAGAGAATACTTTGCACCTTTTTTAATAAAATTACGTGCACGGAAGACGAGTTTTGGCATAGCTTAAGTTTATATAGAATAGTGCAGAAAATTAAAATTCATAAAATATTATATGAGTTACAAATACGTTATTATTATTATTCTTTTTTCTGGCTATACACGCCATAAAAGGAAATATCGTATTTGAGTGCAAAAAAAACCATTATATTCAATAAAATCAAACAATAATCGTTTACGTGCCACATACTGCCAATGTCAAAAACATAAGTCATGTAAGTTTCAAAGAGTCAAAGAGAGGAGATATTGTGGCTAAAGAATGTTGCCATAACAAAATTATATGCAATGATTAAAGCGGTATATCTTGGACTAAAGAATTTCCATAGTTCTAACTTTAAAAAATAGATATTTTTGGTCGAATTTTGACGTCGATGGGGATTTTGAGTATTGGTATCGGTATATATAAAATCCTTTCTTAAAGTTATTATTTTAAACTTAATAAGAGAGTATGGAAATATTAATTTATCAAAATGAGATTATAAGAACTAATGGATCGAAAAGATCGAAAAGATTGCTATTTTTATTTACCAATATAACGATCCAAAAAGAACACGCTTCAACTCTCTAAGTAAAGATTTTCGAGGAGATATGTACATTCAAACTTTTAATAATAGCTATGGATTTGAAATTAATCATACGTGGCCTTCGCCCAGCGTTATTTCTTTATGTATAAACGTTGTTACTGTATGAAAATAAACTAATTATAACTTAACTTGAATTCTAATTGGTAACCCACAATCAGCAACGTGAACGCATGTAAATTGGCTTCACTACAAGCTAACACGATTTGCTAGACTTCCCAATATTGACTTAATACGTTCATGGAAATCATACAGTAATTAATAGGTGTTAGAAATTACGTATTATAATTATGTCGTTAAAGTTAATGTGGCAAACCTGAAGGTATATAGAATATTCTACCTAATATGCTTGAATCGATGTGAAAACTTATACTTTACTTATTAATAACCAAGTGTTTGAATTCGATATTAAAGATTTTTCTCAAGTTAACCTGCGTACCTATGTACATTGTTTGCATATTATATATTTAAAAAAAAAACAGAGAAGTACAGTCTTGTTACAATTTTGTATTTTATTTTATTAAAAGTAAGGAATGCCTGTACAAGTCCCACGGCAGGGATAATCCTCTTCTCCTTTTGGAGGAGAAAGTTAGGTTAAGCGAACCCACAGTATTCGGTTTAGATTCAGGTGTTCTCATCACTAGCCCATCTAGTCTCTGGTATTATTTGAAGGTGTATACAATAACAATCGCGATGGATGGACTTAATCTAAACCTAAACTAACTAACCTAGGCACGGTGACGATATTCACAATATCAATAAAAATAGTCGACGAGCCGGTTGGTGTGGTTGATAAGATACTTGCCTTTCACAATCTATATAATCTATATAATAATAATAATAATAATAATATCCTGGGACATTATTCACACAAAGCCATCTGATCCCAAACTAAGTTTGGCACGCTTGTACTATGGAAACCAGACAACTGATATACTTACATAGACTACTTTTCCTTTGTAAATAAATACTTATATAGATAATTACACCCAGACTCAGGACAAACAGACATGTGCATGCACACAAATGTCTGTCCTGGGTAGGAATCGAACCCACGACCTGTGGCGTGAAAGGCAATAAACAGCGGGTAGATATACCCGTAATTATATAATTAGCTATATTATTTCGATGTAAAAAAAATACATTCCATTTAAATTCAACTAGAATCAGGATCTCGACTTTTATGACTCATAGAATGAGAGTTCATTTCAATTTTCATTTCAGAAATAGTTTCTAATTCATTAAAACAAATAATCACCTAGCAAAATAATAGTAAAATGTTAAACCAAAAGAAAATTTACATAATTATTATTATTACCGCCTAAAATAGTGGATCATATGATAAATGTGGATGATATGTGACGATTATTTTTAAAAACACTGAAAGTACAGTCCATTAGTCATAAACAGAAGCCTTAATACCATTTCCATATTACTTGCTTCAAAAATGACGACCTTAAGTACAAACACACATTCACATGTTTTTTTTTAACCTGTGTTTTAATAGAATCATAAACACTGATATATATTTTTAACATGAAAATGTCGATCATACAAACTTTCATAATTTATTTGACCCTCTCTGGGGGATGATTTTTAGATTTGTGTTCATAAAGATTTTCTGTGTGAAATTTCATCCTGTTTCAACAACCGATTTAGACAGAGCGTTTTTTGTCAGTTTAAAAATGTATGATGTAAAAGATTAAACCCATGAATCGGATGCGCTTTCGTTCCGAAGTCAAAATTAATTTCGCTCTCGTATATCCGTATAATTCATATTGGTTTCATTTTTTGTATTTTGTACCTAAGCTGTGTATTCTAATAATAGGATAGATCTGATTCAAAACATAAATACAAATGGATGTAGTCCTGGCAGTAGTTATTATGAGTACTTATTTTTCTTTTTATCTGCTTTCATCGATTACTAAGTTTTAATAATTAGATCCATTTGGTAACTATATATATAAATAATTGCGTTAAATTTTTGACTATAATATCGTTATATAAATATGTTAAAAGTATGTATGACCATAGTAATGATTTAATTAGGACTAAGAAACTATCTTATAAGTAGAAATATTATTTTAATTTATATATTTTGAATTACTTCCAATTGTTGTCGTCCCCACAATGACTATCCTATATCGTGATTTATATTTAAATCCAATGACTAAAATAGACGTAAACACCAATTTTATTATTATATATATAGATAGTGAAAAAACTTACCACGCTGTGGCCGCTACGGCTCCGAAGGCTGAGCCTCAACTTCCAGTCACGCTTGGAGGCGCCCCCCTCCGAGCTCAGCGAACGCTTCATAGGCTGCGTCATCTTTCTCCCTCTATCACAAGACATTTTCAACTAACTAACATAATGCGTCTCTATCGCAAAGTGCAACCACTAAAAAACTGTCACTATTACCAAAATCTTTAGGCCATACTTTTATTTATTACATAACAATACACGAACAAAACAAACTACGATAAATTATCACATATTTAAAAAAAATGTATTATTCTTTCAAATCATAAGAAACAGATAACTTTCCACTTCACATTTTCAAGTCACAATATAAAATACACGAGAACGTAATGAACACATTTTGGAATTTAATTAAAAATAAATAATGAACACATTTATCATTAAATAAACTAGAGAATGTAGTAACAGCTGGGGTATCTGAAACAAAAGAAAAAAATATATATATTAACCGTTGAAAAAAGTACTTCTTACTAATATCATTATATAATGTTGATGAGAATCGTTTGGTTAGCTTGTTCCGAGATAATTAACGTCGTGTAAATAATTTAAATAACGCGTATAAGTTCATTCTTTGTTTAAAATGTACATCTTTCGTTATGTACAGTTCAATATAAATGAGATCATTATTAAAAATTAAATTAACAGCTCATGTTTTCAAACAATGCAATTTCCTTCTCATTAATATGTAATTAATTAAGGCAGGCCTATATCAGGATTCCTTGAATTTTAAATTGATTTTTAAGGGAACATGGAGTAGAAAAGTAACAAGCTATGTCGACCTTTAATAATGAACTAAAATATAACACGGTCATACTAGTAAAAGTATATTTGGCTTGATTTATTATATTTCACATATATCTATATTTTAAACAATTTATTTGTCGTAAATATATCATATGGATAGTGAAATTTTATATCACAATTTTTAAGTATGCCAAATACGCGCAGTTTATTATTAAACTTATCTGTAAAACATATTTAATTAATTCATATTATAGTAAAAGGGGAACTTTTTTATATAATTTATTATAAAATGATTGTATTCAGAAACTTTCACTTGCACCCAACAAGGGCTTATTCCAATGGAATGAATGATTTAGAAATAAATGCGGGAAAAACAAAAAATAAAAATCATTTTTATCATATTAGACTTATACAAAGGTAAGTTTGGTTTGAATTTGAAACGTTGTTGCAATTGAATATGGAATAATCACATTATGATAGAGACAGATATTTTTTTCTTTTAATAATTTAATGTTTTCAATTAATAATAATAATATATGTTATTAACAAAGCCAATTCTGTAACAGATAATCTTATTATTGGCGGATTATATGGATTTCTTTTAAATTTCACTCGCTATATAACATTACGATGAAAGTTTTTGTCTTATGTAAAGAAACAGCCTGTGAATGTCCCACTGCTGGGCTAAGGCTTCTTCTTCTTTTTTTTTGAGAAGGCTAGGAGCTTATTCCACCACGCTGCTCCAATGCGAGTTGGTGGAATACATATGTTGCAGAGTTTCCTCACGATGTTTTCCTAACCGACAAGCACGATATGAATTATAAACACACATTAAGCACATTAATTCAGTGATGCTTGCCCAGCCTTGAACCCACGATAATAGCTTAAGATTCGCGTTTTCTAACCACTAGGTCATCTCGGTTTTGCAGTTTTTGTCTGGTTTTGCATATTTTTCAATATTATTTTATTAATTATTATATATCACTTAATTAATGATATTGAGGTAGTTTCATAAAAAAATAAAAACATATTTTTTAACGTCATCCCTCGGTTTCCTGGCCGAAATATTTTCCAAATGCAAATTGCATCAACCTTTGTTCGAGGTTAATAAATTCTTATTTAAATGTTACTATTAAAGATAAATAGTCATGACGTTCATATTTGTCTTCATATTTTATATATAAAAAATAATAATTCAAATTAACAATTCGACGTGTAGTTAAAAAGTCAAAGAAAATCGAAAGAGAAGCGATTTTGGATAATGTGACCATTCTTATGTGAAGTGAATGTGAAGATTCTTTAATATATTGAACAAATTTCAAAAAAAAACTATTTATACCAAAAAATCTTATTTTCATATATTTTCTTATTAAAAGGGCTGTTTAATATTGCTCGATATTATTAAGTCCTTATATATGAAATTAGCGTTTTGTCGTACTGACCACTCACCGCACAATAAACAACCACTAAGTTAGATGTGCTACAATTGGAATGTCTGCGACATCCACCGTACTCCCCAGACCTTGCTCCAACAGATTACCATTTTTTCCGGAATTCGTACAACTTCTTACAAGGAAAAAAATTTAACTCCGATGCGGCAGTACAAACCGCCTTCAAATAGTTTATTGATTCTCGCCCCCGTCGTTTTTTTAGTAAAGGGATCAATGAACTACCTATGAGATGGCAAAAGTGCATAAATAACAACAGTGCATACTTTGATTAATTAAAAATACTTTACAAAAAAAAAATTGACTTTATATTCCTCCCGTACAAAACGCCAATTTCATATGTAGGGACTTAATAATAGATAAGCTTTGCTTCATAGTGACAATGTAAATTACGAAATTGTTCACACTGCCATAAATCGATTTAATTTGTGTATCATTGAAATTATAAACTGTGTTCTTAAAAGAATAATTTCCAACTTTTTGGAATTATTTTTGCAACACTATGCAGTTTCTTGTTCAATATATTTATATGTATAGGGATGTTAATGGAAGCGATGGCATGAGCGTATGTTACTGTATCTAAAATGTCAACGTAATAGAGTTTCAAGATTGTCATGTCCTGTGCCTAGATCGGCATGAGAAAATAGACTCACTGGTCCCACTATGTAAATATTATAAATTTAATATTTATTTTGATACCTATTGAATCTAACGGAGACATAACGACGTGAAACCACCACCGCCAATATCTGTGGGCGTTGGTGACTACTTTGCATCAGGTGCCCATTTGCCAATCCGCCTACTTATTTATTTAGAATAAATTCCAAGTTGTTGCATTAACGACGCAGGATTAGTTTTCATAAAGTTAATATCAGTATTCGTTATTCAGTTGCCATATTCATTTGTCTTCAAAATGCCCATAACAGCTACGGATAATTCGAACGGAAGAAGTAGCTTCCTACTGAACTCCGGGTGGACGCCAACAAAGTTTAGGATCCAACGTTGACCCTTTTACCTATTGTCTAAACTACTTATATCACTAGCTTCATGGTTAGTATTCAGGGAGAATAATAGTTCGAACTGTGGATTATTATTTTATAATTAAACGGTTATTAATTTGATCGCCATATTGTTTTACATGGTTGTAGGACTTTGTGCAAACCCGTCTGGGAAGGTACAATTAGTGAAGGATAATATTTCTTACGGCCCCAATGTCTATAGGTAATGGTGACCACATACCATCAGATGGCCCATCTGCTCCGACAACTATCAATACTAGAAATCAAAAAACAAAATTGAAATAGAACATTAGACTAAAGCCTTTTTTCAACAGAGGAATACATACAGTCTAAATAAAAGCAATATTTATTGTATTGTTTGTTGTATACATAGTACATATAAAATGTTATCCAAAGATACAAATTCTGTATAACCTGAATCCCCAGTGGTTGTAAGCAATAGTTTGTGTAAATTAAATTTTCATACGACAAACAAACCGCTATCATAATGAATAATAATTATTACATGAATTCGTTTATATATTTACAATGAATAAATACATATTGAGTATTATTTGACAAGTCGATGTGTTTATACTATATACACTTATATACACAATAACATACGAAAAAACTTATATCGAAAAATTGTAATATTTACTTTTATATTCGTGGTACAATTTATAATCTCGTTCTTAAAATACAGTATTGTTATTATATTAACAAATAAGCAAAGAAACGCAACTCAATTCAACGTCATATGGTGTTATATCCATATGATATTTCGCTTCATATGAATATAATCTCTAATATGCATAATACTTTGCCAATTGTAAATCATTAATTAATAATATCATTACAATCAATTATTTTTATAGTCAGATATCAAAATAATAGTAACAAAATAAAGTATTACTCAACTAGCTTAGGAGAAAATTAATTAGTTCCAGTTTTAGATTAGCTTTAATAAATGCAAAAATGCAAGAAAATCTCATATTTCTCGTGGCATTTCAATGCTCTGTATTATTTGATATTCCTACTACGTTTGAAAAACTCTCTGACAAATGCGAGTCACATCTTAGGTTTACTATTTAATATACGATGGTCGTATAAATACGGAAAGAATAAAAACGAAATGTTGTTAATGCACCGAATGCTTTATCAAATTAAACCTGTTAACTTATTTTTAAACTAAATCAAATCTTTCTACTCCTGAATGTTATAGTGGTGCTAGGTGGAATAATGGATATTGGTGTGAATTATGAATATTACTGTAACATAATATACGAGTATATATGGTCAACGTCTGCAGACTCAATATGAATTTTGATGGGTTTTAGATAATAATCTCTGAAAACGTTAAATCTTTAATGCTGTTGTTAGCAACAATATTAAACCCTCAATTGCCTATTTCTTATAGTGAAACACGTGAACGATTATGAAGTTTGAAAAAAATATACAATAATCATCTTTCATCGCTACTTCGTGCCTTAATGTTTTCTTTGGTATTCACTTATTATATTTTCATTGTTTATTTTTAAAGACTGAACTAATACCCGACTTTCGACTGACGGAATTTTTGGTTATTTTTAAATTATGCATTAGCAGCTAATAAAATTCACAATGGAATTTTAATAATTATAAATATAATTATATTAAAGAAAATGAACCTCTGTATTCTATGGTCCATAATATCATTCAAGCGGAAACACATAGGACACAGGTAGACGCAACCAGATTTCGACAACCTTATACAAATACTTATTAATAGCGACCCGTCCTTAATTTTACGTCTTGTTTGATCATTTTTCTTTTTTTGTTATAACACTTACGTATAAGATGTTGTTTTTTAAATCTTTTTTGAAAGCAGAGCAAACGGCTAACTTAATGGTAAGTTAACTGAGATGTTAGGTTAGTTAATATACCGCTCTTAAAACCTTTTCTTTCTAATTTAGGCTGGCTTACTCATCATTTAAACCGGAACCCTGTAATATTAATCCAGGAATATTAGCACCAAAAATGCGTTCGCTCGACATTAAATCTCGCTTCTCGATTTTTCGATTGGATTATGTTAGAGGGAACCCCATAAGTATAAAACCGAGATTTTGCCAAAAACTCGGTAGGAGGTACCCCCTAACATAATCCAATCGAAAAATGGAGTAGCGGGATTTTATGCAGAGCGAACGTCTAAAAATGTTGGACTAATATAGATTTTGATATTTTTGACTGGCCTGAACAAAGTCCTAAGACAACGAAAATGTAAAATCTGATAAATTTTAAAGAAGAAATGAAATTGATTTGAATATGGCTTTATATACAATTAGAAAATGTGACCATATGAACTGATGTCTGCGTTAGGTCTCAATATCTGTACATGATTTTTTCCAAAACTAAAATAAACTACTTAAAATCATTTCGGATACTATTCTTAAGTAAAAAGGTATGAAAATATTATAGTCTTATACTAGGTGCAAAACATCAGCTAAATCTATCGGGAACTTTCTTTGATATCTATACTATTACAAACTTTTAATGTTTCTCAAGATAAAAATACTTTTATCAAATACGCCTCTTCCCTTTATGTAGTACCCATTGCATGGTCGTCTTTCTGACCACACTTACCGCTCATACGATATATACTTATATATTCCATAATTATAAAATAAGAATGTTTAAGAAAATATTGCAGGGAAATAAAATTAGTAATAATATTGTATTTTTCAAAACCTTTTAGTCACAGTATAAAAAGGTCCACAACTATTTTGGAGCTTTCACATTTAACCCCTTATAAGTATAATAATTTATTATAGAGTAGTTCGCAACTGTAGCGACCGAAGACATCGGCCCTGACCTAAAAATGAAGCTACGAGCATTTTCAGTTCGAATGTTCAAGGGTTCTTGCCAATTCAAGCTCAATATAATATTCCTAAGTGGAGGGCAGTTTTCGTTGGCCCTTTGAGTATTTTTATGTACATAGTTCGTTTTGACAATGCGATGGTTCAAGTATGTATCCACTTGTTAAACTTGAGAAAACAATAATACTGAAAGAAGATAATTATGATGTTTACAATTATTAAATAATAAAAGTACGCGTCGAATTCAGAGCCATCTCCTGTTTTGAAGTAGGTTTAAAATGGAATAACCAACGGATCAATAAGCAAAATAGTATGGGATACTTGGCTTTATTAAAACTCTGTATCCTTCTATTAATACGTTATAAATTATATTATCTCAATAATAATAAATATAGAAAAATGTCCAACAATTATCGATGTTAATGTTATAATATTTATATGTTTTGTATACAAATAATATATATTATGTATAAAGAAGTTTCCAAACCGTACTTGGTTTCAAGCCGGGTTGAAGCGTTACCATTTTCCACGTCCTATTTCGTCGTATTCCATTTTAATTAATTAAAATCGGAATACGACGTTAAGTCAGATTCGTACTTCAGGCTACTTTGGTACGTTTCATTCCTTAGAAGAAACGTAGTGTGAAGTAGTAGTAGTAAGTGATAATTAAGTAATTCAACGAAACCATTTTCTTTGCGAGAGGTTAAAATTGTTATAAAAAGATGAAAGAACAACGATGAGTGTTCTTAGTTTTACGACAGTTAAATGTTGATTCTTAGTTATTAATTGGTTATTTAAAATTATTTTAAATGAAAAATATAAGATTTTTAATATTATAAGCGCGCCTAAAGCCAGCAAAAATAAGATTTCATCTGTATAATAAGTGCAAATTGAAAAAATAACATTCCACTTCCGTCTCAATAAAGTTAATTAATCTTTTTTAAGGGCTAGGTATACGCATTTAAAAAAAATCCGCAGCCTTCACTTGAGTTTACTCTTCAACTAGATATTCAAAATTATCTTATTAGTAAAGTTTATTACTGAATATATGTATATCTGACAAAAATACATGTATATAATAATTGTTTTATTCCGATCCGATCGTAGCGCTTGACAATTCATGAGTACTTGTAAAAGTCTATTTGAATAAAAATATATGAAGGTAAACAAACTAGTTTGCTTACCTTGTGAATTAATTAGGACGTAGTAAACGAAAATGCTATCTACTAAAACCAAATTTCCGGATTTGTAAACAGCACAAAACATTCTTATTCGTTCTAATACAGCGCAGGGAAAACCGAATTGAAAAGATCACTCAAGTGAAAATTCACATGACAAAGCTCGATTTAATATTGAACCATATTATGAATGAACCAGAGAGTAGTAGAAGATGATATAACAGATTTATTATTATATTAAAGAGAAAGAGAAATGTCACGGTTTTTGTTGTAAAATATTCAATCGACAAATTATTTTGTGAACGATGACGTTTTTTATTTCAATTACAATCTTCAAGGTGGAAATAAAGACGGAAATGTATTTGTCAAAACAATAACTCGTTTTAAATGATTCATGGCTCGTATTGGTCGTAAATAATGAATATTGATCGCTGACCGTAGCTAAGCGTAAACTAAAAATCGATAACTCGATGATGGAGTTTGACACATCCGGCAGACATGAACCCGCTAGATCAATGCTCTACTATAAACTCGTATAGTTAAGTCTGCGAATTTGCAATTCAAATTCAAAAATATTTATTCAATGTAGAAGTGTTACACTTGCTTATTGATTGTTATAAATCTACCACCGGTTCGAAAATAAACACCGAGAAGAACCGGCGCAGAAACCTAGCGGGATTTTTGTTTTTTTTTTAGCTCATTATTTACAATTGTAGTCGATTTACATACTATAATAGTATACTTATTTATTTGAAATAGCCTGGAGGCGATCGTTTTATTCCCAAGGTGTGCAATCATCTAAAATTCGTAGATTGTATAACACAATACTTCCATGAACAAATAACAAAAGTTCGTCCTTTTGGAGTCCGTTAAAGCGAATGATTAAAATTTAAATTGAGTGCATAACATTAACGCCGATTATTATCAATGAATATTCTTATTATACCATATCTTTAATATTTAGACAATTGGAAGTAAATTCTAAGTAAATGTAATATAGCATAGTATATATAGTAGCATTAATAAAAGTAGAAGAAATACCAATTTGGTGAACATACGTTACATAGTAAGTTAATTATATATTAATCGTTAAAGCATGCTTACTCTGATCAAAGGTTGCAATGAAGAGATCTTCTAACACATAATCTTTGGGCATGAAACGAAATCTATGAGAAAAAACAAAAAAAAATAACAAAATAAAAATGTTAACATTAAGTAAACGTTTAGTACGCATCATTAATATTGTATAAGCAATATGAAATATAAAAACTATATGAATTATATATCACAATCACAATCGTCGACATAACTTATTCAAGAGCTTAAATAAAATTATCACATTTTATGAGGATAGTGAATTCCATAAACGTAAAGCTTCAACCGTCGAGGTAGGACTTTGTGTATGACGAGTGGGAAGGAATCATAATACGAATTCGATTCTAATTCGATTGGAAAGACCGATGTTGTTCTAAGGAACCTTTTTGTTTGTCTGTTTAGAACTCGAAGTATTTGTTTTTCATAGATTATTTTTATATTATTTTATATAAATACAAATAGTGAAACAAAATGAACTGTATACGCGAAACATTGGTAATATCGTTGTAAATAAACACATTTCAAATAAACATAATATTTATGTTTGCGTATTTGTGTGCTTTCGATTTTGTCCTCGAATATTTCAAGGACAAATCATGTTGTTGACTTGAAAAACATTCCAAGCAATATTTTTCATACGATGCTTAATGGTATAATGAAAAACATGATTGGGTTTCCAATTAAATTTGAACAAGATTCGAGATATATTTTTATATAATAAAAAGTTGTTTCTACAGGTATTCATATCACACTACAATCTTAGTATTGATAATAATTTGTATTAAAAATGGTAAGGATAGTTATAATAACTTTAATATGCATTTACCAATCTTGTTCAAAACCATTATAATTTTATCATTATACAGTTTCTAAATAATATAACTTAATAACTGCTTAAAAATATATTCGTGCACGTACGATAAAAAATTTAATTTGATAAATATTCCATTTTCCAGGGGAAAAGTACCAGCCTGTTAATTGCTAGGATACGCTCCTCTTCTCTCTTCGAAATTGTGGCAGAAATTCAGTGAAATTACACAGACTCAGGTTCACGCATCCTCACTCAATGTATATAATATAAATATTAAGAATATTTCACACGTTTTAACCACTGGGCAATATCGACTTATGAGAAATTTGAAACTGAAAAAGATTTAAAGAAAAGCACCGTCGCTTTTATTATTTTATATTTTAAGATTAGATTAGAGCTTTTATCAAGGGATTTCAGGTTAATTTGATTCAAGATATTAAAAGTAAAACCTTAAACTTTACATATTATATGTACAAACATTACATGTATGATTAAGAACATCAAAGAACCACTCCGTATTAATGAGAAATATAGCGCATATAAAATATGCACCTTATATTAAAACGCGCAAATAGCTCTGTATAATGAAATATTACATGGTCACGGCGCTTACAATAAGTAATTTGATAGTAACGCGCGCATGTCTTTTAATGCAGTTCGACAAATCAGATTTTCTGTAAGGCTGAAAGTGGCCGCATTGCGTCTGGTATCGATTTAACTATGTTGCCAGAAACCATCGTGCCAAGGGCGACATTTCGTTTTGGTTCATGACCTACGTTATCTAAATTTTTTAGGGCGGTGCATGCGTTAATTAATTCCATTAATATATATATTTGTCAAAGAAAATATTTTGTCACATGATGTCGTTGGTATGCTAATAGATAATAAAACAGTTTAGCTAGTGAAGCATATTACTAATTGCTTAAAAACTACTTCGTCAATATAAAATATCAATGAACTGTTTAAGCCACCCATAAAAGGATAAGTTAACGATAAGAAAACGACGTCCCATAAATCGCTTACTTGAAGCGGTTAACTTCTTCACTAACTGCAACTTTCAACTTGCTTATTTTCAGTTTATAACTTGCTAACATACAACAAACAGTTTAAACTACATAGACTGTCGTTAAATTAAATGAAACAAAAACGTTAGTAGCCGCTGTAACTATAGACTTTTTAGAAAAAAAAAATCATTTATTACATCATGATTCTAAATCTTATACTTTAATATAAGTAAGAAATAAAGTATAAATATATTTGTTATTATTCAAAAAAAAATGCTCTCCCTATGTATCTAAAACGAATAGTATTTTATTGCGTTGCTAAAAGTGTGTAAAACTTCTTTAGTTTAAAACTTTTAAAAATGAATTCTCTTCATATACATACATATATAGATAGATACGTGTATTGCGGCTGAGTTATGGATATCTCTGATTGTGGTATTACTTTACAGTTACGTGGAGATGAAGGCTTTGCTTTGAGCACATTGCATACGTCATCGTCATATAGATTGCTACTCTTAGCTTATTAGATGCAAATCTAATTTATATAATAGCCAAGTAGCAATTGCGTTTTCATTTGTTTATGCAAATACACTACAGCTGTAAATTTTTGTGATTGTCATATAATTGCAGTAATCAATTTTAAATAATAATACTTTCACCATTAAGCTTTGTTCTTTAGTTACAACGTAATATAGATAAATATTATAAAGGAATAAAATAGCTTAGTTGAATGTGTCATTTGAATACAATGAAATGCTTAATTATAATGTATTATAAATGTTCTATAGTTAGCAAAATGTCCTATGGAATTGAAGAAATAGATCTTAACCAAAAATCGTAGGTTCTAATCTGGGTTTTAATGAATGAGCTAACAGGTAGTATTAATACTTGGCGTATTTATAATTAATTTGTGTTTGGCGGTGAAGGAGAACATATTGATACTTTCCGTCATACACTCACGGCTTAACTTATAAACTTTGTTTAGCGGGTGATTACATAAATAATGTTTTGTCTTCTTTCGAAAGTCAAATCAATAACGACAGAAAGAGAGAAGTGTTTACATAAACAGCCGCTAAGTAACAGTAATTATAAGAGAGAGCATTAATTACTTGTATGGTATTCAGGTAAATAGTCTAGCATAGTAACATTTAGCAAAACATATTTCCCCAAGGCAAAATCGACGTTGTCTTATGTCAGTTATTTTGAGTCATGTAAATAGACCTGCGTTGACATGTTCTTGGGTAGGGGTTCTGTTAGTGGGAGTACATTTTTCGTAACTTTTTCGTGAAATTGTTATCATTAAATTCCGAAAAAAATACCTTAAACTTATCTCACCGTCTTCTACGTTTTTGTTCATATAAAATTTTTTCTATCTCTCCGTTTGTTTGTCTATCCAAATATTTTTTATCGTTTTTCCCTCTTTTCACCCCCCATTCTTCGTTTGTCGCTGTCGACTTGTTCGGCGGTCTTGTGGGGCCTTCTGCCCTGCATTTTTCGACGCATCAACCTCCCGGATCGGCTTTTCCGTTCCGGAGATATCCACATAAAACTTCAATTTATTTCCTTTGTTTTAATTATATAATACGTAATAACATTTTGAAAAATTATTCTTGTAATTCTTGCTGTAAAATTCTGAAAAAAATAACCTAGCCTTATCTCACCGTTTCCTACATTTTTGTTTATATACACTTTTTGTCTATCTCGTAATTTTGTCCGTCCGTCCTATCATCTTTTAAGTTTTTCCGCTTTTTCACCCCCTATTTCTCATCTTTCGTCTTCGGCTTGTTCGACTGTCCTGTGGGGCCTTCTGCCCTGCATTTTTCGACGCCTTAATCTCCCGGATCGGCTTAACCGTTCCGGAGATATTTACAAAAAACGGAAAAAAATAGACCGCCCAATCCGCCCTATATTTATATATAGAACCAAGGGGAAGAAATTTTCACCAAAAATTTTTATCTCTCTATCCGATAGCCCCGGCTCTGAGGATCAGAAATGATGCCTTAGAGCCACCCTACGACGAGTACTCCTGGAGGTAAGCTCATTCAAGCTTACGTATGTACACGGATACGGAGATGGAGACGGCGTCGGACGCTTCTGTGAAGCTTGTGCTCACAGACTCCGACGACAGCGACTGCAATACGACGGCGAGACCCACTGCCGACCGCCGCGGCAAAAAAATGACTAGCGGGCTCGCTAAAGCGAAGGCCCAGCTAAGGGAAAGACAAGAAGAAGAAAGGGAGGTCGCCTTTGAGAAGGCGCTCCGCAGCAGGGCCTTCAGGAAGGTCCCTGCTGAGGCGGCCCCCGAGGCACAGACCGCCTCGACGAATGTCGGATCTGATGACCCAGCCAGCATGGGCCCGGAAGAGCTGCGCGCGATGGCTGACCGCAGCATAGCCACCGTGCTCGAAGTGGCTACGAAGTCCTCCAACCTGAAGGGAGGCTTCATAAAAAAGCTGAAGGAGTCAGCGGCCTCCCTTCGGAGCATCGTCGAGGTGCTGACGTCTCGGCCGGAGGCCGAGGAGACGCGCCGGCTCCGCGCTGACAACGCCCGTCTGCGGAAGGAGGCAGACGGGCTGAAGGAAGAAGTCAAGGCCCACCGCCGTGAGTTCGCGGAGCGAACCACGGTGGCGGCGGCAAACGAGGCGTCGTCGGCTAGCGCGGCGGTAGAGCCACGGGCCCTAGAGGGGCTCCAGGCCTCCCTCGAAACGGCGGTCGCGATGTTCAACACGCGACTGTCGAACATCGAGGGGCGCCTTCCGCCTGCAAGGGAACACCGGCCGTCTCCTGTGAAGGTGGGTGAAGGACGCGAGGTGGTGCAGCGAAACGCACCGCCCCCGCAAACGCAAGCCGCGCCCGCACCCAAGCGGGCAAAAGTAAAGGCGGCAGTGCCTGCTCCGGCCGCCGGCTCGTCGAGCGTCGTCGCGCCGTCGCCCGGGTCTGGTGAGACACCACCAGCCCAGGAGCCGACATGGTCGACCGTGGTGCGGAGGGGAAGAAAGAAGAAGGCCTCCCCCGCGGCCGCCGCTGCACCGGCTCCGGCGAAGCCAAAGCCCCAACAAGCGACCAAGCCTAAGCTGGCCGCCCCCCGCTCGGCAGCAGTGATAATATCGCTGCAGCCGGAGGCGGAAGGTAAGGGCGTGACGTACGCCCAGGTCTTGGAGCGGGCGGAGCAAGGTGTGAAGCTCCAAGACCTGGGAATTAGTGGCGGCCTGAAGGTTCGCCGCTCGGCTACCGGGGCCAGGGTCCTCGAGCTGCCGCGGGCCCACAAGGACCAGGCGGCGAAACTGGCCGACAAGCTGCGCACTGTACTCGACGGGGTCGCCAATGTCGCGCAGCCGGTCAGCAAGGCGGACCTTAGGGTGACGGGGCTCGACGATTCCGTCACCCCGGAGAGGCTGGTCGCAGCGGTCGCGCGCGAGGGTGCCTGCTCCCCTGAGGCGGTCAGATGCGGAGCGGTGCAGCGCGGGCCGGGCTCTATGGGCATGGCCCGCGTCACGTGTCCCCTCGCGGCGGCCAAGAAGCTGGCCAATGCCGGCCGCCTTCTCGTCGGGTGGAGTGCGGCCAAGGTCGTGCTGCAGGAGCGGCGCCCCATGCGCTGCTTCAGGTGCATGGGCCTCGGCCACACGAGGGTGCTCTGCCCGTCGGAGAAGGAGCGGGGCAGCCTCTGCTACCGATGCGGCTCTGACGATCACAAATCGTCGAGCTGCACGGGCAAGCTGCGCTGCGCGGTCTGCGCAGAGGCCGGCAAGCCCTCTGGGCATATAATGGGGGCGCGGGATTGCCACCCCCCCACCACGAAGGGAAAAGTGGTCCTCGGCACCCGGACCACTCCCGCAATGGAAGGAGGAAGCCGCCAGGCAGCTGAGGAAGCTAATACAAAATCAAAATGAGCACGTCAAGTATTAGCTTCCTACAGACGAATCTAAACCACTCCGCCGGAGCGCAGGACCTACTGCTGCAGTCCATGGCGGAGTGGCAGATAGACCTGGCGGTGGCCTGCGAGCCCTACTTCGTCCCTCCCCTAGCTCATTGGGTGGGGGATGTGGACGGAACGGTGGCGGTTCTCTCGAGGAGCGGAACGGGCCCCCCCCTCTCTTTCATCGAGAGGGGCTCGGGCTACGTTGTGGCGGGGTGGGGGGAGTACGCGGTCGTCGGAACGTACTTCTCCCCCAACCGCAGTCTCGCTGAGTTCGAGACGTATCTCGGCTCGGTCAGAGCTGCGGTGGCCAGGCAGTCGCCGAAACCTACCTTGGTTCTCGGCGACTTAAACGCGAAGTCGCGTGCCTGGGGCAACCCCGCTACGGATCCGCGAGGGAGGGCCGTCCAAGTCTGGGCGCTACTCTCCAGCCTGTCCCTACTTAATAAGGGGCAGGTTCACACCTGCGTGCGCCACAACGGGGGGTCCGTGGTGGACGTTTCGTTCGCCACCCCGGTGGTAGCACGTAGAATGTCGAACTGGAGAGTAGAGGAAGAGGTGGAGACTCTGTCGGATCACCGCTATATCCGATTCGAGATCTCCACCTCTCGCAGGCCGGCGGAACCCCAGAGGGTGCCGACCACGCTGCCGAGGTGGTCTCTTGGCCAGTTGGACCGCGAACTGGTCAAGGAGGCTGCCATCGTGCAGCGGTGGGGTTCCGCGGGACGGGAAGAGGAGGGCGCCAGCGTCGAGGAGCTGGCGGGCCGCATGCGCAGCGCCCTCAAAGAGGTCTGCGATGCGGCCATGCCGAGGACCCGGCACAGAGTTCCGCGCCGACAAGTCTACTGGTGGTCGCCCGAAATAGCCGAACTTCGGGCGACGTGCAGTCGGGCGCGGAGGGCCTACGTCCGCTGTCGCAGGCGCAACGGCCTCGACGCGGACCTGGAGGGGCAGCTCTTGGCCGCTTACCGCCAGCTGAAAAAAGATCTGCAGCTGGCGATAAGTCGGGCCAAGGAGAAGGCGAGGGAGGAGTTGCTGGCGGGCCTCAACCGAGACCCATGGGGGCGGCCGTATCGAGGTGTGCGTGGAAAATTCCGCACCCAAGCCGCCCCCGTGACGGAAACGCTGCCGCCGGAGCTCCTCCTGCGCCTGGTGGGGGAACTGTTTCCCCACCCAGGCGAGTTTGTCCCTCCGCCTATGGCCCCCCGCTCCGTGATAGAGGACGCAGTGGCTCCACCACTGATCACGGAGCGGGAAATGGAGATGGCCCTCGGTCGCCTGAGGGCCAAAAAGACGGCGCCGGGTCCGGACGGTGTTCCAGGGCGTGTTCTGTGCGACGCCCTGGAATACCTAGGTGCAGGGCTTCGGGGGCTGTTCGACGAATGTCTGAACAGCGGGCAGTTTCCGAAGCCTTGGAAACAAGGGAAGTTGGTGCTGTTGCCGAAGGAGGGTCGACCACCCGGTTCCTCCTCGGCGTACAGGCCGATCGTGCTGCTGAACGAGACGGGCAAGTTGTTTGAGAAGATTCTCGCAGCCCGTCTCGTTCAGCACCTCGACGAGGTCGGTCCGGGTCTTTCAGAGGCTCAGTTCGGGTTCAGGGCGGGTCGTTCGACGGTCGACGCCCTGAGCGCCCTGAAGACTCGGACCACGGAAGCGGTGGCCCAGGGGCGAGTGGTCCTGGCGGTTTCGCTGGATGTGGCGAACGCCTTCAACAGTCTCCCATTCGAGACGATCAGGGAGGCACTCCGATATCATGGGGTGCCGACCTATCTGAGGAGACTGTTGGAGGCGTACCTCCAGGACCGAGAGGTCGTCTGGGCGGGGGGCGACGGCAGGCTGGTCCGGCGTCGGGTTGGCTGCGGCGTTCCACAGGGGTCGGTTCTCGGCCCAATTCTGTGGAACGTCGGCTTCGACTGGCTCCTGAGAGCCCCCGTCCTTCCCGGTATGGGGGTGTTGTGCTATGCGGACGACACCCTCATCACCGCGACGGGGCGGGACTTTCGGGAGGCGGCCCGCCTGGCCGAGGTCGGAACGACCCTGACCGTGGACCGGATGGAGATGCTGGGCCTGAGGGTCTCCATATCCAAAACGGAGGCCCTCCTCTTCCACGGTCCGCGGAGGGGCCCCCCACGAGGGGCGAGTATCACCGTCCACGGGACGGTGATCGAGGTGCGGGCCCAGATGAAGTATCTGGGCCTGATCCTGGACGGGCGTTGGAGCTTCGGGCAGCATTTCGTGCAGCTCGGCCCGAAGCTCGTCAATGCCGCCGCCGCCTTAGGCCGCCTCCTACCCAACGTGGGAGGACCGGGATCGCTATGCCGGCGCCTCTATGCCGGCGTAGTGAGGTCGATGGCACTGTACGGTGCCCCGATTTGGGTGGACGCACTCACCGCTTCCAACCGGGCCCTTCTGCGAAAACCGCAGAGGGTCATAGCGGTGAGGGCGATAAGGGGTTATCGTACGGTGTCGTGGACAGCGGCGACCCTCCTCGCGGGCGACCCGCCCTGGGAGCTCCAGGCGGAAGTGCTCGCGGAGGTGCACCGCTTCCGGGCCGAGGCGAGGGAACGCGGCGACCGTCCAGGGTCGGCGGAAGTCGGGCGGATCAGGGCTCTAGCCCAGCAAGCCCTGATCGCCCGATGGGAGGAAGACCTCGGGTCCCCCACGGCGGGCCTGGCGACAGTGGAGGCGGTACGTCCCCACTTGAGTCGCTGGGTCCGAAGGAAACGAGGCACGCTCTCGTTCAGGCTGACGCAGGTGCTTACCGGACACGGATGCTTCGGTAAGTACCTGCACGAGATAGCGCGGCGGGAGGTGTCACCCTCCTGCCACGAGTGTGGTGCGCCATTCGACACGGCGCATCACACCCTGACGGAGTGTGCCGCGTGGGGGCCCCAGAGGCATTCCCTGGCGGCGGTTGTTGGCGGAGACCTCTCCTTACCGAGCATCATCAACGCGATGCTCGGAAGCGAGGGGTGCTGGTCAGAGATGGTCTCCTTCTGCGAAAGTGTGATGTCGCAGAAGGAGGCCGCGGAGCGGGAGCGGGAGGAAGATGCCGCTGCGGACCCGCTCCGCCGCAGAAGACTGGGGAGAAGAAAGCGGCGCTTTGCGCACCTTCTCCCCCCGCCACAATAGGCGCCGCCGGGACTAGGGGGCTTCCCAGTACCCTGGGATTCCCCCCTAGTGAAAGGAGGCCCGCATAGGCGGGCCGGCCGTCGGAGCGTCACGGTAGCATGCGCAAGCGATCCCGTGGCGCTCCCGTTAAGACGGGAAGGGTACCGCTGGGTTTTTAGTGGGTATTCCGATGACCGGGGCACACTCGGTGCCTTGGACATACGGCGAGTCCCACATACCCCCCCCACTGTTCCCGTGGGGGGAAACGCGTCATGCGTTTTCCCAGCGTCAAAAAAAAAAAAAAAAAAAGGGGTTCTGTTAGTGAAATCAGTAGTTCGTTCCCCACGGATCGCACGGAGAAATCTAACTTGACTGAACAAAGATGAAGTAACTATGAGTTTCATAACATCAAGCAATCCTTGTTTATTTTTTTAGTATTATGTACAATATATTACTGAAATATTTAAAAAAAACTTTTCAGGGAAGGTATAGCTACCTCTCTTAACAATAACAAAATCATGAACGATAAATATATTAGTTTGATTAGAAAATAGTTTTCTTCGTAAATCAAAATAAATTTAATTTAAATGGACAACAAAATAATGAACATAACATTAATAAAACATTTTTTACCAAAGTCTGATGGACCGTAATGTCTTTAACGTCGTTATATTATTCTCTGTTGAAAACTTATAACGTTAGCAAATCGGTAATACTGATCTGAGTGAATCTGATTACGGATTGATGTTCATATTTATGAGAACATAAGCTGGGTCAAGTTCGAAATACAATGTGAGTGCAAAGGTAAAAAGGGTACGGATCCCTTGTTTAACGTATATTTATTATGAGTCTTATTGATAAATTTAAAATTTATGTTAAATTTAAATAATATTGCTCTTTAATCGTTTTATTCGAAATAAGAACCCAGTATGACACAGCCTGCACTTAAACCTAAGACCCTTCGCAAACCTAAGTTAACAAGGACGTGTAAAGACGTCCCTAAATAAACAAAATAGTAACGAATTATCTTCTATCTTTACTAGTATATAAAAGTAACATTAAATAAGATTGACAGGTGCATTGATGCATTTTAACGATGCAAATTAATCCGTAAATTACATAAATAAGTGTAGTCCACTTTGTAATTTAATTTAGAAAATTGTCTCATTCAATAATTGCATTTAACTTATATAAAGTACATCGTACATCAAAGTTGACGTTAATTTTATTATAGGTTAACATTAAACTAACCTGCAATTTTTCTTCATTTAGCTTCGAAGTTCTTATTATCAAATATAATCGAAGTTAGGTAGTGATGATAGTAAAGGTATAGGATATGACACATTATTCGCGGTAAATAATGTAATTTATGCGGAGGAATTCTATGCGTATTCATAGTAGAACTACTTGTATCAATGCGGATGAATGATTGTGGTCTTTATCTCTAAAATTTAAAAATACTATGCCTAACTTTTAATATAATATATTCATATAATACAGAGAAAAGTCGAGTAAATTTGTACCATGTTTACAAATAGTGACGCAAAATTATCAAAGCCTTTACGAAAAGCTTATAATAATCTGTTATTTAAGATGACGAAGGACGACAGAGGTCAGGGAAGGTAGATTAGGGCGAGTATTAAATAATATAAATTATAGAGGCATCCTGTATGAACTGAAACATTGAAAATGAAAGGTCGAGTGAGAGGCTTGCAATTAATTCCATGCGTAAGGTAAAATTAAAACAGTACATATATAAAGTATTGGCACATAATTTCCTTTCTAAATAAAAAATGTTTTGCTTTTTCTTACAATATAAACGAAATACAGACATCAATACGATATTTTGTTAGTATAATGTTGGGTTCTTTTCGCAACGAATGTTCTTTTTTACAAAATTTAATGTCGATGACGGTATACGATAGCCTGAATAATACCCTCCTAATATGAATTCGCTATATATCAGGCCGATGTCATACATTACAATTTATGTTTAATTTCCTTTCGTGTATTTACCTTTATATGATACACAGTAACTTTGGGAGTGACATGCTTCGCGCAAATTGTTTTTGCCCTAAGCATAAGGTAAGAATCTTGCATTGATTTCGTGCCATTAAATTAATTATTGCCATTTAATTTCATTTCATTCTAAAATATTACATGTCTTGTATATATATATATGTATTAGCTTCGATTATGTTACAGCATTTAAGTTCGAATGTATAATAAGTCTCAATGGCTATCTCTTTCGGCAATAGCAAATTTAGAAGCGTTGACTATATTTATAGAATCAGGATTATTGATTTTCATTTATAATGTAAAATTTTAAGATATATTGAAAGGAACTACTTAAAGTGGTCGATATTGTGATCTGTGCTGTGATATAGTTTTACATAAAAATATTAACGGATGTCTCTTCGTATTAAAAATTCTAGATCTTGCATAAGATCACTATCTTATCGATATATAACTATGTATATTGACTTTCGAAAACTGAAATATTACTTAATAATATATATATTATTTTGTGATCGTATAAATATTGTTTATTTTATATTATTTTAACTTTTTCTAACAAATAGTCGTAATCGTGGATATTTTATATATAAATTATCCATTTATAGAGTTGTATTTGTGATCAAACTCAATTAACTATTAAAACCTTGTAATTTCGAAAGAACCCACGGGATTATGTTGACCTAAACCAATAACGCGTCGAAAACAGTTTCAATTAAACCAAAAATTTCAATTATAGCGCGCTTTATTTACTCAACCACGACTGCGTTTACTTTGTGTCGTTTCATTCGAAAGATCATTTGTCTGTGTCGTGAACGCGTTTTATAAACAGGTATCTCAATTTAAACACGTCTATCACGCCTGTAAGCTATTCATTGGGAACACGTGTTAACTTATAAATCAAAGGGTGGTATTTAGCTTATAGTTTAAAACAAGAAGAACTAGCTGTAAAATTATTCCTGAATTCGCATATTCACTTCATGTGGAGGCAGAGTTAATTTAATTTTTCTCGTGTATACGATTTTCTCCGTATTATTAAAAGTACCTACTATACGCCGAGTGCTTCGCCAGAGTAAAACGAATTAGCTTCAAACTCAACTAAAAAAGTATTTTAAAAAAATGAGAGAAGTTCTTTGATGTTTAAATAATATGGTCTTAAAATCGATACTTCAAATACGTTAGGATAATTGAAATATGAAATCTAACGTCATTAATCTGTTGTTCAGCTTATATATTCAATAAAGTTCTTTTAATTTACATGCTATAAGCACTATGAATATTTAAAAACAATATATGTTTTATCAGTATTATTTTGTATAATTCAATCATGACATTATCTCTGTAAGTTTATGTGTGTGTGGGTGTGTTTTAAGATACAGTTATCATCATCGTATCATTACTCATGTAAAAAAATCATTAACTATCAATATTGTTCTGTTGTTGTCATGTCTCTTATCGACTTCAGTAATTTACAAGCGAATAAGGTATTCTTGATATTATCAAAAAGATATCGATTAAATTATCACCTCGTAAATAGTCGATGCTTATCTATCTTCATGTTATAAAACAACATACGCTAGATATGAATTTCAACTTTTTTTTTATTGTATAGGTAGGCGGACGAGCGTATGGGCCACCTGATGGTAAGTGGTTCTTACAATGCCATAGACAATGGCATTGTAAGAAATGTTAACCATCGCTTACATCGCCAATGCGCCACCAATCTTAGCAACTAAGATGTTATGTCCCTTATGCCTATAATTACACTGGCTCACTCACCCTTCAAACCGGAACACAACAACACAAAGTACTGCTGTTTTGCGGTAGAATATCTGATGGGTGGACCCAGACGGGCTTGCACAAAGCTAGACCACCGAGTGATAACTAAAATAGACATTTTCTTTTTTATATTGTTGCTGATTTACGAATGCTTTATAAATTATATATATCTAAAAATGTATTTGACGATATGAATAAATCTATACATATAATAAATCTGTAACTGGTCGATGTCTGTACATGGAAGATAAATGAGTAAAACTTTTATCGGGGGTCTTTATAAACACAATAGAACCCAAAACAATGATTAATAGATTTTTTGTCTGTTTGTCTGTTTGTCTGTTTGTCTGTTTGTCTGTGCGTTTGTGCACGCTAATCTTAAAAACGGCTTAACGGATTTGAGTGCGGTTTTCACTAATGTGTTGTGGCTAACTTCACTTAACATTTAGTGTTTGTTTTATTTCAATCGGTTCATAAATATTAAAGTTATGTCAATTTAAAGATACACGTAGAACATTTATTAAAAAATGGTTATGGTCAAACTGAAAAGAGTTTAAATATTACATGTAATATACTCTTTTGCTTATGTTTTATCCTATATTTTGTCCTATAATTTTTAATCTCTTTATTTATTTTTCAAAAGTTTAATATCACTACTAAAAATCAATAAATTATTATCTGTAGGAAAAGTACGCGCGCTGTTAGTTGTCAAAATCAAAAAGTTTTGTTAATAATTTCGTGTTTTCAGTAGCTTCGTGTGTTGTTTTTGCATAAAAACTAATATTGCATATATATTGTGTGTATCTTTATGATCTCATCTTATATCTTTCATAACAGTACGCTTTACGTCTGCGTGTGAGCAAGTCAGTTAACTCAGTGACAATAATTAATACGTGAATAGTATATAGTGTACAAACAAAGCATAAAAACAACTATAACAATAATACATGGTTTTAGAAGTGCTTGCTTTAAACATCAACGTGGTATATCACTTCTTAAAACTTTAAATAGGTATAATTTTGTCCTAAATTCGTGTTTCCTGTCAAAAGTTTTAAAACGGCAGATAAAAATTCAAACTTACCTACCGAAGTTTTTTCTATACAACGATATAAATAACAATTTAACGTGGAAAAAATGGCAACCATATTTTGAACTATATTTATTAGCCACTGGATATATATAAGGAGTATTAGCCACTGGTTATATATAAGAAGTGTAAATAGAGAAAAATAGCAATTTTGTTCAACATTAAAATAACAGAAATTACTTTAGAAGACCTCATTAATAAATGTAACAAGTATTTCGAACCGAGGAAAAATTTAACTATGGCCTGACATGTATTTTTTATGAGAAAACAAAGCAAACACGAAAATATAACCAACTTTATTACGAGTCTAGAAAATTACAGTTTAAAATGCGATTTCGTTGAATTAATAGTCATTGGTCAGTGATAAATTTACAGCGAATATGTGTTAGAGTAGCTCGCCAAACATCAAAGATTATTACAACAGTCTGATCTGTCACTAAAGAAAGCTATAGAGATAGCTAAAATAGTAGTGATCGAACAACAAAATACGGAGCACATAAATAAAAGCACTGAGACGTGGTCATCACCGTCATCATCTAATGAATATCAAGTGATGAAGGGGGAGTAAAAGGGTTAAACAACACACAGTACAGAATAGAGAAGATGTGCATATTCCTACGAAGTCAGACGGGCAACTAATTAAGAAGAGAACAAAATTGTGAAATGTGGTTATATTTGCCTTATCCCAATATAAACCGAATAAAACTATTTTGTAATCTCTCAGCTTAATTCAATTGGTCTTTGGCTACATCAAGCTTGCGACAGCATAATCATGAATAGGAAGAAGTAGATCTGTGCGAGCATATAATATATAATTAAGTGTACTCAGATATTGATATTATATATTTAAAAAAAAATCACTGCAAAAATAACATAAATAAGATAAAAAAAATAATGTATTAAATGTATTAATTTATATAAAATGAATGTACCAACCCATCTTAATATTCAATATTTTAGTTTGTTATAAATTTTGTACTGTAGTCATATTCTTGCTTGCCTTTTAATTGTATTTGGTTAAAAAATATATAAATAATATATATATCATTTATTTACTGCATTTTATTGGCCTTACTCAATGTAATAATGCTTAAGCTATGTGATTTCATTTATATTTTGTTTTTGTTAAATTTGTGTTTTCATTAAGTAATTAATTATATTTGATTATAAAAAAATATATATCTTACTACACCTTTACTGATTATGATGGTTTAGCTGTTTGATTTTATGTATGTTTTGATTATTTTAATGATTGTGTAATTATTGTTGGTGGAAACTTAGCTAATGTATGTATATATTTATATATATATATATATATATATATGCTATAAGTGTCATCTCATTTTTAACACTTAACCTACCAGAGCGGTCAAATAACTGCTTTTGAAACTTTAATTAAAATTGTTATATAGCTGCTTTTGTTTGTATATTATATACTTTTTCTACATAAAATGGCCGCTTAAGCAGCTTATTCAGATGTGTGTCAAGTTCAATGGACAACATTTGTTTTAATTCCCTTTTTTTGTTCAATTAAATTAGTAGCCTTGGTTAAGTCTGATTATTAACGGCCTTATTCATAAACGTTGCTAAGTTACTGTTTAGCTAAACACTGATTTGTCTCTTTCTGTCATTATTGATTTAACATACGAAAGAAGAAGACAAAATATTGTTTAACTAATCACCAGTTAAATAAAGTTTATGAATAAGGCGGTTAGTCTCTGACAGAAGAAACTTTTCCTTTACTTTATACTTTATATTGTACACATAAAATAACATAAATCTATAACAAAAACGAATTAATTAATAAATTATCCATACATATAAATAAAATTGAAGTTTCTGTCTGTTATTTCAAAATAACTGCCTGTTTTAAAGGTTATATGGCTATTTACGATTTACCAAAACCAAAGCAATCATTTTTTTAATTTTTTTACTGTCTGCATGTCTGTATCTTTAAATCGTCTAAAAATTGAAATAACCGAATTATTATAAGAACTATTTCAAGATTCCGTTTAGCCTTTATTTCATCAAAATTAGTTGAGTCTATCAAAAGTTATAAAATACGTATTTTTGTTGATATCTATTCACATAATATTATTACTCTTCCTAACTGATTCATTAACGCAGAGCCTAAACTGCGGGGGTTAGAAACTTGAAATTTTGGCAGTTGATACATTTTATAACACCCACTAAGGTAGGATTTTTGGAAATTCTACCCCTAAAGAGTTGAACGATTGTTTAGAAACCCGTCATTTTTAAAGTTAGAAGCATGAAATTTAATGAACAAGCTTAAAAATAAATAAAAATGTATTTCAGCGTTTTTGAAAATCTAAATCTGAGAGGGTAAAAAAGGGGTTGAAAGTTTGTATGGGGATTCCGTCACTTTTGGTGTAAGAAGAATGATATTTAGTATTAAAGCTATGCATACGTATTTCGTCGTTTTTAGAAATTTAACTCCAAACGGGAGAAACGGGGTAAAAGCATTAGTATAAAAATTTAAAAAAATAGAAATATACTATTTGAGTTTTTTGATTGAATTAATAAACATGAATTTCAAAGTTTTTAGAAACTTTTATTTTTGTTTGGAAGAGTTGGGTGCAAATAATGAAATTCAAAATACGCAATATCTTATATCAATATCTCTTAGGGAGAAATATACGAACTTCACTATGTTGGTGATGTTTGGATAAAGAAAACATATTCCATTATTGCCATATGTACCACTTAATTGGTATTCCCTAAGCTTATATTATTGTAATGTTTCATTAAAATCCATTCAGTAGCTTATGCGTGAAAGAGTAACAAACGTCCATACATCCATACAAACTTTCGAGTTTATTATATTAGTAGGCAGTAGGATTATTATATGCCCTTTACTGAACATACATACACTATACTGGATGGGCGAATAAATCGATTGGTAAATGTTTATATCTTATTGATTAAAAAATGATAAAATCCTTTTTTTACCCGTACGAAGTCGGGACGGGAAGCTAATTACTCGTCATAAATATGTTTCAAAAAAATATTAATCATATAACAATTTAAAATATAACAAAATACCGAAGAGGATTCTGTTTCTTTTTACCTTCAATAATATTTCAACTTATGTAATGAAACAACTCAGGCTACAACCAATTAGTAAAATACGATTATATTAAATATTTTTAACCTCAAATTCGACATAAAATATCTACCAAAAAACTTCTTTATACAAAATAATAGGACAGAAGTCTATCATTAAACTCATATGAAAATGAAAGCCAATTAATTTTTCATAGCTGTTCTCTTGAAATGTCCATTAATTGAGAACAAACGTCGTAAATATTAAATATGTCGTTATTGTAACAAATAACCCCATACAGCGTTTAATATTAAGTACACGCCAATATAAACCGTATAAAATTTGTGACCAACTTATGACTTGTTTTATAGGCACTTATTCCCTCAATTTTATAAGTGAAATATATACAAATATCGTAACTGATAGGTTACTAGTATTTTTTATTATATTTTCTTACGTTCTTATTTTTCATCACACGAATAATATGGCGGGATATGATTTGTTTGTTTGTTTCCGGTTTCCTGCGAAAACTACTAAACTGATTGATTAGATTAATATTATTATGATAGCTGATATTTTCAGCCCGAGCATAGGCTATATAATGTATGTGTATGTTACTTAATATATTTTTTAGTATACATAACAATAGAATAAACAGTCGCGATATAAAAAAATATTAAGAATATTCTTGCATATTTGATTGATTAATCATTGAGATAACTTTTTTAAACGCTTCATATTTTTAACTTTATTACATTCACATTTACTGCCCAAATGGAAATAATCTTAAATACCCGAACCGCATATACCGTATGAGAAAAACGTTAAAATCGTGCGAATGTAAATCATCTAATTTCGGATCAATTCAGAATTCAAAAAAAAAAAGCACGAAATGCTTTTACGGCATTCGCTAGAGGTTTTTTTTATTTGGATTGAAGTCGTTTTGTACGCAATTTTGTCTAAAACGGGAAGACTTTCACTCTGAGCATATCGAATGTTTACATATAAAGGCGTAAACTTACTTCGTGCGTTGGCTTTAAATCTAATTTAGTTTCACAGCCTTTGCGTGACTTTAACAGCATTTTACTCTTATCCTTACGCGATTTAGACTATAATCTTAAGACATATCATTATTTGATTTCTTAACATTTTAATTGAATAGCTATATATTAATGTTGCTTAAATATTAATGATTAATATATTTACGGCGTAAGTATATGTATATAAATTTAGATTTTAAAATTGTTTATGTCTACTACCTCATTGGCTGGTTAATGAGCGTCAGCAGCGGCATAGAGTTAGGAAATTAGTAATGTCTACTCCCGCGTATCGTGTCGAGTTGACGTTGCAGCGGACAATGAAAGTGAGAGAATAGAAAGTGGACCCGCGTTTACAAACATATTTATGCAGTATAATATATCCTGTGCTGATGGTTAGATTGAGATTGACCACCGTAAGATCAGAGACACGTTATTTTAATTTTTAAAGTTTGTACGGGAGGAATATAATGTCAATTTTTTTTTGTAAAATATATTTCATTAATCGAGGTATGCACCGTTGTTATCTTTGCACTTTTGCCATCTCATAGGTAGTTCATTGATCCCTTTACTAGGAAAACCATGGGGGCGAGAATCAATAAACTATTTGAAGGCGGTTTGTACTGCCGCATCGGAGTTGAATTTTCTTCCTTGTAAGAAGTTGTCCAAATTCCGGAAAAAATTGTAATCTGTTGGAGCAAGGTCTGGGGAGTGCGGTGGATGTCGCAGACATTCCAATTGTAGCACATCTAACTTAGTAGTTGTTTATTGTGCAGTGTGGTCTTGCGTTGTCGTGAAGCAGCAGTGGCCTAGAGCGATTGACCAATCTCGGTTGTTTAGCAGCTAGTTCTTCCTTCATAGTTTGCAATTGCTGACAACAGATATCTGCCGATATCGTTTGGCCAGTTTTTAGAAAGCTGTAGTGAACGATACCGGCGCTAGCCCACCAAACACTCACAAGTAACTTTTTCTGAGTCAATTTTTGTTTACGACAGGATTTGGCTGGGTCTCCAGGGTTCAGCCATTGCGACGAGCGCCTCCGATTATCGTACAGTATCCACTTTTCATCACAAGTAATTATTCGATTTAAAATCCCTTCATTATTGTGTTTGTTGAGCAAAGTAACACAGCAGTCGACGCGTTTTTGCAAGTTCGATTCACTCAATTCATGAGGTACCCATCGTTCAAGTTTTTTTACTTTTCCGATTTGCTTCAAGTGGATTAATACAGTTTTATCACTTACCCCGAAGCCTGCAGCTATCTCTGAAGTGCTTTGTGATGGATCCGCTTCCACGAAAGCGTTGAAACCAAAAACGTACCGTGCTTTCTTTTGCGACACCAATGCCGTACATATCATTAATCCTTCAAGCTGTTTCTGCAGCACTGGTGCTACAGTAGAACTCGTACTCGTAAATATACTGATATTTCATGTTTTCCGTAGTGCGGTAAGAAGCGACGCCAAAGAAAAAAATAATGAGGAAAAAACAGATGAATGACTGTTTTCAAAACTCAAATGTACCAGCTAAATGAATGTATAAATTTGAATTTGGAATTCTTAACCGAAGAGGAGATATTTCTGATCAAAGTGGTCAGTACGACAAAACTCTAATTTCATATGTAAGGACCTAATACTATTCGGAATAAAAACTTCTTTAATTTGGATTCACGGAAATATAGTAATCTACTTATCGTGAAAATTTTATATTATAATAGTTAATAATAACAGATATAGTTATATCAGATAAAGTACCAGTTTAGCACAAATTGTGGTCAATATTTGTTTTATATTTAGTATACTTACTGCCGCACTCAGATACATTTCAGTCGTTCTTGGTATAAACTTGAATGCCTTAAGTAAACGTTAAATGTATCTGTAGTCTCTGTAGTACTGTTTTATTTTGTCGACAAAAACACCAAAGCATTTTTATCTTTATCTTTTGATGTGAAACATCCCCGGGTTAAGCTGATTGTTGGCGTGGCGAGTGGCGAGTCATTCCGTGGCGAATGGCGACGCATCGCCACGCTATACGATGGTATATATATATACAGTCAATGCGTAGTAGTGCGTACGGTGTGGCGAAACAATTTATATTAAACATTTAATAAAATTGTAATAATTAATAATTTTATATTCATATTAATTCAGGCAACTTCGAGTGTAACGATTACTGAAGTCACTGAGTAAAAGAAGTAAGTTGTCGCAACTTGAAATACATTTTTGAACTTTTTATTTAATGAAAATTAACGTTAAATGAATAAACAAACCGTCATCATTTTATTTCATTCGATGTTTCACATCTGCCAGGCGTCCCGTGACTGCTCATTTTTATTTTATATTTTATTTCTAATTTACTTTGTAAGTATCTTAAATTATTATTTGAGTCAATGAAGTACCTAACATGTACAATTTAATTATTATTAACAAAATTAATTTACAGCAAAACGTTCAGAATAAAAACAACACGATGTTGTAAGTCCCAACAGTTAAGTACAATATTTATATTAAAACATCAAAGCGCTTCTTGATTAATATCTTAAATACAAAATGATTACTGTAAATATAGACATAACAACATGTCACTTACATTACATTAGCTGTAAACCTAATAAGGGTTTGTCTTATATAGTATCTGATATTTTGTATTGAACTAGTACGACGATATGCATAAAGGACTTAACATGTTAGTTAATCCTATGTTGGCGGCGCATTGGCGATGCAAGGAATGATTAATATTACTCGTGCCAATGTCTATTATTATGAGCGGTGCTGATCACTTGTTTTCAGGTGATCCGTTTTCCCAGCCTACCTTTTTGTCAATATACCAATTTGTCAAATCTATTTGTCGAAAATTCGCGTTATTTTTATATTAAAATAAAATTTACTTATCAAAATCTATCCCCAGTAAATCTAAAACCACATTTAAATTAAGCGAAAATAGACCTAATTTCATTAATAGTATGTCTTAATCATTAGACTGTTTATTAAATTACAGACATACATTCCTATAACGAGTGAGTCCTTCCCTGTTAAGAGATCCAAAAGCTAAGTATAATGGTTAAAAGCAAAAACTGTGAACACGAATTATGATAGGACAGACATTGTTGAATATTTTCTAAATATATAAGTAAGCTTACAATATTAAGAAGCGAGATTGCCCAGAGACCTACACGTCATTAGTCACCGAAGTTCGTGCATTATAATCCGAGCAAACATTAAGTTTTCATAAGCTTAATTTGTGTTCATGGTTTATCATGTGCTTAGCGGTGAAGAAAATCGTCTTAATGAATGTATTTTTTTTTTATAATTCCCGGGAGGACTATTTTCTCTATTCCACCTGATGGTAAGTGGTAGTAAAGTCCAAACGCGACGATGGCTAGTACAGTCAGGAAGAATGATCTGTACTCGCCGCTGCACTAGATCTGGCAAGACGGTGGCCTTGCCGGCCGGCAAGATGCTCCTTTGCGCCTCGTTGAAGGAACCCAAGTTAAAAGAAGAGGGGAACACGTGTGCTGGTGTGGTGGAGGTGTGACAAAGAAATGAGTTGTCAAATTTCTTCGTTGTGTCGTTCGTGCGCGATGGAGCTGATGTCACAGTTAGGCAGTGACATCGAGAGCTAGCATGCGTAGACTTGTGAAGGAAGGGGGATATATCACATGTACAAGGTATGTATCTACCATCTTCATTGAAAACGGCTTGGTTAAATATTTTACGGGCTGTTTTTTTTACTTTTTGATGGTAGTAAGCACATCTTCAAAACCAGGGGTAACTGTGTTCGACTATTCTACAATAATGGACTAAATAATAGAAATAATGAACCACAGGCAGATTCAATTCGAATTGAATACAATTAATAATAACTTAATAAAAACTGGACCTATTTAATCTCATAAAGATCGAGGTTTAATCACAGTTGCTGTTTCCGAACGAAAGTTTGAAAACTAATTGTTAAAATAAAATATGAAATTTTCAAACAGTATAAATTAAATGTGATTATAAATACGCCTGTAATTCCAATAAACGACGACATTTGAAAAGATGACAGTTAAAACTAAAATTATAATAATTATTATTATTTATTTTTTATTTTAAAGATATATAACAACTATATACTAATTTTGATAATACATATTATTATATGTTTTCGTTACAAAACGAAATAACATTTATAACGTTGACACGTTTAAAATTTACATAATTTTAAGAAAAGAACAATTATGTACCGAAATTGTATAAAAATAATTAATTTTAATGATATGTTTTTAAATATTGTTACGTTTTATTTTAGTGAGCAAGTCGTTTACAGTTACGTCAAATGCCCCCATAAGTGGCGACGGGAGAAATGTAATATGCTTAACGTATTATGGAAGTTCGCTTGGAAAGCGCTTAGCTCAGTGTAATTACAGGCACAAGGGATATAACCTTATTCCAGTGGTTGATTGCATTTACGAAGTACGGAATGGTTAATATTGATGACTGTATAACATCAGGTGACCATTAAGAATGTTCACACGTCTTCGTTTTTTAAATAAACACAACCACAGGTTAGTGCTCACTGATATTACAACATTTCTTCTTCATGATTAGAATATTTGGAGCGAATAGAAACAAAGTGCATCCCGCATTTTGAGAAACTCTATTTGAACCATTTAACTTTGAATTTTTAAGCATGTTTTAATTTTCTTTTGCTTAAGAAAAATCAATTTTCCTTTTTATTCTTAACTTATTTTTCTCTACTACTGAGTCTCGAGTAGTCGGCGACTACTATTAATCGTATATTTGGCACACCAAGTTTATATCAAAGATTATAAACTAACTTTATTGATATATTTAAGGTTATATACTTATGGTTATATACTTGGTGGTAGGGGTTTGTGCTAGCCCTTCCTAGTTGTGCCACTTATTACATAATCCATCAACAAACAGTAATACTTATTATAGTATTGTGTTCCGGTGTGTTGTTTTGTTCAGTGTAGAAGGGCGAGTGGCATAAGAGACAAAACATCTGAGTTCCCAAGTATCGTGGCATTGGCGGTGTAAGCGACTACTGGCCTACTGGCGGTAGGTACTTTGAAATGTAATCCTTGGAAAAACATTAAAGCACTTCGAGGCAGACTTCTGTTCAGCACTGTAGACCAATCAACTACATATTATACCTGACAGTATTAAAACATAATCTCCATATCAAAATTAATAAAAATTTTAGGCTAATATAATCTTATAAAATCATATTTCAAATGTTACATGATTTCCTCAATTTACTATATTTTGTTTTAAGCCACGACCTAATCGGCTCCATACTTTTCAAAAAACGGAAAATCAAAAGACGGAAACTATTGCTATTATATATTTGTAAGATATTCATATAATAATATAGTCTCAAGCAAAGTCGTTATAAAAAGGAAATATAATACATATAAACCAATAAGCTAGCAAAGACGAGCTTTTGAGCAGTAGCGTAAAGGATGAGTGGCCATCTGCGATAGAGTAGTGCCTTTTATTTCAACCTAGAACCACTTCTCTCAACTGTAATCTTATTTTTATCGTGTCTTTTAAAGACAGTACTTTCCTCTATAGATAAGAATCCAAGTATCGAATACGTAATGCTATATTCGATGATGCTTTATCACAAATGTATTTAAAAGCAACTGTAGTATTGCAGCGATGTGCTTTCGTTCGAATAAATAATTGCTATTGCTTGAATAAAATGTATATAAAAGTGTACTGAAATGTGAAAACAAATTCAGATCGTGATATACATAATTAGATATACTTTATAATAGAATAGCGGTGCACCGCGGTATCGCCTGCCTTAAATTTTCAATATTCATATGTATTTAACGCTTATAAATATAACTCCAAATTCTAGGTTCTTAAATTTATGTAGTCTATAAAAAAAGCCTACTACGGGCTGATAGTTCCTGAGATAAGCCTCAGGAATATTATTATAATGTAAATTAATATATAATAATTCTCCGAAATAAGTCGTCATCAATTTGTGATATAGTAAATTGTCTGTTTATCACAATCAAAAGTTTAAATATTTATTAGTCAAGAATAAATAAAATATAAGGCTACGCTCGGTTTAAAATTAAGTATAATATACTATTCGATGTATATATCCTGAATCAATGTATACTTACATACGCTTTTCTGAACAAAATAATTTTGAATGAAAAAATTAATTATATACCAGAATATTCATATAATATATTTAAAATAGAGACAAATAAAATAATAGAATATGTCTCGTATGTGTTATACAATTTAGTATAAAGTTCATACGGAGTCCGCCTAGCTTTGTCAAACCTCTTTAAATCTGACCCACTTTATCCAAAACTTGTTAAGCTTTTAAAGTTGTTATCGCTATTTTGATAATGTTCACTTTAACTTAGGTGACCAAATAAAACATATATGTATATACAAATAAACATATTGATATATATGAAAACTTTAATTATTTAGTATGGACTTGAGACACAGTAGATAAGTAATATTCATAAATAAAATGCAATATTGTACACTAATATAATAATATATTCTTTTTTTTTTGTGCTGTGCGCTCCGGAACTGTCAGTCCTGCTTAAAAAGTCTGTTAGCATTTGATAACCAAATTCGTAATAAGAAAGGTTTTTAACATCATGTTACCGCTCTATGTGGAGCAGAAACGTTAGCAAGAGAGGCCAATAAAATATAAATTCCAATATTTTTTGCAAATAGTGTCTATATTTATAAGAAAATAAAATTATTGAATCCTATCATTGTTCGAACACACGACCTATAAATAATACGATCCCGTTTACGCGAGTGGTAGATGCTTGCCTTTCGCGCCGTAGGTCGTGGGTTCAATTCCCACCCAGGACAGACATTTCTGTGCATGAACTGTTTGTCCTGAGAATGAGTGTAATTATCTATAGAAGTATGTATTTACAAAAGATAAGTAGTATATCAGTTGTCTGGTTTTCATAGTAGGAACTCTGCTTAGTTTGGGATCAGATGGCCTTGTGTGAATAATGTCCCAGGATATTATTATAAGTATTATAAGACTAAAACATGTAATGTATTATAATTATAAAACTTAAGCTACCGAATTTTATTTATTAATCTTG